>CM046878.1:420961920-422214420 GCA_025667525.1 Glebionis coronaria | reverse complement strand
ATCATTTAATAGACCCACTGAGGGATATGTTGCTGTTAAGACCACTATTAGAAAAAAGGATAAAATAAAAAGGGAAAGAAACGAAAAGTTTACACCATATGAGAGTATGAAAAATGAGCCTATTAATCCCTTTGGAATATATTTAGACCTTGATTGTGTTAACAACACTGAAGAAGCTATTGATAAATGGGAAACCGCCCTTAGAACAGCAGTTGCGATAAATAAAATGGATATGGAAACTTTAAAAGGGTTTCTAGAAAAAACTCTTCTAAACAGTACTTTGAGATTTTGGCAAAATATAGCTCCAAACACAAAAGAAACTATAATTAGGACTGATAATAGCATACCAAATGTAATTACTAGAGCAGTAGAAGCACTAAGATTAGAATTTTATGGTGAAGGAAATATTATTAAAGATGTGGCTACTGTTAAAAAGTATTCAACTGCCTTGCTTAGATTACAATTATGTGATATGTGTGAAATTGATAGATATATATGTGTATTTCAAGACTATTATTACCACATATATAATCAAATGCCAAATACTGAAAGTTATTTACCACTATTTTTTGCTAAGATACCTGACCCTTGGGGACAAAAATTAATTGATACATATATGCCAGGCACAGCAGATACTTTAGGGAAAAGAATTACACATGTTAGAGATAAATTAAGTGAATGGTGTGGAGATGCTATTTTAGCTAAAATGAGTAAAGGCTTAAAGAAAAGAGCGTCATTATGTTGTGGTAATTCTAAAATGCCAACCATGATTGGTGTGATAGTTCATATTATTATGGAAAAACAAAAAAGAAATATAAGAAGAAAACCCATTATAAAAAGAGATATTTTAAAAAGAGAAAAACAAGTTATTATAAAAACAAAGGATATAAGAATACTTTTAAACCTACTTTTAAAAAAACGAGTCCTAAGACTTGTAGATGTTTTTATTGTCATAAAAAAGGACATTATGCTAATAGATGTCCCGATAAGTTTAATAAAAATTTCAAATTATTTGAGATAGATGAAGATATAGAAAAGATAATTGAAAATGGTGATTTCATACCAATCAAAAGTTTTCAAGATATTGATTCAGATGAAAGTATTTTTATAATAACTGAAACTGAATATACATCGTCTGAAGATGAGTAAATCTGATTTACAAGTTATAAATAGTTCTATAATAATGGATTCTCAAGAAGAACAATTTGGAGAATACAAACAAGAAATTTTGATAGATAAGAAAAAATTAAAACAAATACAACATGAAAACTTTTCTTTATCTAATCATGCTGGATTTAAAGTAAATACTTTACAAAGATTGGGTATAAGTCCGAGAAACCATCACCTATATTATGGGCTAAATATCCAAGAAAGAGCTTTGAATGTAGATATAACCTCCAATAAAGTCATGATACCTTTATTATCTAAAAGTGATATTCAAAATAAGTTACAAAAATTAAAGCCCGAAATTAGAAATACTTTAGGATGGGTACATGTCGGAGCCATACAAATTATTATAAAATCAACCTTCAAAGAAGGAATAGATACACCTATAGAATTAGCAATTATGGATAATAGAATACATAATAGAGAAGAAGCCTGTTTGGGTATTTTACAAGGAAATCTACAATATGGAAAATTAAAATTTAATGTGTATCCGAGAATTTCTTATCATTTACAAGATAAAGATTTTGATAAAACTTTAAGTTTGTTACAAGACTTTAAAAGAAAAGATTTCTTTAAAGAACAAAATAGACCTTATTCAATAACCTATGCTATTTCATATGCTATTTCAAATACACATCATTCTGAATGTTTTAGCATAAAAGATACTATAGATTTTCCATTTTTATTCAATGATGTATGTCAAGTTTAGATTCCCACTTTATCTAAAATTGATGAAATTGATACTAGACCTTTAGACTTAGATTTACAAGACAAACCCGTTTTATTAAAAGAACAAATGATTCCTAAACTTACTTTTACAAGTCAAGGAGTATCTAATAGAAGATTATCTATATCTAGTAGATATAATGATACTATAATTGAAAAAGAAGATACAATAAAGAATTATAAAATTCAAGGGGAATATTTTGATGGAAAAGAATTTTCATGTGTTAATATATTAATAGATACAGGAGCAAACGGAAGCTACATTAGTCATAAGCTATGTAGAAAACTGCAAAAACACCAATTAGATGTGCCCCACCATCACACAAACTTCAATGGAGAATTGCATATAATAAAAGAAGCAATAGAAACTATTATTAAGTTTGGTAAGGAGAAGATTCCTCTAAGATTATTAATTGAAAATGAAAGTGAAGATGATAGCCTAGAAATTATGTTGGGATTAACTTTTCTAGAAAATGTTAAACCATATAAAATAAGTTCTTATGGTTTAAAAATAACATATAAAGATAAACTAATATATATTCCTAGATGACGAGTCGTAGTAGTGTTTATATCCCTATGGGGATTACGTATAAAGACTATAAAGCCGAATATTTTGCTGCTTATATAGATAGTGGTGTTGGCCTCTGTGTATGTAAATCTAAATGTTATCCAAAAGAATATCATCAAGACCTTGAGACATACAGAGGAATTAGTTTTAATAAAGAAGTTTTATTACTAAATAAAGGTATAAAAAGTCCTTTGTTATTGATAGGATCTTATTTAGTTAAAGGTCCGACATTTTATTTCCATGATACAGGTAGTGATGTCTTATTAGGACAAAATTTCCTTGAAAGATTTAACAGTCTTGTATTTGATATTTTAGCCTTTCAGATTTTATTTAAAACACCATGCCATCATTTGATATCTGTTAAAAGAATAAGAAGAGCTTATGGACGAAGTTTTCCTATAAGGTTTAAAAACGTGAGAAACATGATGACATAGGATACCAAGGAAGACCAATTATGGAAAGAGGAAAATTATTATTAAAATATCAAAAAGAAGAAAATCTTTTAGATTAGTCTTAGAAAACTTGATAATAATATAGAAGATATAAAAGAAAGATTAAATGAGTGCTATACAGATAATCCTTTAAAATTCTGGAATAAAAATCAAATTATGGCTAAATTAGAAATGAAAGATAAGGATAAAGAAATTAGGGTAAAACCTATGAGATATAACCCAGAAGACGAAAAAGAATTCCAAATACAAATTAAGGAACTTTTAGATAGTAAATTAATAAGGCACATCCATAGTCCTCATAGTTCACCAGCCTTTTTTGTAAGAAAACATGCCGAAATAACAAGAGGAAAAGCAAGGATGGTGATAAATTATAAAAAACTAAATGAAAATACAGTATTTGATGGGTATTTTTTACCACATAAAGAAAGTTTGATAAATTGGACTAGAAACAAAAAGATATTTTCTAAATTTGACTGTAAAAGTGGATTTTGGCAAATAAAAATGCATCCTGATAGTATAGCTTATACTGCATTTTCTACTCCACAAGGCCAATATGAATGGTTAGTTTTACCTTTTGGATTAAAAATGCTCCACAAATATTTCAAAGAAAGATGGATATTATATTTAAAGAATACGACTTTATTTTTGTCTATATTGATGATATCTTAGTCTTATCAAAGGATATAGGTTCACACTTAAAACATCTTGACATTTTTGCTGACTTATGCATAAAAAATGGTTTAGCCTTATCTGAAAAGAAAACAAATATGCTTCAAAAAGAAATTGAATTTTTAGGAATGAAACTAGATGGTAATGGAATTGAACTCCAAAGCCACATAGTTGAAAAAATCTCATCTTTTCCAAACAAATTAATTGATAAAAAACATGTGCAAAGTTTTCTTGGTATACTTAATTATGCTTCAGATTTTATTCAAAAATTGGCAGAATTAAGAAAACCATTTCAAAAGTTACTTAAAAAAGATAAGATCTTTAGCTTTGATAAAAGTCTTGAAGGACAAGTAAGAAAAATCAAAGACCTTTATAAAAACTTACCTAAATTACAATTACCAAAAGAAGATGTTGATATAATCTTAGAAACTGACGCTTCAGAAAATAATTGGAGCGGAGTACTTAAGAAGATAGATTATAATCATGATAAACAAAAAATTGGATAAAGCCTTTGTAGGTATTGTTCTGGTACTTTTACAGATACAGAAACAAGATATCATATAAATGAAAAAGAATTGTTAGCAGTTGTAAGAAGTTGTCAAAAATTTTATTATTTCTTACTACCAAAACGATTTTTGTTAAGGACAGATAATACTCAAGTAAAAGCCTTCATAAATAACAATATGCCCTCAAAACCTGAATTTAAAAGATTAATTAGATGGAAAACTCTTTTATCAGAATATGTTTTTGATATCGAGATTATTAAATCTGAAAAAAATGTTTTAGCAGATTTCTTGACCAGAGATGGAAAAGAAAATTGAAGATCTTGATATATTGCTTAGTCGCATGGATAAAGCTGTACAAAGGATAAAGGATACTGCTTCAGATATGGCAGAATTAATGGATATAGTTGGGGCCATTCCAAAAAATATAGTACAAGTAAAAGATATATTTAAAAGACAATGTGGTATGATAGCAACAAGTGTTAATAACTATATGTCCGATAGCCTTCAAATAAGGGCCATGGTAGAAGGAAGTTCCAGCAAAACTGATATCCCATCCTGTTCTTCTGATGAACAAATGATGGACATAATTTCTGATAAAGAAGAAACAGTTTAGATTAAGGAAATATATTCCTTTAGACCCCAATCAGATAAAACTTCATCTTTTGAAAAAATTGTCCAAAATCCAATTATTCAAAACCCTATTGAAATACGAATCCTAACAATGAAAGAATTATATAGCCTTTCGTCAACAAGTATAAGATTTGTTGATTTCAATGGAGTATATCCTCGTATAAATTATTTTCAGGGTTCTAACCCAGGTGAAATCAGATATTGGTACGAGTTTGGGGCAATAAACTCGATTTACCTTACAACCCTAAATTTTACAGAAATATCAAAAATGCCGTTTTGGTTACAAAATGCAGTTAAGGAATGTTATAAAAATAATCCTAGCTTCAGTTACAAAGATCGGTTGATACTAAAATTCTTGTCAGCCGGACCAGATTTTCATGATGATTATAGATATCCAGCATACCATTTCATACAGCTGGCAAAAATGGAAGGTACAGGAAAAGATATAGATACATTCAGAAAACCATTCCAGAAATTTAATGAAGATGGGATACGCGCTAGACGCGCCATTGGATTAAGGGTTATTCTCCTATCAATGGAGACAATATTAAAAAGAGATTTTAGAACCTATGGAGGAGAAAGCCCGCTTTCCCCAATAATGATTGCTCCAGCGAAGAAATCGCCCTTAGGTGCCATAAAATATGTACAACAAACAATGAAAAGGATAAAAAGGGGTATTATAAGATCCAGTCCAGATGCACAAAGGAAATTCTGTGTCCAACGGAGTCATATAGAGCAAGAAGGAGGAATCTGCCCAGCATGTTCAAAAGATAAAGAGGTAACCATAATCCCCGATGATTAAAGAAATAATAAATAGTTAATCACTAAAAATAAATCATGTGATTATTAAAATATTTGAGATATTGGATATCATCTACAAAGGAGATTCCATTTTACGTGGCATAAAGACTAAAGATGTAAAACTACGTGTTTAAAGTATAAGATACGTGGCTTGAGAATAAAAAAAGGCCAGATATGTGTAAAGTTTTCAAAAGGCGGTTGAAGACACGTTCCAAGAGAGAAGGACAGATGTGAAGGCTAGCAATCTTTTCCATGTAATATAAATAAACTATTGTAATAGAATAGGAGTATCGTTTACTTAGATGTACTTTGTTTAAGATCAATAAAAATTCTCTCCAACTCAATTCCAATACTCCATGCAGTTTTGTTTCAATTACTCTATACACTTTGCAAGATTCTCCAACATACATAGCTAATATCCCTGCACATTTCTTATGGTAGCTTGGAATTTTACTTGTTGGTGATTATTTCAATATTGCCTAAAGAATCTTTCCAAACAATTCAATATTAGTCTACCGTACGCCTAACGTAGGAAACGAAATTAGGCTGTGCTAAATATTATTGAAGGAGCCACAAAAGAAGTCACCTATCTTGCAAGGATGGGTTGGAGTTGAAATACTCTGCTAAGAAGTCTAGTGGTGTGACCCGGTAATATTCTGGTCGAAAAGGGAGACGAATATTGAAGCGTGTTGGACTCTTCTTTAAGGTAATTTAAAATAATCCCAACTAGTATCATAATTCCTAGTTACTATAAGAAGTGTTATATTAAAACAGAAGTTTAAATAAAATATTCAAGTATCTTAGAGTCTAATCAATTTAAAAATAGTAATACGTAAAAAATGATATATATCAACTATTTAATAAATTTTTCGATTTGATTTAACATGTCCTTATTTAAAAGTTGATATGTTGTGTGTACAAGCTTTACAAGCTTATTATATTGATTAAATTAAGGGTTTAAATATGTGGATCATTAATATAATATCAATAAATGAGTTCGATTACTTATTTAATCATTTGAATGGGATTTTATTAGACTTAACGATTTTGAACCGACAAAATATATCGGCATACACAAATGGTACTTCAGGGGGCCTTCCACCACTTCGACTGATGCGGACGCAGTTCTCTCGTCGTGAAAGAAGTAATTAAAGGTAAGCCCCCACGAGGGCGTCACCAGATGTTGTAGATGAACCTACTAAAGTTGTTGTCCTAATGAGTGTAGCGGAGTGCTCCCTATCCTATCAAGAGTGCTTCGCGCCACAACCATCTCTAATATATATATATATATATATATATATATATATATATATATATATATATATATATATATATATATATATATATATATATATATATATATATATATATATATATATATATATATATATATATATATATATATATATATATATATATATATATATATATATATATATATATATATATATATATATATATATATATATATATATATATATATATATATATATATATATATATATATATATATATATATATATATATATATATATATATATATATATATATATATATATATATATATATATATATATATATATATATATATATATATATATATATATATATATATATATATATATATATATATATATATATATATATATATATATATATATATATATATATATATATATATACATATATATATATATATATATATATATATATATATATATATATATATATATATTTATATATATATATATATATATATATATATATATATATATATATATATATATATATATATATATATATATATATATATATATATATATATACCTTTACCTATCCATAGTTTACGGATTTTTAACATATCAAAAGTTTGTTATGACTAGAGGGTCTTAACCTATTCCAATTACTTAGCCCTTCTTCAAATATTTTATATTACATAATAAACAAGGTCTCATGTTCATATGAATGTCCCATCTCATCCCTAAGTACCCTAACCAACCCAAAACATTATTTGTAAACAGGCTGTTCCAAAAACAGTCTTGACCTACGACTTTTGTAACCCACATTTGACCCACTTCACGACCTTCATTTTAGCTCTAGTTTCTTTTGTTCAAAATATTATTCAAATACCTTTAAGTGAGTACCAAATTCGACTTCAGAAAGTTTACCAAACTCTAGATATGATCAAAACAAGTAACACAAAATTTTGCACAGTTTTTAAAAACGAATTTACCACAACTAGTCTAATTAATTACCCACATCATGATTACTTTTAACATTTTTAAATAATTAAATTATAGAATTTATATTAAACCTAACCCTAAATCCATCATCTATTGATAAAGAATGATTAAATAACAATTAATTTAAAAAGATGAACAAGGATTTTACCTTAGAATTAATTGAATATGAAAACCCTAAAAATCTTGTTTGATCGCCGTTTGATTCTGCTCCAAGGAATTTTTATGTGTTTTGTTGTTAATAAAATCCTTATATAGTTTAAGTAAACAAATCTAGCCCAACCCAAATTAACACTTTCGTTTTTTCCCTTTTCTTTCTTGCGTCTAATTCCACCGCCCCTCTTTTTTTATTATTTTTATTATTATTATATTTGGTATTACTAATATTAACTTAAGTTTCCTTAATTTATTTCAGCCCCTAAAGTCTCCAAAACGTTAAAACTGTAAAACTAGTTAATTTTACGCGATTACCGTAAAATACATAATTTTGTGAAAACTCTTAAAATAAGTTAGTGACTAAATAACTAAGTCTAAAATAAATTAAAACTAACCCGTAAATTATTCCCGACACTAAATTCTTAGTCCGAGACCTCTAAACACTAAACCTCGTATCGTAAATATACGATTTACTATAATACATATAACTATTTACGTACACATAAAATGACCTCATAAAAGACCATATTCTATTATAATCACCTCCATGTGAAATAATGAGCACGAACTATCCCCATCGTAACATCATATAACGTACCACGTACTGCATAAACGATGTCTAACATCCAGTCAAAGGCTCAAATATACACATATAGCACATAAACGCACACTAAACACATAAGCACGTCAAACAGTCCTAAGTGACAAATCTAAAAATTTAGGGTTGTCACAGATAAAGCCATCCACTAGTAGCACTATGAAGAAGAATGTAGAATTTCACCCTAGGAACGTTATTTCTGATTTAAATAAAATGAATCAAGTAGCTAAAACTAAAGGCCCTGCAGTTGTCCAGTAGCATAAGCGTAAAATGAATTCTTTTAGAAATGTTGGAATTGTAATGAATGCATGTTCTCAAAGCGTCATGATTTGTGCCTTGTTGACCATGTGAATAAAATGTATGCTCGTAAGCACAACCTAGAATGGAAACCGCCTAGGAAAGTGTTTACCCAAGTAGGATGGAGATATAAACCCACCGGTAGAACCTTCACTATAGCTGGAACTCAGTGCCCTTTAACTAGGATTACTCCCACTATAGTGGGAAGACCACGTGCCCGTTACCTAGGACCACAAGCACTAATGTAAGAAACAACGTCCTTTAACTAGGCCCATACCTAAAATAGTGCCTACTAGTGAAGAAATACCCATGGACATTAGACCACTAAAACCTGTTGTTAAGCCAATATATAGGAACAAACCTTCCATATCTAGCGAACCTATTGTGAGCAAATCTAAGATAACTTTATCTGTACATGCTAACGAAAAAGAACAACTAGATTTCGCTACATCGCCTTTATCGGTTGATATTTTCAGGTGGTCCAAATCATCCTTTGGTATTTGGACTCCGGTTGCTCAAAGCACATGACCGGAGATCGCTCGATGCTCAAAAATTTCGTCAGCAAGTTTCTAGGAACGGTTAAATTTGGTAACGATCACATTCCAAATATCATGGGTTATGGTAAATATCAAATTGGGAATGTTACGGTTTCTCATGTGTATTATGTGGAAGGACATGGTGATAATTTATTCTCCGGATAGTTTTGTGATTCAAACCTTGAGGTTGCTTTTCGACAACATACTTGCTTCATTTGTAATTTAAAAGGAGTTGACTTGTTAAAAGGTTCTCGAGGGGATAATATTTATACATTGTCTTTAAGTGATATGATGGTTGCTTCTACTGTATATCTTCTCTCCAAAGCATCTAAGACTAAGTCATGGTTGTGGCATCGACGATTATCTCATTTTAATTTGATGCTATTAACCACTTGGCTAAAAACAGACTTGTTCGTGGTCTTCCAAAACTCAAGTTTAACAAAGATGACCTATGTTATGCATGTTCAATGGGGAAAAGCACCATGAAATCACATAAACCCAACGCCAAAGACACCAACCAAGAGAAACTATATCTTTTGCATATGGATGTTTGTTGACCAATGCATACTGAAAGTGTGAGTGGTAAGAAATATATCCTCGTTATTGTGGATTATTATTCTAGGTTTACATGGGTAAAATTTTGTGCACCAAGGATGAGACACCAGATATCATTGTTAAGTTTCTCAAAATGATCCAAGTGCGTCTCAATGATACTATTTGTCGTATTCGTACCGATAATGGAACTGAATTTGTTAATCAGAATCTACTTACTTATTATAAAGAGGTTGGAATCTCTCATGAAACATTCGTTGCTCGCACTCCACAACAAAACGGTGTCGTTGTAAGGTGTAATTGTACTCTCATGGAAGCTACTAGGACTATGTTAATTTACGCAAATGCTCCATTATACTTATGGGCAGAAACAGTGGCAACCGCGTGTTATACCCAAAACCGCTCACTCGTTCGTAAGCGCCATGGAAAAACACTATATGATCTCCTTCATGAAAGACAACCCGGTCTATCATTCCTTCATGTGTTTTGTGCATTATGTTATCTGACCATCAATAGTGAGAACTTTGTCAAACTTCAATTGAACACAGATGTCGGATTTTTTATTGGTTATTCACCCACAAAGAAAACATACCTAATTTACATCTGTCACACTCGCAAGATTATAGAAATGATGGATGTCTATTTTGATGAGCTGACAACGATGACTTCGGAGCAACGCAACTCTGAACCCGCACTTTACAAAATGGGACCCAATACTATTAGTTCTGGAATGGCTCCCAATAATCCTACTTCATCATCATTACACCACCTACAAGGCCGGAGTGGGATGAGTTATTCCAACCGATGTTTGATGAATTCTTTGATCCCCTAAGTGTTGATGCTCCAACACCTGCATAAATAGCTCTGATTCCTGAAGTTGTTGCTAAAGACAATCTAGCCCAATTCGATGCATCTATGGATACTATTGAACCAGATGCACCATCCCCTAGTAACTCATAAACAACACCTGAATATACACCTCATCTCGTGTCTAATGATGTCGAAGAGGATGACAATGATCACGACTTGGAATTCGCTTATATACATGATCTTTCCTACTTTGGTGTTCTGATTCTCGAAAACCCTACCGGATCGTCCACCTCATAGGAAGCTCCTGCTACCGTTTACTCCACAAACCAAGGATTGAAGAACATAACACCAAGTGACCAAAGGATCACTGATGAGATTGCAATTATACATAGTCTCATCGTCCAAATAGGGCTTAAAATGCTTAAAATATCATTAAAATACTCCAAAATATGCTTGTGTTTGTTCATTGTGTATTTTAGGTACACATATCGTGAAATCAACAAAAGATCACAAGAATCAAGCAAAAACGAACACGGGAAATGAAGACGCACAAAGAAACGGACCCGGATCATGATTTCATATTGAAGTCCTTGAAGTTTTGAAGATTTTCAAGAATGGTCCCTCATCTTTTGAAGACTTGTCATTTTATACCCCTATAAAACATCAAAATTACTTGTGGGTCCCTAAAATATCAAGTATGTACAAGATTGGCCCTTGAAGAATGGTCAAATTGTATTTATAGCCCTTGAAACAAGTTTATCAAAAACTTTGTGGCAAAAGTATGAAAAAGCAAACTTCATAACAAAGGGAAATCTATATTGGAAGTGACAAACATTTGATTAGTAAGGGACTTAAATTGCCACGACAACAATACTCTCACCCTCCAATCACCCTTTGCCACCTCACCAGTCAACACCCCCACTAAATTAATTAATTTATAAAATCAGTTTAAAAACGATTTTATAAAATTAATTTGGGTGGGAAATAGGTTCTATTCACATCATCACCCAAATCTACCCCTCTTAATCCACAAGAACCCTAACTTTCAATTGTTTTCTAATCAAACGGATATTACTTGGGCCACTCCAGAAAATTAATTTAGGGTCTCCTAATCCCTTTCACACATTCAAACCCCACCCTAGCACACCCACATGGCCACATCAGCAGTCCCCTGCCCTGTCCCTTTCTACAATACCCTATGTAGCAGACAAGATTAGTGGATGGATGTGATTCCTTGGACCCAAAGACTAAATGAAGGGCTCTGATGGCATTTTAACAGCTAGCATCAACATACTTCCAAAAATCCATCACATGGGATGTTTGACTGATTTTCAAGAACAAGACTCAAAGGGTTGATTGCAATTTTGTATTCTAGGGTTTCTCATTATCTTCTTGGTTCTAGAATGTACACAGTTCATCTATAAAAAGAGGTGCTGGTTTGTAGCAACCATTTGTTCCAGATTTTGATTTTTTGTATACCTTTTTATAAAAATAGTTAAAGTTATAAAAAGCCTTGCAATTTTCTCATTTTGAGTTCCATTTACTTTATAGCATTTCTAGTTAATTTGTTCTTAAATTCGTGTTGGTTCATATTTATCTTAACAAAATTTTTGTTCAAAATTTTAGGACCCAAGGTGTTAAAGCAGTTAGGAGTGTTCGACTGACAATCAAGCATTCATAAGTGGTTAAACATCCTTGTTAGTTTCTGTTAGTAGTTGGTAAAAATTGGTTTCAAAAAGTTAGTGGTTTCAAAAGATTTCCAAAAATCTTGTTTACATTTTCTAACAGCTTATTGCTATAAGCACTCAATAAGCTCATTGACACTGAGCTTATTGAACTGCTTATAGCCTGTTCTTTTCTTGGTTTGCTTGTGTTTGTGCAGGAGTCAAGAATAAGGAATTCATTTCTTTCCATTCTTGATCAGTTTTTCTTTAAGAAGACATTTGTACCCTCTGGTCTGTTGTAGACCAGCCAACAAGATTTCTCTACACTCTCAATAGCAACTTCACCAGCCATAAGTTCACTTATCAAGCTCATATGGCGATGGCATCTACAGGTTAATGCTTGAACCCACTTTATCTTTGTTTTTTTTAGAATTATATGCTATGTGATTTTGGCTGTGGTTTCTTAAGTTTCTGTTTTACTTGTCTCTAATATGTTTTTATATGATTCTTAGTTGGTTTTGTTAGGATAATAGTAGATTAGGTCAAGTTTTGTAAAAGTCCTTTGTTAATTTTCATATTCAGAAATTTAAAGGGGTGTTTGGTTTTGTGGATATTCAGTTGTGGGTAACACACAATAGGAAAAAAACAGGTTAAACACACTCAACTAGTTAGTATTAGGGTAATTAAGTAGTTGGCTTTTAGTTTGTTAGAAGAAAAAAAGAAGTTTTCATGCTTAAAAATTGGTAAGACAACAATCTTCATCAGTAGGGTATAAGTAAGTTGTTTTAGTAGATTTGGACCTTTATTTTTGGAATCTGTTAGAGTTATTGGTAATATAGGGTTTGAAGTTTGTTAAGTGTGGTTTGGTATTGTTTTGATTTAGTTTTGCTTTATTGAAATTCGTCCAAAGACCAAGTTTATCAGCAAAAAGGCCCACAAACCTGTATGCTCATCAGTGACCTCAATCTGCTTTGTTTTGTGTGATTTTGTGCCTAGACTGTGTGTTTTTCTTGTTTATGTGACTCCCCACAACGCAACTAGTTATGGCGGTGCCTTTGCTTGCCAAAAACAACCCAAAACAAGCTCAAATCTAGCCAAAAATGTTTTTCTGTGATAAGCAGTGGGAACAAAGTTCCCACTGGCAAGCCTAAGTTCCCACTATTTCATAACAAGACAAAATTCCATTAGGTGTCACTGTTAGGTTTCTTGGTTTTTTGGTCTTTAGTGACTCATTTTGAGAATTTTGGAGTAATTTTAATTTTCCCATTTTTTTTAATTTATTTTAGTATTTTCAGAAAATTTAGTTTTCATTTTACTGTTTATTTTTTATTTTTTTAGATTTAATTAAATTTTAATTAGTTTAAATCAAAACTGTTTTTGTCTTTTAGAGTAAAAAGTATTATTTTTCAGTTTTAAAAAATTTCTTAGTTTAATTAATATATTTTAAGATTTTTAAGAAAAGAATTTCACTGTTCACTTTATTTTATTATTTTTTAGATTTAATTTAAGTTAAAATTAGTTTTTAATTCAAACTATTTTGTCTTTTAGTGAAAAAATTACTCTTTTCAATTTTTTCCATTTCTCTACTGTTTAGTATAATAATTTAGAATTTTTCGAAAAGTCAAATTAATTTTAGCATTATTTTATTATTTTTAATCATTATTTTAGTTTAAAAAGTGGTTTTAGCATTTAAAAAATAGAAAAATAGTTTCTAAAATTTAGGAAAAATACTTTTTAGTGTTTAATTAATATAAGTAAGATATTTGTTTGATAAAATAATATTTTGGGCATTTTGTTAATTATATTTAATTTTAGGGCTTTATATAGCATTTAAAATTGAATATTTAATTAATAAAAGGTTTTAATATATATATTTATTGAAATTTTATTCTTATTTTTATTATTCTAGACTTAGTTTTAATTTGTAATTATTTTTTAGCTTAAATTTTTAATTTCGTCGCGTTTTACGTTTTACGTCATCGTTTTACGTTTTACGTTGTAGTGTAATCGTAGTTTAACTCGTCTTTAATTTTCTCTTCTCAAAACCAAAAACGACACTAGTCCAAACTTGATTTTATATTATTGGATAAAAACTACACCTCCGCCGAGAACGAACTCACATTTATCGGTTTTATGGTTTTCTTAAACCGTCAAGCTTAATACTTGCCACATACGCGTTTTTCCTAAAACGTGTACGATTATACCTACACCAATTTTGGCACCGCTGCCGGGGAGGTGTTTTTGTGTGTTAGCCATTATACTTATCGTGTTTGTGTGAGTAGTGCGTTTTTGCTTTTCAATTTTTGGAAAGCGTAAATATCGTACATACTCATTTTTGTTATTTTTTCTCTAATATATTATAGTATCCAAATAAAATCGTGTTTAATTTTCCTAAATTAAACACAAAACAATCTTTTACTATATTATAGATATATTGGTTTTCGTTTTCTTTATGAACATTATTAATATATTGTATACGTATCACAATAAATTTACAATATTTCTAAAAGCGTGAAAACGCAACCTTAATTGGGATTTTGTCACTCAATTATTGTATTCGAATCCAAAGCAAAAGTTTAAAGGCAAAATAGATAAATACTTTCGTGATACTTAATTTTGATTAGCACAAACTCTAAGGTGGGTATAAGGCGGTTGTATTTCACGACCTAAGGGAAAAAGGCTCTTAAGTGCTTAGCGCCGCCTCGTTTCCCCCGCTTGCTTGTGCGTGTTTTGAGAAAGAGGGCTAATCTAGGGTTTTGCACCCAAGTATCATCTACGTATCATATATATTTGCTTGTTTTCAAGATTAAACCCTCTTGAACATTTTGGTGTTCCACCAACGTTCTAAAGTCATCGAAGACGTTCACTCCACGTTATCGTTTTCATTCCTTGAAGCTCCTTAAATCGAGAAATTGATTCGAGGAGAGACTTGTAGATTTGAGTCTATGTAATACAAAAAAATCCAAGAAAAATTAAAAAACAATCAAAAATAAAAAAATTGAAAAATCGAAAAACCGTAGAAAGGATCTTCTTTGCTACCCCATTCGACGCTTAGTCCATGCGCACTCGATCGAAGGATTATTCTTATTCTAGCGACGCTTAGAATCGACGCAATCGAAATCGAAGGAATCGACGACGTAGAAGAGAATTAGAAACCGACGTTCCTAATATCGTTGTTGAAGAGACCGTAGACGAGATTGCCGACAATCGTTTGATGATGGAATTGCTCCAAGCGCCCATCGAGGGTTATGGAGACGCGATCGTAATTCCCGTTATTGAAGCGGAGAATTTTGAGATTAAGAGCGGAATGCTTTCGTTGATTCAAGCGACGAAGTTTCGAGTTCGTGAGGCGGATAATCCTCACGATCACATTCGAAATTTTGATCGTCTTTTGGCCACGAGCAAGTTTAAGAACGTCGACACCGATGTCGTCAAGCTTATGCTTTTTCCGTACTCGCTCGATGGTGCCGCTAAGGATTGGTACGAGAAAGAGCCACCTAATTCCATAATTACGTGGAAGGATCTCGTTTCCAAATTCGTTAATCATTTTTTTCCACCGTCTAAGACGTCGTTTTTCAAAAATGAGATTACGAGATTTGAAACTGAATGAATCATTTAGAGACGCGTGGAATAGTTTTTAGGAATTGATTAGGCAATGTCCTCACCATTGATTTTCCGAGTTGCGCCAAATCGATACGTTCTACAACGGTGTTTGTTTTCAAGAACAAGATTCGTTGAATTCCGCTGCCGGTGGAAACTTTTTGTGTAAAACTCTGAAAGATGCATTAATGATTATCGAGAATAGATCCAAGGTTTACCAACTCCGCAACGCACCGAGTGTTGCAAATGTCGCCAATGTTAGTAATTCTAATCGCCACATTGAGAGGGTTGATGCGAAAGTCGATAAGTTGACGAATGTGTTTACCTCGTTCTTAATCAAGATGCAAAAGAAAGACGCTCCCGCTACGGTGAAAGAGGTTGAGGCATCATGTACGTTGTGTGGTGGAACTCATAATTATTACGAGTGTGCCGCTACGGATGGCCAAACGTCGAGAGTAAATGCGTTAAACAACAATTTTTCAAATCAAAATCAAAATAACGCCTGTCCATCGCAACAAACGAACAACAACAATCAAGGCAATAATTTTAATCGGGGAAATGATTTTTCGAATGAAAACCGTAACAATTTTCAAGGAAATAATCATGGTAATCAAGGCAACTATAATCAAGGTCAAAATTTGAATTGGCAAAATCGAGGTTTTAACAACAACAATCAAAACCGGAATTTTAACAGTGGGCTAAATTCAAAATTTCCATACAACGCTAATCAAGGGAACAATTTTCAAGGGAATCAAAACCAAGCTTTCAATCAAAACATTAATGGCTCAAATGATTTTCAAAATTACGTTAAATCAAATGACGCTAATATGAAGAGATTAGAAACGCAAATTGGTGATATGAAAAATGAATTTTCCAACACGTTGAGAGGACAAAACAACAAAACTGAGCAAGAACAAATTGATATTTAAAAGATGTTTTCGGCTATTATGAACAAAGCCTCGGGTGCGTCATCGAGTTCGTTACCTAGTGACACCGTTACAAATCCGAAGGAACAATGTAAAGTCGCCTCGTCTCGTGAGAAAAGTCGTGTGATTACCCCTACCCTTGATAGATTTAGTATTGTTCCTTCTTCTCAACCCTCGACTTCTAAGATGCCTTCATGTTCTAAAGTCGAGGGGTGAACGTGGCGACCAAGGAAAAGAGTGCAAACCCTCGTGTACCTCGAATTCCATCCACGGTTCAAAAAGAGAGCTTTATCGACCTTACCCAAGTAACCCTTGAAGAAACTTGTTCATCGATCCTTCTTAAAAAAACCCAAAAGGCATATGCCGAGAAAGGAAGAGGATCCGGGCCAGTTTCTACTACCTTGTGATTTTTCGAGATTGAGGGATGTTTAGCCCTTGCCGATTTAGGTGCTAGCATCAATCTTATGCCTCATTCTCTTTGGAAATTGATGAAATTGCCTAGACTTACCCCTACGAACATGACTATCGAGCTAGCAAATTGTACACCTTTAGAACCAATTGGAATAGCCGAGGATGTCTATGTTAGGATTGGAAAGTTTGTTTTTCCCGCGGACTTCGTCATATCTGATTATGAGTGTGATCCTAAATGTCCCATTATTTTAGGTCGACCCTTTTTATCGACGGCTCGAGCCGTAATCGACGTCCATGGTGGGAAACTTACTATGAGATATAGGGAGGAACAAATGGACTTTTTCACGAATAAATCCCAAGTTTCAAATGATCATGATAAAACCAAGGTTGCAAAACCCGATGTTTCAAATTCCAATGATTTCAAAATGTTAAATTTGGCGGAAAATATGAGGCTTGATGCATGTTTTGAAAGAATTAAAATGAACCGTTTTAAAGATGACCATTTTAATGATAAAGAACACGTGTACTTAATTCAAAAGGGTATTAGTAGATTTATGGATGAAAAATCATGTTGGGATTTATTCGACGAAACAAGTGAACAACCAATTCCGAAGGGTGACGTTAGTGCCATCACAACAATGACAAAAATAGACTCGTCTTCACCACCTTCGAAGGACCACGTCTTTGAGGCTTCAACTTATAATTCTATTGAAGTGCCTCAATTTCCTATCCTGACACTCGTTGAGGCTAAAGGTTTCATCGACATCGATCCTCTCGTCATAGAAAAGTCACCTAAGCATAGCCCTAGGGCTTGTAAGACAATGGTTGTGAGTGCTCACATCGACTCTTTCTTTGACGATGACGATGGCGATTTTGCCGAGATCGATCACGTGCTTCAAAATCCACATGCCATTTTTGAGGATTCTCCCAAAAATACTTCTTTACATGGGAAGTACGATGATTATGAGTTTGATCCCGAGATTGAGGAAATTATTGAACGAGAGCTATAACTTTTGCCTCCACTTCCACCTACAAGTGAGGTAGATCTTTCCAAAATCGAGGATGAACTTAATGAGTTGGAACGTCTTATTTTAGATGGTGAACCAACTCACGTGAACTAAAATCCCATTCTTGAGGAGTTACCTAATCAACACTCCTCAAATGAGAATGACGTTTATCACATTCTCGAGGAGTTACCTAATCAACACTCCTCCCTTATGAATGATGATTTTGTGCTTGATCGTGATCTCTTTGAGAGAATTTCAAATATCCTTAATGAGGTTTATGAAGAACTTTGGTTCGATAATCCTATTTACGATGAAAAAATCGATGAGATGCATGATCATGAGGATGACGAATATCTAGAGCCCGAGGGGGCGGTGTTCTTTGTTGATCAAAGTTTTGAAAACATATACAATCCACCACACCCTAACCACGACTTAAATGTGAGGATTTTTAGTGTGACCAATTTTGAATTTGACACGCCAAATATTTTTGACATAATTCAATCGGGTTTTCATAAAGAGTTTTTGAAAGATGAAAAAGGAAAAGATTTTAAAATGGATTTAATGATTTTTCTACAAGTTTAACTTTGTCATCACATCGTTATTTGAGTGCTACCAGTTCGTCTACTCCTTTTGACGACGGCTGGTGTGGTTTTAGTGTGGGGGAAGCCCCTTATGTTCCCTCACATTTCTCCACCGAGGACGAGATATTTGATCCTGAAATTGCTTGTAAAGGAAAATCTCGGTCTTCCACCGATGCAATAAATGGAAAATCTTTTCGTTTACTTGGTGTGAGTCTACCTCGAGTAACTCATTATGTTGCCCCATCCATTGTCCCACCCTTCTATTGCTTCTCACCTATTTTATTTGACCCTCTCAGGTTTTTGGTTAGAGTAGCGTTGTTTCGTCTTTCATCCGAAAACGAGGACGCTATCTTTGACCCCGGTATACGTATATCAGGTTTTTGAAGTACTCCACGTACTTTTGGGCATTGTTTATCATGTAAGCCCCACCAAAAATGACCATACCATGATTGTTCCTAAATGATCACATTTATGGGGATTCGAGTCGAGCTTTTGACTCGGTTATCAAAAACAAGGTGCCTCGTGGGGGATTCTCATTCTTATCCTTGTAAATATTATCGTTTTCTAATAGTGTAACGAGGGGACTTGTGCTCTTCCAACCTTTGTTCCATGGTTGTTTGTGATTGTGATTCATTAGGTTCATCGTCATCATTGAAGCCTCTCGTGTTCGTTTTACGGATCACTCGAGCTTCGATTGTTGCCTTTGGAGATTCCGATATCCTATGATATCCTTTTATGTTCTAACGTTTATCTTATTAGCATAATTCATAAATGGCTTTTAGGTTATTCGTTTTACCCTTTCCATGCTCGAGATTAAGCATTTGACTTTCGTCTCTAGTATGGGGGTGTTTCACCCCAAGACTTGAAACATTGAGGACAATGTTTAGTTTTAGTATGGGGGGTGAGTAGATACTTCACCTTTCTTACGGCACTACGCAATCCAGTTTTCATCTTTTTTTTATCGTTTTATGCAAAATAAGGCTAAAAATGGCCAAATTTTATTTTTTTTCTTATTTTTCGTAAGTGTTTAAGACACGAATGTAGGTTTTTCGATGGTGAGAATAAGAGTAATTATTGACTCGACCGTGCGTGTTGAGCACTTAGCTTTTTCTCCACACGCTTTTATATAAATAAATGCAATAAGTAAGGTCGTACGATTTAAAAGGTTACTTAGCTTCTAGCCCAAGATCGTTTAAAAGTTTCTCGTGTTCGAATAGAGTTCATAGCCAAGGCATAATTTATTGAAGCGGGATGCGAAGATTGGCAAAGTTCTAAAAAGGCCCTAACAAGGCATGAGGAACTCCATTTTGTTGCTAAAGATCCAAGATGATGTGAAATATCATTATTCCAAAATCAATATGAATGATCAACACACGACGAGAAGCAATATACTCCCCTAAAGATCATGGTGAAGTCTGTCCAAAAAGACCCTAACAAGGTATGAGGATAAATATATCCAAGTCCTAAAAGGAAGCGGATCATTGTATATCAAAATCCCAAATAAAGATTGAAGAAAAATGATGAAGTCGTGGTCCAAGTTTGAAGAAATTCCATATATGAAGAGAAGACCATTATTTCAAAACGTCTTCCAAGATTTGAAGTTCGAAACACATGCCAAATATCGGTCCGAGAAAGGTCTCAAATCGTAAAACGAGTTATGCCAAGATATGAACTTAAGGAGATTACGAGAAGCCGTTTTAAAAGATCGTGTCCTTTAGCTAACTATCAATTAAATCGTCCTACTTTATTTTTGTCCTGAATAAAATATCGAAATAAGTCAATGATGTATCCTCGTGTTCATTAAGACAAAAATAAAATATAAGAGATACCAATTAGGAATAAGGGAGTCTAAGTACGTAATTAACACTCATGAGTAATGATTGTGTTGCTAACTTATAATAACAATGATATCGTTACACGCTTAGCATGGAATCGAGTGAAAATCGAGGATGACGAACTCATCTCTATGAGGCATTCACGTGTTCTTATTCTTTGACACTAAAAGTCATTTAATCGTGATGAAAACAATAAATTATGTCTAAAACGCATCTAGTAGTTTATTTAAGTTTAAGTTTTCAATAAATGTCACCTAAAAATGAATTTTGGAAGTGCTATGATACTTAATTCTAGCATTGCGTGGGGACACGACAATGGTTTAGTATGGGGAAGTGATGAGACTTCATTTATACATAGTCTCATCGTTTAAATCAGGCTTAAAATGCTTAAAATATCATTAAAATACCCCAAAATATGCTTCTGTTTGTTCATTGTGTATTTTAGGTACGGATATCATGAAATCAACGAAAGATCACAAAAATCAAGCAAAAACGAACACGGGAAACGAGGCCGCACAAAGAACCAGACCTGAATCATGATTTTCTATTGAAGTCCTTGAGGTTTTGAAGATTTTCAAGAATGGTCCCTCATCTTTTAAAGACTTGTCATTTTATACCCCTGTTAAACCTCAAAATTACTTGTAGGTCCCTAAAATATCAAGAATATACAAGATTGGCCCTTGAAGAATGGTCAAATTGCATTTATAGCCCTTGAAACAAGATTATCAAAAACTTTTTGGCAAAAAGTATGAAAAAGTAAACTTCATAACAAAGGAAAATCTATATTGGCTACTATAAATCTGAAGTGACAAACATTTGAGAAGATAGGGACTTAAATTTCCAAGACAACAATACTCTCACCCTCCAATCACCCTTTGCCACCTCACAAGTCAACACCCCCACTAAACTAATTAACTTATAAGATCAGTTTAAAAACGATTTTATATAATTAATTTGGGTGGGAAACATGTTCTATTCACATCATCACCCCAATACACCCCTCTTAATCCACAAGAATCCTAACTTTCAATTGTTTGCTAATCAAAGGGATATTACTTGGGCCACTCCAGAACATTTATTTAGGGTCTCCTAATCCCTTTCACACCTTCAAACCCCACTCCAGCACACCCACATGGCCACATCAGCAGTCCCCTACCCCGTCCTTTCCACAATACCCTATGTAGCAAACAAGATTAGTGGATGGATGTAATTCCTTGGACCCAAAGACTAAATGAAGGGCTCTGATGGCATTTTAACAGCTAGCATCAACCTACTTCCAAGAATCCATCACATGGGACGTTTGACTGATATTCAAGAACAAGACCCAAGGGCTTGATTGGAATTTCGTATTCTAGGGTTTCTCATTATCTTCTTAGTTCTAGAATGTACATAGTTCATCTATAAAAACAGGTGCGGGTTTGTAGCAACCATTTGTTCCAGATTTTGATTTTTTGTAAACCTTTTTATAAAAATAGTTAAAGTTATAAAAAGCCTTGCAATTTGCTCATTCTGAGTTCCATTTACTTTATAGCATTTCTAGTTAGTTTATTCTTAAATTCGTGTTGGTTCATTTTTATCTTAACAAAATTTTTGTTCAAAATTTTGGGACCTAAGGTGTTAAAGCAGTTGGGAGTGTTTGACTGACAATCAAGCATTCATAAGTGATTAAACATCCTTGTTATTTTTTTTAGTAGTTGGTAAAAACTGGTTTCAAAAAGTTAGTGGTTTCAAAAGATTTCCAAAAATCTTGTTTAAATTTTCTAACAGCTTATTGCTATAAGCACTCAATAAGCTCATTGACATTGAACTCATTGAACTACTTATAGCCTGTTCTTTTGTTGGTTCGCTTGTGTTTGTGTAGGAGTCAAGAAGAAGGCATTCATTTCTTTCCATTCTTGGTCAGTTTTTCTTTAAGAAGACATTTGTACCCTCTGGTCTATTGTAGACCAGCCAACAGGGTTTCTCTTCACTCTCAATAGCAACTTCACCAGCCATAAGTTCCCTTATCAAGTTGATATGGTGATGGCATCAGCAGGTTAATGCTTGAAACCACTTTATCTTTGTTTTATTTTAGAATTAGTGCTATGTGATTTTGGCTGTGGTTTCTTAAGTTTCTGTTTTACTTGTCTCTTATATGTTTTTATATGATTATTAGTTGGTTTTGTTAGGATAATAGTAGATTAGGTCAAGTTTTGTAAAAGTCCTTTTCATATTCAGAAATTTAAAGAGGTGTTTGGTTTTATGGATATTTAGTTGTGGGTGACACACAATAGGATAAAAACAGGTTAAACACACTGGTTAGTATTAGGGTAATTCAGTACTTGGCATTTATTTTGTTAGAAGAAAAAAAGAAGTTTGCATGCTTAAAAATTGGTAAAACATCAATCTTCATCAGTAGGGTATAAGTAAGTTGTTTTAGTAGATTTGGACATTTATTTTTGGAATCTGTTAGAGTTAGTGGTAATATAGGGTTTGAAGTTTGTTAAGTGTGGTTTGGTATGGTTTTGATTTAGTTTTGCTTGATTGAAATTCGTCCAAAGACCAAGTTTATCAGCAAAAAGGCCCACAAACCTGTATGCTCATCAGTGACCTCAATCTGCTTTGTTTTGTATGATTTTGTGCCTGGACTGTGTTTTTTTCTTGTTTCTCTGACTCCCCACAACCCAACTAGTTGTGGGGGTGCCTTTGCTTGCCAAAAACAACCCAAAAACAAGCTTAAATCTAGCCAAAAATGATTTTCTGTGATAAGCAGTGGGAACAAAGTTCCTACTTGTAAGCCTAAGTTCCCACTGTTTCACAACTGGACAAAAGTCCATTAGGTGTCACTGTCATGTTTCATGGTTTTTTGTCTTTAGTGACTTATTTTGAGAATTTTGGAGTAATTTTTAATTTTCCCATTTTTCTTTATTTATTTTAGTATTTTTAGAAAAGTTAGTTTTCATTTTACTATTTATTTGTTATTTTTAGATTTAATTTAATTTTAATTAGTTTAAATCAAAACTGTTTTTGTCTTTTAGTGTAAAAAAGTATTATTTTTCAGTTTTAAAAATTTTCTTAGTTTAATTAATACATTTTAAGATTTTTATGAAAAGAATTTCACTTTTCACTTTATTTTATAACTTTTTAGATTTAATTTAAGTTAAAGTTAGTTATTAATTCAAACTGTTTTGTCTTTTAGTGAAAAATTTTACTTTTTCAATTTTTTCCATTTTTATATTGTTTAGTATTATAATTTAGGATTTTTCATAAAGTCAAATTAATTTTAGCATTATTTTATTATTTTTAATCATTATATTAGTTTAAAAAGTGTTTTAACATTTAAAAAATAGAAAAATAGTTTCTAAAATTTAAGAAAAATACTTTTTAGTGTTTAATTATTATAAGTAAGGTATTTGTTTGATAAAATAATATTTTGGGCTTTTTGTTAAATATATTTAATTTTAGGTCTTTAATTAGCATTTAAAATTGAATATTTAATTAATAAAATGTTTTAAATATATTTATTGAATTTTTATTCTTATTTATATTATTTTAGACTTAGTTTTGGTTTTTAACTAATTTTTAGCTTAAATTTTTAATTTCGTCCCGTTTTACGTATTTACGTCATCGTTTTACGTTTTACGTCGTAGTGTAATCGTAGTGTAACTCGTCTTTAATTTTCTCTTCTCAAAACCAAAAACGACACTAATCCAAACTTGATTTTTTATTATTGGCAAAACAACTACACCTCCGCCGAGAACGAACTCGCATTTATCAGTTTTACGGTTTTCCTAAACCGTTAAGCTTAATACTTGCCACATACGCGTTTTTCCTAAAACGTGTACGATTATACCTACACCAATCACCCAATCAAAAACATTATTAATGCCATTGAAAGACCAGTCTGTACTCGACACCAATTACAAGAAAGTGCGATGTTTTTTCTGTGACGCCTTCCTCTCCGAAGTTGAACCTAAAACATGGCAAGTGGCTCTTACACAATCATGTTGGATCGAAGCTATGCAAGAGGAACTCAATGAATTTCAAAGACTCGAAGTATGGGAACTTGTTACTCTACCTGACAAAGTACAAATTCTTACATTGCGATGGGTCTTTAAGATCAAACTCGATGAGATGGGAGGAATATTAAAGAACAAAGCAAGATTGGTTGCTCGTGGTTACAAACAAGCACTGTTTATTGACTTTGAGGAATCCTTTGCCCGCATTTCCAGATTGGAAGCTATTAGAATATTCCTCGCTTATGTCGCTCACAGGAATATTATCGTTTATCAAATAGATGTTAAGACGGCGTTTTTGAACGATGAATTAACAGAAGAAGTCTATGTAAGCCAGCCGGATGGATTTGTGAACTCGGAATATCCAACTCATGTGTACAAGATTAACAAGTTTCTCTATGGGTTAAAACAAGCTCCACGCCCATGGTGCGATCTCGTTTCATCATGCCTCATCTCGGAGGGTTTTTCCAAAGGCATGGTGGATCCGACACTATTTATTCTCAAGGATGGCAACGACATATTACTGGTACAAAATTATGTTGATGATACAATATTTGCTGCCACGAACCAAACTTTGTCTGAACGCTTTGAGAAAATTATGACCACAAGATTTAAGATGTCAATGATGGGAAAATTTTCATTTTTCTTAGGGTTACAAATTTCTCAAAATCCCAGAGGCATCTTTATTAACCAATCCAAATATGTTCTTAAATCTTTGAAAAAATACCACTTTGAATCTTGCGACCCCGTGGATACTCCTATGGTGGAGAGATCCAAGTTAGATGAGGACAAAGATGTGATACCCATCGATCCTACACTTTATCGTGGTCTGATCGGAACCCTTCTCTATCTCACTGCTAGTAGACCTAATTTACACTTTGCTATATGCATGTGTGCCCGGTATCAGGCTCGGCTTACCGAAAAGCACTTGCATGTTGTGAAAAGGATCTTTCGGTACCTTAAAGGAACCATTAACCGGGGACCATGGTATTCGACAGACTCCTCTATTGCACTAACAACATATGCAGATGCGGATCATGCCGGGTGTCAAGATACATGACGTAGCACTTCTGGAAGTTTGCAAGTACTTGGAGACCTTCTGATCAGTTGGGCATCAAAAATTCAAAAAAGCGTTGCGATATCTAGTATGAAGGTGGAATACATAGCCGTGTCTGGTTGTTGTGCTCAAACTTTGGATGAGGTCATAATTAACCGATGATTGTCTTGGATTCAACAAGATACCGATGTATTGTGACAAAAAAAGTGCATTGCCGTGACAACCCCAGTTTTTAAGGTTCTTTACTTAGTGTTATTTTTAGAGTATTTTGTGTGACTATGTGTTTTATGTGCTTACGTGCTTATTTGGGGTGAATGGAGGGTGGTTTGGACATCATTCAAAGGTACGGGGTACTCTGTATACGAATCGATGTATGTTTATTCATGATCATAAGATCACAATATAGTGACTATGAAATGAAATGGAGTTATTTTATGTTTTTATGTATACGTATATGTATTATAGTAAATCGTATTTTTACGATTTAGGTTTTAGCATTTAGAGGTCACGCGCTATGGATTTTGTCTCGGGAATAATTTACAGGTTAGTTTTAAGTCATTTTGGACTTAGTTATTTAGTTAATAAATTATTTTTATAGTTTTCATTAAACTATATATATATATATATATATATATATATATATATATATATATATATGTATATATATATATATATATATATATATATATATATATATATATATATATATATATATATATATATATCATGGCCTTAACAGTAGCTTTAAGGTTGGGGCAAATTGTGAGTGTTAGCTAACACATGTAAGGGCATAAGGTTTGTTTACAGAGGATGTTATTTTGTTTAAGGGGATTCGACTCATAGTTTGGGTATCAAAAACGGGACTGTTTTGGGTAAAATGATAAAGGGTTTGGTTATGAACATAACTACGTTAAGGGCTTTATAGAGAGGTATAATGGGATGCTTATACCATATACATGAGATTAAAATGTGGGAGAGGGTTAGACATCCATCATAGATTGATGAGCCATTTTAGTTATTGGTTCATGTCTTGATTGTATGTATTTGTTTGTTTAGATTTTGCTAGTGTGCGGATATTCGGAGAAGCTCAATCAGGTGAGTATCATAGTCCCATATTTCTTAATGATTTACTTCCAGATGGGATGGAAGAGACACATACTTGTTTTATAAATGATTTGTTGTGAATGTTTTACTAATTTGATTTGGACTTGCGTATTTTACTTATGCACTTAACTGTTATTTGATTTACTTAATTTAATTAAGTATAACTTGATATCAAGGGATCAAGGCGGGGCCGTGGGGACAAGATGGGGTCTTAGAGATTGGTTCTTAGGTGTATAGGCGCCTAATATACCAAGGGAGGAAGGTAGGAAAGGCTTGGAGCCTAGGTGGGATAGAATAAGCGCTTAACACTAATTAGTTAATGCATTTTAGTATCACTTTGTCTATACACATATATGTTTTATGAATGATGTTTATTCATAGCTATACTGTACTTGATTTTGGCATTGGAGTCTAAACCTATGACTCTCACCAACTTTATGTTGACGTGTTTTAGTGTCTCTTTCAGGTGATAATGTGGTTAAGCGTGAGAACAGAAATGGCTAGGATCGGAGTTGCTTAGCATTGCATTTAGAAGGAGATCCCTTTCCTTCTTAGTTTTTCATTTTTTATTTGAATAAGTGATACTGTTTAGACACCTATATGTTTGATGTTTTGTTATTTGATTGTCTTTGGTAAGAGGTAGGCCTGTTATCTACTTACCTAGACTCCTACATTTTGTTGAGATGTTGTCATGACATTTGTGTCGCCATTTATGACATTTCTTTTCATATAGTTTTCTCTATAGACACGCCTTTTGTTGTGATGACATCCATAGTTCGTGCCCCATATTCCGGCATGGTGGGGTGTGATAGAATGGTATCAGAGACAATAGTTATAGAGAATTAGGTTGCCTGGTCTAGTAGCCTAGTCTATAACTTAAGATCCCTGCATATAAGCGTCATAGGATTATGTGTGCATATTTTTTATTGATATATTTCTAGGCATTGTTAATTCTTATTTACGATGTTTTTTTCTATTGAGTTTTGACTATATGGATTGAACCATAGTCGTTAATACTTAGTCACTTGTTTTTCTTGAATTGTAGGTTAGTATGGGTTGAACCATAGTCGTTCATACTTAGCCGCATGTTATTTTCTTTTTGGATTTTGACTAGTACGGGTTGAACCATTGCCGTCCACGCTAGTCATTATTGTATTTTGCTTTAATTGTACATTATAGTACATATTGTGGTTAATGGTATTGTTTAGTTATTTTCGTGTACCTAATGTATAGTATTTTTCTTTTGATGTTTAAGTCATGTTCCCTAAGAATCATGTGGTGGTTCGAGTTACTAGGAGTAGGTGGATAGGAAGGATTTTAAGTTGTTTCCACTCTTATGGGCGACATGACTTATAACTGATTACGTTTTCATTTTGGATTATGTCTATGTTGTTTTAGCTAGACTATGTTATTTTAGGAAACAAAGTTTTGAACCTTAGTTTATGTGATTGTGTGATTATGTGAGTAGATGGATTTATGTGTTATGTGTAGTAACAATTTCTTATAAGTGTCATCATAGGAGGGAGTGCATAGGCGAAAGGGTAATTGTATAAGTATGGTGCGCAACATAGTTATACAAGTACCACAACTTCAATAGATTCCTAAGTATGATTGCATGAGAGAGGGTTAATACATGCTTGTGTAGTATATGTTGGACGGATTTAAGTATATGTATCCTAATATGCCTATATATGTATGATCCCTGATGGTTGAGTTTTACAACCTTGATTAGGAAAACAAAGTGTAATTAGGGTAAGTACACAAATGGTTTAGGAAAAGCACAAGTAAATGACCCAAAAGTGGGGATCGTTCTCAAGGAGGCTAGTGTGTTGTGCAAAGATAAGATTAAGTGTTTGTGATTATATAGATGAGAAAAGAAAAGAAGAAAAGAGATTAGAAAAGATTGACGATTACGATTATGAATTAAACTAAGACGAAGTCGTGCACGTAAAACCGTAAAAAGTGACTAATTTAAAATTTTACCCTAAAAATTCCTAGAAAATTGCAATAAATCCTAAAAAAATATAATTACAGTTTACAAAATATCAAAAATCACTCAAACCTTTTATTTAATTAAATAATAATTTTTAATGCTAATTAAATCCCAAAAAATCAATTTAATTAACAACAAGCTAAAAATGAGATTTTTTAACTTGTTAACCTCTAAAATGACTTAACTAAATATAAAACTATTTTTGAAAATTTTAAAATTAATTAAAAGTATTTAAAAACAATTAAAAACTATTAAAACTTAAAATAATTATAAAAATTAATCTAATGACAATAAAATTAATCTAAAAATTTTAAAATTCCTAACTTAATGTATTTGAACTAGGAAAAATGAAAAACTTGCAAAAATCTAAATTTTAATTTTTAATAATAAAATAATAATAAAATATTAATAAAAATACAAAATTTATAAAAAATTCTAAAAAGTTGCAAACTAGTTTACTTTAACCTAAATAAAACAGAAATGAAATTGAAATTACCAAAATACCCCTATTGGGCCTTCAAATGGGCCAAAAGTCCAAACAGACCCATTAATGGGCTTTTTATGGCCCAATAAGAAAAATGTTGTCCAAATGGGCCAAAAACTTCCATTGAAGCTTAAAGTTTATTTAAAACACAATTTTACAAAGGCCCAAAAGCTGAAAATGAGCTTAAGTTAGCTTATTTTAAAACAGCTTATTCTTAATGGGCTTTTTGGCCCATTAAGCTATAAGTTGATGCCATAAGCTAAAATTTTACCCACGTCCTTCTCTTGACCTAAATAAGCTATTTGCAAAAAGAAACTTGAAATAAGCTCAAGGAATAAGCCTGAAATAAGCCAAAGCTCTCTTCACAAAATGACAAAATAGTCGTTTTTGAGTTCTAGGCTATTTCAAGAGCTGATTCAAGTTGCAATAAGTCACAAATAGCTTAATTAAGCTTAATAATGAAAAATCTTTCAAAAAGAACCACTCAATAAGCTGGAATAAGCAATAAGCAATCTTGTAAAAGTTAAACTGTTTGGTTTTCTAGTCAAACCTAAAAGTCAAAGTCCACAAAGCTCCAGATCAATTAAATGGGTCAAATAAGGAAGATTGATTACAAAAACAAAGTTGTTGCAAGTCCAAATAAGCTAGAATGGCTTATGAATAAGCTGTTTGATAAATGACACTAGCAGTGGCTAATAGCAGGGGAAAGGAGTTCCCACTGCTTGACCAATTTAACTTTTTATCTTTAGTGACTTTTTGTTGGATTCAAGTTACAAACAAGTCACCCAAGTGATCAGTGGATCACAAAGAGTCAAGAAAAAAAATAATATCACAAATTCACCAAGCCAATTAATGCAGTTAATTCAAAACATCATCAGATAAGCACCAGACATGAACAATAAGCAGTCTTCACCAAATAAGCACTTTTAGCAAGATTAAGCCAGCCAAACTTCACCAAATGCATACACAAGCTATAAATAATTTAAATGAACATAAATAAACAGGTTTCATGCAATGGTTCAAGGTCTAGATCAAGATTCAAGCTCAAAAATGTTACTGATGAACAAAGAACATGTAGTTTTGACACTTTGCTGATATACTTGACCACAAATCCAATTTCAAACCCTCAAATCTTCTTAACAAGTTATATAAACTTTGTTTAATCACTTGTTATCCCTAAGCATCCATACAAACTAAGTGTTTCCAAAATCTTAGGTCAAAACAAGCAGATTTCCAACTTTTATAGCACAATCAAGATTTTGATGATTTAAAGCCAATAACTTGCAGCAATGAGCACTCAACCAAGTATATAACAGATAGCAACACAAATATCCAACAAACAATAACTTAAAAACACTTTGTGATCTTAAACAGGTTAACCCAAACACCCCTTAACTTTTTTTAAACCAATATTAACAAAGATAAAGTGTGATTTAATGTTACCCAAGCCCAATCTAACACAATAAGATCATCATCATGCAGTATCAAGTAATTATAAGCCACAAAATCAACAAGAACAATAACATAACACATAATCATAAAAATCAAGTATTTTGACAGAATTTAGGTTCAAGGACTCAAACCTCATGAATGTACATCCACACTCACAAATTTTTTAGCTGATGTGCCTAGCAAAACAAGGCACAAGCTTCCACAACAAGGCTTCTAAGATTCAACAAGGTTAGAACATAAAATATGAAAATCAGTAAAGTGAAAAAGCTTGATTAATGCAACCTTTGTACCCACTCTTTGATTATCCCCAAACCACAAGCTCCCAACACCTTGATAAGCTCCTTATCTGGGTGTTTAGATCACTTGTAATCCATAAATTCCAAAGATGTACCAAAGACTTAGCAAAATATCAAGATTTTGAACTTTGAGCAATTTCTTGCACAAAGTTTGAAAACAGGTTTTAAGACTTAACAAGCACAATCATATATCATTAACAAACAATGAATTAAGTTGGCACTTGGAATTCATCACTCAATTCAAACACACTTCATTAATTTTTAAAGAGGATTTACAAAATGTTGACCTAAAAGAAAACCAAGAGCATGGCTCAATGTTGTGACCCTAATGCCTTTTATGGGCTACATGTGTTCTAGAAATGCAAAGAAAAATGTAAACCCTAAAGTATAGAAGTTCCTGAAATGCCCTTGAGGTTTTGAACTTCCTTGAACATGTGAATTATCTTTGACAGTATGTGAGGTTGTATATCTGTTGGAATTGAATCAAAGGCTCATAATAAGCTTAAGTTTGAAGCAAGAATCTTGGGCGTTGGATGGCTGGCATGTTTTGGCATCTTCCTCACAAACGTATGCATGGGGCTATTCATGTGAGCCTTGGGGTGATGTGGCAGGGAAAGTAAGAGTGGGGTTTTGTTTAGTATCACCTTAATCTTAAATCTAGAAAAGATTAAGGGTTAAATCCATGTAATTAAGAAAAACCCAAATGTGTTCATCATGTGAATAGTAGAGGTTTTAATCCATATTTATTTTTGAAAAGGTGTTTAGCGCGTAATTAATAAACTAATAAGATTAGTTTATTAAACGGTTGTGAGTGGAGGAGTGACATGGCAAAAGGGTGAAAGTTGATTGGATGAGAGGGTGAGTGGGGTGAGGTGGCATGTGGGGATTGGTTAAGGTAAGTTTAGTTGTCTGTCAGCTTTGGTCCTTCTTCTCTCTTGTTCCTTTCATTTCAGTTTAAAACATATAAAAATCCGAATCCTTTGTTATGAAAGTTTTATTTTTCACACTTTTGCCCCAAATACTTTTCCAAAGTATTTTCAGGGGTATTTCTTGCCAATTCATGATTCTTGAAGGGCTGTTTCGGCATTTTCTTCAAACATTATGGTCTTGACTTGTATTGTTGACTTTGTGGAGGAATAATATTGACAAGTCTTGATTTAATAGGGACCATTCTTGCCAATTCTTCAAAGTGGAGGGTCCTTTTTACAATTTGACAAACTTTAAGGACCAAACTTGTAATTACTAATAAACAAGGGTTTAAAGTGTCAATTCTTCAATATTGGAGGACCCTTCTTGTACAATCTTCAAATCTTCAAGGGTTATTCTTGGAAAATCACCATTAAGGCTTGGTTCATTGTGCGACTTCGTTTCCCCTATTCGTTTTTTTGCTTGTTTCTTGTGATCTTTTGTCATTTTCTCAATATCCGTACCTAAAATACACAAGTAACAAACACAAGCATATATTTGGAATTTTTCATGATATTTTATGCATTTTAAGCCCGTTTTGGACGATGAGACTATGTATAAAAGCAGTATCATCACTCCCCAATACTAAACCATTGTCGTGCCCTCACGCAATGCTAGAATAAAGTATCATAGCATCTCCAAAATTCATTTTTATGCAGTTTTATTGAATAATAAACATACTACACTACTACTATTACTACTTGCGTTTTAGACATAATGTATGATTTTCATCGCACAATGGGACGTTTAGGTTCATAGAACAAAAACACGTGAATGCTTCGTTAGAAATAATTTCGTCATCCTCGATTTTCACCCCAGTTCCACGCTAAGCGTGCAACAAGATCATTGTCATTAAAAGTTCGTAATTCTAACACTACTCATATGCCCTAATCACATACTTATCCTCCCATTTTCCTAAGTTGTATCTCTTATATTTTATTTTTGTCTTAAATATTTCACGAGGATACATTTTTTACTTATGCGATGATAGAGATTTAGGTCTAAAAATAGAGTCATAACGGTGTAACCAAGACCATCGAATTAATAACCCCTCCTAATAGACAACGATGTCAAAAAATTAAGTCAACAAGAAGGATCGACAAACACGGTTTTATAACGGTTTTGTACATGAGACTTATTACCAAGACTTTTATACGCCCCCTACCGGATGGGACTTATTATCATAGGTTTACCTCCACCTTTTATTCAACTTTGCCATGAAGCTTTTATTATGACTTCGGTCTTGCCTGGCCTTTTATTTAACCTCACCATAAGGTGTTTATTATGGCCAAAGACGTATATCCTCACGCTAAAGCGAATTTTGGATCTTTAAAGCTTCAAAGATTAAGGCTTGATTCACTTTCAATATCCGCATAGTTTTTTCGAACTTGTAAGCTTCAAATTGTTTGCTTGATTTAGGTGAGCACTTGAAACTTATTATTGCGTGAAGCTTTCGATTATTTGGGTTGACAATACTTTAAAACCATGACGATGGCGATACCTTAATGTTTTCCCAATTTAATTACATGGAAGCTACTAGAAAAGACTAGAAACCAACAATAAAGACTAAACCGCTAAGTCAATATTTATTAAGCAAAATATATTTACAAGTGAAGGGAGAATAAGCAAACAACGAGAACACATGAGTTTTTGAAAGAATACGAGTACTCTACGTTTAGCATAGTAACTTATAATTAACTCTTTCATTTCTCGTTCTCATTTAAGAGACTTAGCCTAATATAAAGTTAAGGAATCGAAGCTAAGTGCTCAACACGCACGGTCGAGTCAAAAATTACTCTTATTCTCGCCATCGGAAAACCTACATTCGTGTCTTAAAACACTTATAAAACATGAGAAATTTTTTAAAATTTAGCCATTTTTAGCCTTATTTTGCAACAAAAACGATAAACTAAAAGATATACTTTGGAAAGCGTGAAGGTTTGGCAAGGCAAGTATCTATTCACCCCCCCATACTAAAGTTAAGCATTGTCCTCAATGTTTTGAGTCTAAGGGTTGGAAACCCCCATACTTGAGACGTAGTCGAATGCTTAATCTAGCATGGAAAGGGTGGAACCATTAAATTAATAGCCGTTTATGAAGTGTGCTAAAAACCTATGGTTAGAACATAAAAGGATATATCATGGATATTGAGAAATTCTTCCAAGCAAACGATCGAGTGCTCCCTTTTTACGAACACGAGAGGCTCCAATCGTGAAGATTATGATCATCTAAAAACCACATATCACAAACAACCACGGAACAAAGGTTGGAAGGGCACAAATCCCCTTACGTTACTACATTAGAAAGCGATAATATGTACATAGGATAAGCATGGGACTCCCCCACGAGGCACCTCGTTTTCGATTACCGAGTCATGAGCTCGACTCGATCCCCTCAATACTAATTATCATTGGGGAAGGTGATTTGGTCGATGTAGTTCAAGGATGGAACTTCCCCGCCAAAGTAGTGCTTCAACCTATGTCCATTCACCTTGAAGTTGGGTCCATCATTTTGAGCTAGCTCGATGGTCCCATAAGGAAAAACTTTGGTCACGGTGAATGGACCGGACCAACGGGATTTCAACATGCCGGAAAATATTTTCAAACGTAAGTTAAAAAGAAACAATTGATCTCCAATGTTAAAAACTCGGTTTTTAATTTTTGAGTCATGAAACTTTTTAGTTTTTTCTTTGTAAATCAACGAATTTTCATAAGCAATATCTCTTAATTCATTTAATTCATTCAATTGCATTTTCTGGTGTTTTCCCGTGGTCTCAATATCATCATTACATTGCTTAAGGGCCCAATAAGCTTTGTGTTCGAGTTCAATTGGCAAGTGACAATTCTTCCCATACACAAGCTTATAAGGAGTGCACCCGATGGGCTTTTTATGAGCGGTCTGAAAGGCCCATTAAGCATCGTCCAACTTTTCTGACCAAGATTGTCGGTTCTCTCCAATCGATCTCTCCAAGATCCTCTTTAACGCTTGGTTTGAAACCTCGACTTGCCCACTCGTTTGTGGGTGATAAGCCGTAGAAAGCGGATATGTAACCCCATATTTCCTTAGGACCCTTTCGAATTGGTCGTTACAAAAATGGGTTCCAAGATCGCTTATGATCGCACGAGGGGTTCCAAACCGAGAAAACAAGCTTTTCATAAACTTGACTACCACACGAGCATCATTGGTGGGCAAAGCCTTAGCTTCCGCCCACTTAGATAGGTAGTCAACGGAGACAAGGATGTACTTATTACCACGAGATGATGGGAACGGCCCCATAAAGTCAATTCCCCAAACGTCAAAGATCTCACACACTTGGATGATATTTTATGGCATTTCATCATTTTGTGAGGCTTTTGCTTGTCGTTGGCATGAGTCACACGACTTCACAAGTGCATGTGCATCTCGGTAAGTAGTAGGCCAAAAGAAACCAGCATCAAAGACCTTCTTAGCCGTGAGATTAGCATCGTGGTGACCACCCGGGGGTCCCTCGTGACAAGCTCTAAGGATGTTATAAGCTTTGGTACCAAAGACACAACTTCGAAGATTTTATCCGCACAAGTCCGAAAGAGGTAAGGGTCGTTCCAAAAGTAGAACTTGATGTCACGAAAGAATTTTTGTTTTTGTTGAGTCGTCATACCCTTAATGATGAAGTTACCCGCATGGTAATTTGCGATGTCCGCAAACCATGGGGTAGATGAATCAAGCTTATAATTCACTACACCAAGTGTCTCGAGAGGAAATGTTTTGGTGATTTCCTTTGGCTCATAAACACTTTGGTGAGGATCTTCCAAACGAGAAAGATGATCGACCGCTAGATTCTCGGCTCCTTTTTTGTCAAGGATTTCAACATCAATTTCTTGTAGGAGGAGAATCCAACGAAGTAATCTCGGCTTAGCATCTTGTTTAGCGATAAGATACTTGATAGCCGAATGATCCGTATACACTATGCATCGAGTCAAGACGAGGTAAGGTCGGAATTTCTCAAATGCATACACCACGGCAAGGAATTTATTTTTCGTTGTAGTGTATTATAGTTGAGCCTCGGTCATCGTCTTGCTAGCATAGTGAATAGGCAAGAAGTGCTTTTCATGACGTTGCCCCAATACGGTCCCAATAGTGTAGTCACTAGCATCGCACATGAGCTCAAAGGGGAGGTTCCAATTGGGAACAACAAGAATGGGAGCTTCGGTAAGTTTCCTCTTAAGGATTTCAAAGGCTCGTACACAATCTTCGTTAAAGACAAAAGGTTCATATTTTTCGAGGAGATGTGTAATATGTCGAGATGTGTTTGAAATATCCTTGATGAATCGATGATAAAAGCCTGCGTGGCCTAGGAAACTCCTAATTCCCTTAACGGTTTTCGGATGAGGTAATTTGGCGATGACGTCTACCTTAGCTTTATCTACCTCAATTCCCGCTTTAGAAACCTTGTGCCCTAAGACGATTCCACTTTTAACCATAAAATGACATTTTTCCCAATTAAGCACAAGGTTGGTTTCCTTACTACGTTTTAACATTCTCTCAAGAATCGAAAAACACGAAGTGAACAAACAACCAAACACGGAAAAATCATCAATAAAGACTTCCATCGTCTTCTCGATCATGTCATGAAAAATAGCCATCAATCACCTTTGAAAGGTTCCCAGTGCATTTCAAAGTCCGAATGGCATTCTACGATAAGCAAATGTTCCATATGGACACGTAAACGTAGTCTTTTCATGATCACGAGGATCGATGGGGATTTGGAAGTAACCGGAAAAACCATCTAAAAAGCAATAGAAATCGTTTCCCGCAAGACGCTCCAAAATTTGGTCCATGAAGGGCAAGGGAAAATGGTCTTTTCGAGTGGCGTCATTCAGCTTACGATAGTCAATGCACACTCTCCATCCGGTCACGAGTCGAGTTGGAATTAACTCGTTGGCATCGTTTGGCACAACGGTCATTCCTCCCTTCTTAGGGACACAATGAATAGGACTCACCCAAGGGATATCGGATATAGGGTAAATCATTCCCGCGTCAAGGAGTTTAAGGACTTCCTTTTTGATGATGTCGTAAATTTTGGGGTTCACCCTCCTTTGACATTGGATTGCGGGTTTGTAATCTTCTTTCATTAAGATTTTGTTGGTATAAAATTTGGGATCGATCCCCTTAATGTCGGATAATTTCCACGCAATTGCCCCTTTGTGATCCTTTAGAACATCGACAAGTGTAGTTTTTCATCATTCGAAAGATCTTTCGCAATAATAACCGGCAACTTGTCGTCCTCCTCCAAAAATACATATTCAAGGTGAGGAGGTAAATCCTTCAACTCGAGGATTGGTGGTTGCTTAATTGAAGATTTGGGCTCGATACTCATAACCTCCTCGGGTGGAGGAAATGGGAAATCGTTAAGAAAATCCTTGATGATCGAGAAGTCCTCATCGTTGTCGAGTTCGTCGTCACAAGTACGTAGAACATCAAATTCTTCCAATGTAAACCCACCACCTTCAAATGGAGTGAAGGTTGGTGTCGAGCTATCAAGAATAGGATCAAGCATAGTGGGATTGCCACTATTTTCATCATCACCAAAACCTAGAACTTCTTGTGAAAATTTCTCGCAAACAACGTCGATCATATCAACGAGGTTTACGGTTGCAACGGAATAAACATGATAAAGTTGAGAATTTTGAGTTGCGTTTATAACAACTTCCTCGTCGTTGAAACGTAAGGTGATCTTTCAAGCATGCACATCAATTAAAGCCATAGACGTATCTAAAAATGAACGACCTAAAATAAGAGGAACTTGAGGATCCGTGGGAATATCGACAACGATAAAGTCTACCGGATAATAGAACTTTCCCACTTTCACAAAAACGTCTTCGGCCAATCCGCATGCGGGAATCGTGGAATGATCGGCCAATTCGATAGACATTAGTGAAGGAGTAAGATTAGGAAGATTGAGCGACTTGAAAATTGCAAGTGGCATCAAGTTAATACTAGCACCAAGATCGGCCAAGGCATAACATTCTTCCATATCTTGGATTGCACATAGAATCAAGAATTTACCGGGATCACCGAATTTTTGAGGTATGCGGTTAAGATAAACCGATGAACAACTTGAAAATTGTTGCAATTTCTCCTTATTGTTCAACATACTCTTAAAGTTAGCGGCAAGTTGAGGCATCATGACTAAAGCATCAACAAAACTCACATTAAAATGAACGTCACGAAACATTTTCATAAAAAGCTTAAATTGGTATTGTCGCGCTCTTGACGTTTCTCCTTTCTAAGTCTCGATGGATAGGGCAAAGTTGGTGTGGGTTGAGGCATAGGCATAGCCTTTGGAATCTCGGGTTCCAAATGTGGTAATGGCTCAACCGTAGGTGTGGCATGAGCGGTACTTCGTGGGACTGGGACATGCTCCTTTTCGACCACCACCTCGGGTTCTTCCTCAATTGCTTCCTTCGTAGGAGAAATTGGTTGAGGAGTCGGTTCCTTAAGTGTCTTACCACTTTGTGTGGTAATCACTTTCAATTATCCTTTCGGGTTTACGATGGTATCACTAGGAAGACCACCCGAAGAAGACGGTTTACACATGATAGCTTCAAACATTTTACCCATTCGATCTTCAAATTTTGATTGCCTAGCATCCGCTTTTAACAACTCTTGCTTAATCTCATGTTGACCTTGCTCTATTTTTTGTTGATTTTGTTGGAGACGTTGCACATTTCCTTCCATTTTATTAGCATGATTTTTCAATTCATTAGCAAGTTCATTTTTAAGCTCGTTTTTCAACTCGGATCTTAAGCTAATCATCTCACGTTGCATGTTATCAAACTTAGCATCGTTTTCTTTTTCATATTCCAAAAATTCTCCATTAAGATTTTTAGTGTGAGCATTTTGAAAATCTTGAGTGGTGTTTTGAAAATCACGGTTTTGGTTTTGGTTTGAAATTTTCCCATTTCCACCTTGGTAATTACCCTTTTTGTAGTTTCGTTGATTTCCTTGATAAGCACCATTTTGATTGTTTGATAGTTGTTAGCATTTTGATTTTGTGGAGCTTGATTTGGGCGGGAACCTTGACAGTTTTGGTTATAAGTTCCCGTGGCTACATAAGCATTCGAAGTGTTACCATCCGCGGTAATGCACTTGAAAAAATCATGAGCTCCACCACACGAAATACAACTCTTTGCAACCGCTTTAACCGATGCGGAATTTAAAGCATCTTGTGCTTTCCAATGAGTCATAAGAGTCGAAAACCTATCGAAAAACCGATTCTCCTCATTTGCTTCATCTTGCAAGGCACTCATGTTACGAGACGACGATGACGAAGCCATAGTGGAAACACTCAGAGTGTTACGAGGGTTGTAAACCTTGGACCTATTCTTATTGATTTTTAAAGCCTCATAGGTCATTTTGCACAAAAAATTACCACCCGCGGCGGCATTTTAGTAATCTCGTTCATGATCATTAAGCCCATTATAAAAAGTGTCAATTTGATGCAATTCGGAAAAATCATGGTGTGGACATTCATGTAACATTTCTTTAAACCTTTCCCATACCATTGAAAAACTCTCATTAGACCTTTGAGTAAATCGTGAAATCTCGTTTTTCAAATGTGTTGTTTTAGATGGTGGAAACAATTGATTCACAAACTTAGAAACGAGATCACCCCACGTCAAAATCGAATTTGGGGGTTCTTTCTCTAGCCATATCTTGGTGGGTCCATCTAACGAGTATGGAAACAACATCATCTTAATGGCATCGTGGGGGTACATCCTTAAACTTGCTTGTCGCGGTTAGACGATTGAATTTTCTAATGTGATAATGCAGGTTGTCTTTTTCGTGTCCGCGAAACTTGTTTGCTTGAAGCATAGACATTAAACCCGTCTTGATTTCAAAGTTCTCCGCAAGGATGGCGGGAATCACAATGGCCTCTCCAAAACCCTCGGTGGGTGCTTGAAGCAACTCCATCATAGTACGATTAGCCATGATAGCTTCTTGTTCTATAAGGGGTTCCTCACTTGGAGTTTCTTCACTAGAAGGTGTTGGTGTATTTTTCTTTTGGTTACGACGTTAACGTGCACGTCTTGCTTGATTACGAGTAAGCATAAACGTCACGTACAACGTAGGGATGAGGAAAGAAGATTCTTTTTGGTGTTTTTGAATTTTTCAATTTTTTTTTATTTTTGATTGTTTTTACTTTTTTTTTTGGATTTTGTGATTGTATTAAGTAGACAAAAATCTACAAATCTCTCCTCAAATCAAATCTCTTTATTAAAGGAGCCTCAAGGAATGAAAACGATCACGTGAAGTGAATGCCTTCGATGACTTTAGAACGTTGGTGGAACACCAAAACGTTCAAGAGGGTTTAATCAAATGAAACCAAGAAAATATATATGATACTTAGATAATACTTTGGTTGGCAATCCCTAGATTAGCCCTTTTTATCTAAACACGCACAAGCAAGCGGAGAAACGAGGCGACGCGAAGCACTTAAGAGCCTTTTTCCTTAGGGTATATTTTATAATACCCGCCTTATACCCACCTTATAGTTTATGTTTGTCAAATTAAGCTTCACGAAAGTAATTATCTATTTTGCCTTTTCTTTCTTGTTTGAGATTCGAATACAATGATTGAGTAATGACCTTCCAATCAAGGTTGTGTTTTCACACTTTTGGAGTACTTGTGAATTTATTGTTCTACGTATACAATATAGTAATAGTATTCACAAAAAAAACGAAAAACCGATAATACGTATTAGTAGAGTGCTACTAATACAAATAGCTATTATGGCTAGTATAAAAACAACAATTGTTCAAATCAAAATACAACACGCCTCCCCGGCGGCGGCGCAAAAATGATGGTTGAGTTTTACAACCTTGTTTAGGAAAACAAAGTGTAATTAGGGTAAGTACACAAATGGTTTAGGAAAAGCACAAGTAAATGACCCAAAAGTGGGGATCGTTCTCAAGGAGGCTAGTGTGTTGTGCAAAGATAAGTTTAAGTGTGTATGATTATATTGATGAGAAAAGAAAAGAAGAAAAGAGATTAGAAAAGATTGACGGTTACGATTATGAATTAAACTAAGACGAAGTCGTGCACGTAAAATCGTAAAAAGTGACTAATTTAAAATTTACCCTAAAAATTCCTAGAAAATTGCAATAAATCCTAAAAATATAATTACAGTTTACAAAAAATCAAAAATCACTCAAACCTTTTATTTAATTAAATAATAATTTTTTAATTCTAATTAAAGCCCAAAAAATCAATTTAATTAACAAAAAGCCAAAACGAGATTTTTTAACTTGTAAACCTCTAAAATGACTTAAATAGATTTAAAACTATTTTTGAAAATTTTAAAATTAATTAAAACTATTTAAAAACAATTAAAAACTATCAAAACTTAAAATAATTCTAAAAATTAATCTAATGACAATAAAATTAATCTAAAAATTTTTAAATACCTAACTTAATATATTTGAACTAAGAAAAATGAAAAACTTGCAAAAATCTAAATTTTAATTTTTAATAATAAAATAATAATAAAATATTAATAAAAATCCAAAACTTATAAAAAAATTCTAAAAAGTTGCAATCTAGTTTATTTTAACCTAAATAAAACAGAAATGAACTTGAAATTACCAAAATACCCCTGTTGGGCCTTCAAATGAGCCAAAAGTCCAAACAGACCCCTTAATGGGCTTTTTATGGCCCAATAAGAAAAATGCTGTCCAAATGGGCCCAAAACTTCCAGTTAAGCTTAAAATTTGATTTTAAACACAATTTTCCAAAGGCCAAAAAGCTGAAAATGAGCTTAAGTTAGCTTATTTCAAAACAGCTTATTCTTAATGGGCTTTTTGGCCCATTAAGCTATAAGCTGATGCCATAAGCTAAAACTTTACCCACGTCCTTCCCTTGACCTAAATAAGCTATTTGAAAAAATAAAATTGAAATAAGCTCAAGGAATAAGCCTGAAATAAGCCAAAACTCTCTTCACAAAACGAGAGAATAGTCGTTTTTGAGTTCTAAGCTATTTCAAAAGCTTATTCAAGTTGCAATAAGTCACAAATAGTTTAACTAAGCTTAACAATCAAAAATCTTTCAAAAAGCACCACTCAATAAGCTGGAATAAGTAATAAGCAATCTTGTAAAACTCAAACAGTTTGGTTTTCTAGTCAAACCTAAAAGTCAAAGTCCACAAAGCTCCAAATCACTTAAATGGGTCCAATAAGGTAGATTGATTACAAAAAAAAGTTGCTGCAAGTCCCAATAAGCTAGAATGTCTTATGAATAAGCGGTTTGATAAATAACACTAGCAGTGGCTAATAGTAGGAGAAACGAGTTCCCACTGCTTGACCAATTTGACTTTTTGTCTTTAGTGACTTTTTGTTGGATTCAAGTTACAAACATGGCACCCAAGTGATCAGTGGGTCAGAAGGAGTCAAGAACAAAAATAATATCACAAATTCACCAAGCCAATTAGTATAGTTAATTCAAAACATCACCAGATAAGCACCAGACATGAACAATAAGCAGTTTCACCAAATAAGCACTTTTAGCAAGATTAAGCCAGCCAAACTTCACCAAATGCATACACAAGCTATAAATAATTCAAATGAACATAAATAAACGGGTTTCATGCAATGGTTCAAGGTCTAGATCAATATTCAAGCTAAAAAATGTTACTGATGAACAAAGAACATGCAGTTTTGATACTTTGCTGATATACTTGACCACCAATCCAATTTCAAACCCTCAAATCTTCTTAACAGGTTATATAAACTTTGTTTAATCACTTTTTATCCCTAAGCATGCATACAAACAAAGTTTTTCCAAAATCTTAGGTCAAAACAAGCAGATTTCCAACTTTTATAACACAATCAAGATTTTGATGATTTAAAGCCAATAACTTGCAGCAATGAGCACTCAACCAAGTATATAACAGATAGCAACACAAATATCCAACAAACAATAACTCAAAAACACTTTGTGATCTTAAACAGGTTAACCCAAACACCCCTAAACGTTTTTTAATCCAAGATTAACAAAGATAAAGTGTGATTCAATGTTACCCAAGACCAATCTAACACAATAACATCAACATCATGCAGTATCAAGCAATTATAAGCCACCAAGTCAACAAGAACTATAACATAACACAAAATCATAAAAATCAAGTATTTTGACAGATTTTGGGTTCAAGGACTCAAACCTCATGAATGTACATCCACACTCACGAATTTTTGAGCTGATGTGCCTAGCAAAACAAGGCACAAGCTTCCACAAGAAGGCTGCTAGGTTTCAACAAGGTTAGAACACAAAATATGAAAATTAGAAAAATGAAAAAGCTTGATTAATGCAACCTTTGTACCCACTCTTTGATTATCCCTAAACCACAAGCTCCCAACACCTTGATAAGCTCCTTATCAGGGTGTTTAGATCACTTGTAATTCAAATATTGCAAAGACTTAGCAAAATATCAAGATTTTGAACTTTGAGCAATTTCTTGCACAAAGTTTGAAAACAGGTTTTAAGACTTAACAAGCATAATCATATATCATTAACAAACAATGAATTAAGTTGGCACTTGGAATTCGTCACATAATTCAAACTCACTTCATTAATTTTGAAAGAGGATTTACAGAATGTTGACCTAAAAGAAAACCAAGAGCAGGGCTCAATGTTGTGACCCTAATGCCTTTTATAGGCTACATGTTTTCTAGAAATGCAAAGAAAAACGTGAACCCTATAGTATAGAAGTTCCTAAAATTCCCTTGAGGTTTTGAACTTGCTTGAACATGTGAAGTATATTTGGCAGTATGTGAGGTTGTATAACTATTGGAATTGCATCAAAGGCTCATAATGAGCTTAAGTTTGAAGCAAGAATCTTGGGCGTTGGATGACTGGCATGTTTTGGAATCTTCCTCACCAACGTATGCATGGGGCTATTCATGTGAGCCTTGGGGTGATGTGGCAGGGAAAGTAAGAGTGGGGTTTTGTTTAGTACCACCTTAATCTTAAATTTGGAAAAGATTAAGGGTTAATTCCATGTAATTAAGAAAAACCCAAATGTGTTCATCATGTGAATAGTAGAGGTTTTAATCAAGATTTATTTTTGAAAAGGTGTTTAGCGCGTAACTAATAAACTAATAAGATTAGTTTATTAAACAGTTGTGAGTGGAGGAGTGACATGGCAAAAGGGTGAAAGCTGATTAGATGAGAGGGTGAGTGGGGTGAGGTGGCATGTGGGGATTGGTTAAGGTAAGTTTAGTTGTTTGTCAGCTTCGGTCCTTCTTCTCTCTTGTTCCTTTAATTTCAGTTTAAAACATAGAAAAATATGAATCCTTTGTTATGAAAGTTTTATTTTTCACACTTTTACCCCAAATACTTTTCCAAAGTATTTTCAGGGGTATTTCTTGCCAATTCATGATTCTTGAAGGGCTGTTTTGGCAATTTCTTCAAAAATTATGGTCTTGACTTGTATTGTTGACTTTGTGGAGGAATAATATTGACAAGTCTTCATTTATGAGGGACCATTCTTGCCAATTCTTTAGAGTGGAGGGTCCTTTTTGCAACTTAACAAACTTTAAGGACCAAACTTGTAATTATGAATAAACAAGGGTTTAAAGTGTCAATTTTTCAATATTGTAGGACCCTTCTTGTACAATCTTCAAATCTTCAAGGGTTATTCTTGGAAAATCACCATTAGGGCTTGGTTCATTGTGCGACTTCGTTTCCCGTGTTTGTTTTTTGCTTGTTTCTTGTGATCTTTTGTCAGTTTCTCAATATCCGTACCTAAAATACACAAGTAACAAACACAAGCATATATTTGGCATTTTTCATGATATTTTATGCATTTTAAGCCCGTTTTGGACTATGAGACTATGTATAAAAGCAGCCTCATCAATCCCCTACCATTATCAATTGTATTCTTAGGAGGGTTTGCTAGCTCGCTTCTACTTTAGATATTCAACCTCTGTTGTAGCATATTCTTCGAGTTCCTATTTCACGTATCTGTTTCAAAATGGTGTTTTTGGTGTTAAGTCTATTGATATAACTTGAGATTCCTTTTGGGATAATGATATATTTTCTGTTGAGTGTTACATATCTTTTAGACGGTATAATGAAATAGATTTTGAAATCTACTGTAGAGTTAAGCTAATTGTTTGTGTTCGGTAAAATAAGGGTAAAGTGTTGGAGTCATGTTTGAAACAATATATAACATAAACTCATTAATATATGATCAAGACTTACTTATTTTAAATTCTAAAAGACTGTATTTAAAATAAAGCAAAATAAAATTTTCTTTCTACTTAAATATTTCATATAAATGAGCTTAACCGATTTTACATCATTTATAATTATTGTGAATACAAGGCTAAATTGAGTTCATGAAATTTTACATACAATTATTTCTTTCATTTAAAAGGATTACATTAACAATTAAAATGATTCTTTAGTTTTAAAAACAACTAATATAAAGTTTCAGAAGAAAAATTCTTTTGGGAAAAAGTCGATTTTGTACAAGGGTTTAATAATATGTCATGAGATGTAATATGGTTTGGGTTTTCACTGGGCATTTCTTGAGTCGTTTTGAATGGATAAAAGTTTTATGTTTGGGTTTTCTTTTGAGTTTTCGTGGTTATGGTCTGTTTTAACTCGTGCACGTGAAATGTCGTTAGTTATATGTGGGTTTGATTCGTTGATCATATCTGGTGGATTCTAGATGTGGTTTTGGTTTCGTATTGATCGAGAGCATTGATGTAGTCATATGGAAGACTTGATTGTGCCTACACGATTAAGTTAGTGGCCATGAGAGAACAGTTAGAATGCCTTCGGGTATGGGGAAAGAGTTAGAAGATCGTGAGAAGAAGAACTAATGTGGATATATGGTCTCTTAGAAGTACCAAGGGAAATGAATAGAGTTAGTAGGAGAAGGTAGATGAGTTTTAGTTAGTACCATTATAAGGAAATTGTTGATGGAATGATTTTAAAGGTAAGAGTTGTTAGGAAAAATAACAAGGGATGGAAGGATGTGCGTAGAAGCTCGTGAGTAGAACGAAGTAGAAGTTGTTGTATTTCCGCCGAGAGAGGGTGCAAGGAGGACGTAGTTGAAATAGTTAAGGATGTTTTATGGACGTTTTGGGCTTACGGTTATGCTTTTGGTTGCGTCAACGCATTAGCGGTTTTCATGGAGTCAAGGAACCGAGTGTGCATGACCGTATATAGACAAGTTGCTATCGTGAGTATCGATGACATCTTGAATCTACTCGAAGTCTAAGAAAGAGGGTGAGGCGAATTATGAGTTGGTTTTGGAGTGGTTTAATAAAGGGAATTATATGTGAGATTTTCAATGTAAGAGTTTTAGGAAACTGGTTCCTAGGGTAGGTAGTTAGAGATGATGGCTAATAAGTGTGTAAACACTTATCCTTTTACCACTTAAAACAATGAAAAACGAGACCAAAACGTATAATTAATATCGTAAATGTCGGAATTATGCGTGGTTTGTGTTTTTTTGTGAAATAGGTACAAAAGATCATAAATGAAGAAAACCCGGGATTTCACGGTCATTTATCGAAGAAAAAGTCAAAAATAAAGTCAAAGGACCAAAAAGTGCCAAAGAATGAAGTTTGGAGGGATAAAGATGAAGATTTGATGAATATTTTACAACAAGGACCATTTTTGCCAATCTCCAAAGTCATACACTAATAGACCGCATTAAAGAGCACAAAATTACGAAGTCAACGGTCCCGACCTCGCGTCGTAACTCCTCACGGTTTGTTTTCTATGAATTTTTTTAAAGTTTATTAATTTTTTAAATTAAATTAAATAGTTTTTAATATTTAAACAATACAAATAATATATATAAAATATATATATATATATATTCAAAAATTAATAAATACAAAAATAAAATAAATTTTTTATTAAAAATAAAGTAAATTTCGTAATATTCAGTTATTATTATTATTATTATTATTGTTATTATTATTATATATATATATATCCAAACATCACTTTATTATTATTATTATTATTATTATTATTATTATTATTTAAACCTGGTCAAAGGGGTGAAAACTCGCCAGGGTCCATCACATTAGGGGTTAAATAGCTCATTGTGCATATATATAACAGAGATATTGCCCAGCTCAGCTGGCAATGTCTCAGACCCTAAGGTCGCGAGCCTAGCATCCCATGTTCGACCCTTGTGTCTGGCAGAACGCTGGGTATTTATACTCAGTGTCACGTGACACCCTCTTAGTGGTCCACGTGGTCGACCGATCCAGACCCGGTCCAGACCCTAACCAGACCGACCCGAACCAGAACCAGACCGGATTGGTTCAGAACGATTCGAGCCAGACCGGTCCAGACCCAGTTCACACCTGACCTAGAACCAACTGATGTCATCATGACGTCAACATTACATGTGGCGGCGACTGGCCAATGCCAGCGCGCCACGTGACACTGACATCCTCTGATTATTGCAGATACGAGGTCAGAAAAGGCGCCGCTGACATGTTAGTACGAGGTGACATGGCGGCGTAGGTGGGAGAGCAACATTGGCGGCTGTCCAATCAGGTGGTGACATGTGGCGGCGCCGCCGCCACGTCAGACCTAGGTAGCAGACAAGTAAGCTATAACAGGGCGGCTGGCCAATTAGGGCGTGCCACGTGGCAACTTCGATGAAAACAAGGTTGCATGGGCGTGTGGCAGACATAATTAAGAATGTGTCAGCCATCATTGGCACATGATCCAATAATTTTTGAGTTGTCAGCTTCTAGAAGCCAATCAATACAAGAAAAAGACGCATGTAAAGGGATAACTGGCTACTATTCGATAAAAAACAAGGCTAAATGGCAAAGTGAAAAGACAATTTTACCCCCATGGAGAGCAGCTTATAAATAGTCCCCTCTCCTCTCATTTGGAGGTGTTAGCTTAGTTTTAAAAATTCATTTTCTCTCTAGTTTTCATATAGTCTCTTAGTTTTATTTTTTAAGCTTTGTAATTTCCTTTCAAGTTTTGAAATCTTTCACTTATTAATAAAATTAATCTTTTAGCTTATTCTCTTAGCTTATAGTCATTCTTCCTTTCTTTTTATTTTCTTAATAATCTAGCTTATTATTCGGGATAACTTTTTATAAGTTTTTCCTTATAAGTTAGATTTATATACAAGCTTATTTCAAGCTTATTGTTGCCTTATTTTCCTAGATCTAGCTTATTGTTGGAGTAATTATTTAATTAGCTTTTTAACTTTTTAAATCACATAAGTTCTAAGCTTAGGCTTACAACTTATTTATAAGCTAGCTTTTTTATTTAAGTACTTTTAGTTTTAATCTATTAGTTTTTTAGATCTATTAGATTTAAGCTTTAAAATTCAAAATACTTTCAAAAAAACCAAAAAAATAGTTAGATCTATTAGTTTTTTTATAAAATTAATTTAGATCTATAAGTTTAGAGTTTAAAATTTAAAGTATTTTATAAATCCTTAAAAAAATAGTTTAGATTTATTAGGTTTTTAAAAAATATTCTAGATCTATTAGTTTTACTTAAATCTCTTTATATAATATTAATAGTTGCTTATTATTGTTTTAACCTCTTGTATTTTTGTGATATTTGCGAATCTATTCATCAAGTTTGGTAGAGAGCTTATGGTTATTAATTTGGTTCGAGTTTGATATGGTTGATTAATTTGGTTAGAGATTGATTTGGTTGGCCGTGTAATTTATAGGCCGGGATACGCTTAGTTTTAATATTGATTTGGGAGGCCGTGTACTTTACGGGCCATATTTTGTTGATGTTGTTTATGATTGTTTGTTTAGAGCGTTATCTACGGACCACGGGTACCATAATTCTCTCCTTTTTATTTTTATAGCTTAATTGCTTTAGTTTAATTAATTAGATCGTTATAGTTTAAATTGTTTTCATAAATGTTATATTTTTTCATAAAAATCGGTTTAATTAGTTTTAGCTATTATTATTGTTTTAAAAAAATAGATTAAAAAAGTTTAAAAATTAGATTTCATTTAGATAAGCTTATTACTAGTAAAAAGTTTACACCTTTTTTATGATTATTAAGCTTATTAGTATATAAAGCTTGTAGCTTTATCATCTAAAAAGATTAATAAACTTAAAAGGTTGAAGCTTTATGCTTTATTTTTAAGTTTATCTTTGTGATTTCATTTTTTGTCACTTTTATTTGCTATTACGTGCTTGCATTTAGATTTATTTCGCATTTAGATTTATTTTTTTAATTATTGTTTATCTTTGTTGCATATAGATCTAAATTTGTCGTTTAATTTTACATTGCATTTTAAGGTAATTTTATGTGAATTAATTGCGCTTTTATTTTTATATAATCCTTAGCCTACACATTTTCCCCATTTTTAGCTTAAATAGACATAGATTACCAAACAGTTATTATTAACCAAAAACAAATAAATCTTGTGTTAAGTTGTGAATCAATTCGAGTCGAGTCGAGGAAAAACAATATATACTTAAAAAACGGTTATTAAAATGGCGCCGCTGCCGCTTCGATCTCGTTACGATTGACGATTTTTCGTGAGAAGCTTTGGATTTTAGGATCCGTTCATTTTTTAACGTTGTTTTTCTTGTTAAGAAATCAGAAACATAAAAAAATCAAAAATATAAAAATACAAAAAATAAATAATCACAAAAGCATATTCTTTCCTAAGAATTGCACAAAAAAATTAAAAATTAAAAAAATCTAAAAGTAATACTTTTCCTAAAGTATTACACCAAAAAATTAAGTACTATCATTATTTTTCTTATTTCGATTTCTATTATTTTTATAGTGAATATATTTTTCTAAAAAATACAAAAAAGATTCTTCTTTTACTATAGATATTACGTATAAGAACCTCAATATACAATATTTCCATAAGTATTAGTTGCAAAACCCCGTATTTGGAGGCGTTCCGGTTCCTTATACGTGTATCGATCAAACATAAATAAAGGCAAAAATAGATAAATACTTTCGTTAAGCAATAATTCGAAAAATACGAACTTTAAGGTGAATAGAAATGCGACGCGCTATAAAAGGCCGTCTAAGGGAAGCTAGGTACTTAAAAGTTCTTCGCGCCACCTCATTCCCCCGTTCACTTGTGAGTATTTTGAGAAGGAAGGCTAATCGAGGGTTTTGCCGCCCAAGTAGTATTACATATATATTTTTTGTAGATTTTTAATATTGAACCTCGAGAGAGATAATCCTTTTCCTCTCAAAGTAACTGAGGTCTCCTACCTCATTCCTCGTGTTAGCTCACTCGCGCGTGTGCACACATACCAAGTGGTGTACCAAATACTTCTAATTCTTCCAAGAAGAAGAAGAACAACAAAAAGACCGTCACTCAAGCCGATCCCGAGAATCGAGCTTTCGACAATACGATGGCAACAGATAACCGACCTATGATCGAGATTTTGCAATCACACGTTGAGGGTAACGATGACGCTATCGTTGTCCCCGCAATTGGAGCAAATAATTTTGAAATTAAAACGGGTTTTATTCAAATGTTTTCCGCTACACCATTTTTGGACCGTTCCCAAGATGACCCCCGTGATCATATTAAGAGGTTTATCCATTTGACTAATACGGTGAAATACAATGGGTGACTCAAGAGGCAATACGTTTGTTGCTCTTTCCTTTTTCCCTCGAGGGACAAGCCCGGATTTGGCTTGATAAGGAACCACCCCAAAGTATTCTTACATGGGCGGATTTAGAGACCAATTTCATTAACTACTTTTTCCCACCATCACGGACCACCTCTTTAAGGAATGACATCATTACATTTGAACAAAAATATGGGGAAACTTGTAATGAGTCTTGGGATAGATTTAAGGAGCTTTTGAGAAAGTGTCCTCAACATGGTTTTACTAAAGTTCATCAAATTAATACTTTTTACAATGAATTAACTTTGAATGACCAAGACTCACTAAATAGTGCTTCGGGGGGAAATATTTTGGTTAAATCAATGAATGATGGTTGGAATATAATTGAAAACACGGAAAAAGTTCAAACCAAGAGTGTAAGGGCTACAATGGCTAGTGCTAGTGATAATGACGTGACTAATCAAATTAAGGAGCTTACTTCAATTGTGAAACAACTTGCTTTAAGAGATAACCCTCCCACTACACATGTACATGCTTTAAATGAGACTTTTGAAACTTGTGAAACTTGTGGTGGACCTCATTTGTACTATAATTGTGACAAGGTTTACAATCAACAACAAGAAGTTTATGCTTACAATTCCAATGAAAATGAGAGGGTTCACTTTAAACCAAATGCTGATGTTAACCATTTGTCTTATAAGAGTACTAACTATTTAGCTCCCCCGGGTTTTGTAGCTCCACAGAGACCACCCCCACCGCCCAAAATTCCCAATACCCACCTAGGAACCAAGGACCTCAAAGGGGTAATTTTCAAGGGAATTCAAATGCAAGGGGTTTTAACCAAAATCAAAGGAATTTTCAAGGGCAAAACCAAGGGTTTAATAATCAAAATCAAGACTTTAATAACCAAGGTTTTCAATATCAAGGCTTTCAAAATCCTAATCAATTTCAAAACCAATGTTTTCAAAATCAAGGGTTTAATCAAAGGAATGTTACTAATCCTCGAATGAACTTGGTTCTCCAAAAATTGACCGAACATGTGAGAACTATGAAACAAATGCAAGAGTCCACCGATAGGAAATTCATGCAAATGTTGCACGCCCATAGACCCCAAGGAGCCTTACCTTCTAATATCGAGACCAACCCTCGAGCTAATGTGAGTGCTATTAATACTCGAAGTGGAGCCACTTTAGTGGGACCTTCCATCTCTTCGCCCACTTTAGTGGGACCTTCCATCTCTTTTTCCTAATAACTTAGATTTATATACAAGCTTATTTCAAGCTTATTGTTGCCTTATTTTCCTAAATCTAGCTTATTGTTGGAGTAATTATTTAATTAGCTTTTTAGCTTTTTAGATCTCATAAGTTCTAAGCTTAGGCTTACAACTTATTTATAAGCTAGCTTTTTTATTTAAGTACTTTTAGTTTTTATCTATTAGTTTTTTAGATATATTAGATTTAAGCTTTAAAATTCAAAATACTTTCAAAAAAACAAAAAAAAAATAGTTAGATCTATTAGTTTTTTATATTAATTAATTTAGATCTATAAGTTTAGAGTTTAAAATCAAAGTATTTTATAAATCCTTAAAAAATAGTTTAGATCTATTAGGTTTTTAAATAGAAAAGTGTAGATCTATAATTTTTAGCTTTAAAATTTAAAATAAAATATAAAAAGTATTCTAGATCTATTAGTTTATTTAAATCTCTTTATATAATATTAATAGTAGCTTGTTATTGTTCTAACCTCTTGTGTTTTTGTGTTATTGGAGAATCTATTCATCAACTTTGATAGAGAGCTTATGGTTGATTAATTTGGTTCGAGTTTGATATGGTTGATTAATTTTGTTACAGATTGATTTGGTTGGCCGTGTACTTTACGGGTCGGGATACGCTTTGTTGATACAAAAGTTGGATGATCCTTGCTTGACCCGAATTAGGCTTAACCCGGGTAGGCTGGGCTTTGGCTCTTGCACCAAGTGAATAACTTGCTGAGATCCTGCACACTAAAACAACACGCGTTAGACTTACCGTGGGCACGTGTCCCACGATTAGACTCCAGCGTGAGAGTAAGTAATCAGTTAGGGTTGGAAATCGGCTGAGTTGAGAATAGAGAGAATGTAATACCTTTGTGGAACCCTTGGGGGTTCCTTATATAGGCAGTGAAACCCTAGTGGGCTATCACTATTACTTCGGACCCAAGCACAAGATAAACTCCATAATTAGATTGATTGTTATCTTCTAATTATGGTGAGTGTATATCCTATACATTGAGGTAAATCCCAATCCTGTTAAGATTGTGATTCTGCCTAACCCTGTACCGGCCATGTCGGGCCGTGGGCCGCAAACATCTTATGCGGCCACTGTTCATTTAAGCCCACAAGATTAAACGACATCAATCCAACCCATTCGTGACGGGCCAGATGCGGGTAGTACCCGTGGGCCGGGTTCATGACCCGGTTGGGGACTATACGTCATCATGTCCCCCTAGTCTAGTTGTTACAGCCGAAGGCGTAATATCTAGACTAAAAATGCCATTCAGACGTACCAAGAACAATCTTTTTTTTTTTTGAATTTTGAAAATCATATTTCGGCCGCACGTGGCACCCTTTAAGAAAGGAATTTATTCCCATTTACAAATAAATGACACCCCTGCCGCACGTGACGACCGAGACACATTAAATGAAACATTGAATATGGTCATACGTATGACCGCATATCCCGACACATTAGACTGTTCACCTGACTTATTTGACTAACAAAGTGCAAACAGTCAGTATCTCGAGCGACGCAATCATCTGAGTCAGAAGTGACCCGTGGGTCCCGCCTGACTGTTCACTTGCCACTTACCTCCCTAACCACATGATCGAAGTTAGTGGAAGACACGTGGCATTAATCCAATGAATCATTATCAACGAGGCAACCCTATAAATAGGTTGCCCATACGGCTGTGTGTTACACAAAGTCTTTTGCTATTTTCCGCCATTAACGCTTTCTTCCTCACCACCACTTGCTTTCGCACGGATCTTCCCCCACACAGGTTAGAAGACCACGCCTTTCATCATTTCTTAATAATTATGGCTCATAGGAACAACCCTACCATCGGATCCGTGCTGAATGTGATGACAGAAGTAAAACTGGGAGAGTTTTGATCTGATTTCTACATTCCTAGCAACCTTCACCCCTCTCTCACTGGTGCCGGGGATCGTATAACTGAAGCCCCCCAGGGAAAGATTGGCCTGTATACTCGTCTTTTGGATGCGGCCAACTACCGCATCCTTTTTACTAGGTTCCTTATATATTTACTAGGGTACTATGATGTACATATCACCCAGTTACACTGCATAGGCGCATGTAAGATTAGCCAGTTTGAAATCTTATGCCGTGCCCGAAACATCCCCCCAACCGTAGAGTTGTTTAGGTTGTTTTATATTCCAAACCTAGTGATTGGCTGGATTTCTTTCAAGAAACGATCCCCAACACAGCCCCATGAGTCACAACAAAGCCATGGACTCACTAAAAAATTGGTACGACCACTACTTTTTTATTGACGCAGTAGTTTGACCGACTGAGTTTGTATATAAGCATAGGTTGCGCCCAGACTTTCCTCCCCAAGCCGGTACATACAACGCCCAGCACGCTCAAGAAATAGATGGAAACAGAACACGGTTTCATAGGAGTCTACCCGAGTCATTCCTTTGCCTTCTAAGAATTAGACGTAACTACTTTGGCCCGTCGAACAGATACCCCATATTTTAGAGAAGCCGAGGCGAAGGTAGGTATAGTATATGCTTCCTCAAATACATATAAGTGCGTAATTTGTATCTAACATACTTCTTGCTGTGCAGAGATGAATTTCGTTGGAGTCCTACGCCAGGGAGACCCCAAGGCCATTCCGGAGGGAATGCGCCCTAGACGAGAAAACGAGCTACCCTGCTTGAACAAACCAGGAACGTGAGAGTCGCCCTGGCAGCTGTACCCGACCCCCAATCCGAAGAGGAAGATACAACTCTTCAAAAGACTCCCATAGATTTCAATAACGAAGACGGGGACACAATGATGCTGGAAAATGATGCCGGGCCATCCTCACCGCCGAAGACCACCCCCATGTTCATGAGGAGGAGTAGGGTGATAACATTGAGAGAAATACCTCTAGCCTCCGCCAAATGCTGGGTGATGATGATGAGGAAGTGCAGCAAGTCGATGAAGAGGAGGAGGAAGAAACTCAACCCGTCATAAAGCGTACCCCCAGAAAGAATAAGAGGTTAAGAAAAACCACTAAGGCCGTGGTGGGAGAACACAATGCCCCAGTCAAGAGACTGCGCGAAGACCACCCCCTCTAGCAATCTAGGGAAAGCACACATCAGGTTTTGGGGACGGTACAAGATGCCCACATAGCCAGAACGTGCCACCCCCAGCTGTTGAGCCGGTCTCTCAGGTTCCTCCCACTACGTCATAATTAGAGAAGACAAATATGTAAGTTGTCCACACATGTACGTCATTATTTCTATCTTCCAAATAAAAGGTATGAGCCTTCGTAATAATACTTATGTGCCTGACAATGTTTTTCGCAGGGATACCCAAGCTGGTGCCACACTTTTCCAAGGGACGAGGAAGGGTAAGGAGCCTTTCCTTCATGCCTTGGCGCCCAAACCTGGCCCGACCTTCGAGGAAGGTACCCCCACGGCCTCACAGGAAATTCCTGTATCCGGCCCCTCCACACACTTTAATCCTAAGTGGAAGATAACCACCACTGATAGGATGAGGGACGCGGAAGAGTGTCGGGACTACCTTAATCACTACATTCCTCCTGGACTTGTAAAGGATATAAACGCACTAAGTCATCAAGACCTAGTAGATGAATATAATGGGGCCTTGGTGCATCAGATGGCTATGGGCACATCCATGCGGGTGAGGTTTGAGGCCGCCTTAGAGCACGTCTAATCTTTAAAGAGGAAGAACAACCGTAGGGAAAAAATGATTGAAGAAAATGAATCCATGATTGCAACCCTCCAGTCCCAACTCGCCACAGCTGAGGCAACCGTCAAAGAACAAGCCTGTTAGAAATACGTTTTTATGTATTTAGGAAGATTTGGTCACTCCGACAATATACTAAGTAGTAGCTCGTAGTCTAGACATTGTTATTTAACAAACAAGCCCAGGCCTAGCCTACAACATGTGTAGGCCGGCCCAAATATGTAAGCCCAAGACCATTACAAGGCTTGGGTATATAAACTCTCTCCTTAGATGGAGAGGGTGTGTGGTTATTCATTTTACACATAGTAAACTCTTGTTTCTCTCTCTAGAATTGTGTGTGAAATCCACCATCTCTCTATCTCTTTCTCTCTCTAAAACATAAGCAAGATTTACATATCCTACAAATGGTATCAAGAGCCATGGGATGATTGTATTGTTTATGTGTTCATGTTCTTGATTTTTTGTAGCCTTTTGATCAATATAACCACACGTCCAAATTTTTTTTGTGTTTTTTATGGTTTTTTCTTGATACAAATCATCTACATAGTTGTGGTAGTGATTTGTTATTGTTACTTTGGTTAAAAACACAAAGTTTTTGGGTGTTTGGATCAATTTTTGGCTTAAAATCTCGAATTTGGTGTGTTTTGTCCGAGAAAAGTGGAAAATAACATACTGTTTGTACCATTGCGATAGCCTCTCCATCGCAATATCTAGGGTTTAAACATTGCGATCCACATTGCGATTGGGATTACGAATGGAGTGTTTTTGTTATTGCGATTGGAGTTCTTTGTTATTGCGATCCATATTGCGACACATATTGCGACAAGATTGTTTTTGTGACATTGCGACAGGGGGTATTGCGACAGGGTATCGCGACAAGGGTATTGCGATTGGATTATTGCGATTGGATTATTGCGATTGGATATTGCGATAGGACTTATTGCGATTGGAACATTACGATAGGATTTATTGCGATTGGATTATTGTGATAGGAATTATTGCGATTGGACATTGCGACTGCATTCCTCTAGGCATTGCGATAGGGCAACAAGTATTCCAATATTTTTCAAAAACGTGTTCTACACACAACAACAAACACATTTACTTTCTTTCATTGATCGATCAACTTTGTAAATCTTCACTTATTGAAATGGAGTACACATCTCTTACGGATAAGTCCATCCTCTCGGGTACGGATAATCGTCCACCAATGTTGGTGAAGACTATGTATGAGGAATGGGCTTCCCGAATGGAACTTTTTATGTTGAACAAGGAGAATGGACATCTAATTTAGGCATCGGTGCTCAATGGACCATTAGATTATGGTACAGTAACGGAAGGTACGACTACTCGTCCTCGCACAACGGGTGAATTGACTGGAGATATGAAGATTCAAGACAAATGTGATAAGTATGCTACAAATATCATTCTCCAAGCCCTTCCTCCAGATGTCTACAAACTCGTCAGCAAACATAAAGTTGCCAAAGAGTTATGGGATAGAATTCGTGTTCTAATGCAAGGCACCTCGTTAACTAAACAAGAACGAGAGTGTAAGCTTTATGATACTTTTGATAAGTTTGCCTATGTGCCAGGGGAGACTCTCAATGACTACTATCTGAGATTTACCCTATTGTTGAATGCGCTCAATATCTATGGCATGGCAATTCCCACCTTTCAATTGAACACCAAGTATTTGAACACTCTTTCTCCAGAATGGAAAAAATACGTGACGGATGTTAAATTGGCTAAGGACTTGCATAACACCAATGTGGATCAACTTCAAGCTTTTCTTCAACAACACGAATGCCATGTGATCGAGGCTCGGTTGTCTACACCTCAAGTTCATGATCAACTTGCAATGTATGCTTCTCAACAAAACATGGCTTATACTTATCAAAAACCATCATACTTGCAGCAGCCACCACCACACACCTATCAGCAACCACATCAACCATCTTATCAACCACCAATGATGCCACAGCAAGAATATCAACAAGGTGTTCATCAACAATCTTTTCCACAGCAACCACCATATCAGACATCACCATCACAAGCCAACACTTCTCCAATGGGCTATACTCCTCAGCAAGGATATTTTCCAATAGAAGCACAACCAGCACAAGCTTTCTACTCTAATGAACTTCCACCAATCTAAGCACCGGTCTTTACTCCAAATGATACGCCAACTGATGTACTAAACCATCTCACTGCCTACTTGTCAAAACTTGTTGCAACTAGAGGATTTCCACCAACAAACAATCAGCTCCGCACCTCTTCAAATCCTCGAAAACAAGCTATTGTTCAAGATGGTCAAGTAACAGCGCAACCTATTCAGGGAAGGCAAAATTCATATGGACCTCCTACAAGGACTGTGAATGCTCAAGCTGTGAATTCTCAAGCTAATGGAAATGGAAGCCCCATTGGTCCTCAAAAGGTTGTGACTTGCTACAATTACCGAGGACAAGGTCATATGGCTAGGCAATGCACTCAGCCGAAGAGGAGAAGGGATGATGCATGGTTTCGTGAGAAGATGTATTTGGTTGATGCTCAGTCTAAGGGGAAGATTTTGGATTCAGAGGAGTTAGCAATTCTTGCAAACCCAGTGGCAGCAGATACTGAAGGCAATGCAGTCGTTTCTACTTCTAATGCAGCTTATCAAGCAGATGATCTTGACGCATATGATTCGGATTGTGATGACATTCACTCTGCCAAGCTGCTCTCGTTGCTAATCTCTCTCACTACGGTTCTGATGTCGTCAGTGAGGTACACACCACAACCAATCTTGGTAATGATGATAACCAACATCAAGTTCGGCATGAAAATGACAACCTCGAACAGCATTCGGTAACTAGTAACTCTAATGATGTGGTACCCAATCCTACACATTTGAGTGAACCTCAACCAAATGCTACTACGGGTATGGAATCTTATGCTCAACATTATTTCGTCATGGTACCTAAACATATTATTGATCAAATGCATACGGCCCTCAGACAATCCGTAGATACCAATTCCACCCTAACTGCTGAGCTTGCGTTGCATAAAGAAAAGGTCAAAACTTTTGAAATGGTCCCTCAAACAGAGAAAATAACATGTTCTGAATTTGACCAATTTCGTTTTGAAAAGATTGAACGCTTGAAAGAAATAGAATCATTAAGATCTAATCTTTCCAATGAATTAAAAGCAAAAGAGTCGGTTGTCAATGATTTTCAGAAACTTAAAATGGATTTCGAAACTCTCGAATCTAGAAAGTTTGAATCGGAAATTAATGCTACCAAGCTTCTTAAATTTAAAGAACAACAGCTTTTAAAACAATACGCTTCCACGGAAAAGGTTCATCTTTTAACTAAATCATTTAAAGAACTCGAACTTAAGCGTCTTCAAGATTTACCACCTAATCCCGGTTATGAAAAACAAGCTCAGGAATATATTTCCGGTCTTTATGATATGACCATAATTGGCAAATCAAAAGAAGCACCTTTTGTTCGTAGTACTGAGGAGACACAGTTACTTGCGGATGAAACTCATTCTAAAATGCTTTCAAAATTCCATACAATTGATTATGATCAACATAACAAAGATCAATTTTCGAAAAAGACATGCATTCGCTTACAAAAGGAATTAGCAGAATTGACAGTTCTTGTGCCCCAAAGTTTGTCAAATGAAAACCTTCCTAGTACGTCTCCTACACTTGTCAAAACGGATTTAACAAAGTTATTTCCACCGGTAAGCAAGGCGTCCGTTAACTTAAATGCGGTTCACCAACACTTAGCCGATTTTGACAAGGTCATTTTGGAACGTACAACGGCCTCGGCCATAACGGAAGGTGAATGGAACTTTGAGCACACTAGAGCTGCGTTTCGAGACGAAATTGTTCCGTTTGTAAAGAATGTTAAATTTTGTCTTAGTACTCTTGATCAAGATTTGCTTTTGGAAATAGAAGAAGTTAGACGTGTTTTCAATGAAATGGATGATGCTTATGAAAACTGTTTACTTGAAATAGAACGGGTTTCACGCCAAAATGGTCAGTTTCTGAAGCAAGTGATGTCTCATGATATAGTTTCTGTCTGTGTGAAAAAAAGTGTTGATAATGATTCTATTGTGCATAATGTTGAATCTGTGGATAATGTGGTAGATAGTACTTGTCACGAATCTGACGCTGAATTTTTAAAGCTTCAAGATTCATATTCTTCGCTTTCAAAACGTTTTGATGAGATTCAAACACATTGTATTTCGCTTGAATGCAAGCAACAATTTATTCAAGAAATCTTTGAAACGTCATTCGAAGGTGTTAATATCGATGATGCAAACTTTGAAAAGAATTTTCGATTGAATTTACAATCAAAACAGCGTCAGCCAAGTGACAAAGTTGCTAAATCTTTGCCGATAGAAATAGAGAAATCTAAGGAGCTTAACTGTGTGAACATACTTGAGGCCGCTGAGAATTTTAAACTTGATCTAGATAATCGAGTTTCCAAGATTTTTTCCAAAGTTGATAACTTAAAACAGAAAAATACACGACTCTCCGATTCAGTAAAGCCCGCATGTGCTAATACCACTGCACAGAATCAATCATTGATTGAACAATTGAATCGAAAGTCGGTGGAAATATCTGATTTGAGGGAACAAATTTGTGATAAGAATCTGGTCTTGGCTAAGTTAAAGGAAACACTTCGTACTCTAAAAGGTAAGAATGTCGTGGATAACGCAGCCACTGTCTCAGCGTCGTCTTCTAGTGCAATCAAAAGGAACCTTATAGCCGTCACACCATTTAATAAGGGCCCTAGGACTAAACCTTCTCAAACATTGGTCACTAAAGATGAGGCGGAATCAAAACCAGCTTCTAATATTCCCGTGCTGCCTTCTACAGGAGTAATCACCACTACTAAGGCTCAAAGATTTAAGCTTAAAAGAAACAAGAAGAATGATAGGATCTTGCCCCCATCTAGTAGTCAAGTGGAGAAGAAAGTAGAAGCCCATCCTAGGAATGTTATTTCTGTTTTGAATAAAAAGAATCATGTAGCTAAACCTAGTGTGAATTCTAATTTGAAATGTCGGAATTGCAATGAATGTATGTTTTCTAGTCGTCATGATTCTTGCCTTATTGACCATGTGAATGAGATGTATGCCCGGAAAAATGGATTAAAATGGAAACCGACTGGGAAAGTGTTAACCCAAGTTGGTTGGATGTGGCGCCCCACTGGTAGAACTTTTACTATAGTAGGAAATGCATGCCCTTTAACTAGGATCACTCCCACTGAAGTGAAGAAAGCGTGCCCTTTAACTAGGAGTACCAAGGCTACCAAAACACAAGCGTGTCCTTTAACTAGGAAAATTGACACTACTGCAGGAACTAAGTGCCCTTTAAATAGGTCTACTCCCACTGTAGTACCCGCGAATAATCCAAAACCTAAGAAAGTTGGAACAGTAAAACCTGTTAGTGCTAAAACTCACATTAGAAAACGTAGGAAATCTAAGGGTCACACAAATGTTAGCAATTCTAATAATCTTATATCTGTATCTGCTAACACTCCGGAACCAATAGTTTCCAATGCATTGTCTACTGTTGTTGAAAACAGGTGGTCCAAATTGTTCTATGGTATTTGGACTCTGGTTGCTCCAAGCATATGACCGGAGATCGCTCTCAGCTCAAAAATTTCGTCAGCAAGTTTCTTGGTACGGTTCTATTTGGAAATGATCAAATTGCAAAGATAATGGGTTATGGTGAATATCATATTGGGAATGTTATAATTTCGAGAGTGTATTATGTGGAAGGTCTCGGTCACAACTTATTTTTTGTGGGACAATTTTGTGATGCAAACCTAGAAGTTGATTTTCGAGAGCATACCTGCTTCATACGTAATTTGGAAGGGGTTGATTTATTGAAAGGTACTCGAGGGAATAACTTGTACACTTTGTCTCTACAAGATATGATGGCCGCTTCTCCTGTATGTCTTCTCTCCAAAGCATCGAAGACTAAGTCATGGTTATGGAATCGACGGTTATCTCATCTTAACTTTGACGCTATTAATCATTTGGCGAAAAACGAACTTGTTCGTGGTCTTCCTAAACTTTCATTTCACAAGGATCATTTGTGTTTCGCGTGTACAATGGGGAAAAGCACTAAGAAATCATACAAACCCAAGACAAAAGACACCAACCAAGAGAAACTTTATCTGTTACATATGGATCTTTGTGGGCCAATGCGTGTTGAAAGTCTTAGTGGCAAAAAGTACATCCTCGTTATTGTGGATGATTACTCTCGGTTTACATGGGTGAAATTTCTTAAAACTAAAAATGAGGCACCTAAATTCATCATCGGATTTCTTAAGATGATTCAAGTGCGTCTCAACACTACTGTCCGACGCATTCGTACAGATAATGGAACCGAATTTGTGAATTAAATCTTGCGTGATTATTATTAAGAAGTTGGCATATCTCATGAAACATCTGTTGCACGTACTCCACAATAAAACGGTGTCGTTGAAAGGCGAAATCGCACACTTATGGAAGTTGCTCAAACGATGTTAATTTATGCAAAGGCTCTATTGTTTTTATGGGCAGAAGCAGTATCTACAGCAGTGTACACCCAAAGCCGGTCGCTAATTCGTAAACACCATGGTAAAACACCTTATGAGCTTCTCCATGGAAAAGTACCAGATTTATCATATCTTCATGTATTTGGTTCTCTTTGCTATCAAAATAATGATGGTGACAATTTGGGAAAACTTCAACCAAAGGCTGATATTGGTATTTTCATTGGTTACGCCCCCGCAAAGAAGGCATAACGAATCTACAACCGTAACTCTCGCAAGATCCTCGAAACTATGAATGTTGATTTTGATGAGCTGACAGCTATGGCTTCTGAGCAAAGCAGCTCTGAACCCGCACTTCATGAAATGGGACCCAGTAACATTAGTTCTGGTCTTGTCCCAAACAACCCTACTTCATCATTTACACCACCTTCTAGGACTGAATGGGATACGTTGTTTCAACCGTTCTTTGATGAATTCTTTACTCCTCCGAGTATTGTTGTTACAGAACCTGAGGTAATAGCTCCGATAACCGAAGTTGTCGCTCCAGCACCCGTTGCACAATCAGATACGTCTGCACCTACAATTGGTCAAGATATACCGTCATCTAGTAATTCTCAACCAACACCCGAATCAATTACCCACGTCATGCCTATTGATGATGATCACGATTTGGAATTCGCTCAAATGCGTGAACTTCCATTCTTTGGTGTACCAATTCCCGACCCTAATCAAGCCGGGTCGTCCACCTCAGAGGAAGCTCCAACTACAGTTTACTCCAATCCACGGATTCATGAACATGACAGCAAGTGCACAAAGGATCATCCTATAGATTCTATTATTGGTGACCCTAATCGTCCGGTATCCACACGAAGTCAGCTACAAGAAAATGAAATGTTTTATCATTTTGATGCTTTTCTGACTGAAGTTGAACCTAAGACATGGCAACAAGCTTTTACTCAATCTTGTTGGATAGAAGCTATGCAAGAAGAACTTAACGAATTCATACGTCTTAAAGTTTAGGAACTTGTCCCATTCCCGGATCAAGTGCAGTTACTCACTTTGAAATGGGTTTACAAGGTGAAACTTGACGAGTTAGGCAGAATATTGAAGAACAAAGCTAGACTAGTAGCTCGTGGATACAAGCAATTATTAGGCATCGACTTTATGGAATCCTTTGCGCCTGTTTCCCGTTTGGAAGCTATTAGACTATTCCTCGCTTATGCAGCCCACATGAATATGATCGTCTATCAGATGGATGTGACGACGACATTTCTTAATGGTGAAATCAAGGAAGAGGTCTATGTTCAACAGCCAGATGGTTTTGTGAATCCTAAATATCCTAATCATGTGTACAAGCTTAAGAAGGCTCTCTATGGGTTGAAGCAAGCTCCTCGCGCATGGTATGATCTATTGTCACAATTCCTCATTACGCAAGGCTTCGCTAAAGGCAAGGTGGATCCCACGCTGTTCATTCATAAACGAGGCAAAGATATGATTATGGTACAAATATATGTTGATGATATTATATTTGCAGTCTCGACCCAAACCTTATCCGACGAGTTTGGGACACTCATGTCTTCCAAGTTTAAGATGTCAATGATGGGCATTGTATCATTCTTCTTAGGTCTTCAAATATCTCAGAGTCCTAGAGGCATCTTTATCAATCAATCCAAGTATGCCCTTGAATAGCTTAAGAAATATAAGATGGAATCTTGCGACCCCGTGGATACTCCAATGGTGGAACGAACTAAACTTGATGCAGATCCACATGGAGTTGCCGTTGATCTGACACTTTATCGTGGAATGATCGGTACTCTTCTTTATATCACAACTAGTCGACCTGATCTTCAGTTTGCTATATGTATGTGTGCTTGGTATCAAACTCGACCTATTGAGTTACACTTGGCCACTGTAAAACGGATCTTTCGATATCTTAAATGAACCATTAATCGGGGAATTTGGTATTCGAAGGACTCTTCGATTGCACTTATGGCATATGCAGATGCGGATCACGCGGGTTGTCAAGATACAAGGCGTAGCACGAGTGGAACTTTGCAACTACTAGGAGATCGACTAATCAGTTGGGCATCGAAAAGGCAGAAAAGTGCTGTAATTTCAAGTACGGAAGCAGAATACATAGCTATGTCCAGTTGCTGTGCTCAAATTCTTTGGATGAGATCGCAATTAACCGACTATGGTCTAGGTTTCAACAAAATTTCGATGTACTGTGACAACAAGAGTGCAATTGCCTTATGCTGCAACAATGTTCAATTCTCCCGGTCGAAGCATATTGACATTCGCTACCATTTCATCAAGGAGCAAGTGGAAAATGGAGTAATAAAGCTTTACTTTGTCCGTTCTGAGTATCAATTGGCGGATATTTTCACGAAGGCTTTAGATCGCGCTCGAATTGAATTTTTGGCCGACAAGCTAGGAATGAGAACCTTCTCGCCTGAGACTCTTAAGGAACTAGCAGATCAAGCGAAAGAATAGTGGTGGTAAACTATTCTCCGTATCGTTGGTGATCATTTGTATATATTGTTTATATTTTTATCCACAAAAGCAAAATAGAAAAATATAAAACCATATAAAAACCATAAAAATTGAACAATTCATAAAAATCCAAAAATATTTTTACTTTATTTTTCAAAGGCATGTCTTTTGGTACAATAATATTTACGGCCTTAGAAATGTTGATTAATATCGACACCGCGCCATAAATAGAGTTCGTACAAAAGTTGTAAATATTTCATAAAACATGCCCTAATGGCTTGTAGATATTTCAGACTGCAACCTGGTTTTCACATTAAAGTCAAGTATTTCTTATGAAAGCTTTGGCTCACAACAGGAATTAATTTTCTCGGGGAAGGTTTACTTTAAAACCTTGTAAGGGATCAAGTTTACTTTATAACTTGGTCTAACACAAATATATGTACGTTTAAGTGCATTTATTTGTTAAAACAAGAGAAGTCTTGTTTTTATGAAGCTATCATCTCTAAACCCATAGAAATCTACAATTGGTATCTACATACTCGACGATGCGACTACTCAAACGACGACTACAGCTCTTTCAATAGAACATGGGTCAACAATCGAGGGGGAGCAATTTTCAAGCATTCAGAATCTTCGATGCCGAACGTGCCAAGCTCACTAACTGGTGTCAAGACAACAATACCAATCGTACATGTGGTGTTAAGAGATGACTTCAGACGTGACGAGGCGACCAACATATGCTGACAAGAACCATTTGATCTTATCATATGATGTTCTCATCTATCAGGTCCAACCTTGTTAGTTCTTTCTAATATGGTGAATATATGATCAGGTTACAAATCGGTATCATATCTCATACATTTGGTATCATGAAGATAAGACGGACTTGCATTTTTCTTCCCAACACCTTTGTTAAAATCTCATTAAATCAATTGATATTAAAAACATCGATTGGGTTAATTTTTTAATATGGGGGAGAAAATGTGATTTAATATGGGAAATTATCAAAAATGGTTTCACTTAATGTGCTGGCTCATCCTGACATATGCGAAATGTTTTCGAATATCGTGGCATATGTTAAGGGGGAGCAAAACGGATTTGCACATCAAAATGGATTTTCATGGTGACATATACTTACCCAAAACCCATTTATTTCACGACGATGAAGATTGTGGTGACATAAGGATGGTAGGATAGGTTAAGTCCAATGATTCTTCTTAAACCAGAGGAATCTTCCCAAGGACATTCCATAGCTAGAAATAGTAGTCCTTAGGAAAGATGGAGAAAGATTGTGAAGGTAGTTGAATGCCGACCAAGTACTTAAGTTAGCACGGGAACAATCACAACAAGGTGCTAGTTATGACGTATTGGTAAGCATTGAAGGGGTTGAAGAATGAAAAAGAATTGTAAAGATAAAGGGTGTAAAGAAAGAAGCCCTCCTTGCAACTTTAGGCAGAAACCGGGTCAACACATTTGCTATTGAGATCATTTTAATGATGCTCGATATTGAAGATAGACATCATGGACCCAGTGATGTAATGCACAACCCATCCCAGCTAACTCAGATATCTCTCAAAAGATATTTGTTTTAATCACACGGAGACAACGCATTATCTATTGATTTATTCACTCCGAATAAATTGGTATTGAAATGGTGGCACTCCTCTCCATCCTCCAATCACTAAAAATCCAAAATGCACGATCGAGTCTAGAGCCATTTGAGATCATCAAATATCTCATTAGGACACACTTTCATATTTCCTTGCTTTTTCACACACTTTGAAAAGTAAGAAAGATCTTAAGAGTCCTACGCAAAATCTTCATGATCTTGCCCGAACATCCGAGTAATACGAAAATATTTACAATGAAGATGGAAATCCTTCTTGAGCGAATATCAAAAAGCTCATGGTACATGGTAGGTGACTTGTGAGATTCTTTATGAATCAAGCTTGTGATAACTGGAAAGCAACAGTGGTTTAATTCTTAACTGAACTTAAACACGTTCTAGGCCTCTACGCAAAATCTCAGTGATCTTGCCAGAACACTCAGAGTGATACCTTAGTGTTCACAGTGATGTGTGGAAATCCTTCTAGTGTTAACCTCAAACAGCATTTGGTAGGTAACTTGCAAGATTCAATATGAATCAAGCTCGTGACAACTGGAAAGCAACGATAGTGCGACTCTTTAATGAATCAAACTTGTTCCAGGAATCAGAATTGACGGATTCAATCATGCGGATAATTGTATCCAAATGATTCACTCTTTACGTTCGTAGTCAGCTTTGGACAGTCGAGTAAAGAGAACGGGTTAACCCGCGAAATCTTGTCAAGTAGATTTTTAATTAAATCTACCTGCCACAAGTACGATATTTTATATCGTCTAACGGTCTTCACTGACCGGAGGTAAAATGCTACCGAATTAGAATGAAATGTTCAAAGCCATTTTGTTCGTGTCTACTTATGTTGCGGCATTTGAAGACGGTGGCGTTGCGGAATCCAAGAAGAAGTCATCCCCGCATGCTTATACTTTATGCACTTAATACCTCATCTAATTCAAGAAAGCCTAAAAGTTAAGTCTTCCGCTGTATCGAACTCTGAAGCTTTCAAGAATTACAAAGGTATAAGTATGTGGGACATGGTGTCACGAAGAGGCGAAGATCACAAGTGATGGATGCACAAGATCAAGGCAAGAGATTAATGCTCAAGATTGATATCAAAGATCACATCAGCATGTTCACCAGAAAAGAAAAAGAAAAGAAAGACGAAGACTACAAGCTCAAGACAAGCACAGTATGCTAGGTTTATTTTATTATTGTAACTAGGGTAACACCCTTGTTTGGAGTGACCTCCCTTAGGGGGAGATTGTTGGAAATACGTTTTTACGTATTTAGGAAGATTCGGTCACTCCGACAATATACTAAGTAGTAGCTCGTAATCTAGACATCGTTATTTAACAAACAAGCCCAGGCCTAGCCTACAACATGTGTAAGCCCAAGCCCATTACAAGGCTTGGGTATATAAACCCTCTCCTTAGATGGAGAGGGTGTGTGGTTATTCATTTTACACATAATAAACTCTTGTTTCTCGCTCTAGAATTGTGTGTGAAATCCACCATCTCTCTATCTCTTTCTCTCTCTAAAACATAAGCAAGATTTACATATCCTACAAAGCCGGGCATGCCAATGCTCACAACAAACGTGTTGCCGAGCTTGAAGCCCAACTTGAGGCTTAAAAAGCTAAGGTACGTATCCTTATGGTATCATACCCACGTCCATATTATGCATGATTTATTCTAACCTTAGTATATCACATACAGGTGGCCGCAGTAGAAGCTTTGGCGGAGACCTCAACTGACCAGGTATTTACCCTCTTGAAGGAGCTTGAAGATGTACGGATATTGGTCCAGGGCAAGGAGACTTTGAAAGATGAGCTTGCTAAGGAAATTACCATGCTGGAACAGGTGATGGAGGCCTCTACCCAAAAGGATGCGGAGCTGGACGCCCTCACCACAGACCGTGATGAGGTGTTGTGCCCCCAACTACTAGCAGCCATTGCTGGCCACAGGTGGATGGTGGGCCATGGGGCGCGTCTAGCTATTATGAAAGTAATGGAGGCTCCTAAATTTGTGCAGTAGTTTGCAGATCTTTTAACGGATGGCATCGACCATGGTCGACACGAAGGTATGATCATGGTCGCAAAGCTGATAAGCAAGAAACAGAATTTTACTAAGCATGTCCACTTCAACCCCAGGGCCGCATAGAAGATGACTGCGTCTATGGCTGCCATGAGGGATTTGGAGTACCCTTTCTTGGCCGAGCTTGAGTCTACAAAGATGCGTCCAATAGGGAGATCATGGAAAAACTAAGTCTAGGTGCATGCTCACAAGGTGAGGGAGACTCCCGGACTCATTTCATGCCTTCCCCCAGCCAACTCACTCTTCCTATTTATGAAGATGTCACCAGGATCGTGGTTGGTGAGCAGACATTAAGTGAGGCGTTGGAGGCGAACGCGGCTCGGGCGCACAATAAGAAAGACCATGGTGAAGCATCGTCGTCTTGGATAGCTGAAGAGCAGAGAGAGATAGGTAAGTTTCTCCCCCCTATGTAGGGTGTTCCTTCATTGCTTCAATTTCTAAACACTTTAATTTGTAACAAATATTCGTCCGTAGATGTCCACGACACTTTTTTGTAACACTTTATTTGAACACTTAGAATATTATGTGTATGGGTCCGTGGTGATCACGGTAATTTTCATTGTTGGAAACTTAATTATATTCTTTAGATTTTGTGTATCTGTGTTGCATGACGTATCACGGCTGATTAAGAATGAAACCAAGTCTATAATTTACTAGACGTGCACCGTGTGTCTTTTTCATGCCAGGCACTATGTAAGTACGACATGTGGGAACTTATTACAACGTCTTGTAAATAAGGTGTCTAGTAAGGATACATGATCCACGTCACTGGGGTTGCATCCCTCTTATGCGACAAGTTAAATTATTAGGTTCACTTAATCCTCTTACCCCGCCTGGGAGTGAATAGTACATGTACGGTTTGAATGAATGCATATGAATAAGAAATAACATACTATGGAAATAACAAATAAATCTCAAGGACATAAGACGATAATTTTCACAAGAACAGACCGTGGAGCTAGCTAGACCCCAGGAGATTTTATTAGAACGGTTACGATTTTTTGACAAAATTAAAATCCTAAGGCAAATAGAACCTAGAAAGCATGAAAACAAAAAATACATGGACCTTCACTAAGGCTGACCACAAGAAGTGCCCATGCGGAGTTCATAGCCCTTTCATAGGTAGCATCGTTTAAGGTTGAAAATATTCCACGTACGATCCAAGTCACGACCATCCATATCACGCATCTTGTACGCACCTAGTCCCAAGGCTTTTGTGACCTCATACGACCCTTCCCACTTTGGACCAAGCTTCGTGTGTTCTCCGTGCGACTTGCCTTGTTAGCACAATAAACAAAATCCCCCGGTCGAAAGGAAACACCCTTGACTTTGTAATCGTAATAAACTTTCATACGTGCCTTAGACTTGGCCTCATTGATAGCTGCTATCTCTCGCTTCTCCTCTAACAAGTCTAGACTGTTCTGGAGCTGCTCATCGTTCGTGATGACGTTAACCTCCGCAGTGCGGATTGTTGGCATCCCAATTTCTGCTGGGAGAACAACCTTGGTTCCGTAGGCCAGCGCGAATGGAGTGTCCCCATTAGCTGTTTTGATCATTGTCCTATGTGCCCATAGGACATGTGGCAGTTCATCTACCCACTTGGCACTTCGTCCATTTAGGCGTGCTTTGATGCCTTCACCTAGGCTTCTATTTGCTCGCTCCACAAGACCATTAGTCTGTGGGTGTTTAATTGATGCGAAACGTCGTGTGATGTTCAACGCCGCACACCAATCTTTGAACGGATTATCCGAGAACTGCTTTCTGTTATCCGAGATAATTTCGCCTGGCAAACCAAAGCGGCACACAATATTTTCCCAGACAAACTTTTTTACCTGTTTGCCCGTAATTGTTTTGACCGCCTTAGCTTCTATCCAGCGAGTAAAGTAATCCATTGCGATGATCAAGAACTTAACGCCGCCTGCGGCAACAAGAAAAGGTCTAGCGATATCGATCCCCCATTTATTGAATGGCCATGGGGATGTGATGGGTGTTAGTTCTTGCTATGGATGTCGCGGTACTGGCCTGTGTACTTGGCAATCGCTGCATTTAAGAATCATGTCTCGTGCGTCCCGATGCATAGTCGGCCAATAGTACCTTGTGCGTAAAGCCCGTGCCACTACTGATCTGGGTCTTGCGTGCATGTCGCATGACCCTTCATGTATCTCACTAATCACGTAGCTAGCCTGGTGCTGTCCGACGCATCGTAACCACAGCTGTAGGAGAGAACGCTTGTATAGAACACCATCTCGGAGTTTGAAATGTTGCAACTTCCTTTTGATACGCCACGCCGCCTTTTCGTCCTCTAGAAGGGTCCCCTCGGTTAGATAGTTGATGATCAGGGTCATCCATGTAGGTCCCTCTTCTTCAACTATAGTTGCGATTTCTCCTCCTGTGATGGACTTTTCCTTGAGTTTTCGACCAATACTTGTTTAGATAAATGGGCGAAGCTTGTAGACGCAATCTTTCTAAGAGCGTCCGCCTTTTTGTTCTCGCCTCTTGGTACCTGTTTGATGGAGAACTTTCCAAAACTGACGATGAGTGACTTAACTTTCTCCATGTATTGGATCATGTTATCCTCCTTGGCCACGTACCCTCCTAGGATGTAATTCGTAACAGGTCGTGAGTCCACGTAGGCCTCCAGGTTGCGGACTCCATCATAGCGGCGATTTTTAAACCCGCGATCAATGCTTCATATTATGCCTCGTTGTTCGTGGCTGTGAACTCAAAACGTAAAGCGTAGGTAAATTCCATTCCTTCCGGGTTTGTGAGAATGAGGCCGGCTCCTGATCCGTCCATGCACGAAGATCCATCAGTAAACAAAACCCATGGCTCCATTGGAATTTCTTCCTTTTGCACCAATGGTTCGTCCTCCTCAGGTTTCTCAATTAAGAAGTCTGCCAAAATTTGGCCTTTGACAGCTGTGTCTATAGGAGATGTTATGTTCTCCTAGTAGGAAGCTCCACTTCTGTATCCTCCCAGCCACGTCCGGTTGAGAAATTATCTGTTTTATTGGCTGGTCAGTGATAACCACAATTGGGTGCGCCTGGAAGTACCAGCGCAGCCTTTTCGCGGCGTAAACCAGTGACAAAACCAACTTCTGCATTGATGAATAGTTCAACTCCGGTCCCTGCAATGCTCTACATATGAAGTAAACCGGAGTCTAGACTGAATCCCGATCAGTCATAAGGACAGCCCTTATTGCTCCATACGTAGCAGACAGATACATAATGAGCTCTTTCTTAGGTCAGGGTGCAACTAGCATGGGAAGAGCCGCAAGATGTTGTTTAAGCTGCCCAAAGGCTTCCTCTGCTTCGTTTGTCTAGCGAAAGTCCCCTTTATTTAAGCACTTCTTGAGTGTTTTAAATAAAGGTAGTGACTTCTCTACGGACTTTGATAAGAACCTACTGAGCCCGGCCAGCTTTCCATTGAGTGATTGTACCTCATTGCATGTCTGAGGGGATGGTAGTTGTATCACGGCGTCCGTCTTCTCCGGACAAGGCTTGATGCCGTTTGGATTAATCATGTACCCAAGGAACATTCCTTCGGTCGCTCCAAACGTGCACTTTTTTGGATTCAGTTTCATGTTAATTTTCCTCAACGTGTCGAACGTCTCCTTGATATCACGGAGAAGTGCCTCTTCCGTATGGCTCTTGATGACCAAATGATCAACATAGACCTCAAGGTTACGGCCTATTGGGGAGTCGAAGGCTTTATCAACAAGTCGTTGATATGTCGCTCCGACGTTCTTTAGTCCGAACGACATTTTTGTGTAGTAATACGTGCCCTGACTAGTGTGGAACACCGTCTTCTCCTCGTCTTCCTCCGCCATCTAAATCTGATGGTATCATTTGTACGCGTCTAATAACCATTTGAAAGGTTATCCGCATAAGGATTCTACCTTCCAATCGATTTCTGGTAAACGGATAGCAGTCCTGTGAACAAGCTTTGATTAAGTCTGTGAAGTACACACACATGCGTCAGCTCCCGTCATGCTTCTTAACCATGACCGGATTGGATAACCACTCATGCTAATATACCTCACGCATAATTCCTGCGTCCACCAGCTTCCGTACCTCTTCCAGTATTACCTGGCTGCGTTCTAGTGCTTGACCACACTTCTTTTGCTTAACAGGGGGATATCCTGGGCGGATTTGAAGCCTATATTCTGCTATCGAATGCCGCACGCCCGTCATATGCTTTGGCTCCCACGCGGATATATCAAGGTTTGCCTTTAGAAGAGAGAACATGGCCTTCTTCCCTTTTTCCGATAGCGTACCCCCGATGGCTATCTCTTGTTCCGGATAGTCGGGGTGGATTACCACCTTCCAATTGGGAGGCGGTAATCCTTCCTTTATGGGAGCGGGCTGGCTGGTATTGTCATAGCGTGGCACTCGGATGCCGGTGTGATCGAATTGTAAATAGTAACAATTCCTCCTTCAACAGGGAATTTAATCATGCCGTGAGCCGTAGACAGAACTGCCCGTATGGCCAGGATGCCTGGTCTTCCATTAATAACATTGTATGCAGAGTGTGAACGTATCACCATGAAGTTCATCCAAGCCGTGGTGGAATGCTCTTCATCCCAGATGGTTACAAGTAGACGTAGTTTTCCTATTGGCCATATAGTGTCTCCACTAAAGCCAATGAGTGGCGACGTGGCCGGTACTAATTGGCTTTTTATCTCTGGTCGTAGCTATACGAAGCAATGTTCGTAGAGTACTTCCGCCGATGAGCCTTCGTCCACATACATACGACGAACGTTGTGGGTTCCAATGCTTACCTCGATCGTGAGAGGTGCATCAGCCACGTTGCTTGCCGTAATAGGAGGGAACAAGATCTCTCTGCCGTGTGAAAATTTTTGAGTAACCTTCTTGTAAAACCCGTATTTAAATCAGAATGTAAATACGCGGTTTAATTATTTAAACTAATACGTATAATTTATGGACGAAAACAAACGCGGGAAGTTATATACAAGTACAAAAAAAAGAGGAATAAAGAAAATAAAAGGGCCTTATGGCCGATTTTAGTTTAAAGAAAGGGAAGAAAAGAAAAATTTTGGGCCCAAGCCCATTGTAAAAAAAAAATAAAACACGGGACTTAAACCCTCTGCCATAATCAGATGACAAAAAAAAAAGTGCTAGGGTTTGTGGCCGCCGGATTAAAGAACAAAGGAGGAGAGAGTCGGCTCGGGTTTCTTCTAATAATTCACGTGTGTTCTTCGTCCTTTATTAATTCCATAACAGTATCATTTTCTTTTATGTTTCAGTCCATGATTACCACGAATCTAAATAGTTTTAATGTTTACAAACGAATCTTATTTTAAAAAAAACAAGGAAAGGTGTCGCGGGTGGGCTGTTTGACGAGGAAACCGAGACCATTAGGGTCTCGGTGTGATGTTCATAACTGTCGTGACCCATCAGGGGGTCGTGGTGGTGCTTTCTTTTGGGCCAGCCGCGAACAAAACCCACCCCACGCAAGGGGGTTATTTTGATTTAGGGTCGGGGTTGGTGTAAATGTATAAAACCGAGCCATAAGGTCTCGGTGGTCCCTTCTCTGCCCAGCCGTGACCCGCACTGGGGCGGCTTAAGGTTGTGTTTCAGCCATCGCAGCCAACAAACCCCATCGGGAGGTAAATTAATTAAGGGGGTGTTTGGCTGTGTTGAAAACGGTGGGAACATAGCATATAACAGTGGGTATTCACTAAACAGGAAATTAAATGAATTAAATTCCAGATTAGCGACAGATTAGCAACGCTAAGTTCTGTCGCAGTTTAATAGTGACAGTTTTATTTTTTGATAGTTTTTAAGGACAGCTTTTAGCGACAGTTTTAGTGACTCAGTTTTTGTCGCAGATTCATATAGGTAGATTTAATCATAGTTTGTTGATTTGTTTAGTGCGACCGAGATGGGGTATCTCGGTAGGCTCGGGACATTATTATAATAAATAATATGAATATTTTTATATATTATACCTTTTTAAACTAATTGTTTTATAAATGTTTTAAATATATTTTAAATGTATTAAATTAACATAGATCTTTAATATTTTAAAAGGGTATAATTTTATTAAATGAATTAAATTATTTTGGGAACTTTCTAATTTAAGAAAATTTCTATTTTAGCGGGATACTTAATATAGTATTACTATAGCGTCAGAAATACGCGTGTACCGTAACTAATAGTAGAACGATAATACATTAAAATGAATTATTATAAGATCAGATTTATCAGTTAATATACGTACAGAATTTCAGAAATAAAATAAATAAATGAAAAGCCAATAAGAACATGGAATTAAATAAGCGAATATCAGTTTACTTATTCACGTCCCTTATTCATGTAGCTCGCGTGAAACCAGAGTAGACTTTCTGTCAGTTGATCTCGGTCGGTTAATGGACACGAGGTACGGAATTCCGTCCTTTCAATAAGGACTTCCTTTCTATGCATGATTAGGAATTCCCGTCTGCAGCCAAATGTTTTCCCCGTATGTGTTTAAACTTATCAGAAATCATGTTAAAAACGAAATAAGTTGCCTGAGCATTATATACAAGCACGACCAGTTTATGTACTAGTTACGGAGGTACCGTAACCACGGCACTAGAGGCACCGGTGTCGTGACTCACATGCAGGAGAGTGATATCCTGCATCGTCCCACTCATGTTCAGTTTGGCCATTTTTATATGTATGTTTTGTGGGGCATATGGATGCATCCTAGGCTTTTCAGTTTACAAGTTATCAGGGTGAATGTGGTGTGTGCTCTACATCCTTCACATTGGAGCTGATCCCTCCACCCAACACAGTATTTAGAGGTCACCTCTCTACAGTTATTTAGAGGTCAGCCCTCTACAGCATGACGAGGTCACCCCTCCAGTTATTCATGCACGGTTGTTACAGCACGTGACCTATATAAGCTCTGGCAATTAAAATACAGTAAATGCATGTTTTCAGATTTAATTGTTATAATTCAGTTTCAGTATGTATGAACCAGGTTTCTCAGATTTTATGCAGAGTTCTACCACATGTTACATATCAGTCTCATAGCTTCATTTGTTGTCATCTATTCCATTACTTTCAGTACATTCTTATCATGCTGTTTATCCGTTCACTGAGCGTTATGCTCAGCCGTATTTTCCTTTCATATTTCCAAACGGCAGGTACACAGGGACGATCTTAGGACTTCTAAGAGAGTACGTGCATTTGGATGGGAGCTATCCAGACTCCTTTATTTCTATGCACACATTACATTACTTTGGTTGTTTGGACACTGTTTCGTCCTTTTCTTTCAGTACTTAAATCTTTATATTTTGAGCTTATGTTTGGACTACCGATGTTTGATTCCGGTATTTCCGTATGGCCAGTTAATGTTTAATACATTGCCTTGCATGCTTTGATGACACGCCATAAATACACGTAACGGTCCATTTATCCAAGTGGGGTGTTACAATTATGGTATCAGAGCGCAAGGTTCGACCTGTAGGCTCTAAAACTTGACCTGTGACTAGTGGGTAGTCACCAAGAACTTCCTGTATTTGGCGTCGTTATCTTTCAGGCTACTCATGTATTTTATCAGTCGGACTTTCAAAATTTTGATTAAGTAAACGGTTGGTACAAGACTAGCCAAACTTAATCGCATGTGCTTTTCAGCGAACTTTTCGTTTTGGTAAACTGACCATAGGCGTTCACCCTTGCCCGTTTAAATTTTGAATAGATGAACTGACCATAGGCGTTCATCCTTACTCATGTCCGATTTATGTTTAAGTAAATTGTCATTTTGTGAACTGACCCTAGGCGTTCACCAGTATTCATGTCATATTTTCTTAGATATGCCTTCATGAATTACACTATGCATATTCAGATTTATTACTCCAGGTTCTGACAGTTTTATCAACTTATCCTCTGTTATTTCAGATGCCATCCAGACACGAAACCGAGAATGATCCTAACGCAGCTGCCATTGCTGCTGCTGTTCAGGCTGCTATACAAGCCATGTTACCCCAAATTCGTGATGAGATCCGAGCTGAATATCAAAATGGACCTCAACAGAATAACAATCCTCCTGCTCCACCACCTGCCACTTTAGCCGCTTGTCTAGATTTGTTTAACAAACAGAAACCCCGACTTTTTGAGCAAACTGTAGCTCCAACTGACGCGGAAGACTGGATCTATCATGTAGAGAAATTTTTTGGAGCTATGGGTTGTGGTGATGCTTTCAAGGTTAGGCTTGCAGTTTAAAAATTGGAGGGTCCTGCTCTGCATTGGTGGAGGTCTCAGAAACTGTCCAATGGGGGAGATGCTTCGGAGCTTGCATTGACCTGGGCACGCTTCAAGACGATGTTCTATGACCAGTTTTTCCCGCATGCCGAGCAAGCTAAACTGAAGAGGGACTTCCACGTCATTCGTCAGAATCATGGCGAGAACAGTATAGAGTTCATGCATCGATACCTCAGGATGGCTGGATTCTTAGGGGAGGCTGCGGGTACCGCAGAGGAGCAAGCGAAGCAATTTCGATGGGCTCTTCACTCTAGGACTGCATATAGGCTGGTGAGTGCCACATTCACTAATGTGTCACAAGTAGCTAATGCAGCTCGTGATATTGAGATGCTTTTCGAGAGGGATGAGCTCGAGAATGTAGAGCATCCGGAGAAGAGGTACATCTCATCCAACAGACTTAAACAATTTAACTCCCATTATTACTTGTCAACTTATATGTTATGTCTTATCCAATTATAACCTTACAGACACAGAGGAGGAGACCGATACCAATCGGCTACTCCACATCAGAACTACAGGAACCACGGTCAGTCATATGACCGTAATCGATCAGGTAAGAGGAGCGGTGGTGATAACTACCGCGGCAGTTCAAACTCATCTGGCAATTACAGATGATTCTTTAAGCTCCAGAAATACTAGACTATCGTGTAAAACAGATCTTAAATTTTTGTAAATTCCAACAGAGATGCTGGACAGGGGCGTGACCAAAACAACAGAGGTCAGTAGGTTGCCCGACCGGCAAATTCTGGTAATTTTAGATTTCAGCCAAACAACCTTATTTCAGTTAAGTTATCATAATCGTGACACGTGTTTATCCTCGTAAATCAGGTTCTCAGCAAACCAGAGCTGCTTCTACCGGGTATTCTTATCCCACTTGCATCACATGTGGGAAGAAACACACGGGACCTTGTCGTCGTGGTACGGGTAGTTGTTACAAGTGTGGTCAGCCGGGCCATATGAAGAGGTATTACAAGAGCGGGGATGCTGCCGGTACCTCAGGCCAGATTCCTCAGATTTTACCACCACCACCACCAATACCACCAACCACTGGTCGTGTCTACACTACTACCCGTGAGCAAGCAAATAAGACCACAGGTACCATTACTGGCATTTTGTTTATACACGGACAGTCTGCCTGCGTATTTTTCGATACAGGCGCCACACACTCAGTTATATCTACTTCATATGCTGTTAGAATAAACATGACCCCTACGCCACTAGACAGTGTACTTAGTATATCTACCCCCATGCGAGACTCTGTACTCATTTCCCAGGTATATAAGGATCTCCCTCTTTAGTTTGATGATTAAACACGTCAAATTAGTGCCCATCCTCTAGATATGTGCGAATTCGATATTATTCTGGGTATGGATTGGTTGTCGGTTCATCGAGCCACCATAGATTGTCATGCTCACCGGGTCATCTTTGGTGATGTCCAGACACCAGAGTATATTCACCGGGGCTTCCTTCCAGGAAAACATGTTCAGATCATTTCAGCTTTACAGGCTCGTACCTTACTATACCATGGTTATGAGGATTTCCTAGCTATGGTTCATGACACGACTTCTGAGCTACCTTCAATTCATGATCAGCCAGTGTGTCAGATTTTCCAGATGTCTTTCCAGAGGAACTCCCAGGCTTACCTCCCATGCGAGAGGTAGAATTTGGTATCGATCTCATTCCAGGTGCAGAACCAGTATCTAAAGCTCCTTACCGTATGGCTCCTGTAGAGCTTAAGGAACTAAAAGATCAGCTGCAGGAACTTCTAGAAAGGGGTTTCATTCGTCCAAGCGTGTCACCTTGGGGCGCTCTAGTTTTGTTTGTCAAGAAGAAGGATGGTAGTATACGATTGTGTATTGACTACCGTGAGTTGAATAAGCTCACTATTCGTAACTGTTATCCACTTCCTCGTATTGACGTTTTATTCGATCAGCTTCAGGGTGCCAAGCACTTCTCAAAAATTGATCTACGATCAGGCTACCATCAGCTGTGTGTAAAAGAGAAGGATATATCCAAAACTGCTTTTCGTACGAGGTACGGTCATTTCGAGTTTGTTGTTATGCCATTCAGTCTCACGAATGCGCCTGCAGTATTTATGGACTTGATGAACAGAGTCTTCCACGAATTTTTAGACAAGTTTGTGATCGTATTCATCGATGATATCCTTATTTTCTCCAAATCCAAAGAGGAACATGAGAATCATCTCCGTACAGTTTTGCAGATTCTCAGACGAGAAAAGCTATATGCTAAATTTTCGAAGTGCGAGTTTTGGCTGAATACAGTGGCGTTTCTAGGTCATATTGTTTCTGCAGAAGGAATCACTATGGATCCTGCAAAGGTGGAGGATATCACCAAATGGCCGAGACCGACATCTGTCACAGAGATACGTAGTTTTCTTGGGTTGGCGGGTTATTACCGCAGGTTTGTGGAAAATTTCTCACGTTTGGCGTTACCTTTGACCCAACTTATGCGGAAAGGTGAGAAGTTTATATGGACCGAGGAGAGAGAAAAGAGTTTTGAGGAACTCAAGCATCGATTGATCTCAGCACCGATACTTACTCTTCCATCTGGTACAGGTGGTTATCAGATTTACAGTGACGCTTCAGGAAATGGCTTAGGTTGTGTTCTTATGCAGCATGGGAAAGTCATTGCTTATGCTTCACGTCAACTGAAGCCGTATGAGAAAAATTATCCTACTCATGATCTAGAGCTCACAGCAGTCGTTTTCGCCCTTAAAATATGGAGGCATTATTTATAAGGTGAGTCGTGTGATATCTTCACCGATCACAAAAGTATCAAGTATATATTTACCCAGCGAGAGCTGAACATGAGACAGAGGCGATGGTTAGAACTGCTGAAAGACTATGACACTAATATTCAGTATCACCCAGGTAAAGCAAATGTGGTAGCAGATGCCCTTAGCAGAAAGTCAGGAATGATAAATGGCATCAAAGTTCAGGAAGAAATTATTCGGGACTTAGAGCGGTATGATATTGAGCTCTTATTACGCGGACAGAGGGGATACTGGTCTAGTTTGAGGGTAGAACCAGATTTACTCTCTAGGATTAAAGCCGCACAAAAGGATGATGGTGAAATCTGGGCGATTGTCCAGAACATTGACCAGCAGACCGAATTTCGCATCGATGACGATGGTATCGTATGGCAGGGTACCAAACTCTGCGTTCTAGAAGACCCTGCTCTCAGAGAAGCCTTAATGACTGAGGCTCACAGCTCTCCGCTCTCTATCCATCCAGGTTCCACTAAATGTACCACGATCTTAAGCAGCATTTCTGGTGGAGTGGCATGAAACAGGATGTCGCAACTTTTGTGTCTAAATGCTTAACCTGCCAGCAGGTTAAGATAGAGCATCAGCTTACCAGTGGTCTTCTTCAGCCGTTAGACATTCCAATGTGGAAATAGGATAAGATCTCTATGGATTTTGTCACTGGACTACCACAAACTCAGCGGAGACATGATGCAATATGGGTTGTTGTCGATCGTTTGACCAAGTCGGCACATTTCATTCCTACCCGTAAAGATTTCGCAGTCAGTAAATTAGCAGAACTATTCACCAAGGAAATTGTACGGTTACATGGTACACCTTCAGAAATTATATCAGATAGGGACCCACGTTTCACTTCTCATTTCTGGGAAGGTTTGCATAAAGCTTGGGGAACTAGGCTCAAGCTCAGCACAGCTTTCAATCCGCAGACGGACGGTCAGTCAGAGCGTACCATCCAGACCTTGGAGGACATGCTACGCGACTGTGCATTAGAATGGACAGGACACTGGGATGACTATATTTGCTTGGTCGAGTTTGCCTACAACAACAGTTGGCATGCTAATATCAAGCGTGCTCCATTCGAGATGTTATACGGCAGGAAATGTCGTGCTCCTATTTGTTGGGATCAAGTAGGAGAACGATTGATTGAAGGACCAGAATTAATAGAACTTACCAATGAAAAGGTCGCCATTGCTCGGGAAAAACTGCAAGAAGCGCGTACTCTCCAGAAGAGTTACACCGACAAGCATCGCAGAGATCTATCATTTCAGACTGGGGATCGTGTGTTCCTCAAAGTATCACCCGCACGCGGCGTCAGACGTTTTGGCCTCAAGGGCAAGCTCAGCCCTCGTTACATCGGACCGTTCGAAATCCTTGAACGTATTGGAGAAGTGTCATATCGGTTGGCGTTACCACCTCAGCTTTCACACGTCCACAACGTGTTTCATGTATCATTACTCAGAGGGTACAACTATCATGAGCTTCACAAAGTGAATTATCCACTCGATCAGATTCGGGAGGATCTATCTTATATTGAGGAACCCGAAGCAGTTTTAGATCGCCAAGATCGAGTTATGAGAAGGAAGACCATTCCTTTCGTCAAAATCCTGTGGAGGAACCATACCGAGCGGGAAGCCACATGGGAAACAGAGGAGTCTATACGGACTTCTTATCCACACTTTCAGTTTTGATTCGGGTATGTCCTTTCAGCTTTTACATTTCCAGCTTATTAGCATTTTCGGCTTTTACTCCGGTCAGCTTAAATACCTTATAATTCGGGGACGAATTCTTTTTACAGAGGAAGAATTGTAAAACCCAGTACGGCCGTATCCTTAATTCGGGTTCGAATTATTCTTTTTAGATGGGAAGAATTGTAAAACCCGTATTTAAATCAGAATGTAAATATGCGGTTTAATTATTTAAACTAATACATATAATTTATGGACGAAAACAAACGCGGGAAATTATATAGAAGTATAAAAAACAGAGGAATAAAGAAAATAAAAGGGCCTTATGGCCGATTTTAGTTTAAAGAAAGGGAAGAAAAGAAAACTTTTGGGCCCAAGCCTATTGTAAAAAAAATAAAACACGAGACTTAAACCCTCTCCCATAATCAGACGACAAAAAAAAATAAAGTGCTAGGGTTTGTGGCCGCCGGATTAAAGAACAAAGGAGGAGAGATTCGGCTCGGGTTTCTTCTAATAATTCAAGTGTGTTCTTCGTCCTTTATTAGTTCCATAACGGTATCATTTTCTTTTATGTTTCAGTCCATGATTACCACGAATCTAAATGGTTTTAATGTTTACAAACGAATCTTATTTTAAAAAAAACAAGGAAAGGTGTCGTGGGTGGGCTGTTTCACGAGGAAACCGAGACCATTAGGGTCTCGGTGTGATGTTCGTAACTGTCGTGACCCATCAGGGGGTCGTGGTGGTGCTTTCTTTTGCGCCAGCCGTGAACAAAACCCACCCCACGCAAGGGGGTTATTTTGATTTAAGGTCGGGGTTGGTGTAAATGTATAAAACCGAGACCATAAGGTCTCGGTGGTCCCTTCTCTGCCCAGCCGTGACAAGCACATGGGCGGCTTAGGGCTGTTTTTCAGCCATCGCAACCAACAAACCCCATCGGGGGGTAAATTAATTAAGGGGGCGTTTGGCTGTGTTGAAAACAGTGGGAACATAGTATATAACAGTGGGTATTCACTAAACAGGAAATTAAATGAACTAAAATCCAGATTAGCGACAGATTGGCGACGCTAAGTTCTGTCGCTTTAATAGTGACAGTTTTATTTTTTGATAGTTTTTAGGACAACTTTTAGCGACAGTTTTAGTGACTCAGTTTTCTGTCGCAGATTCATATAGGTAGATTTAATCATAGTTTGTTGATTTGTTTAGTGCGACCGAGATGGGGTATCTCGGTAGGCTCGGGACATTATTATAATAAATAATATGAATATTATATTATACCTTTTTAAACTAATTGTTTTATAAATGTTTTAAATATATTTTAAATGTATTAAATTAAAATAGATCTTTAATATTTTAAAAGGTTATAATTTTATTAAATGAATTAAATTATTTTGGGAACTTTCTAATTTAAGAAACTTTCTATTTTAGCGGGATACTTAATATAGTATTACAATAGCGTCAGAAATACGCTTGTACCGTAACTAATAGTAGAACGCTAATACATTAAAATGAATTATTATAAGATCAGATTTATCAGTTAATATACGTACATAATTTCAGAAATAAAATAAATAAATGAAAAGCCAATAAGAACATGGAATTAAATAAGCGAATATTAGTTTACTTATTCACGTCCCTTATTCATGTAGCTCGCGTGAAACCAGAGTAGATTTTCTGTCAGTTGATATCGGTCGGTTACTGGACACGAGGTACGGAATTCCGTCCTTTCAGTAAGGACTTCCTTTCTATGCATGATTAGGAATTCCCGTCTGTAGCCAAATTTTTTCCCCGTATGTGTTTAAGCTTATCAGAAATCATGTTAAAAACGAAATAAGTTGCCTGAGCATTATATACAAGCACAGCCAGTATATGTACTAGTTACGGAGGTACCGTAACCATGGCACTAGAGGCACCGGTGTCGTGACTCACATGCAGGAGAGTGATATCCTGCATCGTCCCACTCATGTTCAGTTTGGCCATTTTTATATGTATGTTTAGTGGGGCGTATGGATGCATCCTAGGCTTATCAGTTTACAAGTTATCAGGGTAAATGTGGTGTGTTCTCTACATCCTTCACATTGGAGCTGATCCCTCCACCCAACACAGTATTTAGAGGTCACCCCTCTACAGTTATTTAGAGGTCACCCCTCTATAGCATGACGAGGTCACCCCACGAGTTATTCATGCACGGTTGTTACAGCACGTGACCTATATAAGCTCTGGCAATTAAAATACAGTAAATGCATGTTTTCAGATTTAATAGTTATAATTCAGTTTCAGTATGTATGAACCAGGTTTCTCAGATTTTATGCAGAGTTCTACCACATGTTACATATCAGTCTCATAGCTTCATTTGTTGTCATCTATTCCATTACTTTCAGTACATTCTTATCATGCTTTTTATCCGTTCACTGAGCGTTATGCTCAGCCGTAGTTTCCTTTCATGTTTCCAAACGACTGGTACACAGGGACGATCTTAGGACTTCTAAGAGAGTACGTGCATTTGGATGGGGGCTATCCAGACTCCTTTATTTTTATGCACACATTACCTTACTTTGGTTGTTTGGACACTGTTTCGTCCTTTTCTTTCAGTACTTAAATCTTTATATTTTGAGCTTATGTTTGGACTACCGATGTTTGATTCCGGTATTTCCGTATGGTCAGTTAATGTTTAATACATTGCCTTGCATGCTTTGATGACACGCCATAAATACACATAACGGTCCATTTATCCAAGTGGGGTGTTACACTTTTGCTTTATGCGGTGCTACCACGAATGGATCATATATATGGTTGAAGGCTTGTCCTTTTGGGAGTCCTTCTTGTCATATTTTTTGTTATCCTTCCCATCCTTCCAATCCTTGACCAGGTGTTTGAGTTTTCCTGATTTAATCAGCGACTCAATATGCTTCTTGAGTTGGATGCACTCCTTCGTGCCGTGACCCTTATCGTTGTGGAATTTGCAGAAGCGATTTCCTTGACGGCGTTCGACTGGAGTTGTCATTGGGGGAGGCCTTGGGATGTTTTCCCCTTCCGTCAGCAAGATATCTCGGTAAGTCATCTTTCGGGGGGTGAATTTGTCATCAGACCGCCCTCCTTTATTCTGGCTCTTGTAATCCGAGTTTCTTCCGTTGCCTTGGGTGCTTTGCCCACCTGATTGCCTCTTGGGCTGGTCGTTCAATCGATAGTTATGGTTTCCCTTTGCAGGGTATGCCGCGGATACCGCGGTTTCTCCTTCTACAAAGTTTCTGACCCTTTCCATGAGGTCATCATACCTCTCTGGTCTTTTGTCATTAAGACGCCTAATTAAATCCTTATCTGTTATGGCATGCATGTAATCAGAAATTTTTAGGAGCTTAGGGCACGTCTTTGTGCGTGTGCACTCGTCATTGAAACATTCCGTGAAGTCCTCCGTAGACTCCTCAGGCCGCTGCTTGACGGTTGCTAACGAGATCGGATCATGATTATACTTCTTTCGCTGAGTATAATTGTTTTTGAACGCAGTTCGTAGCTCGCCGAAGCTATCAATACTTCGGTGAGGGAGCCTTTCAAACTAATCACGGGCATTGTCAATCAAGGTCAAATTGAACATTTGGCACCATATAGGCATCGGCCAGCGTTCAATTTTTTCCTGCGTATCAAATATCTTTAGGTGATCATCCGGATCACCAGACCCATCATAGGTTTTAATACACGCCAGCATACGGCGCTTCGTTTCCTTAGAGTAGTTCTGTATGCGGAGAAGGCATCCTCTCTGTCGTCGTACCATGGACGGGAGAGATCCTCCTCTTCGTTCCGATAGTAGGGATCATCATAGTATCCCTCATCGTCTGATGGTGGTGGGGGGTATACCTAGGTTGGAGACGCTTGGGAGGATAGTCATACGAATCTGACCCCGAAGGGCCATGAGGAGGGGGCGGTGCCCCACTTCTCGGCTGGTGACCACTTATGTGATAAGAGCTAGGAGCTTTCTTTCCACCGTTCACCCTATCCTACACGCTAGTGCGGTGATTGTTCACGGGTGTTTCCAACACCGGGCGCTCGGTAGAGCCGTCGGACCTATCCCCTTCCTCATGGGCTTGTAGTATTTCCTGCATGATGCGATCCCCTATGCACTCGAATACATTCCGAGGTTGAGGGTTTTCCTCAAGGGGAGTTCGTTCCTGTGGGCCTGCCCTCCTTCTTCTCTTTTAGTTCGAGGGGAGGTGCCAGGAGCGGTACTGCCAAAGTTAAGCCTAGATTAGAGGTTCCTTCCCAGGTTTAGCCTTGACGCGATAACCGGAACGATCCTCTCAAAATTCTGTGTGAGAACACGCTCGAGGTCCTCGTCACCGAGTGATTGCACTTCTAATTCTTTCTCGATTTGTGGCCTCTGCGGCTTCTTGTTAGGGGCCTTTGGCGCACTCCCCGGATCAGGATTATCCATGGTGATGGTTAGTGGCGGGGTATTGTCAGACGTGCCTGCCCCACCAAAAGACTGAAAGACGTTTCGATTATTTAGTCCACCTGTTTGGCTACCAGGAGACTGGGTGGAGGTGAATATCCCACGACCTGTGGACTTTCGGTTCCCAGGATTCGTGTTCCTCGGATTTCCTTGTGGATGTCCCTTCGTTATTAGAAGAGATCGAGATTGAGATTCTAGCTTAGTGTTTGGGTCCCACGTATGGCGCCAACTTGTTGATACAAAAGTTGGATGATCCTTGCTTGACCCGAATTAGTCTTAATCCGGGTAGGCTAGGCTCCAGCTCTTGCACCAAGTGAATAACTTGCTGATATCCTGCACACTAAAACAACACGCGTTAGACTTACCGTGGGCACGTGTCCCACGATTAGACTCCGGCGTGAGAGTAGGTAATCGGTTAGGGTTGGAAATCGGCTGAGTTGAGAATAGAGAGAATGTAATACCTTTGTGGAACCCTTGGGGGTTCCTTATATAGGCAGTGAAACCCTTGTAGGTTATCACTGTTACTTCGGCCCCAAGCACATGATAAACTCCATAATTAGATTGATTGTTATCTTCTATATATGATGAGTATATATCCTATACTTTGAGGTAAATCCCAATCCTGATAAGATTGTGATTCTGCCTAACCCTGTACCTGCCATGCCGGGCCGTGGGCCACATACATCTTATGCGGCCACTGTTCATTTAAGCCCACAAGCTTAAACGACATTAATCCAACCCATTCATGACGGGCCGGATGCGGGTAGTACCCGTGGGGCGGTTTCATGACCCGGTTAGGGACTATACGTCATCAGGCATAGTTTTAGTATTGATTTGGGAGGCCGTGTACTTTACGGGCCATACTTTGTTGATGTTGTTGATGATTGTTTACTTAGAGCGTTATCTACGGACCACGGGTACCATAATTCTCTCCTTTTTATTTTTATAGCTTAATCGCTTTAGTTTAATTAATTAGACCGTTATAGTTTAAACTGTTTTCATGAAAGTTATATTTTTTCATAAAAATTGGTTTAATTAGTTTTAGCTATTATTATTGTTTAAAAAATAGATTAAAAATTTAAAAATTAGATTTCATTTAGATAAGCTTATTATTAGTAAAAAGTTTACACATTTTTGTTATTATTAAGCTTATTAGTATATAAAGCTTGTAGCTTTATCATCTAAAAAGATTAATAAGCTTAAAAGGTTGAAGCTTTATGCTTTATTTTTAAGTTTATCTTTGTGATTTCACTTTTTTCACTTTTATTTGCTATTACGTGCTTGCATTTAGATTAATTTCGCATTTAGATTTATTTTTTAATTATAGTTTATCTTTGTTGCATCTAGATCTAAATTAGTAGTTTAATTTTACATTGCATTTTAGAGTAATTTTATGTGAATTAATTGCGCTTTTATTTTTATATAATCCTTAGCCTACATATTTTCCCCATTTTTAGCTTAAATAGACATAGATTACCAAACAATTTTTATTAACCAAAAACAAATAAATCTTGTGTTAAGTTGTGAATCAATTCGAGTCGAGTCGAGGAAAAACGATATATACGTAGTTATTGGAATGGACTAGTTAGTTGCGAATGGTGCAGTAATCTTGAGGTTTTTCCTGAAGATTTATCGGGATTACCACCGCATCATGAAGTTGAGTTCAGTATTGACTTAGTGTTGGGAGATGCGCCAGTTACTCGTGCACCGTATCGTTTAGCGTCGTCTGAAATGAAGGAATTATTTGATCAATTAAAGGAATTGATGGATAAGGGATTTATTAGACCGAGTTCGTCGTCGTGGGGTACTCCTGTTTGGTTTGTTAAGAAGAAAGATAGTTCGTTTCGAATGTGTATTGATTAACGAGAGCTTAACAAATTGACTGTCAAGAATCGCTATCCATTACCGAGGATTGATGACTTATTTGATTATTGCAACTGATCTGGATCAAGTTCTGAGAGTTAGGGAAGAAGACATTCCTATAACAGCTTTCCGTACTCGATATGGACATTTTAAATTTCAAGTGATGCCTTTTGGATTAACGCATGTGCCTGCCGTATTCATGGACTTGATGAATCGTGTGTGCAAGCCATATTTGGATGAGTTTGTTATCGTATTCATTGATGTTATTCTGATTTATTCCAAGAGTGAAGAAGAACATGAGAAGCATTTAAGGATAATTTTAGAATTGTTAGAGAACGAGCAGCTGTATGCGAAGTTCTCTAAGTGCGAGTTTTGTTTAAATCAGTGCAATTTCTAGGGCACGTGATTGATAGTGAAGGTGTTCGTGTGGATCCTGCTAAGAATGAGGCAATCAAAGATTGGTCGGTACCAACAACGCAGAAGTTCGCCAATTTCTTGGTCTAGCTGGGTATTATAGAAGGTTTATCGAGAAGTTTTCACTAATTGCTAAACCATTTACTAAGCTTACTGAAAATAATCGCTGAAGGATAAGTTGTGTTTTGCGCTGATTTTATCTTTGCAAGAAGGATCTGAAGATTTTGTAGTGTATTATGACGCGTCTCATAAAGGATTTGGAGCTGTGTTGATGTAAAGGGAGAAAGTGATAGCTTATGCGTCGAGACAATTGAGGAAGCATGAAGAGAATTACACTACTCATGATTTAGAACTTGGAGCTGTGATTTTTGCTTTGAAGCTGTGGAGACATTACTTGTATGGAACCAAGAGTGTGGTTTTCACTGATCATAAGAGTCTGCAACATATTTTGAATCAAAAAGGAATTGAATATGAGACAAAGGAGATGAGTAGAAAGTCACTCAACAATCCTACCAAATGATGAGTGATAACTACTGAGTGACTATGACTGCGAGATTCGTTACCACCCTGGTAAGCGAATGTAGTAGCTGATGCACTTAGTAAAAAGGAAAGAGAACAGTCTTTAAGAGTTAGAGCTTTGGTAATAATGGAAATTATTGATTTGATAGAAATGATATTGAAAGCCCAAGCTAATGGTTTTAAGATAGAAAATGTTGAGGCAGAAAATCTGATTAGAATGTTGAAACCGTTGTTTGTAGTAAGGCCGAATGGATAGAGATATTTTGAGAATAGGATTTGGTTACCATTGTTTCCGTCTGAGGGAGGTTCTTTAGGAGTGCGAGATTTAGTGATGATTGAATCTCATAAGTCTAAATATTCAATACATCCTGGATCGGACAAGATGTATCAAGACCTTAAGAAAGTGTATTGGTGGCCGAATATGAAGGAAGATATAGCCCAGTATGTTAATAAGTGTATAACTTGTGCAAAAGTTAAGGCTAAACATAAAAATCCGTCTGGATTATTAGTGCAACCTAAAATTCCTGAGTGGAAATGGGAGAAGATTACTATGGATTTTGTAACAGGTTTGCCCAGGACTTCTAATGGTTGTGTTATGATATGGGTGATTGTAGATAGATTGACTAAGTCTGCTCACTTTTTACCAATAAAGAAGACAGATAGTATGGACAGACTAACGACAATGTATGTGAAGGAGATTGTTTGTCGACATGATGTGCCTTTGTCGATAATTTCAGATCGTGAAAGTAGATTTACTTCAGAGTTTTGGAAATCTTTGCAGAAAGTGATGGGAACGGAGTTAAGTTTGAGTACAACATATCATCCAGAGACTTATGGACAAAGTGAAAGGACGATTCAAACGTTAGAGGATATGCTTAGAGTGTGTGTGATTGACTTTGGAAATAGTTGGGATAGACATTTTCCATTGGTTGAATTATCGTACAATAACAGTTATCATGCTAGTATTAAATCCGCGCCATTTGAAGCTTTGTATGGACATAAGTGTAGATCTCCAGTTTGTTGGAGTGATGTAGAAGAGAGTCAACTGACTGGACCTGAAATGATATTTGCGACAAGTGAAAAGATTGTGCAAATTAAGAAGCGTTTGTTATCCGCTAGAATTAGACAAAAGAGTTATGCTGATAATAGGAGGAAACCGTTAGAATTTGAAGTAGGAGACATGGTTATGCTGAAAGTATCGCCATGGAAAGGAGTGATTTGTTTTAGAAAGAGAGGAAAGTTGAGCCCGAGATATATTGGACCTTTTAAGATTATCCAAAGTATTGGATTGGTTGCTCATAAGTTAGAGTTTCCGGATGAACTTAAGGCTATTCATAATACTATTCATGTGTCTAACCTGAATAAGTGTTTAGCTGAAAGGGATTTGGTAATTCCACTTGAGGAAATTCAACTTCATGATAAGTTGCATTTTATAGAGGAACCTATAGAGATTATGGATAAGGAAGTTAAGAAATTGAAGCATAGTAGGATTCCGATTGTGAAAGTGAGATGGAAATCTAGACGTAGACCAAAGTTTACCTGGGAACGTGAGGACTTCTATAAGGATAAGTATCCTCATTTGTTTAGAGAGGGTTAAGCCCGAGGACGTCGCTCTTTTTAAGAAGGAGAGGATGTGATAACCTGTAACCGAGGTCATTGCTTAATCTTACTTTACGAATTTTTTTGAAAATTTTGATGAGTTTGAATGATTTTTATTTTTGGAGGTTTAAGTTTAAACCGATGTTAGGAGACTTATATTTTATCTTTAATAAGTATAAGGAGTATTAGCAAGCGTGATGTCATTGGATGCCTAATATTTTACGTTTTATTGTCGGTTGTTCGATGTTTTTTTGTTTTTGATGTTTTCTTTTTAATGGCGTGTTAACTCGAGTCGGGAGACGATATTATTATATTTTAGTTACGTTTTAACTTTTGATAAGTATTTTTATGAAACCCGAGCTCCGTGAATATTTTAAAAATTGACTAATAGTCATTTCCCGCTTTTTAGCTAACTATTTACATTTTGGACCATAACTATTACAAACGGACAAGTAAGGTCCCTCCACCACTATATAAAATCCAAAAATCTACCAACTTTTCTCATATTTAACCAAAACAAGCAAAATATTTTCCTTCTCTCCTTTTTCTTTTCATGTTGTCACCCCTAGCCACTTTGATCAATTTTCACTCAAATTTAAGCTTAATCTAAGCTAAACCAACACCCATCCTTGGAATTTAAAGGAGCACATTTTGGTACTAATTTTGGTTACATGTATGGATTTTTATTTTTTTAGGGTTGGTAGGTCAAGTTTATGATCATGCATGTGATTTTGGTGATGATCAAGAGATTATCATGCTAGTTTTTCATTAAAAACTTGTTTTTGATTTTGGGTTTTTAATTTTGAAGATTATACAAGTGTTATAGATGAGATATGTTGTTATTAAGGTTACGGGATGATGATGAAAATTGTTGGTTTTGGTTAAAAACATGATTTCATGTAAGTTTTTGAAGGGTAATTTAGATCAGTAGGAAAAAGGGTATTTTTGGTTACCTTCTGATTTTACTAAAGCTTAACTAATAGCATAGGGTTGTAGATAATTCGATTAGCTTCGATTCGATATAAAGTAGAGCTTCTAGCTCCAAACGAGCGAAACGTTATGATAGTTTGATTATTCGTGTACCAGGAGACGAGTATCGGCACGACATATAGTTGTTGACAATATTTGGATCGAATCTCGGGGACTATGGAATGAGTTTTGAAATGAGTCAAGGACTGATGAAAAAGTATAAACCCAAGAGGGTGATTCTATTTTCAAATCTAAGTGTCAGTTTTGCAAATGGAGTCGTTTGTAGAAGTTAAAACGGTTATATGAGTCAATAACTTAAAACTGTCCAGTTTTTGTAGTTCAAAGATTAGTCGGGCAGGCAACTTTAAAAGTAAAGTCATTTGATAAAATTGTTAGAGGACTTTCTATAGATAGTAATTTAGTTCCTCGAGTCATTTCATAAACGTTTGACCAGTCTAAGTGGGGTAAATGAGCTAGTACATTTAGTATGTGCCGGCATATTTTGTCGAGAGTATATAGTGATAAGTAGATGTATAGAAGAGTGTAATAGTATTACTTGTATCTTTTTCTATATAGTTTGTAAGGATTTTATGAGTTTGAGTTTGATATTCTTATGTATGGTTTATTTCTCGAGTCATGATTAATGAACGAGCCTTATTTGATAGGTTGTGGTTCTCGTGTTTGAAAGGCATCTTCTATCATCGACGATCATCTCGCTAGGTCTCTTATACTAAGGTGAGTCTGTAGCCTCACTTTTCATGCTAGCTACTAAATGTTTTAATACCCGCGAGGGGGATACATGCTATTTGAAAATAAACGAACACAAGTCATGATTAATTGTTTGGACCCGAATGTTGCATATGTTGCCTTACATTGTATTGACTACCTTGTTGCTAAAGACCCTAAATTCATGAACCGTTAAGTATGTTCTGACTTGTTATTGTGAGTTGGGAATAGCCGCTTATTCAAATGATAGTACTATTGGGTTTACCACCCTATCTAAGACCAGGGCATTACGTTGAGTAACCTTTGGGAAGGATAATTTACGAGAATGAGATTTGGGTATATATCTAGGAACTAATACCCTAGAGGGGCAATGGTTTTATCTAGCCCTGTTGTCATTTGGTGTGGGTGACTAATTGGTTAAGGGTTTGGTGTCATGAGATTAAATACAATGTGTTGCGTTGAAATAGATTGTGTGCACGACAATTATATAAAATGATTATGATTGATTTTCTTCTTGTATTCAGATGTGATTTGTTAAACCTATGGACTTGCTCAACATTATTGTTGACTCGTTTAAGCATGTGTTTTAGGTAATCAAAGGTGATTGATGGCGAAGCTTTGCTGTGGATGTTGTGGGTTGGCTTTTGAAGTCTGTTGGTCTTAAACAATTTCTATCCTTTTACTGTTGAACAATTTGTTAAATGTTTATGTAGTGTACTGAAACTTGTTGGTTTGATGGTCGAGATCCGTGGGGACTAAACGCTTTAATTGGTGTCGTTTTAGTACATTATGGGATGAAATTATGTTTTAGACATTGTGTGAAATCTTGTTTATATTTTATGTGTAAACGTCTCTCTTTTGAGTCGTACAATATACCTTGTGTAATGATACTTGTGTTTAGCACCCAATTTTCTATTTCCGCTGCGCAATGTGAATTGGGGGTGTTAGAGATTGGTAGTCAGAGCTACAAGTTATAGAGAACTAGGTCAACTTTGAAATTGTCCTAAACTATAACTTTGGTGTTGAAAGTATTTATTTTTCAAAAGCACACAACTTCTCTACAACGCTCCGGTAAGATCACTTTTAGTTTTGTTTTGTATTATAGATGTATCCCTCAGAACTGAAATGATTTCCTGAGTATCTATTAAGTATATACTACGATATTGTATGGAGGTTAATGAAAGTGCGCTGAGTGCTTGTCATTATCATATTTTATTTTTGCGAGCATTGCATAAACATCATTTGCATTGCATTGAATATCATGGGTTACGTATAACATTTGCAATACATGAGTATTGCATATTAATTTTTAACAATGACCTTAAGTATCCTTGAACCCCTATAATTGTAGAAAATGGCTGATATACCACGTGAGGATGATTGGATTGAGATGAATGACATACTAGAAGGTGAGGAAGTAGATAACTTTGGTGCTAGTGATGATGAGGAGCCCTATGAATATCTTGATGATGGAATTGCTCCTACTGCAGTTGGACAGACTAAACCCGAAGTGATTCAAGGTAGTTATGTTCCGAGAGCTAATGTGGTGCCACCGACTGTCCAGGATTGTCAGTGACCTATTGTACGTTCTTCTATGCCTACTTGTGATAGTTATTTGAGTAGTTCGCCTAGGGTTTCCTGTGTTAGAAATGATTTCTCTGCTGAGTCCAGTAATGCTACTAGTTCCCGATCTATCCATGATGATATTCCTAAGGTGTACTGTCCACGTCCAAGATCATATGAAGATATTTACTGGTTTCCAAAAAAGTTTGATAGGTCTTTCTTTGAAAGGTATGTAGTTGAAACCCAAGTAATCAAAAGGTTTGAGCAGAATGAAAGGCATTTCGACAGGTTTGTTTCTAGTGTGAGAAGGCCAGAGTATGTGAGAGCGAGGGAAATGGATGAAGTTGCTAGTCTACGAGCTATGGTGTTGAATTTGAGTGCGCAATTTGAAAGGTTTCGTGAGGAGCAAGAAAGGAATACAAGGGTAAATGAGGTCTTTTCCAAGTCAAGGTGTGGTAATCAGGGATGTGCCGAGTCATGCTGAGACCCATTTATTGGTGGAGCCGTATGAAGGAATAAGTCGTAAAGGAAAGGAAAAAGAGGAAGAAGACTCTGAGGATGATGATAGAAGCAGTGATGACGAGCCAATGTACAAGAAGCTGCGAGGATCACATCTTTAGCTTCTTATGTTGTTTTTATTAGCCTTGTTGTAATAGAACTTAAGTAGACTGGTACTGTAGTTTGTGATGAAACTTAATGACTTCTAAGTTTTCGGTGATGAAGGGTTGTAGTGACATTACTTGTCACAACTTTCTAGAAATTTTCAAGTTCAATCCAAATTACCTTCATGATCTATGATTTGTCTTTTAGTTCTTTTGTGATTTTGTTGATGATTCATTGTGTACTGTGTTGTTTGTGCATGTAGTATCCATGATACGTGTTGATAAAGAAATCTTTCTTCTTATCTTGATATGAATACTCACCTGTTTTCTTTCATTTGCAATGTCAGAAACATGCCGACGAAATTGACAACTGCTACTGTAAGTACTATGATCGAGCAAGCTATTGCTAGAGCACTAGAAGCTAAACGTGCCGCGAGAAACCAAGAGACTGAGAATAGGAATGTTGTTGGTCAAGTTGGAGGGAATGCTGCTAATTCAGTTGAAGGAAATGATGATGAGCCGGTTTGAGGAAATGGTGTTGGTCAAGCTTGAGGTAATGTTGTTGCTCAGCAAGTTCAGAAGGTATGTTCTTACGCTAGTTTCATGAAATGTGGACCTAACCAATTTCGTGGTACCGGTGGTGCTTTGGAGTTAAGAAGGTGGATTGAAAAGGTTGAAAGTACTTTTGAAATCAGTGGATGTTCAGAAGCTAGTAAGGTGAAATTTGTTGCAGCTATTTTTCAGGATGATGCTTTGAGTTAGAGGAATAGTCAGGTAGCTACAGTAGGTTTGGTTGAAGCTAATGCCAGAACATGGACTGTGACCAAGGGACTATTAACTTCTATGTTTTGTCCTGAGGAAGAGTTAGGTCAGTTGGAGGATGAGTTGAGGCATTTGGTGCTGCGGGATAATGATATTGTGGCTTATACGAAGAGGTTTTCTGATTTGTGTTTGTTGTGTCCCGATGCTTTTGCTGATGACCGTAAGAAGATGAAGCAGTATATCAGAGGTTTATCTAGTAATATCAAGGGAGAGACTACTTCGTCGAAACCCAAGACTTTTGATGAAGATGTTCAGATAGCTCATGCTTTGATGGACGATAAGCTGCAGGATCGAAAGGATAGTATTGCTGAGGGGAATAAGAGAAAGTGGGAAGATACACATTCAAACCAAGGGCAGAATAGAGGAGGTTATCGTAACAACAATAACTAAGGACCAAATCAGAATCAGCAATACAACTTTAGGAGGAATGATGGTGTTCGTGCTACTACTAGACCCCAAGGAAACAAAGTGAACCCGAAGTGTGGTCGATGCAGTCTGTATCATGTTGGGAATTGTCCACCTGCTTGCAACAAGTGTGGGAAGGTCAAACATAAAATAGCAGACTGTAGGAATAAGGGGTGGCCCCTAGAGCCAATGCTGTTAAGGTAGTTAATTGTTTTGGATGTGGAGGCTGTGGACATAAGCAAGGAAACTGTCTGAGGGTTGGCGTTCGACAGGGAGGAAATGTTGCTGTTGGGACTGCTGCTCCAGCCTATGTCGTGGGAGATGCTGACAAACCTCAAGGGCCGAATGTGGTGACTGGTACGTTCTTACTCGATGCTTGTTATGCTTGATGAGACTGTAATTATACATAGTCTCATCGTCAAAATCGGGTTTAAAACGCTTAAAATATCATCAAAATACCCAAATATATGCTTGTGTTTGTTCATTGTGTATTTTAGGTACGGATATCGTGAATTCACCAAAAGATTACAAGAATCAAGCAAAAACGAACACGGGAAATGAAGCCGCACAAAGAACCGGACCCGAATCATGAATTTCCTTTGAAGTCCTTGAAGTTTGAAGAGTTGGCAAGAATGGTCCCTCAACTTTGGAAGACTTGACAATTAATACCCTTGTAAAACCCATATATTACATTGGGGTCCCTAAAATGTCAAGATACTACAAGTTTGGTCCTTGAAGAATTCAAATTATGCATAAAATATTTAACACCCCCAAATTTATACGCAGCGGAATACATCTTTGGGTGCTAAATAATGATACAATAACACATAATTTATAAAGAACGACTCGAAAAGAGACGCTTCAAATTTATCGTTCCTAAAACATTTATCAGAGTAGCGTAGTCCCAAGTAATCGTTACCAAAAGATAAGTTAAAACAACATATTAGTTTGTTTTAAAAATGGAACGATAAATAAATCAAAGAGTTTGAACAACAAAAGCAGTGCACAACTTCATTCCCGTGACCTCCAAGCTTCCACTTATTGATTACCTGAAATACATGTGAGTAAAACAATCAGCAAAAATGCCGAGTAAATCTATAGGTTTATGTAATCAATTTGAACACAAGCAAAGATTATAAGTTTGTGGCATGCTTAAAGCATCAAATAATAATTTGCATCAACAATAATAATTGTATAAAGCATAAATTGCAATAAGCTCATGGAACCGAGCCCTTAGACACTCCATTAGGTCTAATAAGACAAGAGATTTATTAATTGTCATTACCCCCAGATTATTGGTACATTGCCGTATACCTGACTTCTCAATACAATATGCTCAAACAGTGTGGAGGTCGGGCCTAAGTTTATGTGACATGTCCACACAAACTAAACCGGGGCGGCTTCCCCCATAGATCTATTAATTGTACTAGCGGTTAACCCATCACAGGTTAATTAACGGTCCATAATTGAGGCTTTAACAATGGCAATCACTTAATGCAATTTAAAGGCAACCACGGGTCCATTCAAAGAGGGACAAGCATACCATAAAAGACTTGTGTTCTAAGTTTATAAAAACATGTATTCCCCCTCACGGGTTTAAAATCATTTAATAACTAGTATAAAGCGAGGCTATAGACTCACCTTAGCCGATAGTGGTAATGAGACGATCGCCGACGATAGATGATGCCTTTCAAACACGAGAACCGCAACCTATCAAATAAGGTGCGTTCATTAATAATAGACTCGAGAAATAAACCATACATAAGAATATAAAACTCGACTCATAAAATCACGACAAACTCAAGAGAAAATGATATAAATAACTTCATTATACTCTACTACACATTTACTTAACCATTTTATACTTTTAACAAAGTCCGCTGATACATACTACATGTACTAGCTTATTTACCCCTTTTAAACTCGTCAACCGTTTATGAAACGACTCGATGAACTAACTTACTATATATAGAAAGTCCTCCTACAGGTTTATCAAATGAAATTACTTTTAAAGTCCTTTACCCGACTCATTTTCAAACTACAAAATCCGGACAGATTTACGTTAATTTTTCATACAACCGTTTTAACTTATTTAAACGACTATGTTTTGTAAACCAACACTCGGGTTTTAAAGTAAAATCAACCTATAAAATAAACACCTCATTATCAGTAGGTTACATATTTCAAAACTTCCATTTAGAGTCCCCGAGATTCGATCCAAATATCGACAACAACTATTTGTAGTGCCGATACTCGTCTCCCGGTACACGATCATTCAAAACATCATAACTTCGCGCTCGTTTGGAGCTAGAAGCTCTACCTTATATCAAATCGAAGCTAAAAAAATTATCTACAACCCTAGGCTTTAAGTTAAGCCATTTTCAAATCATAAAAATTCGGATTTTACACTTTACTTACTGTTATAAAATGACCATTAAAATCTTGTACAAAATCAAATTTTTTGATCAAAACCAACCATAGAAATGATCATTTCTATACCCTATCATCATCATATATGAACCATAACATCTAAATCATCATCAAAATAAAAACCTTTAGATCAAAATGAAGTTTTTAACAAAGTTTTTAGCAAGAACCACCATTGATCATGTCAAGAACACCATGCATGATCATGGTTTCTACCTACCAACATCAAGAAAATAAAAAGTGCTTGCATGTAAGAATTTCTTATACAAATGTGCTCCTTGATCCAAAAATAAGAATGAGTCTAGCTTTGGTTTAGCTTAGATCATCCTAAATCTTGAGTTAAATTGAAAATTGTATGTGTTTGGGGTGTTGGGTGGTGTTTCGGCAAAGTGAGATAGAAGAAGAGAGATGGTGAAAATTTTTGAGTGGAAAAATGAGTTGTGTGTGTTTGTTTGAGCTTTTTATATAGTGGTGAAGTGACCTTGGTTGCAATTTGGCAATAGTTGTGGCTAAAAATGAAAATAGTTAGCTAAAAAGCGGGAAATAACTATTAGTCAATTTTCAAAATGTTTACGGGACTCAGTGTGACAACCGTGGTTTTGAGGTTCGTCACTTGGTCTTACTTTTAGGTTATTTTATGTGTGACTACTTGATTTTTGTGCTTACGTGTTTATTTTGTGTGAACGAGGTTGGTGTGATTATCGTTTATGAGTATAGAGTACTCATAAGTAAATCGAGGAACGGTTAATTCATGTTCATGAGATCACAATTAGTTACTATGAAATGAAATGGTGATATTTTGGTGGTTACGTATACGTATAAGTATTATAGTAATAGTGTATTTTTTTTAGGATTTACGGTTTAGCATTTAGAGGTCTCGGATAAGGTAATTAGTCATATGAATATTTTTCGGGATGGTTTTAAGTCATTTAGGACTTAGTTATAAAGTTTATTTCTAAATTTGATATTTTTTTTAAAAGTGTATATTTTACGTCTTTTTCGGTAAAACGCGTAAATTTGACTAGTTTTACGGTTTTGAGGTTTTGGAGGCTTTAGGAGCTGAAATAAATTAAGGTAACATTATTAATAATAAAAAAGAAAAAAAAACGAAATATGAGGGGGTGTAGGTCGGTTGGACGATCAAAAAGAAAAGGGGAAGGAGGAAAAAAGGAATGTGGGCTTTGGGTTGGACTAGGATTCACCCATACCCTATATATTGTTTTGTACACAACCAAAATTCATTATCTATCTCCTGGAGACAAATTAAATTCGTGGGTTTCACAAAAGTTAGGGTTCTTCATATTTTTTTTGGGGTTTTCATAAATCGAAGGTAAAGTCTTTAATCCCTTTTTAATTTAATTGTTTTAATGATTTCTTAATCATTCTTATGATGGATTAGGGTTAGGGTTTATATAAAATCAGTAAATTAATGATGTTATAATCATAATATGATGATCATATAATCTAGGGCTTGTATTAGATGGGGTTATGGGTAATTAATTAGTTCAATTTGTTTAAACCCGTTTTTAAAAACTGGACAGATTTTGAGTCAATTGTTTTGATCATATCGGGAGTTATACAAACTCTTATTTTACGATCCAAGTACCCCTGGAAAGATATTTGAAGTGGCTTTCAAATTCAAGAAACGATAACTAAATTGGAGGTCGGGAAGTGGGTCAAAAACAGGTTACAACAGTCGGAGGTCAAAACAGTTTTGAATTCAGCCTGTTTTCTTTTTAAGTTTTGGGTTGTTTGGGGTACTTAGGTTTGCATTGGGATCTTCTCACGAACGTGAGAGATGGTTTATATATTTTAGCAAGTATCTGCACTTTTTCTAAGGTTGTGGTTTAGGTTAAGACCCCTTAATGGTAACAAACTTTTAGTACGTTTAAAATCAGGAAATCTGGAATGACAAAAGTAGATATATGTATATCGGGACCTTAGCAGTAGCTTTAAGGTTAGGGCAAGTGGGAGGTGTTAGCCAAAATATGTAAGGGTATGAATATTCCTTTTAAAGAAACCATGGGTATGTTTAAGAGGACGTTTGACTTAATGTTTTGAGACCTAAAAACTGGGACTGTTTTGGGTAAAATATAAACGGATTAGTTATTAAACTTAACCAAGTTAAGGACTTGTTAAGGAAGGGTAATGGGGTGATTAGAGCTTATCAATGAGGTAAATATGTGGGAATAGGCTAGATGTCCATCATAGGTTGATGAGCCATCTTAGTGATTGGTTCATGTATTGATTGCGTGTTTTTGGTTTGTTAGCTTGTTACTAGTGCGAGGACTTGTGAAGAAGCAATCAGGTGAGTGTTCATAGTCCCATGTTTATTATTGTTTTTGACTTCCAGATGGGATGGAAGAGACACTGTGGAGTTATTTATAAATTGAAGTTGTGTATGTTTTTAAGGTTTGAGATTGGACTTGTGTGTACAGTATGTGTTTAACTGCTATGTGGTTCTTGTTTGTGCATGGTTTGGATCGGAAGGGTACATAGGTGTATGGGCGCCTATGGTACCATAGTGTTTGGTAAGGCGTGATGCCTTGGAAATTATGGTTGTTGGTAAGGCGTGATGCCTTGGAAATTATGGTTGTTGGTAAGGCGTGATGCCTTGGTAATTGTGGTTGTTGGTAAGGCGTGATGCCTTGGAATTGTATTGATTAATTGAACTTGAATGCTAGTTGTTAATACATTATTGTAGCACATGGTCCATATGTTATTGTGTTGATGTTTGATATTCACAGCTTATAACTGTTTTAGCGTTGGAGTCTAAACCTATGACTCTCACCAACTTTATGTTGACGTGTTTTAGTGTCTCTTTCAGGTGATACTATGGTTAAGCATGAGAACATAAGTGGCTAGGATTGGAGAAGCTTAGGAATACATATAGAAGGAGAATCCCCGTTTCCTTCTTAGTTTTCTTTGATTGTTCATTTTAATAAGTGATACTGTAGCACACATATGATTGTTTTGGTATGTTATTTGTTGTCTTGGGTAAGAAGTAGGACTGTTACTTACTTACCTAGACCCCTTGCATTTTTTGAGATATTGTCATGACCTTCGTGTCACCATTTTTATGACATTTCTTATATCATATAGTTATCTCTATAGACACGCCATGTTATGATGATATCCATACGTCGTGCCCTATATTCCGCCATGGTGGGGTGTGAAAGAATGGTATCAGAGACAGGTTATAGAGAATTAGGTTGCCTAGTCGCGTAGCCTAGTCTATAGCTTAAGGGTCCCTGCATATAGGCGTCATAGGAGTATGTGTGCATTTTATTATAATTGATGTGTTTGAATGTTATTTATTGTGATGTTTTGACTGGTATGAATTGAACCATAGTAAATTCATACTTAGCCACATGTTATTTTCTTTTCGAGTTGTGAGTAGTGCGGGTTTAACCATAATCGTCCACGCTAGTCATTGTCGTATTTTACTTATAATGTACATTATAGTACATAATTTGGTACATAGTAGTTTCTATCTTTTGTTGGGTTATTTTATGTACCTGAGGGGTATTATTTTCTTTTGATGTTTAAGTCATGTTCCCTAAGAATCATGTGGTGGTTCGAGTTATTAGGAGTAGGTGAATATGAAGGACCTTATGCTATTTCCACTCTTATGGGCGACATGACTTATAACTGATTATGTTTTTGTTTTGGATTTAGTCTAGGCTGTTTTAGCTAGACTATGGATTTCTGTATTCCAAGAGTTTTATTATGTTATTTTATAGATGGAGTTTTGGACATTATTGGCTATGTGGTTATGAGCTTATGTGAGTAGATAGATTTATGTGTTATATGTTGTATTGATTCTTATAAGTGTCATCATAGGAGGAAGTGCATTGGGGAAAGGGTAATTGTATAAGTATGGTGGCCAACATAGTTATACAAGTACCACAACTTCAATGGGTTCTCAAGTATGGTTGCATGAAAGAGGGTTAGTACATGCTTGTATATGATGAGATGTAGAATTCGGATATACGTATTATGTATTGATTTATGTAATGGCTGCCTATGATATGGCTATTGTTCTTTTTGTGTTTTATGTTTTGGGTTATAGTTGTGGTGTGTGATTATGGGGTCACACGATATGGTTTGGTTTTGGAGGTGGGCATTATGCCTTGTTGTGGCACGGTGAGATGGTGATTAGTCGTGTGGAAAAACGAGTGTATGACGTGATTGGTTGATCCGACATGTATGGTAACGAGTATGTTTTGGATGATTTAATAGGTATATATATGCGGATGTATATATACTACTATGTGTTAAGTTATGGTATATGGTCGTTCACTAGTTATTATAACTTGAACGTACCTTGTGTTTGTTCGTGTTTTATGGTGCTGGAGTTGATGGAGTTTCAACAACGTTTCGAATTTTTTGAACTGTGTCTTGTAGCGTATTCTTTGAGTTCATATTTCACGTGTACGTTTTGAAATGTTGTTCTGGGTTTTAAGTCCGTTGAAATAAATGGAGATTTATTTTGGGATAATGAAATCTTTTGGGTTGAGTCTTACATTTCTTTTGGTTGGTATATGGAAAAAGGGGGGACTTGGAAATCTACTATAGAGTAAGATAGTTGGTTGTATTCGGTAAAATAAGGGTAAGGTGTTGGAGTCATGTTTGAAACAAGATGTAACATAAGTTTTTTTTTTATCAACACTTATTTATTTTTAAATTCTAAAAGCTTTCTTTAAAATAAAGCGAAGTAAAATTTCTTTCTACTTACATAGTTTATATAATTGGATTTAACTGATTCATGTCATTTATAGTTATTAATACAAGGTTAAAAGGAGTTTATGAATATTTCACATACAATTATATCTTTCATTGAAAAGGATTGCATTGATCACTAAGTCTATTCTTTAGTTTTTAAAACAACTAGCATAAAATTGTTTTGGTCATAACTTGTTCGTTTTTAAAGCTTTTTGGGTGATTCAAAAGACTAAAATTATGTACTCGGAACATAAATTTCAAATATTCAGAATGTATAGTCATGGGAGGTCAGTGGACTGGTCGGAATTTTTGTACAAGTGTCGGGTTCAAGGTTGAGTTTGAATAGTAGTTTTATTTTTATGATTTGGGATGCACGGGATACCTAGTCTTTGAGTTGAGTTTTGAGATCGTCTAGAAGGTTGTTTGTAGATGGGTTGAGTCACATAGATGTGGGGAGGTAAGGAAAAAAAAATTTAAAATATATATATATATATATATATATATATATATATATATATATATATATATATATATATATATATATATATATATATATATATATATATATATATATATATATATATATATATATATATATATATATATATATATATATATATATATATATATATATATATATATATATATATATATTCTTTTGGAAAGTCGATCTTTTGCACGGTTTAAATAATATGTCGCGGGGCGTAATATGTTTTGGTTGCCATTGGGTGTTTCTTGGATTATTTTTCATTATCATGGGTCATTTGGAATTGATACATGTTTTGGGTTTGATTTTTCTTTGGAGTCTCGTGGTTTTTGATTTGTTTTCATTGGTGCACGTGAAATGTCGTTAGTTATCCGTGGGTTTAATTCGTCGATCGTATCTGGTGTATTCAGGATGTAGTTTTGGTTTTGTATGGTTTAGGAGCGTTGAGGTAGAACCATGAATAGAGCAAGTAGGAGAAGTGAGAGGAGTTGTAGTTAGTGTCTTCCAAGGCAAATCGTTGATGGAGTGAATTAAGAACAAGAGCTGTTAGAAATTGCAAGGAATTTATTCGTATTGCCGCTAAGAGAGGATGTGAGGAGGACATAGTTGAAATTGCTAAGGATGTTGTATGAACGCTTTGGGTTTACGGTTATGCATTTGGCTTCGCCAAAGCACTAGCGGTTTTCATGGAGTCAATGAACCGAGTGTGCATGAACGTATATAAACGAGTTGTCATCGGGAGCATCGACGACATCTTGATCTACTCAAATCTTAGAAGGAGGATGAGGCGAATTATGTGTTGGTTTTAGAGTTGTTAGTAAAGGGAATGAAACGTGAGATTTCAAGTGTGAGTTTTAGGATTTAGTTGGCCAGGACTAGTAGTCAGAGATGATGGCATATCGTGGAACCAGCAAGGGGCGAAGTGAAGAAGGACGAGGAAGCATTGTGGAGGCTGAAGAGGTGGATTGGATGATGAGCAGATCTTGGCATTATCGGAAGGACTGGATGAATTCGCTAAGCATGACGACACGTGGAGCAGGGATTTGGATGCGTACGAGGACGACAAAGAAAGGCGATCGCTTATACGTTGCAGGAACTAAAGATTTGGAAGAACTGGATAGACTTAGTTAGTGGAGCTGGACTGTTATATCTGCCTAGAATGCTAGAGGCATTTGGTGTACGAGACGTGGAGAATGATCTATACGGATCATGAACGTCTCCAACACATATTCAATCATCTTGATTGAACATTTGGCAAAGGTGATGGGTGGAGTTAATTGATGAAAGAAAATTGCAAGGCCAAGTACCATCTGGGAAAGGCAAGCATGGTTGATGAGACATGGAATAAGAAGAATGAAGTGAAGCTGAGACGAACTTGAACTATATGGATGACGTATTAGGGCGGTTTGGATGAAGGATGTAGGTTGCACGAGTTGAGTTGTCTAAAGCAGAGAACGTGTCAACATGTATGTTGCGTGGCTTGAATAATCATATGGAGAAAAGGGACGTAGACTATACTTCCTACATAGATAGGAGTAGCTTAGAAAGGGCGATGTAAGGACGAAGTTGGTGAAAGGGATGCATAATTGGGTGGAGGAATAAGTACGATGAGAGTAGGGTGATAGTCGATAGACTGCCTAATTCATCACATATTTCAAGAGGGATGAGAAGTCACATAGTTGAGAATTTGTAAGGATTGCGTACAGATGCGATGTGATAGGAAGTTTTGTGTAAAAGTTAGCCTAATATGTATGGAATGCCTTATGAAGGATTATGGCAAGGGAAGAAACGATGGAAAGCAAGCGTAGTATACCGTTGATAGACTAATGGTCGGTATGAGTATATTATAGGGGTAATTGAGAAAGACGCCTAGAGCATTGGCGTGAGGTTTGGAGATAGTTGGAGAACGCGTTACATCAGCAAGAAGTCTCCTACAAGGAGAGAGTCACCGGTGAGAGGGGCATGTTCCCTATTAATGAGGATGTAGGGAATAAAGGAGGAAACCACTAGAGTTAGTGACAGAGTTATGTATGAAGTTTCACCCATAGTAACGGGTGGTATGTTTTGGTAAAATAGAAGAGTTGATGTAGAGTTTTGTAGGTCCATATAAGATCTTTGGAAAGATCGGACCATTAGCTTATGAGCATAGAATTACCTGGGGGAAATGAGTTGTATACATGATACATTTCATGTATTGGGATTGGTAAATGTTGTTTGAGGATGCATATTTGCATGTCCGGTTATTCGGGTTTTGTGCTAATAAGAGTCTTTGTTTTATCGAAGAGTCATTTGCGAGATTTATTGACTGTGAGGTCAAGAGTTTGGCAATGGGTTTAATTATTTTTGGTTTGTACATGTGGTATCTTGAAACTTGAACTGAAGTTCACGTGGAAATGAGAGGAGTTCATTTAGAACAAGTATCCTCGTGTGATTTGTTGTCTGTGTGTTGATCCTAAGGAGTAAATCTCGGGACGAGATTTCTATTAGGAGGGAGTGATGTGACAACCGTGGTTTTGAGGTTCGTTACTTGGTCTTACTTTTAGGTTATTTTATGTGTGACTACTTGATTTTTGTGCTTACGTGTTTATTTTGTGTGAACGAGGTTGGTGTGATTATCGTTTATGAGTATAGAGTACTCATAAGTAAATCGAGGAACGGTTAATTCATGTTCATGAGATCACAATTAGTGACTATGAAATGAAATGGTGATATTTTGGTGGTTACGTATACGTATAAGTATTATAGTAATAGTGTATTTTTTTTAGGATTTACGGTTTAGCATTTACAGGTCTCGGATAAGGTAATTAGTCATATGAATATTTTTCGGGATGGTTTTAAGTCATTTAGGACTTAGTTATAAAGTTTATTTCAAAATTTGAGATTTTTTTTAAAAGTGTATATTTTACGTCTTTTTCGGTAAAACGCGTAAATTTGACTAGTTTTACGGTTTTGAGGTTTTGGAGGCTTTAGGAGCTGAAATAAATTAAGGTAAATTAAGGTAACATTATTAATACATATATTAATAATAAAAAAGAAAAAAAAACGAAATATGAGGGGGTGTAGGTCGGTTGGACGATCGAAAAGAAAAGGGGAAGGAGGAAAAAAGGAAAGTCGGCTTTGAGTTGGACTATGATTCACCCATACCCTATATATTGTTTTGTACACAACCAAAATTCATTATCTATCTCCTGGAGACAAATTAAATTCGTGGGTTTCACAAAAGTTAGGGTTCTTCATATTTTTTTTGGGGTTTTCATAAATCGAAGGTAAAGTCTTTAATCCCTTTTTAATTTAATTGTTTTAATGATTTCTTAATCATTCTTATGATGGATTAGGGTTAGGGTTTATATAAAATAAGTAAATTAATGATGTTATAATCATAATATGATGATCATATCTAGGGCTTGTATTAGATGGGGTTATGGGTAATTAATTAGTTCAATTTGTTTAAACCCGTTTTTAAAAACTGGGCAGATTTTGAGTCAATTGTTTTGATCATATCGGGAGTTCTATAAACTCTTATTTTACGATCCAAGTACCCCTGGAAAGATATTTGAAGTGGCTTTCCAATGCAAGAAACGAGACTAAATTGGAGGTCAGGAAGTGGGTCAAAAACAGGTTACAACAGTCGGAGGTCAAAACAGTTTTGAATTCAACCTGTTTTCTTTTTAAGTTTTGGGTTGTTTGGGGTACTTAGGGTTGAATTGGGATCTTCTCACGAACGTGAGAGATGGTTTATATATTGTAGTAAGTATCTGCACTTGGGCTAAGGTTTTGGTTTAGGGTAAGACCCCTTAATGGTAACAAACTTTTAGTACGTTTAAAATCAGGAAATCTGGAATGACAAAAGTAGATATATGTATATCGGGACCTTAAAAGTAGCTTTAAGGTTAGGGCAAGTGGGAGGAGTTAGCCAACATATGTAAGGGTATGAATATTCATTTTACAGAAACCATGGGTATGTTTAAGGGGACGTCTGACTTAAAGTTTTGAGACCTAAAAACTGGGACTGTTTTAGGTAAAATATGAACGGGTTAGTTATTAAACTTAACCAAGTTAAGGACTTGTTAAGGAAGGGTAATGGGGTTATTAGAGCTTATCAATGAGGTAAATATGTGGGAATAGGCTAGATGTCCATCATAGGTTGATGAGCCATCTTAGTGATTGGTTCATGTATTGATTGCGTGTTTTTGGTTTGTTAGCTTGTTGCTAGTGCGAGGACTTATGAAGAAGCAATCAGGTGAGTGTTCATAGTCCCATGTTTATTATTGTTTTTGACTTCCAGATGGGATGGAAGAGACACTGTGTGGAGTTATTTATAAATTGAAGCTGTGTATGTTTTTAAGGTTTGAGATTGGACTTGTGTGTACAGTATGTGTTTAACTGCTATGTGGTTCTTGTTTGTGTATGGTTTGGAATCGGAAGGGTACATAGGTGTATGGGCGCCTATGGTACCATAGTGTTTGGTAAGGCGTGATGCCTCGGAAAGTATGGTTGTTGGTAAGGCGTGATGCCTTGGAAATTATGGTTGTTGGTAAGGCGTGATGCCTTGGTAATTGTGGTTGTTGGTAAGGTGTGATGCCTTGGAATTGTATTGATTAATTGAACTTGAATGCTAGTTGTTAATACATTATTGAAGCACATGGTCCATATGTTATTGTGTTGATGTTTGATATTCACAGCTTATAACTGTTTTAGCGCTGGAGTCTAAACCTATGACTCTCACCAACTTTATGTTGACGTGTTTTAGTGTCTCTTTCAGGTGATACTATGGTTAAGCATGAGAACATAAGTGGCTAGGATTAGAGAAGCTTAGGAATGCATATAGAAGGAGAATCCCCGTTTCCTTCTTAGTTTTCTTTGATTGTTCATTTTAATAAGTGATACTGTAGCACACATATGATTGTTTTGGTATGTTATTTGTTGTCTTGGGTAAGAAGTAGGACTGTTACTTACTTACCTAGACCCCTTGCATTTGTTGAGATATTGTCATGACCTTCGTGTCACCATTTTTATGACATTTCTTATATCATATAGTTAACTCTATAGACACGCCATGTTATGATGATATCCATACGTCGTGCCCTATATTCCGCCATGGTGGGGTGTGACACTCGGGTTTCTTAAAAATACTTAAAAGTTTAAGCGCACACGAAAAATAATAATATAACGACTCGATACGTAATAAAAATGATATGGTCGAAAGTATTAAATATCGAAACGATCGATAATAAAATATAAAATTTTAGGCATCTGTCGGTATCACGATCACTAGTTGTCCTCGTTACTCGTCAAAATATTAAAATATAATATTTAATATCAGTTTCAACTTGAACCGTTAAGCATAATAATATTTAACGTTATAAAATACTTCAAAATAACTGAAAAATATAATTAAATTATGACCTTATTTTTACGGGTTTTACATCCTCACCATCTTAAGGGAGCGACGTCCCGTCGCTCAACTCAGCTCATACACGAGTTGTTCACTACCCGGAAGGATGAGGGCATTCCTTATAAAGAAGTCTTCACGTTCCCACGTGAATCTCGATCCACGATCTCCATTGGTTCTTTTACAAAACGCAATTTGTCGTCAAGTTGTATCTCACCAAAAAGGAATAAATAAACCCTTATCCACCAGTCACCCGTCAAGCTCGACACATGAAAATTTTATGAATCACATGCAGCTCATTTGGCGCCAAAAATAGATGACAGGATTTTCGGGTAAGTCCAGCTAAAAGGAATGTTGGAATTTAAAGGATACCAATCGGCCGGATAGCCATGGACACACATCAAAAAGAACTAACAAGAAAACATTTTCGTCATCGGAGGGTGCTCACACGCGGCTCCCTACTCAAAAGATAATACAAAGACACCATCTCACTTTCGCCAACGCGCATTAAAGTATCAATAATCATCGTTGTTGAAAGTCAAAAAGATATTACATAATATGTGTTCTACATGATCGGACGTCATCGGATGATGCCGTCTCAAGTTCTCACAACTTACGATCATTTGACTAGATCACACATCATATAAGTACATAAAAGAAAAAGGTCGAACATAAACATCGATTATAGATCTCCACCGTTAATCATCGAGAAAACCTTGAACGAACCCTTGATAATAACCAATTGATCTCCAGAGTCTTTCCTCTTGCGGTGTCGGCTTCAACATACTCCTCGAGGTCGTAACGAATTTATTAACTCCATTTATTAATAGATTCGGTCCTCAATCATTCCGCAAGTACACGCATAAATCTTGGTGACACTTATCGTTTCTTCTTATACACTGCTTCCCGAGATTCATTTTTAAACTCAGAATAAAATAGTGATCTTCAATACAAGGAACAGAACGAGATAAAATGAATTCAATAAACGCATAAACGGACAAGATGTGGTAAAATGATTTAAGGTTGACGATCGACGAGGGATCTCGACTCACGTAACCGTAAAACATAATAATTCACAATACTAGAAAAATGAGAGCAAAGAAAGAATTAAATATTAACATTAAAGTAACATTTGTCACAATTATCCGTCCCGGATTTGTATTACGTTAAAACTCAGTCGAGGTATTTTCTTGATAAGGATGATATATCAAAATAGGAGTTAAATAGCTTCATAGTTTATTTTGGTTGTCTTAAGAAAGTTTGAAAGAATGACATGAGTTTATTAATTAAACTCGTATTGATGGTTACAATTAGAAAATATAATTTCCAAATTAAATCATTATTAGGAATGTAAATTAAATCAGTAATTTCATTACATTTAAAGTAAAGTATGATAAGTCAATTAGTTCAAAAGGTAGAACATAATTTCATTTTAAACATTAGTTTTAGTTATACAAAATATGATGTATAAATTTGACCTTTTACTTGTGATCGTTGTTTCGATAATTGAAAATCATTGGAAAAATGTATAAAATTTCCATAAAAAATTTATAATACGTTGTAGAAATACATAAAGGTGTTTATTATTTCAAAATAAACATGGGATATATTCGGGTTTTGAAATGTGACAAGATAATAAACGAATACGAATGGGAATAATGGTCAATAATTAATACGAAATTAGCGGTACAAAAGAAGACGAAGGAAATGTCGTATGAATTCTTAAAGAGAATAATAAGATGAAGGCGTTGATAGTAAGACGATAAGAAATAATAGATTAAACAAGTTTTCAGTTTTGTTTGTGCGGTCGGTAGTTCACCAATATCAATTTGTTAACTTAGCGGTGGTCGATACATGATCAGAAATAAGATCCATACAAAAATTTTAATCAAAGAAAATTCCTAATAATCACTTGTAATTAAAATAAATCAAATGAACGATGTTAGTGTTTGAAGAGAGAAGTCAAAGCACGGTTCACAAGAGTGGATTTCGAGACAAACGAGAGTGACGGACGTCATCCCAGATATACGGAAATTACTCTAGTGATAATTCATTATTCACGTGCGGAGACATTCCAAAGATCTACCCAGTCGCATAAAGAAGATTGGACGAGAAGGAAGGATAAAACATCGAGACTTTCAAGTCATTTATCAACAGTCAGTAATTAGACGAACGGTCAAAAGAAATCAGTTATAAGACAAAATGAAGTAACAAGTAGAAAAACGATCGTCAAGTAAAAACGTACCCGTAAATGCGTAATTCATTCAAGAGAAGGTAAGAAAACATATGCGGATGCATAGAAATTGCGCCACTTGCATAAAATATAAAGGTTTTCAAAACTTCTTTTCACTTTATTTCATTTTATTTATCTTTATCATAAATACAAGTAAAAAGTTTATTATTATCAAGATTTTTAAGGCGACTACTATTCAGCCTAGCATGGCTCTTTCTAAATTAGACATAGGTGATCAGGCCATGTATAATTTAGGAATAGCAATGCAATGCTCAGTTTCGTCGAAAAGTATTACGTTCCATATGTTTATATATAAACCATGCTATTTGTAAAATGGAATTTTAAAAATAGTTTATAAATTTATAGGATACAAGTAATTTGTGAGATACTCAATAAACAACTTTTAATGTTACGAAAAGTATTTAATAAGACCAAAGTAAAAACAATTGGTGAAAATAATCGTAAAACAGTATCAGATTTATTTATAAAGTGACATTATGACAACGTATAAAATAGCCAAAGGTTTGCAAAAAGTGGCAAATAGTAGCTCATAAAACAACCAATGAAATGGTTACAAGTTGTTACGTTTTCAAAATTTTATAAGGTTTAGATGAAAACGTCATGAGACACGTGATGAGAATGTCGACGAAGAATGTGAACGCAAAACTTCAAAACTCAACCCAAATCAGTGGAAGGCTAGAAGAAAATAAAAACAAAATAACATCGAATGACAAATGAGTCATATATATAAAAAGAATAAATCAATCTATATGTGTATTCTTTGTAAGATACTCGACACAACATGCTTTTAAGAAAGTATATTATTTATTTTCAAATTACACCATTAGTCTGGTAATTGCTAATCTTGTAATGTTTCTATTTTTAAACATTTTCACATGCAACTAGTATTCGTTAGTTGTAAAATAATATTCGTTAAAATTTTACGGTCTCAATTGAACTCAAAACTGCTTAGAAACGTTTAAAACCCATGTTCCGAATTTTCAATCAGATTTGACTTTTAAAGATGAGCCGATTAATTGACCCGTTAAACGACATCTCCAAGACTTGGAGTCTAAAGCGTTTTGATGCAAAACGATGTTTCAGACGACTTTTTAGTTTTAACCGAGACCTGAAACTCAATATAAAATGACCAAAATACCCCTGCAAGTTCTGTGCAGGTTTGATTATTTTATTTTAAAAACGCATGTTTTACTTTTAAGTTTTGACCTGTTTATACTGTCCCTGCAGTTTCTGCATAAAATATATTTTTCGACACTTCCTAACCACTCAAAATATATATATATATATACACACATGTCTTGTGGATTTTACAACAACGAAAAATAAATCTCATAATGAGCATCAAGTAAAAATATAGCATAATGAATGACAGAAGATGCTTCAAGGTATTCAACACGAAATTTAGGAAGCAAAAGGGTGAATGCCTTTCATAATTTAAGTTTCAAGGTGCAATGTAGGCAAATCTCCTTGGTGCCACGATTGTCCAAAAAACACAAAAGATAACAAGAAAAGAATGGAACATTAACGGGTTGCGTTCCAGGAGCAAGAAAGTTAATGAAAAACAATGATACAATTTTATAGAAGTAAAATATTATTCCAATCTAGCGCCATAATCTAGACGATGATTTATAAAATGACGATGACGTTACCGAGATATAAGCGAACACTACACTTCAGAGTCGATACATATAAATGTTAATGAATTAAATCTTCACATGCCGTGTAAAACGGTGATAAAAATCAACAAAATATTATGAATAACCATGATATTATTCAACACGATTATAAGAAGTGTTTCAAAATGTGTGACTCACATGATGGCGGTTAGTCTAGTCCAAGGACACATTGAGCTACACAATGGTCTAGAGACTACGTTTCAAAACGTCCAAGCACAAACAGCCAGAAAATAATTTGGATATCTATATAGATATCACAAAGGGTTAAACAATGAAAGTAATACGCGTAGATGAAGGTATGTAAGGTCATAATATAAAATTTTGCAATAAAAGCAATTTAAATGCTTCAAAATAAATACATAAAGATCTTGAAAATTCATTGTATTTATTTAAGTTAATCATTAATAAATGATAAACTTTTATCGAAAAGTTTAACGACATAAATATATATCGATAAAGAGATCCTAGATATAAATATATATCCATAAATGGATCATAGTATTTATTTATAAATACTTGCCAATAAGGTATACGTAATAACGTATACTAAAATTGTAATCTCAGAAGTAGCTTGAACTTGAAGTCACGCGAAGTCATGTGCACCGACTCTTTGAAAAATAAAAACTGACAGTTATAGTTTAGGTTTTTAAAAGAAAGACCTAGTTCTCTATAACTCATGGCTCTGATACCAATCTTTAACACCCCCAAATTTATACGCAGTGGAATACATCTTTGGGTGCTAAACAATGATACAATAACACATAATTTATAAAGAACGACTCGAAAAGAGACGTTTCAAATTTATCGTTCCTAAAACATTTATCAGAGTAGCGTAGTCCCAAGTAATCGTTACCAAAAGATAAGTTAAAACAACATATTAGTTTGTTTTAACAATGGAACGATAAATAAATCAAAGAGTTTGAACAACAAAAGCAGTGCACAAATTCATTCCCGTGACCTCCAAGCTTCCACTTCTTGATTACCTGAAATACATGTGAGTAAAACAATCAGCAAAAATGCCGAGTGAATCTATAGGTTTATGTAGTCAATTTGAACAACAAGCAAAGATTATAACTTTGTGACATGCTTAAAGCATCAAATAATAATTTGCATCAACAATAATAATTGTATATAACATAAATTGCAATAAGCTCATGCAACTGAGCCCTTAGACACTCTGTTAGGTCTAATAAGACAAGAGATTTATTAATTGTCATTACCCCCAGATTATTGGTACATTGCCGTATACCTGACTTCTCAATACAATATGCTCAAACAGTGTGGAGGTCGGGCCTAAGCTTCTGTGACAAGTCCACACAAACTAAACCGGGGCGGCTTCCCCCATTGATCTATTAATTATACTAGCGGTTAACCCATCATAGGTTAATTAACGGTCCATAATTGAGGCTTTAACAATGGCAATCACTTAATGCAATTTAAAGGCAACCACGGGTCCATTCAAAGAGGGACAAGCATACCATAAAAGACTTGTGTTCTAAGTTTATAAAAACATGTATTCCCCCTCGCGGGATTAAAATCATTTAATAACTAGTATAAAGCGAGGCTATAGACTCACCTTAACCGATAGTGGTAATGAGACGATCGCCGACGATAGATGATGCCTTTCAAACACGAGAACCGCAACCTATCAAATAAGGTGCGTTCATTAATAATAGACTCGAGAAATAAACCATACATAAGAATATAAAACTCGACTCATAAAATCACGACAAACTCGAGAGAAAATGATGTAAATAAATTCATTATACTCTACTACACATTTACTTAACCATTTTATACTTTTAACAAAGTCCGCCGGTACATACTACATGTACTAGCTTATTTACCCCTTTTAAACTCGTCAACCGTTTATGAAACGACTCGATAAACTAACTTACTATATATAGAAAGTCCTCCTACAGGTTTATCAAATGAAATTACTTTTAAAGTCCTTTACCCGACTCATTTTCAAACTACAAAATCCGGACAGATTTACGTTACAACCGTTTTAACTTATTTAAACGACTCCGTTTACAAAACCGACACTCGGGTTTTAAAGTAAACTCAACCTATAAAATAAACACCTCATTATCAGTAGGTTACATATTTCAAAACTTCCATTTAGAGTCCCCGATATTCGATCCAAATATCGACAACAACTATTTGTAGTGCCGATACTCGTCTCCCGGTACATGATCTTTCAAAACATCATAACTTCGCGCTCGTTTGGAGCTAGAAGCTCTACCTTATATCAAATCGAAGCTAATAAAATTATATACAACCCTAGGCTATAAGTTAAGCCATTTTCAAAACATAAAACTTCGGATTTTACACTTTACTAACTGTTATAAAATGACCATAAAAATCTTGTACAAAATCAAATTTTTTTATCAAAACCAACCATAGAAATGATCATTTCTATACCCTATCATCATCATATATGAACCATAACATCTAAATCATCATTAAAGTAAAAACCTTTAGATCAAAATGAAGTTTTTAACAAAGTTTTTAGCAAGAACCACCATTGATCATGCCAAGAACACCATGCATGATCATGGTTTCTACCTACCAACATCAAGAAAATAAAAAGTGCTTGCATGTAAGAATTTCTTATACCAATGTGATCCTTGATCAAAATAAGAATGGGTCTAGCTTTGGTTTAGCTTAGATCATCTTAAATCTTGAGTTAAATTGAAAATTGTATGTGTTTGGGGTGTTGGGTGGTGTTTCGGCAAAGTGAGATAGAAGAAGAGAGATGGTGAAAATTTTTGAGTGGAAAAATGAGTTGTGTGTGTTTGTTTGAGCTTTTTATATAGTGGTGGAGGGACCTTGGTTGCAATTTGGCAATAGTTGTGGCTAAAAATGAAAATAGTTAGCTAAAAAGCGGGAAATAACTATTAGTCAATTTTCAAAATGTTTACGGGACTCAGGTTTCTTAAAAATACTTAAAAGTTTAAACGCACACGAAAAATAATAATATAACAACTCGATACGTAATTAAAATGATATGGTCAAAAGTATTAAATATCGAAACGATCGATAATAAAATATAAAATTTTAGGCATCCGTCGGTATCGCGATCACTAGTTGTCCTCGTTACTCGTCAAAATATTAAAATATAATATTTAATATCGGTTTCAACTTAAACCGTTAAGCATAATAATACTTAATGTTATAAAATACTTCAAAATAATTGTAAAATATAATTAAATTATGACCTTATTTTTACGGGTTTTACAAAATACCCTTGGAGTAGCTTTGATAAAACCTTTGTGGCCAAAGTGAGAAAAACCAAAGTTTATAACAAACGGGTTTTAGTTTGTGGGCTAGAAAACTATATTCAGCAAGTTTATGATACTTGGGGGGTTTAAATGGGCAGACAACAAATCTCCTCACAACCACTCACACCACGCCACCTGTCCCACTACCTAAAATCACCCAATCACGCCCCACCTTCACTCCATGTCACCATCCCACTAGTTTTTTTTATTTAACTGATTTTAATCAGTTATAGTTTTGGGGGGAAAACAAGAATTTAAAACTAATCTACCCCTTAATCAGATTAAACTTCCCCCTTAATCTTCATTAAACCCTAAAAAACCCAGGACGAACTAAGATTAAATCAAGGGGTTTTGTTCAATAGCTTCCATATTAGTAATTAATCACCATATTAACCAAACCCACAACCCAGATTCTCTTCACACTCACTATGGACCCACCCACGAGACTCTCCTGCTCTCTTGTTTACCCAAACTTAGTAAACTTGGCATCTTCACAGATAATCTATGGTTCACATGAGGTGATTGACTCCTCCAAGCAACAATCAAGGGCTGTGATCTATTCATACAAGCTGGCACATCACCATCCTTGCAGAATCATCACATGGGTGATTTGAAGACTTTTTTACCAAGGGCAAACAAGGAAATTTGTCTTCTAGGGTTTCAGTTTTTATTTGTATCTAGAATGATCCATCTAGTAGTATATAAAGGGTGCATGTACCCTTTATTTTGGTTGTTCCAGTTTTTGTAAGAATTTAATTTTATTAATGAAAATGAAAGGATTAATGTTTTTACAATTTTTGAGTTCCCGTTTAGTGTAAAATTTATTTTCATTGCAAGTTAGTTAAATTAGTTTCATAAGAATTCTTGTTTCAATGTTTGGGTTTCAAAAGGGAAGTGGTTTCATAGGATTTTTCAGAAACTTGGAACATCATAAGGTGAAGTGAAAGTGGACCCTTATGTTGTGCTTTCAGTTTTAAGTTAATATCTTTTAGTGTTCTTTCAAAAGTTTAGGATTTCTAAACATTTGGTTTCCAGATTTTTCAATTTCTTGGTTTCAAAAATTGGTTTTCATTTTTATTTCAAAAGCTATAAGCCATAAGTTGCTTAATTAATAAGCCAGCTTATGTCTTGATAGTAGGTTATCACTTCACCTCTGTTTTGTTCTGTTAGCAGGTTTAATCCAAGAGTTTTCATTTTCAAGATATATTGGGTGTGACTTTGGAAGTCACACCATCACTCTCAACATTCAGCAGCCTCCCATTAGCCCTAGCACAAGCCCGAGCTTGTATGGAGATGGCATTGCAGACATAGTGGGGCCCGGATGTGGTTCCCACAAGGTAACCCCTTAATGGATTGAACCCTCTATTATCAGTTTAGTTGTGAAGGTTTTAAGAGCTTGCTTTGGGTATGAGATTTGGGTGACGATTGTTTGCATGATAGATAACCAGTTTATACATGTTTGTTTATGTTCATTCAAGTTTTTGATGCGTGTTAGAGTAAGTATAATTCAGTATTTAAGTGTTTAAAATTGCATCTCTTTGTTAATTCTTAATTCCAGAGAATTAAGGGGCGTTTGGGTCTAGGTTTTTAGCTACATGTTTGATAAGCTGTTGGCTTGAAAACTGCCTAAACACACTTGATTTATAAGTAGTAGTTTATTTTGGTCATTGCTTTCAGTATTAAATAGGATTTAAACATTTTAAGTGTTCAAATAGCTTAAAATCAGTAAGTCAATTTTTTACTTGTTCTAGTGTAAACTGTGCTTTCAAATCTTGTATGTTGCTAGAAGGTAGTATATTTAGGGTCAGGACTTGTTAATTTGTTGAGTGGTGATATTTTGAGCAAGTTGTAGCCTGTCAAAACTCAACCAATTACCAAAAATATCAGCAAAAGTGCCCAGTTCCCTTTTTCGTTCATCAATAACTACAAACAGCTTCTTTGTGTGATTACCTTGTGCTTGTTTGTGTTTGTTCTTGTATATCTTGACTCCCCACAACCCAACTGGTTGTGGGGGTGCCCCATTGTCCATCAAAAGCATAGGAATCAACACGAAAACGACCACAATTGGCCTTATCTTCATCAGTGAAGATACTAGTTTCCTTTGTTTTCTTTTTCTAGTTACAATAGCACTTCTTCACATTTTTTTCACGTTTTTTATCTTAATTGGATCAAATCTTTCTTGTTTTTGATTTCAATTATGTTTTTGTGATTAGTCTTGCACCAGGATTAGTTTTAAATAAAAAAAAATTAATTAATTGCAAAAAGCCTCCACGGCCTGGGCTCGAACACTTGACCTGTCGTGCAGGAGTAAAGTGTTTTACTAGTGATCCATGAGACTTTCTATGTCACATGGGCATATGGTTATTCATTTAAGGGGTTTTGAGTTTTGGCTTTTCATAAGTAACCAGCTTATAAATAAGCTGTTTTAAGCTTATTGACTTAGGTTTTCTACTTGTTTTCATTTTTCCCTGGTTACTTATAGTATTTAGGACTTTTCAGTTCAAAAAGTTTATTTTTCTTGTTATTTAATTATTTTTTATTATTATTTTCTTTATCGTATTTTATAAATTAGATAAAAAATAGTTAAGTTAGTTTTAAAAATTTTCAAAAAATATTTTTAGGTTTTAAATAAATAATATGAGGTTTACAGGTTATAAAGTTTTCATTTTAGTTAATTTTTAATTTTATTTAATTTTAAGGTTTTTCTTTAACTATAAAAATTAATATATAATTATTAAATAGGTTTAGACATTTTGGTTTTCAAAGTTGTAATTCTTATATTTTTCTTTAGTTAGGTTTAAAATTTGGTAATTTTTAGAAGATTTTTCGTTTTGTCGAATTTTACGATTACGCGTTTTTCGCGTCGTAGGGTAATGTTTAGTTTAATCCGTCTTTATTTTTCCCCTTTTCTCAACCAAAAATGTCACTAATCCAAATCTTGATTTTATATAATTGGCACACTCAATTCACACACCTCCTTCGAGAACGAACCCGCATTTATTCGGTTTTACATTTTTCCTAAAGCGTAAGACTTAATACTTGCCGCTCATACGCGTTTTTCCTAAAATGTGTACGAAAACACTGCAATCATTTTGGCGCCACTGCCGGGGAGGTGTTTTTAGTGTGCCATTATTATTATCGTGTTTGTGTGAGTAGTGCGTTTTTGCTTTTCAATTTTTGGAAAGCGTAAATATCGTACATACTCATTTTTGTTATTTTTCCTTAATATATTATAGTATCCAAATAAATCGTGTTTAATTTTCCTAAATTAAACACAAACCAATCATTTTACTATATTGTAGATACCCCATTATCGTTTTCGTTTTTCTTGTAAATATATTGCTATATCGTATCTACGTAGAACAATAAATATACAAGTACTCCAAAAGCGTGAAAACGCAACCTTGATTCGGGATTTCATCACTCGATCATTGTATTTGAATCCAAAGCAAAAGTTAGAAGGAAAAATAGATAAATACTTTCGTGAGGCTTAATTTCAATTAACACAAACTATAAGGTGGGTATAAGGCGGTTGTATTTCACGACCTAAGGGAAAAAGGCTCTTAAGTGCTTAGCGTCGCCTCGTTTCCCCCGCTTGCTTGTGCGTGTTTTGAGAAAGAGAGCCAATCGAGGGTTTGCCGCCCAAGTATTATCTACGTATATTATATTTGCTTGTTTTCAAGATTAAACCCTCTTGAACGTTTTGGTGTTCCACCAACGTTCTAAAGTCATCGAAGGCGTTCACTCCACGTGATCGTTTTCATACTTTGAGGCTCTTTTAATCTAGAAATTGATTTGAGGGGAGATTTGTAGATTTGCGTCTACGTAATACACAAAACAATCCAAAAAAAAAATTTAAAAAACAATCAAAAACCAAAAAAAATGAAAAATCAAAAAACCACCAAAAAGAATCTTCTTTGCTACCACCCATTCTACTCTTAGTGCATGCGCACTCGATCGAAGGATTATTCTAATTCTAGCGACGCTTCGAATCGACGCAATCGTAATCGAAGGAATCGACGACGTAGACGAGAATTAGAAACCGACGTTCCATATATCGTTGTTGAAGAAACCTTAGACGAGATGGCCGACAATCATTCGATGATGGAATTGCTCCAAGCACCCACCGAGGGTGATGGAGACGCGATCGTAATTCCCGCTATCGAAGCGGATAATTTTGAGATTAAGAGCAGATTGCTTTCGTTGATCCAAGCTACAAAGTTTCGAGGTCGTGAAGCCGATAATCGTCACGACCATATTCGGAATTTTGATCGTCTTTTAGCCACGAGCAAGTTTAAGAACGTCGACACCGATGTCGTCAAGCTTATGCTTTTTCCATACTCGCTCGATGGTGCCGCCAAGGATTGGTACGAGAAAGAGCCACCTAATTCCATAACTACGTGGAAGGATCTCGTCTCCAAGTTCGTTAATTATTTTTTCCCACCGTCTAAGACAACGTTTTTCAAAAATGAAATTACGAAATTAGAGCAAAAACCGAATGAATCTTTTAGAGACGCGTGGGATCGTTTTAAGGAATTGCTTAGGCAATGTCCTCACCATGGTTTTTCCGAGTTGCACCAAATCGATACGTTTTACAACGGTCTTAATTTTCAAGAACAAGATTTGTTGAATTTCGCCGCCGGTGGAAACTTTTTGTGTAAGACTCTGAAAGATGCATTGATAATTATCGAGAACCGATCCAAGGTTTACCAACTCCGCAACGCACCGAGTGTTGCCAATGTTAGTAGTTCTAATCGCGACATTGAGAGGGTTGATTCGAAAGTCGACAAGTTGACGAATGTGTTTACGTCGTTTCTCGTTGAGATGCAAAAGAAAGACGCTCCCGCTACGGTGAAAGCGGTTGAGGTTTCGTGTAAGTTTTGTGGTGGACCTCATAATTATTACGAGTGTGCGGCTACGGATGGCCAAACGTCGAATGTTAGTGTGTTAAATGGAAACAAAAATTTTCAAAATCAAAATAACGCGGGTCCATCACAACAAGGAAATTATAACCAAGGCAACAATTTTCAAAACCGAAACAATTTTCAAGGAAACAATCAACAAGGAAATTTTTCGAATGAAAATCAAGGTTATAATCAAGGTCGTAATTTGAATTGGCAAAATTAAGACAATAATCAAAACTCGGATTTTTCGAACAACAACAATCAAGGTAACAATTTTTCAAGTGGGAATCAAAACAATTTTCAAAGAAGTAATCAAAACCAAGGGAACTTTAATTCAAATCAAAATAGTTCGTCAAACGAATTTCAAAATTACATGAAAACGAATGAGGCTAATATGAGACGATTAGAGGGAGAAATTGGTACTTTGAAAAACGACTTTACAAATACTTTGAAACTTCAACACACGAAGATTGAGCAAGGACAAATTGACATAAAAAAGATGTTTTCGGCTATTATGAACAAAGCCTCGGGTGCTTCATCGAGTTCGTTACCTAGTGACACCGTTGCAAATCCGAAGGAACAGTGTAAAGCTGCCTCGTCTCGTGAGAAAGGTCGTGTGATTACCCCTAACCTTGATGGATTTCGAGTTGTTCCTTCTTCTCAACCCTCGACTTCTAAGACGTCTTATTGTTCTAAAGTCGATGGGGTGAACGTGGCGACCAAGGAAAAGAGTGCACACCCTCGTGTACCTCAAATTCCATCCACGGTTCAAAAAGAGAGTTTTATCGACCTTACCAAAGTAACCCTTGAAGAAACTTGTGCTTCGATCCTTCTTAAAAAACCCAAAAGGCATATGCCGAGAAAGGAAGAGGATCCAGGCCAATTTCTATTACCTTGTGATTTTTTCGAGATTGAGGGATGTTTAGCCCTTGCCGATTTAGGTGCTAGCATCAATCTCATGCCTCATCCTCTTTGGAAATTGATGAGATTGCCTAATCTTGCCCCCCACGAACATGACAATCGAGCTTGCAAATTATACGCCATTAATACCAATTGGAATAGACGAGGATGTCTATGTTAGAGTTGGAAAGTTTGTTTTTCCCGCGGATTTCGTTATATCCGATTACGAGTGTGACCCTAAATGTCCCATTATTTTATGTCGACCATTTTTATCGACGGCTCGAACCGTGATCGACGTTCACGAGGGGAGACTTACTATGAGATATGGGGAGGATAAAATGGACTTTTTCACGAGTAAATCCCAAGTGTTTAATGACAATGAAAAAACCGAGGTTTCAAAACCTAATGATTCTAAACCTAATGATTTCAAAATGTACACTTTAGCGGAAAGAATGAGGCTTAATGCATGTTTTGAAAAAATTAAGAAGAACGGTTTTAAGGATGAGGATTTTAACGATAAAGAATACATGTACCTAATTCAAAAGGGTATGTGTAAATTTATGAATGAAAAAGCACTTTGGGATGTATTCGATGAAACAAGTGAAAAACCAATTTGGAAGGGCGACGTTAGTGCCATCACGACAATGACCAAAATGGGCTCGTCTTCACCACCTTCGAAGGACCACGTCTTTGAGGCATCAACTTCTAACTACATCGAAGTGCCTCCTTTTCCTAGCCCAACACCCGTTGAGGCGAAAGGTTTTATCGACATCGATCCTCTCATCTTAGAAAAGTCACCTAAGCATAGTCATTCGACTTGTAAGACCATGGTTGTGAGTGCTCACATCGACTCTTTCTTTGATGATGACCATGGCGATTTTGCCGAGATTGATCACGTACTTCAAAATACACATGCAATTTTTGATTCTCCTAAAAAGAAATGCGTGAAGTACGATGATTACGAGTTTGATCCCGAGATTGAGGAAATCATTGAACGAGTGAGGTCGATCTTTCCAAAATCAAGGATGAACTAAATGAGTTGGAACGTCTTATTTTCGATGATGAACCAACTCATGTGACCACCAAAAATCCAATTCTCGAGGAGTTACCTAATCAACACTCCTTAAATGAGAATTACGTTTACCACATTCGTAAGGATTTAACTTATCAACAATCCCCACAAATGGATGATGGTTTCGTGGTTGATCGTGATCTTTTCGAGAGAGTTTCTAAGATACTCAAGGAGGGGAATGACAAACCTTGGTTTGACAAGCCTATCTTTATGAAGAAATCGATGAGATCGACGTTCATGAGGATGACGAGTATGTTGACCCCGAGGGGGCGGTGTTCTTTATTGATAAACTTTTTGAGAACTTATATAATCGACCACCCCCTAACCGCGACTTAAATGTGAGGATTTTTAGCGCGACTAATTTTGAATTTGACACGCCAAATATTTTCGACATTATCAATTCGGGTTTTCATAAAAAGTTTTTAAACGATGAAAATGGAAAAGATTTTAAAAATGTTTTAAAAGATTTTTCTACAAGTTTAACTCCGTCATCACCGCGTTTGATGAGTGCCACCACCTCGTCTACTCCTTTTGACGACGGTTGGTGTGGATCTAGTGTGGGGGAAGCCCCTTATGTTCCTTCACATTTCTCCACCGAGGACGAGATTTACGATCCCGGAATTGCTTGTAAAGGGAAATCTCGGTCTTCCACCGATGCAATAAATGGAAATATTATCTATTTGCTTGGTGTGAGTCTACCTCGAGTAGCTCATAAGTTTGACTTACCCATTGCCCCACCTTTCTACTTCTCATCTCTTTTCTTCTACCCCATTGGGGTTCATATTGGAGTAGCGTTGTTTCGTCTTTCATCCGAAAACGAGGAAGCTATCTTTGACCCCGGTATACGTGTATCGGGTTTTTAAAGTACTCCACGTACTTTTGGGCACTGTTTACCATGTAATCCCCACCAAAAATGACCATACCATGATTATCCCTAAATGATCATATTTATGGGGATTCGAGTCGAGCTTTTGACTCGGTTATCAAAAACAAGGTGCCTCGTGGGGGATTCTCATGCTTATCCTTGTAAATATTATTGCTTTCTAATTAATGTAACGAGGGGACTTGTGCACTTCCAACCTTTGTTCCGTGGTTGTTTGTGATTGTGATTCATTAGGTTCATCGTCATCATTGAAGCCTCTCGTGTTCGTTTTACGTAGCACTCGAGCTTCGATCGTTGCCTTTGGATATTTCGATATCCGATGATATCCTTTTATGTTCTAACGTTTATCTTATTAGCATAATTCATAAACGGCTTTTAGGTTATTCGTTTTACCCTTTCCATGCTCGAGATTAAGCATTCGAATTCGTCTCTAGTATGGGGGTGTTTTCACCCCTAGACTCGAAACATTGAGGACAATGTTTAGATTTAGTATGGGGGGGGGGGGGGTGAGTAGATACTTCACCTTTCTTACGTCACCACGCAATCCAATATTCATCTTTTTTGTTATCGTTTTGTTGCAAAATAAGACACGAATGTAGGTTTTCCGATGGTGAGAATAAGAGTAATTTTTGACTCGACCGTGCGTGTAGAGCACTTAGCTTCCATTCCTTAACTTTTTAGGCTAAGTCTCTTAAATGAGGACGAGAAATGATAGAGTTATTGACATGTCTCATAATCGTCATGATCTCATGTGTAGTAATTATTAGCTTATTCTCCCCACGCTTTTGATAATAAATATTGATTTAGCGGTCTACTCACTATTGTTGGTTTCTAATCTGTTTTAGTAGCTTCCATGTAATTAAATTGGAAAAACATTAAGGTATCGCCAGCGTCACGGTTTTGAAGTATTGGCACCCGTAATCGAAAGCTTCACCTAATAATAAGATTTCAAGTGCTCACCTAAATTAAGCAAAAAATTGAAGCTAACAAGGCCAAAATATCTATGCCCAAATTGAAAGTGAATCAAGCCTTAATCTTTGAAGCTTTAAATATCCAAAATTCGCCTTAGCGTGAGGATATACGTCTTTGGCCATAATAAAACCATCAATGATGGCGGATAATAAAAGGCAAGGCAAGACCGAAGTCATAATAAAAGATCCATGGCGTAGTTGAATAAAAGATGGAGGTAAACCTATGATAATAAGGCCCTTCCGTTAGGGGGCGTATAAAAGTCTTGGTAATAAGTCTCATGTTCAAAACCGTTATAAAACCGTGTTTATCGATCCTTCTTGTTGACTTAAATTTTTGACATCGTTGTCTATAAGGGTGAATTATTAATTCAATGATTTTGGTTACACCGTTAAGACTCTATTTTTAGACCTAATCTCTATTCACACATAAGTCAATGATGTATCCTCGTGATCATTAAGACAAAAATAAAATATAAGAGATACCAGGTAGGAATAAGGGAGTTTAGGTATGTAATTAACACTCATGAGATATGATTGTGTTGCTAACTTATAATAAAAATGATCTCGTTACACGCTTAGCATGGAATTGGGTGAATTCACGTGTTCTTGTTCTATGATCCTAAAAGTCACTTTATAGTGATGAAAACAATACATTATGTCTAAAACACGTGTACTAGTTTATTAAAGTTTACGTTTTAAATAAATGTCATCATAAAATGAATTTTGGAAGTGCTATGATACTTAATTCTAGCATTGCGTGGGGACACGGCAATGGTTTAGTATGGGGGAGTGATGAGACTGTAATTATACATAGTCTCATCGTCAAAATCGGGCTTAAAATGCTTAAAATATCATCAAAATACCCAAATATATGCTTGTGTTTGTTCATTGTGTATTTTAGGTACGGATATCGTGAATTCACCAAAATATTACAAGAATCAAGCAAAAACGAACACGGGAAACGAAGTCGCACAAAGAACCGGACCCGAATCATGAAGTTCCTTTGAAATCCTTGAAGTTTGAAGAGTTGGCAAGAATAGTCCCTCAACTTTGGAAGATTTGACAATTTATACCCTTGTAAAACATATATATTACATTGGGGTCCCTAAAATGTGAAGATACTACAAGTTTAGTCCTTGAAGAATGCAAATTATGCATAAAATACCCTTGGAATAGCTTTGATAAAACCATTGTAGCCAAAGTGAGAAAAACCAAAGTTTATAACAAAGGGGTTTTAGTTTGTGGGCTGGAAAACTATATTCAGCAAGTTTATGATACTTGGGGGGTTTAAATGGGCAGACACCAAATCTCCTCACAACCACTCACACCACGCCACATGTCCCACTACCTAAAATCACCCAATCACGCCCCACCTTCACTCCATGTCACCATCCCACTAGTTTTTTTATTTACCTGATTTTAATCAGTTATAGTTTTGGGGAAAAACAAGAATTTAAAACTAATCTACCCCCTAATCAGATTAAACTTCCCCCTTAATCTCCTTTAAACCCTTAAAAAACCCAGGACGAACTAAGATTAAATCAAGGGGTTTTTGTTCAATAGCTTTCAGATAAGTAATTAATCACCATATTAACCAAACCCACAACCTAGATTCTCTTCACACTCACTATGGACCCACCCACGAGACTCCCCTGCTCTCTTGTTTACCCAAACTTAGTAAACTTGGCATCTTCATAGAAAATCTATGGTTCACATGAGGTGATTGACTCCTCCAAGCAACAATCAAGGGTTGTGACCTATTCATACAAGCTAGCACATCACCATCCTTGCAGAATCATCACATGGGCGATTTGAAGACTTTTTGACCAAGGGCAAACAAGGAAATTTGTCTTCTAGGGTTTCAGTTTTTATTTGTATCTAGAATGATCCATCTAGTAGTACATAAAGGGTGCATGTACCCTTTATTTTGGTTGTTCCAGTTTTTGTAAGAAGTTAATTTTATTAATGAAAATGAAAGAATTAATGTTTTTACAATTTCTGAGTTCCCGTTGAGTGTAAAATTTATTTTCATTGCAAGTTAGTTAAAGCAGTTTCATAAGAATTCTTGTTTCACAGTTTGGTTTTCAAAAGGGAAGTGGTTTCTTAGGATTTTTCAGAAACTTGGAACACATCATAAGGTGAAGTGAAAGTGGACCCTTATGTTGTGATTTCAGTTTTAAGTTAATATCTTTTAGTGTTCTTTCAAAAGTTTAGGATTTCTAAACATTTGGTTTCCAGATTTTTCAAATTTTCGGTTTCAAAAATTGGTTTTCATTTTTATTTCAAAAGCTATAAGCCATAAGCTGCTTAATTAATAAGCCAGCTTGTGTCTTGATAGTAGGTTATCACTTCACCTCTATTTTGTTCTCTTAGCAGGTTTAATCCAAGAGTTTTCATTTTCAAGATATATTGGGTGTAACTTTGGAAGTCACACCATCACTCTCAACATTCAGCAGCCTCCCATTAGCCCTAGCACAAGCCCGAGCTTGTATGGAGATGGCATTACAGCCATAGTGGGGCCCGGATGTGGGTCCCACAAGGTAACCCCTTAAAGGCTTGAACCCTCTATTATCAGTTTAGTTGTGAAGGTTTTAAGAGCTTGCTTTGTGTATGAGATTTGGGTGATGATTGTTTGCATGATAGATAACCAGTTTATACACTTTTGTTTATGTTCATTCAAGTTTTTGATGCGTATTAGAGTAAGTATAATTCAGTTTTTAAGTGTTTAAAGTTGCATCTCTTTGTTAATTCTTAATTCCAGAAAATTAAGGGGTGTTTGGGTCTAGGTTTTTAGCTACATGTTTGATAAGCTGTTTGCTTGAAAACTGCCTAAACACACTTGATTTATCAGTAGTAGTTTATTTTGGTCATTGCTTTCAGTATTAAATAGGATTTAAACATTTTAAGTGTTCAAATAGCTTAAAATCAGTAAGTCAATTTTTTACTTGTTCTAGTGTAAACTGTGCTTTCAAATCTTGTATGTTGCTAGAAGGTAGTATATTTAGGGTCAGGACTTGTTAATTTGTTGAGTGATGATATTTTTAGCAAGTTGTAGCCTGTCAAAACTCAACCAATTACCAAAAATATCAGCAAAAGTGCCCAGTTCCCTTTTTAGTTCATCAGTAACTACAAACAGCTTCTTTTTGTTATTACCTTGTGCTTGATTGTGTTTGTTCTTGCATATCTTGACTCCCCACAACCCAACTAGTTGTGGGGGTGCCCCATTGTCCATCAAAAGCATAGCAATCAACATGAAAACGACCACAATTGGCCTTATCTTCATCAGTGAAGATACTAGTTTCCTTTGTTTTCTTTTTCTAGTTACTGTAGCACTTCTTCATATTTTTTTCACGTTTTTGATCTTAATTGGATCAAATCTTGCTTGTTTTTTATTTCAATTACGTTTTTGTGATTAGTCTTGCACCAGGATTAGTTTTAAATAAAAAAATTAAAAAAATTAAGAAAAAATTAAGAAAAAATTAAAAAAAAATTAAAAAAATTAAAATAAATAAAAAATAAATAAAAAATAATTGCAAAAAGCCTCCACGGCCTGGGCTCGAACACTTGACCTGTCGTGCAGGAGTAAAGTGTTTTACCAGTGATCCATGTGACTTTCTATGTCACATGGGCATATGGTTATTTATTTAAGGGGTTTTGAATTTTGGCTTTTCATAAGTAACCAGCTTATAAATAAGCTGTTTTAAGCTTATTGACTTAGGTTTTCTACTTGTTTTCATTTTTCCCTGGTTACTTATAGTATTTAGGACTTTTCAGTTCAAAAAGTTTATTTTTCCTGTTATTTAATTATTTTTTATTATTATTTTCATTCCCGTATTTTATAAACTAGATAAAAAATAGTTAAGTTAGTTTTAAAAATTTTCAAAAACTATTTTTAGGTTTTAAATAAATAATTTGAGGTTTACAGCTTTTAAAGTTTTCATTTAAGTTCATTTTTTATTTTATTTAATTTTAAGGTTTTTCTTTAACTTTAAAAATTAATATAAAATTATTAAATAGGTTTTAGACATTTCGGTTTTCAAATTTGTAATTCTTATATTATTCTTTAGTTAGGTTTAAAATTTTGTAATTTTTAGAGGATTTTTCGTTTTGTCGAATTTTACGATTACGCGTTTTTCGCGTCGTAGGGTAATTTTTAGTTTAATCCGCCTTTATTTTTTCCCTTTTCTCAACTAAAAACGTCACTAATCCAAACCTTGATTTTATATAATTGGCACACTCAATTCACACACCTCCTCCGAGAACGAACCCACATTTATTCGGTTTTACGTTTTTCCTAAAGCGTAAGACTTAATACTTGCCGCTCATACGCGTTTTTCCTAAAACGAGTACGAAAACACTACAATCAATGCTAGTGTGTTATTTGATTCTGGATCCGATAGAAGTTTCATAGATGTTAGATTCAGTTAACTATTGGATAGAGAACCAATAAGATTGGCAACTATTTATAATGTGGAGTTAGCTGATTGTAAGGTTGTTGATGTGATGAGGAATGTCAGTGTATTTTAATTAGATACGTTATTGAGAAAATTTAGGAAATTACCCTTAGGAAAAGGTAATAATCCATAAATAAGCCAAAGACGAATTCAATTAAACACGTGAGCGATCCCGGTTCGTTGTACACAAGGACCTTATGAATTTGAGACGTTCGTTTTAATTTGGACAATTGATTAGAATATGATTTCGGTTTTTATCTAATTTAATTCTACTAATTTTAAATCTTAAAGTGCATAAATCGTAACCCAAAATTAAATCTATTAGACAATTATATAAATCTATATAAAATTATAATCTATTTAAAATTAATCTGTTTAATTAAAAACACTTTTAAATCTATTTAAAAATTATAAACTAATTAATCTATTTGAGAAAATTATTTTTAATTAACCAGAATCTATTTAAAACAAAATTTATTTTAAACAAAATCAATTTAAAACTAATTTATTTAAAAACTACTTTTAAAAACAATTTTAATTTCTAAAAGTAATAAAATATTTTTGTTTATTTATTTATTTATTTTTATATTATTAAATATTAAAAACTAAATCAACTTTTTATTTGACAAATTAAATTTTAATAAATTGTTTAATTTAATCAAATACTTATTTTAATTAAACGTAATAAACATTTATTAAACTAAAACATAACAGAGTCTAAAGTATATTAAATTCGAATTGCAAACTACTAACCAAAAGAACCTAATAGCTCAGTGGTGAGCATGCATGCCTATAACCAGGAGGCCATAGGTTCAAGTCCTAGGAAGGACTATCGGTGAGTAATTTTTTGAATTAATTATTTTTTGGATTTCAAAATTGTAGACAAAGTGATTTCACTAAGTCCAAATCAACAAAAATCAGTATATCAATAACAGTATAATACAATAAATAACTGATTCAATAAAAAGGTACAAAAAGCATAACTCAAATAGCCATTTCAGCAAATGTATATAGCAAATAAGGTACCAAATAAAACAGAGTAAATTTATCAGCAGATCAGCATATCAAAATAGTCACCTTAAAACAAATCATCATACAGCAGACCCCAAACATTTCTAACCTAAATCCTTTCTAAAATAATTCAGCAATTATAAATCAATAAAAAATCAGCAAGAACATTCAGGCATATCAATAATCAAACAGCTGAAACAAAGTTCAATTTATCAGTAACTAAAAAAATACACAACTAAATCAGGCAAACCGTACTCTCAATTAACCAACACACTATATAAAATTCAACATAATACAAAGAGTACAAAAAGCTAGATACTAAAGCAAACTATTCGTCTAATACCAGTTAAACAAAGTAGAGACAACAAATTACCCAAGTATGACAGTAACATGTAGACAAAGTAAACTTAAAAGATCACTATCAGATTTAACCAAGAATCAATATCTATTAATCATTCTATTAATGCAAGTGATGCCTAAAAACATTATTAGTGTTAACTAATCTTTCTTAGTTTTGATCACAACTAACTATACAACACATTTAGTGTAAAACACAAAACGAATTATTTAACTAACACTATCATCAAGGTAATAATCATATCACTAACCTTTCTTAATCATACTTAGTGATCATCAAAATGATTATCCTTAAAACTCACTTTTGTTAATATGACAAAAGACTTTTTAATAAACTTTCTTTTACGAAAATGTTTTATTAAAATGGAAAATGAAAATTTGAAAATAGCATATTCCATATGCTATTAGAATATCCTTTGAAGGCTTCAAATACCTCAGATATTCCTACCCAACTAAAAGACAAAACACGGAGCGTACTCTAGGGGCGGTCCCTTAAGTAGCTAGGTGGTTCCCTAGCGATATGGAACCGCCGGGCTAGATAAGGTACCGCGCCCAGATAGCCGTTATATATCTGTTATACCTTGTCTCCTTTAAATAGTGGGTCAAATCTCATTTTCCAACAAGCCTCTTGGAGGTTTTTCTCATCCCCCTTTCTATTTTCTATAGCATAATCATTAGTAAATGATCACTTAAAGTGTTAAGGATGTTTACATATGATTATCCTCTTGATCCCCTTTTTTACCTTGTCCAATGAGAAGATCACTCACTCACTAGTGTTGTGATAAAGATGAATCTATGAGCTAGTCATATTCATCATGATACCCTTTTTGTTTTAGGTCAATCCATTGTATTTATGAATACTTGGACTAGTTGTGTTCATCCAAGTTATTTGTGAATACTTGGATTTGTTGTGTACATCCATTGCATATGTGTTTGCTTGGATTTGTGTTGTGTAAATCCAAGCTACATGTGTGTACTTGGATAAGTCTAGTTGAGTTGTAATAGATTTGATTAGTAGTTCTCACTAAACTATAAAGTGATGTGTTTGTGTCTTGTGAGTTCTCACTAAACTTGAAAGTGATTAGTAGTTGTGTTGTGTGAAGTTCTCACTTAGCTTCAAAGTGAAGAGTCGTGAAGATTGGTTCTAGCTTTAGATTAGAACTCGACATCTAGCCTTGTGTCGTAAAATGGTGAAGTAGGCAACGTCGTGAAGATTGGTTCTACCTTAAGATTAGAACTCGACATCTAGCCTTGTGTCGTTAAATTGTGAAGTAGGCAACGTTGTGTAGATTGGTCCTAGCTAAAGATTAGGTCTCGACATTTAGCTTAGTGTCGGAAAATAATGTAAGCGATGATGTAAGGTTTTCTTCGCCAAGAAGGGAGCTTGTGGATATAGTGGAAATCTCGAGTAGGTGTACTCGAGGAGTGGAGTAGAAACGAGGATAGAGCCTCGTTGTCGAACCACTATAAATCTTGGTGTCTTCCCACTAGGTTGTCTCCTTCCTTACTCTTTACTTATTTCATCATCATTACACTTACCTATTATCTTTGCTAGTGCATTTGAATTGAACCTAATCATTATGCAACCTAGCTTCAAACAAAAGATAGTTTTGATACAAACCAAATTGAAAGTAATTTTAATTTGGTTGCCAATCGAAGATAAACTATTCAACCCCCCCCCCCCCCCCCCCCCTTCTAGTTTCTACACATTCAAAGCAGATTTATTAACAAAAAATAATCTAAAACAGATTACTCAACAACCTAAGCATACAATCAATTAACCCTAAACTTATGAAAATAAAAACCAGCTTACAATTTATTGTAGAAACCTTTGATGCAGAAGAACGTGTCAAACGTTCTTTTAACCCTAATCAACACCATTCAACACCATCTCGAATCACAAACCAAACTCAAAACAAACATCATCTGAACCACCATAATGATCCGAACCAGCAGTGTATATGAACCGAGCCAATTTTATTCAAATCAATCCAGTAAGGTTTGATTTTTATCCCAATTCTACTTATATTATTTAATCAAATCTATTATTTCAGCTTAATCAAATAATTTTTATATTATAATATAAAATAGACAGTAAGATGAATTTATAAAACTTTAACAGTAAAACTTAAAATAAAAAGAAGATGCTCAAAATAACTTTTATTAAAGCAGTAAAATATTACAATACTATGAAAATTAAAATACAATAAATCCTACATCTATTTTAACATTATAACACTAAAGTAAAACTGGAATGAATAAATTACACATTATTTGGGGGGTTTTATAGGCAAACCCCAAGGCCTTGCTGAGGAGTTTGTTGAGCAGCATCTTCCATCTTGGCCATTCAATCTTCACTCTCTTTCTTCTCTCTTGATCATACGGTCGAAAATAAGCCTCTTGCCTCATACGGATTGCCAAGGTGGCAATCCTTGTGTTTGTTGTGCTTCTTTGAAGTTGATGTGGCTTTCTTTGATTGGTGTTATGACATGGTTGTGAATGAATCAACCAATCATAGCTGATTGGTGACACATCTAGCTGCCACGTATGAATGATAGGACCATCTCCTACCTCCGAAAAAGTAGTGAATTAATTAGATGCGCGTGGTGCTCACATGTTTTTGGATAAGAAAAGCCCTAATTTATTTTGACCTAGGGTTTGTGGGTAAAAGGGGTAGCTGTGTTTTTCTTCTCGTTTGTATCGAAAGAGAGGAAGTGGGTGTTTGACCAAAAGTAAATAACGTTTTTACTTTATATAATATATCCACCGTCTCAATTGTATCATGGGCTTTAAGGTAAACTTGGATTTTCCCAATTTAGTTTCCACCATTTCATTCGTTTATCATTGGGCTTGGGCCCTTTTTGATGCAAGTTTATATCTTAAAACTCCATCCGTTTCATAATATATCCATATTGGGCCCTAGTTGGGCTTTTGACCCAAAAATAGAAAGATTTTTATCCAATATTGGGCTTTCAGGCCCAATAAGCAATTGTGGGTCCCACTTGGCCCATTTAACCAATTTAAGATTAAATCCTCAAAATCGAACTTGGTTTTTGGCTTTTTTGATAATTCTTCAAATCTCGTGTCGTTTTTGCTGGTTTTCGTGAACTTGAGTACCTACACACATGAAACAAGAAATACACATATACAAGGCCATTTTCACTGGTTTTATGCATTTATTGTTCATATATTGATATAAATGATATGAGTAAATTCACTCATATTAAACTCCCCCTTGCTAAGCAATTGTCGTGTCCTCACGTAATGATAAAATAAAGCTACTAAATACACTTTTATTGACTTTTGACACTTTAATTTACAAAGACATAATGTAATGCTTTCATTATTTATAAAATAACTTTTAGGATCATAAAACTCCAATAGATTCATCGTCCTCGACTTTTCACTCTTTCCAAGCCAAGTTTAAAAACAAGATCATTGTCAATCATAAGCCCTAATGTTAAGACCATTTATACAAGTAATTTTTGTTAAACTCAATCTCTTTTTATTCCTAATTGTATCTCTAGATTTTAAATATTGAGATTCACCCAAAGGCTCATTTGACTTATTTGATAATTATTAATCCAAAAATGAAGGCAAAAACGGCGTAAACTCAACACTCAAAACCTAACCTCGACTTCAAATACCGTTGTCACTAAAAAAGCCCACATCAAGGATAACTTAACACGATTTGAGGGATAAATCCTCGGATCCGAAATTTGGCTAATAGGACTACTTAAAGCAACAATAAATCCTCTAAAGTCAATTTTAACCTTATTAATGGAGTTAGCAACAATTACATCATACACCTTGAGGCTCTTTAAGATGTAAAAGTGCTCCTTATTCATAATCCACACCCGAAGGCTCCTTGGACATAAACAAGGAAATTGACATTCACCATCCCACCTTATGGCTCATGATGATGAATCAATTTTTAACAAACACGTCCCCCTGCCATACATCCTAAGGCTCTAATGACATGGTTAATGCTACATGACTCCCACCCGAAGGCTCATAGAGAACATGTTTTTATTTTATTCTTCTTATTATTATGATATGTATAGTAAGCCAAATTTCCGCAATCCCATGATCAGAAGTCCATGACGCTAACACCCTTAATATGTTCTCACTTTAATTACAAGGGAAGAAAAAGAAGGAGTTACGAGTTAAGATATTAAGCCTAAACCGCTAAAAACTTCATTTATTAAGCAATTTATTATTCAAGTGTGGAAAATAAATACAAGGAGATAGAATCAAACACAAAAATACTTATACAAGAAAGAATTAACCTTAAAAACATATGATTAAACTTTATCATCTCTTGTTCTCCATATTGTAAAATCTCAAAAATGTGAAATTAATGGATACTTAGCCAAATAAATCAAAGTTTTGGGTTTTCAAGTCATCTATAGGATCTTGCATCTTGTTAGACTTTTTCAAGTTTAGAATTTGCATTTTAAAGTTCCCTTGATAAACGACTTTCTATGGTCAATTATAGGAACTTGCGAAAATTTCTCGTTCCTAAACCCGTATGAGTTAAGACTTTCGCGTTTTAAAGTTCCCTATTTAACAGTCTAGCAAAACTTGATTTAAACACGTTAAGGAAAAAGCTAAGGTAAAAACCGAGTCGAATCAAAAACTATTTTTATTTTCACCAATGGAAAGCCTACATTTGTGTCAAAAACACTTATTTTCTTTATTATTAAACAAAAAATAACACTAAAAATTTAAAATTTTATGAAAAATGAGAGAACGAGTACGTTTGAACACGACATAAGCAATTGCAAGCGATTATATCGATTGACTCCCCCATGCTAAAACCAAACATTATCCTCAATGATTCCTAGCTTAAGAGTAACACCCCCTTGCTAAAACACGAAGAGTCTAATGCAAAAGTCCTAACACAGTAAGAGAACGCAAATCTATAAGCCGTTTATTAATTATGCTTCAAGATAAAACGTTAGTCGATAAAAATCAAAGGAAAGTGAGTGCCCCTTTTGACAATCAAAGTATGGAAGATCAAGTGGACCGGCAAAAACCGAACATGAGAGTCTTTAATAATAAGGGTAATACCTAAGATTCACAACAAAACATGAGCACAAGCTTGAAAAGATCAAGCCTTATTAGTGTTAGAAAATAGAAAGAAGATAGAATGTATGGGACTCCCCCACAAGGCACCTAGTTTTTGTTAACTGAGTCATGAGCTTGACTCGATCCCCACATTCATTGCTCCTTAGGGAAAATGGTGAAAACCGGCATAATGGAATAGAATCCAACATAAAGCACGATGTCGGGGTGAAAGATTACATCCTCGTTGTCGGATGACAAACGAAAGGACGAAACTCCAACATAAATCTCCAAAAAGATATGGTGGTCACAAATCATGATATGGATATAGTAGGCTCCACGAGATAAAGTCGCACCAAGATGATCGAAAAATCTTTCAATTATTTCATTGGTGAAAAGCCGAGATTTTCCTAAATAAATGATTCCGGGATCGAATACCTCGTCCTCGGGAGAGAAAGGAATAGACAACACGATGTCGTCCCCCATGCTAATCCAAAATCATAGAAAGCACATGGTAATGGTGGGATAAAAGTCTCAATTATAGTGGTATCAACTTGCATGACTTTGTTGACCTTGTCACTCTTATGAATGTGAACAAAGGGGTCATGGTTGTAGGATATTGTAAATCTATGTATAATCTAGAGAGAGAAAGAGATAGAAATAAGGTGATTTCACACACACTTCTAGAGAGAGAAAGTGAGAAACTATGTGAAAATATAAATGTAACCACACCCTCTTTAACTAAGGAGAGGGTTTATATACTCAAGCCTTGTGATGGGCTTGGGATTACATATTGGGCCGTCCATACATTCCATGGACTGGTCCTTTCCATGTTTACTTAATGTAAAGTAACTAAACTACGAGCTACAACTTAATATATTGTCGGAGTAACCAAATCTTCCTAAATACGTAAAACGTATTTCCAACAATGGTACTCAAAACGAGTCGCATGAAAAACCCGTACATTAAGGTCAAAGTGGGTGGGAGGAGGACTTGGGAAGAAATCATCATCAAGTAAATTCTATAAAAAGAGAGCGTCCCCATCCGGGTCAAATTCATCAATACCTGGTGGTATCGAATCATTAGAAGCAAGAAAAGTATCAATTTCTTCCATGAGCGGATCACTATCCTCAACGGGAATAGGAGATGGAGAGAAAGACTTGTTAATAGGCTTAGAATTCAAAGCTTCGATTCTAGAAATGAGAAGATAGACTTTAGATAACTTTTCTCGAATAATCATGATTGTGGTAAACTTACACCTCTTAGGAAAAAGGCGTAAAAGCGGTAAGTATTACTACTTGAAAGAAGGGGATGAGAAAATAGAATGACGAAGACGTGAAAATTATTACTACGACGACTAAAATTAAAACCGTAAAAAGAGCTAAAATAAAAATTAATTCTAAAAATTCCCAAAAAATTCCCAAAAATCAAATTAAATAAACTAAGAGTTTACAAAGATCAAAACTTTTTCAAACCTTTTAATTAATTAAATATGAATTTTTAAATGCTAATTAAAGCCCTAAAAATCAAAATAATTATTAAAAAGCCCAAATAAAGATTTTTCACTTTATAAACCTCTAAAATGACCAAATAAGAATAAAAACTATTTTTATAAATTCTTAAACTAATTAAAACTATATAAAATGATTAAAAATTATTAAAAACTTAAAATAACTCTAAAAATTAAAAAAAATAAAGATAAAATTAATCTAAGAGTTGTAAAAATCCTATTTTAATGTATTAAACCTAAGAAAATATAAAAAGTGCAAAAATGGGAAATTCGAAATTTAATAATAAAATAATATTAAAATAATATTAAAAAATCCAAAAATTCTAAAAAATTCTAAAAACTTGAAACTAGTTTATTTTAAGCTAGATAGGCAGAAAATGAAAGTGAAATGACCAAATTACCCCTAATAGGCCCCCAAATGGGCTAAAAACCAAAACAGTCAACTTAAATGGGCTAAATGGGCCAAAAAATTCAAACTAGGCCCAAATGACCTGGAAAAGCCCTATCTGACTCAAAAAATTAATTCTAAACACAAAAGTTTGAAGGCCCAAAAGCTGGTTTTGAGCTTATCACAGCTTAAAAGGTCAACAACTTATCCTTATTGGGCCAATAAGCCCATTAAGCAATAAGGCAATGCCATAAGCTCTAATTGAACACACAACCTTCTTTTGAGATGCCTAAGAGATCAATGAAAAGAAATTTTGAAAAAGCGCACTCAATAAGCCAGAAATAAGCAAAGTAGAATTTCACTAAACAACAAAATAGTCGGGTTAGAGTTCTAAGACGTTTCAGAAGCTCTGGTTTGTTGTAAAAGCTCATAAATAGCTTAAATAAGAATAATCAATCATAAAATTCACAAAAACCCAAGTAGAATAAGCTGTAGGAGCAAATAAGCTAGCTAAAAAAGCCAAATAAGCTAGTTTTCTAGCAAAAGCTTAACCAAATGACTTGTAACCTTCCAGATTTGATATTAAGCTGAGAAAAATGACACCTATTACAAAAGCCAAGTTGTTGCATGTACCAATAAGCAGTTCTCAAAAATAAGCCAAATTGTGCTTATTTGACCAAAAGTCAAAGTTCTCCAAAATTCACCAAATGCTCAGGGATTGTTTGCAAGCTTGTTTTAAACAATTTTTGTGAAGAACTCAAGGTAGAGTCCTTGTGAATCAAGTGGTCAGTTGACCAAATGACAACAGATTTTGGCAAAATAAGGCCAATAAGCCAGTTAGCTTATAAGCCAGCAACAAAGCAAACCAAATATCTAAATTGTCTCACAAGCAGCACAAAAACAAGTTCCAAGGAACAAACAAGCATGGCATACACTAGGTAACAAAATGCAAGGTAAAATTGAGGTGGTCACTTTGCTGATGTAAATGACCACTTCAGCCAACTTTTAAAAGCTCTAGCACCCACAATAAGCCACAAAATTCAACAAACAGATAATGCAAAACTAGCTTATCACCTAAACTCTTCCCAAACTAGATTTCAGACCTTAGATCAAACAAACAAAGATTTTATTGGATCTGATGTGTTTGACCAATTTCAAACCACTTCTATCAGATTTTTCCAAAACTTCAAAAACCTTTTCCAAACCTCTTGATACTTAACCAATGACTAAAACTTGTTGAATATGACTTGTTTAGACTCCCTAATCCCTAAGAACCAAGGGCACAAGGCCACAAGGCCTTATGATCCCAAAATCCAAAACAGCCTTGTTTTAGTCCTTTTCAAACAAACTTTTTATTCAGTCAAACAACCTACTGATTTTAAGGTTCAACTAGCTCAACTAGGTGACAACTAAGAGATATCAACTATAAAACACAAAGCACAAACACAAGAACAAAAAATCACATGGCAAACTTTATATCAGACATAAACATGAAAATTTTTTAGAGGAAACTTAACAAGAGCTTATACCTATCCCCCACAACTTCCTAGAGGGACCAGCTATGCTCCTTGGACCACTCTCAACAACTAGAGAGTGACTAAGGTCCTTGAACAAAGGAGATTTAATATGCCTTGGTTGATGGTTCAAAGCAGAACCTCAAGGGCTTTATATCTTCAACACAAGCAGCAAACAACCTATCCAAAGGTTGATAAACCTTCACTAGCTTGGTGTCAACAAGCTTGCAAGGGCTTATAGCTTTTGGATAAGGGTTAGCACAAGATAAATAGCAAAATCAGATGACAATTTTCAAGCTTATTTCAAACTTGAAAACCTTACCAAACATAAACGTACTTTAAGCACAAGATCAAAACACCTTTATAACATCAAATGGAACTCAGAATTACCCTTAAACAACACCAACTTTCAAAAACATAAAAAGGAATTACAGTTTTCTTAAAATACCAACTTTTATAAATTTTAAAAAGGAATTACAATTTTTAAAGAGTAAAACTGGAACAAGGCTCTCTCACATGTTGAGGAGTCCTTGTATAGGCAAATACAAGGCAGAAATAAGCAAAACCCTAGGCTATGAAGTCCCAAAAATGCCCCTTGAATCTTCTAGACGAATTTTGTTATTGAGATGTCCAAATGCATCCAAGTCGTTCATTTTAGCTTTGGGGCCAAGTAATGAGTGTGGGCTGTTGATTTGGCCACGTGTCATTCCTTGTGGAGGAAGTTGGATTTTGATTGGTGGACGGGTTGATGGGTGGGGTCCTTTGGTGAGTGGGATTGAGTGTTTTTGGTCTGGGATGGGTTTTAGGTCCTGTGAATCAAACGTGTGCCAGGGTAATTGGAATTAACCCTTTGTTTTAAGTGAGATGGTAACTGGGGGTGAAAGGTGAACAGTAAGTAGTGTAAAGTTTTTCCTAAAGCGTAAGACTTAATACTTGCCGCTCATACGCGTTTTTCCTAAAACGTGTACGAAAACACTACAATCAATGCTAGTGTGTTATTTGATTCTGGATCCGATAGAAGTTTCATAGATGTTAGATTCAGTTAACTATTGGATAGAGAACCAATAAGATTGGCAACTATTTATAATGTGGAGTTAGCTGATTGTAAGGTTGTTGATGTGATGAGGAATGTCAGTGTATTTTAATTAGATACGTTATTGAGAAAATTTAGGAAATTACCCTTAGGAAAAGGTAATAATCCATAAATAAGCCAAAGACGAATTCAATTAAACACGTGAGCGATCCCGGTTCGTTGTACACAAGGACCTAATGAATTTGAGACGTTCGTTTTAATTTGGACAATTGATTAGAATATGATTTCGGTTTTTTATCTAATTTAATTTTACTAATTTTAAATCTTAAAGTGCATAAATCGTAACCCAAAATTAAATCTATTAGACAATTATATAAATCTATATAAAATTATAATCTATTTCAATATTAATCTATTTAATTAAAAACACTTTTAAATCTATTTAAAAATTATATACTAATTAATCTATTTGAGAAAATTATTTTTAATTAACCAGAATCTATTTAAAACAAAATTTATTTTAAACAAAATCAATTTAAAACTAATTTATTTAAAAACTACTTTAAAAACAATTTTAATTTCTAAAAGTAATAAAATATTTTTGTTTATTTATTTATTTATTTTTATATTATTAAATATTAAAAACTAAATCAACTTTTTATTTGACAAATTAAATTTTAATAAATTGTTTAATTTAATCAAATACTTATTTTAATTAAACGTAATAAACATTTATTAAACTAAAACATAACAGAGTCTAAAGTATATTAAATTCAAATTGCAAACTACTAACCAAAAGAACCTAATAGCTCAGTGGTGAGCATGCATGCCTATAACCAGGAGGTCATAGGTTCAAGTCCTAGGAAGGACTATTGGTGAGTAATTTTTTGAATTAATTATTTTTTGGATTTCAAAATTGTAGACAAAGTGATTTCACTAAGTCCAAATCAACAAAAATCAGTATATCAATAACAGTATAATACTATAAATAACTGATTCAATAAAAAGGTACAAAAAGCATAACTCAAATAGCCATTTCAGCAAATGTATATCTATACTACATTATAAAGGGTGTATCACTTTGGTTGAAAGTTGAAAATGTTGAATGGTTGAAAAATATGGGTCCCACTAATCTATATCTATACTTCTATATACATTATAAAGGGTGTATCCCTTTGGTTGAAAGTTGAAAATGTTGAATGGTTGAAAAATATGGGTCCCACTAATCTATATCTATACTTCTATATACATTATAAAGGGTGTATCCCTTTGGTTGAATGTTGAAAATGTTGAATGGTTGAAAAATGTGGGTCCCACTAATCTATATCTATACTACATTATAAAGGGTGTATCCCTTTGGTTGAAATTTGAAAATGTTGAATGGTTGAAAAATATGAGTCCCACTAATCTATATATATACTTCTATATACATTATAAATGGTGTATCCCTTTGGTTGAAAGTTGAAAATATTGAATGGTTGAAAAATGTGGGTCCCACTAATTTATATCTATACTACATTATAAAGGGTGTATCACTTTGGTTGAAAGTTGAAAATGTTGAATGGTTGAAAAATATGGGTCCCACTAATCTATATGTATACTACATTATAAAGGGTGTATCCCTTTGGTTGAAAGTTGAAAATGTTGAATGGTTGAAAAATCTGGGTCCCACTAATCTATATCTATACTACATTATAAGAGGTGTATCACTTTGTTTGAAAGTTGAAAATGTTTAATGGTTGAAAAATATGGGTCCCACTAATCTATATCTATACTACATTATAAAGGGTGTATCACTTTGGTTGAAAGTTGAAAATGTTGAATGGTTGAAAAATATGGGTCCCACTAATCTATATCTATACTTCTATATCTATACTGCATTATAAAGGGTGTATCCCTTTGGTTGAAAGTTGAAAATGTTGAATGTTTTAAAAATGTGGGTCCTACTAATCTATACTACATATATAATTCAAACATCTTAATGCATATATAAATTGTGTGAACACACTAAAGTCATTTGGAGATGAATTATTGACGTGCAACGAAAATAAATAAACATATGAAGTTATGAACGATGCCATTTTTCAATGTTTTGAAACCCGGTTTTTAAATCGACCTGGTCGAGTCATCGGGTAAACTCAGATTAACCCGGATTTCTAAATTGTTTACCAACTAATATAACATGTAGGGTTTACGTAATGATTATTATTAGTTAGCTCATAAACTCTGATGTAATGTTTTACTTTCAGCTTTACTAAAAGTTATTATAGGCTTTTTGATACACGCAGTGGCGGACGCAAGAAATTTCAATGTGCGGGAAAAAAAATTTGATGATTGAAAGGCGAAAAAACAAGAATCGGAATAAAAACTTGAGTATCATAACTTAAAAATTAACGATTTTTAGGCTTTATAGTGTTAAACGTTCGAATTGAATGTGTGAGTGGGGGCCAATTGGGGGACATTTTAAAAAAACGCTCAAAATTAAAAAAATACACTAAAAAGTCATTTTTTTTGTCGAGCTATGGGGGCCCCGCCACCCGAACATACAATGTATGTCCGCCCCTGGATACACGTTTATTTAATATTTTATCTAGCATTGAATTGTCGTATGTTAAAACATTTAATAATTTCAATTTGATCTTTTCATGCTTTATTTTGAACGTACACGAAACACTTACCACAATATCGTATACTGTAAATTAATTCCCACTAACCAAATTTCGCCGCTATGCGCGGGTACTCGTCTAGTAGCAAATAAGGTACCAAATAAAACTGAGTAAATTTATCAGCAGATCAGCATATCAAAATAGTCACCTTAAAACAAATCATCATACAACAGACCCCAAACATTTCTAACCTAAATCCTTTCTAAACTAATTCAACAATTATAAATCAATAAAAAATCAGCAAGAACATTCAGGCATATCAATAATCAAACAGCTGAAACAAAGTTCAATTTATCAGTAACTAAAAAAATACACAACTAAATCAGGCAAACCGTACTCTCACTTAACCATCACACTATATAAAATTCAACATAATACAAAGAGTACAAAAAGCTAGATACTAAAGCAAACTATTCGTCTAATACCAGTTAAACAAAGTAGAGACAACAAATTACCCAAGTATGACAGTAACAGGTAGACAAAGTAAACTTAAAAGATCACTATCAGATTTAACCAAGAATCAACATCTATTAATCATTCTGTTAATGCAAGTGATGCCTAAAAACATTATTAGTGTTAACTAATCTTTCTTAGTTTTGATCACAACTAACTATACAACACATTTAGTGTAAAACACAAAACGAATTATTTAACTAACACTATCATCAAGGTAATAATCATATCACTAACCTTTCTTAATCATACTTAGTGATCATCAAAATGATTATCCTTAAAACTCACTTTTGTTAATATGACAAAAGACTTTTTAATAAACTTTCCTTTAAGAAAATGTTTTATTAAAATGGAAAATGAAAATTTGAAAATAGCATATTCCATATGCTATTAGAATATCCTTTGAAGGCTTCAAATACCTCAGATATTCCTACCCCACTAAAAGACAAAACACGGAGCGTACTCTAGGGGTGGTACCTTAAGTAGCTAGGCGGTTCCCTAGCGATATGGAACCGCCGGGCTAGATAAGGTACCGCGCCCAGATAGCCGTTATATATCCGTTATACCTTGTCTCCTTTAAATAGTGGGTCAAATCTCATTTTCCAACAAGACTCTTGGAGGTTTTTCTCAGCCCCCTTTCTATTTTCTATAGCATAATCATTAGTAAATGATCACTTAAAGTGTTAAGGATGTTTACATATGATTATCCTCTTGATCCCCTTTTTTACCTTGTCCAATGAGAAGATCACTCACTCACTAGTGTTGTGATAAAGATGAATCTATGAGCTATTCATATTCATCATGATGCCCTTTTTGTTTTAGGTCAATCCATTGTATTTATGAATACTTGGACTAGTTGTGTTCATCCAAGTTATTTGTGAATACTTAGATTTGTTGTGTACATCCATTGCATATGTGTTTTCTTGGATTTGTGTTGTGTAAATCCAAGCTACATGTGTGTACTTGGATAAGTCTAGTTGAGTTGTAATAGATTTGATTAGTAGTTCTCACTAAACTATAAAGTGATATGTTTGTGTCTTGTGAGTTCTCATTAAACTTGAAAGTGATTAGTAGTTGTGTTGTGTGAAGTTCTCACTTAGCTTCAAAGTGAAGAGTCGTGAAGATTGGTTCTAGCTTTAGATTAGAACTCGACATCTAGCCTTGTGTCGTAAAATGGTGAAGTAGGCAACGTCGTGAAGATTGGTTCTACCTTAAGATTAGAACTCGACATCTAGCCTTGTGTCGTTAAATTGTGAAGTAGGCAACGTTGTGTAGATTGGTCCTAGCTAAAGATTAGGTCTCGACATTTAGCTTAGTGTCGGAAAATAATGTAAGCGATGATGTAAGGTTTTCTTCGCCAAGAAGGGAGCTTGTGGATATAGTGGAAATCTCGAGTAGGTGTACTCGAGGAGTGGAGTAGAAACGAGGATAGAGCCTCGTTGTCGAACCACTATAAATCTTGGTGTCTTCCCACTAGGTTGTCTCCTTCCTTACTCTTTACTTATTTCATCATCATTACACTTACTTATTATCTTTGCTAGTGCATTTGAATTGAACCTAATCATTATGCAACCTAGCTTCAAACAAAAGATAGTTTTGATACAAACCAAATTGAAAGTAATTTTAATTTGGTTGCCAATCGAAGATAAACTATTCAACCCCCCCCCCCCCCTTCTAGTTTCTACACATTCAAAGCAGATTTATTAACAAAAAATAATCTAAAACAGATTACTCAACAACCTAAGCATACAATCAATTAACCCTAAACTTATGAAAATAAAAACCAGCTTACCATTTATTGTAGAAACCTTTGATGCAGAAGAACGTGTCGAACGTTCTTTTAACCCTAATCAACACCATTCAACACCATCTCGAATCACAAACCAAACTCAAAACAAACATCATCTGAACCACCATAATGATCCGAACCAGCAGTGTATATGAACCGAGCCAATTTTATTAAAATCAAACCAGTAAGGTTTGATTTTTATCCCAATTCTACTTATATTATTTAATCAAATCTATTATTTCAGCTTAATCAAATAAATTTTATATTATAATATAAAATAGACAGTAAGATGAATTTATAAAACTTTAACAGTAAAACTTAAAATAAAAAGAAGATGCTCAAAATAACTTTTATTAAAGCAGTAAAATATTACAATACTATGAAAATTAAAATACAATAAATCCTACATCTATTTAACATTATAACACTAAAGTAAAATTGGAATGAATAAATTACACATTATTTGGGGGGTTTTATAGGCAAACCCCAAGGCCTTGCTGAGGAGTTTGTTGAGCAGCATCTTCCATCTTGGCCATTCAATCTTCACTCTCTTTCTTCTCTCTTGATCATACGGTCGAAAATAAGCCTCTTGCCTCATACGGATTGCCAAGGTGGCAATCCTTGTGTTTGTTGTGCTTCTTTGAAGTTGATGTGGCTTTCTTTGATTGGTGTTATGACATGGTTGTGAATGAATCAACCAATCATAGCTGATTGGTGACACATCTAGCTGCCACGTATGAATTATAGGACCATCTCCTACCTCCGAAAAAGTAGTGAATTAATTAGATGCGCGTGGTGCTCACATGTTTTTGGATAAGAAAAGCCCTAATTTATTTTGACCTAGGGTTTGTGGGTAAAAGGGGTAGTTGTTTTTTTCTTCTCGTTTGTATCGAAAGAGAGGAAGTGGGTGTTTGACCAAAAGTAAATAACGTTTTTACTTTACATAATATATCCACCGTCTCAATTGTATCATGGGCTTTAAGGTAAACTTGGATTTTCCCAATTTAGTTTCCACCATTTCATTCGTTTATCATTGGGCTTGGGCCCTTTTTGATGCAAGTTTATATCTTAAAACTCCATCCGTTTCATAATATATCCATATTGGGCCCTAGTTGGGCTTTTGACCCAAAAATAGAAAGATTTTTATCCAATATTGGGCTTTCAGGCCCAATAAGCAATTGTGGGTCCCACTTGGCCCATTTAACCAATTTAAGATTAAATCCTCAAAATCGAACTTAGTTTTTGGCTTTTTTGATAATTCTTCAAATCTCGTGTCGTTTTTGCTGGTTTTCGTGAACTTGAGTACCTACACACATGAAACAAGAAATACACATATACAAGGCCATTTTCACTGGTTTTATGCATTTATTGTTCATATATTGATATAAATGATATGAGTAAATTCACTCATATTAAACTCCCCCTTGCTAAGCAATTGTCGTGTCCTCACGTAATGATAAAATAAAGCTACTAAATACACTTTTATTTGACTTTTGACACTTTAATTTACAAAGACATAATGTAATGCTTTCATTATTTAGAAAATAACTTTTAGGATCATAAAACTCCAATAGATTCATCGTCCTCGACTTTTCACTCTTTCCAAGCCAAGTTTAAAAACAAGATCATTGTCAATCATAAGCCCTAATGTTAAGACCATTTATACAAGTAATTTTTGTTAAACTCAATCTCTTTTTATTCCTAATTGTATCTCTAGATTTTAAATATTGAGATTCACCCAAAGGCTCATTTGACTTATTTGATAATTATTAATCCAAAAATGAAGGCAAAAACGGTGTAAACTCAACACTCAAAACCTAACCTCGACTTCAAATATCGTTGTCACTAAAAAAGCCCACATCAAGGATAACTTAACACGATTTGAGGGATAAATCCCCGGATCCGAAATTTGGCTAATAGGACTACTTAAAGCAACAATAAATCCTCTAAAGTCAATTTTAACCTTATTAATGGAGTTAGCAACAATTACATCATACACCTTGAGGCTCTTTAAGATGTAAAAGTGCTCCTTATTCATAATCCACACCCGAAGGCTCCTTGGACATAAACAAGGAAATTGACATTCACCATCGCACCTTATGGCTCATGATGATGAATCAATTTTTAACAAACACGTCCCCATGCCATACATCCTAAGGCTCTAATGACATGGTTAATGCTACATGACTCCCACCCGAAGGCTCATACAGAACATGTTTTTATTTTATTCTTCTTATTATTATGATATGTATAGTAAGCCAAATTTCCGCAATCCCATGATCAGAAGTCCATGACGCTAACACCCTTAATATGTTCTCACTTTAATTACAAGGGAAGAAAAAGAAGGAGTTACGAGTTAAGATATTAAGCCTAAACCGCTAAAAACTTCATTTATTAAGCAATTTATTATTCAAGTGTGGAAAATAAATACAAGGAGATAGAATCAAACACAAAAATACTTATACAAGAAAGAATTAACCTTAAAAACATATGATTAAACTTTATCATCTCTTGTTCTCCATATTGTAAAATCTCACAAATGTGAAATTAATGGATACTTAGCCAAATAAATCAAAGTTTTGGGTTTTCAAGTCATCTATAGGATCTTGCATCTTGTTAGACTTTTTCAAGTTTAGAATTTGCATTTTAAAGTTCCCTTGATAAACGACTTTCTATGGTCAATTATAGGAAATTGCGAAAATTTCTCGTTCCTAAACCCGTATGAGTTAAGACTTTCGCGTTTTAAAGTTCCCTATTTAACAGTCTAGCAAAACTTGATTTAAACACGTTAAGGAAAAAGCTAAGGTAAAAACCGAGTCGAATCAAAAACTATTTTTATTTTCACCAACGGAAAGCCTACATTTGTGTCAAAAACACTTATTTCTTTATTATTAAACACAAAATAACACTAAAAATTTAAAATTTTATGAAAAATGAGAGAACGAGTACGTTTGAACACGACAAAAGCAATTGCAAGCGATTATATCGATTGACTCCCCCATGCTAAAACCAAACATTATCCTCAATGATTCCTAGCTTAAGAGTAACACCCCCTTGCTAAAACACGAAGAGTCTAATGCAAAAGTCTTAACACAGTAAGAGAACGCAAATCTATAAGCCGTTTATTAATTATGCTTCAAGATAAAACGTTAGTCGATAAAAATCAAAGGAAAGTGAGTGCCCCTTTTGACAATCAAAGTATGGAAGATCAAGTGGACCGGCAAAAACCGAACATGAGAGTCTTTAATAATAAGGGTAATACCTAAGATTCACAACAAAACACGAGCACAAGCTTGAAAAGATCAAGCCTTATTAGTGTTAGAAAATAGAAAGAAGATAGAATGTATGGGACTCCCCCACAAGGCACCTAGTTTTTGTTAACCGAGTCATGAACTCGACTCGATCCCCACGTTCATTGCTCCTTAGGGAAAATGGTGAAAACCGGCATAATGGAATAGAATCCAACATAAAGCACGATGTCGGGGTGAAAGATTACATCCTCGTTGTCGGATGACAAACGAAAGGACGAAACTCCAACATAAATCTCCAAAAAGATATGGTGGTCACAAATCATGATATGGATATAGTAGGCTCCCCGAGATAAAGTCGCACCAAGATGATCGAAAAATCTTTCAATTATTTCATTGGTGAAAAGCTGAGATTTTCCTAAATAAATGATTCCGAGATCGAATACCTCGTCCTCGGGAGAGAAATGAATAGACAACACGATGTCGTCCCCCATGCTAATCCAAAATCATAGAAAGCACATGGTAATGGTGGGATAAAAGTCTCAATTATAGTGGTATCAACTTGCATGACTTTGTTGACCTTGTCACTCTTATGAATGTGAACAAAGGGGTCATGGTTGTAGGATATTGTAAATCTATGTATAATCTAGAGAGAGAAAGAGATAGAAATAAGGTGATTTCACACACACTTCTAAAGAGAGAGAGTGAGAAACTATGTGAAAATATAAATGTAACCACACCCTCTCCAACTAAGGAGAGGGTTTATATACCCAAGCCTTGTGATGGGCTTGGGATTACATATTGGGCCGTCCATACATTCCATGGACTGGTCCTTTCCATGTTTACTTAATGTAAAGTAACTAAACTACGAGCTACAACTTAATATATTGTCGGAGTAACCGAATCTTCCTAAATACGTAAAACGTATTTCCAACAATGGTACTCAAAACGAGTCGCATGAAAAACCCGTACATTAAGGTCAAAGTGGGTGGGAGGAGGACTTGGGAAGAAATCATCATCAAGTAAATTCTATAAAAAGAGAGCGTCCCCCTCCGGGTCAAATTCACCAATACCCGGTGGTATCAAATCATTAGAAGCAAGAAAAGTATCAATTTCTTCCATGAGCGGATCACTATCCTCAACGGGAATAGGAGATGGAGAGAAAGACTTGCTAATAGGCTTAGAATTCAAAGCTTCGATTCTAGAAATGAGAAGATAGACTTTAGATAACTTTTCTCGAATAATCATGATTGTGGTAAACTTACACCTCTTAGGAAAAAGGCGTAAAAGCGGTAAGTATTACTACTTGAAAGAAGGGGATGAGAAAATAGAATGACGAAGACGTGAAAATTATTACTACGACGACTAAAATTAAAACCGTAAAAAGAGCTAAAATAAAAATTAATACTAAAAATTCCCAAAAAATTCACAAAAATCAAATTAAATAAACTAAGAGTTTACAAAGATCAAAACTTTTTCAAACCTTTTAATTAATTAAATATGAATTTTTAAATGCTAATTAAAGCCCTAAAAATCAAAATATTTATTAAAAAGCCCAAATAAAGATTTTTCACTTTATAAACCTCTAAAATGGCCAAATAAGAATAACAACTATTTTTATAAATTCTTAAACTAATTAAAACTATATAAAATGATTAAAAACTATTAAAAACTTAAAATAACTCTAAAAATTAAAAAAAATAAAGATAAAATTAATCTAAGAGTTGCAAAAATCCTATTTTAATGTATTAAACCTAAGAAAATATAAAAAGTGCAAAAATGTGAAATTTGAAATTTAATAATAAAATAATATTAAAATAATATTAAAAAATCCAAAAATTATAAAAAATTCTAAAAACTTGAAAATAGTTTATTTTAAGCTAAATAAGTAGAAAATGAAAGTGAAATGACCAAATTACCCGTAATGGGTCCCCAAATGGCTAAAAACCAAAACAGTCAACTTAAATGGGCTAAATGGGCCAAAAAAGTCAAACTAGGCCCAAATGACCTGGAAAAGCCCTATCTGACTCAAAAAATTAATTCTAAACACAAAAGTTTGAAGGCCCAAAAGCTGGTTTTGAGCTTATCACAGCTTAAAAGGTCAACAACTTATCCTTATTGGGCCAATAAGCCCATTAAGCAATAAGCCATTGCCATAAGCTCTAATTGAATACACAACCTTCTTTTGAGATGCCTAAGAGATCAATGAAAAGAAATTTTGAAAAAGCGCACTCAATAAGCCAGAAATAAGCAAAGTAGAATTTCACTAAACAACAAAATAGTCGGGTTAGAGTTCTAAGACGTTTCAGAAGCTCTGGTTTGTTGTAAAAGCTCACAAATAGCTTAAATAAGAATAATCAATCATAAAATTCACAAAAGCCAAGTAGAATAAGCTGTAGGAGCAAATAAGCTAGCTGAAAAAGCCAAATAAGCTAGTTTTCTAGCAAAAGCTTAACCAAATGACTTGTAACCTTCCAAATTTGATATTAAGCTGAGAAAAATGACACCTATTACAAAAGCCAAGTTGTTGCATGTACCAATAAGCAGTTCTCAAAAATAAGCCAAATTGTGCTTATTTGACCAAAAGTCAAAGTTCTCCAAAATTCACCAAATGCTCAGGGATTGTTTGCAAGCTTGTTTTAAACAATTTTTGTGAAGAACTCAAGGTAGAGTCCTTGTGAATCAAGTGTTCAGTTGACCAAATGACAACAGATTTTGGCAAAATAAGGCCAATAAGCCAGTTAGCTTATAAGCCAGCAACAAAGCAAACCAAATATCTAAATTGTCTCACAAGCAGCACAAAAACAAGTTCCAAGGAACAAACAAGCATGGCATACACTAGGTAACAAAATGCAAGGTAAAATTGAGGTGGTCACTTTGCTGATGTAATTGACCACTTCAGCCAACTTTTAAAAGCTCTAGCACCCACAATAAGCCACCAAATTTAACAAACAGATAATGCAAAACTAGCTTATCACCTAAACTCTTCCCAAACTAGATTTCAGACCTTAGATCAAACAAACAAAGATTTTATTGGATCTGATGTGTTTGACCAATTTCAAACCACTTATATCAGATTTTTCCAAAACTTCAAAAACCTTTTCCAAACCTCTTGATACTTAACCAATGACTAAAACTTGTTGAATATGACTTGTTTAGACTCCCTAATCCCTAAGAACCAAGGGCACAAGGCCACAAGGCCTTATGATCCCAAAATCCCAAACAACCTTGTTTTAGTCCTTTTTCAAACAAACTTTTTATTCAGTCAAACAACCTACTGATTTTAAGGTTCAACTAGCTCAACTAGGTGACAACTAAGAGATATCAACTATAAAACACAAAGCACAAACACAAGAACAACAAATCACATGGCAAACTTCATATCAGACATAAACATGAAAATTTTTTAGAGGAAACTTAACAAGAGCTTATACCTATCCCCCACAACTTCCTAGAGGGACCAGCTATGCTCCTTGGACCACTCTCAATAACTAGAGAGTGACTAAGGTCCTTGAACAAAGGAGATTTAATATGCCTTGGTTGATGGTTCAAAGCAGAACCTCAAGGGCTTTATATCTTTAACACAAGCAGGAAACAACCTATCCAAAGGTTGATAAACCTTCACTAGCTTGGTGTCAACAAGCTTGCAAGGGCTTATAGCTTTTGGATAAGGGTTAGCACAAGATAAATAGCAAAATCAGATGACAATTTTCAAGCTTATTTCAAACTTGAAAACCTTACCAAACATAAACGTGCTTTAAGCACAAGATCAAAGCACCTTTATAACATCAAATGGAACTCAGAATTACCCTTAAACAACACCAACTTTCAAAAACATAAAAAGGAATTACAGTTTTCTTAAAATACCAACTTTTATAAATTTTAAAAAGGAATTACAATTTTTAAAGAGTAAAACTGGAACAAGGCTCTCTCACATGTTGAGGAGTCCTTATATAGGCAAATACAAGGCAGAAATAAGCAAAACCCTAGGCTATGAAGTCCCAAAAATGTCCCTTGAATCTTCTAGACGAATTTTGTTATTGAGATGTCCAAATGCATCCAAGTCGTTCATTTTAGCTTTGGGGCCAAGTAATGAGTGTGGGCTGTTGATTTGGCCACGTGTCATTCCTTGTGGAGGAAGTTGGATTTTGATTGGTGGACGGGTTGATGGGTGGGGTCCTTTGGTGAGTGGTATTGAGTGTTTTTGGTCTGGGATGGGTTTTAGGTCCTGTGAATCAAACGTGTGCCAGGGTAATTGGAATTAACCCTTTGTTTTAAGTGAGATGTTAACTGGGGGTGAAAGGTGAACAATAAGTAGTTTGATCCATTTTTTGTGGAGTGTAAAGTTGTTTGGCGCAATTTTTGGTTTGAAAGTTTCATATGCCCACATTTAGTCCTTGTGTTTTGGCAGAATATGTATTAAACGTTTTTTAGCCACCAAAACTTGTTTCCTTTGTTAATAAATTTCTAAACTTCACACTTTTGCCCCAAAATTTTGTAAAAGGTTTTCAAGGGTTTGTTTTGCCATTTTTACATAGTTTGAGGATTGATCTTGGACATTCTTGATCTTCAAAGGTCTTCAATGTATCTTTGACTTCATGAGGGACCATTATTGACAATTTAGAATTGTTGAGGGACTAAACTTGCCAATTCTTCAAAGTTGAAGGACCTTTTTGTAATTTTGACAAACTTAAGGGACCAAAATTGTAATTATGAATATACAAGGGTATTAAGTGTAATTTCTTCATAAATGAGGGATCAATCTTATACATCTTCAAGTCTTCAAGGGTTTCTCTATGAGAAATCCATAACTAGGGCCCGGTTCATTGTACGGCTTTGTTTCTCGTGTTCGTTTTTCCTTGTTTCTTGTGATCTTTTGTCTTTTTCATGATATCTATACCTAAAACACACAAGTAAACAAATACAAGCATATATATGGTATTTTTATGACATTTTATGCATTTAAAGCCCGAAAAGAACGATGAGATCATGTATAAATGCCATCTCATCACTCCCCCATACTAAGCCATTACCGTGCCCTCACGCAATGCTAGAATAAAGTATCTAAACATCACCAAAATTCAATTTTATTAACCTTTATTGAAAAGTAAAAGACTTTCAACAATAATACGAAGATGTGTAAAGACATAATGTATGATTTTCATCAGGTGTGTGACTTTTAGGGTCAATGAATAGAAACAAGTAAATGTCCCATAGAGTAAGTTTCGTCATCCTTGATTGTCGTACATTCCATGCTAAGTGCAAAAACGAGATCATTGTTGGTGCATGTCATAATGCTAACACTACTCATACGTTCAAATTGTGTAATACTTTTTTTCCCCGCAATCCTAGTTACTATGAAAGGAAATGGGTTTCTAGAATTTTTTAACTATTTGTCATGGATCACAAGTGATTCATATTGACTTATTTGAGTATTTATTAGTCCGAAAGTAAAGTAGCATGATCTAATCGATAGTTAGCCGAAGGACAAAATCTTTTAAAACGGCTTCTCGAGTATCTCCTTAAGTTCATATCTTGACATAACTCGTTTTACGATTTGAGACCTTTCTCGGACCGATATTTGGCATGTACTTCATACTTCAAATCTTGGGAAGACGTTCTTGAAGTTATGGTCTTCTCTTCATATTTTGGAATTTCTTCACTTGACGTTTTTGAGAGATTCTTCATACTTGGACCACGACTTCATCATTTTTCTTCAATCTTTATTTTGGATTTTGATATACAACGATCCGCCTCCTTTTAGGACTTGGATATATTTATCCTCATACCTTGTAAGGGTCTTTTTGGATAGACTTTCTCCATGATCTTTAGGGGAGTAATTTCTTTTCGTCGTGTGTCTCGATCCTTCATATTGATTTTGAAATAATGATACTTCACATCATCTTGGATCTTTAGCAACAAAAAAGAGCTCCTCATGCCTTGTTAGGGCCTTTTTGGATCTTCACCAATCTTCGCATCCCGCTTCAATAAGTTATGCCTTGGCTATGAACTCTATTCAACCCCGAGCAACTTTTAAACGATCTTGTGCTAGAAGCTAAGTAACCTTTCAAATCGTACGACCTTACTTATTGCAATTATTTTTATTCCTAATGAAATTATCTTATGGGAGAAAAAGCCACAATTAAAAACATATGAGTTTTTGAAAGAACATTTTCATGTTCTACGTTTAGCATGATCACATGTCTAACTCTATCATTTTTCGTTCTTCACTATTTAAAGACCTCTAATTAAAGAGACTCGTGAATACTTAGCCATGCAAGTCAAAATTAAGCCAAATTTGGATTAACTTTCATTAAGACTATATCAAATCGAAGTTTTGGGTTTTCAAGCCACCTATAGGATCTTGCACTTTCTTGGACTTTTTCAAGTTTAGAGAATTCATTTTATAGTTCCCTTGATAAGTGACTTTCTAGGATCAATTATAGGAACTTGCGAAAAGTACTTGTTCTTAACCCGTATGAGCTAAGACTTTCGCATTTTAAAGTTCCTGATAGGTGTGTAAACACCCATCCTTTTCACCACTTAACTACAGTAATAACCGAGCCAAAACGTGTATTTTATGTCGTAAATGTCGGAATTATGCGTGGTTTGTGTTTTTGTTGTGATTTAGGACGAAAATGTGAAGAGGGGAGAAAACACGGGCATTCACGGGCTTTTATCGAAGAAAAAGACAAAAGACGAAGTCAAGAAATCAAGAGTGCAAAAAGAACGGAAGTCCAAGACCAATTCTGAAGATTTATCGAAAAAAAGGTCAAAAGACGGAGGTTTACTTAAAGCCGAAGAACTCAAGTCTAATTTATTGAAGAATTACAAGACGAGGTTAAAGAAATCCCGAGACAAAGTCATTAAAGTCAAAGAATTAAGAAGATTAAGGACTTAATGATGCAACTAAAGAAAGAAGAAAGAGGGAAGGAAGCTTCCTAAGCACCTCCCTAATCCTCCCCTATAAATAGATTATTAGGATATTCATTTGTTCTTGTTGGCTAGAGTGACACTAGTTCTTCCATTTTCATTTCCTTGCACATTTAAATACATGTCATTTACTTAATTGTCAAATTTAAATACTTGTCTTGCACCTTAAATTCCTTTAATTTCAAGTAAGTTTCCTTTTAATTATTGTCAATCTTTACTTTTATTGTTTATCTCTCATCTACCTTTCTCTTTATTGGTTTAATCTTATTGTTTATGTGCTTATTTGGTTGCTTATTTCATTAAGTGTCACGTTTTATGTTATTGATTGTTTTGGATTATTGATTTTATAGCTTATTTTTGTTTATCTTAAAGTTTCTTAAGTTTTTATAAAAGTTATTTTTATATAAAAGTTGTTTTCGTATATCTTTTTCATTTAAGTGTTTTAAAAAGTCTTTAAATGCTAGTTTATTAGCTTTTTCTTATACGTGTTTGCTTAGGTTTTTAGTCTAGTGCTTATTTGATTAATAGCTTATTAGAACTAGTTTATTACGTTTTTATTTACTGTATTCCGATCTAACCAATCGGAATAGGGTTTTATATTCCGACCAGCGCTCCCTTTGCTTGGTCGGAAAAGGGTTTGTGACATTCCGATCAAAGGGGTGAGTTTGGTATTCCGATCAGGTCTTGGTGACAGCATTCCGACCAGGAGTCCACTTCTCATTCCGATCGGGGGTATTTGTTAGGTTATTCCGATTAGGAGTTGGTTCCTCACATTCCGACAAGAGGTTGTAATTGGTATTCCGATTGGGATTCCTATCAGCATTCCGATCAGTGATTCCGATCTCATTCCAATTTGTCATACCGTGTGTATTCCGATTACATTCCGATCAAGGTGTTTTTGGATATTCCGACAGGTGATTTATTCCTATCATATTCCGATTGGAAGGTAAGTGTACATTCCGATCGGAATGTATTCCGACGGTAGGCTTGTTTTATATTTTGTCTTGTTTAATTTTTAAGTTTACATTTTAATACTTTGTCATATTTTAATTTTCGTCACGTTTTAATTTCAAGTAGTTTAATCAATTTACTTTTCCGAGTTTTAATTTTGCACCATTTACTTTTTAATTAGTCTTAGATTTAAATTACCGCCATTTACCTTAAAGTTTTTGCACCTTTAATTTTACTACAACGACACAACTATTTGTTTCACCAAATACAACTGAGTCGCATAGTTAACCAGTAATCAATTCGATTAGACTTGGAACAATAATATTTTCTTACTAGGTAAAATCTTTGTATCAAATGGCGCCGCTGCCGGCTCTTTTCGTAAAGATTAATGGTTTTCTGTGAGAGACGCGTTGCTTTTTGTGATCCGTTCATTCGTGAGCGTTATTTTTCTTGCTTAAAAATTTCCAAAAAAATCCATAAAAAATTAAAAATTGTTAAAAATCCATAAAAAATTGAAAATTTCAAAAATCCAAAAAGATTTTATTTTTATTGTGTATATATATTGTCTATTGTTTTGGTTTCTTTTTCTTTTGCCTTTGCAGGTGTATGCGTACTAGATCTTCTAATTATCAAGAGCCCGAGACTCCTGAAGATTTAGCTATGGAAGGTGTGAACAACAACAATAATCCACCGCACCTCAATAATAACAACAACAATGTTCTTCCACAGCCCGATCTTCGGACCATGGAGGAGCTTTGTCAACCCACAATGTTTGGACGAGGAGGACCGATTGCGCCGATGCAAATCACGGCTCCAGAGTTTTCGTTGAAGCATCACATGATTCAGCAAGTGCAAACAAATCCTTTTCGAGGAATGCCTGATGATGATGCCAACAAGCACCTCGACAAATTCATTACAATCACTCAAAGCATGAAGTTGCCCGGTGCCACAATGGATGTTCTTCGCCTTCAACTCTTTCCACATACTTTATCACACCACGCTGAGAAATGGTTTTATCGTCTCCCGAAGAATTCCATTCATACTTGGGATGACATGACTCAACGCTTTTTGTCGCGCTACTTTCCACCATCCATGGTCACGAGCCTTCGCAATCAAATCAGCGGTTTCATGCAAGAACCCGATGAATCTCTCTTTGATGCTTGGGAAAGATATAATGTTTTGATTGATCGTTGTCCAAACCACAACATGCTCCCCGTAACCTTAATTGATACTTTCTACAATGGTTTGACTTTTCGTGATCGTGATACGATTAATGCAGCCGCCGGTGGCACATTTATGAAAAGGAGACCCGAGGAGTGTAGAGAGCTTATTGAGAACATGACTACTCATCACAAAAACTGGGATTCCTCTGCTTCTTCAAGGAACAACCCGAGAGTCAATGTTTTTTCTACTTCAGCAAGCCCCGACATGACCGAATTCACCCGCATGATGGCTGAAATGAAAAAAAATATTTTGCTTCTCGCTACAAACCAACAACAAGTTAAAGCGGTGGCTAATCTTTGTGAGACATGCGGCGGTCCACACTCATACACGGATTGTCCTTCTACTCAAGGAAATCTGGAAAACGTGTATGCAGCTTATGGTAATTATTCACCAGAAAATTACCAAGCCCGACCTCAAGGGGATCGAAATTTGCTGAGTTACCGATCAAACAACTACCTTTCACCTGGTTTTTTCTCCTCAAAACCAAAACCCCAACAACTACAATAGAAGCAATCAAATCCCACCTAGAGCTTCTAATCCTTATCACCCACCCGCTCAACAAGCCCCACCCATCAATCAAGATGTTGAAGCCATAATGAGAACCCAAGGAGAGCAAATCAAGAATCTACAGAGCCAAATTATCAATTTGAAAGGGGATATCACCAAGCAAGGTAATGACATTAGATCCGAGCTTCGAGATAATATTCAATCCTCCTTCAGCAATCAAACGAATGATTTGAAGAATATGCTGGCTAGTTTCTTGCCCACCGCTCAACCTTCTACTTCAAGTTCTCTACCTTCAAACACCGTCACCAATCCGCGAGCGAATGTGAGTGCTATTACTACCCGTAGTGGAGTTACTTTAGTAGGACCACCTATCCCGCCCCCATCATCTACACCTCCTCCACCACCATTTATCCCTACTCCTCTCACACCTAGTATTAGTACACCATTACCGCCTCCGCCTCGTCATGACGATGTACCCAAGAAGAACCCTTCAACATCTCACCCTTCAACATCTCAACCTTTACCTGCTACACCTACACCTTCACCACCCAAACCCAATATTCCTTATCCATCTCGCTTAGGCAAGGCCAAAATACACACCAAGGATGAAATTCAAGTGTCAAATTATTTGAAGATGATCTCTCAAATGAATTTCAACATCAGCCTTGTTGAAGCACTTGTCCACATGCTGAAATTTGTCAAAGCATTCAAGGAATTGCTTAACAAGAAGGAGAAGCTGCTTGAGCTCGCCAACACACACTTAAATGAAAATTGCTCTGCAGTTATTCTTAAAGAACTTCCGTAGAAACTTGGAGATCCCAGTCGTTTTGTGCTCCCTTGTACTTTTAACCAAACCGACAAATTTACTGCCTTAGCCGATCTCGGGGCAAGTATTAATTTGATGCCTCTAAGTGTTTGGAAAAAGTTATAATTGCCCGACCTTACACCCACCAAAATGACTCTTGAGCTAGCCAATCACACTCTCGCTTACCCCGTTGGTATTGCCGAAGATGTGTTCATTAAAGTTGGCACATTCACTTTTCCGGTCGACTTTTTCGTTGTTGATTATGAAATGGACCCTCGTATTTCGTTAATACTTGGGCGCCCTTTTTTGAGAACCGGTAGAGCTTTAATTGATGTGGATAAATGTGAGCTCATCTTAAGAGTCGGGGATGATGCACAAGTTTTTGAAATGGGGAAGCTTACAAGCAAATCCTTTGGAAGAGAATCAGCGAATATGATTAATGTGCTTGATGATTTTGTCGTCTACAACAATCCTCTATTCGATACTTGCAATGATAATCCACTTTTTCAAGATGATGTGGATGATTGTCTCTCCAATTTGGAACCTTCACCCATATATGATTCTCCACCGATCTTTGATGCTTATGATGATGATTCTAGTTCGGATGGAGATGATTATGATGATTTTAATTCCGAGTATCCCGACATGCCCACGTATGATGATTTTGATGAGGCCGATACTCTTTCGAGTGATTCTTCTCATGATGAAGATCCTCCGCCATCACTTGATCCTACTTTGGACGATTACTCATTTGAGGAAGACTTCTCTACTTTTCTCAATACCTATTTCCCTCATGAGAGTGATGCACCTCCTTTGGACTTTGATAATTATGGTCTTGATCCTACTTTGGATTTGAAGAAAATTCTTTCAAAGGAGAAGCAACCGGACGACACCAACATCCGAAACACGTATGATTTAACACCTCTTTGTCCACCTTCTGAGGACGAGGTTGTGCATTTTCTTCGCGGATCATCTTCAAATTCTGCTGAGCCTGAGTGCTATTTTCCCCTAAAGGAAAAGGTGTTCGACCCCGGTATCGATATTCTTCAGCCATCTCAGTATCCGTCTGATGAAATAAAAGGAAAAATCTTTGGAACTTATGGAAATCTGCTTGCACCTCTTCACCCTTGCTACCACCGTGCTCCATCTTTGCTTAAGGGAACCTTGCCTACTCTTCTTTGGCATGCCTTGTTCGCCTTAAGCTTGTGCTATTTGATGGACGAAAACTATGTCTTTGATCCCGGTGGATAGGTTTCATGCTTCTTCCTATGATAATCAAGGTCGAGTCAGGCTCACGACTCGGTTAACAAAAATCAAGCGCTTCTTGGGAGGCAACCCATGTATCTATCTTTTAGCTTTCTTTATCCTAAGTGTAGGGGAGACCCGTTGGTGCTTGCTATTTCCTCTCTTCTAATATTCAGGGATTAGAGCTTCAAAGACACACTGTTGATGATTTTTGACGACCCGTGATTCCGTTGTTTCCGTCTTCCCGGTTCTATCCTAAACTCTTTTCGATTCACTATTTTATATTTTCCAATATTAAAATAGGAATCTCGTTAGTTATCTTTTCCTTAGCGAGATTTAAACAACATGCACAATGTCCTAAGTGTAGGGGAGTTTACTCCCACATGCTTAAACATTGAGGACAATGTTTATATTAAGTGTAGGGGGGGACTTCTATCGATGTTAAGTGGCCTTTTCCTTGTATTTGTCCTCATTTTAACCAGAAAATCAATTTTTCGACATTTTTCAAAATTTTTGATCTATTTTGGCCTATTAGTTTTACCTTTGTATAGTTATCTTCTTTCTTATTAGAATAAATTTTTAATAAAGTGGTTTTTAATTTTCAAACGTTGTGAATCTTTTGACTCAACCCGATTTTACTTATCTAAGTTTACTCTAGCTAGTATCCTTAACGTGTTTAAGTCAAGTTTTGCTAGGCTTTTATATAGGGAGCTATAAAACACGAAAGTTTTAACTCTCACGGGTTAAGAACAAGAACTTTTCGCAAGTTCCTATAATTGATCCTAGAGAGTCGTTTATCAAGGGAACTTTAAAATGCGAATTCTAAACTTGAAAAAGTCGAAGAATTTGCAAGATCCTATAGATGACTCGAAAACCCAAAACTTTGATTTAATAGGCTAAGCATCCACGAGTCTCATTCCTTGAGGTTTTAAACTGTGTAGAACGAGAGATGATAGAGTCAATTATAAGTTTGGTATTCTTTCCGAATTTATGTGAGTTAATTATAAGCCTATTCTCCCATCGCTTGCTAATAAATTTATCTGCAATAAATAAGGTTGTACGATTTCAAAAGTTACTTAGCTTCTAGCCCAAGATCGTTTAAAAGTTGCTCGGTATGGATTAGAGTTCATAGCCAAGGCATAACTTATTGAAGCGGGATGCGAAGATTGGCGAGTCCAAAAAGGCCCTAACAAGGCATGAGGGCTACATTTTGTTGCTAAAGATCCAAAGTGATGTGAAGAATCATTATTCAAAGATCAATATGAAGGATCGAGACACACGACGAAAAGCAAAAACTCCCCAAAAGTCATGGAGAAGTCTATCCGAAAAGACCCTAGCAAGGTATAAGGATAAATAGATTCAAGTCCAAAAAGGAGGCGGATCGTTGTATATCAAAGTCCAAAATAAAGATTGGAGAAAAATGAAGAAGTCGTGGTCCAAATATGAAGAATCTCTCAAAACTTCAAGTGAAGAAATTCCTATTATGAAGAGAACATCATTATTTCATGAACGTCTCTCAAAGATTTGAAGTATGAAGTCTCTGCCAAATATCGGTCAGAGAAAGGTCTCAAATCGCGAAGCGAGTTATGCCAAGATATGAACTTTATGAGGTCCCGAGAAGCAGTTTTAAAAGATTTTGTTCTTTAGCTAACTATTGATCAAATCGTCCCACTTTATTTTCAGCCTAAATAACTATCGAAATAAGTCAAATATGCATCCTCGTGATCATTCAAGACAACAATAAAATATAAGAGATACACCTAGGAATAAGGGAGTCTAAGTAAAGAATTGGCCCACATGAGTTCGTGTTAGTTTGCTAACTTATAATAACAATGATCTCGTTTTTAAGCTTGGTTCGGAGAAAGTGAAAACTTGAGGATGATGATCATTCATGACATTTCCAAAACCCTAAGGTATGTTTTTGATTTCTTTACTTTGAATGTTTATAATTTCCTATCTCTTTAATAAAGGCCAACGTGGATTGATTATGATGAAAAGTGTAATCGTGCTTTGTAACTAATGCATTGCATTAGGACATTGCAATGGTCAAGTGTAGGGGATTTGATAGGTGTGTAAACACCCATCCTTTTCACCACTTAACTACAATAATAACCGAGCCAAAACGTGTATTTTATGTCGTAAATGTCGGAATTATGCGTGGTTTGTGTTTTTGTTGTGATTTAGGACGAAAATGTGAAAAGGGGAGAAAACACGAGCATTCACGGGCTTTTATCGAAGAAAAAGACAAAAGACGAAGTCAAGAAATCAAGAGTGCAAAAAGAACGGAAGTCCAACACCAATTCTGAAGATTTATCGAAGAAAAAGTCAAAAGACGGAGGTTTACTTAAAGCCGAAGAACTCAAGTCTAATTTATTGAAGAATTACAAGACGAGTTTAAAGAAATCCCGAGACAAAGTCATTAAAGTCAAAGAATTAAGAAGATTAAGGACTTAATGATACAATTAAAGAAAGAAGAAAGATGGGAGGAAGCTTCCTAAGCACCTCCCTAATCCTCCCCTATAAATAGATTATTAGGATATTCATTTGTTCTTGTTGGCTAGAGTGACACTAGTTCTTCCATTTTCATTTCCTTGCACATTTAAATACATGTCATTTACTTAATTGTCAAATTTAAATACTTGTCTTGCACCTTAAATTCCTTTAATTTCAAGTAAGTTTCCTTTTAATTATTGTCAATCTTTACTTTTATTGTTTATCTCTCATCTACCTTTCTCTTTATTGATTTAATCTTATTGTTTATGTGCTTATTTGGTTGCTTATTTCATTAAGTGTCACGTTTTATGGTATTGATTGTTTTGGATTATTTATTTTATAGCTTATTTGTGTTTATCTTAAAGTTTCTTAAGTATTTATAAAAGTTATTTTTATATAAAAGTTGTTTTCGTATATCTTTTTCATAAGTGTTTTCAAAAGTCTTTAAATTCTAGCTTATTAGCTTTTTCTTATACGTGTTTCCTTAGGTTTTTAGTCTAGTGCTTATTTGATTAATAGCTTATTAGAACTAGTTTATTACGTTTTTATTTACTGTATTCCGATCTAACCAATCGGAATAGGGTTTTATATTCCGACCAGCGCTCCCTTTGCTTGGTCGGAAAAGGGTTTGTGACATGCCGATCAAAGGGGTGAGTTTGGTATTCTGATTTCAGGTCTTGGTGAAAGCATTCCGACCAGGAGTCCACTCCTCATTCCGATCGGGGGTATTTGTTAGGTTATTTCGATTAGGAGTTGGTTCCTCACATTCCGACAAGAGGTTGTAATTGGTATTCCGATTGGGATTCCTATCAGCATTCCGATCAGTGATTACGATCTCATTCCGATTTGTCATACCGTGTGTATTCTGATTACATTCCGATCAAGGTGTTTTTGGATATTCCGACAGGTGAGTTATTCCGACCATATTCCGATTGGAAGGTAAGTGTACATTCCGATCGGAATGTATTCCGACGGTAGGCTTGTTTTATATTTTGTCTTGTTTAATTTTTAAGTTTACATTTTAATACTTTGTCATATTTTAATTTTCGTCACGTTTTAATTTCAAGTAGTTTAATCAATTTACTTTTCCGAGTTTTAATTTTGCACCATTTACTTTTTAATTAGTCTTAGATTTAAATTACCGCCATTTACCTTAAAGTTTTTGCACCTTTAATTTTACTACAACGACACAACTATTTGTTTCACCAAAGATAACTGAGTCGCATAGTTAACCAGTAATCAATTCGATTAGACTTGGAACAACGATATTTTCTTACTAGGTAAAAGCTTTGTATCAGTTCCCTATATAAAAGTCTAGCAAAACTTGAATTGAGCGGGTTAAGGAATGTAAAGGGCAATGCCCATCAAGTCAAAAATTAGCTCTTATTCTACCCATCAGAAAATATACATTCGTGTCTTAAAAACACTTACTAAAACTAAGAAAAAATTTAAAATTTGGCCATTTTTAGCCTTAGTAGCAACAAAACGTTGAAAGTTTGAAAAAGTGAGGGCGTAGCAAAGCAAGTATCTATTCACCCCCCCCCCCCATACTAAAATTAAACATTGTCCTCAATGTTTCGAGTCTAAAGGTGGAGCACCCCCATAATAGAGACGAAGAGTCGAATGCTTAGGATCTAGCATGGAAAGGGTGATCAACAATATATCTAAAGCCGTTAATTAAGTATGCTAAAAGATAATTGTTAGAACAATAAAGGATATGTCATGGATTCGTGAAAAACTTCTTCAAGCAAACGATCGAGGCTCACATAAACGAACACGAGAGTCTTCAATCGTTGTGATGATGATAATCTAGATAACACATTCACAAACAACCACGAGACAACGAGTTGGAAGGGTACAAATCCCCTCTCATTATTTATTAGAAACCATAAAAAGGATAAGCATGGGATCTCCCCACGAGGCACCTCGTTTTTGATTACCGAGTCATGAGATCGACTCGATCCCCTCAATGCTAATTATCATTGGGGAAGGTGACTTGGTCGAGGTCATCCAATGAAGGAACTTCCCCACCAAAGTAGTGCTTAAGCCTATGTCCATTCACCTTAAAGTTAGGACCATCATTTTGAGCTAGCTCGATGGTCCCATAAGGAAACACTTGTGTAATGGTGAAAGGACCCGACCAACGAGATTTTAATTTTCCGAAAAATATCTTTAATCGAGAGTTAAAAAGTAACACTTGATCACCAACGTTAAAAACCCGGTTTTAATCTTTGCATCATGAAACTTTTTAGTCTTTTCTTTGAAAATTAATGAATTTTCATAAGCATTATCTCTTAATTCATCCAGTTCATTCAATTGTATTTTCCGGTGATCTCCCGCGGTCTTCAAGTCAAAATTAGCATGCTTAAGGGGCCAATATACCTTATGCTCCAATTCAATAGGCAAATGACAATTCTTTCCGTAAACCAACTTATAAGGAGTACAACCGATAGGTGTCTTATAAGCGGTCCTAAAGGCCCATAAAGTGTCATCGAGTTTGTCGGACCACGAAGCACAGTTTTCTCCAATCGACCTCTCTAAAATCCTCTTTAAAGCTCGGTTTGAAACCTCGACTTGCCCACTCGTTTGCGGGTGATAAGCCATAGAAAGACGATGAGTAACTCCATATTTCTTTAAGACCTTCTCGAATTGGTCAGTACAAAAATGGGTTCCATGATCGCTTATAATAGCACGAGGGGTTCTAAACCGAGAGAATAGTTTCTTCAAAAAGTTCACTACCACACGAGCATCATTAGTAGGTAAAGCCTTAGCTTCCACCCACTTAGAAAGGTAGTCGACGGCGATGAGGATATACTTGCTACCATGAGAAGATGGAAATGGCCCCATAAAGTCTATGCCCCAAATGTCGAAAATCTCACACACTTGAATTATATTTTGCGGCATTTCATCACATTGAGACGATTTTCCTTGACGTTGGCACGAATCACACGACTTCACAAGTGCGTGTGGATCACGATAGATAGAAGGCCAAAAGAAGCCGACATCGAACACTTTCTTAGCCATGAGATTAGCACCGTGGTGACCACCCATGGATCCCTCGTAACAATCTCTAAGGATGTTAGAAGCTTCGGCACCAAAAAACACAACGTCGAACGAGTTGATCCGCACAAACCCGAAAGAGATAAGGGTCGTCCCAAAGATAGAACTTGACGTCACGAAAAAATTTTCTCTTTTATTGTGTCGTTATACCCTTGATTATGAAATTGCCCGCATGGTAATTTGCAATGTCGGCAAACCATGGGGTGGTGTCTTTAGAATTCACTACACCGAGAGTTTCGAGAGGAAATATTTCGGTGATTTCCTTGTTCTCGAAAACATCTTTGTGAGGATCTTCTAGACGAGAGAGATGATCGGCCGCTAGATTCTCGACTCCTTTTTTGTCAAGCACGGTGACATCAAATTCTTGGAGGAGGAGCATCCAACGAAGCAATCTCGGCTTAGCATCTTGCTTAGCTAAGAGATACTTGATAGCCGAATGGTCGGTATACACGATGCTTTTAGTTAAGACGAGATAAGGTCGGAATTTCGTAATCTCAAAATACTCACAAGAAAGCGGGGAAACGAGGCGGCGCGAAGCACTTAAGAGCCTTTTTCCTTAGGGTATATTTTATAATACCCGCCTTATAGTCACCTTATAGTTTGTATTTTTCAAAATCGAGCTTCACGAAAGTATTTATCTATTTTTTCCTTTTTCTTTTTGTTTGAGATTCGAATACAATAATTAGGAGATCAAATCCAAATTAAGGTTGTGTTTGCACACTTTTGGAGATATTTTGTATTTGTTGTGATACTTAATACAATATAGTAATAATAATTTCACAAGAAAAACGAAAAAAACCGATAATACGTATTAGTAGAGTTCTACAAGTACAAATACTATTAATGGTTAATATTAAAAACAAAATGACGAATTAATCACGACACACCTCCCCGGCAGCGGCGCCAAAATGATTGTGGTAAACTTACACCTCTTAGGAAAAAGGCGTAAAAGCGGTAAGTATTAAGTGATGATTTAGGAAAATCAAACACTAATGACCCAATTAAGTTCGTTTCCCAAGGAGGTATATGTGTGTGACTAAAATGCAATGAGATTTGAGATTAATACTTGAAAGATGGGGATGAGAAAATAGAATGACGAAGACGTGAAAATTATTATTACGACGACTAAAATTAAAACCGTAAAAAGAGCTACAATAAAAATTAATTCCAAAAATTACCAAAAAATTACCAAAAATCAAATTAAATAAACTAAGAGTTTACAAATGATCAAAACTTTTTCAAACCTTTTAATTAATTGAATATGAATTTTTAAATGCTAATTAAAGCCCTAAAATCAAAATAATTATTAAAAAGTCCAAATAAAGATTTTTCACTTTGTAAACCTCTAAAATTACCAAATAAGAATAAAAACTATTTTTATAAATTTTTAAACTAATTAAAACTATATAAAATGATTAAAAACTATTAAAAAATTAAAATAATTCTAGAAATTAGAAAATAAAGACAAAATTAATCTAAGAGTTGCAAAAATCCTATTTTAATGTATTAAACTTAAGAAAAATATAAAAAGTGCAAAAATGTGAAATTTGAAATTTAATAATAAAATAATATTAAAATAATATTAATAATACAAAAATTATAAAAAATTCTAAAAACTTATAAACTAGTTTATTTTAACCTAAATAAGCAGAAAATGAAAGTGAAATGACCAAATTACCCCTAATGGGCCCCCAAATGGGCTAAAAACCAAAATAGTCAACTTAAATGGGCTAAATGGGCCCAAAAAGTCAAACTAGGCCCAAATAACCTGAAAAAGCCCTATCCGACTCAAAATTTAATTCTAAACACAAAAGTCTGAAGGCCCAAAAGCTGGTTTTGAGCTTATCACAGCTTAAAAGGTCAACAGCTTATCCTTATTGGGCCAATAAGCCCATTAAGCAATAATCGAATGCCATAAGCTCTAATTGAACACACAACCTACTTTTGAGATGCCTAAGAGATCTGTGAAAAGAAAATTTTTAAAAAAACACACTCAATAAGCCAGAAATAAGCAAAGTAGAATTTCACTAAACGACAAAATAGTCGGGTTAGAGTTCTAGGACGTTTAAGAAGCTCTGGTTTGTTACAAAAGCTCACAAATAGCTTAACTAAGAATAATCAATCATAAAATTCACAAAAAGTCAAGTATAATAAGTTGTAGGAGCAAATAAGCTGGCTAAAAAAGCCAAATAAGCTAGTTTTCAAGCAAAAGCTTAACCAAATGACTTGTAACCTTCCAGATTTGATATTAAGCTGAGAAAAATGACACCTATTACAAAAGCCAAGTTGTTGCAGTACCAATAAGCAGTTCTAAAAGATAAGCCAAATTGTGCTTATTTGACCAAAAGTCAAAGTTCTCCAAAATTCACCAAATGATCAGGGATTGTTTGCAGGCTTGTTTTAAACAATTTTTGTGAAGAACTCAAGGTAGAGTCCTTGTGAATCAAGTGGTCAGTTGACCAAATGACAATAGATTTTGGCAATATAAGGCCAATAAGCCAGTTAGCTTATAAGCCAGCAACAAAGCAAACCAAATAGCCAAATTGTCTCACAAGCAGCACAAAAACAAGTTCCAAGCAACAAACAAGCAGGGCATACACTAGGTAATAAAATGCAAGGTAAAATTGAGGTGGTCACTTGGCTGATGTAGATGACCACTTCAGCCAACTTTGATAAGCTCTAGCACCCACAATAAGCCACCAAATTCAACAAACAGATAATGCACAGATAGCTTATTACCTAAACTCTTCCCAAACCAGATTTCAGACCTTAGATCCAACAAACAAAGATTTTATTGGATCTGATGTCTTTGACCAATTTCAAACCACTTTTATCAGATTTTTCCAAAACTTTAAAAACCTTTTCCAAACCTCTTGATACTTAACCAATGACTAAAACTTGTTGCATATGACTTGTTTAGACTCTCCAATCCCTAAAAGCCAAGGGCACAAGGCCACAAGGCCTTATGATCCCAAAATCCCAAACAGCCTTGTTTTAGTCCTTTTTCAAACAAACTTTTTATTCAATCAAACAACCTACTGATTTTAAGGTTCAACTAGCTCAACTAGGTGACAACTAAGAGATATCAACTATATAACACAAAGCACAAACACAAGAACAACAAATCACATGGCAAACTTCATATCAGACATAAACATGGAAATTTTTTAGAGGAAACATAACAAGAGCTTATACCTACCCCGCACAACTTCCTAGAGGGATCAACTATGCTCCTTGGACCACTCTCAACAACTAGAGAGTGACCAAGGTCCTTGAACAAATGAGATGGAATATGCCTTGGTTGATGGTTCAAAGCAGAACCTCAAGGGCTTTATATCTTCAACACAAGCAGCAAACAAACTATCCAAAGGTTGATAAACCTTCACTAGCTTGGTGTCAACAAGCTTGCAAGGGCTTATTTTTTTTGTAAAGGGTTAGTACAAGATAGATAGCAAAATCAGATGACAATTTTCAAGCTTACTTCAAACTTGAAAACCTTACCAAACATAAACGTGCTTTAACCACAAGATCAAAGCACCTTTATAACATCAAATGGAACTCAGAATTACCCTTAAACAACACCAACTTTCAAAAAAAATACAAAGGAATTACAATTTTCTTAAAATACCAACTTTTATAAATTTTAAAAAGGAATTACAATGTTTAAAGAGTAAAACTGGAACAAGGCTCTCTCACATGTTGAGGAGTCCTTATATAGGCAAATACAAGGCAGAAATAAGCAAAACCCTAGGCTATGAAGTCCTAAAAATGCCCCTTATAACACCCCGGGTAGGGTCAAAATATGCGGAAATATCCACGGAGATGTCACAAGGGTGGATCGATAGCATATAGTCCATAGAGCATAAGATAAAAAGTTAGTCAAATCAGATTACATGTTTATTCAAACAAATGAATAAAAATTGTTTTAAACAAGACAGTAGGTGATTGTTTTCGTTTCCCAAATAGAACCCCTGACGAGTCCTACGATGCAGATTTCTAAGATGCTAGAGACCATGCACACACCACGTACTAACTTCATATTCCTGTGCAAAACATACTAACGGGGGTCAACATAAAGTTGGTGAATTTACAAATTTTAACAATTAATTAGTTTGGACATACAATAATAATAGAAGTAATAATGCACAAAGCATTCTTACTAAAATGTAAATAACATTTGTTTATTATTAGAAACTAAAGCTTAACCCATAGTCCTCAACAGATGAGGACGTAGTGTCTTACAAAAAGACACCCATTTCAGTTCTAACATGGTATACGTCTGTTGTCCCGGCCAAGGCACAGTGAGCATGACTCACCCAGACGGGGATGGTCAATCCCTAATAGATCTATTTATAACATTCGAGCGATTTACAACAATTTAACAGTTTCAATAATAATCAATCAAAATCATGTTTATACAATTCATTTATGTCCATCTAACACTCTCAAAATCGGGTCATATTAGCGGAAGGGTACTTGAGTGTTACTTACATGATACAATCACACAATTATAGAAAACGTCTCAAAACGAGTCATTTTAATAAGACATACATCCATTCATTCAAAAGATAATAATCCATACACGGTCCCAGATAATTTTAAAATATTTATAGTACATATCAAAAGATAAAAGTTGTTTAAATGGATATATTTTATAAAAGCGGGCCAGCGTCACCAAAATTTAGCAAGCTTCATGAAACCACCTTCCTTGAGTACCTTCTTTATGGACCTGAGATAAAACATGCTATAAAATCAACAAAAATTGTTGAGTGAATCCATAGAGATTAAATTAAATAATGAGAACAAAAGTATTCTGAATAACCTTCCATGGTTAATAATTCATCGAAAGACAATTATGTTGTACGGACATAATTATCGGTGTTATTACATAAGCCTCGTGACATTGAACGTTAACATATATTATTTCAGCCCAACACACCTAGCCAAGTGCGTATATTTCTCTTATACGCATGCATCCGATGTTTCATTACTAGTGCTTCACTACACCACGCGATAGCTAGTCGCGACCGGATTGGGCGTCACCCCGATAGATCTATCCATAGTATTAGCGTTCTTTCGATTAACAATTCACGATTCAATGGGTCTTTTAAGGATAAAGCTAACTTATGTAATAACTTTCATCTAAGCATACAATCGGGTCCCTTGTATTCTATTTTAAAAATAAGCATGTTATCCCCCTCGCGAGTTTTATAAAATAAGTAAATAAATAAAAGCGAGGCTATGAACTCACCTTAGCGATAACGATATCAAACGAGGATATCGATCAGATAATAGTGACAGTAGTGAAATGATGAAATAGGATAAGATAGGAGGTCGTGAGCTTCTAACGGCGACCTAAAATAAAGATGACGCATCTTAGAATGACAGCGTACAAATTTGAAATAAGTTATATAAAGATTTCTAAAATATAGTTTGGACTAATTTTGAAAAGAATAATATTGACAAGGGTTAAAAGTGTTACTCTAGAATTCTATAGTATTAATTTGTATTTATCACTATAATTTAAGGACTAAAATGTTAAAATCCATTTAAATTGCATGAACTTGACGTCAATAACACTTCTTCATTCTCATTATTTCATTTGTATAGTAGTAGCAATTATAGTTCATAATATTGAGTTCAAGTAATACCTTAGCTTCTCGTGGATATATGAATGACCCGTAGTCGTGATGCGAGTTTAAATACCCAAACGAACACCAATACTAACAAAGTTAAACATGCCCGAGACTCAAACCAAACCATGAACTCGAACCCGCTATTAATGAGCCAGAAATCCTAACGTACATAACAAGTAGACGTGACCCAAATCTTAATCTTCATACCAAAAATATATCAGTTTAGCTCTCCAAAATTACATATTGAGTTAGAGCTCATGCACTGCCATCTATTATTGATTATTTTGAAAGGATAGTATCAAAAAAAAATTTCTTTTTTTCTACGCCACTTTTTGAAAGTAACAAACTTTCAACTTACATGTACATTGTATTATTTTATTTTATTTTTCAATTTTAACGTCACATATGAGATTGACACGTTGAAATCAAAATGGCATTTTCATTCTTCATGCATTCTTCATTAGACACGTAGGTGTTGATTTTTTTTAATTTATTTATTACAATTATCATATTAGTATAAAAGGGGGTATTATCGAAACCCGATATTTTAAAAGTTACGCGATTAAAAAGATACCCGTAAGACACAAAAAAATAAACGCTCAATATAAAATAAAAACATCGACATTTGGAGAACATCTATATTTCGATATAAAAATAAGGACTTATAATTTAATAAATGTTAACGCGCTATATAAGCGAACGACACTTAAAGGTTTATCGTAAATTACGAAAAATACTTTTAAAAGAAAATATTAAAAATAAAATAAAATAAAATAAAAATTAAACGACAACAATAGAAAATATTTTTATGTCATAACGAGAAATAAATATCGATACCTAACGTATTCCTTGCCGGTTATAACCTAAACGACATTCTTACGTTAAGTTTCAAGCCATAACCTTCTCGGTTAACCGATAATTCAAAATTCTCGTTAAAGTAATCATATAATACTTAATAGTCGAGATTAAAATATCGACCTGAAATTCACGGATTGTCACATCATTCCCACCAAATTGGGATCTTCGTCCCGAAGATCAACTTGCGTTCTTCCTCGATCGCTCGTTGAAATCAAAGAGTTAAATGTATTTTGGCCCTCGTCTTGAGTTCCATCAGACTTTGACAATAGGAATACGACTTTGCTTCAGTTGCCTAACTTCCTTATCGATAATATCAACAAGTTCTTTGATGAAATGCAACTTCCGTCGATTCATACTTCAATAAGAGGGATAATAAGATTTTTGTGAGAAATAAATTTCTTTAAGTTCGACATATGAAAGAGTATTGTGAATTCCTTGTAGTTCTCGAGGTAATTTAAGTTTTCATGCCACCGGACTCACTTTCGATATCATCTCGAAGGGTCCAAACTAACGGGGACTTAACTTCCCACGTTTTCTAAAATATATAACACTTTTTCCATGGTGATAACCTTGGCATAACCTTTCCACCTACCTCGAATTCCAAAGGTTTTCGCTTCACATCATCATAACTTTCATGTCTACTACGAGTAGTTAACAAACGATTATTAGTTAGCGCGATCGATTTATTTATCAGAATAGAATGATCAGAATCAATCAATCAACATTGACACAAATTGAATCGTATTCAGACTGAGTTTTCAAGAGCTTAACAATGAATCCATTGTAATTTGCTCTTACTTCCCAGATGATAACGATTAACACAATCGTAATCACTTAAAGGCTTATTTACCTCTTTTTATTCCAGAATACATTGTAGGCTCTTTCTATCGGTGGATACCGTACACTTAGTGCCATAAAAATAATGTTTCCATAGGCGAAGAGTAAAAATCACCACTTTTATCGATCATATGTCGGAGAAATGGTATAGAACTAGCCAAAGATCACACTTTGAGAACTTCGCGTATAACTTTTCGTTCTTTAACAAGTTCAATATAGTCCTTAAGTGTTTGGCATGTTCTTCCTCGCTCTTAGAGCAGATAAATCATCAAGGAAAATGATCATGAATTTATCAAGATACGGTATACAAATGCGATTCATTAAGTCAATGAATACAGCAGGTGCATTGGTCAACCCCAAAAGGTATAACCCGAAACTCATAATGACCATAACGAATCTAAACGCCATAATAGGAATATCTTCCTCGCGTATGCGAAGTTGATGGTAAACAGAATGAAGATTAATCTTGGAGAAAATACGAGAATCTTGAGGTTGATCAAGTAGATCATAAATTCTTAGAGGTGGGTAACGATTTTCAATCGTTAGCTTATTCAGCTCCCGATAATCGATGCACATACGGACGAACCATATTTCTTCTTAACGAATAAAATAGGAGCTCCCCAAAGTGATGAGCTCGGTCGAATAAAACCATTATCAGATAGTTCTTGCAACTGCACAAATGATTCCTTCAACTCGGATGGTACTAATTGATATGGCGCACGTGCCACAGTTACAGCACCGGGAATTTGATCAATTAGGGATTCTATTTGCCTTGGAGGCGTAAAACCTGGATAATCTCCCAAAACACTTTGGAATAGTTACAAATGACTAGATTAATTCTACTTACTTTTCTTACGATTCCTTCTACGACACTTAAGCTAAGAATAAATCACAACCCTTTTTGATATACTTACGAGCTCTAATGCACGAAACGATTTTCAGTTTGGAATTATGTGTCCTATGAGCTAATAAGCCATGCAGATAGCTTCACAAATAGTAAATGGCTTAGAAGAAGTCATATCACCGTGTATATTCTTGGTCAGCCCGTGAAAATATTGCTTGACCTTGACAGTTCAAGTTCTACCATTCACGTTGGTCATGAATTTAGTTAAAGATACACCAACTTATTCACTAACAACTTGGCAGATTCGTGCTTCAGTCATAGCTTTCATTGACTGCATGATTTTTGTGCAACGCAAATCAAATCATAATGAGTATTCATTCAATGGTTGCGTTATACCACGGATTTTTAAAAGAGAAAAGAAAAGAAAGATAATAATAGAACGATGTATAATTTGGAATCAAAAGATAGTCACTTCATTGATCACAAACTAGTGCAAGTTGCATTGTCAAGCATTATAGATTATCATCGTCTAATGCCATACAACTTAAAAGACTAGTCCTACTAACTGATGTCACAGTTTAGTTATTGATTTATGAAAAGATACTACAACTGATATACTAATTCACAAGAGTTACTAGGTAATTCACGTGGCTAAGAAAACTCCTCGGTCCCACTAGAAGAAGATTTCTACAGTGTTTTTCAGAGACTCTTGATATCCTCCTGGTTTTGGAACAGCCCAAATACAACCATCCCACGATCATAGAATTAAAGGAACAAAATAAAAGAATGAATCGAGAAAACGAATTATGAGTCAATGGGAGTTTAAATGTGCGGATGCTATATGCTTAAGCCCACACGTTTATAAATCATTATTTCCATGGATTGATCAATTCCGTCCAAATAAGATTTAGAAATTAATGGTTCAACAATTTATAATTTCCTTGTTCAAATAAATGGCCAATTCATTTCAAAAAGACGATTATAAATCACCTTATTTAAGCATCACCAGCTCAACGCAAAAGATTAGAATCGAAACAAACGAGAAAGTGATTTAGCAGAAAATGGTCAGTGATATGATATGGAATCCTGGTTGGCATGTGAATACCATAAAAATCAATCTCAACTTCTAACAATCAATAGTACCATCTTAGACAAAATTGTTTCTATCAAAACAGTATAATGTCGAGGACTAATGAAAATGCAAATTAAATTTTTTAAACGATATAAACGGATTGAGGAATCAATAATAAGAACCAAGGAATCAAAATCCTTGTAACCAAAAGTATATCATCAAAAATATCAACCATCTCGGTGGGATCATGTATATCCACAACTTATTTAGTCTTGAGAATAACAAGATTCATTTCAGGAATAGATTCAGCACTAGCATTAAAATGACTAAGGTGGCTTCGTGACAGTCTACGTCGTATAAATATCTCGTATAAGTATAAAATTATCATTTATAATTAAATAATTGAAAACATACCTTGTGATTCACAAGTACAAATAATCGATAATCATTACAGCATATATATATATATATATATATATATATATATATATATATATATATATATATATATATATATATATATATATATATATATATATATATATATATATATATATATATATATATATATATATATATATATATATATATATATATATATATATATATATATATATATATATATATATATATATATATATATATATATATATATATATATATATATTATCCAATATATATAATTTTCTCATTCTCGTCCATTGGTAACTCGGAGGTTTCGCTTGCAACTGTTATAGTCAAAAGATTTCAAAAATTCATTTTTGGAAAATCTTTTCGTTCACTATAACTTGAGCTCTGATACCAATCTGTAACACTCTCAAAATCGGGTCATATTAGCGGAAGGGTCCTTGAGCGTTACTTACATGATACAATCACACAATTATAGAAAACGGCTCAAAACGAGTCATTTTAATAAGACATACATCTATTCATTCAAAAGATAATAATCCATATACGGTCCTAGATAATTTAAAATATTTATAGTACATATCAAAAGATAAAAGTTGTTTAAATGGATATATTTTATAAAAGCGGGCTAGAGTCACCAAAATTTAGCAAGCTTTATGAAACCACCTTCCTTTAGTACCTTCTTTATGAACCTGAGATAAAACATGCTATAAAATCAACAAAAATTGTTGAGTGAATCCATAGAGTTTAAATTAAATAAAGAGAACACAAGTATTCTGAATAACCTTCCATGGTTAATAATTCATCGAAAGACAATTATGTTGTACGGACATAATTATCGGTGTTATTACATAAGCCTCGTGACATTGAACATTAACATATATTATTTCAGCCCAACACACCTAGCCAAGTGCGTATATTTCTCTTATACGCATGCATCTGATGTTTCTTTACTAGTGCTTCACTACACCACGCGATAGCTAGCCGCGACCGGACTGGGCGTCACCCCGATAGATCTATCCATAGTATTAGCGTTCTTTTGATTAACAATTCACGATTAAATGGGTCTTTTAAGGCTAAAGCTAACTTATGTAATAACTTTCATCTAAGCATACAATCGGGTCCCTTGTGTTCTATTTTAAAAATAAGCATGTTATCCCCCTCGCGAGTTTTATAAAATAAGTAAATAAATAAAAGCGAGGCTATGAACTCACCTTAGCGATAACGATATCAAACGAGGATATCGATCAGATAATAGTGACAGTAGTGAAATTATGAAATAGGATAAGATAGGAGGTCGTGAGCTTCTAACGACGACCTAAAATAAAGATGACGCATCTTAGAATGACAACGTACAAATTTGAAATTAGTTTTATAAAGATTTCTAAAATATAGTTTGGACTAATTTTGAAAAGAATAATATTGACAAGGGTTAAAAGTGTTACTCTATAATTCTATAGTATTAATTTGTATTTATCACTATAATTTAAGGACTAAAATGTTAAAATCCATTTAAATTGCATGAACTTAACGTCAATAACACTTCTTCATTCTCATTATTTTATTTGTATAGTAGTAGCAATTATAGTTCGTAATATTGAGTTCAAGTAATACCTTAGCTTCTCGTGGATATATGAACGACCCGTAGTCGTGATGCGAGTTTAAATACCCAAACGAACACCAATACTAACAAAGTTAAACATGCCTGAGACTCAAACCAAACCATGAACTCGAACTCGCTATTAATGAGCCAGAAATCCTAGCGTACATAACAAGTAGACGTGACCCAAATCTTAATCTTCATACCAAAAATATATCAGTTTAGGTCTCTAAAATTACATATTGAGTTAGAGCTCATGCACTGCAATCTATTATTGATTATTTTGAAAGGATAGTATCAAAAAAAAAATTTCTTTTTTTCTACGCCACTTTTTGAAAGTAACAAACTTTCAACTTACATGTACATTGTATTATTTTATTTTATTTTTCAATTGTAACGTCACATATGAGATTGACACGTTGAAATCAAAATGGCATTTGCATTCTTCATGCATTCTTCATTAGACACGTAGGTTTTGATTTTTTTTATTACAATTATCATATTAGTATAAAAGCGGGTATTATCGAAATCCGATATTTTAAAAGTTACGCGATTAAAAAGATACCCGTAAGACACAAAAAAAATAAACGCTCAATATAAAATAAAAACATCGACATTTAGAGAACATCTGTATTTCGATATAAAAATAAGGACTTATAATTTAATAAATGTTAACGCGCTATATAAGTGAACGACACTTAAAGGTTTATCGTAAATTATGAAAAATACTTTTAAAAGAAAATATTAAAAAGAAAAGAAATAAAATAAAAATTAAACGACAACAATAGAAAATATTTTTATGTCATAACGAGAAATAAATATCGATACCTAACGTATTCCTTGCCGGTTATAACCTAAACGACATTCTTACGTTAAGTTTCATAACCTTCTCGGTTAACCGATAATTCAAAATTCTCGTTAAAGTAATCATATAATACTTAATAGTCGAGATTAAAATATCAACTTGAAATTCACGGATTGTTACAGTCCAATGTATGTTTGCATATTTTCTTTCCCAAAAAGGGAAAGTTTTATCAAAGTTTATATGGGGCTGTAAACTCACTTGGGAGTAGGCAATTGCTTGTTTAACACGGATATCCAATTAAAGCTCACACCAAAGTTATGCCTAATCAGATAGTACAGTCTTAATAGATAGTACATAGAACATATATGTATGCTTATACGGATTTTATTCAGTTCATTCATACTATGGTATTTATCTAAATAACCGTAGTTCAAGTAGCATCAATATTCATTTAACTTACTTATATAAGTTTCATTTCAAAGTTCACATAAAATGTTTAACTATTAATATTAGTTAGCATACATGTATTTATAGTAATCATTCAATCTTACAATTAAGTTTTACATTTAAGTAGACATAAAAGAAAATGTTTCACTTAAAATATTAACTTATGTTTATAGTATTTGTATCAATAACATCTAATTAAATTTATAACCAAGTTCTATATTTAAGTAAACATTAAGGGTTTTACTTATAATATATTTACGTGGTAACATTTAATTTAATTTACGTTCATATAATTTTATTTCTTAAAAGTATATGAGTACATGTATTAATAACACATATTCATATTGCTTATACAATTATTTCCTAAAGTAAATATAAATATTTTATTTTGAAAAATAAATATAGTATTTTATTTAACTTTAAAGTTTCCTTAATTTATTTTAAAATTTATAAAATAATTTAAACTTAAGAATTTATACCTTAATTCTTATGGTCCAAGTATTTTAATTATGTTTTATTATAATTAAATAGATTTTAGGGTTAGGGCTTGGAAATGTTTCAGGATGTGGCAAAACTAGTCCTTCTATATTTTTAAATAAGTGAAACTTTCGGATTTTACATATTTAGTACCTAGGGCTTGCTAAAGTTTCGGCTTATGGCAGATTTGGTCCCACTAGTATTATCTAGGTTTTGTAACTTTATAAAAATTTCAAAAACAGTCCCTAGGGCTTCTTTAGGTTTTAGTAAATTACAAAAATAGTCCTTAGGGTTTTAAAATGAAGAAATAACTTTTAGAAACTTCCCAAAATGGTCCCTAGGGTTTAATTTGTCACGGATAATAATTATTAAACCCTAGACTTTTGGATATTTACATTTTCAGTGTTGATCCCAAACTTAGATCGATTTAGCTTGTGTAAACGAGATTAAATCAAGTTAAACACGTAGAGAAACTTTGTTTGTGTATAAAACAATTTAAGTATTATGCGGAATTAATACTCAAACAAGAACACACAAAGAATGTAAAACAAATTTTCACTTGATCGATTAGAAAAAACTTGCTTACAATGAAAGTGTTAAACGTATGAAAACTTATCTGAAACAAAACCTAAAGGTCTTCTTTTATAGACATAAGAAGCCTTGTACAAGAGTCTACGTATCAGCTATTCTAGGTAAAGATAATTATAGAAAATACATTGTTGATCCTATCTTTACTAGAAACAAACTAGAAACATAATACGCGTAGACCATATCTTTCTATCAGTGCTTGACTTCAACCTATCAACGCTTGACTTCTTCCTATCAACGCTTGATCTGTCAATGCTTGTTTTCTTCTTATCAACGCTTGTTTTCTTCTTGTCAGCGTTCAAGTGTACTGGCTACATTTTATTCCCAACAATCCTCCCCTAAACTTGATATCTACTCTAGTAATCAAGTTTCTAAATAAAAATTAAGAACTGGGAGGAATCTTAAAAATCTTATCATATTGGTAATAAACATGCCTAATCAAATCTTTGGCCACGCCACTTGAATAGTCAATCTCCAGCTGTGTTGTCTTCATCTTTTCCAAAACTTCTTTGGACATGGGGTACTCAGCATCTACAAGAAGATACTCAGCAAACTTTGTAGAACTCAAATAGTACACACCAGCAGCTAAATACAAACACCATTGAAGTCCACTGATATCATCCTCAAGATCCTTCCAAACAAGATCTTCTTCTTCTGGTTCACACATTCTCTTGAATGTTGACCAAAGCTTTATTCCATTGACTGAAGTATGTGCTTCAGTCTTATACTTGGCCATCAACAACCTCCAAAGGTCTGCCAAGTCTTCCCTATCCATACTTGCAAAGAGAGACATAATAGTAGTAAATGTGTGTACCTCTTTCCCATATATGCCAATCATCCATAACCCACTTGCATCTTCTTCATAGCTAATGATAGGGTTTCTGGCATCAAGAGGTAACACTTGTACCATATCTGAAGCTTACATGGGTGAGAGCTTAATGCTCCTTCTAAGAACAGCTTCACTGGGAACCACTTTATTTAAATATTTAGGAAACTCAAGTGGAACTCCCTTCTTCAAAGGCCTTGGTACAATCATAGCCTTCTGAATCTCCATCTCTTATGCATGTTCTTCTTTCCTTTCATCTGAAAGAAGTCTGATAGTGTTCATCTCTTGCACTCTTTCCCAAATGGGATAAGCCTTATACTCCAATTCTTCAAAGGATAATCCCTGCAATTTCTTGAAGGACCATCCAGTTCCATGACATCTGAGTAACATGTAGTAAAGCTCCCTTCTATCCCTCTTCAGCAGTGAGAAAACATTGCTAGCCTTATGTTTCAGAATTACCTTGCAGTCTCTTTGAACTCTTAGAAGAATCTCCAATCCCCAAATTTGGTCTGAAATTGTCAAATCTAGATTCTCCATAATCCTATTCTCCCAAGCATGGTACATCTGAGCAACTTCTGGCATATCATAGTCTACTTGCAATTTTAACTCTCTAAGCTTCTCTCTTGCCAAGTCATCACCATATTCAAGTCTTTCTGGTTGTTCAATTATCATTACACTTGAATCGGAACTCCCTTCATCACTTCCTTCTTGTTCTTCAGAAGTGACAACAAATGGTGATTCACCAACCTTCTTCATTTCTTGTTCCACAAGTTGTGCAGCCAACCTTGAATCAAACTCTACTTGTGCTGCATCCTTTGGAACTTCTACTTCTACCTTGATTCCTTTACCCTTATCTAATGGATCAACGATGGGTAAAGATGATGATGGTACCTGTGAAGACACTTCTTTGATGATAGCTGATGACTGGAATACATCAACCATATCTGCAGGTCTGTCAACGCTCAAATTTTGTGTGTCAGCGTTCAAATTTTGCTTATCAACGCTCACCTTACTTGTCTCAGCGCCTCTTGTGAACTGCTCCATCATAGCTGTAAAAGACAAGTTCAAGTTTGTAGGAGTAACCAAAGATGTATCAAAACCTGGTTGCTTCTTCAATTCAGTGAGGGCTTCAGCAACACCCAAAGATTCTCCATCATGTGAGCATTTGTCACTCATATGAATCTGCTCATCTTCCCCTTTGGAAGATTCCTCCATACCACGCCTAGTGTTAGCATCCTCCAAAAGAACAATCCTCTCCCTCAATTGATTGAGTTCAAGGCCTTGTGTACTGACTGTTTGTACCAGGTCTGCATTTTGCTTTTGCAAGCTTATGCAGAGAGCCGTCAATTCCATCAATGTGTATGGTTCCAATCTGCCCTCCTCTAGAATGGGTATTTGACATCCCAAAGTAGAGTCATGGGGCATGGATGTGGTCTTAAAGATGTTAGGACTGTCTTGGCCTGCATCTAAGCGAGTACCAATAGTCTCAACCTCATCCATAGCACCAACCACACTTGTGGTGGTGGTTCTCTCTGTAACATGGCTAGGACCACTAGAGGAGAACACTCCAGTAGTCCTTGGGCGTTTAACCAACCTATATTCAGGGGTGTAGAAGATGATGTGGATTGGGTGGTAGTTTGAAGGTTAAGGGGTGTTTGGGCCTGTGAAGGAAAGGTGTCAACGTTTCGATTACTAGTGTCAACGCCAACATTTAATGTGTCAACGTTGAAGGATTCTTGGTCAATTTCCATGTGTTGAGGTGAAGGCAAAGGATCTGGTATTGGGTCAAGTTGTGGTTGTGGGTCTGGTTGGGGTTGTGTTGCTGCAATAACAGCAAGCATAGCTGGGGTAAGGGGTAATTCACGGTGGGGGTGAGTTCATCTTACTAAAAATAGCTTTCTTTTGCACAGGGATCTCATAAAAATCATCATGATCCCTTATGCAGTACCTTTATTCATCAAACACCATTTGTAAAAATCTGGGATAAGCCGAAGTCATCTTATTCCCCTTGTTTTTACACATGCCATCATAAATTAGTTTTGAAAAATTATACTTTTTCCCATTTGTAATGCACACAATTGCACTAGCAATAGATCTACTAATTTCATTATGTGCAGTACATTTGAGACTCAAACATTGAAGGATGACATGTATGAGGTACTTCCAGGCTGGGGAAATTCTTGTTTATGATATTTATTTAAAGTAACCTCATCAGGGAAAGGATACCCCAAAGCCCGAAGTCCTTGTTCTATTTCATTAATGGGGAGAGTGGTTATACCATCTGCATTATTAAGATGCAAATCTTGGCGAACCAAGGCTTCAGTAACCACCCAAGTACGCCCATGAACAATAGCTGTTAATGTAGTCACATTATTAAGTGTTGAGGAACTAACAGTGTTCCAAAACTGTTTAATATGAGTAACAGGGATGAGAGGAGCATGAGAAAGTGCATACCTAAAAGGAGATGCATTCAAATACGCCACCATCTGAGTGTATTATGGAAACAAAGTATCATCAACCTCCAAATAAGCATTCATGTTGTGCTGACTCCTGAATCCCAATACCAAGTCACTTGGTTTAAACTTTGGTGCCATTGTGGAAGAAAGCTGTTTGTGAAAGATTGATGAAAGATGAATTATAGGAGAAAAAGTGTTAGAAAAGAATATGATAGTACCCTGTTTAAAAATAGCAGCCAAATATATAGGAGAGATAGGCACATGTGATTGGTCAAAAATAAGGCAAGTATTTTCAAAATATAATGATGAAAATATTGAAAAGAAAATAAGTTATCTTGTGCATTAATTAAAAGTTATCTACTCCCAAAATTACGGCCCCGAAATTCGTCAAAAATAACAACTGGGTAGGTCCCAATGAGTGTCAACGGTCAAAAATAACCCATCAACGCCCAACGGCTATATTCTTGTCAACGTTTGCAAAAGCCATGTCAGCGTCTAAATTGGTTACAACAACGTTTGGAAAAATATTTGTCAGCGTCCAAAAATAAAAGTAATAAAAATGAAAAAGGACCTTAACAAAGTAATTTATCCTAGTGAAGATAACCTATAAACTGAAAATTATTATAGGGCGGCAAGCACTGTCCAGTTATGCACACTTGCTTATGCAAGATAGACATAACAGTCCTCTAGTGTCCCTTGCTAACCAAAATTCTTAACAATTAAGTTATCTCATAAAATTCCTTATAACTCCCAGGTAAACCCATTATAAATCATTCCGAAGTCTCCCAACAGACCACATCCAATTATAGGCCAAAAAGGTCTTGGCAGCATGCATAGTATATCAACTTTGCATGCTACAATGCCTCATGAGATAGAAAACTAACTCATACTCACCTGTGGACACAATCTAGAATTGTGATAAGAGTATTATAAGAATACCCAAAAGTCCTAAAGGTTCTTAAAACCTCCCCTTAAACTGTGATACACAAGTTGCCAAATAATATGCATGCAAATAAAAATTTATGTCAAGATAGGAATATAAATATTCCAACCATCATCCATAAACTGAAACATGCTCCAATGATTCTCCAAGGATCCATAAGCAACTCTGTATCCAATGGTACAACGCTAACAACACCTGCACACTTAGATCAAAAACCACAAAACTAACATATTGCTGACAACGTCACGATAACACTTATCAGCGTTAAGATAACCTTTGTCAGCGTTAGACAAATATAATGGAAAATCTAACTTTTCAAAAAGACCAATAACAATGCATATCCTGTACATACTTTTACAATAAGACCCCAAAACACATATTAGGTGAGATTGATCATTCCAATACTTGTTACCAAGTATTGAAACCTTCCAGTATCAAAAGGTTTAGTTAATAAATCATACACATTTTCTTCTGTGTCAACCATATATGGTTGTATTAAACCCTTTTCAAAACAATATCTTATAAAATGATGTCTAATTTCTATGTGTTTTGTTTTAGAATGATGTACAGGATTTTTAATAATGCATAAAGTACTTTTATTGTCTACAAAAATCTTGGTATGCATGAAATTATACCCATAATCCAACAGTTGGTTCTGAATCCATAAGACTTGTCCACAACAAGCAGCTGCTGCAACATATTCTGCTTCAGTTGTAGAATTGGCCACCACTGTTTGTTTCTTGCATTGCCAAGATATCAACCTACTCCCAAGAAACTGACATCCACCAGTTGTGGATTTTCTATCAAATTTATCACCACCATAGTCACTGTCTGAATATGCAATAAGCTCCAATGGTGAATCTTTTGGATACCATAATCCCAAGTCTGGATAACATCTAAGGTACCTAAAGATTCTCTTGACATCATGAAGGTGACACTCTTTGGGAGTCACTTGATGGCGTGCACATGCACACACAGCAAACATAATGTCATGTCTTGAGGTTGTGAGATATATCAATGAACCAATCATTGATCTATAGTACCTGACATCCACATCTTTTCCATCTCTAACTTTTCCCCAAGGGTGTTCTCTATCCATAGGAGTACTAGCCCTTTTCTCAGGTGGAGAAAAGCCAAACTTCTTAAAGATTTCTGCTACATACTTATCTTGAGAGATGAAGATACCATCCTCTTTCTACTAAACTTGTAACCCTAGAAAGAAGTTCATCTCCCCCATTGCACTCATCTTAAACTTGTCTGTCATAAGCTTGGAAAAGTCTTCACTCATCTTTGGATTTGATGAGCCAAAGATGATATCATCCACATAAACCTGAACAAGTAAGACATCCTTACCAGTCTTCTTTGTAAATAAGGTCTGGTCTATGGTGCCCTTTTTGAATCCATTTTCCACCAGATAGGTGGACAATGTGCCATACCATGCTCTTGGGGCTTGATGAAGTCCATACATAGCTTTCTTGACACTATATACCTTGTCTGGATGCTCTGAATCTTCAAAAACAGGAGGCTGCATTACATAAACCTCCTCTACAATTGTGCCATAAAGAAAAGCACTCTTCACATCCATTTGATAGACAATAAAACCCATGCATGAAGCATAGGCTAGAAATATCCTTATAGGCTTAATCCTTGCAACTGGTGCAAAGACCTCCTCATAGTCTATCCCTTCCTCTTGTGTATATCCTTGAGCCACTAAACGTGCCTTGTTTCTGACTATAATGCCTCTTTCATCTTTCTTGTTTCTAAGAACCCATCTTGTCCCAATAGGTCTGACATGTCTGGGACAATCAACCAACTCCCAAACATCCTCTATAGCAAATTGGTGAAGCTCATCCTGCATTGCTTCCACCCAACTTGGTTCTTTGAGAGCATCAAAAATCTTCTTGGGTTCCTGTTGTAACAGAAAACAGGCAAACAAACATGCTTGAACAAGAGGGGTATCAACCTTCTTGTGTATATTGGCAATAAATCCTCCAAGATTCTGACGAGATCTTCTAGTTTGAACAGGAGACATTACATCACCAATAATTAGAGAATAGGGGTGATCCTTCATTGTAGAAGTAAGAACTCCTCCCTCAAAAAGTCTGTTGTCTTCAATCTCATCTTCCATGTTACCAATATCTTCTTCAGACTCTCTTCCATCAATATCTGTATGAACCTCTCCATTTTTGCTTGAAGGTTCACCTTGTTCAAAATTGGGAGAGAAAATATGGTCAAAAGAGTTGTCAACGCCTGAACCAAGGTTGTTAGCGTTTGGGCCATCAACGTCTGAAATATAGTTGTCAACGTTAGAGCCATCAACGCCTGAATTTGTCCTGTCAGCGCCAGATTTTCCTTTGTCAGCGCCTGAAAGACCATGCATGTTGTTAACTGGTGATACTAGGGGACCACCATTTTCCTTTCCAGTAGCAGCAGCAGCAACAAAAGCATATGTCCATATGGGAATAGGGACATACTCAAGTATGGGTGATGATTTGTCTGCATGTGATTCAACCTCTTCAGTAACATGTGTACCTGAAACATCAACAACTGGTTCTTCCACGACATTTGAAGTTACCTTCACAATGTTTGGATTAGTAACAGGCATATAATTCAAAGTCCTAGATAGAGGTTCCAAGTCAAATAACCAATTTGGACCACTCTCAGGATCACTAGGTTTACTTTCTAAAAACCTAACATGTACCTTTTCAAGTATACGTTTTTCATTCTTAATGTAAACCCTATATCCTTTACTCTACACTGAATAACCCATAAAGTAGCCTTCATCACCTTTAGCACTAAATTTACCTAAGGCATCACTAGTATCTAGTACAACCACATGACAACCAAAAGGTTTAAGAAAACCAATATTAGGTTTCCTTCCCCAAAGTAACTCATAAGGTGTTTTGTTATGTATCTTGTTGACTAATGCTCTATTATGAACATAACAAGCTGTATTCACAGCCTCAGCCCAAAAAGCAATGGGAAAGTGAGCATCGGCCAACATAGTCCTGGTTGCTTCTATGAGGGTTCCATTATTTCTCTCAGCAACCCTATTTTGCTGTGGGGTTCTGGCTACACTAAACTGTCTAGTAATCCCTTTCTTGGCACAAAAATCATCCAATAGCTTATTTATAAACTCACCACCATTATCACTTCTAAGCATTTTAACTTCATTACCAGTCTTCTTCTCAATTTGGTTAATAAAGTTAATTAAAGTATCAGCAGTGTCACTTTTCAAAGCTAAAAAGAAAGTCCAAGTAAACCTATAAAAATCATCAGTAATGACAAAGCAGTAAGATTTACCATTCAAGCATTCTATATTAGTTGGACCAAACAAGTCCATATACGGCAAGTGAAGTGGTTTAGAACTAGAGTGCACCTGTTTAGACTTAAATGAGACCTTGTGTTGTTTGCCTTTAAGGCATGCAACACAAGAGTGGTCATTGAGGAAAGCCTTTTCAGGCAAACCATCAACCAAACCATGTCTCACAAGTCTGTTTATATTTTTAAAGTTAATGTGCCCTAGTCTCCTGTGCCATAGATTACTCTCATCAACTGAAGCCTTAGCATAAAGACATGACAAGTTATGATTCATCCTAATCCCATTAAGATTCACATTATAAATTTCCTTATGCCTAGGTATTCTATAATCAATGAATTTCTCATCTGGTATTTTAAAATTCTTGCTCAACACCAAGCATTCAGTATCAGTGAAAAGAACCTTATTTTTGTTATCACAAACTTGTGATACACTAAAAAGATTATAGTCAAGTTCTTTTACCAGAAACACGTTTTCAAAACACAAATTGTTGGTGAGAAGAGTTCCTTTGCCTGTGATAGTTCCATATACGCCTCCAAAGTAAACTTTATCACCATCCTTAATGGGAGTGAAGTTTGTGAGATAATCTTCCTTCCCAGTCATGTGCCTAGAGCATCCACTATCCCAATAGCCATAATCATTAACCTGCTTTTGAATTCCCTACACATAAAGAAAACAAATTAGTTTTCTTTCGGAATCCAAGCCTGAGCAGACTTGGATTCATTTGGTTGTTCAACAAGAACAGACTTAGTCCTCATAACAACCCCTTGTTCATCCCTTTTTGGATTAAACACCCAGTTAACCCCAATTGGTTTTGTGATGACCTTTGAAATATAATTAAATCTGTTACATGTCATAGAAATCCCATCTGAATTAGTGTTTTGATCTTGCTTAGGTCTCCATGTCAAGCTAGACGAAGCTTTAGACCCATTTCCCTGTGGTTGCAAATATTTACCATTATTTGGTCTGGCAACGTTTCTGTCAGCGTTTGATTTGGTCTTGTCAACGCTGAAATTACCCTTATCAACGTTGAACCTAGGGTTTGCTACAGGAACCCATTGCCTATTAGACCATGTATTGGTCTTCTGAAAAGGTCTTTGTCCATAAGTGTTAGACCCTTTAGTAAAGAATGGGGCTGGTCTAACAACTTGTGGACTTTGCTAAACAAAAGTTTTGGGTTTGACAGTGTTTAACTTTTTGTCAGCGTTGACCTTTGAAACGTTGAAACACTTATAGGCTAAATGTGAAAAGCTACCACAAGTATAACAGGCTTTTCTAGACATAACTCTAGGTCTAGAAGAAAAGAAACCTGTTCCATCATTACTAACTTGGCTTTTTGGTGACCTAGTTTTTCTATACATTTCTGCATATTTAATGCTAGGTGTTCTAACAACGTTTGAGCCAAGGTCAACAGTCTTGCCAGTGATTGGGTTTGTTACTTTGATAGGGGTAGACTCATTAGGACTATCACTAAGCATTCCACCCTTGACAAACAAGGTAGGGTTGGCTTTCTTCCATTGGTCCAAATCAGTCAACTTCTGCCTATATTCTTCTACTGGGGTAAGGACTCTTGGTGGAGGAATAAATTCCTCTTCCTGAAGTTCTAGTAAACCAGTCCAAGATAAGTCCTTTCTTTGGACACCATAGAAGTCCCCAGCTGGTGGTAGAACACCAGCATACTCTTTCATCCCAATCCCAGTCATATCCCTAGAATCCCTTTGTTTACTAACACATTCTCCTAGGGTTTGTGAGGCTTTATCAAATCTCTAAATTTTAAGATCTACATTATCCTTATTCTTGATAGCCTCATCTAACTTAGCCTGCAATTCAGCATTGACCCTCTCCATGATGTTTCTAATATCAGTACTAGCATTTAAATCATGTTTTAAGATATTGATTTTATCTTTTAGGTCAAGCTCCATTTTCTTATACTCAGCTACAGTCTTTTCAGTTTGAGTAAGAGCAAGTTGATAGTTAGACAACTTGCATCTTTCATTACTCACATCTGTTGACAATCTTAAAACCTCTTTGTTAAGTCTTTCAGTATTTAAACGATAACCCTTACTACAAAAAGCATCATCATATACCTCATTGTCTGATGAAGATGAGGAGTGTGCCATGAGATCATAATGAACATGCTCTTTTTCTTCCATCTCAGCAACCAAAGCTTTATTCTCTTCTTCATCCTTAACCAAATATCTCCAATCCCATCCAACACCATCAATTTCTTGCATTGCAACCATGGCCTTGGGATCCTAAGCCTTAACAATTTGGCTTGAGGGTTTTCCAGCATCAGATCTTCTTGGAGATCTGCATTCTCTCATAAAGTGTCCCATACGATGACAATTATAACACTCAACCTTGGATTTATCAAATCTAGCAGTGTCCTTAGCATTAAAAGTCATCTTCTTCTTGAATCTTCTATTCCATCTGTTTGCTCTTATACTTGCAAGAGCCATATTCCACTTTATGTCCATTTCCTCCAAATGCTCATCACTTATTTGCTCAAGGTCCTCATATGTAATCACTGAACCATTGGGAAATGAAGCAATGTATGCACACATAGAATCCAGATCAATACCAGCAGGCTTAACTCTTGATGAGTCAATTTTGTATGTGTCAGCGTCTGAATGTGAGGCGTTGACAGGATATGATCCAGCGTTGACACAGGTTGATCTATTAACTGGATGCATGTATGACTCCTTCTGATCAAATTGACCTTCACTATGTGAGAAGAAGGCCATGTTTCCATTGGTAGTCTTGCTTCTATGATCCAAAAGAGTTTCATTCTCTATCACCCTCAGCTTATTGTACACATCATCAAAAGTATAACTTTTGTGAGTGTTATTAGCAATTATAGACCTTGCTTCAATTTTCCATGCGTCACCAATGCTTTTAAGGAAAGTTGCAATAATGTCAACATCACCAATCACTGTCCCCATGAAGGACAGCTTGCTTGTAATGTCAAGAAGTCTACTTCTCATACTACTTAGCTTCTCATTAGGTTGAGCCTTAAAAACAACATACTCATGCAAGAGTTGCTTCTTTTTCTCTTGCACAGTATCAACATTACCACCATAAGCAACTTCAAGAGCTGCCCAAAGATCTTTTGCAGACTCATAGCCTCTGTATTTGTGTTGATTTTCTTGTCCCAAGGAGAGTTTCAAAAAGCTTAGGGTTTTCATGTCAACCCTTCTCTTTGCTATATCCTCAGTTGAGACAGCTCTACCATCATCAGGTATTTCTCTTATATCCTCTTTAGTAGAACCTTGAACAGCTGTTCTTGCAACAATGGCATCTGCAATCTTTTGAGACTTATTAAATGTGTTTCCATATTCAATAATTTCCCATAGAGTGTAGTCATGGATTTTTAGATATTGCTCAAAGTTAAACTTCCACAACTCAAAATTGTCTAGGTCTAGCATGGGAATCTTGATGTTCTGGTTTGAGGAGGAGGAGGAGTTTACTTCTGGGGTAGACATGATGTTTTTATGGTTTTGTGAAAATTAGGGTTTTTGGTAATTTAGGGTTCTTGTGTTCTTTAGATCAAAGTTTCTCAACAAGCTCTGATACCACTTGTTGATCCCAAACTTAGATCGATTTAGCTTGTGTAAACGAGATTAAATCAAGTTAAACACGTAGAGAAACTTTGTTTGTGTATAAAATAATTTAAGTATTATGAGGAATTAATACTCAAACAAGAACACACAAAGAATGTAAAACAAACTTTCACTTGATTGATTAGAACAAACATGCTTACAATGAAAGTGTTTAACGTATGAAAACTTATCTGAAACAAAACCTAAAGGTATTCTTTTATAGACATAAGAAGCCTTGTACAAGAGTCTACGTATCAGCTATTCTAGGTAAAGATAATTATAGAAAATACATTGTTGATCCTATCTTTACTAGAAACAAACTAGAAACATAATACGCGTAGACCATATCTTTCTATCAGTGCTGGACTTCAACCTATCAACGCTTGACTTCTTCCTGCCAACGCTTGATCTGTCAACGCTTGTTTTCTTCTTATCAACGCTTGTTTTCTTCTTGTCAGCGTTCAAATGTACTAGCTACATTTTATTCCCAACATTCAGTCCTTGTGCTTACTAGTTTATCAAAATAAGTTTCATAAGTTACGGTTTTAGTCCTTAAGTTTTATAAATTTTCATTTTCATCCAAAAAGTTTTTATAAGTTATAATTTATTATAAAAACTTTTATTTTAACATTTAAACTTTATGTGGCCTCATTAAATGGGCTAAACATCTAATGGGCTATTTTAGTGGGCTAAATATACTTCAAGTTCACTAATTTACTTAAATGGGTCTTTAAATCATTTATTGGGCTTAATACATTTTTAAGTCCCCTTTAATTAGTTAAATGGGCCTAAGTGTGATCCTAAGTCCACTTAAGTCACTATAATTTATAAAATGGGCTTATTGGGTTCATTTAAATTTTAGGTTAACTTTTCATGGACTTAATTAGTCCATTAACACTACTTTACATTTTATGTATATTTTTACTTAGGATATTCTTATAAGCTTATTATGAGCTTATTAATATTTAGTTTTCGATCTAAATAGATGAATAAAAACTTAAAAATTCATTTTATGTGTTATACCAAATTAGATCTAGGTGTGTCATAAGGTTACAAGTAAGTCATAAGCCCTAGTAGGAGCTTATAACCCACGGCCTACATTAGTTATAGCATATTAAGATAGGTCAGGTCCCATTTTAAGGTTGCATGTAAATTTATAAGTGTTACAACAATAGATCTAACTATGTGCATATCAAGAAAATAAGTCACAAGTTTAAAATGAGATCTAAACCATGTCTAGACCTAAAATTTATACACTGATCCATGTACCCTCATATATAACTTACGGCTATATTTTTAGATCTTGGTATTTCCAAGATGAATACTTTAACTAGTTTTTTAAGTTTTGTAATTATTTACAAAGATACAATCATCATTATCTAGGTGATATGCATGTTTTCCAGGTTCCCATTTTACCAAGGTGAATACATATAGCCCACGGCTATATTGTCCCTTCCCAAGGTTCCTAAAAGATTTTATAAGATTATTTTTATGTTTAACATACTCAAGTTAGTATTTATCATTAGATCTATGGTTAACATAAGCATGCATGTACCTCTAATTTATTTTAGGTCATATATAACCCACGGCTACCTTTATTCCACAAGTTATTTTTGTGATTTTTAATAGTCATTTTAACATGTATCATTTCATATTCCATCATTTAAACTTAACACATAAATCACATATACATTAACCATGTATGCCATGACCTTTAAGTTCATGGTCTTCAAGAATTTTAGGTTACATAAATTCATTTTATGAGATCTATGACTATTGGTTTAACCATAGTCCCATAAAACAAGATTTGTAACTCACGCAACCTTTAGATTTACAAAACGTCCCGTATGGTTTTTAAATCAAGTTTAAAACATAACATACCAATCATAAGTTCCTTATCAAAAGGTTTTAAACCATGAACATGATTTTTATAAATATGTCGTGACCTATAATGGTCATAGCTTCATCAAATCTTGATTTTAACATGTTACTTACTTGTGTTTATAGATGTATGATGATGCATGCATGAAGAAATAAAGAACAAGGAGAGTATACCTTTCTTGCATAAAAGTACCACAAATGATCTAGGTGAACAAGGTAATTTGAGATCTACTAAAAAATGATGAAGAAAACTCTATGTATAAATCAAGTCGTGGCCTAGATGGCTTAGCTATGGCTTGTTTATTGTGATTCCAAGTGAATGATACTACTAATGATTTATAGTAAAGATGAGGCAAGGATCTTGGTGGATTTAATACTTGGTTTTTAGATGTATATGGCTTTAAGCCGTATGATTGAGAGAGAAGAGGATGAGAGAAACAAGCTTAGATTTGCATGAAAGAATGTGAGTGTATGTGTGTGTGTTTTCGGCTAAAAGGGGAGAGAGAGAGGAGGGCAAAAGGCATGACTTGTCTTGGTAAGAGTATTCTTGCCAAGTGTATGCCATTAGGTTCCCCATGCATCTCTTCTTCTTCCACCTAAGGTGGGATGCCGTGTAAGGTTATCCAAAGGGTAGGGTGGGCTTGTGTTGGACCATATGTTGGGCTAGAGCATAAAGAACACATAACCTTGGGCTAGTCCAAGCAAGTCTAGGCATGCCTTGAATATGCATGTATATACACGGCTATAATTACATGATGTAACATATTTTCTCATTTTTGTTAAAGTGTTGTCTAATCAAATGTTTGTTGTGCATTTTTTTCACTACTTGATTTATGTACATAGTTTACATAGTCAACTTATTATAACAAGCATGTATGTAAAATATATGTACATGATAGACAAGTTCACACATGACTTATAGAAATATAACACAGGAGTTTGTGTTCTAGGATTAATAGGTGGAAATTTATTATATTTAATCATGGTAAAATCATGGATTTTACAGCACCACCCCGTTATTTTAGCTTTGTCCTCAAAGCTATTAAAACGTAGTCATCTTTTAAGTGATAGATGTTCTAAGTGTATTATTTGTTTCAGGTTCTCTCTCAGGTGTGGATGGTGGCATGAACGCGAAGTGGTCTATTCCTAGGTTACTTCTATATATCTGATTCGGCATTAATGAAAACTTCTGTCATTACAGGTGAACAGAAGAGAATGCAGAGATATTTTTCTCCAGATTGTACTATTCATCCGATTGATTAGTAGAAGAGATTACTGCTGTGGTCGAATAGGGGCAATGCGAAGAGATCTTTATCTGAATCGTACTATACATCCGAGTGAGCAGTAAAGGAGACTGTTGTTGTGGATGGGTAGGCGAGGAATGCAAAGATATCTTTATCTGGATTGCACTATACATCCGATTGGGCAGTAAAGGAGACTGCTGATGTGGATGGGTAGGCAAGGAATGCAAAGAGATCCTTATCTGGATCGCACTATACATCCGATTGAGCAGTAAAGGAGACTACTGCTGTGGATGGGTAGGCGAGGAAAGCTTAACGGGGTCGCAGCTATACCCTTCCAGGATCTGGGAGAAAACCAATGGCGTTGTGGATTAAGTTAGGAGGACAAATCCATTGCAAATGGTTTCTAATATGGGGAGGACACGCCAACATAATTCATACGCTGGTGAATATGGGGATGTACTATTTCTACATCCTTTTCATGGGTGAGATACAAGTTATACCTCCATACCCGCGGATGAAAAATTGGGGGTTGAAGGTAAAACAAACATGTTTAACTTTAACCCCTCCTATATTAACAGCTTTAAGAAAAGACTTACGATCTTTACCTCAAGCCAGCGGGACACAAACATTAGTTAAGGGTACTAAAGTTTCTACCCAACAAAGAGGTTAAGATTGTTGTCGATGGCGTTTGCGTAAGAAGTTGCAAAGAATCTGCTTCCTTTGCCGTGAGGCTGAGTGAGAGGGGCGCAGAAAAGAAGTACCTCTAATGGTGGAAATAAAAGAAGAGACCAAGAATAAAGAAGTGCACGCCTTGTAGGCTGTTGTAACACAGGTCATGCATTCACTATTACGGGTTCAAAATTCGTACAAATTTTAACTTCTAGAGAGAGAAATTCTCATCTCCCAGCGTCTAGTGGGTGATGGTATTGTCGAACTAATTGGACCCGAAGAGGAAAGAGGAATGTCCAAAAACATAGGACATTGAACATTTCCTTACGGGGGATGTCGAACATAGCCCTACAAAGTACACCCATTGTGAGTTGGATGTGCCTTTCAGGTTTAGGGTTGTCTAGGTGGCGGAAGTAACCCTACTAAATACACCCATGGTAAGTCGGGTGTGTCTTTCAGGTTAGGCAGGGAAGAAACATGTTAGGGAAATGGGATATTCTCGGACCTAGTTTCTCTGGCCCATTGGTGCTAGAGATGACACTAAATCTAGTGTTAACTATATCGGGGTTATGGCTCCCCAGTATAATCAAGGTTTCATCTCACCAAGGTACACAAACCCATTTTTTGGTTACATAGGATAGTCGCATGATACTTGTTAGTCAATTTGTGCTAATAACGACCTCAAAGCTATCAGGGCTTTCTAGGATCTGATTGATGTAAAACGACGATTTGAAAAGTTTTAAGGATCAACCTCGAATGATGGAGTTTAACTATCATCACTTTTCCGTCGACTATTCCACAGTATAATAGGAGCCTAGAACTATCGGAAGGATTTCCATTACCTTACTAAATTTAGCAATTGTGGTGCTTTGGTCTACACATGTATCAGACAAGGTAGATGTATATCACTGGTTTAGTAAGAACGTACCAGGTACGATGCTAGAGCCTGGGTTTGTTGGGGCATTGCCAGCCATGTACACTTGCGAAGGAGTTCCCTTGTCATCCTTCTTCTGGTTGGCCCTCTTGGGACAATCAGGTCTCACGTGCCCAGGGGTTCCACATTCGTAACATACCACGGCTTTCTTCGGCTTGCTACTGCTCCCACCAGTGGGGTTTTGGTTTCCCGGTTGACCACTTCCACTCCCTCGTGTGTTGGACTTGCCCTTGTTGCTTTTTCCAGGATTGGTGTTGGGTCGACCTGGGGTAGCAACATTGGTTGGACAATCGCGGGCAAAGTGGCCTTGTTGGTCGCACTTGTAGCATCCTTGACATTGTCCTCCAGTAACATGATGGTAGTTGCACTTCGAACACTTGGGCTTTGTCCCTGAGTAGTTCTTGGTGTGGGTTGTGGGGGTAGTGTCATTTGCTTGCCCAGCGTTTTGCTTTTTGGAAGGATGCTGGTGCTGGCTACGAGAGTTTTCATCGGATTTCCTCTTTTTGTCTGTTTGCCTCTCGGACAGATTGCGGGCTCGTTTGTTGATCAGCTCAGTCGCAAATTCCATGGCACCTTCAACAGTGGTGGGTCGTGAAGCTAGCACACTGTCATGATTTTTGTCAGGGAGTCCGCTGACATACTTTTCAATCTTGTCACTCCTTAGAGGAAACATTCTGGTGCACATCAAGCTTAACTCTTGAAATATTTGCTTGTACCAAATGATATCATTGTTCTTACACTTGAGATCCCACAAATCTACTTCCAACTTCTTCATTTCTCCTCTGGGACAGTACTTCTCAGTCATTCTTTCCTTGAGGTTAGCCCAAGTAAGAGTATAAGCAGCGGCATGTCCAAGGGTGGTGACCACAGAGTTCCACCAAGTAAGGGCGTTATCGAGTAGAGTGCATGTAGCATACTTAACTCTGTTCTCGTCAGCACAATCGCTGATGCCGAAAACTGTCTCTAGTCTTTCAAACCATTGCATTAGTTCAACAACTCCTTCTTTTCCTCGGTAGTATGAGGGTTTGCATTTCAAGAAGTCAGGGTACGAACAACCCCTGTTGAAGTTGTTTATGTGTATGTTGGGGTTTGGGTCATCGCCCATATTAGCTTCTCTGGCTACCATGGCTGCCGAAATGCCTTCACCAATCATCTCCCGGAGTTGAGCAGCGGTAACATTATGAGTTGCTTTAGGTACTTCAGTATTAGCGGTATTGGAGACAATTGCATTATTTGGGTTCGATTGTGAAATTACCATTTGTCTATAATCATACACAAAATGAGATTATTAATTCAATCGTTAGTGCAATTTTTATATTATTTGCAAGAGAATGATTTCATGCATAAAAGTCATAACAAATTTAGATAACCTGTCAGGATTTCATAATATAATACATTGCACAACATATATAACATAAGAGAGTGATTTCATGCAAAGTTCCGTAGGGAATTTTAAACATTCATCGGGCATATCAAATCCGGAACAAGGTTTAGCTAGCCTTGCTCCGGGAGTGGTACACATTGTCTTAAGTACATCATATCCAAAATACATGCCTAAAGAAAAAGGAAAGATAAAGTACGGGATTACATCACCAAAAGCGGAAAAAGAGATAAAAGTACAAAGGCCCTATATCATGATAGACGGGATGTAACCTGCGAGCTTATCATGATGTACAAGAAGTCTAGTACATCTATACTAATCCTGCCTGGATGGTCTACTAGAAGATGCCGGGGCTGACGGTGCGGATGGAGCTGGTGGGGCTGTAGAATATTTCCTAGTGTTCCACAAAGTCCGAACTGTCGTTCGGGTCTCCTTGAGCGTACGGAGTGCAGACAGTAGCTGGTTTCGAAGCCTATCGACGACCCCTCGGAGGTAATCCATCTCCCCATTAACCCCATCATGTCGGACAGTGGCGAGATCAAAGAAGATGGACAAGGATTGCTCTTGAGCAGCAACAGCAACATGGGTCTGATGCTGCAGACCTTCCATGACCTGTATGCGCTGGTGGAGGCGGTAGTTCTCATCCAATAACCATTTCAGTGCCTCGTCCGTCCTAGTCTGGATGCCCTTAGTAGTCTGGGAATCTCCCCTCATAGTGCGGAAAAGAGTGTCGATACGCTCATAGATGACGGCATGGCTCTGTTGACTGACTGTCAACTGGCTGCGGAGGTCGGATATCTCTCGCTCATGGCGTGCAGCCAATGCGGAGATCTGGGCCTGGACGGAATCGACACGTCTTGCCCCGTAGCCTTCCCCGGTCTCATAAGTGGAGACGGGTGCGGGTCCGGAGAAATAGCCTGATGAAAAGGATAGAGGCATGGAAGATGGTATGCTAGAAGGGACCCGGTCCTCATCCATAGAGGTTAGGGCCGGTGTGGCTGATGCTGAGATAGAAAAAGGGTCCTCTGGGAGTACAGCTTTGGTGGCTGGGTCATCCTCTAAATCCGAGGCTGACAACCATCCACACTGCGTCGAATGTGGGGATGAACAAACAACTGGAGTAGGAGCTACTCTGGGTAGAAGAGTCGTGGATGTAGTAGGCAGAGTCATGATGCTCTGAAATAGTATTATTTTAAGTTTGAAGTGAGTATAAGCTTACAAACAAAGAACAATATTATTTAGATTACATGCTTTATGAAATATATCCCTTTTAAACAATTATTAGAATGTTTTAAGGTTACAATATTTATACTTATACATATATATGTATTATCATGTAAGTAGTTCATTTATCAATTAGTAAATGTGAAGTTTAGTTTAATATTACTCATATTCTCAGGGGATATAGGTGACCTAAGTGGAGATATAGGTGACCTAAGTGGAGATGATGATGATGAGGAGGTTGAAAACATTTATGATGAATCTGCTAATCTTCTTAATTCTCACCTTGTCAATTTATTCTAATATGGTGAATCTATGATCATTTTACTAATCGGTATCATCATGAAGATAAAATGGACTTGCATTTTTCTTCCCAAAAACATTGTTAAAAATACATTAAATCAATTGATATTAAAAACATCGATTGGGTTAATATTTTTAATATGGGGGAGAAAATGTGATTTAATATGAGAAATGATTAATCAAAAATGGTTTGACTTAATGTGATGGCTCATCCCGACATGTTCGAAATGTTTTCAAATATCGTGGCATATGTTAAGGGGGAGCAAAACGAATTTGCTTATTAAAATGGGTTTCATGGTGACATATACTTACCCTAAACCTATTTTTTTCACGACGATGAAGATTGTGGTGTCATAAGGATGGTAAGATAGGTTAAGTCCAATGATTCTTCTAGAACCGGAGGAATCTTCCCAAGGACATTCCATAGCTAGAAATAGTAGTCCTTAGGAAAGATGGAGAAGGATTGTGAATGTAGCTGAATGCTGATCAAGTACTTAAGTTAGCACTAGAATAATCACAACAAGGTGCTAGTTTTGACGTATTGGTAAGCATTGAAGTGGTTGAAGAATGAAAAAGAATTGTAAAGATAAAGGGTGTAAAGAAAGAAGCCCTCCTTACAACCTTAGGTAGAAATCGGGTCAACACATATGCTATTGAGATCATTTTAATGATGCTAGATATTGAAGATATACATCATGGACCCAGTGATGCAATGCACAACCCATCCCATCTAACTCAGATATCTCTCAAAAGGTATTTGTTTTATTAACACGGAGACATCGCATTATCTATCGATTTATTCACTCCGAATATACTGATATTGAAAAGGTGGCACTCCTCTCCAGCCTCCGATCACTAAAAATCCAAAATGCACGATCGAGTCTAGAGCCATTTGAGATCATCAAATATCTCATCAGGACACACTTACATAATTCCTTGCTTATTCACACACTGTGAAAAGTAAGAAAGATCTTAAAAGTCCTACGCAAAATCTTCATGATCTTGCCTGAACATCCGAGTAATACGAAAGTATTTACAATGAAGATGGAAATCCTTCTTGAGCGAACATTAAAAAGCTCATTGTAGGTGACTTGTGCGATTCTTTATGAATCAAACTTGTGATAACTAGAAAGCAAAAGTTGTTTAATTCTTAACTGAATTTAAATACGTTCCAGGCCTCTACGCAATATCTCAGTGATCTTGCCAGAACACTCAGAGTGACATCCCAGCGTTCACAGTGATGAGTGGAAATCCTTCTATTGTTAACCTCAAACAGCACTTGGTAGGTAACTTGCAAGATTCTATTTGAATCAAGCTCGTGACAACTGGAAAGCAACGATGGTATGATTCTTTAATGAATCAAACTTGTTCCAGGAATCGGAATTGACGGCTTCAATCATGCGGATAATTTTATCCAAATGATTCACTCTTTACGTTTGCAGTCAGCTTTGGACGGTCGAGTAAAGAGAACGGGTTTACCCGCGAAATCTTGTCAAGGAGATTTTTAATTAAATATACCTGCCACAAGTATGATATTTTATATCGTCCAACGGTCTTCACCGACCGAAGGTAAAATGCTACCGAATTAGAATGAAATGCTCAAAACCATTTCGTTCGTGTCTACTTATGTTGCGACATTTGAAGACGGTGGCGTTGTGAAATCCGTGAAGAAGTCGTCCCCGCATGCTTATACTTTATGCACTTAACTTCATCTAATTCTAGAAAGCCTAAAATTTAAGTCTTCCGCTGTATTAAACTCTGATGCTTTCAAGAATTACAAAAGGTATAAGTATGTGGGACATGAAGTCACGAAGAGGCAAAGATCACAAGTGATGCACAAGATCAAGGCAAACTATCCATGCTCAAGATTGATATCAAAGATAACATCAACATATTCACCAGAAAAGAAAAAGAAAAGAAAGACGAAGACTACGAGCTCAATACAAGAATAGTATGCTAGGTTTAGTTTATTATTGTAACTTGGGTAACGCCCTTGTTTGGAGTGACCTCCCTTAGGGGGAGATTGTTGGAAATACGTTTTACGTATTAGAAAGGATCGGTAACTCCAATAATAGATTAAGTGATAGCTCGTAGTCTAGTATTATTAAGTTAAGTAAACAAGGCCATTCCTAGCCCATGAGTTGTATGAGGCCGACGGCCCATTGTGTAAGCCCAAGCCCATCACAAGGCTTGGGTATATAAACCCTCTCCTTAGTTGGAGAGGGTGGTGGTTCACATAATTTACACATAATGAAAAGGTGTTATCTTTCACTTTCTCTCTCTAAACGTGTGTGTGCTCTCACCATCTTTCTATCTCTTTCTCTCTCTAGATTAAGCATAGATTTACAATATCTTACATTAGGGTTATGGGATGATGATGAAAATAGTTGGTTTTGGTTAAAAACATGATTTCATGCAAGTTTTTGAAGGGTAATTTAGATTAGTAGGAAAAAAGGTATCTTTGGGTACCTTATGATTTAATTAAGGCTTAACTAATGGCATAGGGTTGTAGAGAATTCGATTAGCTTCGATTTGATATAAAGTAGAGCTTATAGCTCCAAACGAGCGAAAAGTTATGATAGTTTGATTATTCGTGTACCGGGAGACGAGTATCAGCACGACATATAGTTGTTGACGATATTTGGATCGAATATCGGGGACTATGGAATGAGTTTTGAAATGATTCAAGGACTGATGAAAAAGTATAAACCCTAGAGGGTAAGTCTATTTTCAAACCTAATTGTCGGTTTTGCAAATGGAGTCATTTGTAGAAGTTAAAACGGTTATATGAGTAGATAACGTAAAACTGACGGTTTTTATAGTTCAAAGATGAGTCGGGAAGGGAACTTTAAAAGAAAATTCATTTGATAAACTTGTTAGAGAACTTTCTATAGATAGTAAGTTATTTCCTCGAGTCGTTTCATAAACGTTTCAAGAGTCTAAGTGGGGTAAATGAGCTAGTACATTTAGTATGTGCCGACAGATTTTGTTGAGAGTATAGGGTGATAACGTAGATGTATAGAAGAGTGTAATAGTATTACTTGTATCGTTTTCTCTTGAGTTTGTCGTGATTTTATGAGTTTGAGTTTGATATTCTTATGTATGGTTTATTTCTTGAGTCATTATTAATGAACGTCTCGTGTTTGAAAGGCATCTTCTATCATCGATGATCATCTCGCTAGGTCTCTTATACTAAGGTGAGTCTGTAGCCTCACTTTTCATGCTAGCTACTAAATTTTTTAATACCCGCGAGGGGGATACATGCTATTTGAAAATAAACGAACACAAGTCATGATTAATTGTTTGGACCCGAATGTTGCCTATATTGCCTTGCATTGTATTGAGTACCTTGTTGCTAAAGACCCTAAATTCATGAACTGTTAACTATGTTCTGACTTGATGTTGTGAGTTGGGAATAGTCGCTTACTCAAATGATAGTACTATTGGGTTGACCACCCTATCTGAGACCAGGACATTACATTGAGTAACCTCTGGGAAGGATAATTTACGAGAATGAGATTTGGGTATATATCTAGCAACTAATACCCTAGAGGGGCAATGGTTTTATCTAGTCCAGCTGGAATTTAGCGTGGGTGACTAATTTGTTAAGGGGTCGGTGTCATGAGCTTAAATACAATGTGTTGCCTTAAAATAGATTGTGTGCACGACAATTCTATAAAATGATTATGATTGATTTTCTTCGTGTGTTCAAATGTGATTTGTTAAACCTATGGACTCGCTGACTCGTTTAAGCATGTGTTTTAGGTAATCGAAGGTGATTGATGGCGGAGCTTTTCTGTGGATGTTGTGGGTTGGCTTTTGAAGTCCGTCGGTCTAAAATAATTTCTATCCTTTTACTATTGAACAATTTGTTAAATGTTTATGTATTGTACCGAAACTTGTTGGTTTGATGGTCGAGATCCGTGGGGACTAAACGCTTTACTCTGGTGTCGTTTTAGTACATTATGGGATGAAATTATGTTTTAGACATTGTGTGAAATCTTGTTTATATTTTATGTGTAAACGTCTCTCTTTTGAGTCGTTCAATATACCTTGTGTGATGATACTTGTGTTTAGCACGCAATTGTGTGTTTCCGCTGCGCAATGTGAATTAGGGGTGTTAAATCCCCCATACTAAACATTGTCGTGTCCTCATGCAATGCTAGAATTAAGTATCATAGAACTTCTATAATTCATTTTTATTCAACTTTTATTGAAAATTAACTTAACTAGATGCGTTTTGGACAAATGTTTTGTTTTCATCACTTAAAAGTGACTTTTAGGGTCATCGAATAAGAACACTTAAATGCTTCATAGAAATAATTTCGTCGTCCTCGATTTTCACGCAATACCATGCTAAGCGTGAAACAAGATCATTGTCGTTTATAAGTTAGTAATGCTAACACTAATCATATGCCTTAATCACGTTCTTAGACTCCCTTATTCCTAATGGTTATCTCTTATATTTTATTTTTGTTATAATGATCACGAAGATGCATATTTGACTTATGTGAATAGAGATTAGGTTTTAAAATGGAGTCGAAATGGTGGAATTAAAACCATTAATTAGTAACCTTTCCTAATAGTAATGATGTCAAAAAATTAAGTCGACAAGAAAGTTACGATAAACATGGTTTTACAACAGATTTGAACATTTGACTTATTACCAAGACTTTTATATGCTCCCTATCGGATAGGCTTTATTATCTTTGGTTTACCTTAGCTTTTTAGGGCTTCGATCTTGCCTTGGCCTTTTTTGACCCCCTAACCGAATGGGTTTTATTATGGACAAAGACGTATATCCTCATCCTCGAAAGGAAATTTCGTATCTTTAAAGCTTTAAGGTTTAAGACATTCACTTTGATTTCGCATTGATTTTTAGCCTTTTGAGCTTCAAATTTTTCATAATTTTGGGTGAGATGAACTTAAAATTATTATTAGAAAGCTTTAGATTATTTGGTGTGCCAATACTTCTAATAAGTGTGAAAACACTTATCCTTTTACCACTTATTTCCAATAATAACAAGACCAAAACGTGTATTTTATGTCGTAAAAGTCGGAATTATGCGTGGTTTGTGTTTTTATTGTAGGAAGAATACATGGGCTGTCACGGGCTTTTATCGAAGAAAACGACTAAAGACGAAGTCGAAAGATCGAGAATGCAAAAAGAACGGAAGTCCAAGGCCAATTCTGAAGATTTATCGAAGAAAAAGTCTAAAGACGGAAGTTTAATGAAGTCGAAGAACTCAAGTCTAATTTTAGAAGAAAATTATAAGACAAGTTCAACTTATATCGACAAATCCCGAGACGACGTCGAGAAAGACAAAGAAATTAAGTCGAGTCGAGACGAGAAGAAAGAAATAAGATAGCTTAAGCATGTAATCTCCCCACCTCCTATAAATACCCTCCTAATATGTCATTAGGAGGGTGTTAGGTATTTTAGTTTTTAGTTGTTTATTTTTCAAGTTTTTCTTAAGTTTTCTTCTCTCTAGTTTTCCAAGTTTATCAATTTTAATCTTGTAATCTTTTGATATTAATCTTTAATCAATCAAGCTTATTTCCTTAATTCTCATTCTACCTTTCTTAATCTTTTACTTAATCTTTATAATCATGTAGTTTTATCTTAATCTTGTTGATGATTTGATTATGTAGCTTATTTGATTGTGTTTATTAAATTGGTGATCTTAAAAAGTTTCTTCATAAAACTGCTTATTTTTCTTAACCTTTATGCTTAATAATTTTTAGAAATAAGTTGTTCTTTTTTATATAAGTTTAAGTTTTTATAAAAAGTGCTTTTTGATTTCTAGCTTATTTGAGGTTTTAAAAGTTTTTAAATTTTAGCTTATTCACCTTTTTCTAAAATCTTTTTGGCTTAAGTTTTGGTATGTGCTTATTTTTGGAATTGCTTATTTTCTAAGTTGATTGCTATCCGGGTTCTTTAAACCCCTTTATTCCGATTAGTGGCCATAAAAGAATATTCCGGATAAGCTTCACAATAGCTTATTCCGGATAAGGATCTTAACCCTTTTATTCCGAATTGCACCTAGTTCTTCATTCCGGATAGTCATCCCCTAGTTGTTCTGGATATGCATCTCCACCATTATTCCGAATAAGGAACATTTCAGTTATTCTGGATAAATATCCGGAACATATTCCGGATAAGTTTTACAAGTCATTTTTCCCGGATAAGCATCCCAAGAACATTCCGGATAAGGGTTTTAAGCCTTTATTCCGGATAAGCAGTTGGAGTTACTTTTTTCGGATAACCTTCACTTCTTCATTCCGGATAGTATTCCGGATAACGCCTACTTGCCAATTCCGAATAGCAGCCTTCTCAGTTTATTCTGGATAAGGATTAGAACAGTGATTCCGGATAAACCACAGTGGATATTCCGGATAAGCATCTCATCAGGGATTCCGGATAAGGATTCTGTTTAGTTATTCCGGACAAGCTATCATTAGTTTATCCCGGATAAGCAGCAACTAGTTATTCCGAATAGTCAAACAAACGGGTATTCCGGATAAGCATCACAAGTGAGTATTCCGGATAATCCACATTTCTTTATTCCGGACAACATTCCGGATAAGGTTTGGTTTTTACAGTTTTTGAATTTTTACTTTTCCCGCCTTTTTACTTAGCTTTATTCTAACTTGTCTTGTTCTGGTTTAAATATTTAAAGTTTACATTTTTATAAGTTTTAATCAGTTACTTTTCAATTTTTAAAGTCTTCATTTTTAATTTTTAATTTTAAAGCTTTCATCTTTATTTACTCAACGACATTTTCATTTTTAGTTTAAAATAGATAACCAAAACTTTTTATTTTCCACCAAGAACAATTGAGTCGCACTTCCTTCCAATAATCAATTCGAAAAGATCGGACGATAATATTTTATACATGGCTAAAAACTTTGTATTAAATGGCGCCGCTGCCGGCTCTTTTCGTTAAGATTAATGGTTTTTAGTGAGAGACGCGTTGGATTTTGGGATCCGTTCATCTTTGAACGTTATTTTCCTTGCTTTAAAATTTTCAAAAATCCTAAAAAAATATAAAAATTTTAAAAATACAAAAAAATTAAAAAACATAAAAAACCAAAAATATTTCTGCTTTGTTATTTCTTTTGCAGGTGTATGCGCACTCGATCAACGTCTTATCCCGAGCCCGAGACTCTCGATAACTTGGACATGGCCGGTGTACACAACAATAATAATAATCCACCTCAACCCAACATGAATAATAACAACAATGAACCTCTACCGGACAATTGTCCAATGATCGAACTTTTGCAAGCACATGTAGAGGGCAACAACGATGCTATTGTCTTACCCGCGATTGGAGCCAACAACTTTGAGCTCAAATCCGGATTCATTCAAATGTTCTCTGCTCAACCATTCTTGGGGTGTTCAATTGATGATCCTCATGACCATATTAAGAGGTTTCTTCAACTCACTAATACGGTTAAGTATAATGAGGTTTCACAAGAGGTAATTCGCTTGTAACCTTTTCCTTTCTCCTTAGAGGGACAAGCCCGGCATTGGCTTGATAAGGAACCACCACAAAGTATTCTTACGTGGACGGATTTAGAGACCAAATTAATCAACTACTTTTTCCCACCCTCACGTACTACCGCTTTGCGGAATGAAATCATTACTTTTGAACAAAAGTACGGTGAGACATTTAGTGAATCTTGGGACCGTTTTAAGGAACTTTTACGAAAGTGTCAACAACATGGTTTAACAAAAGTACATCAAATTAATACTTTTTACAATGGTTTAAGCATGAATGACCAAGATTCACTAAATAGTGCCTCGGGGGGTAATGTTTTGGTTAAGTCTTCTAATGCCGCTTGGGATATTATTGAGAACAAGTCTAGAGTGCAAACCAAGAGTGTTCGGACAAATGTGGCTAGTGCTAGCACTAATGAGAGCGACAAGAGAATTGATAAGCTTACTTCGCTTGTTGAATCACTTGCTCTCCAAGCCGCCAACAACACTAAAGCTATCAATGCCCAAGTTAATGCTATGACTCAATCATGTGAAATATGCGGGGGATCTCATTCATACACGGATTGTCCTTCGACTCATGACAATCCGGAAAATGTGTATGCCGCCAACGGTATTCCACGGGAGGCTATCAAGCACGTCCTCAAGGTGACAACAATTTGCTTAGCTATCACTCAAACAACTTTCTTTCACCTCCCGGTTTTCCATCACAAAACCCAAACAACCTTAATCGCAACAATCAAAACCAACCACGTGCTCCAACTCCATATCAAAACCAAAGAAACCCGTATCCACCTCAAAGAAACAACCAAGTTTACCAGCAACCTGCTTATCAACCACCTGCCTACCATGCTCCTCCCAACCAACCCACTGTATTACACCAAGAGGTTGAAACCAACATGAGGACTAATGATGCGATAGTGCAAAATCTTCAGCGGGAAATGGCCAACATGAAAGCAGATATGGTAAAGCAAGGGAATGATCTTCGATCTGATATGCGAAACTCTTTTACAAGTCAAACGAATGATTTAAGGAACATGATGGCTAGTTTCTTCCCAAGTAATCAAGCCTCTGGATCGGGTTCTCTTCCGAGTAACACCGTTGCTAATCCAAGAGGGGAGATGAAAGCAATCACCACTCGCAGTGGAAAAGGTTTAAAGGAACCTGAGCTTCCTACACCTACACCGGTGATTGTGACAAAGGAAAACGAGTCTCCTTCTCCAATTCCTCCAACTTCTACTCCTCCACCTTCTATTTCTCCAAATTCTCCACCTTCTACTTCCACCCCTCCACCACCCAAGGATGTGAGTGAGAATTCTATCCCAAAGCCTTCATCTCAACCCAATATACCTTATCCTTCGAGGTTGAGGAAAGAGAAATTGAAGAACAAGGATGATATTCAGGTTTCTAACTTTCTCAAAATGTTTAAACAACTGAATTTCAATATCTCCTTTGCTGAGGCTCTCGCTCACATGCCGAAATATGCTAAAATGTTTAAAGATCTTCCCAGTGATAAGGAGAAACTTCTCGATATTGCTCAGACCCAACTTAATGAGAATTGCTCCGCAGTGCTCTTAAGGAAATTACCAACCAAACTTGGTGATCCGGGTCGTTTCTTGATTCCTTGCAACTTCCCTGGGGTAGAGAATTGTATGGCCCTAGCCGATCTAGGTGCTAGTATCAACTTAATTCCTTTAAGCATTTGGATACAATTATCTCTACCCGAGCTAGTCCCCACACGAATGACTTTGGAATTAGCTAACCGTACGGTTGCTTATCCGGTGGGGATAGCCGAAGACGTCTTCGTTGGTGTCGACAAATTCACCTTTCCGGTGGATTTTGTTGTCATTGACTACCAGATGGACCCCCGTGTTCCATTAATCGTTGGACGTCCATTCTTAAGGACCGGTCGCACTCTCATTGATGTAGCCGCGGGCGAATTAATCATGAGAGTTGGTGACGATAAAATTGTCTTCAACATGGGTAAACTTTCTAAGCAGCCTTCTGAAAATGAGAGCGGTAATTTCATTGACGTTCTTGATGAGGCTTGTGAAGAACATTTCAAAGACGCTTGTAAAAGTGGTTCTTATTCTCTACCCATTGTTGAGACCGTTGCCTCTATTGCTCCATCACTAACTCCATTTGGAGAAAGTGATTTCATCTTGACAGAATTTGAAGCAACTTTGGGAGATGTGGACTTAAAATATGACGATTCTCCCTCCAATTGGGATGAAGACATTCGTACCATTGAGAAACTTCTCAATGAGGACCATATTTCTCCACCATCTCCTAAGGATATATCTATCAATGAACCGAATTTGACTCCGCCGTTCATCAAAAATCTTCTGGATTTAGAGCTTAAGGATCTTCCTTCTCATCTCGAGTACGTTTTCCTAGAAGACAACAAGAAATCACCCGTCATCATCGCTAAGGACTTGAAAGAAGAAGAAAAATCCCGACTTATCGCCGTGCTAAAGAATCACAAGAAAGCGATTGCTTGGAAAATCTCCGATATTCGTGGAATTGATCCTCACTTCTTCACACATAAAATTCTCATGGAGGACGACTTTAAACCCACTATTCAAAGCCAAAGAAGGGTGAATCCTAAGATCCATGACGTTATCAAAAAAGAGGTTATCAAACTTCTTGATGCGGGAATGATCTATCCTATCTCGGATTCACCATGGGTTAGTCCCGTCCATTGTGTGCCTAAGAAAGGTGGAATCACCGTTGTGCCCAATGAAAACAACGAGTTGATTCCTACTCGTCTCGTTACAGGGTGGAGAGTTTGTATAGACTATCGCAAACTCAATGATGCTACGATAAAGGATCATTTTCCCCTCCCTTTCATGGACCAAATGCTTGAACGCCTAGCGGGTAATGACTATTACTGCTTTTTAGACGGTTTCTCCGGGTATTTTCAAATTCCCATCAATTCCAAAGACCAAGAGAAAACCACATTCACTTGTCCTTACGGAACATTTTCTTATAAAAGAATGCCTTTCGGCTTATGCAATGCTCCTGGGACATTTCAAAGGTGTATGATGGCTATCTTCCATGACATGGTTGAAGAAACTATGGAAGTCTTCATGGATGATTTCTCGGTTTATGGTGATTCTTCCTCTCATTGCCTTACCAATTTGGAACACATGCTTAAGCGGTGCGAAGACACTCGCCTTGTTCTAAATTGGGAAAAATGCCATTTCATGGTAAAAGAAGGCATTGTGCTTGGACATAATATCTCAAAAGCCGGTCTTAAAGTGGACCGTGCTAAAGTGGATGTCATAGCCAAATTACCTCCACCTTCAACCGTGAAGGGTGTGAGAAGTTTCCTTGGTCATGCGGGCTTCTATCGTCGATTCATTCAAGATTTTTCTAAAATCGCTCGCCTGATGACCCAGCTCTTGGAAAAAGATACTCCTTTTATCTTTTCTAAAGAGTGTCTTGAATCCTTCAATCTTCTTAAGGAACAGCTAACTAAGGCACCGGTCTTGGTTACCCCTAATTGGGAGCTACCTTTTGAATTGATGTGTGATGCTAGCGACTTTGCTATTGGAGCGGTTTTGGGCCAAAGAGTGAACAAACACTTCCAACCAATCCATTACGCTAGCAAGACAATGACGGGGGCTCAATTGCATTATACCATTACCAAAAAAGAGCTTTTAGCTGTAGTGTATGCTTTTGAAAAATTCCGCCCCTATCTTGTCCTTTCTACCACCATCGTGTATACCGATCATTCCGTGTTGAAGTACTTGTTGACTAAGCAAGATTCTAAGCCAAGACTTCTTCGTTGGGTTTTGCTCCTTCAATAATTTAAAATCGAAATTCGTGACAAAAAGGGAGCGGAAAACCTAGCCGCGGATCATCTAAGTAGACTTGAGGATCCTTATCAAGGGTATCATCCGAATCAAGAGATCAATGACTCTTTTCCCCTTGAGGCCTTAATGTCTATCAACTCCAATCTTGATGACACCTTGTGGTTTGCGGACATTACAAACTACTTAGCGGGTGGAATTCTCAAGGAAGGGTTAACATCCCAACAAAAGAAAAAGTTCTTTAAAGACATTGAACATTATTTCTGGGTCGACCCTTACCTTTTCAAACAATGTGTTGATCTGATTATTCGTCGATGTGTTGATGGGCCGGCAGCGGTACAAATCCTTGATGCTTGCCATAAGGGACCCACCGGTGGTCACTTTGGTCCCAATTACACCGCGAAGAAAGTATTCGACTCTGGATTCTATTGGCCCATCATTTATCGTGACGCTCACGACATGGTTAAACATTGTGATGCTTGCCAAAGACAAGGCAAGATCACACATAAAGATGAGATGCCTCAAAATTTCATACAAGAATGTGAAATCTTTGATGTATGGGGTATCGACTTTATGGGGCCATTTCCATCATCTAAAGGGAACAAATACATCCTCGTAGCCGTTGACTACGTTTCTAAATGGGTTGAAGCTAAGGCTCTCCCTACGAACGATGCGAGGGTGGTTGTGAACTTTTTGAAGCAACTTTTTGAAGCAACTTTTTGCTCGATTCGGTGTTCCTCGTGCTATAATCAGTGATCGCGGGACTCATTTTTGCAATGACCAATTCGCAAGAGTCATGGCTAAGTACGGTGTCAATCACCGTCTTTCCATCGCTTATCATCCCCAAACTAATGGGCAAGCCGAGATATCTTACCGCGGATTGAAGCGAATTCTGGAGCGTACTGTGGGAGAGCAGCGTGCCTCGTGGGCCGATAAGTTAGATGATGCTTTGTGGGCTTTTCGTACCGCCTATAAGACGCCGATCGGTTGTACACCTTATCGTCTTGTGTACGGGAAAGCATGCCACCTCCCTATCGAGCTGGAACATAAGGCATACTGGGCCTTGAAGTGGGCTAACTTCGACATCAACAAAGCCGGTGATCTTCGGAAGATTCAACTCAACGAGCTTAATGAACTGAGGAATGAAGCTTACGAGAACTCACTAATCTACAAGGAGAAGACCAAGATCATCCATGATGCAAGGATTAAGAACCGAGAGTTCCACGTTGGTGATCAAGTCTTACTTTTTAACTCTCGGATGAAGATCTTCTCGGTCAAGTTAAAGAGCCGCTGGTCTGGTCCATTCACCATCTCCAAAGTCTTTCCCTATGGCACCATTGAGCTTTCTCAGCCAAATGGGCCCAATTTTAAGGTGAATGGCCAGCGTGTGAAGTTGTACTTTGGTGAGGACATCTCTCATGAGATGATTCCATCCCTCACCACGTTTCCCATGAACTAGTTTTGGGTCGAGTCAGGCTTGTGACTCGGTGAACAAAAACAAGCGCTTCTCGGGAGGCAACCCGTGATCTATCCTTTACCGTTTTTCATAATAAGTGTAGGGGGAGCCCCGTATGTGTTTGTTGTCTTGTTTCTTCTTCTGTGCAGGGATTAAAGCTTCAAAGATCCATTCTCGATGACTTTTGACGAACCGTGATCCCGTGTTCCCGTCTTCCCGGTTCTATCCTAAAACTGTCGTGATTCAATATTTCATATCTTATATGATCACACTGAAATCACTATAGTTGTCCTTTCCTTAGCAAGATTTAAACAACGTGCACAATGTCCTAAGTGTAGGGGAGTTTACTCCCATATGCTTAAACATTGAGGACAATGTTTATATCAAGTGTAGGGGGGACTTCTATCGAAGTAAGTGGTCTTTTCCATGAATTTGTCCTCATTTTAACCGGAAATTTTGATTTTTCGACATTTTTCAAACTTTTTAATCTATTTTGGCCTAGTTGTATAGTTGTATTTTCCTTTGTTATAATTATTTTCTTTCCTTGCTGGAATAAATTTTCAATTAAGTGGTTTTAAATTTTTCAAAGTCGTGAATATTTTGACTCAACCCGAGTTTACTTATCTAAGTTTACTCTAGCTAGTATCCTTAACGTGTTTAAATCAAGTTTTGCTAGGCTTTTATCCAAAACTTTGATTTAATTGGCTAAGCATCCACGAGTCTCATTCCTTGAGATTTTAAACTGTGGAGAACGAGAGATGATAGAGTCATTTATAAGTTTGGTATTCTTTCGTGAATTTATGTGAGTTGATTATAAGCCTATTAATGTAGAGATTTTGCTAATTGAAAAAGTTCATTTTCTCGGTGTCTAATCGAATTGATTTCCGGTTAAATGTGTGACTCAGTTGTTTTTAGTTAAGAAAAAGGGAAGTTGATTATCTAAAACTAATTAAAAAGTAAATGCGAAAAGTAATTAAAAACAAACTAAAGACAAGTACAAATAATAAAAGTAAAACAAGGTGAATATTAAAAAATAAAAGTTAAAACGATATTAAAACTAATAGTAAAACAAATAATAAAACGTAATTTAAAGCGAAACAATTAATAAAAATAAAACTAAAAGACGAAATTAACTATCGACTCGAAAATAAAGTTTACTAAATGAAAAAGGAGAGAATATAACTAAAATGGTACTTTAAAGGTAAACGAGACAAAACCTAAAGCATGTACTAAACAAAAGATAAAAATTGAACTTTACGAAAAAATATTCATTTTAAAATTAGACGAAAAATTCAACTAAAAATACGTAATTTTCAGAATTAAAATCGGAATAACTTTCAGATTAAACTAAACAATTACGGAACAAAATAATTAAATAAACAAGCTAGCAGGCAGCTACCTCAAGCTAGCAGCCTACTAGCTCAAATTGGGCGGGAAAAAAAAAGCTAAGCATGCAAGCATGCTGGTGGAATTGTTACTGATCGCAATATGGTATTGAACCATCGCAATGTCATTAAACTTTTCATCGGAATATCTATTTGATTTGTATCGGAATGTAGTACTAAAAATCTATCGAAATGTTTTTTTTTTTAGAACTATCGTAATGTGAAACAAAAAACTGTCGGAATGTCTAAAAATAAAAGTTGTCGGAATAACTAAAATGCCAAAATCTATCCGAATGTGGCTGTCAAAATTTGGGCAGCACTTCGTCGCAATATACCTTAAATTCCGTCGGAATATGCGATCGCAATGAGCGATCGCAATCCCAATCGGAATAAGGGGGATTTACCAACCTATCGCAAAGTAGAACCCACACTTGGGTTATTGCGATACAAATCAAGAAACCGTCGGAATGTGATAAAACCCTTATATTGCGATGAACACCAACAAATCCGAAAATGGAGATAAGCAAAAATCTCAATAAGCACTTTCAATAAGCACACTAAACCAAAACTTGAACAACTTAATAAGCATAAATTTGAACGCTTTTAAAAGACGAAATTCATAAACTTTATAAAAACACAAAATAAGAAAACAAAATAAGCAAACTTTAAAGGTATACAAACTTTTTAGAAAACTTTAAAATCAAATAAGCTAAACACAAAATAAGCCAATAAGATTGTCAAACTTATAGCTTAATTCGTATGAAAGCTTAAATAGAAATAAAAAGGTGAACTTTTTAATCAAATAAGCAAAGAGATTAAGCAATATCTTGCTTAATCCGAAATTGAGATAGACCAAAAACAAGAAAAGTAGGATGAGAAAGTTAAAGAAAAGCTTAATTAAAAGTGAAGATTCAACAACAAAATTAAAAACACTTACTTGAATTAAAGGAATTAAAGTGCAAGACAATTAATTAAAATGACATGAAAAATAAAGTTGCAAGAAAATGAAAATGGTGGAAGAGCTAATTTGTCAAGTTAGCCAACAAGAATGAAATGTACATCCTAATGACTATTTATAGGGGAGGATTAAGGAAGCTTCCTCCCCTCTTTCCTTTTCTCTTAATTGCGTCATTAAGTCCCTCATTCTTTTAATCTTCATTAATTGCATACTTAGTCCTTTTCTTCTAATCTTCTTTAAACTTGGACTTAAGGGACTTTTGGTTTCGGGATTTCTTTGAACTCGTCTTTAAATTCTTCAATAAAATAGACTTGAATTCTTCGGCTTTTGATAAACTTCCTTCTTTTGACTTTTTCTTCGATAAATCTTCAGAATTGGTCTTGGACTTCCGTTCTTTTTGCACTCTTGACTTCTTGACTTCGTCTTTCATCTTTTTCTTCAATAAAAGTCCGTAAATGCCCGTGAATATCCGTGTTTTCTCCACTTCTCACCTTTTCGTCCTAAATCACAACAAAAACACAAACCACGCATAATTCCGACATAAAAGACATAAAATACACGTTTTGGCTCGGTTATTATTGTAATTAAGTGGTAAAAAGGATGGGTGTTTTCACACCTATCAAATCCCCTACACTTAACCATTGCAATGTCCTCATGCAATGCATTAGTTACAAAGCACGTTTTACACTTTCCATCATAATCAACCTACCTTGACCTTTATTAAACAACTAAGGAAAATCAAAAAGATAGAAAATAACAAGATGCAACAAGGAAGAAACTTGTAAAGAAATCTAAGACTTACATTAGGGCTTGTGTGTCATGAATGTTCATCACCCTCAAGTTTCACGTTCCCCATGCCAAGCTTAAAAACAAGATCATTGTTAGTACAAGTTAGCATAACAAACATTTACTCATGTGGTTCAATTAATCACTTAAACTCCCTTATTCCTACGAGTATCTCTTATATTTTGTTGATGTCTTGAATGATCACGAGGATGCATTGTTGACTTATTTCGATAATTTATATAGGCTGAAAGCAAAGTAGGACGATTTGATCAATAGTTAGCTAAAGGACAAAATCTCTTAAAACTGCTTCTCGGGATATCAAAAAGTTCATATCTTGGCATAACTTGGTTCGTGATTTGAGACCTTTCTCGGGCCGATATTTGGCATGTACTTCATACTTCATATCTTGAGAGACGTTCTTGAGATAATGGTCTTCTCATCGTTAATAGAGTTTCTTCACTTGGAGACTTTTGAGGGGTACTCCAACTTTGTTGACCACGACTTCATGATTATTTCTTCAATCTCTAATTGGGATTTTGAGATACAACGATCCGCCTCCTTTTCGGACTTGGATCTATTTATCCTCATACCTTGTTAGGGTCTTTTCGGATAGACTTCTCCATGATCTTTATGGGAGTTGATTGCTTTTCGTCGTGAGTCTTGATCCTTCATATTGATTTTGGGAATAATGCCTTTCACATCACTTTTGGATCTTCAGCAATAAAATGGAATCCTCATGCCTTGTTAGGGCCTTTTCGGACTCGCCAATCTTCGCTCCCCGCTTCATAAGTTATGCCTTGGCTATGAACTCTTATCATTACCGAGCAACTTTTAAACGATCTTGGGCTAGAAGCTAAGTAACTTTTCAAATCGTACGACCTTACTTATTGCAGATAATTTATTAGCAAGTGATGGGAGAAAAAGATCATAATTAACTCACATAAGTTAATGAGAGAATACCAAACTTGTAACCAACTCTATCATTTCTCGTCCTCCACAATTTAAAATCTCAAGGAATGAGACTCGTGGATGCTTAGCCTAATAAACCAATTAAGGTCTACATGGTTAAGGATACTAGCTAGAGTGAACTTGGATAAGTAAACTCGGGTTGAGTCAAAATATTCACAACGGGCCTAATATATCTAAGATATCTAAACTTGCTAAAACCATTTTATTAAAATGCTAGAAAGTAACAAAAATAAAGGAGACTACAACTAGGCCAAAATAGATTAAAAAATTTGAAAAATGTCGAAAAATCGATTTTCCAATGAGGACAAATACAAGGAAAAGGCCACTTAACTTCGATAGAAGTCCCCCCTACACTTAATATAAACATTGTCCTCAATGTTTAAGCATGTGGGAGTAAACTCCCCTACACTTAGGACATTGTGCACTTTGTTTAAATCTCGTTAAGGAAAAGACAACTAAAGAGATTCCTATTTTAATATTGAGAAATATAAAATAGTGAATCGAAAAGAGTTTAGGATAGAACCGGGAAGAAGGGAACACGGAATCACGGTTCGTCAAAAGTCATAAAGAGTGTGTCTTTGAAGCTCTAATCCCTGCACATGATAAGAAAGAGAACAAGAAACACCAACGGGGCTCCCCCTACACTTATGGTGAAAACAGGAAAGATAGATAGATAATTGGGTTGCCTCCCAAAAAGCGCTTGTTTATATTAACCGAGTCACTAGCCTGACTCGTCCCCGAATTAAATGGTCCATGGGGATGCCTCGTATGTAATACCGGGATCAAAGACCTTGTCCTCGTTCCCGGAGGACATCAATAAAGGAGAGGCAGGAGGATAAGTCTTGAATGGTAAAAAGGTCCTCTCAATACCAGAAAAGCAAGTGAAGTCCAGATTGACGGGAGGTGGGGTGGGTAAGGGAATCACATTGTCATCCTCCAAAGACAATGGAGGCAGACCAATTGGCAAAGCCGTAGAAGTATCAATCATAGAATGGTCCATGTCACCTCCCGGGTCAAAGCATTTATCCTCATGATCGTAGAGAAGGAGTGTAGAAACTCGTTTGAGAAGACCACGATCAAGTACGAAACCATCATTCATTTGTGAGGATTGTTGATAAGTTAAATCCTCCCGAATGTGGTAAACGTAATTTTAATAAGAGGAGTGTTGATTAGGTAACTCCTCGAGAATAGGATGTTTGGGCATGTGAGTTGGTTCGTCATTATTATGAAAAATAAGACGTTCCAACTCATCAAGTTCGGCATCGATGTTGGAAAAGTCGACCTCGCTTGTAGGTGGAAGCGGAGGCAAAAGAGCTAGCTCTCGGTCGATAATTTCCGCAATCTCTGGCTCGAAGACGAAATCATCATACTCACCACATGTTGAACTCTTGTTGGGAAAATCAATTAGCGCTTGTGGATTTGTGATTATGTGATCAATGACTGTCAAATCGACCTCGTCCTTAAGCTCCGCAAAAGTTGGCACATCACACAGATTTTCCGGAATACCTGCGGGCTCACTTGGGATGTCGACAAGTTCCTCGACACGAGACTTTAGGAATTTGTCCGATTCAGTTGCCGAGATAACGTCAATATGCTCATCCTTCATGATGAGAGAGCCAACGGGCTCCTCGGGTGTGATAGCAATAGACGAAGGAGGAAGGGAAGAAGTCTTACTTTGCTTTAGAAATTCCTCCTCGTCGAAAATAACCTCAATATCGTCATCGCTCTCCTCATTACCTAAAGGGCCAATAATAAGGTCAGGGATATGATTACTCGTCTGATCTCGCTGCTGTAAAAATGACTCCATATAAGTTTGTAGCGTGTGTAAAAGCTCTTTGCTTTGTTCTTGAAAAGATACAGCAAGATCGTTTCTTTGTTCTTGAAGGGCTGTAGCAAGATCGTCAATTGGTTCTTGGTAACTCATCCCGTGACGAGGCTGATGATCAATTGGGTATTGCCGGGGTTGGTCAAAACTGGAAGGGGTATAATTATAGTAATTGTGATCCCCCGTAGGACAGTGAAAACTTTCGTGAGGACCCCCACAGTTGTTGCAAAACGGGTGAGGAAAAAGTATGGGTGCGTCTTGTGGATAGCTATTTTCATTGTCATAATTGTAACTCGGTTCTTGCTCGTGACCATACGGGTATCGAACCGGGCACGAAACATGCCAATGAGAATCGCTTCCACAATAGATGCACGGGGGAATAGGATGTGGGTTCAAAAAGAATGAATTAGTCGAGTTGCACAAAGGACAGAATCCGAATTGTGTGTTGTCGATATCGTTTCCGCACCGCTCACATGTACACCATTGACAAGAATCGTTCCCGTACAATCGTCTCCCACACCCGACGCAATGGACATAAAAATCCATAAAGAAAGATAGATAAGCAAGAAGAATATTTTTGGTGCAAAACTTTGAAAAAGAAATGCTTTTTATGATTTTTCAAATGTTTTTTGAATTTTTTTGAAAATTTTTTATACGAAAAATAACGTTCACGAGTGAACGGATCCCAAAAGCCAACGCGTCTCTCACAAAAAACCGTAGATCTTCACGAAAAGAGCCGGCAGCGGCGCCATTTAATGTAGAGATTTTGCTAATTGAAAAAGTTCGTTTTCTCGGTGTCTAATCGAATTGATTTCCGGTTAAATGTGTGACTCAGTTGTTTTTAGTTAAGAAAAAGGGAAGTTGATTATCTAAAACTAATTAAAAAGTAAATGAGAAAAGTATTTAAAAACAAACTAAAGACAAGTACAAATAATAAAAGTAAAACAAGGTGAATATTAAAAAATAAAAGTTAAAACGATATTAAAACTAATAGTAAAACAAATAATAAAACGTAATTTAAAGTGAAACAATTAATAAAAATAAAACTAAAAGAAGAAATTAACTATCGACTCAAAAATAAAGTTTACTAAATGAAAAAGGAGAGAATAAAACTAAAATGGTACTTTAAAGGTAAACGAGGCAAAACCTAAAGCATGTACTAAATAAAAGATAAAAATTGAACTTTACGAAAAAATATTCATTTTAAAATTAGACGAAAAATTCAACTAAAAATACGTAACTTTCAGAATTAAAATCGGAATAACTTTCAGATTAAACTAAACAATTACGGAACAAAATAAATAAATAAACAAGCTAGCAGGCAGCTAGCTCAAGCTAGCAGCCTACTAGCTCAAATTGGGCGGAAAAAAAAGCTAAGCATGCAAGCATGCTGGTGGAATTGTTACTGATCGCAATATGGTATTGAACCATCGCAATGTCATTAAACTTTTCATGGGAATATTTATTTGATTTGTATCGGAATGTAGTACTAAAAATCTATCGAAATGTTTTTTTTTTTTTTTAGAACTATCGTAATGTGAAACAAAAAACTGTCGGAATGTCTAAAAATAAAAGCTGTCGGAATAACTAAAATGCCAAAATCTATCCGAATGTGGCTGTCAAAATTTGGGCAGCACTTCGTCGCAATATACCTTAAATTCCGTCAGAATATGCGATCGCAATGAGCGATCGCAATCCCGATCGGAATAAGGGGGATTTACCAACCTATCGCAAAGTAGAACCCACACTTGGGTTATTGCGATACAAATCAAGAAACCGTCGGAATGTGATAAAACCCTTATATTGCGATGAACACCAACAAATCCGAAAATAGAGATAAGCAAAAATCTCAATAAGCACTTTCAATAAGCACACTAAACCAAAACTTGAACAACTTAATAAGCATAAATTTGAACGCTTTTAAAAGACGAAATTCATAAACTTTATAAAAACACAAAATAAGAAAACAAAATAAGCAAACTTTAAAGGTATACAAACTTTTTAGAAAACTTTAAAATCAAATAAGCTAAACACAAAATAAGCCAATAAGATTGTCAAACTTATAGCTTAATTCGTATGAAAGCTTAAATAGAAATAAAAAGGTGAACTTTTTAATCAAATAAGCAAAGAGATTAAGCAATATCTTGCTTAATCCGAAATTGAGATAGACCAAAAACAAGAAAAGTAGGATGAGAAAGTTAAAGAAAAGCTTAATTAAAAGTGAAGATTCAACAACAAAATTAAAAACACTTACTTGAATTAAAGGAATTAAAGTGCAAGACAATTAATTAAAATGACATGAAAAATAAAGTTGCAAGAAAATGAAAATGGTGGAAGAGCTAATTTGTCAAGTTAGCCAACAAGAATGAAATGTACATCCTAATGACTATTTATAGGGGAGGATTAAGGAAGCTTCCTCCCCTCTTTCCTTTTCTCTTAATTGCGTCATTAAGTCCCTCATTCTTTTAATCTTCATTAATTGCATACTTAGTCCTTTTCTTCTAATCTTCTTTAAACTTGGACTTAATGGACTTTTGGTTTCGGGATTTCTTTGAACTCGTCTTTAAATTATTCAATAAAATAGACTTGAATTCTTCGGCTTTTGATAAACTTCCGTCTTTTGACTTTTTCTTCGATAAATCTTCAGAATTGGTCTTGGACTTCCGTTCTTTTTGCACTCTTGACTTCTTGACTTCGTCTTTCATCTTTTTCTTCAATAAAAGTCCGTAAATGCCCGTGAATATCCGTGTTTTCTCCTTCTCACCTTTTCGTCCTAAATCACAACAAAAACACAAACCACGCATAATTCCGACATAAAAGACATAAAATACACGTTTTGGCTCGGTTATTATTGTAATTAAGTGGTAAAAAGGATGGGTGTTTTCACACCTATCACCTATTCTCCCATCGCTTGCTAATAAATTTTTCTGCAATAAATAAGGTTGTACGATTTGAAAAGTTACTTAGCTTCTAGCACAAGATCGTTTAAAAGTTGCTCGGTATTAATTAGAGTTCATAGCCAAGGCATAACTTATTGAAGCGGGATGCAAAGATTGGCGAGTCTGAAAAGGCCCTAACAAGGCATGAGGGCTACATTTTGTTGCTAAAGATCCAAAAGTGATGTGAAGAATCATTTGTCGAAAATCAATATGAAGGATCCAGACACACGATGAAAAGCAAATACTCCCCTAAAGATCATGTAGAAGTCTATCTGAAAATACCCTAACAAGGTATGAGGATAAATAGATCCAAGTCCTAAAAGGAGGCGGATCGTTGTATATCAAAGTCCAAAATAAAGATTGGAGAAAAATGAAGAAGTCGTGGTCCAAATATGAAGAATCTCTCAAAACTTCAAGTGAAAAAATTCCTATTATGAAGAGAAGACCATAATTTCAAGAACGTCTCTCAAAGATTTGAAGTATGAAGTCGCTGCCAAATATCGGCCCGAGAAAGGTCTCAATCGTGAAGCGAGTTATGCCAAGATATGAACTTTATGAGGTCCCGAGAAGCAGTTTTAAAAGATTTTGTCCTTTAGCTAACTATTGATTAAATCGTCCCACTTTATTTTCAGCTTAAATAACTATCGAAATAAGTCAAACAATACATCCTCGTGATCATTTAAGACAAAAATAAAATATAAGAGATACACCTAGGAATAAGGGAGTCTAAGTGAATAATTGGGCCACATGAGTTCGTGTTAGTTTGCTAACTTATAATAACAATGATCTCGTTTTTAAGCTTGGTATGGGGAACGTGAAACTTGAGAATGATGAACATTCATGACAACCTAAAACCCCAATGTAAGTCTTTGATTTCTTACTTATTTTGTTATTTTAGTTTTCTTAGTGTTTAGTATTTAATAAAGGCCAAGGTGGGTTATCTATGATGAAAAATGTAAACCGTGCTTTGAAATTAGTGAATTGCATGAGGACATTGCAATGGTCAAGTGAAGGGGATTTAATAAGTGTGAAAACACTTATCCTTTTACCACTTATTTCCAATAATAACAAGACCAAAACGTGTATTTTATGTCGTAAAAGTCGGAATTATGCGTGGTTTGTGTTGTTATTGTGTTTTAGGACAAAAAGATGCAAAAGGAAGAAAACATGGGCTATCACGGGCTTTTATCGAGGAAAAAGACTAAAGACGAAGTCAAAAGATCGAGAATGCAAAAAGAACGGAAGTCCAAGGCCAATTCTGAAGATTTATCGAATAAAAAGTCTAAATACAGAAGTTTAATGAAGTCGAAGAACTCAAGTCTAATTTTATAAGAAAATTATAAGACAAGTTCAACTTATATCGACAAATCCCGAGACGACGTCGAGAAAGACAAAGAAATTAAGTCGAGTCGAGACGAGAAGAAAGAAATAAGATAGCTTAAGCATGTAATCTCCCCACCTCCTATAAATACCCTACTAATATGTCATTAGGATGGTGTTAGGTGTTTTAGTTTTTAGTAGTTTATTTTTCAAGTTTTTCTTAAGTTTTCTTCTCTCTAGTTTTCCAAGTTTATCAACTTTAATCTTGTAATCTTTTGATATTAATCTTTAATCAATCAAGCTTATTTCCTTAATTCTCATTCTACCTTTCTTAATCTTTTACTTAATCTTGATAATCATGTAGTTTTATCTTAATCTTGTTGATGATTTGATTATGTAGCTTATTTGATTGTGTTTATTAAATTGGTGATCTTAAAAAGTTTCATCATAAAAGTGCTTATTTTTCTTAACCTTTATGCTTAATAATTTTTAGAAATAAGTTGTTCTTTTTTATATAAGTTTAAGTTTTTATAAAAAGTGCTTTTTGATTTCTAGCTTATTTGAGGTTTTAAAAGTTTTTAAATTTTAGCTTATTCACCTTTTTCTAAAATCTTTTTGGCTTAAGTTTTGGTATGTGCTTATTTTTGGAATTGCTTATTTGCTAAGTTGTGTGCTATCCGGGTTCTTTAAACCCCTTTATTCCGATTAGTGGTCGTAGCAGAATATTCCGGATAAGCTTCACAATAGATTATTCCGGATAAGGATCTTAACCCTTTTATTCCGAATTGCACCTAGTTCTTCATTCCGGATAGTCATCCCTTAGTTGTTCCGGATATGCATCTCCACCATTATTCCGAATAAGGAACATTTCAGTTATTCCGGATAAATATCCGGAACATATTCCGGATAAGTTTTACAAGTCATTTTTCCCGGATAAGCATCCTAAGAACATTTCGGATAAGGGTTTTGAGCCTTTATTCCGGATAAGCAGTTGAAGTTACTTTTTCCGGATAACCTTCACTTCTTCATTCCGGATAGTATTCCGGATAACGTCTACTTGCCAATTCCAAATAGCAGCCTTCTCAGTTTATTCCGGATAAGGATTAGAACAGTGATTCCGGATAAACCACAGTGGATATTCCGGATAAGCATCTCATCAGGGATTCCGGATAAAGATTCTGTTTAGTTATTCCGGACAAGCTATCATTAGTTTATCCCGGATAAGCAGCAGCTAGTTATTCCGAATAGTCAAACAAACGGGTATTCCGGATAAGCATCACAAGTGAGTGATGAGATGGCATTTATACATGATCTCATCGTTCTTTTCGGGCTTTAAATGCATAAAAATGTCATAAAATACCATATATATGCTTGTGTTTGTTTACTTGTGTGTTTTAGGTATGGATATCGTGAAAAAGACAAAAGATCACAAGAATCAAGGAAAAACGAACACGAGAAACGAAGCCGTACAAAGAACCGGGCCCTAATCATGGAATTTTCATCAAATACCCTTGAAGACTTGAAGACAAAACAAGATTGATCCTCAATGAATGAAGAAATGACACTTAAAACCCTTGTATAATAATAATTACAAGTTTGGTCCCTTAAGTTTGTCAAAATTGCAAAAAGGTCCTTCAACTTTGAAGAAATGGCAAAATTAGTCCCTCAACAATTTCAAAATGCCAATTATGGTCCCTCATGAAGATTAAGACTCAAAGAAGACCTTTGAAGATCATCATTGTTCAAAAACAGCCCTTGAATTATCACAACATGGCAAAAATCACCTTTAAAACATCTTTGTGGAAAGTTTGAGCCAAAAATGTCAAAAGGAGAAACTTGTTTGTAAAGAGAAACACGTTTTTAGGGCAGGAAACCTTATATGCAAAAATAACCAAAAGATAGGGACCATTTATGCCAACTGTGAAAGATTTGAAAAGAAAAACGCGGTTAACAAGTTTCTTCCCCCAAATTAGGATTCAAGGTGTTACTGTTTATCATTCTTACCACCCAGTTTTCACCTTCATTTATCTTGGGTAAAATTCCAATTAAATCATCCCACGTGTAATTCCCACACGTATAAACACTTCCCACTCCTAAAAACCTGCATCCCACTCACGTGGTCCAAACCCCCAATTCTCCAATCCACCAATCACCTCATTCCTTTGTCCCCAAGTTATGTGACGTGGCTTAAATCAACGTCCAAGATGAATGGCTTACTCTCAAAGCAAATATGAACGACCAAGATCAAGAAAGGACAAAATGCACTCAAAACCGTTCAAGGGCACATTTGGGATTTTCTTATGATTAGGGTTTAGTTTTTTCTATTCTAGATTGTTCTTAGGACTCTATAAAAGGAGCTCACAGGTTGTGTGAAGCCCTTTGTTCCAGTTTCCTTCCAAAAAAATATTGTAATTCCTTTTAATTTTAAATAAAAGTTGGTTTTGTTTTTAAAAGCATTTAATTCCTTTTTATCTTTATTAAAGTTGGTATTATTGTTTGTGAAGGATTCTGAGTTCCATATGTTTGTTTGGTGAAGTAAGTTTGAGGTTTCAAAGTATTTCAAGGTTTTGAAAATTTGAGTAATTTTTGAGTGAATCTGCTACATTAGGTTTTGGTGTTAGAGGTTTCAAGATATTGGTGTTTAAGGTAATCAAAACGTGTTTTCAAGAGTTAGAAAGTTTTTGGAAGTGTTTTAAAAAGGAAGAAAAAGAATCAGAAATATACATTTGCTTGTGATATTGTTGTTTTCTTCTTTGATTTTCTTGTAGACAGGTTGAAAAGGGTGTTGTTGATCATAGCTCAGCCCCAACCCGAGTTGGGAAGGAGGTGACTAAGCTGTCACTAGGGTTTAGGAAGTACAAACCCTAAGGTAATCTTCTTTACCTTTGGAAATCTCAGAAAATAGGCTGTTCATTTGATCTTTGTTTGATTCTGAGTTTAAGGTGTTTAAGCTTATTGGATTTGTGTGCTAATGTGTTATTATGCATGATTTGAGATCTTAGAACAAGTTTGATCAAGTTTAGTAGTGTTTTAGCTTGTTAAAACGTTTTGGAAATATTTAAACTGGTGTTTGGCAATACGTTTTAGCAGGGCTTAGATCTTAGATATTGGATTAAAAACGTGTTAATCTGTTTAAAAAAAGGTTGAGAAAGGGTGTTGTTAGTTAGATAGTAAGATTAGAAAAGTTTGCATGCAATTTGTGGAGTTTAAAAGATAAAAAGGTAGTCAAAAATCTGCATAGTCATATCTGCCAGTTTTATCGACATTTTGGTGCTTGAATCTTGGATTTCTGTTGAGCTTTAGGTTAGTTTAGTTATTGATATTGTTTGAATACCATTGTGTGAGTATGCATGCTTAATTTTAGGCTTGGTAGTCCACTAGATTGCTAGATAAAAGCTGTTAGACCACCAGACCTTAAAATTCACCTCAGAAACTTGCTATAGGCTGTTGTGCGTTGGTTCTTGATTTGTGGTGTGCTTAAGTGTTCTATACTTGTGTTGTTGACTTCTTGTGCTCAAAGGAGCACAAGAGTGCCCCTCTTGTCCATAAACAACACCAAATAAGCTATACAAGCCAATCCTTTGGCTGAATCAAAAGCAAGAACTCAAGTTCAAAAATCTGCTTGTGTTAACATAGCAATCTGTTATGATTTGATCATAAATCTTGGCTAAATCAGTGTTCAAAGGAATTGAAGTTGGATTGCAAGTTTGTTTAGTGTCACAGTTGGGCTGGTAAAGATTAAAAACAAATAAAAAATAAAAAAATAAAAAAAAAAGTAAAAAGTGGGTTTATATACTCGAACCCGTGACCTGCCGTTCACAACACCAACAACCTAACCATCCTGCCCTTGGGTCTTTTACTGACCAAGGGTGGATTGTTAATTCACTTAACACCTTTTTCAATTCTTGTTTCTTTAATAAGCCGTAGCTTTTCCTCTCCTTTTCTGCTTATTCTATAAGCAATTTTAGCTTATTTCATTTTTCTTAGGACTAGAATAGGATTGGTGATTTTTCTGGCTAGTTTTTATATTTTTCCATTTATTTATTAATTTTCTAGGATTTATTTATTAGACGAATTTTAATAAATCATTAAAAAATACCAAAAATAGTTTTTATTTTTAGGAAAAATAGTTTTTAGGTCTTATTTAATATATTTGAGGTTTACATCTTATTTTGGATTCAAAAACATTTATTTTTAATTTTATAATATTTTAAGGTTTTTTATAAACTTTAAAGATTTTTATAAAATTATTAAAAAAGGTTTAGGAGCTAAAATTAGTGTTTTTCTCTTAGTTATATTATTTAGGATTTTTAGAAATTTTTTATTTTAAATTTTAGAAACTTTTTATTTTTAACATTATTTTAATATTATTTTATTATTTAATTTTCAAAATTTTATTTTTCTTTCTTTTTCATTTTTCTTATATTCTTTAGCATTAATTAGGATCAATTCCATTTTTAGAATAATTTTTAAGCTTTTAGATTTATTTTTATAATTATTTTAAGTTTAATTAGGTTTTAATCATTTTTAATCATTTTTAGAGTTTTAAAAATAGTTTTAATAGGTTTTAATTTTTAGAAAATTACTTTTTAGTCTTCTAATAATATAAGTTAAGTAATTATTCAATAAAATCATATTTTAGACATTTGAATTAGTTAAATTTAATTTTAGGGCTTTAATTAGCATTTAAAATTAATTATTTAATTAATAAAAGGTCTTAAAATATCTTTGTTGGATTTTTAACTTTATTTATATTATTTTAGACTTGTTTTTAGCCTTTTTGATATTTTGTTTTTGGTTTTAATAATTTTTAAATTTGAGTAGTTTTTCACGGCTTTACGTTTTCGTCGTAGTTTAATTTTAACGTATCCGTCTTTCATCTTCTCATCCCCATTCTCTTAATATTAATCTCAAATATATACAAGTTAATTCACAACACCATACCTCCTTGGGAAACGAACTTTCTTCTCTCATTTTATTTGATTGTGGGTCATTAGTGTTGATTTTTCCTAAAATCATCACTCGATACTTACCGCTATTTACGCTCTTTTCCTAAAGAGTAGTAAAACACTACAATCATTTTTGGCGCCGCTGCCGGGGAGGTGTGTCGTGTCTTAATTTGGAAGCTTTTGTTTTTGATATTATCCATAAATAGTATTTGTGTTAAGTGGAACTCCCTTAACACGTATTATCGGTTTTCTTGGTTTTTCTTTGTGAATATTATTAATATATTGTATTAAGTATCACAACCAAAATACAATATCTCCAAAAGTGTGAAAACACAACCTTGATTCGGGATTTCATCACTCGATCATTGTATTCGAATCTCAAACAAAAAGAAAAGGCAAAAATAGATAAATACTTTCGTGAAGCTTGATTTTGAAAGATACGAACTATAAGGTGGGTATAAGGCGGGTATTATAAAATATACCCTAAGGAAAAAGGCTCTTAAGTGCTTCGCGCCGCCTCGTTTCCCCGCTTGCTTGTGAGTATTTTGAGATTGAAGGCTAATCGAGGGTTTTGCCGCCCAAAGTATTAATACGTATACTATATTTGCTTGGTTTTCTTTGTGATTAAACCCTCGTGAACAATTTGGTTTTCACCAAAGTTCTAAAGTCATTAGAAGGCGTTCACTCCACGTGATCGTTTTCATTCCTTTGAGGCTTCTTTAATCAAGAGTTTGATTCGAGGAGAGATTTTGAAGATTGTTGTCTACAAAGATACACCAAAATCCAAAAAAAAATTAAATATCATCAAAAACACAAAAAAAATTGAAAATTCACAAAACGACCAAAAAGAATCTTCTTTGCTCACCTCCCATTCTTCGTGTAGTTTATGATCACTCGTAACCAAGCTAAACGAGCTCGTAAACGACTACAAAAGCAAGCAAATCAAGGATCGTTGATTGTCGAAGAACCTCCAATTGTGGAACCTATTATAGAACAAGAAGTCGTAATGGCTAATCGTACTATGATGGAGTTGCTACAAGCACCCACCGAGGGTTTTGGAGAGGCCATTGTTATTCCCGCCATCCTTGCGGAGAATTTCGAAATTAAGACGGGTTTAATGTCGATGCTACAAGCAAACAAATTTCGAGGTCATGAGAAAGACAACCCGCATTACCATATTAGGAACTTCAACCGTCTCACCGCCACTAGCAAATTCAAAGATGTTCCACATGACGCCATTAAGATGATGTTGTTTCCATATTCGTTGGATGGACCCGCAAAAATTTGGCTCGAGAAAGAACCGCCAAATTCGATTTTGACATGGGCCGATCTCGTTTCTAAGTTTGTGAACAAGTTTTTTCCACCATCGAAAACAACACACTTAAAAAATGAGATTTCACGATTTGTGCAACATAACAATGAAAGTTTTTCAATGGCATGGGAACGATTTAAGGAGATGTTACATGAATGTCCTCACCATGATTTTTCGGAATTACATCAAATTGATACCTTTTATAATGGGCTTAATGATCATGAACGAGATTATTTGAATGCCGCCGCGGGTGGTAATTTTTTGTGCAAGACGACAAATGAGGCTTTACAAATCATTGAAAATCGATCTAAGGTTTATAGCCCTCGTAACACACCGAGTGTTGCCAATATGGGTTCGTCATCGTCATCACAATCGTCTCGTAGCATTAACGCCTTACATGATGAAGCTAATGAGGAAAATCGGTTTTTTGATAGATTTGCTAATCTAATGTCCCATTGGAAGGCTCAAGAAGCTTCTAATTCCGCTTCGGTTAAAGCGGTTGCTAAGAGTTGTTTATCGTGTGGAGGAGCTCATGATTTATCCGAGTGCATTACCGCGGATGGTAACACTTCGAGTGCTTATGTAGCAACGGGAACTTACAACCAAAACGGCCAAGGTTCCCGCCAAAATCAAGCTCCACCAAATCAAAATGCTAACAATTATCGAAACAACAACCAAGGTAATTACCAAGGCAACACACGCAATTACAACAAAGGGAATTATCAAAGTGGGAATGGACAAATCTCTAATCAAAACCAAAACCGTGATTTCCAAAACACTACACAAGGTTTTCAAAATGCTCACACGAAAAATTTGCAAGGAGAATTTTTGGATTATGCAAAAGCAAATGATGCTAAATTTGATAACATGCAACGTGAGATGATTAGCTTAAGGTCCGAGTTGAAAAACGAGCTTAAAAATGAACTTGCTAATGAACTTAAAACTCATGCTAATAAAATGGAAGGAAATGTCCAACGTCTTCAACAAAACCAACAAAAGATGGAATTAGGACAACATGAGATTAAGCAAGAGTTATTAAAAGCGGATGCTAGGCAATCAAAATTTGAGGACCGAATGGCTAAAATGTTTGAAGCTATCATGTGTAAGCCCTCTTCTTCGGGTGGTCTTCCTAGTGATACCATTGCAAACCCGAAGGGAGAAATGAAGGTTATTACTACACGAAGTGGTAAAACTTTCAAGGAACCAATCTCTCGTCCAAGTACTTCTACGGAGAAGGAAATCAAGAAAGAACCCGAGGTGATGGTCGAAAAGGAGCACATTACAATCCCACGAAGTACCGCTCAAACCACACCTACGGTTACACCAATACCAATTGTGGAACCCGAGATTCCAAGGCCGTTGCCTAATGACCTACCCACACCACCTTTACCTTACCCTTCAAGACGAAACAAAGAGAAAATGCAAGAACGTAACAAACAACAAATCGAGCTTTTTATTAAGATGTTTCAACAAGTTCATTTTGATGTGAGTTTAGCCGACGCGTTGTTATACATGCCTCGTTTCGCTTCCACTTTTAAAAGTATGATGAGCGATAAGGAAAAGCTTTCAAAGCTTGCTAATTGTTCTTCGGTTTATCTTAACCGCATACCGGAAAAAGTTGGTGATCCCGGAAAGTTTCTCATTCCTTGTGACATACAAGAGATGAAAGAATGCCTCGCCTTGGCCGATCTTGGTGCGAGCATTAATTTGATGCCATTTTCCATTTGGAAATCGCTTTCGCTTCCGGCTCTTATTCCTTCGAACATGCCCATCGAGATGGCCGATCATTCTACGATTATGGCATGTGGGATAGCCGAAGATGTTTTCGTGAAAGTGGGGAAGTTCTACTATCCCGTTGATTTTATAGTAGTCGACATCCCCGCGGATCCTCAAGTTCCTCTAATTTTAGGACGTTCATTTTTAGATACTTCGAGATCGCTTATCGATGTTCATGCGAGAACTATCACTTTGAGATTCAACGAAGAGGAACTTGTTATAAACGCTACTCAAAACTCGAAACCTTCTCATGTTTATGCAATCGCTACCATCAATCACATTGACATCGTTGATGTGGTTTGCGATGAGTTTTCACAAGAAGTGTTAGGTTTTTCCGATAGCTCGTCAAGTGGCAATCCCACTATTTTGGATCCGATTCTTGCTAATTCCACACCAAATCTCACTCCATTCAAAGGAGGCGATTTCACTTCAAATGAAATCGACAATGAAGATGAGGTGTTGATTAGTGATGATACTTCTATTCCACCATTTCTTCCGCCGATGGGAGTTATGAGTGTTGAACCAAAATCTTCAATCAAGGAACCGCCTATCCTTGAATTGAAAGATCTTCCTTCTCACCTTGAATATGCATTCTTGGAAGGTGATGACAAGTTGCCGGTTATTATTGCAAAAGATCTTGCTAATGGTGAAAAAACCGAGCTCTTGAAAGTTCTTAAGGCTCACAAAGGGGCAATTGCGTGGAAAATTTCCGACATTAAGGGTATTGACCCAAAATTTTGTACTCACAAGATTTTAATGGAGGAGGACTACAAACCCGCAATTCAAAGTCAAAGAAGGGTGAATCCCAAAATTCACGATGTCATTAAAAAGGAGGTCCTTAAACTCCTTGACGCGGGAATGATTTATCCTATATCCGATAGCCCATGGGTGAGCCCGATCCATTGTGTCCCTAAAAAGGGAGGAATGACCGTTGTGCCTAATGAAAACAACGAGTTAATTCCCACTCGTGTTGTGACCGGTTGGAGGGTGTGTATTGACTACCGAAAGTTAAATGACGCCACTCGTAAAGACCACTTTCCTTTGCCCTTCATGGATCAAATGTTGGAGCGGCTTGCGGGAAATGAATTCTATTGCTTTTTAGATGGTTTTTCCGGTTACTTTCAAATTCCTATCGACCCTCGTGATCAAGAGAAGACTACGTTTACGTGTCCTTATGGAACGTTCGCTTATCGTAGGATGCCTTTCGGACTTTGTAATGCACCCGGTACGTTTCAACGGTGTATGATGGCAATTTTTCACGACATGATCGAGAAGTCGATGGAAGTGTTTATGGATGACTTCTCGGTGTTTGGTAATTCGTTCACGTCATGTTTATCTAATCTCGAACAAATGTTAAAACGTTGTGAAGAAACCAATCTTGTGCTTAATTGGGAGAAATGTCATTTCATGTGTAAACAAGGAATCGTCTTAGGACATAAGGTGTCGAAGGCGGGGATTGAGGTCGATAAAGCTAAGGTAGACGTCATCGCCAAGTTACCTCATCCCAAAACCGTTAAGGGAGTTCGTAGTTTCCTAGGCCACGCGGGCTTTTATCGTCGTTTCATCAAGGACTTTTCAAAGATTTCTCGTCCTATGACACACCTTCTCGAGAAGGATGCTCCTTTTAACTTCAATGAGGATTGTGTTAAGGCTTTCGAGACTCTAAAAAGGAAACTTACCGAAGCTCCCATTCTTGTTGCTCCTAATTGGGAATTACCCTTTGAAATCATGTGCGATGCAAGTGATTATGCTATAGGGGCCGTCTTAGGGCAACGTTACGACAAGCATTTCCGTCCTATCCACTATGCTAGTAAGACGATGACCGAGGCTCAATTAAAGTACACCACAACGGAAAAGGAATTCCTTGCCGTGGTCTATGCTTTTGAGAAATTCCGACCTTATCTCGTCTTAACTAAAAGCATTGTGTATACCGACCATTCGGCTATCAAGTATCTCTTAGCTAAGCAAGATGCTAAGCCGAGATTGCTTCGTTGGATGCTCCTCCTCCAAGAATTTGATGTCACCGTGCTAGACAAAAAAGGAGCCGAGAATCTAGCGGCCGATCATCTCTCTCGTCTAGAAGATCCTCACAAAGATGTTTTCGAGAACAAGGAAATTACCGAAACATTTCCTCTTGAGACTCTCGGTGTAGTGAATTCTAAAGACACCACCCCATGGTTTGCCGACATTGCAAATTACCATGCGGGCAATTTCATAATCAAGGGTATGACGACACAACAAAAACGAAAATTCTTTCGTGACGTCAAGTTCTATTTTTGGGACGAACCTTATCTCTTTCGGATTTGTGCGGATCAACTCGTTCGACGTTGTGTGTTTGGTGCCGAAGCTTCTAATATCCTTAGAGCTTGTCACGAGGGACCCACGGGTGGTCACCACGGTGCTAATCTCACGGCTAAGAAAGTGTTCGATGCCGGTTTCTTTTGGCCTTCTATCTATCGTGATGCACACGCACTTGTGAAGTCGTGTGATTCGTGCCAACGTCAAGGAAAATCGTCTCAACGTGATGAAATGCCGCAAAATATAATTCAAGTTTGTGAGATTTTCGACATATGGGGAATAGACTTTATGGGGCCGTTCCCATCATCTCATGGCAACAAATATATCCTCGTCGCGGTGGACTACCTTTCTAAGTGGGTGGAAGCTAAGGCTTTGCCTACTAATGATGCTCGTGTGGTAGTGAAGTTTTTGAAGCAACTATTCTCTCGATTCGGAACCCCTCGTGCTATTATAAGCGATCGTGGAACCCATTTTTGTAATGACCAATTCGAAAAGGTTCTAAAGAAATATGGGGTTACACATCGTCTTTCTACGGCTTATCACCCGCAAACGAGTGGGCAAGTTGAGGTTTCAAACCGAGCTTTGAAGAGGATTTTAGAAAGGTCGATTGGAGAAAACCGTGCTTCGTGGTCCGACAAACTCGATGACGCTTTATGGGCCTTTAGGACCGCTTATAAGACACCTATCGGTTGCACTCCTTATAAGTTAGTCTATGGGAAGAATTGTCATTTGCCCATTGAATTGGAGCATAAGGCATATTGGGCCCTTAAGCATGCTAATTTTGACTTGAAGACCGCGGGAGATCACCGGAAAATACAATTGAATGAATTGGATGAATTAAGGGATAATGCTTATGAAAATTCATTAATTTTTAAAGAAAAGACTAAAAAGTTTCATGATTCAAAGATTAAAAACCGGGTTTTTAACGTTGGTGATCAAGTGTTGCTTTTTAACTCACGTCTTAAGATATTTTCCGGGAAATTGAAATCTCGTTGGTCGGGTCCGTTCACCATTACACAAGTGTTTCCATATGGGACCATTGAGCTAGCTCAAGATGATGGTCCCAATTTCAAGGTGAATGGACATAGGCTTAAGCACTACTTTGGTGGGGAAATTCCTTCAATGGTTGCCCCCGACCAAGACACCTTCCCCAATGATAATTAACATTGAGGGGATCGAGTCGAGCTCATGACTCGGTAATCAAAAACGAGGTGCCTCGTGGGGGAGATCCCATGCTTATCTTTATGCTCTTATTGTTCACTAATAAGGGACTTGTACCCTTCCAACTCGTTGTCTCGTGGTTGTTTGTAATTGTGTTATCTAGATCATCATCATCGTCTACGATTGAAGACTCTCGTGTTCGTTTACGTGAGCCTCCATCGTTCGTTTGAAGAAGTTTTTCACGAATCCATGACATATCCTTTATTGTTCTAACAATTATCTTTTAGCATAATTAATAAACGGCTTTAGATATATTGTTGATCACCCTTTCCATGCTAGATCCTAAGCATTCGATTCTTCGTCTCTAGTATGGGGGTGATCCACCTTTAGACTCGAAACATTGAGGACAATGTTTACTTTTAGTATGGGGGGGTGAATAGGTACTTGCTTTGCTACGCCCTCACGTTTTCCAACTTTCAATGTTTTGTTTTGCTAATAAGGCTAAAAATGGCCAAATTTTAAAATTTCTCTTAGTTTTCATAAGTGTTTTTAAGACACGAATGTATATTTTCCGATGGGTAGAATAAGAGTTAATTTTTGACTTGATGGGCATTTGGAGCCATTTACATTCCTTAACCCGCTCAATTCAAGTTTTGCTAGACTTTTATATAGGGAGCTTTAAAACGCGAAAGTCTTAATTCATTCGGGTTAAGAACAAGAACTTTTCGCAAGTTCCTATAATTGATTCTAGAAAGTCACTTATCAAGGGAACTTTAAAACGCATTCTCTAAACTTGAAAAAGTCCAAGAAAGTGCAAGATCCTATAGGTGACTTGAAAACCCAAAACTTTGATTTGATATAGTCTTAATGAAAGCTAATCCAAATTTGGCTTAATTTTGACTTGCACGGCTAAGTATTCACGAGTCTCTTTAATTAGAGGTCTTTAAATAGTGAAGAACGAGAAATGATAGAGTTAGACAAGTGATCATGCTAAACGTAGAACATGAAAGTGTTCTTTCAAAAACTCATATGTTTTTAATTGTGGCTTTTTCTTCCCATAAGATCAATGCATTAGGAATAAAACATAATTGCAATAAGTAAGGTCGTACGGTTTGAAAAGTTACTTAGCCTCTAGCGCAAGATCGTTTAAAAGTTGCTCGGGGTTGAATAGAGTTCATAGCCAAGGCATAACTTATTGAAGCGGGACGCGAAGATTGGCGATCATCCAAAAAGGCCCTAACAAGGCATGAGGAGCTCTATTTTTGCTAAAGATCCAAAGATGATGTGAAGTATCATTATTCCAAAATCAATATGAAGGATCGAGACACACGACGAGAAGCTATTACTCCCCTAAAGAATGGAGAAAGTCTATCCAAAAAGACCCTAACAAGGTATGAGGATAAATATATCCAAGTCCGAAAAGGAGGCGGATCGTTGTATATCAAAATCCAAAGTAAAGATTGAAGAAAAATGATGAAGTCGTGGTCCTATATGAAGAATCTCTCAAAAACGTCAAGTGAAGAAATTCCAATTATATGAAGAGAAGACCATAATTTCGAGAACGTCTTCCCAAGATTTGAAGTATGAAGTACATGCCAAATATCGGTCCGAGAAAGGTCTCAAATCGTGAAATGAGTTATGCCAAGATATGAACTTAAGGAGATACACGAGAAGCCGTTTTAAAAGATTTTGTCCTTCGGCTAACTATTGATCAAATCGTGCTACTTTGCTTTCGGACTAATAACTACTTGAATAAGTCAATATGAATCACTTGTGATCCATGACAAATAGATAAAAAATGCTAGTAACCCATTTCCTTTTATAATAACTAGGATTGCGGGGAGAAAACGTATTACACAATTTGAACGTATGAGTAGTGTTAGCATTGTGACTTGTACCAACAATGATCTTGTTTTTACACTTAGCATGGAATGTATGACAATCAAGGATGACGAAATTTACTCTAAGGGACATTAACTTGTTTCTATTCTTTGACCCTAAAAGTCACTTTTTGGTGATGAAAATCATACATTATGTCTTTACACATTCTCGTAGTATGTTGCAAGTCTTTTACTCTTCAATAAAGGTTAATAAAATTGAACTTTGGTGACGCTTAGATACTTTATTCTTAGCATTGCGTGAGGGCACGGCAATGGCTTAGTATGGGGGAGTGATGAGATGGCATTTATACATGATCTCATCGTTCTTTTCGGGCTTTAAATGCATAAAAATGTCATAAAATACCATATATATGCTTGTGTTTGTTTACTTGTGTGTTTTAGGTATGGATATCGTGAAAAAGACAAAAGATCACAAGAATCAAGGAAAAACGAACACGAGAAACGAAGTCGTACAAAGAACCGGGCCCTAATCATGGAATTTTCATCAAATACCCTTGAAGACTTGAAGACAAAACAAGATTGATCCTCAATGAATGAAGAAATGACACTTAAAACCCTTGTATAATAATAATTACAAGTTTGGTCCCTTAAGTTTGTCAAAATTGCAAAAAGGTCCTTCAACTTTGAAGAAATGGCAAAATTAGTCCCTCAACAATTTCAAAATGCCAATTATGGTCCCTCATGAAGATTAAGACTCAAAGAAGACCTTTGAAGATCATCATTGTTCAAAAACAGCCCTTGAATTATCACAACATGGCAAAAATCACCTTTAAAACATCTTTGTGGAAAGTTTGAGCCAAAAATGTCAAAAGGAGAAACTTGTTTGTAAAGAGAAACACGTTTTTAGGGCAGGAAACCTTATATGCAAAAATAACCAAAAGATAGGGACCATTTATGCCAACTGTGAAAGATTTGAAAAGAAAAACGCGGTTAACAAGTTTCTTCCCCCAAATTAGGATTCAAGGTGTTACTGTTTATCATTCTTACCACCCAGTTTTCACCTTCATTTATCTTGGGTAAAATTCCAATTAAATCATCCCACGTGTAATTCCCACACGTATAAACACTTCCCACTCCTAAAAACCTGCATCCCACTCACGTGGTCCAAACCCCCAATTCTCCAATCCACCAATCACCTCATTCCTTTGTCCCCAAGTTATGTGACGTGGCTTAAATCAACGTCCAAGATGAATGGCTTACTCTCAAAGCAAATATGAACGACCAAGATCAAGAAAGGACAAAATGCACTCAAAACCGTTCAAGGGCACATTTGGGATTTTCTTATGATTAGGGTTTAGTTTTTTCTATTCTAGATTGTTCTTAGGACTCTATAAAAGGAGCTCACAGGTTGTGTGAAGCCCTTTGTTCCAGTTTCCTTCCAAAAAAATATTGTAATTCCTTTTAATTTTAAATAAAAGTTGGTTTTGTTTTTAAAAGCATTTAATTCCTTTTTATCTTTATTAAAGTTGGTATTATTGTTTGTGAAGGATTCTGAGTTCCATATGTTTGTTTGGTGAAGTAAGTTTGAGGTTTCAAAGTATTTCAAGGTTTTGAAAATTTGAGTAATTTTTGAGTGAATCTGCTACATTAGGTTTTGGTGTTAGAGGTTTCAAGATATTGGTGTTTAAGGTAATCAAAACGTGTTTTCAAGAGTTAGAAAGTTTTTGGAAGTGTTTTAAAAAGGAAGAAAAAGAATCAGAAATATACATTTGCTTGTGATATTGTTGTTTTCTTCTTTGATTTTCTTGTAGACAGGTTGAAAAGGGTGTTGTTGATCATAGCTCAGCCCCAACCCGAGTTGGGAAGGAGGTGACTAAGCTGTCACTAGGGTTTAGGAAGTACAAACCCTAAGGTAATCTTCTTTACCTTTGGAAATCTCAGAAAATAGGCTGTTCATTTGATCTTTGTTTGATTCTGAGTTTAAGGTGTTTAAGCTTATTGGATTTGTGTGCTAATGTGTTATTATGCATGATTTGAGATCTTAGAACAAGTTTGATCAAGTTTAGTAGTGTTTTAGCTTGTTAAAACGTTTTGGAAATATTTAAACTGGTGTTTGGCAATACGTTTTAGCAGGGCTTAGATCTTAGATATTGGATTAAAAACGTGTTAATCTGTTTAAAAAAAGGTTGAGAAAGGGTGTTGTTAGTTAGATAGTAAGATTAGAAAAGTTTGCATGCAATTTGTGGAGTTTAAAAGATAAAAAGGTAGTCAAAAATCTGCATAGTCATATCTGCCAGTTTTATCGACATTTTGGTGCTTGAATCTTGGATTTCTGTTGAGCTTTAGGTTAGTTTAGTTATTGATATTGTTTGAATACCATTGTGTGAGTATGCATGCTTAATTTTAGGCTTGGTAGTCCACTAGATTGCTAGATAAAAGCTGTTAGACCACCAGACCTTAAAATTCACCTCAGAAACTTGCTATAGGCTGTTGTGCGTTGGTTCTTGATTTGTGGTGTGCTTAAGTGTTCTATACTTGTGTTGTTGACTTCTTGTGCTCAAAGGAGCACAAGAGTGCCCCTCTTGTCCATAAACAACACCAAATAAGCTATACAAGCCAATCCTTTGGCTGAATCAAAAGCAAGAACTCAAGTTCAAAAATCTGCTTGTGTTAACATAGCAATCTGTTATGATTTGATCATAAATCTTGGCTAAATCAGTGTTCAAAGGAATTGAAGTTGGATTGCAAGTTTGTTTAGTGTCACAGTTGGGCTGGTAAAGATTAAAAACAAATAAAAAAATAAAAAATAAAAAATAAAAAGTAAAAAGTGGGTTTATATACTCGAACCCGTGACCTGCCGTTCACAACACCAACAACCTAACCATCCTGCCCTTGGGTCTTTTACTGACCAAGGGTGGATTGTTAATTCACTTAACACCTTTTTCAATTCTTGTTTCTTTAATAAGCCGTAGCTTTTCCTCTCCTTTTCTGCTTATTCTATAAGCAATTTTAGCTTATTTCATTTTTCTTAGGACTAGAATAGGATTGGTGATTTTTCTGGCTAGTTTTTATATTTTTCCATTTATTTATTAATTTTCTAGGATTTATTTATTAGACGAATTTTAATAAATCATTAAAAAATACCAAAAATAGTTTTTATTTTTAGGAAAAATAGTTTTTAGGTCTTATTTAATATATTTGAGGTTTACATCTTATTTTGGATTCAAAAACATTTATTTTTAATTTTATAATATTTTAAGGTTTTTTATAAACTTTAAAGATTTTTATAAAATTATTAAAAAAGGTTTAGGAGCTAAAATTAGTGTTTTTCTCTTAGTTATATTATTTAGGATTTTTAGAAATTTTTTATTTTAAATTTTAGAAACTTTTTATTTTTAACATTATTTTAATATTATTTTATTATTTAATTTTCAAAATTTTATTTTTCTTTCTTTTTCATTTTTCTTATATTCTTTAGCATTAATTAGGATCAATTCCATTTTTAGAATAATTTTTAAGCTTTTAGATTTATTTTTATAATTATTTTAAGTTTAATTAGGTTTTAATCATTTTTAATCATTTTTAGAGTTTTAAAAATAGTTTTAATAGGTTTTAATTTTTAGAAAATTACTTTTTAGTCTTCTAATAATATAAGTTAAGTAATTATTCAATAAAATCATATTTTAGACATTTGAATTAGTTAAATTTAATTTTAGGGCTTTAATTAGCATTTAAAATTAATTATTTAATTAATAAAAGGTCTTAAAATATCTTTGTTGGATTTTTAACTTTATTTATATTATTTTAGACTTGTTTTTAGCCTTTTTGATATTTTGTTTTTGGTTTTAATAATTTTTAAATTTGAGTAGTTTTTCACGGCTTTACGTTTTCGTCGTAGTTTAATTTTAACGTATCCGTCTTTCATCTTCTCATCCCCATTCTCTTAATATTAATCTCAAATATATACAAGTTAATTCACAACACCATACCTCCTTGGGAAACGAACTTTCTTCTCTCATTTTATTTGATTGTGGGTCATTAGTGTTGATTTTTCCTAAAATCATCACTCGATACTTACCGCTATTTACGCTCTTTTCCTAAAGAGTAGTAAAACACTACAATCAGTGAGTATTCCGGATAATCCACATTTCTTTATTCCGGACAACATTCCGGATAAGGTTTGGTTTTTACAGTTTTTGAATTTTTACTTTTCCCGCCTTTTTACTTAGCTTTATTCTAACTTGTCTTGTTCTGGTTTAAATATTTAAAGTTTACATTTTTATAAGTTTTAATCATTTACTTTTCAATTTTTAAAGTCTTCATTTTTAATTTTAAATTTTAAAGCTTTCATTTTTATTTACTCAACGACATTTTCATTTTTAGTTTAAAATAGATAACCAAACCTTTTTATTTTCCACCAAGAACAATTGAGTCACACTTCCTTCCTATAATCAATTCGAAAAGATCGGACGATAATATTTTATACATGGCTAAAAACTTTGTATTAACTTCAAATCTTTAACGCTTGCGAACCTTAAATGTCTTCCCAATTTAAATACATGCAAACTACTAGAATTAGTTAAAAATTAACAGTAATGATCAAACCGCTAAAACAATATTCATTAACAATTTATTTATATACAAGTGTTGGGAGAAAAAACATACAACTAAACCACGTAGTTTTTGAAAGAATATGAATACTCTACGTTTAGCATAGTAACTTATAATTGACTCTATCATTTCTCGTCCTCAATTTAATGAGACTTAGCCTAATATAGTAAAGGAACGAAGCTAAGGGCTGAACACGTCTGGTCGAGTAAAAAATAACTCTTATTCTCACCAATGGAAAACCTACATTCGTGTCAAAACACTTATGAAAAAGACAAAATTTCTTAAAATGTGGCCATTATTGTCACTTATTTAAGACAAAATGATGAAAAATGGATTGCGTGATGACTTAGCAAAGCAAGTATCTTTTTACCCCCCCCCCCCCCCCCCCCCAAATACTAAAACTAAACATTGTCCTTAATGTTTGAAGTCTAAGGGTGACATACCCCCATACTAGAGACGAAAAGTCAAATGCTTAATCATATCATGGAAAGGGTATAACGAATGATCTTAAGCCATTTATAAAGTTTGTTAAAAGATAAACGTTAGTAATCAAAAGGAAATCATCTTATATAAGCATCTTCAAAGCAAACGATCGAAGCTCGAGTGATGGGTGAATAAAATGAACACGAGAGACTTCGATGATGAATTGTAACACCCTATTTTGATAAATGGAATATCACAAGATAACTATGGCGTGTCATCAAAGCATGCAAGGTAAATGTCTTAAAAACATTAAATGACCATAAAGGGAAATACCATAATCAAACATTGGTAGTCCAACATAAGCTCACACACATGTGTTAATCCCATTCAATCCATAACACAAGATTTAGAAGAGATATTTAGAGAGAGAAAGAGAAGAAAGTAGAGAGACAAACAAGAGAGAATTTGGAAGGTTAATGATTACTAGAGAGAGAAAGTAAAATGAACCAACACCCTCTTCCACACATGGAAGACGGTATATATACCCTTGGCTTTTGGGTCGTGGGTTTAAGAGACATGGGTCAGGCTTGGCTTTGTTTTGGTCTTACGCCCCTAACTTATACAATATTAGCTTAAAGTCCAAGCCCGGTTTTCCCGACTAACCTATTACAATACAAGACCTTTTAACGACTAAGATGACCTATTACATTCTTGTTCGACTATATAAAATATAGGGCTAACAATCTCCCCCAATGTATCGGTCATCTTAAAAAGCCTAAAAAGCATAAGATGATTGAGTGAATACATTCTTGTAGAGGAGATCTTTCTGCTTTGGTCTTGTATCTTGGTATTGATCTTGTTTGTAACAGCTTTGTTCCTTCATGCTTTCGTGATCTTTATCTTGAGCCTTTGTCATTTGACTTTGAGTGCTTGAGATCTTCATCTGTACTCCTTGTGACTAAGATGACCTATTACATTCTTACATTCTTAGGTATCTTGATTATCGCCATCTTGTGCTCTTGTGACTTCTGAATCGACATCGGTATCACAGCTACGCCACCTTCTTGATATGCGGCAACATATATAGACACGGATAAAATGGCTTTGAACATTTCATCCTAACTCGGTAGCGTTTTACCTCCGGTCGGTGAAGATCGTTAAACGGTATTAAATACCGTACCTGTGATCAGGTAGATTCGATTAAGAATCTCCTTGACAGGGTTTCCCGGCGGTAGCAGCCAGTTCTCTTTACTCGACCGTCTCAAAGCAGACTGCGAACGTAAAGAGTGAATCATAAGGATAAACTATCCGTCTGATTAGAGTCGTCAATTCAGATTTCCTGGAACAAGTTTGATTCTAAAAGAATCGCACCATTGTTGCTTTCCAGTTTTTCACAAGCTTGATTCATAGAGAATCTTGCGAGTTACCTACCGCAGTGCTGTTTGATGTTGACACTGGAAGGATTTCCATTCGTCACTGTGAACACTAATGAGTGTCACTCTGAATGTTCTGGCAAGATCACATGGATTTTACGAAGAAACCTGGAATCAAGTTTGAATCAATTAAGAATCCAAACTTAGTTGCTTTCCAGTTCTCACAAGTTTGATTCGTGTAGAATCGCACAAGTTACCTACCATGAGCTTGTTTGATGCTGGCTCAAGCAGGATTTCCATCTTCATTGTGAATCGTATCACTCAGATGTTCTGGCAATATCACAAGGATAATGCGTAGGACTCGATTGTGTCCTAATGAGATGATAAATTGATCTCGTTTGGCTCTAGACTCCTATCTATAATATAAAAACATCATATTAGAGATACTAATTGATTAAAATATGATAATTTTTGAAAAACCGATTGGGAGAGAAACATGTGTGCACGCATGAATCATGGAACATTTTCAGTCGGGTCGCTCCCCCTCAACAATATATGTGTGTCTTGAGACAAAATTTGACAAAATTTTAGAAAAACGACACCACAAAATATGTTGAGGTACGGAGTTGAGATGCCTTTACCGATAATATATGATAGATTTAATATCATTTTCGGAATGTGTTGGATACATAAACTATGACGATTTTAGAGATGTACCCAACAACATTAAAAGGCTTGAATTTAAAACGCTCCCCCTCAAAAATTTATCAAAATAACATATGACAGTTTTGAGAAATGAAAACCACATATGAGGAAGGGAGTGTTGAACACACAATTTTGAAAGATTTAGAAAAATATTTTGAGAAATTCTTGAAAAATTGTGTTCAACGGTTTTAAAATAAATTCCGATTTACATGAGCTCAAAACTTTGAATGTTTTGTGACTAGCTCATGACCGAGAAAAATTAATTTCCCGTTGTGAAGGATAAGTTATCATCCGTGATAAACTTTCCTTAAGTGGAGGTACGAGTTCTAAGCTGACATTTACTTAGAAGTCGTTTTTCATGAACTTAAAAACTTTGAATGTTTTTATGAGAAGCTCATGACCGAGAAATATAAATTTCTCGTTGAGAAGGATAAGTTATCGTCCGAGATAAACTTTCCTTAGTTGAGGTCCGAGTCCTAAGCTGTGATGCGCTTAGAAGTCATTGTGAGAGAATATCAAGCAGCTTCATTTGCCAAAACCTCCAAGTCTTCTGGAGTCATATACTTCATACCAAGACGGCCAACGAGATACGCAAACCTATCTTTCGATAGAGCTTTTGTAAACAAGTCTGCCAGCTGGTACTCAGTTCTGACAAAGTATAATTCCACGATGCCACGTTCCACTTGTTCCTTGATGAAGTGATATCTGACATCGATGTGCTTGGTGCGTGAGTGTTGAACCGGATTGCAAGATATGGCTATGGCCGACTTTGAGTCACAATACATAGGTATTTTATCAAAGTGGAAGCCATAATCCGTGAGTTGAGTTCTCATCCAGAGGACTTGAGCACAGCACGCGGATAGAGCCACATATTCTGCTTCAGCTGATGAGAGCGAAGTGCAATCCTGCTTCTTTGACGACCAGCTGACAAGCTTGTCTTCCCCTAGAAATTGTATGCTACCAGAAGTGCTTTTACGACTATCAAGACAACCTGCGTGATCAGAATCTGAAAAAGTCATTAGATGAAAACCGGTTTCCCTCGGATACCAGAGTCCCATGTGAATGGTATTCTTAAGGTACCGAAAGATCCGTTTAACCTCTTTGATGTGCTTTTGAGTAGGTCTGGCTTGATATCGTGCACAATAGCATGTGGCATGATGAATATCAGGCCTGCTGGTTGTAAGGTACATAAGTGACCCGATCATACTGCGATATCGCGTTTGATCTACGGGATATGAGTACAAGTCAGCGTCTAGGGATGTGGTCGACAATGGTGTACCAACGCGAGGACATTAGGTCATACCATGCTTTTTAAGTATCTCTTGAGCATACTTAGCTTGGTTAATGAAGATACCACGTGGGGATTGATGAATCTGGAGGCCTAAAAAGAATTTTAGCTCCCCCATCATTGACATTTCAAATCTGTTGTGCATTAATTTTTCAAAACGTTTTGAAAGTTTTGGGTTCGTAGAACCAAAAATAATGTCATCAACATAAACTTGCACCAGCATTATGTCATCCCCATATTTATTAGTAAATAGAGTAGGATCAATAGAACCTTTGGAGACCAAGAAGTTGGATAGTTCTTCGTACCATGCCCTTGGAGCTTGTTTAAGTCCATATACAGCCTTCTTGAGACGATAGACTTTGTCAGGGTGATGAGGATCGATGAATCCTTCCGGCTGATTCACATACACTTCTTCCTTCAAATGACCGTTGAGAAAAGCAGTTTTAACGTCCATCTGAAAAACCGTGAAGCCCTTATGTGTAGCATAAGCAAGGAATATCCTGACAGCTTCCAAACGAGCAACTGGAGCGAATGATTCATCGAAATCTATCCCTTCTTGTTGACGATACCCCTTAACCACAAGACGAGATTTGTTTTTGATGATGGTTTGTTCTTCATCCAGTTTGTTTTTCCAGATCCATTTGAAATCTAAAATTGACATTCCATAGGGTCGGTCAACAAGTTCCCAAACATTAAGGCGTTCAAACTGATGAATTTCGTCTTGCATTGATTCAATCCACGCATGATCAATCATGGCTTGTTTGATGTTTGTAGGTACAGTTGAACTCATGGTGAGTGCATACATACACACATCGCCATCGGTTTCGAGTTGTCTGCGTGTTCGAACCGGTTGTGAAGGATTTCCAATGACTTGCTCTAATGGATGATCACGTGTCCAATGGTGAGTGGATGGATATGGTTGGTAGAATGTATGCATGTTGGACGGATCAACATGTTGAGTAGAAGACTCTCCGACTTCGTGTACCGGTGTACCGAACGGGTTGATAAATTCTTCTTCGTCAGGTTGTGCATCGACTGCTTGATTGTTGTTTCCTCCTTCAGCATTGACGGTTGGTGATGTTGGTTGTATGATGGTTTCTAGAGTTTGTTGAGTATCCAATGGAATAGTCTCTTGAGCAACGGTTGCTGAAGTAGAGGCAGTTGTGTCTTGTTGATTTTGTTCAGGTGCATCAGCAGTATTGACAGTGGAAGGCTTTGACACAACTTGATTGTTTCCATAGTAATATTCATCAAACATTGGATCATATAAATCAACCAACTCATTCATATGTGTCGAATCCGTCAATTCTGTTGTAGGAGTATTTTCTTGACATTCTTGCACGGGACGTACACTGTTGTGTGTAGGTTCCATTGCTGGACATTGAGGTGCGGGACTTGAGTTGTTGTGATCAAGTACCATTTGTGGCAATTCGTCAAAGTTCACATGAATTGTTTCGACAATACTCTTTGTTCTCTTGTTATAGACTCGATATCCTTTCGACAATGTAGCATACCCCACAAAAATACATGCATCACCTTTTTCTTTCATCTTGTCGAGATTCTCACCGTCTTTAAGGATGTAGCATAAAGATCCAAATACGTGAAAGAATTTGACAGTAGGTTTCCTGCCATTGATGATGTGGTAAGGTGTCTTTTCATGTCTAGGGATGACGAGAGAACGATTCTGAGTATAACAGGCAGTTGCAATTGCTTCAGCCCAGAAGAATAGCGGTAATTTTGAGGCAGAAAGCATTGTTCGAGCAGCCTCAACCAAAGTACGGTTCCTCCTTTCGACAACGCCGTTTTGTTCAGGAGTTCGAGCAATAGACGTTTGATGTTCGATGCCTTCTTCTTGAAAGTAAGATTGCATGTTCTTGTTCAAAAATTCAGTACCCCTATCCGTTCTTACGGTTAAGACTTGAGCTTGAAGATTGCGTTGTATCATCTTGAGAAAGTTTTTGAGAACCTCTGGAGTTTCATCTTTGGACCTTAAGAAGAAAGTCCATGTGTATCTAGAATAATCATCAACAATCACGAGAATATACTTTTTCCCGTTAATACTCTCTACACGCATGGGACCACATAAATCCATGTGTAGAAGTTCCAATCGTCCTTTTGAGCTTGGAGTAGTCTTTGATTTGAAAGACTTCCGTTTTGCTTTCCCAAACTCATAAGAAGAACAAAGATGGTCTTTGACGAATTTTAACTTTGGGAGACCGGTCACAATATCATTTTTCGAAAGCAAGTTGATGGTGTCAAAGTTGAGATGTGACAATCGTTGATGCCATAACCATGCTTGAGAGGATGAAGCTTTAGCCATTAAGCAAATTGGATTTGTTGAAGATGTGTCTTGAAGAGTTACTGTGTAGAGATCAGAACCACGAGAACCTATAAGAAGGTCATTCCCATCGTAGTCTCTAACATAGCAAGTAGATTTCCAAAAAGCCACTTCCAAATCCGCATCACAAAATTGACCAACCGAGAATAAATTGTGATTCAGTCCCTCGACGTAATAAACCCGTTTTATAGTGATATTCCCTTGAACCAAGTCTCCATATCCGAGTATCGGTGCAAATTGATCATTTCCAAACCGTACCGTACCCAGAAACTTCTCCACGAAGTTAATGAGAAGCTTGAGATTTCCCGTCATGTGCTTTGTGCACCCGGAGTCCATTATGAATAGGATGATTTCGACGAGCTGCAGAAGAATTAGAAGACAATGTAGCATTTGACAAATGGGAGCCCTTGATAGAAACAGGTTCCAACATAGTAGTGGACCTAGATTCTAAAGGCAAGCTAACATTCATAGACCCAATTAGAATGGGGGTTGTCTTAGGTACCCATTTGTATCCGGGTGGTGTAAATCTTGAATACCCCCGTGTACATGTCCTAATCATGTTCTCATAAAGCTTCTTTAACCTGCTTTGTTTACGTAGAGTAGTGGATTCTAACGCACTTAGTTTCTTAAGTGGTTGCTCAGTGGATTGGTGCAAAGTTCTTGTGGGTTCACTAGTACTAGTGGGCATACGAATAGGCTTCCTAGTTCTAGTATTCACGCCATTATAATTAAGAGCACAAGCATCATGATTGAAAGTACGAACACATTTGCCACATTCAACACAAACAAATTCAACATTCGAGGTCTTAGCATTTAAACTGTCATTACATGCAGTTACAGACGTTTTATTCTTAGAAAACTTAAAATTCCTACGGTGGTCTTCTACTTCCAACTTATTTCCTTGACTATTGTTAGGCATGACCTTATCGTGCATTCTATCGCTCTTAAGCTGTGGTCCGCTAACGCTAGTAATGAGGATTACTCCTGTAGAAGAAAACACACGTTGATTAGTTTTCTTAATATTCTGAGGTAACCTCGATGTTCTAGTCTGAGTGGGCTTAGTGTTCATCTTATACATTCCTGGTGTTATCACATTTGTACTCTTATCATTTCCTATCTTAGGCAAAGTCTGTGGGGATTGTCCCAAAATAGATGATTTAGGGCATTTAACCGCATTCGGTTGACGAACGGCGGATGGTTTACCCAAAACTGACTTTCCTTTGATTTTCTCAATGAGTTTCTATAACTCACTTATGGCTATGTCCCTTTCTTTTAGCTGAGCTTTCAAATCATTTATTTCGAAATCTTTTTCATTTAGTAGACGAAACGAAGAAGCTGACATTTCTTGACACTTTTTATGATTATGAGATTTTTCACCTTTTTGTAAAGTAAGTTCAAGAGAAATGGAGTGTTTCTCAAGTTGAGAAAAACTTTTCGAAATTTTGTTATATGACTGAATTTGTTTCGAAAGCTCTACTTCAAGATTGCGACATTTCGCGTCCGATTCTGACACTAGACATGTTACATGACAATATTGATCAAGATCGCTATACACACCAAGTATAGCATTCATATGGTCAGCATAAAAGTATTCCTTAGAAAGTCGATCAATTTCGTTAGAAAGTTGGTGTTCTTGTGTCTTTAATTTAATTTGAAGAAAATCAACTTCATCTTCAAGAGATTTAACATAACTTAAATCAGTAAACATTTCCTCAGTGAGAGCTGTATAAAACATTTCCACATTTTTTGAAAGATCATCAATGGTTGGAACAATACATTGTTGAATGACGACGTCTACTTGTGGGTTAGGTTTAATATTCCAAATGGTATCCCTAGAAACTTTTTCATAGTCGACGACACCTTTGTACAAATTTAAAACCCCTTGTTTTATAAACTCAAATTGCTGAACACTTTTGCTTTTCTCATCCCATTTACGTTTTTGATCCAAAATTCGCTTTTCTAACAAAATTGATTGCTTTTTGAAACTCCTTTTTAAAGAAACTTTCTTTTGGGGTTCATCACTTGGTGGTGGAACACTATTGTACATTTTTTGTTCTTTGGAAAGTTCTTTTTGAGGAACAAACTTAATATAATTATTAGAATCAGAAAGGTTTATTAAATCACTTAAGTTTGATCGACTTTCTTCTTGTTGACGAATGATTTCGTCGCAGTCAGGGGAAAGCATAAGAGCAAGATTATAAACATAGCAACCGATATCATAAAGAGCAGGCTTGGTACTTTGAGCTTTCTTGAGATATTCAGGCTTGACAAAACTCGTTTTTATATTTCTATTGAGCATATTCATAGTTTGAATAGATTGACCCGTCTTGTAAACAATGTTGTTTAACGTGTCGACTCTCTTTTCCAAAGCAAGAATTTTTTCAATATCCTTTTCTTCACGAGTTTTATAAAGCTCAGTTTGTTCTTTGTTAACCGACTCTAACTCAGTAATTTGGAGTTTATGTAGCAGCAGTTGTTCTACAAGTTCCGATATCTTCTGTTTTGACATATGAATTTCGTGTGTTACTTCAGAACAATATTGTTCGTTGAGCACCTTACGTTCATATACCAAACCATTAGCTATTGCAACCCGTCGATCAGCTTCTTTTACATAATCACACTCTTTAAGCCTGTCTATCTCCTCGGCTAAGGATGTGTTTGCTTGCTTCAAACGTTTATTAGCCTCTTTGTTTTCCTCAATTTCATGTTTTAAAGAATCAATAATAGACGCAAGCAAATCACGGTCCTCATCCGAGTCAGTATCCTGAACAGCTTTTCCATCATCATTACACATATGCTGTGAATCCGTAGAGATATTGCTATTCTCCGTGTCCATTACATATGTGTCATTGATGCTTTCGGGTTGCTCAGGATGCCGTCGTTCATTAGCAAACACATTATAGTTATCATGTGATGGTACCTTTTCAAGTGGCTCAGAATCATAGATGGGTCCAGAAGTATCATCAGTCTCTGGGATCACTTCTTGAATCTTCGCCATGTACACATAATGTGCCTCTAACTCTTGATCATCGGCTTCATCATCAGTGTCATCACGCCAGTCAACTTCATCTGCTGTTAGTGGAATTCCTGCTTCTTCTTTCTTACACAGCAGCATCTTTTCCTTGTGATACCCTGAGTCCTTAACCCGTTTTAGCTTCTTGCATTCCCTAGCCATGTGCCCAAATCCCTTGTAGTTGAAGCATTGAATCCCAGTCTTCTGCACAACCGGAGTGCCTACAGTATCTCTAGCCCCAACTTGATTCAGAATCCTCTGATTATCATACATAGCATCACGATCATACCTAGGTGCATGATCAACTTCCTTATATCTAGCATTGGATGATGATCTGAGGTTGTTGTTGGTAGGTTTGTAGATCTTCTTATAAGTTGTGGTGAGTAAAGACATGAGTTCTTCAATCTTCTTGTCCCTTGAAGTTTGTTCATCATCACTGTCTCCATCTGACTCGGTGTCATACTTTGGAGGTGGAGTGGGGACAATTGCTTTTGCTTTGTGTTTAGCAGCAACTAGAGGTTTGGTGGATGAGCTTGATGACTTTGAGGAATGAGTATGTGGTTGTTGACGGGGAACGGGTTTTGTTGAAGTAGCAGCCACAAAAGCAATAGAATTAGCAGACCGTTCTGCCTTTTCAGCCCTTAGTTCATTCACTTCATTATGATGTTGTTTCAAGATATCATAAAGTTTGTGGTAAGATATAGTCTTGATATCCTCCCTTTGTTTGACCAAAGTCACAAACCTTTGCCATTCCGGTTTGAGTTGAAGTAGAAACTGAACATTGGCATGATGATTGGAGATGGTGCACTGATTTCTGACAAGCTCATTCATCATTTTGTAGAATCTCGAGTAATATGAGTCAATGGATTCACCATCTTCAGATGTGAATTTTCCAAACTCCCAAAGTAGATTAGTCTCGAGATCTTGAACATTGATTGACTCACCTTGCTTCAATCGATGAATTGCATTCCAAATTTCCATAGCATTAGGACATGCATCAACTGTGGAATAGATATCGTTATCAATTCCAGTGAGTATGAAATTTACAGCATCAGCTTCAGCTTGGAGGAGTTTCTTTTTCTCAGCAGAACATGTGTCAAAATCCTCCATAGCTCGTATAGTTGATGAAGTACCATCCTCTGCCTGTGTGGTAATTGGTCTGAATTCAAAAACTGGAGGTGGATTCTCAAGGCAGTGACGAAGAGCAGTTCGGTTTTGTTTTCCGTCGATAAATCTGAGAAAACGAGATCTCCATTGAACGTAGCAACCGGCAGTGAGCACAGGTGGATTACCGTTGCCACCTTGTTCCAAACGAATTTGATTAGCAGTTGCAATGTTGATGTTGTTGTTAGACATGGTGAATACTTGTGAATGAATTGCAGATCTTAGTGGATTTGTTGTGATGTTGTATGGTTAAAATTGAAATTTCCGAAAATTCAAAAAAAAATTTCTCAGTCCGACAATAAATTCCTCAGTCTGACAAAACGGTAAGCCGAAAAATTTTGTATCGCCAAATTTTGAATTTGAGTTAGAAATAGCCAAAAACTAATAGGGAAAAAATTTGATTTTACTAGACCTAAAAATTTTAACTCTTTTTTTTTTTTTAATCTTCGTGTAAACGATGTTCCGAAACTAGTCTAGATAGTGGCTAAGTCTAAAAATTACTCAAACAAAATATCCATCGGAATAACCTTGTCGGAATGACCTTGATCGGAATACCCTTGTCGGAATAACCTTGATCGGAATACCCTAATCGGAATAAACCCTATCGGAATACCTTGATCGGAATACACTAATCGGAATGTCCTTGTCGGAATAACCTTGTTGGAATGTCCCTATCGGAATGCCAAATCGGAATGCCAAATCGGAATGCCAAATCGGAATGCTCAGATCGGAATGCAAATCGGAAAGCTCAGATTGGAATGTCAAATCAGAATGTCAGATCGGAATGACCAAATCGGAATCCCTAAACCCTAGTAAACCCCTTTCCGATGACCTGATCGGAATAAATCCCACTTTTCTCGGACAAAACTCAACCAATTCATGATTTTAAGCCAAAAAATGATCAAAACACCCAAAACTTTTGTGTTTTTAGCCAAAGTAACAATACCAAATCTCTACCACAACTATGTAGAAGATTTGTATCAAGAAAAAACCATTAAAAAACACAAGAAAATATTTGGGACGTGATATATAGATCAAAATGACCATGAAAAATCAAGAACACACCACACGAATCTTCAATCACCTATCCACTATAGGCTCTTGATACCAAATGTTAATCCCATTCAATCCATAACATAAGATTTAGAAGAGATATTTAGAGAGAGAAAGAGAAGAAAGTAGAGAGAGAAACAAGAGAGAATTTGGAAGGTTAATGTTTACTAGAGAGAGAAAGTAAAATGAACCAACACCCTCTTCCACACATGGAAGAGGGTATATATACCCTTGGCTTTTGGGCCGTGGGTTTAAGAGACATGGGCCGGGCTTGGCTTTGTTTTGGGCTTACGCCCCTAACTTATACAATATTAGCTTAAAGTCCAAGCCCGGTTTTCCCGACTAACCTATTACAATACAAGACCTTTTAACGACTAAGATGACTTATTACATTCTTGTTCGACTATATAAAATATAGGGCTAACAACATGAAATATAAGTATTGAAAGGAAAGGACTAACGTTTTTAGGTATATCCTTTTTAGGATTCCTTAGAAAAACCGCGGCACAAGTTTCCTCAAGGTGCATTTTGGTCAAATCGATGAAACTCTATTTTTGAACGATGGATGGGATATAAGAAACACGATAGGGTTTAGAAGTAGAAGGAGAAATAGTAGATTTAGAAGAAAAAAATGTGTAATCTCATCCATGGTAGCCACCTTCTTCCCTTTGACCTTAGAGCATGATGAAGAGGAGGTCGAAGGTTGAGACGAATGCACAACTCTAAAGCCATCAAGGGTAGGGGTAATCACACGACGATTTCCATGAGACGTAGTGGCTTTAGATGCTCCTTCGGGTTTGTAACGGTGTTCCTAGGTAACGAACTTTAACTCGATGGTTTGTTCATAATAGCTGATAGCATACTCTCAATACGACTTTGATTTTGGTCCATTTTTTGTTGATTTTGTTCAATTTTATTATTTAGACCCTTCACAGTACTGGAAAGCCCATTTTTCAAATTTACCAATTTAACCCTCTATTCTTTTCATATTAACCTCATTTGATTTCATATAGTTTTGAAAATCATTTGAAAAACTATTTTGATCTTGATTAAAGTTCCCTTGGTTTTGGTTCCCATTAAAAATCCCTTGATTGTTGTTTTAAAAATTAGCTTTAGAGATTTGTCCTTGATTAAATCCTCGGTTTTGATTGTTGTTAAAACCTTGATTTTTAAATCATAAGTTTTGACATTGGTAATAATTTCCTTGATTGTTTCCTTGATTTGAAAAATTGTTTCGATTTTGAAAATTCTTGCCTTCATTGTTTTGAAATCCTTGTGGTGGACCCGCGTTATTTTGATTTTGATTATAATTTCCATAAACCACATTAACGCTTGATGTTTGGTCATCCATAGCCGCACACTCGTAATAATGATGAGGTCCACCACACATCGTATATGTTGAGAATAAAACGTTCAAGTCTTAGCCGCTGACAAATGGTCTCTACCCACGGATGATGTATGTTCTAGCCATTGTCAATTTTGTGTAGTCACTAATAGAAGCCACTAATAAGAAGACTCCCATCCACTGATGGGATTTCATGGATCAACACGTTTCTTATTTTTAAGTAAGATTTAGTGGAATAAGTTATTTACTATATTTATCTTTGTATATCTTCCAATTATAGTTGATCTTAGCTTTTTGTACAAGGATCCTTAGTCTATAAAAGGAGGCCTTATGGTTATATGTTTATATACTATTTCATACATTGTTCACATTATTATTATTAATCTATTGAAAGTTTGGTAATCATTTGTGTTTGTGTTCTTTGTTCTAAGTATTAAATTCCGCATAATACTTAGATTGTTAGTCACACAAAGTTTCTCTATGTATTACTCTTGATTTATTCCGATAATACAAAATCTAAATCGATCTAAGTTTGGGATCAACAAATGGTATTAGAGCTTGTTGAGGAACTTGGATCTAAAGAACAAAACCCTAATCCCAAATTCTCAACCCTTAACGATGTCTAACTTATTCGGAAACTCACCAAAACCTAATAACCCCACTAGCAACATCAAACTTCCAATTCTTGACCCTAAAAACTTTGAGATGTGGGAGTTTAGAATCAAGTAATATCTCCAAGTGGATCGCTACATCCTTCGGATATCATTCAATTTGGAAACACCTTCGATCTTGAGGAAAAGAAGAATAAGGCTAAGGCTGATGGTAAGGAGGGTGAAGAGGAGATTGAGAGTTCCTCGGATAGGGCTACATCTACTAAAGAAATTGCTCAAAGGAAGAATGACATGAAGGCACTCAGTTGTCTTCAATTGGCTCTTGGTCAAAGAGAACAATTCAAGTTCATGAAACATGAGTCTGCTAAAGAATTATGGGAAGCTATTAAGTAAACCTTTGGTGTAATGAAATCACTTTTAAGACAAAAAGAAAGAAGTTGGTTAAGGAGTCCACTTCTTTCAAAGCTTTCCCTAGTGAGAAGCTTAGTGACGTAAGAAGTCGTTTGCATGATCTAAGTAGCAAACTAGAATTCATGGAGGTGGAGCTTGACGATGAAGAAATAAACGCTATGTTTCTAAGTATTCTTGGAGAAGCTTGATATGTATAAGCTAATGCATGGCTGATTTCAGATAGTCATAAATATAAAAGTCTTGATGATATCTACAATCAATTAAAGACTATAGAGGCTAATGTCTTAAAGAGGAATAGAGCATCTAGATCAAACTAGGGAAACATGGCTTTTGTTTCCAACAGTCGGTACAATCCCTCTGACATTGGGTATGTATCTCATGACAGTGGGATGAATACTTACAGTAGGAAAAACTCTGTATCCACTGTCAAATACTTTTAAACCTTCTTCAAGTGATAGGACTATTTGAATTGATCTAGACACTGTATGTGCATATATTGTTGCTTTACCACATGGTCCTTAAGTGATGTATGAGGATCTTAAACCAATCAGTGATACAGATCTTGAAGAGATGGACATTAAGTGTAATATGGCACTTAGTAGCATAAGAGCTAACAGGTTTTACAAGAAGTTTGGTAAATGAATCACATTCAACCCCACTAAATCTGTTGGATTTGATAAGTCCAAAGTTGAGTGTTATAACTATCATAGAATGGGACACTTTGCAATGGAATGCAAGTCACCATTAAGAAATGATGGAGGAAAGGATGCTAGGAGGATCATCAAAGTGAAGGATGCTAATTCAAAGGCTATGGTTTTCATGTAAGGCATTTACGGAGTAGGATGGGACTAGAGCTACATGGGAGAAGAAGCTGAGGAGAATCAAGCCTTGATAGCTAAGGAAGATGAGCATGCTCAATTTGATCTCATGGCCAAATCATCTTCGACTTCTTCATCAGACAATAAGGTATATGATGATGCTTTATGTAGTAAGAGTTGTAGGAAAAACACTAAGTCCCTTCAAACTAATGTTCAATCTTTAAGTGAAAAACTTAACCAAACTGAGTCTGACCTACGAAATTATTAAAGAGGGCTTTCAAAATCTCATGGTAGCTTAAATGAGTTTAAACAAATGGAAGTTGATCTTAAGGATAAAATTAAAATCTTAGAAAGATATCTAAGACGTTGTAATGAGTCTAAAGCTAGTCTAATGAGTCTAATGCAGATTTAAAAATCAAGCTAGATGAGGCCATTAAGTCTAAGGAGGATATGGGTTTTAAAATTGAAAAGTTTGAAAAGGCTAGTCAAACCCTAGAAAAATGTGTTAGTGAACAAAGAAACCTTAAATACATGTTTGGGATTGGTATGAATTCTAAGGCATATGATGATGTCTCACCCCTTCCTAGTGATTTCTATGGGTTTCCTAAGGATAAAGACTTATTGTAGACTGGTATTCCAGAGTTTCAAGACAAGGTTTTCTCCCCTGAATCGTCTTTGGTTGACCACATGGAGATTAAGGAGTTTGAAAGGAAGAAAATACAGTTAGAGAAATGGAAAGTTGTGAATCCCTTCCTTTTTGTTAGAGGAGGAATTTTGTATGATGAATCTAGTGAGTCTAAGCCTTTAGTGATTACCAACCCTGTTGATGGTAAGCCTGTTGACCTTGGTTCCCCCACCAAAAGCTAAACTAGTGTTAGATATGTAGAAATGTATAGAAACACTAGATCATCTAGAGGAAGCCAAGGAAGTGTGAATAGGATGGGATATAACCAGTCTAGACCCAGCTTTGTGTCTAGTAAAAAGTCTTGTTATACATGTAGGAGCTTTAATCACTTAGCCTATAACTGTCACAGTGGTTAAACCCTTACCACTAATAAGTCTTCTCCCACTGTTGACCATCGACCTTTTGTTGAATCAAGGCCATAAGCTGCTAGACATACACCATACTTTACCAAAGCAATTAATTCTCGTGGACAAAGACCATTTCAAAAGACTGTGACATTTTCTAACAAGCAATAGGTTCCCTTTGTTAACCCTAGGCTACCCACTGTTAGGGTAAATCTACCCACTGACAGACCTAGGTTTGGCACTACCATGCCTAAGCTAGCCGATGTCAGGACAAAGTTTGCCTCTGTTAGACCTAATGTCAACACAAACTTGGGCAATAAGGAAAACTCTGCTAGGACCTCATCTCATTTAACTTGGAAACCTAAACAAGAATTGGACTCTACTTCTATTGGCATTTAAATGACTTACAATAGATTTGAATATCTTCAGAAGGTCGCTACTAAACCTATTGGAACTAATTGGACATTTAGGAATCAAAGAGATGAGCAGGGCTTTGTGTTGAGAAACAAAACTAGTCTAGTTGAACAACTAGACATTTTCAAGTCTGACAAGGCTTGGATCTCAAAAGAAAACTAATTTGTTTTCATAATGTGTTGGGTATCCCACAGCAAGTTAATGATAGAGGATTTTGGGATAGTGGATCCTTAAGGCACATGAAAAGAGAGGAGGTGTACTTATCTGATTTCACACCTATTATTGATGGTGAAATTGTGTATCTTGGAGGAAGCAAGGGTAAAATAACAGGTAAATGTACCATTGTTACTGACACTTTAAATTTTGCGAATGTTTTTCTAGTAAAAGAACTTAAATATAATTTGTTTAGTGTGTCACAAGTCTGTGACAACAAAAATAAAGTTCTTTTCACTGACACTGAATGCCTTGTTTTGAGTAAACATTTTGAGATACCTAGTGATAAGTATGTTGAGTATAGAACTCCTAGACAAAAGGACATGTATGTTGTGAATCTTAATGGTATTAAAACTCAAAACAATGAAACAGTGGATGAAACTAATTTTTAGCATAGAAGGCTAGGACATTTGATTTTTAAGAACATGAATAAGCTTGTTTGGCATAATGTTGGAATAAGATTTAATGAGACAAAACAAACAATAATGAAACAAGAGGGCTTATATACAAATAACAAGAAGTATAAGAATATGGAGACCTTCTACACAAAGAAAAGGACTAAAGTGCAAAAGATAGAAGGGCTTATAGCATAGTTAGATTTCCTGTAAAGAGGGTTATGTATAGTATATAAACACACACCCTGCGTAGGTTTATTCATTCAATTATTCATAATGTAAACCTAAAGTGTTTCATGTTCTAGACGTGAGATTCAATGTATACACGCCTACGGTTACATGTAATCGTTTGGAATAAAGTAATTGTTGGAGAGAAGTATTTGTCTTGTTTGTATAAACACCTTGTTTATGTGTCGTTTTCTATTTCGCTATGTTTATCATATGAACATGAGTCGATGTTGCCGAAGGTGAATTAATTCTAAGAGTCGGGAATGATCAGCAAGTTTTTAAGATGGGGAAGATTACAAGTAAATCCAATGGAAAAGAATAGACGAAAATGATTGATGTGCTTCAAGACGAGCTTGTTACAACTACTTTGGAAAGTACAAAGTGTGACAACCATGGTTTTTGGGGTTCGTCACTTAGACTATACTTTAAGGTGTTTTGTGCAAATATGTGCTTTTATGTGCTTATGTGTTTATTTTGTGTGTTTGGAGTGAGGTTTGGATATCGTTTATGGGTATATGTTACTCATAAGTAAATCGAGGAACGGTTATTTCATGTTCATGATCCCACATGGTAGTGACTATGAAATGAGATGGTGTTAGTTAGTGGTTTTACGTATACGTATATGTATTATAGAAAATCGTATTTTTACGGTTTAGGGTTTTGCATTTAGGGGTCTCGGAAGAGGTATTTAGTCACGGGAGTATTTTTGGGATGGTTTTAAGTCATTTAGGACTTAGTTAATTAGTTTATTTCATATTTCAAGAGTTTTTATAAAACTGTATATTTTTACGTCTTTTATGGTATACGCGTAAATTTGACTAGTTTTACGGTTTTGAGGTTTTGGGGGCTTTAGGAGCTGAAATAAATTAAGGAAAATTAAGGTAATATTGTTATTACAATTATTAATAATTTAAATTAAAAAAACGAAATTATGGGGGTAAGGGTCAGTTATGCACGGTTAAAACAAAAGGAAGAAAAAAAAGAAAAAAAGGAAAGTGGGCAATTATACTTGGGATAGGACTTGTCAATAACTATATAAGGTGTAAAATAAGATTGGAAAAAAACATAATCTCTAGAGGTCGACGGTTTTTCTTTGGTTTAGGGTTCTTCATATTTTTTTGGGTCTTCCATTATTCTTAAGGTAAAAACCTTCAAATCTCTTTTCAATTTATTTGTTTTTAATGTTTTCAAAATCAATATATGATAGATCTAGGGTTTATTATAAATTAAAAACCTGAGTTCTTGTGATATAACAATGTTTAGAATAATTAGGGTTTGTGGTTAAATAAGTTACGAATAATTAATTAGGTTAATCATGTTAAATTCGTCATTAAAAACTGGGCAGAAGTTTTGGGTCATTTTTTTGATCATATATAGAGTTTTACAAACTTTTAATTTTCGAATCTTATGGCCCTGGAAAGGTAATTGAGTTGGCTTTCATATTCAAGAAACGAGAACTAAATTCGAGGTCTGGAAGTGGGTCAAAAACAGGTTACATCAGTCGGGTGTCAAAACAGTTTTTGGATCAGCCTGTTTTCTTTTTATGTTTTGAATTGTTTGGGGTACTTAGGGTTATATTGGAACCTTCAAACGAACATGAGACTTAGATTATATATTAAATAAAATATCTGGAGGAGGTCTAAACAAATGGGTTAGGGTAAGACCCTCTGATCATAACAAACTTTTCATATGTTCAAAATCAGTAAATTCTAGATAGGTAAAAGTATATATATATATATATATATATATATATATATATATATATATATATATATATATATATATATATATATATATATATATATATATATATATATATATATATATATATATATATATATATATATATATATATATATATATATATATATATATATATATATATATATATATATATATATATATATATATATATATATATATATATATATATATATGGAGGCCTTAACAGTGTCTTCAAGGTTGCGGCCAAAGAGGAGAGTTAGCTAACACATGTAAGGGTATAGGGTTTCTTTTATAGAGGAAGTTGATTTTGTTAAGGGGGTGTTCGACCCATAGTTTAAGGTATGAAAAACGGGACTATTTTGGGTTAAATGTTAACGGGGCGAGTTATGAACTAAACTAAGTTAAGGGCTTTATAGAGGGGTGTCACGAGATGCATATGGCATATAAATGGGTTTAAGTTGTAGGAAAAGGTTAGATATTCATCATAGATTGATGAGCCATTTTGGTATGTGGTTCATGTCTTGATTGTATACGTTTGCGTGTTTAGATTTTGCTAGAGTGCGGGTACTTGGAGAAGCTTGTTTAGGTGAGTTTCATAGTCCCATGTCTTTTTATGATTTGATTTATATATGGGATGGAAGAGAGACACTGTATGGTTTTGTAAATAATGCTGTGAATGTTTTATGGTTTGTGATGGACTTGTGTGTACACTTATGTGACTAACTGCTATGTGATTCTTGATTGTTATTGTGGTTTGACTTGGTACCAAGGGGATGTTGACAAGGCGGGGCCTTGGGATTGGTTCATAGCTGTATGGGCGCCTATGGGACAATGGTTATTGGTAAGGCTTGGAGCCTTGGAATTGTGGTTATTGGTAAGGCTTAGAGCCTTGGAATTGTGATTGTATGGTTAATCTTGAATGGTAGTTGTTAATGCATAATTGTAACACACTGTCGATATGTTCTTTTATTGATGGTTGTTATTCACAGCTTATAACTATTTTGGGGGTGGAGTCTAAACCTATGACTCTTACCAACTTTATGTTGACGTGTTTTAGTGTCTCTTTCAGGTGAGAATGTGGTTAAGCGTGAGAATAGGAGTGGCTAGCTGGGAGGCTTAGGATTGCATTTTGAGGAATCCTCTTTCCTCTTAGTCTTTATTTATGTTTGAATAAGTGATACTTTGTGGATACCTATATGTTTGTTATTTGTTAATTGTATGTCTTTGGTAAGAGGTAGGCCTGTTACCTACTTACCTAGACCCCTGCATTGTTTGAGATATCTTCATGACATTGTGTCACCATTTATGATATTTCCATTTCATTTAGTTATCTCTATAGACACGCTATTGTTGTGATGATATCCATACGCCGCGCCCCATATTCTGCCATGGTGGGGTGTGACTGAATGGTATCAGAGACAATGGTTATAGAGAATTAGGTTTCCTAGCCTAGTCTATAGCTTAAGGATCCCTGCATATAGGCGTCATAGGGTTATGTGTATGGTCTTGATTGTATTTTCCTAATTTTTATTTTTGTGAATTTTGACTAGTATGAGTTGAACTATAGTTGCCCATACTTAGTCACCTGTTAATTTTGGTTTTGATTTTGATATATGAATTACTTTCACAATAATTTATGAGTTATTTTGTGTACCTAATGTATAGTATTTTTCTTTTGATGTTTAAGTCATGTTCCCTAAGAATCATGTGGTGATTCGAGTTACTAGGCGTAGGTGGATAGGAAGGATTTTAAGTTGTTTCCACTCTTATGGGCGACATGACTTATAACTGATTATGATGTTGTTTTGGAGTTTGTCTATGCTGTTTTAGCTAGACTATAGATTTATGTATTCCAAGAGTTCGGTTATGTTATTTTAATAGATGGAGTTTTAGACCTTGCTGGTCATGTGGTTATGAGCTTATGTGAGTAGGTGGATTTATGTGTTATATGTTGTATTGACTCTTATAAGTGTCGTCATAGGATGGACTGCATTTAGAAAATGGTAATTGTATAAGTATGGTGGCCAACATAGTTATACAAGTACCACAACTTCAATGGGTTCTCAGGTATGATTGCATGAAAGAGGGTTAGTACATGCCTGTATATGACGAGATGTGGACTTTGGGTATTTGTATAATATATGGGTTTATGTAACGGTTTCCTACGATATGGATATTTATGAGTGTGTTATTGTTTTGGGTTATAGTCATGTTGTTTGATTATGGGGTCACACGATATGGACTGGTTTTGGTGATGGGTTTTATGCCTTGTGGTAAGATGGTGATTACTCGTATGGAAAAAACGAGTGTATGACGCGATTGATTGATCTGACATGTATGGTAACGAGTATGTTTTAGGTGATTTAATAGGTACATATATGTGGATGTATATATACTAGTATGTGTTAAGTTATGATATATGGTCGTTCAGTAGTTATTATAACTTGAACGTACCTTGTGTTTGCTCGTGTTTTTATGGTGCTAGTGTTCGATGGAGTTCCAACAACGTTTTGAGTCTTTTGATGTGTGTCTACATTCAGGTATGTATTTTAATTAATGAGAACTACTAAATTTTATTGCAAATAAGTCTGGCTAATTATAGGAAAACGGTTTTGAAAATAATTTGTAAGTGTATGGGATGATGTCATGACTTACATATTCTTTTTTAAGTTTGTGGTAGTAAGCTATAAAAATAATTGTCTTGAAATTAATTGGATTAGTTTTCTATGTAACATGAGATAATACATTTTAAAAGGGGTAAAGAAATTTTACAATAATTTTTTTTGGTGGAGTTAAAATTTTAAAAGTATTTAACTAAGACGGAAAGAGTAAAAAAAGAGATTTTATTATAGTAATAATAATAATAATATTGCCACAGCTTGTGAACGTGTAATAGTTTAGTTATAACCAGCCTAAATGGATTTTATAAAATACTAATAATAATAATATATAATAAAATGAAAATAAAACATTGTATTTTATAAACATGTATTGGTTTCATAATAACAAGTGAAATAAGTTTAATACGGGTAAAAAAGATAATGGTTAGAATAAGATTGTAGTATACTAACTAGTTGATATCTTTGATAAAATAATGAAGATAAAAGATGAGTTTATTGTTCAAAACGAGTATGATTGATTTTAGTAGTATTGAAGTTTGGTTCTTATGAGGAGTAACTAAATGGGGCGAAAGTTTAAAATTTTCTAAGGTATCGAAATTTGGTAATACTAATCGTGACGAGTCTAATTTTTAGTTGTTGGCACACTCCATTGATCTTTCGGATTACATTATTTTGTTTTCAGTTGTTTTGTCTAGGGTTCGTTTTACCCTATATTTATTATGGGACGCGATAGTTTGGAATTATTTTGGTACACGTCATGGTTGATTTAGTTATGCGGTTGTAGAAACGTTAGGATGAGAGGATAGAGTTGGGTAGTATTACTTATGGTTAGATATTAGAATGGAGAGATGTATTTTGGTTTAAAGGTTGTGTTGAAGGAATGATTAAGATTTGTGGAGTTTTGAAACTTAGATTGGTTACGGGAATAAGGAATAAGTAAAGTTAGTTGACTGGTCGTGGGAACGAGATGTAATGCTATGAGAAGTTGGTTGAAGTACCATTAGGAGATTGATGAAAGTACTAGCGGATGTGAGGGTAGAGTAGAAAGTTTCTACTAATGGAAGGATTAACACGCAAGGGAATTAGTATAGTTATGGAGGCAAGGTAGTAGTAGACACGTGAAGGAAAACATGGATGTGAAAGAATGATTGGTAGGAGGCTGATTAATGGTGAAGTAAAATAAGTAAGGAAGAGTGAGCTATTGAGGGGTTGAAGTACCTTTAGAAAAATTGTGGTAGATGAGTTGAAGTTAGAGGCTACTGGGTAGTGTGAAGTTCCTAGGTAACATCATAGAGACGAGAAGAAGTGCGTGAAGACCTACATCGTGAATCAAGGAGCTGAAAGGACTACATGCCGGCTGCTAGAAGGAAGCAAGAGATTTCAAAGGAGTCACATAAGTTGCAAGGACTGGAAAGGTGACAAGCACTATGATGGGAATCTCCGTATGGTTCGTGACAAAGAAGGACAAATCGGGTACCGGAGTGGAGTTACAAAGAGCTGAACTAGTGGATCGTGATGAATTGAACACATAACATGGGAGATTAAGAACTCGTGGAGGTAACAAGGGGAGTCGAGTGACTACGCGGATAGAATTTTTGTGGCAATCAATATCGAGGGATGAGTAGTGAAGCTGAGCTGAATAAGTTCGTGGAGAAGTGATTAGAGAGTCGATTTTGTGAAGTTGTTATGAAAGATCTTTGGAAGAGACAGCTATGCATTATCTAATGCACTAGCAATTTCCATAGATTTGATGAATGAAGTATGGAATTTCTGTTGGACGGGATAGTGTAGGAATAAGGGAGAACCATGGAAGGAGAGAACCAATTATTCCTAGAAGATGATGATTAAAAGTACCTCATGTTGGGTGCAAGATCAAAATAGAAGTATGAGATTTGAATAGGAATTTAAAATATGGCTTAGTTAGACAAATGGAAACTAATATGGGTATAATATGAGAGTGTGATCCGCATGGGATCACATAAAACTCTAGTTTGTCCCTATTAGGAGGGAGTAGGAGAACTGATCGTGAGGAAAAACAAGTGAAGCTACTTGGAAAAAAATTTAAGTATAGATGACTTGAAAGACGGGAAGCATAACACCGTGATGTACGCCATGATCTGAGGAAGAAGAAGGAAGTTTGGATAGATGCGAATCATGAATGAAATAGGTCGAGATAAGAACCGAAGGTAAAAAGAATTGGTATAGCCTAATGAGTATACTAAGGCACTAAGCATGCTATTATTGTTGTAGTGTGAAAAGGAAATAGCACTGACCTATATTGTTGATTGGGAGGCTTAGTATCGATAATCGAATGGATGAGGAGTTATAGGCGTGATGTGTCATGAGGGACGAAGGGCTTGGGCTAACTGAGACAAGATGAGTAGCACTATGACCTTGAAGGTAAGACAGTGTGTAGGTACAAAGGAAGTGTTGAGTATCAAAAAAATCATGAACAAAAGTGAGAAAGAAGTGTTTAGGTGCTACTAATGAGTTATCCAAATTTAATGGAAGTAGTTGTAGCATGGGTTTGGATGACAGTTGATAGACTAACTGAGATAACTGTCCTATTGGTGATATGTATAGATCATAAGTTGATTTAGATTAGAAGAGCCTTGTTATGATGAACTAATGAATATTTAAAATACCATCATAGGTCACTTATGTAAGGAAATTAGAATTTTTAAGTAGTTTGGGGCACGGACTGAAGGGAGTTGATGAACAAGATTGGATATGGGTATATTCAGCTAATTGGAAAAGGATGGACAAGTGAGAGATTTATAAAATCTTAGGAGTTACACTGAGGGTATGAGTGATTGATTTAGAGGGACTTAGGAATCTCGTTAGCGATGGTTGAGTTTTCATATAATGATAGTTATCATACTAGAAGTCGGTAAATGCCATTTGAGGCACTATATGCAAGGATAGGGTGAGTTGTCCCTATTGTGACTAGAATTGGTGAAAGATGCTACTTATATAATAATGGTGTTTGTGGAAAGGATGTGAGCAACAAGAGATTATATGTTGAAAAGGATGAAACCACTAGAGTTAGTGACAAAGCTATGTAGAAAGTTTCACCTATAGTAATGGGTGGCATGTTTTGGTAAAAGGGAAAAGTTGATGTCGAGTCTTGTAGGTCTATTTATGATCTTTGGAAATATCGGACCAGTAGCTTATGGATATAGAATTACGTGGGGAATTAAGTGGTGTACATGATATATTTTATGTATTAAGATTGGTAAATGTTGTTTGATAATGCATATTTGCATGTACGGTTATTATTTGTGTTAATAAGAGTCTTCGTTTTATCAAAGGGTCATTTGTGAGATTTATTGGCTGTGAGGTCAAGAGTTTAGGAATATATTTAAATATTGTTGGTTTGTATATGTGGTATTTTGTGACTTGAACTAAAGTACACATGGAAATGAGAGGAGTTCATTTAGAACAAGTATCCTTATGTGATTTGTTGTTTGTGTGTTTGATCCTAAGGAGTAAATCTCGGGACGAGATTTCTATTAGGAGGGAGTGATGTGACAACCATGGTTTTTGGGGTTCGTCACATAGACTATAGTTTAAGGTCTTTTGTGCAAATATGTGCTTTTATGTGCTTATGTGTTTATTTTGTGTGTTTGGAGTGAGGTTTGGATATCGTTTATGGGTATATGGTACTCATATGTAAATCGAGGAACGGTTATTTCATGTTCATGAGCCCACATGGTAGTGACTATGAAATGAGATGGTGTTAGTTAGTGGTTTTACGTATACGTATATGTATTATAGAAAATCGTATTTTTAAGGTTTAGGGTTTTGCATTTAGGGGTCTCGGAAGAGGTATTTAGTTACGGGAGTATTTTTTGGGATGGTTTTAAGTCATTTAGGACTTAGTTAATTAGTTTATTTCATATTTCAAGAGTTTTTATAAAATTGTATATTTTTACGTCTTTTACGGTATACGCGTAAATTTGACTAGTTTTACGGTTTTGAGGTTTTGGGGGCTTTAGGAGCTGAAATAAATTAAGGAAAATTAAGGAAATATTGTTATTAAAATTATTAATAATTTAAATTAAAAAAACGAAATTATGGGGGTAAGGGTCGGTTATGCACGGTAAAAACAAAAGGAAGGAAAAAAAAAGAAAAAAAGGAAAGTGGGCAATTATACTTGGGCTAGGACTTGTCATAACTATATAAGGTGTAAAATAAGATTGGAAAAAAACATAATCTCTGGAGGTCGATGGTTTTTCTTTGGTTTAGGGTTCTTCATATTTTTTTTGGTCTTCCATTATTCTTAAGGTAAAAACCTTCAAATCTCTTTTCAGTTTATTTGTTTTTAATGTTTCATAATCAATATATGATGGATCTAAGGTTTATTATAAATTAAAAACCTGAGTTCTTGTGATATAACAATGTTTAGAAAAATTAGGTTTTGTGATTAAATAAGTTATGAATAATTAATTAGGTTAATCATGTTAAATTCGTCATTAAAAACTGGGCAGAATTTTTGGGTCATTTTTTTGATCATATCTAGAGTTTTACAAACTTTTAATTTTAGAATCTTATGTCCCTGGAAAGGTAATTGAATTTTCTTTCAAATGCAAGAAACGAGAACTAAATTGGAGGTCTGGAAGTGGGTCAAAAACAGGTTACATCAGTCGGGTGTCAAAACAGTTTTTGGATCAGCTTGTTTTCTTTTTATGTTTTGAATTGTTTGGGGTACTTAGGGTTATATTGGAACCTTAAAACGAACATGAGACTTAGATTATATATTAAATAAAATATCTGTAGGAGGTCTAAACAAATGGGTTAGGGTAAGACCCTCTGATCATAACAAACTTTTCATATGTTCATAATCAGTAAGTTCTAGATAGGTAAAAGTATATATATATATATATATATATATATATATATATATATATATATATATATATATATATATATATATATATATATATATATATATATATATATATATATATATATATATATATATATGGAGGCCTTAACAGTGTCTTCAAGGTTGCGGCCAAAGGGGAGAGTTAGCTAACACATGTAACGGAATAGGGTTTCTTTTACAGAGGAAGTTGATTTTGTTAAGGGGGTGTTCGACCCATAGTTTAAGGTATGAAAAACGGGACTGTTTTGGGTTAAATTTTAACGGGGCGAGTTATGAACTAAACTAAGTTAAGGGCTTTATAGAGGGGTGTCATGAGATGCATATGGCATATAAATGGGGTTAAGTTGTAGGACAAGGTTAGATATCCATCATAGATTGATGAGCCATTTTGGTATGTGGTTCATATCTTGATTGTATACGTTTGTGTGTTTAGATTTTGCTAGAGTGCGGGTACTTGGAGAAGCTTGTTCAGGTGAGTTTCATAGTCCCATGTCTTTTTATGATTTGATTTGTAGATGGGATGGAAGAGACACTGTATGCTTTTGTAAATAATGATGTGAATGTTTTTATGGTTTGTGATGGACTTGTATGTACACTTATGTGACTAACTGCTATGCGATTCTTGATTGTTATTGTGGTTGACTTGGTACCAAGGGGATGTTGACAAGGCGGGGCCTTGGGATTGGTTCATAGGTGTATGGGCGCCTATGGGACCATGGTTATTGGTAAGGCTTGGAGCCTTGGAATTGTGGTTATTGGTAAGGCTTAGAGCCTTGGAATTGTGATTGTATGGTTAATTTTGAATGGTAGTTGTTAATGAATAATTGTAACACATTTTCCATATGTTCTTTTATTGATGGTTGTTATTCACAGCTTATAACTATTTTGGGGTGGAGTCTAAACCTATGACTCTCACCAACTTTATGTTGACGTGTTTTAGTGTCTCTTTCAGGTGAGAATGTGGTTAAGCGTGAGAATAGGAGTGGCTAGCTGGGAGGCTTAGGATTGCATTTGGAGGAACCCTCTTTCCTCTTAGTCTTTATTTATGTTTGAATAAGTGATACTTTTTGGATACCTATATGTTTGTTATTTTTTAATTGTATGTCTTTGGTAAGAGGTAGGCCTGTTACCTACTTATCTAGACGTCTGCATTGTTTGAGATATCTTCATGACATTGTGTCACCATTTATGATATTTCCATTTCATTTAGTTATCTCTATATACATGCAATTGTTGTGATGATATCTATACGCCGCGCCCCATATTCCGCCATGGTGGGGTGTGACACAAAGCTTGATGATTTTGTGCTACATGACACTCCTCTTTTCGACACTTGCTATGATAATCCACTTTTTCAAGACCATGTGGACGAATATGATGATGATTCTCCCTCCAATTTGGATGCCCCACCAATTTATGATGCTCCACCAATCTATGATGAATATGATGATGATTCTAATTCTAATTTGGATGATTATGATGATTTTTCTTCTGAGTATAAAGACATGCCAACTTATGATGACTTTGATGATGTTGACATTCTTTCGAGTGATTCTTCAAATGATATGTCTCCTAATGATGATCTTGCTCCAATTTTTTATGAGGATCCTCCACCAAACACTCTTGATACTTTAGAGGATTACTCATTTGAGGAAGATTTCGCCACCTTTCTCAATACATACTTTCCTAATGAGCATGATTCTCCTCCTTTGGACTTTGATTATGGTCTCTACCCTCCTTCGGATGTTAAGAAACCTATTCCAAAAGAGAAGAAACCGGACGACACTAACATCCATAGTACCTATGTCTTGACACCTTTCTTTCCACCTTCTTCTGATGAGATTGTGCGATTTATGGGCGAATCTTCAAGGTCTACTGAGTGTCAGTCTTATTTTCCCCTAAAGGAAAAGGTGTTCGATCCGGGTATCACAATTCTTAAGCCATCTCAGTATCCATCTGATGAAATAAAAGGAAAGACTTTTGGAAACTATGGATCTATGCTTTCACTTCATCATACTTTCTACCACCGTGCTCAACAACTGCTTAAGGGAACCTCACCTATTCTTCTTTGGCTTGTCTTGTTCACCTTAAGCTTGTGCTATTTGATGGATGAAAACCATATATTTGATCTCGGTGGATGTTCTTCAAGGTCATTGTAAGCAAGGTCGAGTCAGGCTGACGAATCAGTGAACAAAAACAAGAGCTTCTCGGGAGGCAACCCGATTATCTATCCTTTTTATCTGTTTTCATAATAAGTGTAGGGTGAGACCCCCGTAGGTGCTTGTTGTTTTCTTTCTTATGATGTGCAGGGATTCGAGCTTTCAAAGATTCACTTTTGATGACTTTTGACGACCCTTGATTCCGTGTACTTGTCTTCTCAGTTCTATCCTAAACTCTTTTGATTCACTATTTTATCATTTATGTTGAAATAGGAATCACTTTAGTTGTTTCTTTCTTAGCAAGATTTAAACAACGTGCACAATGTCCTAAGTGTAGGGGAGTTTACTCCAACATGCTTAAACATTGAGGACAATGTTTATCTTAAGTGTAGGGGGACTTCTATCAAAGTTAAGTGGGCTTTTCCATGAATATGTCCTCATTTTAACCAGAAATTTTATTTTTCGACATTTTCAAAAATTTTGATCTATTTTGGCCTATTAGTATTTTTGTTTGTTATTGATATTTTCTTTTAAATAAAATGGTTTTAATGAGTTTAGATGTCTTTGATATATTAGGCCCGTCATGAATCTTTTGACTTAACCCGAGTTTACTTATCCAAGTTTACTCTAGCTAGTATCATTAACGTGTTTAAATCAAGTTTTGCTAGACTTTTATATAGGGATCTTTAAAACGCGAAAGTCTTAACTCTTATGGCTTAAGAACAAGAACTTTTCGCAAGTTCCTATAATTGATCCTAGAAAGTCATTTATCAAGGGAACTTTAAAATGCAAATTCTAAACTTGAAAGAGTCTAAGAAGTTGCAAGATCCTATAGATGACTTGAAAACCCAAAAATTTGATTTAATTGGCTAAGCATCCACGAGTCTCATTCCTTGAGATTTTAAATTGTGGAGAACGAGAGATGATAGTGTCAATCATAAGTTTGGTATTCTTTCATGAACTTATGTGAGTTAATTATGAGCTTTTTCTCCCATCTCTTGTTAATAAATAATTGCAATAAGTAAGGTCGCACGATTTGAAAAGTTACTTAGCTTCTAGCACAAGATCGTTTAAAAGTTGCTCGGTATTAATTAGAGTTCATAGCCAATGCATAACTTATTGAAGCGGGATGCGAAGATTGGCGAGTCCGAAAAGGCCCTAACAAGGCATGAGGGCTATATTTTGTTGCTAAAGATCCAAAGTGATGTAAAGAATCATTTATCAAAAATCAATATGAAGGATCGAGACACACGACGAAAAGCAAATACTCCCTTAAAGATCATGCAGAAGTCTATCCAAAAAGACCCTAGCAAGGTATGAGGTTAAATAGATCCAAGTCCTAAAAGGAGGCGGATCGTTGTATATCAAAATCTCAAATAAAGATTGGAGAGAAATGAAGAAGTCGTTGTCCAAGTTTGAAGAATCTCTCAAAAACTTCAAGTGAAGAAATTCCTATTATGAAGAGAAGACCATTATTTCAAGAACGTCTCTCAAGATTCGAAGTATGAAGTCAATGCCAAATATCGATCCGAGAAAGGTCTCAAATCGTGAAACTAGTTATGCCAAGATATGAACTTTATGAGGTTTCAAGAAGCAGTTTTAAATGATTTTGTCCTTTAGCTAACTATTGATTAAATCTCCTACTTTATTTTCAGCCTAAACAAATTATCGAAATAAGTAAACAATGCATCCTCGTGATCATTCAAGACAACAATAAAATATAATAGATACACCTAGGAATAAGGGAGTCTAAGTGATTAATTGAGCAACATGATTAAGTGTTAGCTTTACTAACTTATAATAACAATGATCTCGTTTTTAAGCTTGGTATGGAAAGCGTGAAACTTGAGGGTGATAAACATTCATGACACCAAAAGCCCTAATGTAAGTCTTTGATTTCTTTACTTGTTTCTTCCTTTAAATATTTTGTAATTTTCTATCTTTTTAAGTTTCCTTAGTGTCTAATGTTTAATAAAGGCCAAGGTGGGTTAATTATGATGAAAAATGTAAATCTTGCTTTGTAACTAATGCATTGTATGAGGGCATTGCAATGGTCAAGTGTAGGGGATTTAATAAGAGTGAAAACACTTATCCTTTTACCACTTAATTATAATAAAAACAAGACCAAAACGTGTATTTGGTGTCGTAAAAGTCAGAATTATGCTTGGTTTGTGTTTTGGTTGTGTTTTAGGACCAAAATATGAAAAAGGAATAAAACTCGGGCTTTCACGGGCTTTTATCGAAGAAAAAGACAAAAGACGAAGTCAAAAGATCAAGAGTGCAAAAAGAACGGAAGTCAAAGGCCTATTCTGAAGATTTATCGAAGAAAAAGTCTAAAGACGGAAGTTTAACGAAATCGAAGAACCAAGTCTAATAAATAACGAAAATTATAAGACAAGTTCATTTAATCATTCGACAAATCCCAAGACAAAGTCGAGAAAGATGAAGAAATTAAAAGGCGAAAAGACAAAGAGAAAGAGAGAAGCAACAACCTTTCTCCCCTCCTCCTATAAATACCCTCCTAATCTTTCATTAGGAGGTGTTAGATTTTAGTTAGTTAGTTAGATAGTTTTATTAAGTTGTTAGGAGTAGATTAAATTACATTCTCTCTCTAGATTTACTTTCATGTTTTCAAGCTTTTCATATTAATCTTGTATTTGAATCTTTAATCTTCATCTTTAATTCAAGCTTTTTCATAATCATTCTCATTGTACCTTTCTTAATTTTTATTCTTGTTTGATTAGATAATCATGTAGTTTGTTTATCTTGATCTTTGTTTAATTGATGTGTTTGTTTGATTAGGCTTATTGATTTCCATGTGTTTGATGTTTTAGATTATTATGCTTATTGCTTATTTTGTGTTCATCTTATTTATAATTAAGTGTCTTAAATAGTTTAATCTTTTAAAAAGTTCATTTTAATATTTTGATTATATAGAGTTTTTAAAGTTTTTGATTTGTGGCTTATTAGCTTTTTCTTAAAATTAGTTTGGTAAAGTTTTTGGTTAAGTGCTTATTAGATTTTAGCTTATTTGTTTTAGCTTAATTTCCTTATCCGGGTTATTAAAACCCTTTTCCCGAATTGTTAGCAAACACCTTATTCCGACTTGTGAAAATCTTGTTTATTCCAAATTATGTAAGATTTAGATATTCCGGATTAAGTAGTGAATGCCATATTCCGGATTACGTTTGAATCAAGTATTCCGAATTACGTTGGAAGTTGGTTATTCCGGATTAGACCTAAAGCATATATTCCGGATTACGTTCTTAATACGTATTCCGGATTGTGATAGAACTAAGATTCCGGATGGTATCCAAGAAATGCATTCCGGATTAGATAGAAGACGTTATTCCGGATTGTATGCTTGGTAAACATTCCGGATTAGATCCAAACTTGGGATTCCGAATTGTTCATCATTTTGCATTCCGGATTAGGTTAGAAATTAGGGCATTCTGAATTAGGTTCTACTTCTTGGTATTCCGACTTGTATTTTGCTTTCTTTTCCCGAATTAATTTCAAACTTTATTTTTCCTGCCATTTTATTAAACTTAGTTTTAAATTTATTTTCTTAGTTCCTTTTCAAGTTCTTTTTCAAAAAGTTCTCATTTTTCAAATTTACCTTTTATCAATTTAAATTTACCTAATTTCTTTAATTTTATTTTTTATTCTTAAAGTTTTCATTTTTATTTTAAATAGATAACCAACGACATTGCTTTTTTACACCAAGAACGACTGAGTCACATGATAAACCGGGTCAATTCGAATCGAGTCGAGACGATTTTCACGCCTATTAAAATTCAGTTATTACTTCCTCTAAAGTTTGGGGTTTAGAGGCGGTAACATTCTCATCAATGCTTCTGGGAAATCCTCCAATAAAAGCTTCCATCAACTTTTCAGTATTAGGCACCATATTAGGACATAGTGATGCTAATTCTCGAAATCTTTGGATATAAGCTTTAAGATTATTCTCCTTTACTGCTAAATTATAGAATTCCTCCTCCATTTTCCTAATCTCATTGCGAGGACAATACTTCTTAGTTAGTAGATTTTTGAATTCATTCCATGGAATACGATAAGCTTGTTTTATCCTAATTGGATTGTACATAAGCAATCCACCAAGACAAAGCTTCTTCTACTAACGTACCTGTATCAAACTGCACTTTACAATCTTAAGAACAGTCACTGCGAACAAATACTAATTCAGTTCTCTCAAACCAGCGGATAAGCCCAACAGCTCCTTCAGATCCTTTATAGTTAAAAGGCTAACAGTTCATGAAATCGTTGTAAGTACATCTTCTTTCTACAGGAACTTCTCTTCTAGCAGCATTTCCATTACTTGCACCAGCTATATTGGTGGCTTATGCTTGCAAAGATGCAGTCATAATCTCAGCAACCAATTGCCTTATTTCTTTAGGTGTCATATTTATTGTCGCAGATGTTGATGCTCTTGTAGGAGACATCCTACCACATAATAATACTTGATATTATTTAAATTTTCATACGTGGAGTATGGAAGAACTTTAATATATCATTGTTTATCTCTCATTCTTTTGACAATTTCATATATGAGGATTAATAATATGAATGACGAATTTCTTAACAAATTCATATATGAGGATTCATAATACGAAGACGAATTTCTTAACAAATTCATATATGAGGATTCATAATACGAATTGTGATAAAACTAAGACAAAATGACAAGAGTTTTTAAGAACAAAAGCACACTTCTTTATTTATTAACAACTTATCGTTCATATTTACACTATAAGCATCGCTGTTACATAAAGGAAACTATACATATTTACAAACTGAGACTAGATTTCTAAGCTTAATTTCTCATTTTGATCTCCTCAATTTTGTCCAAAATATATCTCGAGTCAGATTGTTGAGTAGTTTTGAGATCTTCGGTGAGTATTTCTAAATTAAGCCCAGTTCTCATAAGTCCTTCTCTCAGATCAGCGTTCTCCTTATCAAGTCTTGCCATCGTTATTTCGTAATGATGCATTCTTCTACTCAGTTTAATATTATGACGTCGGGCAATGTCCATTTTATATTCCAGCTGTGTAAAATGCTCTTCAATTTCTTTTCTTCCCCTTATTAAATTTCTGACATTACTTTCTACTCTTCTAAAAGCTTCTAAGGATATTTCATCGAGATGACATGCAATTGCAGATAATTGCCGGTCATGCTTTTCCATAATCCGTGCTCCAGAGACCTCTTTAGTTCCATAAGGCTCTTCGCGACTTCGATTAGGAGACAAATAAAGATCCTCAGGTAACAGAAAATGAGACGTAGGTGAAGGTCTACTATTCATCACTTTAGTTTGATGTGAGAAATATTCTTGTACTTCAGGGGTATCGTAAAAAGACAAATTCGGAACACGTACATCTGTGGAAGATGGAGTGAACTTGGTATTTCTCTTTCATCATCGTCGTAGATGAGAATATAGGTGTAAGTAGACATCCTTGTAGTTTTTATAACATAATAACATAGATATGCTACTAAAGGGATAAAAATCTTACGTTGACGCTGCTGATGGCTGATAATCTTGAATTTTTAAAATCTCAGTTATAGTTTAGGAAAACCCTTATTCTCTATAACTGCAAGCTCTGATGCCAATCTGTAACACCCCCATATTTATAATATAGCAACGGAAGCTAATTTGGGTATTACTTCATAGTACCATAGTCACAATAATAGAAAATGCCAAAAAGATATTTTTATAAAACAAAATGTTATCAGTCATTTATTTAAATAAGAGTTAATATACAACTGTACATACGTTGTACAAACACAGGTTTCCTAAGATCTAGTTTTATTGATAGAATGATAACTTATTCAAGACACCACCCTTCGTAGCACGCTAGTCTTCATTCACCTGAGATATATGCTTAAAGTCAACACGAATGTTGAGTGAATTTATAGGTTTTAAACATCATATGAATACAAGTATGACTTTGGGGCTACAGTGTTATATACCCAGTTTTTAAATTCATGGATTCTTATTGCACTAGCTCATGACCCGCGACTAGACATTATCAGAAAAATCCAACAAATTGCCCTTAAGCAGGAAGATTACCAGACTATCTTGAATTTTAGCAAAATAAAGCATATATGTTTAGCCTAGGAATGGACCATTAGCTGCTAGCAAGTGCGACTTGCCCATATAGGAGATGTCAGTCTCCAATAGTACTATTCACTACATTAGCGCTCATTAAATGATTAGTGATTCACGATTAAAAAGGGATTTTTGATGGCAACAAGTAAACATAGTATCAATAATCATATAGACAGCATACAAAAACACTTGTATTCCAGTTTTGCATATATCCCCCTCACGGGTTTTCAAATTGTTTATAAGCTTTTTAAAAGTGAGGCTATAAACTCACCTTAGCCTATAGAGTCTTTTGATTATCCAACCACAACCTTCTCACGGAAGTTGGACTGACACACAATATGTATATATATCAAGTGTTAGTCCCTGAGTTCAATCTCTTTATATAACATTCTTTGATAGAATTATTTTGGATTAATAGTATCATTGTTCGGGCCATCATACTCAGAAGTCATTATATAAACGTTTGAGGAGCGAGGGAACTTTAAATCGTAAACCCAACCACTCAGTCAGAACGTAATATCGAGATGGAACATCTTTGTAAAAAGCTCCCTACTAACATGACACAATATATTTTATTAGATTTTGAGTTTTAATATTGGCAAAAATAGCCCTTGTTGTTATGGTCTGGTATATTTACACGTTTTACCCTTAAGTGTATAGTTTCATAAATTGCAATTTCAACCTTCAATATTTAACCTTAGGGCCTCAATCTTTACAACAGTTATTCTTATATCTTTTACTTTCATAAAATTACACTTTGGCCCAAAATGATAAATAGTTTTAGAATTGACAGTTTTAGTCCCTAAACTTGTAAAAATCACATAACAAGCTCAAAAATGATCCAAATGATCTAGGATTTGAAAACAAAGTTTATGGACACATTTATAATCATAATAACAACATTTCTTCAGAATTATAGCTTTTGAAATGGGTTTTTGCTCATTATTTTATGTAAATTATAAAATTAGAGTTTTAAGACATCTTTAACTTATAACTTTCATTTAAAATGATGAAATGACTTAGTTTCTTTTAGATTATCTTTCTAACATAATTTTGGCATTATAAAAATTCTAAATAAACATTATTACAAGATCAAAGCTTTGGTTAACATAGATTTACCTAGGTAGCTCCAAAATGGCTCCTTATGGCTTCTTATAAACACAACTTGCTATTAAAGCTTCAAGAGATTCAATGGCTAGATTCTAGACCTGGTTTTTTGTCCTGTGGGATGTCCTAATACGTATATAGAGGTGTAAATGTAGAATGGGTAGGAGATACAAAGAAAACGGGGTGCAAGTTTAAATAAAGATTATACGCCCCTATTTATACTTGTTTTCACCCTTAGCCCCCAATTTAAGTATCTAAACGTGTAAGAAGGATAGATGGATGACTAATGAAGGCTAGTGAAGATCTACACAAGTTTATAGGTCATAGATTAGTCCTAATCTTTCTTTGTGGTTCAAAATAGGTCACGGCATACATATGATAAGAATGGTGATGTGTAGCAAGATAGGAGGTGACAAACCTACTTGTCACACTCCTAAATATCTTAGGATTCATAAATATCATGTTTTCAAACTTGGAATTGAGGGAAATGGTTAGAAAATGTGTTTTGGAGGGAAAATACAAAACCGGATAAAAAATTAGGGCTTGTAACTTATGTTTTGTGTTTTTTGGTGATTAGGGGCTTAGGAAAGTGATTAGTGAATGAAAAGCTTAATTAGGGTTTATACATTCTATTTAAGAGATTTGGGTCCTTGGTTTAAAGTTTAACAAAGGTTAGATGTGAAAATGGGAAGTATACATTTGAAGATTAGGGTTTTCTAATGATCTAGGGTCTAATCTTAGTAAATGTGATTATACTCCTTTTAGCTACTGATGTAAACTTAATTTAAGTCCTATAAATTTTGTCTTAAGTGTCCAAAGAGTTCTCACACTTGGTTTAAGGGTTTAGTTTAGGTAAACATGTCTAAAGAGTGAAAATACCTATTTTGACCTAATTTATAAGTCGTGCATTGAAATCTTGTACCTTGTGCATTATGGTAATTTTACATTGTCTTAATAAAATCTTATACTCTTAATGAAGTCCTATGAGTATTTTTAGACTTGTCCTTAATGAACTATATGATGATTCTATGTAGATTTCTTAATATAAGGGTTTTTATATCATTAAGCCTAATGACTTTCTATCTTGGGTAATTAGGGTTTATATCTTAATGTATACTTATTCTAAGTCTTATATAGTATGTTTATTACTTCTATGGGTTCTACATTCTTAGTTTGAGGGTTTATATGAGTTGATCATATTCTAGGGTTATTTAAGTAAGATTAAGGTTCTATGCTTTGAAAATTTGTACTTTATGCTTTAATAATTTGTAACTTGATTTAAGATAAATGTATGATCATATGAAGATACTTAGTTGATTTTTATGTTTTGTTGCAAAAGATTAGAGTCTAATTCGTTATAGGTTGGATTTTATATGCAAATCTTAGATTTAGGTCATGTTCTTGTAATTAGCTTGTGATTAGTGAATATTAGTGTTTTATGATTATTTACCTTTTGTTTATATGGTGGATTAGAATTAGTGTAAAGTGTTTAATAATACATAGCCATTTTTGATTATATTGCTTGAAATATTAGTTTATAAGGGATTTCTAGGGTTTCTATGGGAATTTAGGGTATCCTTGTTATATTTGAGTTGTTATTATTCATTGTTTATTCATACGGTAACTTTTAGAACTCAGGCTTGATATATACATAGTGTTTACAACATATAGGCATATGTTGATGTGGCAATTGTGATAGTGAGATCCATAAGTCGGTCATGTAGTATAGTGAAAATGCAAAAATTTCTGAGTAAAATCACCTCTTTATTTATGAACAGGGATATTAAATTAACCAAAACTACAGGATGTTATATCTAACACCCTGTTCACTCTTTGTGAAGAGCAGTGGGAGCCCCTGTTCCCACTGACTAGTATCCAGTTGCCGTTGTTTAGAGTAAAAACAAAGAGTGTCACTTTCAACATACTAATTTTTGTCTTATAAGGGATAAATACATCTTTTTCTAGTTTTTTTATTTTTCCTAGGTGTAATTAAGTAATTTAGGATTTTTGAAAATTTTTTATATTTTTCTCATTATTTTATTATTTTCTAGCATTATTTTAATTAAAAAATAGTTTTTAGGCAATTAAAAATAGAATTAATTAGTTATAAAATTTTGAAAGATACTTTTTAGTTATAAAATAATATAAGTAAGTTTTCTATTTGATAAAATAATGTTTTGGACTTTTTGTTAATTTTATTTAATTTTAAGGCTTTAAATAGCATTTAAAATTAAATATTAAATTGATAATAAGTTATAAAATATTTTTACTAAATTTTTATTCTTATTTATATTATTTAGGATTTATTTTTTTACTTAATTTTTAGTTTAAATTTTTAAATTCGTCACATTTTACGTTTACGTTATTATTCTTCGTAGTTTAAATTAATCGTAATCCGTCATTTTTCTTTAGTTCTTTTTCATCTCATTAATATTAATAAAAAACATTACAAATTTGACACACACTTTAGTCCTTCTTGGTGAACGAACTTACATTGGGTCGTTAGTGTTTGATTTTCCTAAATCAAATACTTAATACTTACCGTTTATACTTCTTTTTCCTAAAAGAGTATAATTTTACTACTATCACCTGTCGCGGTCCTACTCGCATCTTAGCCATAGTTGAGAAGCTAATTTTTTATAAAGGACTTTATCCTGGATCTTAAATTGACCCGACCTCTCACATATTCGCTGCACCTCTCTTTCATCTGGTAGGAGTATCTCATTGATCAAGTAATCCTTATCAGCGTCATCCACGTAAGACTTATGTCTTCACAAACTATGGGAATCTATGCTTACCTCATGGGCTTGTTCTCCACAATCTCTACTAGCACTTGTCTGGGTAGGCAGTCCCACTGGGTAAATTCAATTCTGCCTAGGGTAACAGCCAATCTACCAACCATTCGTAGGGCTTCCTGTATGGTAAACCTTCTAAAGCCCTGGATTAGTGACTTGGCTATTTGTAACCACTAAGTCATATTGTCCTTTTTGGCCTCATATCTTCCCAAGACGTGATTCACTATCCAAGGGGAGTATATGTTAGCGATTAAGCTATGTATGCCCATGCGAGATGTGATCCTCGGTCTTGCTATCAGTGCCTCGTAGTCCGCCTCTATGCCTATGACCGAACACCTAAAATGTAAGGCGTACGTGAGTTCTACCCCATCTGGATTTGTTAGGATGGGCACTGCATCTGTCCCATCCCCTTTTGGGAATCTGTCCGCCAATAAGACCCTAGGGGCCTGAGATTTTATAACACCCCACTTGGATAAGTGGACCGTTACGTGTATTTATGGCATGTCATCAAAGCATAAGGTAAATGTCCTAAAACATTAACTGACCATAAAGGAAATACAAGAATCAAACATCGATAATCCAAACATAAGCTCAAAACATGAAAAGTAAATACTGAAGGAAAGGACTAAACAATGTCCAAATAAGTAGAATAATGTAAGAAGTGCATAAAGTAAGAAGTCTGGATAGCTTCCATCCAAATGCACATGCTCTCAGAATCCTAAGAGCGCCCTGGTGTACCTGCCGTTAGAACATGAAAGGAACTACGGCTGAGCATAACGCCCAGTGAACGGATATAAAACAATATAAGAAAATACTGAAATGAAGCATATGATAAAATACTGAAGCTGTAAGACTGATAAGTAAAGTTACAGTGAAAATCTGTGTATAATCTGAAAAGTCTGATTTATAAATAATAAAGCTGAACGGTTATCTGTTAAATCTGAAAACATGCATTCACTGTATTTTAATTGCCAAGAGCTTATATAGGTCATGTGCTATAACAACTGCTGCATGAATAAATAGAGGGGTGACCTCGTCATGTTGTAGAGGGGTGACCTCTGAATAATGTGTTGTGGAGGGATCAACTATAATGTGAAGGATGTAGAGCACACACCACATTCACTTGATAACTGTAAACTGATAGCCTAGGATGCATCCATACGCCCCGCTGATAATACTGATAAATGGCCAAGCTGAGATAAATGGGACGTTGCGAGAAATCACTCCCTCGCATAGGAGTCATGACACCGATGCCTCTAGTGTCATGGTTACGGTACCTCCGTAACTAGTACATAAACTGATCATTCTTGTATATAAAGCTCAGGCAATTTATTTAGTTATTAAAATGATTACTGATAAGCTTAAAACATATACTGGGGAAAACATTTGGCTGCAGACGGGGAATCCTAATCATGCATAGGAGGGAGTCCTTACTGAAGGACGGGAAATCCGTACCTTGTGTCCAGTAACTGACAGAAGATGAAAAGACGGAAACCCTATTCCGACTTCTCGTGAGCTACAAGACAAAAGGACATGAATGAGTTGTTTGTGCATGACATGAATTATTGGTTCTTGACTTGATTTACTTGTTCTTGACCGGTTACACTTGTTCATGTATTATTATGTATATTTTTAATCTGGCGTGGTTCGTGAGTTCTTGATACTGTAGTTCATGTTTCATGTGTTATTCTACTCGATATTTCTATATTAGTAACTTTCTAAAAATAGCAGGTTTCTAAATATAGTAAGTTTCCATAAATAGTAATAAGGTGATTTAATAAGCCTATAATATAAGTTGAGGCTTATTTAATATATCTGATAAGCCCTGATTAATAAACAATTAGAAAAGAGTAAAGTTTATAAAATAATTAATGTGACATGTCGATTATGTTCAATCTAAATAAGTCAAATTAAACCGGTTCATAATAAGTCAAATTTTTAAGTAACCGGTTCAATAACCGAAATAAATATAAGCTCATGTACATAAGCCGTGATTATTTAAACCGTATAAATAATAACTAATTTTATTGAGCCCAAAATAATACACCGTGTTTTAATGATCCCATTTTAATAAATCATAAAATGTAATAAGCCGGTTTAATAAGTCGTGATTAAACCAACCGAGCCACCTTAGGGCTCTTGGCTTGCCGGGACAAACCCTCACTGGCCCTTGAAAATGACGTGACCAAACTAATGTTGTTTCTTCTACAAATGGTCTTATCAAACTCAGTGTTAAACCATATTAAATAGATACCATGTTTCTTCCATATAACTTAACACAGAGAGTTACGAGACTCATTATAGAATCCGACATTATCAATCTTCGTTTCTTATATGCAACATTCATTTTATATAAAACATGCAAAATTTGAAATACGGTGCAACATGTATGTGTCTATATCATATTAACAAGTAACAAAAATGAAGACGAACGATCGATAAAGAATTACCTCAAATCTAAATGAAAGTGTACCGAACCGGAACCGAAACATGGACACTAATACGAACAATAAGATCGAGTGATATGCGGCTAATCTAAACCCGATACGTAAGAACAGCCAATGTAATCACGAACTATACGCCCCAAATGCATGAGGCCAAAGCGAACAGCCCCGACATGAACCGTACCCGCACTCCGATTTCAGTAAACACGTACTCACATAGCCTATATAATGATGCAGCAGCGATAATCTTTTGTTGTACGTGGGTTTTGATGAAAGAATGTAAATATACACGGTGATAATTATTGTGATATTCATGAGTTGTTTTTATGGGAATACATATTAAACGCATGATGACCGGGATTTTTGGTGTTTCCCATAATGGCACGTTACAATTCCTAACTGTTTCCAATCTTTATCATTTTTATTTTTATCATTGATATGACAAATTGGTCAATATATAATTATACAAAGCAGGACAAAATGTTTACTTACTGATTTAGAAAATGATAAAAAATTTTAGTTATAATTTTACCATTTTAGAAATATTCGTCATCAAAACAGAAAATAAATTTTACGGGTTTTACAACTCTTCCCTTCTAAAAAATTCGTCCTCGAATTAGAGGCATGATAATGCTGCGGGTTTTACAATTCTTCCCCTCTAAAAAGGAAAAATTCGTCCTCGAATTAAAGGTAATAAGCTGATGAAGTTATAAAAGCTAAAAGGACACATATGCTGAAAAAACATGAAGGCTGAAAAGACATATTAGCTGCAGGATCATTCGTCCTAGAATTAGAACATAATGCTGCTGAAAGGGTATAAACGTGACATGACTACAATTAACATAGAACATGACATGGCTGAAGGGAACATGGAACGTGACATGACTAAAAGAACTTAACTGGATTTATTAAACGAAAAGGGATGAGAGGTCCGGATGGACTCCTCCGTTTCAAGTGGCTTCCCGCTCGAAATGATTCCTTCAAAGGTCTAAACACAATGAAAATCTTGGACCTGATGACCCTGTCTTGACGATGCTGAAATAGTTCCTGGTTCTATACTTAAGATGGATTTTCTGAATCTGATAGAATGAACAAGTCATAGCATAAAAAGGTACGTACAATTATCCTGAAGAGATAACATTTATAATTCTGGGCAGGCTGCTGGAAATATACAGGGACGAACTATGTGAACAATTCTGAACAATTGTGAACGTGCTACGTGGGTAATTGTGAACGTGGTTCGCGATCATAAAAGGAATGTTGTGCATGAAATATATCATGAATGTGATACGTGAAACATACTATGGACGTGCTACTAGAACATATCATGAACGTATGCTGACTGAGGAAGGAATGCCAAATGATACGGCCTGAGATGTGAAACATCTGCCTGATTATGGAATAGATGTGCTAAACTTGAGTCTGGTTTCTCAAGCTTCTGTAACCGCATTCGGTAGTAAACTGTGAAACGTGTATCACAAAATGGCACACGAACTTGAATGTGAATAATGTTATGAATGCTAACGTGAGCTTAAATCATGAGATAGCACAAAACATGAACTGAAACAGCATCATACTGCGAACGAGACGTAAACGCAAAAGTGAAAGTAAACGTGAACGTGAATGTAAACGTATACGTGATAGTGAACATGAACGTGAGCGCGATTCGCGAACGCTATATTTCTATCTGACAAGATTGTTGATGGAATACCTTGGAATTATACGATCTATTGTTGAATTTCCTGCGAATTTGTTACTGCATAATCATTTTGGACAAAGAAGACGCGTAGGCTGGTTAACTGGTTAACAATGAATTAGATAGCATCATGCTTCGTCTGAGTACGTGGCAACTGACAATAACCTCCATGGAATCTTATCTCATTTCTGTTCAGAAATTTCTAATGGTTGTAATAACTCATTAGCATGTCGGTGTCCTATCTTGAACCTGCAGTATGTCAGGCATCTAGATATGAACATAGCTGCATCAATTGTGTTATAGTGCTTCTATCAAAATTCTGCCTGGGATTATGGTACATTCTGGTGGAATCTGGGTGAATAGTCATGAAAGAAGTTTGAGTCTGGGTAAAATACATCTCTCCTAGCGTAGGATCTTATGTGATACAAAAGTTTAGTGTAGGTCCTCTCCTTTATGCGTAAGCTTAGCCATGGAGGGCTAATCGTGGGAATTGTCCGCAATTTCTGCATTATTAGTCAACTGAGTTTTAGAAAATTTTGAACTTTAGTCACAGGCGTCGATCTTGACCATCTGGTGATGACCTTCATCTTCGCAGGATTGTCTGAAATTTCTTTCTACTGAAATAAGGTGGCTCAGAAATGTCACCTTGTTCATCTGGAACTCACATCTGGAAAGCTGCGTATATAATCTTCTCCTATCAGAGAATCTGCAGGGTCGTGAAAAGATGATTCTCATGTTCTTCTCTAGAATTTAGGAAGTCAGTATGTTATCAAAGAACATACTGAAGATTTTGTTTGTGAAGGCATGAAAAAAAATTTATTCATAAATTCCATACTATAGCTGGGGCATTAGGGAGCTCAGACGTATAAGTCAAAATTTTAGAGAGACTATAACGTGTACAACAGCAATCTGGAAAACATCATGTTCTTCTCTCACCACTGTTGGTGGCATGGTCGCGAATTGTTATGGAAAATATTTAAGACATCGTAGCAGGTCAGGTAACCTTCTATTCGTGGAATGAGTATCGTTTATGAATGGCGATTTTGTAAATTTCTGGTGATCGATACATGATGTCATGTTACCGGCCTTCTTTCTGATAGACAAAAACGGTACACTTCCTGGTGGTACGCTAGGGAGAATAAAGCCTCGTTCCGGTAACTCTTGCAGCAATTTCTACAACTCTTTTGACTTAGCTAAAGCCCTAGAATAAAGAGTTTTGAAAACAGGTTATGTTCATGAGACAAGCTTGATGTTAAATTCTGTCTCGTGGTTAGGAAGGAATTTTTGGAACACCTTCTCAGTTACTTCTGGAAATGCTGAAGAAAGAAAATCCGCTGATCATAAATTTGAAGAACTTGAGAAGTGGATCATAACTGGTGGCTAGAAAGTCTTCGTAACTATGGACTGATAAGTCACGCGCTTGTAAGGCAGAAACAATTTGTACTGATTTTTCGGGCAGAAAATAAAATGACTATATTTGGGAGTTAGTGTAACACCCTTAATTTCGGGTCATAGCAGCGGAAGGGTCATTAGGTGTTACTGTCATGGTTCAATCTCAATATCATAGAAAACGCCTCAAAACGAGTCGTTTTAATAAAACATACATCCATTCATTATTTAAAAATGAAACAGTTCACACACGGTCCCAAATAGTTTTAAACTTTACACAACATAACAAACTACAAAAGTTTCTTTGAATGGACATAGTTTAGAAAAGCGGGCCAAAACATTTAAATTAAGCAAGGTGCATGAAACCGCCTTCCTTGAGTGCCTTCTTCATGGACCTGAGATAAAACATGCTATAAAGTCAACAAAAATGCTGAGTGAATCTATAGAGTTTAAATTAAATAAACAAGTATTCTGAATAAACCTTCCATGGTTGACAATCATGTGGATCAGACATAATCATCGTTGTTATTACATAAGCCTCATGACACTGAACGTTAACATATATTATTTCATCCCAACACACCTAGCCTAGTGCGTATATTTCTCTTATACAATTGCATCCGATGTTTCATTACTAGTGTATCACAACAATACGCGATAGCTAGTCGCGACCGGACTGGGCGTCACCCCGATAGATCTATCCATAGTATTAGCGTTTATTCGATTAACAATTCATGATTCAATGGGTCTTTTAAGGCTATAATCAAACTTATGTAAATAACGTTCATCTCGCATACAATTGGGTCCTTTGTGTTCTATTTTAAAACAAGCATATTATCCCCCTCGCGGGTTTTAAAAATCTTTACAAGATAGTATAAAAAGCGAGGCTATAGACTCACCTTGGTACAATAGTAGTAATGTGACGATCACCGACGATAAGTGATGCCCGTCAAATACGAAAACCGCAACCAATCAAATAAGGTGCGCTTGTTAATAAATGACTCAAGTATAAATAATACTTAAATAATAAAAAAAACTCAAATTTATAAAACCATGATAATCCCAAAAATAATAATAGTACAAGTGTACTTCTATACTCCTTTACACGTTTACTTTATTAGACTACATCGATAAAAAATTTCGGTACTTACCGAAAGGACAAGCTCCTTTACCTTACTTAAACTATTCCGTTTTCGACGAAACTTGGTCACAAACTCACATATAATATGAATAAGACTCAGTTTAAGTTTCATTTAAAAATATTACTTCTAAGACCTTCTGCCCGACACATCTATGAGTTACAAAAACCGGACAGATTTACGCCTTTGACTTGTAAAACCATTTTGACATATCTAATCAACTCCGTTTACAAAACCGACACTCGGGTTTGAAAACAGACTCATGACCTGAGGTTTAGACTTTAACATCAGTCCTTAAACATTTTCAAAACTCATTCTATAGTCCCCGAGATTCGATCCAAATATCACAACAATTTTCGGATTGTGCCGATACTCGTCTCCTGGTACACGAATACTAAAACTATTGAAACTTCGCACTCGTTTGGAGTTGGAAGCCCTACTTTATATCAAATCGAAGCTAGAGAAATTCTCTATAACTATATCTTATTAGTTTAACAAATACTTGACCTTAAGGTACCCAAAATTACCCTTTTACCTACTGGTCTAAAATGACTAGTTAAAAATCATGTTAAATCAACATTTTGACCCATTTTAACAATTTATATACTCATAATATTACCCTAATATCATTATAATACATCTATCTAACCCCTAACACACTTGCATGCTCAATCTAATAAAATAATCTTTAAAAATTCATACATGCAATAACACCCTACTCAAATATAAGAATAATAACAACATGTTTAATCATCAAAATGGATCAAACAACATGTTCTTCATCAAACTTTGAAAAGGAAAATGAAGTGAATGCATGTTGGAAAATTTTACATAGATGTGATAACCTTTGAATTTTATGATGTGGTCTAGAATTATTTTTGAATTAATCAAAGGGAAAATCAAAATATTTTGATGTATATGATGGTTAGGGTGGACGGTTAGAACAAAGAAAAAGGGGAGGGTGGAAGAAATTTTTTTTTTGTTAACTAGTTTATGTGTAAATAAAGTTAGTGGAAAACCTTTATATAGTCCAAGGTTAGGGTAGATTTTGCCAATTAGGTATAGTTTTGGACCAAAAAGTAATTAAGTAATTTAAAGGGTAGAAAATGACTATTAGTCAAATTTGAAAATATTTACGGGACTAGAGTTTCGTAAAAATACTTTTCAAAAGTTAAAACACTTCATAAATATAATAATAAAGCTTCGACACGACTTAAAATGTAATTAAATCGAAAACGCCAAAAATATAAAATATCGAGACAATCAATAATAAAACATAAATTTTTGGGCATCCGTCGGTATCGGGATCACTAATAGTTCTCGTCATTCGTTAAAACGTAAAGCACGAGAAATTAAGATTAAATATAATAAAATCATTCTTATGATAAATTGAGAATATAATATCGATACCTAACGTATTCCTTGCCGATTTTCATTTAATCGACATTCTTACGCTAGTTTCAAGTCATAACCTTCTCGGTTAGTCGATAATTTAAAATTCTCATTAGAGTAAACACGTAATACATAATAGTCGAGATTAAAATAACGACCTGAAATTGATGGATTATCACATTATCCCCACCAAATTAGGATCTTCTCCCTCGAAGATCAACTTGCGTTCTTTCCCGATCGCTTGTTGAATCAAAGAGATGAGGGTAATTCTTCCACATTTGGTCTTCTCGTTCCTAAGTATACTATGGTCCTCTCCGAGAGTTCCATCGAACTTTGACGATAGGGATTCGGCTTTGTTTTAGTTGCTTGACCTCGCGATCTATGATCTCAATTGGTTCTTCAATAAAGTGCAACTTTTCATCAACCTTAACTTCGTCCCACGGTATAACGAGTTCTTCATCGGATAAACACTTCTTCAGATTCGACACATGAAAAGTGTTATGAATCCCATACAGTTCTTGTGGTAGTTCAAGTTGGTATGCCACGGGACCTACTCTTGATGTAATCTTGAATGGTCCGATATAACGAGGACACAACTTCCCATGTTTTCCAAATCGTACAACAACTATCCATGGTGATACCATTAGCATAACCTTATCCCCCACACTAAACTCCAATGGCTTTCTTCTCACATCCGCATAACTCACTTGTCGGCTTCGCGCAGACAACAGCCTATTCTTGATTTGCACAATCATATCCGTCGTCTCTCTAATCATCATTGGTCCAGTGAGTTGAGCATCACCAACCTCACTCCAGCTCATGGGTGATCTACATTTTCTCCCATAAAGTGCTTCAAAAGGTGCAGCTTTAATACTTGTGTGATAACTGTTATTGTACGAGAATTCGGCCAAAGGTAAGTGCTTATCCCAGCTACTTCCAAAGTCTATCACACAAGCACGCAACATATCCTCCAATGTCTGAATAGTTCTTTCGCTTTGCCCATCGGTTTGCGGATGATAGGCTGTGCTCATATCCAAATTGGTTCCTAAAGATTTCTGAAGCGATCTCCAAAATACAGAAGCAAAACGACTGTCTCTATCACGATCTCCTTCAGATAAAGGTCAACAAGTTTATCTAAAACGAACCTCTCGTTGATTGGAATAAAATGAGCGGATTTAGTTAAACGATCTACAATAACCCAGATTGCATCGAACCCAGAAGGTGTCCTTGGGAGTTTTGTGATGAAGTCCATCGTAATTTGCTCCCATTTCCAGATTGGAATTTCAGGTTGGACAAGTAATCCTGACGGCTTTTGATATTCAGCTTTCACTTTTGCACACGTTAAGCATTTCGTGACATATGATGCAATATCAGTTTTTATATTCGGCCACCAGTATAACTTTTTCAAGTCTTGGTACATTTTGTCCGATCCAGGATGAATAGAATACTTGGACTTATGAGATTCTAACATGATCATGTCTCTCAGTCCACCATAGAATGGTAACCAAATTCGACCTCTCAAACATTTGATACCATCGGATCGCGTCTCAAATGTTTCGCCATCTCCTCTAAATCTTTCGCCTGCAATATTTTCCTTCTTACACGCTTCGATTTGTGTGTTTCGGATCTGCTCAGGTAAGTTATTATGAACGGTCACCACCAAAGCACGCACTCGAATCGGTTTCTCCTTTTCCTTTCGACTTAACGCGTCAGCTACCACATTCGCCTTTCCTGGGTGATAACGAATTTCGCAGTCGTAATCACTCAAAAGTTCAACCCATCGACGTTGCCTCATATTCAGCTCCTTTTGATCCAGTATAATTGTAGGCTTTTGTGATCAGTGAATACTATACACTTCGTACCATACATATAATGTCTCCAAAGTCGCAGAGCAAAAACCACAGCGCCCAATTCCAAGTCATGGGTAGTGTAGTTCTCCTCATTCTTCCTTAACTGTCTAGAGGCATATGCGATCACCTTTTCACGTTGCATGAGAACATCACCGTATCCTTGAAGAGATGCATCACAATAAACAACAAAGTCTTCACTTCCTTTAGATAACGATAAGATCGGCGCACTACAGAGTTTCATCTTCAGGGTTTTGAAAGCTTCTTCTTCTTCATCGCCCCACACAAATGGTTTATTCTTCTGAGTCAGCTTAGTTAGTGGTTTCGATATCAAAGAGAATCCTTCAATAAACCTCCGGTAGTAACCAGCCAAACCTAGAAATTGTCGCACTTCAGTTGAAGTAGTTGGAGCACTCCAATTCTTAATGGCTTTAATCTTCAGAGGATCAACATGTACCCTACTTTTATCAATCACATGTCCGGGAAATTGTATAGAATTAAGCCAAAAATCACACTTTGAGAATTTAGCGTACAACTTTTCGTTCTTTAACAAGTTCAAGATAATTCTTAAGTGTTCGGCATGCTCTTCATTGCTCTTGGAGTAGATTAGAATATCATCGATGAAAATGATCACGAATTTATCAAAATACGGCTTACAAATGCGATTTATTAAGTCCATGAATACAGCAGGTGCATTAGTCAAACCAAAAGACATAACTCGAAACTCATAATGACCATAACGAGTTCTAAATGCCGTAATAGGAATATCTTCCTCGCGTACACTAAGTTGATGGTAACCAGAACGAAGATCAATCTTGGAGAAAACACGAGAATCTTGAAGTCGATCGAATAGATCATCAATTCTTGGAAGCGGATAACGATTCTTGATCGTCAGCTTATTCAGCTCTCGGTAATCGATACACATACGGAACGAACCATCTTTCTTCTTAACGAATAAAACAGGAGCTCCCCAAGGTGACGAACTCGGTCGTATAAAACCCTTATCAGATAGTTCTTGCAATTGTACATACAACTCCTTCACCTCGGATGGTGCTAAACGATATGGCGCACGAGCCACGGGTGCAGCACCACGAATTAGATCAATTTGGAATTCTACTTGCCTTGGAGGCGGAAGACCTGGCAAATCTTCTGGAAACACTTCAGGAAAGTCACGAATGGCTGGAACATTTTCGATACGTTTCTCCTTCGATTCCTTCTCCGATACATGAGCTAGGAATAACTCACAACCTCTTTCGATATACTTACGAGCTTTAATGCACGAAACGATATTCAATCGAGAATTACATTTATCACCTTCGATAACTATGGTCTTGTCATCTAAAGGAATCCTAACTTTCTTTTCTCCACAAAGAATAGATGCATTATACTTGGACAACCAATCCATTCCGATAATAATATCAAAGCTTCCCAATTCGACGATCATCAAATCTATCTTAAAAATACGGTTCAGAAGATTAAGAGAACATCCTAAGAGCACACGATTGGTACTTACTAATTTACCATCAGCTAGTTCTACTTCATAACTCGCGTCTAATTCGACCGGTTTGATATCAATTAAGGTACTAAAACTTGTAGACACAAAGCTTTTATCGGCACCAGAATCAAATAAAATTGTAGCGGAACGGTTATTCAGTAAAAACGTACCAGTAACAACTTTCGGGTTTTGCTTAGCATCGGCTTCTCCTAGTTGATAGGCTTTTCCTTGATTATCACCACCACGTGCATTCTTCTGTGGCTCAGGGCATTGATTCTTCATGTGTCCTTTACCTTGGCAGTTAAAGCAAGTCACTCCTTTCCTTCTTGGTCCCCAACAGTCTTCAGTCTTGTGCCCCAACTTTTTACACTTTCCACACTTAGCACATTCACCAGTATGAGTCCTTTTGCAGCGTTGACATCGGGTTCCCTTATCAGCAGGTGCAGTTTCAGTCATTGCATTAGCATTACTACTCCTTCGATTCTGATTCCTATTGTGAGATTTACGGTTATCACCTCGCTCTTCACTTTCCACTTCATCCTTTCTTTTACTACCTTCAGCAACACCATCAGCCTTATCTTGGATAATCTATCCCATCAGTTGGTAGGCTATTCGAACAGCTTCATCAATATTCGCAGGTTTAGATGAGGTCACATCACCACGGATGTTGGCAGGTAAGCCTCGAATATACTGCTCCACCTTCAGATATTCTGGGTTAACTTTGTTTGGACAAAGTAGAGCAAGTTCATGGAATCTGTTTGTGTATCCATCGATATCAGTACCTCTCAGTCTCAGATGATACAGTTCCTGTTCTAACCTTTGAATAACACTCCTTGGACATAATTCCTTGGTCATCCATCTTCTCACTTCAACCCAAGGTGTAGCATAAGCAGCATCTATCCCTACAGACGTCATTCTTCCATTCCACCAAGTTAATGCTCGCCCTTGAAGAGTAGCAGAGACAAACATCACCTTGTCTCCTTCCTCACTTCTACTAAGTTGAAACACGGATTCCAATCTTTCAAACCATTGCATTAAACAAACAGCACCTTCAGTACCCTTAAAAGTCGGAGGTTTACATTTCATGAATGAGGTATAAGTACAGTTCTTGTTTTCAGGAATCACTGGTCTCTTAGCATCACCAGTTCCAGCACCAGCTCCAGCACCAGCATTGTCAGCTCCAGTATTGCCATATCCAGTATTGCCAGCACCAGTATTGCTAGCTCCACCAGATCCACCAGATCCACCAGCTCCATAAGTCATATTTGCCATAAATGCATTCATAGCGACCTGAAATTGATCAGCTACTATAGCACGTAACTGCGCCTCAGTCATTTGTTTTGGCGGCATGATCCTGTTACACAATTCACATCAAATGAGTATTCATTCAACGCTTGTGATAACAAAACATGAATAACATGGATAAGGAAATAGATAGATGAAGAGAAACAAGAAAGGATGATAGAACGAAGAATAAAATTTAGACAATGAACGAAGATTCACGAGGAATGAGTCAAAAGACATGAATTTCTACTGTGACAATCAGCGTCGTTTGTAAATTACGTATTAGTATTATAATAATCAAATAATAAACATTTATAAATAAATAAATTTAATCCATTATGCTTTAAGCATAAATAATAATTAAATATTTATAACATATATATACTTTTCTTATTCTCGCCCATTGGCAACTCAGAGGTTTCGCTTGCAGATGTTATAGTCAAAAGATTTCAAAAAATTATTTTTGCAAAATCTTTTTGTTCTCTATGACTTGAGCTCTGATGCCAATCTGTAACACCCACCATTTCAGGTCATAGCAGCGGAAGGGTCATTGGGTGTTACTGTCATGGTTTAATCTCATTATCATAGAAAACGCCTCAAAACGAGTCGGTTTAATAAAACATACATCCATTCATTATTTAAAGATGAAACAGTTCACACACGGTCCTAAATAGTTTTAAAGTTTACACAACATAACAAACTACAAAAGTTTCTTTGAATGGACATAGTCTAGAAAAGCGGGCCAAAACATTTAAATTAAGCAAGCTGCATGAAACCGCCTTCCTTGAGTGCCTTCTTCATGGACCTGAGATAAAACATGTTATAAGGTCAACAAAAATGTTGAGTGAATCTATAGAGTTTAAATTAAATAAATAAATACAAGTATTCTGAATAAACCTTTCATGGTTGACAATCATGTGGATCAGACATAGTCACCGTTGTTATTACATAAGCCTCATGACATTGAACGTTAACATATATTATTTCTGCTCAACACACCTAGCCTAGTGCGTATATTTCTCTTATACAATTGCATCCGATGTTTCATTACTAGCGTATCACAACACCACGCGATAGCTAGTCGCGACCGAACTGGGTGTCACCCCGATAGATCTATCCATAGTATTAGTGTTCATTCGATTAACAATTCATAATTCAATGGGTCTTTTAAGGCTATAATCAAACTTATGTAAATAACGTTCATCTCGCATACAATCGGGTCCTTTGTGTTCTATTTTAAAACTAGCATGTTATCTCCCTCGCGGGTTTTAAAAATCTTTACAAGATAGTATAAAAAGCGAGGCTATAGACTCACCTTGGTACAATAGTAGTAATGTGACGATCGCTGACGATAAGTGATGCCCGTCAAATACGATAACCGCAACCTATCAAATAAGGCGCGCTCGTTAATAAATGACTCAAGTATAAATAATACTTAAATAATACAAAATTCAAATTTATAAAACCATGACAATCCCAAAAATAATAATAGTACAAGTGTACTTCTATACTCCTTTACACGTTTACTTTATTAGACTACATCATCGATAAAAATCTGTCGGTACTTACCGAAAATACAAGCTCCTTTACCTTACTTAAACTATTCCAATTTCGACGAAACTTGGTCACAAACTCACATATAATATGAATAAGACTCAGTTTAAGTTTCATTTAAAAATATTACTTCTGAGACCTTCTGCCTGACACATCTATGAGTTACAAAAACCGGACAGATTTACGCCTTTGACTTGTAAAACTATTTTGACATATCTAAACAACTCCGTTTACAAAACCGACACTCGGGTTTGAAAATACACTCATGACCTGAGGTTTAGACTTTAACATCAGTCCTTTAACGTTTTTAAAACTCGTTCTATAGTCCCCGAGATTCGATCCAAATATCGACAACAATTTTCGGATTGTGCCGATACTCGTCTCCTAGTACACGAATACTAAAACTATTGTAACTTTGCACTCGTTTGGAGTTGGAAGCCCTACTTTATATCAAATCGAAGCTAGAGAAATTCTCTATAAGTCTATCTAATTAGTTTAACAAATACTTGACCTTAAGGTACCCAAAATTACCCATTTATCTACTGGTCTAAAATGACTAGTTAAAAATCATGTTAAATCAACATTTTGACCCATTTTAACAATTTATATACTCCTAATATTACCATAATATCATTATAATTCATCTATCTAACCTCTAACACACTTGCATGCTCAATATAATAAAATCATCTTTAAAAATTCATATATGCAATAACACCTCACTCAAATATAATAATAATAATAACATGTTTAATCATCAAAATGGATCAAACATGTTCTTCATCAAAATTTGAAAAGGAAAATGAAGTGAATGCATGTAGGAAAAATTTACATAGATGTGATCACCTTTGAATTTTATGATGTGGTCTAGAATTATTTTTGAATGAATAAAAGGGAAAATCAAAATATTTTGATGTATATGATGGTTAGGGTGGACGGTTAGAACAAAGAAAAAGGGGAGGGTGGAAGATTTTTTTTAACTAGTTTATGTGTAAATAAAGTTAGTGGAAAACCTTTATATAGTCCAAGGTTGGGGTAGATTTGCCAATTAGGTATAGTTTTGGACCAAAAAGTAATTAAGTAATTTAAAGGGTAGAAAATGACTATTAGTCAAATTTGAAAATATTTACGGGACTAGAGTTTCGTAAAAATACTTTTCAAAAGTTAAAACACTTCATAAATATAATAATAAAGTTTCGACACGACTTAAAACGTAATTAAATTGAAAACGCCAAAAATATAAAATATCGAGACAATCGATAATTAAACAAAATTTTTGGGCATCCGTCGGTATCGCGATCACTAGTAGTTCTCGTCATTCGTTAAAACGTAAAGCACGAGAAATAAAGATTAAATATAATAAAATCATTCTTATGATAAATTGAGAATATAATATCGATACCTAACGTATTCCTTTCCGGTTTTCATCTAATCGACATTCTTACGCTAGTTTCAAGTAATAACCTTCTCGGTTAGTCGATAATTTAAAATTCTCATTAGAGTAAACACGTAATACGTAATAGTCGAGATTAAAATAACGACCTGAAATTGACGGATTGTCACCGTTAGTAAGACGGATCTTGTCTTCAACTGGAAGGAAACCTTCTAAATATGGGTGGTAGTGTAAAGTCTTTTCTGGCTGGGAAGTATGTAATACCTGACTTAAGATAAAGCTGACATATAAGTACGTGAAGTACACATGGCGACTCTCTCGGAATGGGTTCGTCTGTAACCTCACAAGATGAACACTGCGTGTTATCCTGAATAATACCTCGGTGATGGTAACTGAATTGTAATGGTCTGATTTATGCATGGCATAACAGGACGGTTATACCCCCTTGGTGGGTACCCTGAATTACTGAAGACTTGGTTTAGAAGACATACTAGAATTATGAGTCTTGACCCGTGCCTTGAGAAGATGTTCGTATGACATGTATCATGACTGGTATCCTGACATGTGTCTTCTGAAATGATACTTGAGGCATGTGTCTTGACTGATGTCTTGACACGTGTTTTAGTAGGTGAGTCTGAAAAAGGTTAAGAGTTTCTGGTAACTGCTAGGGTTGGCGGGCCAGTTGGACTGCTGACCTCTGTATTTCTAGTGACGTCCGTTTCGAAGTTCCGATGGCTACTGACTGATAAATATAATCACGATGATTGTCACTACCGTTTTGTCTGTCAGTTTCACGACGGTCATTATTACGACCGAAATTTATGTAACTATTCTGCTGAGTGGTCGGCTGGGTACCGGTTCCCACTCTTCTGAATGAAGGTTAGCTTAGTGAAGTGTGACATCTAGCTTAGAAAGTAAAGGCAATAGAATGGTAGTGTCTGATGGTTGAAGTTTATTCTTGTCAGAAATTAAATCAGGTTTATAGTTTTCACCCTTGTTCTGTAGAGTCTTCATAGTATAAACAACATCAGCATCTTGAGAAATCTCCAAAGTATCAGCAGCATCAGCATTTGTGAGATCTTCAAAATGTTAGCAGCATTAGTATCTGGTAAAATCTTCAACTCACGAGCAGCATCAGCATCTGGTAGAATATCAACAAGTGGAAACACCTGAGATGATTGAGGATCGATTAGCAATATTCATAGAGTAGGGTACATGGAGTACACCTGGACTACTGTACATGAAGTACAAAAAGAATAGTGCACATGAAGCATATCTGAGACACTGTACATGGAATACACATGAAATAATGTACATGGAATATAACTGATACACTGTACATGGGGTACATATGGATTATTGTACATGGCACTGGTGGAAGTTTTATGGGATGATCGATACTGGTGTCAATTGTCTGACATGATCAAAGAAATAGTTTGATTTAAACGGTAGTAAACTGAACTGAATGAGTAACATGATAGCCTGGTAATTCCTTCGTACTCTTAATGTTGGTTATAAAGGTCCAAGAATATGATTAAACAGAATTTCAACAATGGTCAGCATGAAGACATGACTGATGAAGACCAAACATGATTTATTATGAAACAAGATTTTACTGAAATCCTTTCGTGTCTTAGTATGAAAACATCATCACCCTGCTAATAACATAATCCTCATAAGGAAACATGAGGCTTAATTGGCATGAAAACGACATCAACGTGAGAGCATGAAACTTGACTGTTATAAAGAACATAAAAGTGAAATCAACTGAGGTTTAACATCAACTGATGTGGATGGCTATGGTTCAATCTACAGAATTCAAAGGAGAAAACATGTGACTAAGTATGGGCGATTCTGGTTCGATCCACACTTGTCAAAATCTTATGAGAACTGTCATGTATAGGAATTTATAATCTGGGACTAAATGTGGTTGGCTGTAGTCCAATCCATACTTGTCAAAACTTTATAAAGTGACATGATATGAGCAAAGGTGAACGTCTATGGTTCGGTTCACAATACAATAGTCGACTGAAAGCATGAAAATTTGACCTGAATAATGGTGAACATTTATCGCTGGTTCACCAATTAATATTCGACTGAAAACATGAATCTGGCTTGAGTAAGGATGAACGCCTATGGGTCGGTTCATCCATATAAAATCTGAACGGGCAAGGGTGAACGCCTATAGGTCGGTTCACCAAAACAAAATTCACCGAAAAGCACATGCGGCTAAATATGGCCAGTCCTGTACCAACCTTTTACTTAGTCAAATATTTTAAGAAAACTGACTGATAATGAAGAAAACTGACTAATAAATGCATGAGAAACATGAAAGATAACAACACCAAAATCTGAGAAGTTCCTGGTGACTACCCACTAGTCACAAGTCAAGTTTTAGAGCCTACAGGTCGAACCTATAGCTCTGATACCATAATTGTAACACCCCACTTGGGTAAGTGGACCGTTACGTGTATTTATGGCTTGTCATCAAAGCATAAGGTAAATGTCCTAAAACATTAACTGACCATAAAGGAAATACTGAAGGAAAGGACTAAACAATGTCTAAATAATCAGAATAATGTAAGAAGTGCATAAAGTAAGAAGTTTGGATAGCTTCCATCCAAATACACATGCTCTCAGAATCCTAAGAGCGTCCTGGTGTACCTGCCGTTAGAACATGAAAGGAACTACGGCTGAGCATAACGCCCAGTGAACGGATATAAAACAATATAAGAAAATACTGAAATGAAGCAGATGATAAAATACTGAAGCTGTAAGACTGATAAGTAAAGTTGCAGCGGAAATCTGTGTATAATCTGAAAAGTCTGATTTATAAATAATATAGCTGAACTATTATCTGTTAAATCTGAAAACATGCATTTGTTGTATTTTAATTGCCAAGAGCTTATATAGGTCATATGTTGTAACAACTGTTGCATGAATAAATGGAGGGGTGACCTCTTCATGTTGTAGAGGGGTGACCTCTAAATAATGTGCTGGGTGGAGGGATCAGTGATGAGACTGCTTTTATACATAGTCTCATCTTCCAAATAGGGCTTAAAATGCATTAAATATCATCAAAATACCCAAATATATGCTTGTTTTTGTTGCTTGTGTATTTTAGGTACCGATATTGAGATAATGACAAAAGATCACAAGAATCATGCAAAAACGAACACGGGAAACGAAGCCGCACAATGAACCAAGCCCTAATGAAGACTTTCCCAAGATCAACCCTTGAAGATTTGAAGAATTATGAAGAAGGGTCCTCCAATTATGAAGACTTGACACTTTATAACCTTGTATCCTCATAATTACAAGTTTGGTCCCTAAAGTTTGTCAAAATTACAAAAAGGGCCCTTAACTTTGAAGAATTGGCAAGTTTAGCCCCTCAACAAAGCTAAATTGTCAACCAATATCATCCACAAAGTCAATACATCATGAAGTCCTTCAAAGCACAAGAAATGACAAGTTTGGTCCTTTGAAAATCTCAAAATTACAAAAAGGACCCTCAACTTTCAACAATTGGCAAAAATGGTCCCTCAATTATCAAGACTTGGCAATTTTAGTCCTCCAAAATGCTTATTATACAAGTCAAGACCATTATCCATCATCAAAATGCCAATTCAGCCCTTGAAGAATTCAAAAATGGCAAGAAATACCCCTGAAAATACTTTGGAAAAGTATTTGGGGCAAAAGTGTGAAAAAAGAAACTTAAATAACAAAGGGAATCAGATTTGTGGGATTTGTTTACAAAGTGAAAGAAGAAAGAAAAGAGAGGGACTTATTCTGGCCAACATCTAAACTTACCTAGACCACTCCTAGGGTGACACGTGCCCCACTCACCCTAAACAACCAATCAACACTCCCCATTATGCCATGTCACCTTCCACCCACAACGGATTATAACTAATCTGATTAGTTTAATAAACACGCGCTAAACACAACTTTCAAATCCCAAAACAGATTAAAACACCCACTATTCACACATGAACACAAATTGGGTATTTGTGTTTAAGCCAAAATTAAATCACCAAAGCATCCAGATTAGTGATTAAGCTTGTCTTAATCATAACCCAACTCAAAAATCCTTTGCCACTTCACCACACATGTCACATGGGGCATGCCCTGCTACAAAAAGGAAGAAGATGCCAAAATAGCCAGAAGAATCCAACGTCCCACAAGCAGCTTACATACTAAGCTTACTTTGGACCCTTTGATCAAATTTTACCCCTGCCAACTCATGCAAACGTCCAAGAAAACATCACATGAGTCCAAGGTTTTCAAATCCTACAAGGGCATATTTGGGACTTCAACCATTAGGGTTTTTAGTTATTAGCTGTTCCTTAGTCACTTGTAAGGCTATATAAAGCCACTTAGGCCTTCACATTTCAGTTTGCTTTTGATTTTTCCTTGGTTCAAGTTTCTGTAAATCCTATTTCTAAGTTAATGAAATTGAGTTTGAAATCTTGAAGAAAAGTCATTGGCCAATCATGTTTACTGCTTTCATTTGTTATATGCTTGTTAGTTCTTAAAGTTCAAAACCTGTTTTTCAAAGAGGAGTGTGCAAAAGTTTGCATATTTCCTCATTTTCTTGATATTTTGCTAAGTCTTGTTCCAATCTTGGAATTCTTGGGCTATAGGGCTGATCATAGCATCCTAACTGAGTTGGTTAAGGTGTGGTGAGGCTTATAACTTGGGGATAATCAAGTGTGGGGTAACAAGTTTGCATTAATCAAGTTTTTCTAAGTTTCTGATTTTTATGATATTGTGCTTAACCCTTGTTTAATCTTAGCAGGCTTATTGTGGAAGCTTGTGCTTGTTCTTGCTAGCACATAAGCTCAAAATTCATGGGTGTGGATGTACATCCATGAGGTTTGCATACTTAATCTCAAAATCTGCTTAAATTGTGATTTTTGGTGATATTTGTATGAAACTGTTGTTCTTGTGAGTTTTGTGGCTTGTTCTTGCTTGAATCTGTTTATTATACTTGTTTGAATGTTAATTGATGCTTGGTTGGCCTGAAATCTCATTGTGCTTTTGAAAATTTTGATTTGAAAAAGTTAAAGGGGTGTTTGGGTCTACTGGTTTATGCTTGTAACTTGTTATTGTGTTAAGGGAAGGTGTTGTTTATGCTTTGTATCTGCTATACCTTTGTTTGAGAGTGTTTTGCTACAAGTTTTTGGGTTTGAACACTTGAATCAATCAATCTGCTATATAGACCTTGTTTCTGCTTATTTTGACCTAGGATTTTGGGAACACTTAGTGTGTATGCATGCTTAGGGATAAAAGTGGTTTAAACAAAGTTAATATAACCTGTTTGAAAGATTTGAGGTGTTGAAATTGGCTTGTGTGTCAAATACATCAGCAAAAGTAGAAACTGCATGTGTTAGTGTTCATCAGTAATTTTCATTGCTTGAATCTTGCTTAATTCTTTGAACCAGTGCATGAAACCTGTTTAGACTTGCTTATTGGAGTTTATTATAGCTTGTGTGTGCATTTGGTTGAATTTGGCTGGCTGATTTGTGCTAAAACTGCTCAAAAGTGCTAAACTGCTTATTGTTCATGTCTGTGCAATGTCTGATGAATGATTGATTAAACTGTATCAATTGGGTGTTAGTGATTGTGTTATTTTGATTGTGATTGACTCCTTTTGATCCAAAGATCATTTGGGTGCCTTTGTGAAATCTGAATCCAAGAAAAAGTCACTAAAGACAAAAAGTCAAAATAGTCAAGCAGTGGAAAAAGTTTCCACTGCTCAACATCCAAAACTAGCCCCTGCTAGTGCAATTTTGTCATCAGCTTATCAATAAGCTATTCTAGCTTATTCTGACTTGCAACAACTTGTTTTTTGTAATAGATCTTCATTATTTGACACATTTTCAGCTTTTGGGCCTTTGGAAAAAGTTGTTTAAAATCAAATTTTGAGTCAACCTGTGCTTTTTGGGCTTATTTTGAACACTTTTTCTTATTGGGCCTCAATTAAGCCCAATAAGGGACTGTTTTGGGATTGGCCCATTTTATAGGCCCAATAGGGGTATTTAGGTAATTTCACTTTCATTTCTGAGTTATTTAGGTTAAATTAAGCTAGTTTGCAAGTTTTTAGAATTTTTTATAATTTTTGGATTTTTAATATTATTTTAATATTATTTTATTATTAAAAATTAAAAGTCTGATTTTCTAGGTTTTTATAATTTTCCTAGGTTCTAAACACTTAATTAGGATTTTTGCAACTTTCCAAATATTTTTTAGGTCTTTTAATTATTTTTTATAATTAATTTAAGATTTAATTGATTTTAGGAGTTTTTAATTGTTTAAAAATAGTTTTAATTGGTTTTAAAATTTTGAAAAATAGTTTTTAGCTTAATTAGAGTATTTTTGAGGTTTACAAACTTTAAAATCTTGTTTAGGGCTTTTTAATAATTAATTTTGATTTTTAGGGCTTTAATTAGCATTAAAAAGTCATTATCTAATTAATTAAAAGGTTCTTGCAAGTTTTGATTTTTTGTAAACTCTTAGAATATTATTAGGGATTTTTGGTAATTTTTAGAAATTTTTAGGTTAAAATTTTAATTTAGGTGGTTTTTACGACTTTACGTGTACGCCTTTTTAGACCTAGTTTAATCCGTCTTCATAACCGTCATTCTCTTCTAATCCCTTTTTCTATTTTTTTCTTTCTCAAATATAATCACAAGTTAATCCATATCATTACACACATAACACACTAGCCTCCTTGAGAACGAACTTAATTGGTCATTAGTGCTTGGTTTTCCTAAACCGACACTTAATACTTGCCACTTTTGTCATCCTTTTCCTAAAGGGTAGCAAAAGCTCAACATCAATCAACTCCAATGTGAAGGATGTAGAGCACATACCACATTCACCTAAAAACTGTAAACTGATAGCCTAGGATGCATCCATACGCCCCGTTGATAATACTGATAAATGGCCAAGCTGAGATAAATTGGACGCTGAGAAAATAGGACGCTACGAGAAATCACTCCCTCACAGAGGAGTCATGACACTGGTGCCTCTAGTGTCATGGTTACGGTACCTCCGTAACTAGTACATAAACTGATCATGCTTGTATATAAAGCTTAGGAAATTTATTTAGTTATTAAAATGATTACTGATAAGCTTAAAACATATACTAGGGAAAACATTTGGCTGCAGACGGGGAATCTTAATCATGCATTGGAGGGAGTCCTTACTGAAGGACGGGAAATTCGTACCTTGTGTCCAGTAACTAAAAGAAGATGAAAAGACGGAAACCCTATACCGACTTCACGTGAGCTACAAGACAAAAGAAAATGAATGAGTTGTTTGTGCATGACATGAATTACTGGTTCTTGACTTGATTTACTTGTTCTTGACTAGTTACACTTGTCATGTATTATTATGTATATTTTTAATCTGGCGTGGTTCGTGAGTTCTTGATACTGTAGTTCATGTTTCATGTGTTATTCTACTTGATATTTCTATAATTAGTAACTTTCTAAAAATAGCAGGTTTCTAAGTATAGTAAGTTTCCATAAAAATAGTAATAAAGTGATTTAATAAGCCTATAATATAAGCTGAGTTTTATTTAATATATCTGATAAGTCCTGATTAATTAACAACTAGAAAAGAGTAAAGTTTATAAAATAAATAATGTGACATGTCGATTATGTTCAATCTAAATAAGTCTAATTAAACCGGTTCATAATAAGTCAAATTTTTAAGCAACCGGTTCAATAACCGAAATAAATATAAGCTCATGTACATAAGCCGTGATTATTTAAAGCGAATAAACAATAACTAATTTTATTCAGCCCAAAATTATTTAATCTAACATTAATACACCGTGTTTTAATGATCCCATTTTAATAAGTCATAAAATGTAATAAGCCGGTTTAATAAGTCGTGATAAAACCAACCGAGCCACCTTAGGGCTCTTGGCTTGCCGAGACAAACCCTCACTGACCCTTGAAAATGACGTGACCAAACAAATGTTGTTTATTCTTCAAATGGTCTTATCAAACTCAGTGTTAAACCATATTAAATAGATACCATGTTTCTTCCATATAACTTAACATAGAGAGTTACGAGACTCAATATAGAATCAGACATTATCAATCTTCGTTTCTTATATGCAACATTCATTTTATATAAAACATGCAAAACTCGAAATACGGTGCAACATGTATGTGTCTATATCATATTAACAAGTAACAAAAATGAAGACGAACGATCGATGAAGAATTACCTCAAATCTAAATGAAAGTGTACCGAACCGGAACCGAAACATGGACACTAATACGAACAATAAGATCGAGTGATATGCGGCCAATCCAAACCCGAGATGTAAACGAACAGCCAATGTAATCACGAACTATACGCCCCAAATGCATGAGGCCAAAGCGAACAGCCCTGACATGAACCGTACCCGCATTCCGATTTCGGTAAACACGTACTCACATAGCCTATATAATGATGTTGCAGCGATAATCTTTTGTTGTACGTGGGTTTTGATGAAAGAATGTAAATATACACGGTGATAATTATTGTGATATTCATGAGTTGTTTTTATGGGAATACATATTAAGCGCATGATGGCCGAGATTTTTGGTGTTTCCCATAATGGCTCGTTACAATTCCTAATTGTTTCCAATCTTTATCATTTTTATTTTTATCATTGATATGACAAATTGGTCAATATGTAATTATAAAAGCAGGACAAAATGTTGACTTAATGATTTAGAAAATGATAAAATTCTTAGTTATAGTTTTACCATTTTAAAAATATTTGTCATCAAAACTGAAAATAAATTTTACGGGTTTTACAACTCTTTCCTTCTAAAAAAAATTCGTCCTCGACTTATAGGCATGATAATGTTGCGGGTTTTACAGATTCCCTAACTTTCTTTAGCGCGACGACTTCGTCACTTAGCTATTTGGTCGATGAGCCTGTCGAGCTCCGTCATCTAGACATTAGGCGAGATCTGGACGAGGTACCACGTTCTTCTAACATGTTCTGCTCACTCGGCCCGCATTTCGTTCGCTTATCACAGGGGTGTCCCTCATGGGTGCGTATTACACATTTTTCCATGGGCCGAGGTGCACTAGTCATGTCTTTTGGTCCCCGTGCAAAGTTTCCAGGGTTGCTTAAAGGGAGAGTATGCGTGGCTGCTCTACCTACTTCGATATTGTAGATTGTAATAACGCCTTCGTCCATAGGGAGTTTGATCATTCCTTTTGCGATGGAAGGTACTGCACGCATAGCCATTATTCTTGGGCGGCCTATGATGTCATTGTATGATGATGGTGAACGTATCAGCATAAAGTTCACCTACACAGTTGTCGAGTGATCCTTGTCTCCTACCTTCATCGGTGTGCAAAGTCGACCAATTGGCCAAGTTATTTCCCCACTGAAGCCTGTGAGTGGGACCGTGATCGCTCTCAATTGGTTCCTTATTCACGCTCGAAGTCGTGCGAAGCAATGCTCATACAAAATATGCTTTGGGGATCCTCCATCGATATACGTATGGCGGACGGCGTGGTATCCCATATATACTTCTATTATCATGGGTCCTTTGGCTGTGTTGCTTACAGTAAGCGGAGGGAATGAGATCTGCGTATCGCAAGAAAATTCTTATCTAATTTTTTGCCTAGTTCCACGCTTCCAAGAATATACCATGTAGATGGTAGTGAGCTTGTCTTTTTTATTCTCTCTTTTCTTCTCTCCTCTATCTCTCCATTCTCTTATAAGATGGTTTAACTTGCCCTACTTAACCAAAATTTCAATGTGCCTTTTCAGTTGTATACATTCATCAGTTTCGTTCCCCTTGTCAGCATGGTATTCGCAGTATCGATTTCCATTGCGTTTTTCTATGGAAGTTTTCATTGGCGGGGGTGTTGGGAAATTCGCAGCTTCGGATAAAAATATCTCCATGGGCGTCATTTTGAGTGGGGTAAACTTGTTGTTGTTGTCGCGTCCTCCCTTCTGAGTTCCTCGGTAGTCCAGGTTCTGGTTATTAATATGGTTGTTAGATTGCCTCTTGGGCTGATCGTGGGTTCTGTAATTAGAATTCCCCCTCCTGATGTCAGGGGTTGCGGCCTCTCCTTGAGGAAAATACCTGACTCTCCACATTAACCCATCAAAGGTAGCGGGGGTCTTGTCGTTCAGCTTCCTTATCAGATCCTGAATGGTTATCCCCGTCATAAAACCAGAAATTTGTAAGATTTCGGGCACTACCAGATGTGATTGCACTCCTTTTTAAAGCACTCCACAAAGTCTTACAAGGATTCCCTCTTTTTTGTTTGAATCTTGCGAGCGAGACTAGACTCTTGTCTCACTTCTTTTGTTGCGTATAGTTCCTACGAAAAGTTTTTCGCATATCTTCAAATCCGTCGATGCTCCGACGTGGAAGTATTTCGAACCAGTTCCGAGCGTTGCCAATTAGAGTAGAATTAAACATATGGCACCACATGGGCTCCGGCCACCGCTCAATCCCTGTCTGTGACTCGAAGACTTTCAGATGATCGTCTAGGTTTGTGGTACCGTCGTAAGTCTTGATGTTAGACGGCATGTGAAAGTTTATGGACTTATATTTAATAGTCGTGTGTTAGGATCAAATTTGAGATTACGGGATTACACTCAATACGTAAAGAGTTAATTTATTTAATAAATATATTTATTAAATTAGATCGAGCTATAACTTAACGACAGTTAAATAAATTAAAAGCTAAGCATTAACGAGCGTTGTGGACTAAAAGAGAAGAGACAAGAAAGATCTGGAACACCCCATTGGGGTGCACCGACCTTCGACAAAGGGGGAGGGGGAAAGAAAAAAAGGGAACTTTTTCTTACCTTATATGTAGAACTATGATAATCTATGATCCTGTCAAGAGGGATGTTGTTTCTAGAGAGAGAAACTAGAGAGAGAAAGATGGAGAGAAACTATGTGTTTTATTGAAAATGAATAAACAACCAACACCCTCTCCATCAAAGGAGAGGGCTTATATACCCAAGTCCTTAGTGGACTTGGGCCTTCCAACCCATAGACAAGCCCATGGACTAGGATAATAAAGTAAATATAGTAACTTACTAACTACGAGCTTACAACGTTTAATAATATTGTTGGAGTGACCGATACTTCTAATATACGTTAAAACGTATTTCCAACAATCTCCCCCTAAGGGAGGTCACTCCAAATTACAACATACTAAACCTAGCATACTATACTAAGTCTTCGTTCTTGAGCTCGTAGTTGTTTCTCTTTTCTTCTTTTTCTTTTTTTGCTTCTGAATATGTTGTAATAATCTTTGAACTTTGGCTTGCAACATGTTCTTTTGGCTTTGACTTGTCTTGTAACTTGAGATCATCTTCACGTGCAGTCTTTGCCTTCGTGTGATGTTTGCCTCTTTGTGACTTCATGTCCCACATACCTATCCTTTTTTGGATTCTTGAAAGTCTCAGAGTTGATACAGCGGAAGACTTTTAGGTCAGACTTTCTTGAATTTTGCTGAAATATTAGATGCAGAAGGATTAAGTATGTGAGGACGACTTCATCTGGTATCCCGCAACGCCACCGTCTTCAAATGCAGCAACATAATAAGACACGAATAAAATGGATTTGACATTCTATTCTGATTCGCTAGCATTTTACCTCCGGTCGGTGAAGACCGTTGGACGATAATAAATATCGTACTTATGACAGGTAGCTCTAATTAAAGATCTCCTTGACAAGATTTCGTGGGTAAACCCGTTCTCTTTATTCGACCGTCCAAAGCTGACTACGAACATAACGAGTTAATCACTTGGATATAGATATCCTTATGATTGAAGTCGTCAATTCATGAACCTGGAACAAGTGAATTTCAATTAATATTTTCACCATCGTTGTTTTCTAGTTGTAACGAGCTTGATTCTAATAGAATCTTGCTTGTCACCTACCGCAGTGCTGTTTGATGTTGACACTGGAAGGATTTCCACTCTTCACTGTGAATACTAAAAAGTGTCACCCTGAGTGTTCTGGCAAGATCACTTGGATTTTGCATAGAGGCCCTGGAACAAGTTTAATCAGAATTAAGAGTCAAACCATCGTTTCTTTCCAATTGTCACAAGATTAGTTCTTAAAGAACCGCACGTGTCACCTACCATGAGATTGTTTGATGTTGGCTCAAGGAGGATTTCCATCTTCATTGTAATACTTTCGTATCACTCAGATGTTCTGGCAATATTACAAGCATATTGCGTAGGACTCATAAAGATCTTTCTTGTTTTCAAAAATTGTGTCCTAATGAGACTTTTGATTATCTCGTGGCTCTAGACTCAATGGTGCATTTTGTTTTAGTGATCGGAGGCTGGAGAGGATTTCCACCTTTTCAATATCAATTTATTCGGAGTGAATACCGATAGATAACGTGTTGAACTCCGTGTCACTAAAACAAATATCTTTTGAGAGATATTTGAGTTGGCTGGGAGGGTTGCGCATCGTATCACTGGTTCTATGATACTTTGTCTTCAAGATGAATTAAACCGGTTTCTGCCTAAGTTGTAAGGAGGGCTTCTTTCTTTACACCCTTTATCTTTACATTTCTTTTTCATTCTTCAACCCCTTTAATGCTTACCAATACATCATCACTAGCACCTTGTTGTGATTGTTCCAGTGCTAGCATCAGTACTTGGTCGGCATTCAGCTACGTTCACAATCCATTCTCCATCTTTCCTAAGGACTTCTATTTTCTAACTATGGAATTGTCTTTGTGAAGATTCCTCCAGTTCTGGAAGAATCATTGGACTAGCACCTAATCCTACCACGCTTTTGTCACCACGTCTGTTGTGAGTTAAGTGTGTCTTGGGTAAGTATTCGTCTTCATGAAAATTCCTTAAAATCATTGAGGTACTTGTGATATAAATATCAAGAGTGTTTTGTACCTTCAGTGTTTTTTATAACAAAATGCTCCCCCTTAACTTATGCATAGCACATATCAAGTAGGATTTTTCATTAAGCTCTTTTCATTTTTATCCACATATGTTTACAAGTCTCCTTAATCCCATTTTATCCCCTTATCCAAAATGTTAATCATTAATATTTTGGATATTAATGGATTAACCGGTCTTTGGGTAAGAAAATGAAATTAATTGTTGGCCATAGAACATATCAATGCTCCCCCTCAAGTTAATGAGGGTTAGTTGTAGTGCTTGAGTATGATATATTTTGAAAGATTTAGAATCTCATGAGAAATTCTTGAAAAATTATCATACTTTCACACTACTGCAAGCCACAAAAGCATGATATTCACAGTATTTACATATTCACAAGTAAAATATAGAGTTGACCTGAGATAGTACGACACATTTTAAATGGATCGTTCCATTAGCTTGTGGTGCGCTCCATATGGTCTTCCACCGACAAATCATTCTAAACATCTCATAAGATGTCTTTCCTTTAGCTTTTCATCAATTTTCTTGATCACGTAGTTGGCATTCTGCCGAAATCCTGGGTGCCAATCTACAGTAGCCTCTGGAAGAGTCTTGTTATCATTGAGATGCACCAACTTTTCCGGGATATGTTTGAGAGTTCCATCACTGAATTTGTTGATCTCTGGAATTCTCATGAACTTCATCAGTCCACGGCCATTCAAGTAGAAAATACCGTGAATCGGGCCAGTGGTGCTGGTGTATGGAGATTTGCCCGTATGCCTCGGCAACACTTGAGTAAGTGGTTTTGAAAGAGTTAGCTTCCTTTGATAACTTTCTACTCCAAGTTGCAGATCTTCAACTCTTTTCTTGATGACAATTTGACGTGTATACATTCTAAGAGCTGAATTCAAGGCAATTATTTCTTCATAGTTCAAGTGTCTGAGCGTGTTGTGAGTTATTAGAAGCAGCAAGTCTTCAATATCTTTGTGACAACCCAAAATTGAGGTCATTGCTTAATCTTATTTTACGATTATTTTTGAAATTTTTGGATGAGTTTGAACGATATTTATTTTTGGAGGTTTAAGTTTAAACCGATGTTGGAAGATCTATATTTATTAAGTATAAGGAGTATTAGCAAGCGTGATGTCGATGGATGCCAAATATTTTACGTTTTATTGTCGGTTGTTTGATTTTTGTCATTTTTGAGGTTTTATTTTAAATGAGGTGTTAAGTCGAGTCGAGAGTCGATATTACTATTTTTGAGGTACGTTTTAAAATTTTTTTAAAGTATCTTTATGAAACCCGAGCCCCGTAAATATTTTGAAAATTGACTAATAGTTATTTTCCGCTTTTTAGCTAACTATTTACATTTTTAGCCACAACTTTTATCAAATTGCAACTTGGTCCCTACCCACTATATATAAACTAGAAAGTAACACACACTACTCTATTTTTCATTTTAAAATTTCCACTCATCACTCTCTCTCTCTCTCTTGTGTTTGCTGAAACATCAACCCACCACACAAACACATTCAAACTTCAAATTTTCTTGAGTTTGAGGTTGATTCAAGCTAAACTAACACTAGACCCAATCTTATATTTGATCAAGGATCATTTTGGTATAAGAAATCCTTACATGCAAGCAACTTTTTTTTTCTTGATGTTGGTAGGTAGGAGCTATGATCATGCATGGCATTATCATGATAATCCATGGTGGTTTTTGCTAAAAATCTTGTTAGAAACTTCATTTTGATCTTAAGAGTTTTATTTTGATTATGATTTTGATGTTATGGTTGATGTATGATGATTAGGGTATAGTAATGATCATTTCCATGGTTGGTTTTTATCAAAAAGTTGATTTTGTATAAGTTTTGAGTAGTCATTTTATAACAGTAAGTAAAGTGTAAAATCCGAATTTTTATGTTTTGAAATTGGCTTAACTTATAGCCTAGGGTTTTAGATAATTTTCTTAGCTTCGATTTGATATAAGGTAGAGCTTCTAGCTCAAAACGAGCGCGAAGTTATGATGTTTTGAATGATCGTGTACCGGGAGACGAGTATCGGCACTACAAATAGTTGTTGTCGATATTTGGATCGAATGCCGGGGACTCTAAATGGAAGTTTTGAAAAATGTGACCTACTGATAATGAGGTGTTTACTTATTAGGTTGAGTTTACTTTAAAACCCGAGTGTCGGTTTTGTAAACGGAGTCGTTTAAAGAAGTTAAAACGATTGTATGAAAAATTAACGTAAATCTGTCCAGATTTTATAGTTTGAAAATGAGTTGGGTAAAGTACTTTAAAAGTAATTTCATTTGATAAACTTGTAAGAGGACTTTCTATATATAGTAGTTTAGTTTATCGAGTCGTTTCATAAACGGTTGACGAGTTTAAAAAGGGGTAAATGAGCTAGTACATGTAGTATGTACCGGCGGACTTTGTAAAAAGTGTAAAATGGTTAAGTAAATGTGTAGTAAAGTATAATGAAGTAATTTATATCGTTTTCTCTCGAGTTTATCATGACTTTATGAGTTTGATGTTGTTATGTATGATTTATTTCTCGAGTCATTATTAAAGAATGTGCCTTATTCGATAGGTAGCGGTTCTCGTGTTTGAAAGGCATCCATTATAGTCGACGATCATCTCGCTAGACCTCTTATACTAAGGTGAGTCTATAGCCTCGCTTTCTATTTGTTTTAATGATTTTAATACCCGCGAGGGGGATACATTCTATTTGAAAATAAATGAACACAAGTCATGAGTAATTGTTGGACCCGAATGTTGCCTAAAGTTGATTCCATTGTATTGAGTAACTTGTTGCTAAAGACCCTAAATTCATGAGCCGTTAACTATCTTCTGACTTGATGTTATGAGTCGGGAATAGCCGCTTATTCTAATGATAGTACTATTGGGTTGACCACCCTATCTGAGACCAGGGCATTACGTTGAGTAACCCGCTGGGAAGGATAATTTTACGTGAATAAGATTGTGGTATTCTAGCAACTGATACCCTAGAGGGGCAATGGTTTTATTCTAGTCATGCCGGCATTTGGCGTGGGTGACTATTTGGTTAAGGGGTCGGTGTCATGAGCTTAAATACAATGTTTGTTTAATAATATCATTATTATTACTGCCTTGAATATAGATTGTGTGTACGACAATTCTATAAATGATTATGATTGATTTTCTTCTTGTGTTCAAATTTGATTTGATAAACCTATAGTCTCGCTCAACATTATTGTTGACTCGTTTTATGCATGTATTTCAGGTAATAGGAAGTGATGGAGCATGGAGCTTTGCTGTGGAGGTTGTGGCTAGGCTTTTGGAAGAATGTTGGTCTAAACTGTTTCTACCTTTTCATGTCGAACAATTTACTTTATGTTGATGTACTATACTAAACTTGTTGGTTGTTGGTCGAGATCCATGGGGACAAAACGCTTTACTCTGGTATCGTGTCAGTACAATTTGGGTTGAAATCTATGTTTTAGACCATTTGTGAAAATCATGTTTATATTTATGTGTAAACGTCTCTATTTTGAGTCGTTCAATATACCTTGTGTGATGATGCTTGTGTCTAGCACCCTGTTGTTCCCTTTTAATCCATAACACAAGATTCTTATAGAGAGAAAGAGGAGAAAAGTAGAAAGAGAAAGTAGAGAGAGAAGTGGAAGGTTTACACTAAAACTATGTGTTTAATGAAATGAACCAACACCCTCTTTCACATGTGAAAGAGGGTTATATACCCCACGGCTCTAAGGCCTTTGTGGGCTTCATCTTGGGCCGGGCTTGGCTTTGTTTTGGGCTTACGCCCCTAACTTATACAATATTAGCTTAAAGTCCAAGCCCGGTTTTCCCGACTAACCTATTACAATACAAGACCTTTTAACGACTAAGATGACCTATTACATTCTTGTTCGACTATATAAAATATAGGGCTAACAATCTCCCCCAATGTATCGGTCATCTTAAAAAGCTTAAAAAGCATAAGATGATTGAGTGAATACATTCTTGTAGAGGAGATCTTCCTGCTTTGGTCTTGTATCTTGGTCTTGATCTTGTTTGTAACAACTTTGTTCCTTCATGCTTTCGTGATCTTTATCTTGAGCCTTTGTCATTTGACTTTGAGTGCTTGAGATCTTCATCTGTACTCCTTGTGACTAAGATGAACTATTACATTCTTACATTCTTAGGTATCTTGATTATCGCCATCTTGTGCTCTTGTGACTTCTGAATCGACATCGGTTACACAGCTACGCCACCTTCTTGATATGCAGCAACACATATAGACACGGATAAAATGGCTTTGAACATTTCATCCTAACTCGGTAGCGTTTTACCTCCGGTCGGTGAAGACCGTTAAACGGTATTAAATACCGTACCTGTGATCAGGTAGATTCGATTAAGAACCTCCTTGACAGGGTTTCCCGGCGGTAGAAGCCAGTTCTCTTTACTCGACCGTCTCAAAGCAGACTGCGAACGTAAAGAGTGAATCAAGAAGGATACGGTTATCCGTTTGATTAGAGTCGTCAATTCAGAATTCCTGGAACAAGTTTGATTCTAAAAGAATCGCACCATTGTTGCTTTCCAGTTTGTCACAAGCTTGATTCATAGAGAATCTTGCGAGTTGCCTACCGCAGTGCTGTTTGATGTTGACACTGGAAGGATTTCCATTCGTCACTGTGAACACTAATGAGTGTCACTCTGAATGTTCTGGCAAGATCACATAGATTTTGCGAAGAAACCTGGAATCAAGTTTGAATCAATTAAGAATCCAAACTTAGTTGCTTTCCAGTTCTCACAAGTTTGATTCGTGTAAAATCGCACAAGTTACCTACCATGAGCTTGTTTGATGTTGGCTCAAGCAAGATTTCCATCTTCATTGTGAATCGTATCACTCAGATGTTCTGGCAATATCACAAGGATAATGCGTAGAACTCGATTGTGTCCTAATGAGATGATAAATTGATCTCGTTTGGCTCTAGACTCAATAAGTGCATTTTGGTAATCGGAGGCTGGAGCAGACTGCCACCTTTTCAATATTATCTGACTCGGAGTGAGAAAGTCAATAGATACGTGTTGATCTCCGTGACAATGAGACAAGTTTCTTTTGAGAGAAACTCGAATGGCTGGGGAAGGGTTGTGCATCGCATCACTGGGTCCATGACACTTGTCTTCAAAAGATGTGTTAACCCGGTTTCTACCTAAGTTGCACAAAATATTCAACTCCTTCAATGCTTACCAATACGTCATCATTAGCACCTTGTTGTGATTGTTCTAGTGCTAACTTAAGTAATTGGTCCGCATTCAGCTTCATTTCACTCCATCTTTCCTAAGGACAACTATTTCTAGCTATGGAATGTCCTTGGGTAGATCCCTCCGGTTCTGGTTGGATCATAGGACTTAGTTTCCTATCCTAAACCACCTTTTGACTCCATCGTTCCGTCGTGGATAGTAGGTTGTTTTGGGTAAAGACCGTAACCATAAAACCATTGAAAACCATTCAAAGTGCTTGATAAAAATCAAAACTTTTAACACTTGAAAGTTTTACATTTGCGAAAAGCTCCCCCTACACACATGCATCGATATACGAAATAGTTTGGCATGTGAAGGAAAGAGTTGCACTTGAGTCTTTAAGATCACATGTTGCGATATATTACATTTTAATCACATTTTCTCCCCCTATCTCTAATATAAAAACATCATATTAGAGATACTAATTGATTAAAATATGACAATTTCTGAAAACCGATTGGGAGAGAAACATGTGTGCACGTATGAAGCATGGAACATTTTCAGTCGGGTCGCTCCCCCTCAACAATATATGTGTGTCTTGAGACAAAATTTGACAAAATTTTAGAAAAACGACACCACAAAATATGTTGAGGTACGGAGTTGAGATGCCTTTTCCGATATAATATATTACATTTGACAATTTTATATCATTTTCGGAATGTGTTGGATACATAAAATATGACAATTTTAGAGATGTACCCAACAACATTAAAAGGCTTGATTTTAAAACGCTCCCCCTCAAAAATTGATCAAAATAACATATGACATTTTTAGATATAAAAACCTATTATGAGGAAGGGAGTGTTGAACACACAATTTTGAAAGATTTAGAAAAACCTTTTGAGAAATTCTTGAAAAATTGTGTTCAACGGTTTTAAAATAATCAGGATAGAAGACTTCTCTTCTATTGATTAGGGAAAGCGCACTGAAACGTACACTCCCCTTTCGGGTCCGTTTTTCATGAGCTCAAAACTTTGATTGTTTTGTGACTAGCTCATGACCGAGAAAAATAAATTTCCCGTTGTGAAGGATAAGTTATCATCCGTGATAAACTTTCCTTAAGTTGAAGTTCGAGTTCTAAGCTGACATTTACTTAGAAATCGTTTTCATGAACTTAAAAACTTTGAATGTTTTTATGAGAAGCTCATGACCGAGAAAGATGAATTTCTCGTTGAGAAGGATAAGTTATCGTCCGAGATAAACTTTTCCTTAGTTGAGGTCCGAGTTCTAAGTTGTGATGCGCCTAGAAGTCATTGTGAGAGAATATCAAGCAGCTTCATTTGCCAAAACCTCCAAGTCTTCTGGAGTCATATACTTCATACCAAGACGACCAACGAGATACGCAAACCTATCTTTCGATAGAGCTTTTGTAAACAAGTCTGCCAGCTGGTACTCAGTTCTGACAAAGTATAATTCCACGATACCGCGTTCCACTTGTTCCTTGATGAAGTGATATCTGACATCGATGTGCTTGGTGCGGGAGTGCTGAACCGGATTGCAAGATATGGCTATGGCCGACTTTGAGTCACAATACATAGGTATTTTATCAAAGTGGAAGCCATAATCCGTGAGTTGAGTTCTCATCCAGAGGACTTGAGCACAACACGCGGATAGAGCCACATATTCTACTTCAGCTGATGAGAGCGAAGTGCAATCCTGCTTCTTTGACGACCAACTGACAAGCTTGTCTTCCCCTAGAAATTGTATGCTACCAGAAGTGCTTTTACGACTATCAAGACAACCTGCGTGATCAGAATCTGAAAAAGCCGTTAGATGAAAACCGGTTTCCCTCGGATACCAGAGTCCCATGTGAATGGTATTCTTAAGGTACCGAAAGATCCGTTTAACCTCTTTGAGGTGCTTTTGAGTAGGTCTGGCTTGATATCGTGCACAATAGCATGTGGCATGATGAATATCAGGCCTGCTGGCTGTAAGGTACATAAGTGACCCGATCATACTGCGATATCGCGTTTGATCTACGGGATATGAGTACAAGTCAGCGTCTAGGGATGTGGTCGACAATGGTGTACCAACGCGAGCACATGAGGTCATACCATGCTTTTTAAGTATCTCTTGAGCATACTTAGCTTGGTTAATGAAGATACCACGTGGGGATTGATGAATCTGGAGGCCTAAAAAGAATTTTAGCTCCCCCATCATTGACATTTCAAATCTGCTGTGCATTAATTTTTCAAAACGTTTTGAAAGTTTTGGGTTCGTAGAACCAAAAATAATGTCATCAACATAAACTTGCACCAGCATTATGTCATCCCCATATTTATTAGTAAAGAGAGTAGGATCAATAGAACCTTTGGAGAATCCTTTGGACACCAAGAAGTTTGAAAGTTCTTCGTACCATGCCCTTGGAGCTTGTTTAAGTCCATATACAGCCTTATTGAGACGATAGACTTTGTCAGGATGATGAGGATCGACGAATCCTTCCGGCTGATTCACATACACTTCTTCCTTCAAATGACCGTTGAGAAAAGCTGTTTTGACGTCCATCTGAAAAACCGTGAAGCCCTTATGTGCAGCATAAGCAAGGAATATCCTGACTGCTTCCAAACGAGCGACTGGAGCGAATGATTCAGCGTAGTCTATGCCTTCTTGTTGACGGTATCCCTTAACCACAAGACGAGATTTGTTTTTGATGATGGTTTTTTCTTCATCCAGTTTGTTTTTCCAGATCCATTTGAAATCCAAAATTGACATTCCATAGGGTCGGTCAACAAGTTCCCAAACATTTAGGCGTTCAAACTGATGAATTTCGTCTTGCATTGATTCAATCCACGCATGATCAGTCATGGCTTGTTTGATGTTTGTAGGTACAGTTGAACTCACGATGAGTGCATACATACACACATCGCCATCGGTTTCGAGTTGTCTGCGTGTTCGAACCGGTTGTGAAGGATTTCCAATTACTTGCACCAATGGATGATCACGAGTCCAATGGTGAGTGGATGGATATGGTTGGTAGAATGTATGCATGTTGGACGGATCAACATGTTGAGTAGAAGACTCTCCGACTTCGTGTACCGGTGTACCGAACGGATTGATAAATTCTTCATCGTCAGGTTGTGCATCGACTGCTTGATTGTTGTTACCTCCTTCTGCATTGACAGTTGGTGATGTTGGTTGTATGACTGTTTCTGGAGTTTGTTGAGTATCTAATGGAATATTCTCTTGAGCAACGGTTGCTGAAGTAGAGGCAGTTGTGTCTTTTTGACTTTGTTCGGGTGCATCAGTAGTATTGACAGCGGAAGGCTTTGACACAACTTGATTGATTCCATAGTAATATTCATCAAACATTGGATCATATAAGTCAACCAACTCATTCGTATGTGTCGTATCCGTCGAGTCTGCTGTAGGAGTACTTTGTTGACATTCTTGCACGGGACGTACACTGTTTGGTGTAGGTGCCATTGTTGGACATTGAGGTGCGGGACTTGAGCTGTTGTGATCAAGTACCATTTGTGGCAATTCGTCAAAGTTCACATGAATTGTTTCGACAATGATCTTTGTTCTCTTGTTGTAGACCCGATATCCTTTCGACAATGTCGCATACCCCACAAAAATGCATGCATCACCTTTTTCTTTCATCTTGTCGAGATTCTCACCGTCTTTAAGAATGTAGCATAAAGATCCAAATACGTGAAAGAATTTGACAGTGGGTTTCCTGTCATTGATGATGTGGTAAGGTGTCTTTTCATGTCTAGGGATAACGAGAGAACGATTCTGAGTATAACAGGCAGTTGCAATTGCTTCAGCCCAGAAGAATAGTGGTAATTTTGAAGCAGAGAGCATTGTTCGAGCAGCCTCAACCAAAGTACGGTTCCGCCTTCCGACAACGCCGTTTTGTTCAGGAGTTCGAGCAATAGACGTTTGATGTTCGATGCCTTCTTCTTGAAAGTAAGATTGCAAGTTCTTGTTCAAAAATTCAGTACCCCTATCCGTTCTTATGGTTAAGACTTGAGCTTGAAGATTGCGTTGTATCATCTTGAGAAAGTTTTTGAGAACCTCTGGTGTTTCATCTTTGGACCTTAAGAAGAAAGTCCATGTGTATCTAGAGTAATCATCAACAATCACGAGAATATACTTTTTCCCGTTAATACTCTCTACACGCATGGGACCACATAAATCCATGTGTAGAAGTTCCAATCGTTCTTTTGAGCTTGGGGTAGTCTTTGATTTGAAAGACTTCCGTTTTGCTTTCCCCAACTCACAAGAAGAACAAAGATGGTCTTTAACGAATTTCAACTTAGGAAGACCAGTCACAATATCATTCTTCGAAAGCAAGTTGATGGTGTCAAAGTTGAGATGTGACAATCGTTGATGCCATAACCATGCTTGAGATGATGAAGCTTTAGCCATTAAGCAAATCGGATTTGTTGAAGATGTGTCTTGAAGAGTTACTATGTAGAGATCAGAACCACGAGAACCTGTAAGAAGGTCATTCCCATCGTAGTCTCTAACATAGCAAGTAGATTTCCGAAAAGCCACTTCCAAATCCGCATCACAAAATTGACCAACCGAGAATAAATTGTGATTCAGTCCCTCGACGTAATAAACCCGTTTTATAGTGATATTCCCTTGAACCAAGTCTCCATATCCGAGTATCGGTGCAAATTGATCATTTCCAAACCGTACCGTACCCAGAAACTTTTCCACGAAGTTAATGAGAAGCTTGAGATTGCCCGTCATGTGCTTTGTGCACCCGGAGTCCATTATGAATAGGATGAGTTCGACGAGCTGCAGAAGAATTAGAAGACAATGTAGCATTTGACAAATGGGATCCCTTGATAGAGACGGGTTCCAAAATAGTAGTGGGCCTAGATGCAAAGTCTACAGGCAAGCTGATATTCCTAGACCCAATCACTAAAGTGGTTAACTTAGGTACCCATTTGTATCCGGGTGGTGTATATCTCGAATACCCCCGTGTACATGTCCTAATCATGTTCTCATATAACTTCCTTAATCTGTTTTGTTTACGCAGAGTAGTGGAGTCTAACGCACTTAGTTTCTTAAGTGGTTGATCAGTGGATTGGTTCAAAGTTCTTGTGGGTTCTCTAGTACTAGTGGGCACAATAATAGGCTTCCTAGTTCTAGCATTCACGCCATTATAATTAAGAGCACAAGCATCATGATTGAAAGTACGAACACATTTGACACATTCAACACAAACAAATTCAACATTCGAGGTCTTAGCATTTAAACTGTCATTACATGCAGTTACAGACGTTTTATTCTTAGAAAACTTAAAATTCCTACGGTGATCTTCTACTTCATTCTTCTTCCCTTGACTATTGTTAGGCATGACTCTATCTTCAATTCTATTGCTCTTAAGCTGTGGTCCGCTAACACTAGTAGTGGGATTTACTCCTGTAGAAGAAGACACACGTTGATTAGTTTTCCTAATATTCTCAGGTAACCGCGATGTTCCAGTTTGAGTGGGCTTAGTGTTCATCTTATACATTCCTGGTGCTATCACATTTGTACTCTTATCATTTCCTATCTTAGGCAAAGTCTGTGGGGATTGTCCCAAAATAGATGATTTAGGGCATTTAACCGCGTTCGGTTGCCGAACAGCGGATGGTTTACCCAAAACAGACTTTCCTTTGATTTTCTCAATGAGTTTCTGTAACTCACTTATGGCTATGTCCCTTTCTTTTAGCTGAGCTTTCAAATCATTTATTTCGAAATCTTTTTTATTTAGTAGACGAAACGAAGAAGCTGACATTTCTTGACACTTTTTATGATTATGAGATTTTTCACCTTTTTGTAAAGCAAGTTCAAGAGAAATGGAGTGTTTCTCAAGTTGAGAAAAACTTTTCGAAAGTTTGTTATATGACTGAATTTGTTTCGAAAGCTCTGCTTCAAGATTGCGACATTTCGCGTCCGATTCTGACACTAGACATGCTACATGACAATATTGATCCAGATCGGTATACACACCAAGTATAGCATTCATATGGTCAGCATAAAAATATTCCATGGAAAGTCGATCAATTTCGTTAGAAAGTTGGTGTTCTTGTGTCTTTAATTTAATTTGAAGAAAATCAACTTCATCTTCAAGAGATTTGACATAGCTTAAATCAGTTAACATTTCCTCAGTGAGAGCATTATAAAACATTTCCACATTTTTGGAAAGATCATCAATGGTTGGAACAATGCATTGTTGAATGACGACTTCTACTTGTGGGTTAGGTTTAATATTCCAAATGGTGTCCCTAGAAACTTTTTCATAGTCGACGACACCTTTGTACAAATTTAAAACCCCTTGTTTTATAAACTCAAATTGCTGAACACTTTTGCTTTTCTCATCCCATTTACGTTTTTCATCCAAAATTCGCTTTTCTAACAAAATTGATTGCTTTTTGAAACTCCTTTTTAAAGAAACTTTCTTTTGTGGTTCATCACTTGGTGGTGGAACACTATTATACATCTTTTGTTCTTTTAAAAGTTCTTTTTGAGGGACAAACTTAATATGATTGTTAGAATCAGAAAGGTTTATTAAATCACTTAAGTTTGATCGACTTTCTTCTTGTTGACGAATGATTTCGTCGCAGTCAGGGGAAAGCATAAGAGCAAGATTATCAACATAACAACCGATATCATAAAGAGCAGGCTTGGTACTTTGAGCTTTCTTGAGATATTCAGGCTTGACAAAACTCGTTTTCATATTTCTATTGAGCATATTCATAGTTTGAATAGACTGACCCGTTTTGTAAACAATGTTGTTTAACGTGTCGACTCTCTTTTCCAAAGCAAGAATTTTTTCAATATCCTTTTCTTCACGAGTTTTATAAAGCTCAGTTTGTTCTTTGTTAACCGACTCTAATTCAGTAATTTGGAGTTTATGTAGCAGCAGTTGTTCTTCAAGTTCCGATATCTTCTGTTTTGACATATGAATTTCGTGTGTTACTTCAGAACAATATTGTTCGTTGAGCACCTTACGTTCATATACCAAACCATTAGCTATTGCAACCCGTCGATCAGCATCTTTTACATAATCACACTCTTTAAGCTTGTCTATCTCCTCGGCTAAGGATGTGTTTGCTTGCTTCAAACGTTTATTAGCTTCTTTGTTTTCATCAATTTCACGTTTTAAAGAATTAATAATAGACGCAAGCAAATCACGGTCCTCATCCGAGTCAGTATCCTGAACAGCTTTTCCGTCATCATTACACATATGTTGTGAATCCGTAGAGATATTTCTATCCTCCGTGTCCATTACATATGTGTCATTGATGCTTTCGGGTTGCTCAGGATGCCGTCGTTCATTAGCAAACACATTATAGTTATCATGTGATGGTACCTTTTCAAGTGGCTCAGAATCATAGATGGGTCCAGAAGTATCATCAGTCTCTGGGATCACTTCTTGAATCTTTGCCATGTACACATAATGTGCCTCTAACTCTTGATCATCGGCTTCATCATCAGTGTCATCACGCCAGTCAACTTCATCTGCTGTGAGTGGAATTCCTGCTTCTTCTTTCTTGCACAGCAACATCTTTTCCTTGTGATATCCCGAATCCTTAACCCGTTTTGGCTTCTTACATTCCCTAGCCATGTGCCCAAATCCCTTGCAGTTGAAGCATTGAATCCCAGTCTTCTGCACCACCGGAGTGCCTACAGTATCTCTAGCCCCAACTTGATTCAGCATCCTCTGATTATCATACCTAGCATCACGATCATACCTAGGTGCATGATCAACTTCCTTATATCTAGCATTGGATGATGATCTGAGGTTGTTGTTGGTAGGTTTGTAGATCTTCTTATAAGTTGTGGTGAGTAAAGACATGAGTTCTTCAATCTTCTTGTCCCTTGAAGTTTGTTCATCATCACTGTCTCCATCTGACTCGGTGTCATACTTTGGAGGTGGAGTGGGGACAATTGCTTTTGCTTTGCGTTTAGCAGCAACTAGAGGTTTGGTGGATGAGCTTGATGACTTTGAGGAATGAGTAGGTGGTTGTTGACGGGGAACGGGTTTTGTTGAAGTAGCAGCCACAAAAGCAATAGAATTAGCAGACCGTTCTACCTTTTCAGCCCTTAATTCATTCACTTCATTTTGATGTTGTTTCAAGATATCATAAAGTTTGTGGTAAGATATAGTCTTGATATCCTCCCTTTGTTTGACCAAAGTCACAAACCTTTGCCATTCCGGTTTGAGTTGAAGTAGAAACTGAACATTGGCATGATGATTGGAGATGGTGCACTGATTTCTTACAAGCTCATTCATCATTTTGTAGAATCTCGAGTAATATGAGTCAATGGATTCACCATCTTCAGATGTGAATTTTCCAAACTCCCAAAGTAGATTAGTCTCGAGATCTTGAACATTGATTGACTCACCTTGCTTCAATCGATGAATTGCATTCCACATTTCCATAGCATTAGGACATGCATCAACTGTGGAATAGATATCATTATCAATTCCAGTGAGTATGAAATTTACAGCATCAGCTTCAGCTTGGAGGAGTTTCTTTTTCTCAGCAGAACATGTGTCAAAATCCTCCATAGCTCGTATAGTTGATGAAGTACCATCCTCTGCCTGTGTTGTAATTGGTTTGAATTCAAAAACTGGAGGTGGGTTCTCAAGGCAGTGACGAAGAGCAGTTCGGTTTTCTTTTCCATCGAGAAATCTAAGAAAACGAGATCTCCATTGAACGTAGCAACCGGCAGTGAGCACAGGTGGGTTACCGTTGCCACCTTGTTCCAAACGAATTTGATTAGCAGTTGCAATGTTGATGTTGTTGTTAGACATGGTGAATACTTGTGGATGAATTGCAGATCTTAGTGGATTTGTTGTGATGATGTGTGGTTAAAATTGAAATTCCGAAAATTCAAAAAAAAAAAAAAAATTTCTCAGTCCGACAATTAAATTCCTCAGTCTGACAAAACGGTAAGCCGAAAAATTTTGTATCGCCAAATTTTGAATTTGAGTTAGAAATAGCCAAAAACTAGTAGGGAAAAAATTTGAATTTACTTGACCTAAAAATTTTAACTCTTTTTTTTTTTTTTTAATCTTCGTGTAAACTACGTTCCGAAACTAGTCTAGATAGTGGCTAAGTCTAAAAATTACTCAAACAAAATACCCATCGGAATGTCCATCGGAATACTTATCGGAATGTCCAGATCGGAATGCTCAATCGGAATGTCCAGATCGCAATGCTCAGATCGTAATGTCCAGATCGGAATGCTCAATCGGAATGTTCAATCGCAATGCTCAGATCGTAATGTCCAGATCGTAATGTCCAGATCGCAATGTGGCTGTCAAAATTCAAGCAGAGTAACGACTTAAAATACTTCCTTATACCCGTCGGAATCCAGATCGCAAAGTACGATCGGAATGTCCAGATCGGAATAAGTAATAAAAACCCACGATCGCAATGTAGAACCAAACCCTTTCCGATGGTAAGGTTATTGCGATGGAAGCCCAAGTACAATTTGTACTTTCCGATGGAAGGTTCTGCTAGAATTTCGGAATGAAGAACAAGAAGAAATTTCGCAACTTTTGATCCAAAAGATTTGTGTTTTAGCCAAAACCAAGATACCCAAATCACTACTACTAGTATGTATATGATTTGTATCGAGAAAAGACCATAAAAACACAAAAAGAAAAAATGGGACGTGAGATATGGATCAAAGAAGCCACGAAAAATCAAGAACACCACACACGAATCTTCAATCACCTATCCACTATAGGCTCTTGATACCAAATGTTGTTCCCATTTAATCCATAACACAAGATTCTTAGAGAGAGAAAGAGGAGAAAAGTAGAAAGAGAAAGTAGAGAGAGAAGTGGAAGGTTTACACTAAAACTATGTGTTTAATGAAATGAACCAACACCCTCTTTCACATGTGAAAGAGGGTTATATACCCCACGGCTCTAAGGCCTTTGTGGGCTTCATCTTGGGCCGGGCTTGGCTTTGTTTTGGGCTTACGCCCCTAACTTATACAATATTAGCTTAAAGTCCAAGCCCGGTTTTCCCGACTAACCTATTACAATACAAGACCTTTTAACGACTAAGATGACCTATTACATTCTTGTTCGACTATATAAAATATAGGGCTAACACACCCATATGTGTATTTCCGCTGCGCAATGTAAATTGGGGGTATTGGAATCTTCGAGACGAAGAAGTGGAAAATCTCCTTCCTGGATAGTGTAGATGTTATCATCATCTCTTTTGATTCTGATCTCTGTCAAGTGGTGATAGACAATTTTGGGTTCAATCCTAACTCCTTGGATGCTTCTGATTCGGAAGAGAGAAAAGACTTGAGGACCTGAGTTGTGCAGACATGCATAATTGTAGGCGCGTCGCACACGCTCGTCCCAATGTGAAGCACCCAATTTGGCATAGCGGTCATATTCAGAATATACTTGTGGTACCCAGAGACGGTTGACTTTTTCTTCTATCCAAGGTATCGAATCCCAATTTGCAGCTTTTAGCAATGTTAATGAGGTCGCATACTTGTTTTCTCCCTTGACCAAGTATTCGAGATCATTGCTGACGAAGAATTCGAGTGCGATTTGATCATCATCTATAGCAGTTGTCGGGAGAGGAGTTTTTTCAAGTGCATGAAGACCTTCTCTTTGAGGATTTCTCATTTCTTTCAGAAGCTCATTAGCGTTGTACTCGTATTCCATTCTGTTGATCTTGGATTTAGCAAGAAGAGTGGGATTTTTGAGTCCTCTCACAACCATTGCTTGGGTTATGTTAGACCCATAGGTATACTCCAAGTATCTTGAAAAATCTATAGGATTGCTGAGAAATTGAGAAAATTCAGCTTCATCATCCTTTGTCAGTGGACGAAGTGCAGCAGCGTTTGTAACTCAAGTTTGTGCAGGTGCATTTTCATATTCCTCGAGTGTATCCACCCATGCTGGTTCACTTGACTCTGGAACATCATGAACTTGAGTAGATACAGGAACATCAACAATAGGTACGGCTTCAATTTCTGGTATGTCTTGGACTTGATCAGATACTGGAAAATCCGGTACAGGTTGATTGGGTTCTGTCAGTTGTTGTTGCACTAAAGGTGTTGTAAACGAAGCAGCAGTAACTAGGGCAGATGTGACAGGTACAGATGTGGTTGTAGAAGCGGTTGTGGCTGGAGTAGATGATGAATCTGTATTAGCATCTACATCATGAAACTTCTTGGTGCGTTTTCCTTGTCCGGGTGGAGGTGTCTTGGCTGTTGGAGTTGATTTAGCTTTGGTAACTTCATCCTTGTGAGATTTGTCACCTTTGGCAGCATCATCGGACTTGTCTTTATCATACTTGTCTTCCTTATCTCCATCCTTTTTCTCTTTATCACTGTCCCCTTCTTCTTTATCATCACCATTTTTGCCTTCACCATCACCATTATCATCATCATCACGGTTTTTATCACTACCGCCTTCGTTATTACTACCTCCTTCGTCATCACTACCTCCTTCGTCATCACTTCCTCGTTCATCATCACTACCGTCTTCGTCATCACCATCGTTATCATCATCATCATTGTCATCGTTGTCGGATTCTTCTTCCTCTTTCTCTTCATTTAAGATATTGTAAGGAACTATAGTACCATGTTTCTTGAATATCTCAGTATCTTCATCCCATAGCCTTTTTAAGAGCCTTGTGAAGGTTCTTTTGAGCTTTGGTTTGGTTGTAGGACCCGACTTGAATCATACGAGCATGTAAGAGCTTTTTCAACTCGTAATCAGTGAGCCGTGGGGCAATAAGAAAATCTGACTGATGAGTGTCAGAAGACTTGATCATGAAATTGCTTGCAGCAATTTGTTTCAACTCGTCTCGCAGAGCAGGAAGTGTTGTGCTGATGGATTCTTTAACCTTTTCATCAAGTGAGCCAACAATTGATTCGTTAGCTTTAGCAAGAATCTTTTTCTCATCTCAGTACCTATTTTTTAGTTCTCGAAGACAAGTGAACGTTGCTTCATTTTTGGTGACTTCAGCTGCTTTGACGTGAGCTAGTTCTTCTGCATGTACTTTTCGGGATAGTTCTAACTCTTCTTTGAATTTAGCAATTGCGTCTTCTTGAGCTTTTCTTGTAGATTCTTCACTTTGTTGTCGACGAGCTAACTCCTCTTTCACTCGAACCATCTCTTCTTGTTGAGTTTTTATGTGTTGTTCCACTTGTAGCATGAACAATGCCGGTAATGATGGAATCAAGGATATTGGTGCTACCGGTGATTGTTGTGTAGGAGCAATTGTCATAGGAGTGCTTGACACTGAAGCTGAGAGAGGTTGAGTTGGTAAAGTTACGGGAAGTTGAGTTGAGGCAGGTGGAGTCACTGTAATAACTGGTGGAGTCACTATGGTACTTGTGGCTTTGGTAAGTTCAGCATTTGTAACGAGATGTTCAGTGTTTACAAATGTTGTCGTATCAGCAGACCCGACAATGTCCATATTCTCCAATCCGTCATGCGCTCGTTGTTCGTCATGATAGTTGACATCGTCATCAACTTGGGCAGATTTCTCAAGAATAGGTAGGTATTCGTCAGGCTTCCCAAATTCATCAATATCAGTAGGTAGTATGGTTTCCTTTGCCTTCACACTAGAACCACTACCCCCGTGTCTTTCTTACTTTTCATAATGGCTTTATTTATATTGCGCCTTTCATTTTTACAGATAAGTTCTTCTTCATTTATATCTTCATCTTCATCCTCAAGCATCATCTGCTTCCCACTATACTTAGCAACACTTTTCTTTCTTTTGGGCTTAGGTGAACCTGTTTCTTTTGATGGTTCACTTTGTTTGCGTTTGCCTTTGGGTTTTGGTGAAGAAAAATCTCCCAACTCAAATCTTTCCTTTTGATTTTCCGTTTCATCCAACAATTTCTTGTATCCATCACTTGATTTGATTTCATCAGTCAACATATGATTAGGATTAGCAGTTGGAGTAACTGAGTAAACACCGATGTGGCCGTCGTGCCTTAAATCCACAGTGGCATCGTCATCTTGATTATGGTGAGAACTTCCTTTACGCTTATCGATTGAAGCATCTTGTTGCATGAAGTGATGAATGATTAGCTTGATGAATCGTGGGAAAGGAAGGTACCCAGTCTTCTTCTTGGTGTTTTGGAAGAGTTGATAGTGAAATTCCTCCCATAGTAACTGTGCATAATTCACATTCTTCCCCTTGTAGATTCCCCAAAAATACAAGCAATTGAAAATCACAGAGAGTCGTATCCACTTGTTTTAGCAGTAAGACAACGAATGAGTATATCGAAGAATGCTTTCCAAGGTTGTCCCAAGTTAGCTTTGGTAAATTGAGACACCACTCGTAACTCGGAATCACCGTATCCAAGAGAATGAAACATCTGAACAACTTCTTTCTTGTCAGGGTCTTCTACAAACCTTTCGCTGTTAGGTGGAGTTGGCAATCCGAATATTTGATGAAAGTGAGGAATGGTGAGAGTTTGTTCCTTTTTGTTGATGGTGAATGTGATCTTTCTGTCTGATAGTCGTTTCTTTGAAGCCCAGAATTCATACATGTAATCAGTTGGTACCGAAGCTGTATCCCGTAAAGCCTTCTTTATTGGGGTTCGATCAAGAATATCTGTGGCTACCTTGAATGCATAGTGAGCAGGAATAGAGTCTTCTTTCAGTCGATAGTTGTTTGGTATAGACTTTAGAGCCTTGGTGGAAACGAGTGCCTGATCAGCTTTGATTTGTTACTCGGTAGGGTTAGACATGTTTTCTGATTAAGACAAAACATACAAAGTTGATACATACAAATATATATCATGATGTATATATTCCTAAACATGGCAAACATATTACATCATACCATAATAAACAAACAATCATAGTGAACTAGCATTCGAATACCCGAGTAACTAAAGATACAATCAAACACGACTAATTGACAACATATTTCAAAAGAACTCACATATTCGGATAAGACATTCACACATTCAGAAAAAAATCATATTCAGAAAAACAAACACATTTAGAAAAAATGGTCATTTTTCGGATAAATCCCAATTTCGGATAAATCAACTTTTTTGGATTATTCACCATCTTCGGATAATTCAACATTTTCGGATAAAGTCTCCATTTTCAGAAAAATGACATTTTAGGATAAAATACACATATTCGGATAAAACATGAATGTTCGGATAAAATGCTAATTTTCGGATAAACATGTGTTTTCCGGATAAGACCTGTGTTTTCGGATAAAAAACATTTTTCGGATAAAAGCACAAATTTCGGATAAAGATGCAAACTTCGGATAAAGAATTATCTTCGGATAAAAATTTTTCTTCGGATAAAAAAATTATCTTCGGATAAAAAAAATTTCTTCGGATAAAACGTTTTCTTCGGATAAGTGACATATTTTCGGATAAAACTGCTTTTTCGGATAAAGTTGTTGTTTCGGATAAAACTTCTTTTTCGGATAAAGATTTTTCTTCGGATAAAGAATTATATTCGGATAAAATTTTTCTTCGGATAAAAAACCATCTTCGGATAAACATTATCGTCGGATAAATATTTATCTTCGGATAATTAGTTATCTTCGGAATAAAACTGTATCTTCCGATAAACAAGATATTCGGATAAAAAACTCAGCCTAATTTCCAGTTTTTCGGGTAATCTTTTCATCACCAAATACAAACGGGTTTTTCTTCCTAAGCGATTTCTGTGTTTTTTATGGCAACCTAAACAACAATGTTCTAAAACCTATCCCACGCAAAACCCACTTATCAGTTCATCTATTTGATCCAATTAAATCCATAAACCCTAATATGACATTTAGGGATCGACTAATTGAAAGAAGAAATGAATGAATCATGTTTACCATAGATGTTTGGAATGAAAAACAAATCAAGATCGTGGTAGATGAAACTTTAACAATGGCGGCAAGTGTTGGTGTTTTTGTTTGTGTGAAACAGTGAAATGAAAAAGATAAGGAAAAGAATGGGGGCGCGTTTTATATATTTGACTTAGGTCAAATTAACCTTTTTCCCTTTTTACTCTTTTAGTCCTCCTTTTTCTGTCTGTTTTCTTTTAGTTAGTGCCCTATTTAGTTAAAGGTTTATTAAGAGAAAAAACTTAACAAACGTTATCACTTAAATATTCTTTTAACTATTTTTCGCACACACAACCAATCAACGCACTTAATCGAGTCTTCCTAAAAGCAAATAAACTCTAAGATCCAATCAAAAGCACGAGAGACGGTCTACAGCAAATCCAAAATCCACAAAGTTGACAAACTCATGACGAACAACATTTAACCGTTTTATTTTTCTAAAAGAAATTTTTGAAGACGATATTTTGATGACAAAGATGATTTGATGTTTTCTCCCCCTTAAACACAGACACGTTTTCTATTTAAAGAGTTGTTGTGTTTTTTAAAGAGTCAAATATTGATGAAAGCATTTTCTGTTTAATGATTTAACAGAACGATTCTCCAAGACCGTAGTCAGTTAATTGTGATCTCATCCAAAGAACTTGAGCATAACAACCGGACATAGCAATGTATTCAGCCTCTGTACTTGATATCGCAGCGCTTTTCTGCCTTTTGGATTCCCAACTAATCAGTCTATCTCCAAGAAGTTGCACACTGCCAGAAGTGTTACGTCTAGTATCTTGACACCCAGCATAATCCGCATCTGCATATGATATTAGTGCAATGGAGGAATCCTTCGGATACCACAGACCACGATGAAGTGTTCCTTTAAGATACCGAAAGATCCTTTTCACAACATGTAAGTGCTTTTTGGTAGGTCGAGCCTGATACCGGGCACACATGCATATAGCAAACTGCAAATCAGGCCTGCTAGCAGTCAGATAGAGAAGGATGCCAATCATTCCACAGTAAAGTTTAGGATCGACAGCAATCCCATCCCTATCCTCATCTAACTTTGATCTCTCCACCATTGGAGTATCCACGGGGTCACAGTTTTCAAAATGATACTTTTTCAAAGATTCAAGAGCATATTTGGATTGATTAATAAAGATGCCTCTAGGATTTTAAGAATTTTGCAACCCTAAGAAAAATGAAATTTTTCCCATCATCGACATCTTAAAGCGTGTGGACATGATTTTCTTAAAATGGTCAGACAATCTTTTATTAGTGGTAGCAAAAATTATATCATCAACATAAATTTGTATCAGTATCATGTCGTTGTCCTCCTTAAGAATAAACAATGTATGGTCTACTTTGCCTTTGGAGAAGCCTTCTGAGATGAGAAAAGACGATAGGAGATCGTACCACGCGCGTGGAGCTTGTTTCAACCCATAAAGAGCCTTCTTGAGCTTGTACACATGATTAGGATACTCCAAATTGAAGAATCCATTCGGCTGGCTTACGTAGACGTCTTTCCTTAACTCACCATTAAGAAATGCCGTCTTAACATCCATTTGGTAGACGATTATATTCATGTGAGCAGCATAAGCAAGGAATAGTCTAATCGCCTCCAATCGTGCAACAGGAGCAAAGGATTCTTCAAAGTCAACACCCAAAGCTTGTTTGTAACCTCGAGCAACCAATCTAGATTTGTTCTTTAACACTCCACCTAACTCATCGAATTTAACCTTATATACCCACAACAATGTAAGGATGTCAACATTGTCGGGTAGAGGAACTAATTCCCATACTTCAAGGCTTTGAAATTCATTAAGTTCCTCTTGCATGGATTCAATCCAAGATGACTGTGTCATGGCTTGTTCCCAAGATGTAGGTTCCTTCTCGCAGATAAACGCATCAAAGAAGCAATATAATGCGTGCTCTTGTAGTTGACGACGTTTCAAGACTGGTCGATCAATTTCACCAATAATTTTGCGGATTGGGTGATCCTTTGTCCATTTGGTGTTGTGAGTTTCAATCCGTGGTGGTCTGGAGTAAACGATTGCAGGAGCTTCCTCTAAGGTAGACGCACCGTTAGGGTTTTCGGGTATTTGTGAACCAAAGAATGGAAGCTCTTGTAGGTGAGCAATTTCTAAATCGTGATCATAGTAATCCTCTTCAACATCATTAAGAGCGAGTAGGGGTGTTGATTCGGGTGTAGTTTGAGAATTGTTGGGGGATGGTGCATCTGTTTCAATAGTCACCGTAGATGCATCGGATTGATTTCCATTATCTTGAGCAACAACTTCGGGAATCAGAGCTACTGCTGCAGGTGCTAGAGAATCATCACTTGGAGGATCAAAGAATTCATCAAACATAGGTTGAAATAACTCATCCCACTCGGGCCTTGTAGGTGGTGTAAATGATAGAGAAGCAGGATTGTTAGGAGTTAATCCGGAACTAATCGTATCGGTTCCCATCTCATGAAGTGCGGGTTCAGAGCTGTGTTGCTCAGAATCCATCGCTGTCAGCTCATCAAAATAGGCATCCAAAGTTTCTACTATCTTGCCAAGACGACGGTTATAAATCTGGTAAGCTTTCTTTGCGGGTGAGTAACCAATGAAAATTCCAATATCAACCTTCGGTTGAAGTTTGCCCAAATTCTCACTATTAGTATTTGGATAACACAATGCACCAAACACATGAAGAAATGAAATATCGGGTTTATGTCCATGAAGAAGCTCATAGGGAGTTTTTCTGTGGCGCTTACGAATGATAGAGCAGTTTTGGGTATAACATGCGGTTGCCACTGCTTCAGCCCATAAGAATAACAGAGCATTCGCATAAATCAACATGGTTCGAGCAGCTTCCATAAGTGTACGGTTACGTCTTTCCACGACACTGTTTTGTTGTGGAGTGCGAGCAACTGAAGTTTCATGTGAAATACCAACCTCTTCATAATAATCTCGTAGAGTCTGATTAACGAACTCAGTTCCATTATCAGTTCAAATGCGGCGAACAGTAGCATTAAGACGCACCTGGATCATTTTTAAGAAAAGTAATAATATATGATGGTGCTTGATCCTTGGTTGCTAAGAACTTAACCCATGTAAATCTTGAATAATCATCCACCATGACGAGGATGTATTTTCGACCACTCACACTAGCCATACGCATTGGCCCGCAAAGATCCATGTGCAACAGATACAGTGGTTCTTGGTTGGTATCTTCAGCTTTAGGTTTGTATGATTTCTTGGCGCTTTTCCCCAAAGAAAACATGGAACATAAATGATCCTTGTCTAACTTAAGTTTTGGAAGACCACGAACAAGCTCGTTTTTAGCCAAATGGTTAATAGCATCAAAGTTAAGATGAGATAACCGGTGATGCCACAACCATGACTTGGTGTTAGATGCTTTGGAGAGAAGGCATACAGGAGAGGCGGCCATCATGTTTTGAATGGACAGTGTGTAGAGATTATCCCCTCGAGAACCTTTTAACAAATTATTTCCTTCAAGATCACGAATGAAGCAAGTATGTTGTCGAAAAGCAACCTCAAGGTTTGAATCACAAAATTATCCCACTGAGAATAAGTTGTGACCAAGTCCCTCCACGTAATACACCCTTGAAATCGTAACATTCCCAATTTGATATTTATCATAACCCATGATCTTCGCAATATGGTCGTTGCCGAATTTCACCGTTCCAAGAAACTTGCTGACGAAAATTCTGAGCATCGAGCGGTCTTCGGTCATATGCTTTGAGCATCCAGAGTCCAAGTACCAGAGGATGATTTGGACCACCTGAAAATGTCACCAGACAAAGACGATGTATCAGAATCTAGTAGTTCATCTGTGTTAGCAAGTACAGATATATTTATCTTAGATTTGCTAACAGAAGAATTCTTAGGCTTCCAAATTTTCTTCCTAGATGTCGGCTGAGATTCTAGTTGTCTAAGATCCTGAGGTACTTCTTCATTGGTAGGCACAATAGTGGGGGAAGACCTAGTTAAAGGGCGCTCTTTCCATTTTTTAGTGCTAGTGTTCCTATTTAAAGGACGCTGAGACCTAACTTCCGTGGATGTGATCCTAGTAAAAGGGCACGTAATTCCATTTGCAGTGAAGGTCCTACTAGTGGTTTCCATTGCCAACCAACTTGGGTAAATTTCTTCCCCGTTGGAGTCCATTCAAGATTGTTCCTAATTGCATACATTTCATTCACATGGTTAACAAGACATAAATCATGATGCTGAGAAAACATGCATTCATTACAATTCCAACATCTCAAATTAGAATTCACATTTTGCTTAGGCTGCTGCACAAGCGCAGGGCCTTTAGTCTTAGCTACATGATTCTTTTTATTTAAATTTGAAATAACATTCCTAATATGAACTTCTACTTTCTTCTTCGCAGTCCTACTAGTGGCAGGCTTGATCCTATCTTTCTTGTCTTGAGATCCTTTAGCCTTAGTAGACATAATTACTCCTTTAGAAGCCAAGGTAACATTAGTGACACATTTTGATTTAGCCTTGATGGATGTGTTTAAAATAGGCTTAGCTCTTGGGTTCTTATTGAATGGAGTCATGGCAATGGTGGGGGTTTGTTGTTTAGGTGGTGTAGAACCCGGTTGTCCTATGTAAGTCAAATGCTCTAAGCATTGTTGTACCTTCTCAATGTAAGCATGAGCAGAGTAATAGTGACTATTTGAGGGATCTAGTTCATAGAGATCGTCTACAACATCCATAGTAAGATCCGCGTGCTTAATTGCATGTTGCATATAGAGCTGATATGATAGAGGATTTTTCTTATGGTACGGGTTCTTAGTGATCACCACCTTTTTGGTTTTTGGAGCACTAGAGGTCGGGGCAGAGATTGTAGTTGGATTATTAACAACTTCTTGTCCTTTGAGTTGAAGTGTCTCCTTTAATTTAGCCAAAACCATGTTTTTGTCTATGAGTTGAATATTTAAGTCAGAGATTTCCTTACACTTATGGTTCAGTTGGTCAACAAGTGACTTTTGCTCTGCCGCATTAATAGCAAAGCGTTCTTCTAATGAACCATAAATTTGTGAAAACCCCTGCTTTACTTTATCAAACTCCCCTAGCATAGAATTAATTCTATCTTCTAGGGCGTTGATGAGACTGCAGTTATACATAGTCTCATCATCCAAATCGGGCTTAAAACGCTTAAAATATCATGAAAATACCCCTATATATGTTTGTATTTGTGTCTTGTGTATTTTACGTACGGATATCGTGAAATCAACAAATGATCACAAGAATGAAACAATAACAAACACGGGAAACGAAGTCGCACAAAGAACCGAGCCCAAGAATGGAATTTCCAAAAATGACCTTGAAGTTTTGAAGATTGGCAACTTTGGTCCCTCTACTTTGGAAGATTTGTCATATTATACCCTTGTGAACACTCAACCTACACATTGGGTCCCTAATATTTCAAGCATATACATCATTGGCCCTTGAAATATGATCAAATTACATTAAAGGTCCTTGTTATAAAGTTTAAAAAACCATTGTGCCATTTTCAACAACCTGCCCAAAGTTATTACAAAGGAAAAAGGGGTTTTTGGCTATTTAATACCAAGTGCAAAGATGAAGAGACATGGGGGGCCAAAACTGCCTAGACAAACAATCTTCCATCCACCGTTCACCAGCCACCACGTCACCCACCCAACTCCAATCCACCAATCAAACCACAACCCTTCTCCACGTCATTTTCCACTAACTTAATAAACTTAATAATTTGTTTATTAAGTATTTCCCTCCTAAACACGTTTTTAAAAGAAAAACAAGATTAAAACCCCTAAATTTTCTAGCCAAGAACACCTAGAACCCTAATTGGGTTTTCTCTAATTAATCAAAATTAAAACCCCATCTTGTCCAAGATGATAATTAAACACAACTTAAACCCAAACCCACCCTTAACCACCTATCACCATCAACCAAGGCCCCTCCCACATAGTACCCTGCACAAGAAAACAAGATACAACAGTAAAATCTACGGTTGATCTCCATTTCGTGTTGGCAAAGCTATTTTGAACGAGTATGATCATTCCAAGACAGCTGTAACATCAACATCTTCACATGGCATGGTTTTTGACCAAGAATCAAGACAAATTTAAGGGTATTTTCGGATTTCTCCAAATTAGGGTTTAGTTTTTTATATTTTATTAATGTATACTAGAATGTTCTTCTAGTTAGTATAAATATGGGTGCATGTACTCATATTAGTTTTGTTCCAGATTTTGTAATGTTTTAAGCTTTATTAATGAAAATGAAAAAGATTTCAATATGCAATATCTGAGTTCCAATTGTTTTATCTTGTTTGTTTAAGACTTATTTTTTGATTGAAAGTATTTTTGGATGAAAAAGTTTTCATTTTTATCAAAAAAGTTTCAAGAAATCTGTTTGAAAAACCAATTTTTTCTTATAAGCTTAAAGAGATAAGCTAGCTTAATCAATAAGCTAGACTTATACTCTTATAAGCCTTTGATTATCCAGGTCACTCTGCTTGTTTTTTATCTTAGCAGGATTTACAAATCTTGCATATTGGATGATTGGTGGTTGTTGAAGTCCATCATCATCATTACCTTGTCATACCACAGCTTTCTTCTCCAATCCTTTCAGCTCAAGCCCGAGCTTGATGGAAAAGGCAAAAGCAGCCTTTGTGATGCCTGGATGTAGGGTCACAAGGTAAAAACTTTTTCCTGTTTTCTATACTTGCTTGGATTGTTTTTGTGCTAGTCATGAATTGTAGATTTAGGATGTTAGGATGCAGTTCTAATGCTTGATATTGCTCACTTGTTAGTTTAAAACATGTTAGGGTAGATTAGATTGGATTTGGTGAAGTTTGGTTACAAATTCTTTGTTAAATTTCAAGTTTCAGATTTTAAAAGGGTGTTTGGATCCTGGTTTTAAAATTAAGTGATGAAGTGTATTTGTTTTGAAATCTGTTTAAATGCTCTCATTTTATTAGCTTTGTGTGTTATCAGTTGTATGTGTTAGATTTGGTGAGATTTGGTAAGAGTTGCATGCAAAATTTGGTAAAAACCTACCACAAATTTAGTCAAGCCATAACTGCCTAGATTTTTGTGATTTTTGCCATGTCAATCTTTTTGCTTGATAGGAATTAGGGTAGGCCAGGATTTGTGAGTGATTCGGGGTAGCTAGGGTGTGAATTGAGTGAGTTTGGCCAACCAAAACTCACCCAATTGCACTTTGCATCAGCAAAGTCCCAACAGACCCCTAAGTCCTATATCAGTAACTGTATAAGGGCTATTTGGGCTTGATTTTGTTAAGTGGCCTTAAGTTTTTTGCTTTCATTTGACTCCCCACAACCCAACTGGTTGTGGGGGTACCTTTGTTTGCCCACAAAACCAAGAAACAAGCAAGATCCAAGCTAAAAAGTCCACAGACCCGCTTTCTTTATGAAGGCAGTGGGAACTCAGTTCCCACTGTTAGTGTTAACAGTTCCCCCTGCTGAGCTAACAGACAAAAGGGTCACATGTCACTTTCAGTTTTCTAACTTTTTTGTCTTTAGTGGTGAAAAATAGGATTTAGCATTTCATTTTTGTTTCATTATTTTTCTTATTTATTTTCTGATTTTTCCATTAAATTAGTTTTTCAGTTACTGTTCATTTTCTATTTTTTTAGATTTAATAGCATTTTAAATTACTTTTTAAGTTTCTGTTTTTGTCTTTTAGTGTAAAAATTTTATATTTTTCAGTTTTACAAATTTTCTTATATTTAGAAAAATATTTTAAGACTTTTAGTTCAAAAATATTTTACTGTTCACTTTTTAATTAATTTTTAGATTTTATTTAGTTTAATTAGGGTTTTTATTGTATACTGTTCTGTCTTTTAGTGAAAAATATTTAATTTTTCAAACTTTTTCATTTTTCTAGTGTTCATTAGTATAATTTAGGATTTTTAAAATTGTCAAATAATTTTTAGCATTATTTTATTATTTTTAATCATTGTTTTAGTTTAAAAAAAATTTAGAGTTTTAAAAATAGAAAAATAGTATTTAAAATTTAGGAAAAATACTTTTTAGTTTTTAAATAATATAAGTGAGTTATTTGTCCAATAAAATAATATTTTGGGCTTTTTCTTAATTATATTTAATTTTAGGGCTTTAATTAGCATTTAAAATTGAATATTTAATTAATAAAACGTTTAAAAATATATTTGTTGGATTTTTATTCTTATTTATATTATTTTAGACTTAATTTCCATTTTTAATTTGTTTTTAGCTTAAAATTTTTAATTTTTCACGTTTTACGTCATTCGGCGTAGTTTAGTTGTAATCGTAGCTCGTCTTTGTTTTTCTTTCTTTTCTCATCTAAAAACGACACTACCCCAAACTTCTGATTATATATATTGGCACATTAATCCACACACCTCCTCGAGAACGAACCCGCATTTATTCGGTTTTACGTTTTTCCTAAAACGTAACGCTTAATACTTGCCAGAATTATACGTTGTTTTCCTAAACACGTATTTCTACGACTTATCAAAATGGCGCCGCTGCCGGGGAGGTGTTTTTAGTGTGCCATTATTAGTATCGTGTTTGTGTGAGTGGTGCGTTTTTGCTTTTCAAATTTTGGAAAGCGTGAATATCGTACATACTCATTTTTGTTATTTTTCCTTACTATATTATAATATCCAAATAAATTGTGTTTAGTTTTCCTATACTAAACACACAACAATCTTTTTACTATATTGTAGATATTCCATTATTGTTTTCGTTTTTCTTTGTGAATATATTACTATATTGTACTAACGTAGAACAATAAATATACAAGTACTCCAAAAGCGTGAAAAGGCAACCTTGATTCGGGATTTCATCACTCGATCGTTGTATTCGAATCCAAAGCAAAAGTTTAAAGGCAAAATAGATAAATACTTTCGTGAGGCTTAATTTCAATTAACACAAACTATAAGGTGGGTATAAGGCGGTTGTATTTCACGACCTAAGGGAAACAGGCTCTTAAGTGCTTAGCGCCGCCTCGTTTCCCCCGCTTGCTTGTACGTGTTTTGAGAAAAAGGGCTAATCGAGGGTTTGCCAACCAAAGTATTATCTACGTATATATATTTGCTTGTTTTCAAGATTAAACCCTCTTGAACGTTTTGGTGTTCCACCAACGTTCTAAAGTCATCGAAGGCGTTCACTTCACGTGATCGTTTTCATTCCTTGAGGCTCCTTTAATCGAGAAAGTCGATCGAGGAGAGATTTGTAGATTTGAGTCTACGTAATACAACAAAAATCCAAAAATTAAAAACAATCAAAAATCAAAAATATTCTTCTTACCCTTATCCATTAATTCTATTTCTAACCCTCTAGTGTTTAATTCTCGTGACACCATTCTCGTTGCATCATGTCAAATAATGGTGGATATTATTCGTGTCCATATCGTGGAGGCCCGCCCGATGGTGCCAATTATTTTTATTGTGAGGTTGTTGGAGGTCGAGGGGGTTATATCTATAACCCCGCTCCACGTGATCATGGTAACAATTTTCAATCTTACGACCAAGGTCACCCATCGTCTTCGTTTTATTCATCGTATGATCCGTCTTTTAATTGCAATGATGAGTCTATTCATAATGCCTTTAATGATTTTGTGAGACGAAATAATGAGAAATTAACGATGGTGGAAGAACAATTGACAAGCCTTAAGGAAACTTGTAATAAACGAATGGCAACCCAAAAGGAAACTTTCAAAAAAATGGAAAACGGTTATGACACCCTTATTGAAGAGCAACAACGTTTGTATGATCAAAATCAAGAGATGTGGAAAGGATACGTGGATAGCATTAGGGAAAATCATGCTAATGAGAGAGATAAAATTCTTTTAATGTTCGAAGGCTTAGTGGAAAAATTTAATTCTTTGTCTAATAACACCAATCCTAATCCCGAGGGAGAGGTTAAAGCCTTATCGACTCCTAAGACTCGTACCTCTCGTATTGATCCATATCTCTCGAATTTTAGAGTCGTGCAACCTTCATCGTCTTGCAACAACGTAGAGGAAACGACAAAGTCATCTAACGAAGTTTTGAAAAATGTTTTTGAAAATAAACCAAAGGAAAAACTCGTAGGATACTTGGGAGTATTAAATCTAATACCTTCTAAACCTAATTTTTCTAACGCGGATGAAATTATTGAGGATTTTCTAAATCAATATACACTTAATTTTGACAAAGAAATTCCATTAAATGATTTTAAAAAAGAAAAATGTGAAAAAGTTTTTAAGGAAATCGTTGAACCCTCGTTTTTACAAGATGAACGAAAATTAATTCCGAAGGGACGTGTTAGTAGTTTTGCTAAAATGTTTGAAAACCCACGTTCGATCCCTTCGAAGGACAAAGTTGAAACCGTCAAGGCAAAATCGTCACGAGACGAGCCTTTTACTCCTAATCCCACATCGAGTGAGATTTTGGATTTATCGTGTGAGAAGTCCGCCGATGGCCTTGCTCACATCGATACGTTTTTCGATATTGAGGTCGAAACGACAAAGGCAAAATCTTCAATGGAAGAGCCTTCTTTTCCTAGTTTCACGACGGTTGAAGCTAGCGACTCGACTATCGACAATTTTATTGCTCAACCTCTTCCACGAGGAAGAGAAGACGTTTTTGATCCCGATGGCGATTTTTCCGAGATCAAACGTATTCTTGATGATCCACCTTCTATTTTCGAGTTTGATGAGGACCGTTGCGTTAGCCCGGAGGGGGATGTTTTATTAGTCGATTCACTTTTTAAAAATTTAAATCCTCCTCCCGCCTTCAAGATAAATGTTGAAATTTTAAGTGTGCCTAGAATTGTTTTAGAAACACCAAATATTTTCAATTTAATCAACTTGGGTTTTCGTAACAAAGAGTTAAAAAATGAAAAAGGGAATGATTTTAAAATTGATTTGAAAATTTTTCCAAAGTTAACTCCGTCATCACCTCGCTTAATTGAGCTTGCTACAAACGCGTCTACTTCTTTTGACGACGTTTTGTGTGGATCTAGTATGGGGGAAGCCCCATTTGTTTCCTCACACTTCTCCACCGAGGACGAGATTTTTGACCCCGGTATCACGTTTAAGATAAAATCTCGGTCTTTTACCGAAGTAGTCACTAAAAATCCTTTCTACACTTACGGTGAGAGTTTACCTCGAGTAACTCGATTTTTATGCCCACCCAATGTCCCACCTTTCTCTTCTCATTCTATTTTCTTGTGTCCCATTGGGACGTTGTTACTTGAAGTCGTGTTGTTTCGTTTATCATCTGAAAACGAAGACACGGTCTTTGATCCCGGTATAGAGGTTTTGCCTTTATACACGGTTGCTTTTGGGCCTTGATTACATGTAAGTCCCACCAAAAATGACCGAACCAAGGATATCCCTAAATCATCACATTTATGGGGATTCGAGTCGAGCTTTTGACTCGGTTATCAAAAACTAGGTGCCTCGTGGGGGATTCTCATGCTTATCCATGTACATATTAATGCTTTCTAATTAGTTTAATGTGAGGGGATTTGTGCCCTTCCAACCTTCGTTTTGTGGTTGTTCGTGATTGTGATTCATTAGGTACATCGACATCATGGAAGCCTCTCGTGTTCATTTTACGTAGCACTCGAGCTTCGATCGTTGCCTTTGGAGATTCCGATATCCGATGATATCCTTTTATGTTCTAACGTTTATCTTATTAGCATAATTCATAAACGGCTTTTAGTTATTCGTTTTACCCTTTCCATGCTCGAGATTAAGCATTCGACTACGTCTCTAGTATGGGGTGTTTCACCCTTAGACTCGAAACATTGAGGACAATGTTTAGTTTTAGTATGGGGGTGAGTAGATACTTCACCTTGCTTACGTCAACACGCAATCCAAAATTTCATCTTTTTGATATCGTTTTGTTGCAAATAAGGCTAAAAATGGCCAAATTTTAAAATTTTTCTTGTTATTCATAAGTGTTTAAGACACGAATGTAGGTTTTCCGATGGTGAGAATAAGAGTAATTTTTGACTCGACCGTGCGTGTTGAGCACTTAGCTTCGATTCCTTAAGTTTTTAGGCTAAGTCTTTTAAATGAGGACGAGAAATGATAGAGTTATTTATAAGTCTCGTAATCATCACGATCTCATGTGTAGTAATTATTAGCTTATTCTCCCCACGCTTTTGTATAATAAATTGTTAATAAATATTGATTTAGCGGTTTAGTCACTATTGTTGGTTTCTAATTTGTTTTAGTAGCTTCCATGTAATTAAATTTGGAAAACATTAAGGTATCGTCAGCGTCATGGTTTTGAAGTATTGGCAACCCCAATAATCGAAAGCTTCACCCATTAATAAGATTTCAAGTGCTCACCTAAATTAAGCAAAAATTTGAAGCTCACAAGGCCGAAAAATCTATGCAAAATTGAAAGTGAATCAAGCCTTAATCTTCGAAGTTTTAAAGATCCAAAATTCGCTTTAGCGTGAGGATATACGTCTTTGGCTAATAAAACCACCGATGATGGCGGATAATAAAAGGCAAGGCAAGACCGAAGTCATAATAAAAGCTTCATGGCGAAGTTGAATAAAAGATGGAGGTAAACCGAAGATAATAAGGCATTTTCGTTAGGGGGCGTATAAAAGTCTTGGTAATAAGTCTCATGTTCAAAACCGTTATAAAACCGTGTTTATCGATCCTTCTTGTTGACTTAATTTTTTGACATCGTTGTCTATTAGGGTGAATTATTAATTTAATGATTTTGGTTACGCCGTTAAAACTCTATTTTTAGACCTAAATCTCTATTCACGCATAAGTCAATAATGTATCCTCGTGATCATAAAGACAAAATAAAATATAAGAGATACCAAGTAGGAATAAGGGAGTTTAGGTTCGTAATTAACACTAATGAGAAGTGATCGTGTTGCTAACTTATAATAACAATGATCTCGTTACACGCTTAGCATGGAATTGGGTGAAAATCAAGGACGACGAAATTATTTCTAACGAAGCATTCACGTGTTCTTGTTCTATGATCCCAAAAGTCACTTTATTGTGATGAAAACAATACAGTATGTCTAAAACACGTGTAGTAGTTTATTTAAGTTTACGTTTTCAATAAATGTCATCATAAAATGAATTTGGAAGTGCTAAGATACTTAATTCTAGCATTGCGGGGGGACACGGCAATGGTTTAGTATGGGGAGTGATGAGACTGCAATTATACATAGTCTCATCGTCCAAATCGGGCTTAAAACGCTTAAAATATATGAAAATACCCCTATATATGCTTGTATTTGTGTCTTGTGTATTTTAGGTACGGATATCATGAAATCAACAAATGATCACAAGAATGAAGCAATAACGAACACGGGAAACGAAGTCGCACAAAGAACCGGGCCCAAGAATGGAATTTCTAAAAATGACCTTGAAGTTTTGAAGATTGGCAACTTTGGTCCCTTTACTTTGAAAGATTTGTCATATTATACCCTTGTGAAAACTCAAATTACACACTGGGTCCCTAATATTTCAAGCATATACATCATTGGCCCTTGAAATATGATCAAATTACATTAAAGGTCCTTGTTATAAAGTTTAAAAAACCATTGTGCCATTTTCAGCAACCTGCCCAAAGTTATTACAAAGGAAAAATGGGGTTTTGGCTATTTAATACCAAGTGCAAAGATGAAGAGACATGGGGGGCCAAAACTGCCCAGACAAACAATCTTCCATCCACCATTCACCAGCAACCACGTCACCCACCCAACTCCAATCCACCAATCAAACCACAACCCTTCTCCACGTCATTTTCCACCAACTTAATAAACTTAATAATCTGTTTATTAAGTATTTCCCTCCGAAACACGTTTTTAAAAGAAAAACAAGATTAAAAACCCTAAATTTTCCAGCCAAGAACACCTAGAACCCTAATTGGGTTTTCTCTAATTAATCAAAATTAAAACCCCATCTTGTCCAAGATGATAATTAAACACAACTTAAACCCAAACCCACCCTTAACCACCTATCACCATCAACCAAGTCCCCTCCCACATGGTCCCCTGCACAAGAAAACAAGATACAACAGTAAAATCTACGGTTGATCTCCATTTCGTGTTGGCAAAGCTATTTTGAACGAGTATGATCATTCCAAGACAGCTGTAACATCAACATCTTCACATGGCATGGTTTTTGACCAAGAATCAAGACAAATTTCAGGGGCATTTTCGGATTTCTCCAAATTAGGGTTTAGTATTTTATATTTTATTAATGTATACTAGAATGTTCTTCTAGTTAATATAAATATGGGTGCATGTACTCATATTAGTTTTGTTCCAGATTTTTGTAATGTTTTAAGCTTTATTAATGAAAATGAAAGAGATTTCAATATGCAATATCTGAGTTCCAATTGTTTTATCTTGTTTGTTTAAGACTTATTTCTTGATTGAAAGTATTTTTGGATGAAAAAGTTTTCATTTTTATCAAAAAAGTTTCAAGAAATCTGTTTGAAAAAACAATTTTTTCTTATAAGCTTAAAGAGATAAGCTAGCTTAATCAATAAGCTAGACTTATACTCTTATAAGCCTTTGATTATCCAGGTCATTCTTCTTGTTTTTTATCTTAGCGGGATTTACAAATCTTGCATTTTGGATGATTGGTGGTTGTTGAAGTCCATCACATCATTACCTTGTCATACCACAGATTTCTTCTCTAATCCTTTCAGCTCAAGCCCGAGCTTGATGGAAAAGGCAAAATCAGCCTTTGTGATGCCTGGATGTAGGGTCACAAGGTAAAAACTTTTTCCTGTTTTCTATACTTGCTGTGCTTGTGATGAATTGTAGATTTAGGATGTTAGGATGCAGGTCTAATGCTTGATATTGCTCACTTGTTAGTTTAAAACATGTTAGGGTAGATTAGATTGGATTTGGTGAAGTTTGGTTACAAATTCTTTGTTAAATTTCAAGTTTCAGATTTTAAAGGGGTGTTTGGATCCTGGTTTTAAAATCAAGTGATGAAGTGTATTTGTTTTGAAATCTGTTTAAATGCTCTCATTTTATTAGCTTTGTGTGTTATCAGCTGTATGTGTTAGATTTGGTGAGATTTGGTAAGAGTTGCATGCAAAATTTGGTAAAAACCTACCACAAATTCAGTCAAGCCATAACTGCCTAGATTTTTGTGATTTTTGCCATGTCTATCTTTGTGCTTGATAGGAATTAGGGTAGGCCAGGATTTGTGAGTGATTTGGGGTAGCTAGGGTGTGAATTGAGTGAGTTTTGGCAAACAAAAACTCACCCAATTGCACTTTGCATCAGCAAAGTCCCAACACACCCCTAAGTCCTATATCAGTAACTGTATAAGGGCTATTTGGGCTTGATTTTGTTAAGTGGCCTTGAGTTTTTTGCTTTTATTTGACTCCCCACAACCCAACTGGTTGTGGGGGTGTCTTTGTTTGCCCACAAAACCAAGAAACAAGCAAGATCCAAGCTAAAAAGTCCACAGACCCGTTTTCTTTGTGAAGGCAGTGGGAACTCAGTAGTTCCCCCTGCTGAGCTAACAGACAAAAGGGTCACATGTCACTTTCAGTTTTCTAACTTTTTTGTCTTTAGTGGTGAAAAATAGGATTTAGCATTTCATTTTTGTTTCATTATTTTTCTTATTTATTTTCTGATTTTTCCATTAAATTAGTTTTTCAGTTACTATTCATTTTCTATTTTTTAGATTTAATAGCATTTTAAATTACTTTTTAAGTTTCTGTTTTTGTCTTTTAGTGTGAAAAATTTATATTTTTTAGTTTTACAAATTTTCTTATATTTAGAAAAATATTTTAAGACTTTTAGTTCAAAAATATTTTACTGTTCACTATTTAATTAATTTTTAGATTTTATTTAGTTTAATTAGGGTTTTTATTGTATACTGTTCTGTCTTGTAGTGAAAAATATTTAATTTTTCAAACTTTTTCATTTTTCTACTGTTCATTAGTATAATTTAGGATTTTTAAAATTGTCAAATAATTTTTAGCATTATTTTATTATTTTTAATCATTATTTTAGTTTAAAAATTATTTTTAGAGTTTTAAAAATAGAAAAATAGTATTTAAAATTTAGGAAAAGTACTTTTTAGTTTTTAAAAAATATAAGTGAGTTATTTGTCCAATAAAATAATATTTTGGGCTTTTTCTTAATTATATTTAATTTTAGGGCTTTAATTAGCATTTAAAATTGAATATTTAATTAATAAAAGGTTTAAAAATATATTTGTTGGATTTTTATTCTTATTTATATTATTCTAGACTTAATTTCCATTTTTAATTTGATTTTAGCTTAAAATTTTTAATTTTTCACGTTTTACGTATTTACATTCGCGTTTTACGTTATTCGTCGTAGTTTAGTTGTAATCGTAGCTCGTCTTTGTTTTTCTTTCTTTTCTCATCTAAAAACGACACTACCCCAAACTTTTGATTGTATATATTGGCACATTAGTCCACACACCTCCTCGAGAAAGAACCCGCATTTATTCGGTTTTACGTTTTTCCTAAAACGTAACGCTTAATACTTGCCACAATTATACGTTGTTTTCCTAAACACGTATTTCTACGACTTATCAGACGTGATTTTTAATCTCTGCAGCCTCTAGTTCCAATTTCTCTGCTAATGATTCTCTCTTAAGTCTCATGATTTCTTCCTCTAATGGCTGAACCACCTGAATCATCTTGTCACTAGTCTCAACGGTGTTTTCACAATCATTTGTTTTTGAAAGAATTTCATTTTTAGATTGATTTTTAGTTTCAAGAGATATACAATGTTGTTGAAGCTCATCAAAACATTTTAAGAGTGAGTTATAAGAATTTTGAAGCTTTAAAAATTCAGCGTTAGATTCGTGACAAGAATGATTATCTACAGTATTCACAGGCTCAACAATATTCACAGAGAGATCATGAACATCATCACATTTATTCACAACAGATGTAATCTCAATAGCACATTTAATAGTTACAACTTGCATCACATCGAGAGACACTACTTGTTCCAAGAATCGGTCATATTCAGACAAAATCTTTTCTTTCTCAATTAAATGTTGCTCATAAGCATAATCCATTTCATGGAAAACTTTTTGAACTTCAGCCATTTCGAAATTAAGATTGTCCCCGAAATCTAGAAAACCCTCTTTAATATTGTTTAGAAACGGAACGATCTCTTTCTCAAACACCATTTTCATGTGTTCGAAAGCCCATTCTCCAGCGGTTTGAGCCGTTGAATTCGTACATTCCTTGATGACCTTGTCAAATCCGGTAAGGTATCGCCTAATCTCTTTCAAGCTTAGCAATACTGTACTTACCGGTGGAAGACCCTTTGGAATTTCCTTAGGTTCATTCGGATTAACAAGTGTAGGAAATATACTAAGGTTTTCTCTAGTAGACATGTAAGTTGGTGTACGAATTCCCTTTATATATTAAAGCGAATTCTAAACTCTGTTTTTGCATTCTCTTCATTAAGTTGTTCATAATCATACTTAGAATATGTAAAAATCACTTTTGACCGATTCTCTTCATGCAGTGACATATTCTCGGATTCATTTGAAAACACAATCGGATCTAAGACCAATCCTAACTTGGTTGCATCATAAAGTCGTGGGTTGTGGTTAAATGCTTGCTTTACATAACCCGGGTTAGGTGGTAAGTCTGTTAGACGCGATAGAGTAAATTCCTTAAAAGATGTATGAAACAAGTGTACTAGATGTGAAGCGGAGTATTGTTTTAAAAGCAAAACTTCAGTCCTTTTAATTTTCTCAGATGCCTTAATTTCCGTTTCAACCCTTTTAGACTCGAGAATTTCGAAATCCGTTTGCAGTTTTTGAAAATTATTAACGACTGACTCTTTTTCTTTAAGTTCTTTTAAAAGATTTGCTCTTAAAATTTCAATTTCTAGCAAGTTATCCATTTGGAGTTTCCTAAACCTATCAAATTCTGGATTGGTTAAGGTATTGGTCAAAGGAGTTAATTCCAAGGTTTATCCTTTTCCTTATACAAAGCAAGCTCGGCAGATAATGTCTGATTAACACCTAGGGTTTGAAGGACCGCATTATTCATTTGGCCAAGCATAGATGCTGACACCACAACCAAATCTTGTTGAGTAGACGAATTTGTAGACATAATAGCTCCCGGTTGTGTTTCACTCAAAGTCTGGGGACTTGCATTGATTTTGCTATCATTGTTTGTCTCCTTGTTTGAATTACTAACCATCAGAGGCTGTTCCGGATACTCAGACACTTGCTCAACTTGATAAAGTACAATACTAGTATCAGTGGCAGTATTTGGTACCTCAGAGATTGTATCAGCCCCATAAAGTGAAAGATTTGCCATGAGAGCTGCCTTGGCGGTATTGAGGTCATCACAGTCTGAATCGTATGCATCAAGATCATCGCATTGATATGTTGCATTGTTGGTAGAAGCTGTTATGAGTCCTTCAGTATCCGCAACTCCTGGATCTGCTAGAAATGCTTACTCTTCTTCATCGAGTTCTCGACCTTGTGCTTGAGCATTAACCAAGTAAATCTTTTCCTGAAACCATGTACCATCCCTCTTCCTCTTTGGTTGCTTACACTCCCGAGCCATGTGTCCTTCCCCTTTACAGTTATAGCAGATAATCATCTTCACTTTGCCACTGTTGTTTCCTCTTAGAGTAGTGTTGAATGGGCGTGCAGCAGTGTTGGATGAGCTTGGTCTCCCCTGAAGTGGTTGCACAGTAACTCTACCATCTTGAATTGTTGCTTGTTGACGAGAGTTAGAAGAAGTTCTAAACTGATTGTTTGTTGGAGATGGTCCTCTATAACCTATTTTGTTCAACGTTTGAGTTATGTAGGCAGACATTTGTGCTAGTACATCAGTAGGATTATCCCCTTGTCTAAACTCAGGAATTGGAACCTCATCATCGCAGTAGAAAACCGGTGCTGGTGGAGCCACATACACACTTAAAGGAGTACTGACATGTTGTGAGTAGTGAGGTTGAGGAACTTCATGTTGCTGGTAGGTGATAGCAGGATTTGTTGGTGGTTGATAAGGAGAGTATGGTTGTTGAGCACGTTGTGATGATAATGTTGGTTGCTGATATTGTTGCTGATATGATGTAGGTGGTTGTAGTAGAATCGAATACGGAGGAAAGCTTGGAGTTTGATACAAGGACTGATATGAAGATTGTTGTCCCATAGCATACGGAGAGTTGTTATATGACAAAGTTGGATGATTTGCCCATTAACGCCAATGGTTTGAAATAAGATCCTTGAGAGATGCGTTTCTGGATCACGTGCTTCTCGTGTTGCTGCAAGAAAGCATAGAGTTGATCTAAATTTGATTTGTGTAAATCCCGAAACATTTTAACATCAGTGACATATTGGCTCCACTCTGGGGATAACGTATTCAAGAACTTGGTGTTGAGTTGAAACTGAGCAATCCTTAGATTATACACATACAAATCATTCATCAACGTAGTGAAGCGCCAGTAGTAGTCATTAAGTGTTTCCCCTGGAATGTATGAGAACCTATCAAACAAGTCATAGAGTTGACACTCTCTTTCCTGCTTGGTGGTTGAAGTCCCTTGTAACAAAACCGTTAAGCGATCCCAAAGTTCCTTTGCTACCTTGTGTTCGCTTACCATTCGATAAATATCGGGTGGAAGAGCTTGAAGTATGGTCTGAACAGCCTTGTCAACCGCATCGGCAATGATTTGATTAGCAGCCGTTAATTCACCTTGGCCGAGTCACATTGTCTACAGTAACTTCGCCCCAATCGAGTGGACCTTGCTCAATGGATTGAACCATAAGTCTCCCACTGTGTTTACCCATAATGTAAGTCCTCATGCGACCTTGCCATGCTTCAAATAGCTCTTTGATGAGCAACGGTGGGCGGGTATCGGTACCCGAGATGATAGAGATATCGGTAAGCGATGTCATTGTCGGCATAAATGAATGAGGATTCAAATTTGATCACTTGAAAGAAAAAAATTATCTTTTGATCGAGCAATGAAGTAAGGTTGTGAAAAGTGTTGTTGTTGATGTAGATCGTGTGTTGATGTAACAATGTTAAAATCCTCTTAAAAATCCTTGAAAAATGTTGATACAAAAGTTGGATGATCCTTGCTTGACCCGAATTAGGCTTAATCTGGGTAGGCTGGGCTCCGACTCTTGCACCAAGTGAATAACTTGTTGAGATCCTGCATATTAAAACAACACGCGTTAGACTTACCGTGGGAGCGTATCCCACGATTAGACTCCGGCGTGAGAGTAAGTAATCAGTTTAGGGTTAGAAATTGGTTGTAGGTTGAGAGTATAGAGAATGTGATACCTTTGTGGAACCCTTGGGGGTTCCTTATATAGGCAGTGAAACCCTAATGGGCTGTCATTGTTACTTCGGCCCCAAGCATAAGATAATCACCATGATTAGCTTGATTGTTATCTTCTAATTATAGTGAGTGTATATCCTATACTTTGAGGCAAATCCGAATCCTGATAAGATTGTGATTCTGTCTAACCCTATGCCGGCCGTGTCGGGCCATGGGCCGCACACATCTTATGTGGCCACTGTTCATTCAAGCCCATAAGCTCAAATGTCATTAATCCAACCCATTCGTGATGGGCCGGATGCGGGTAGTACCCGTGGGCCGAGTTCATGACCCGGTTGGGGACTATACGTCATCATGCCCCCCCCCCCCCCCCCTAGTCTAGTTGTTACAGCCGTAGGCGTAATATATAGACTAAAAATGCCCCTTAGACGTACCAAGAAAGAACATTTTGAAATGTTGAATTTGAAAACCATATCTCGACCGCACATGAAAACCTTTGGAAAGGAATTTATTCCTATGTACCAATAAATGGTACCCCAGCCGCACGTGACGGCCGAGACACAATAAATGAAGCATTGAATATGGTCATACATATGACCGCATATCCCGACACATTGGACTATTCACCTGACATGTTGACTGACAAAGTGCAAACAGTCAGTACCTCGAGCGACGCAATCTTCTGAGTCAGAAGTGACCCGTGGGTCCCGCCTGACTGTTCGCTTGCCACTTATCTCCCTAACCACACGATTTAGGTTAGTGGAAGACACGTGGCACTAATCTAATGAATCAGTATCAACGAGGCAACCCTATAAATAGGCTACCCATACGGCTGTGTGTTACACACAGTCTTTTGCTATTTTTCCGCCATTAACGCTTTCTCCATAACCATGACATTATTTTGCACGGATCTTCCCCCACACAGGTTAGAACACCACGCCTTTCATTATTTCTTAATAATTATGGCTCACAGGAACAATCCCACTATCGGATCCGTGCTAAATACGATGACGGAAGTAAAGCTGGGAGAGTTTTGCTCCGATTATTACATTCCTAGCAACCTTCACCCCTCTCTTCCCGGTGTCAGGAGCTTATAACTGAAGCCCCTAGGGAAAGATTGGCCTGTATACTCGTCTTTTTGATGCGGCCAACTACCGCATCCCTTTCACTAGGTTCCTTATAGATTTATTAAGATACTCTGATGTACATATCACCCAACTACACTGCATAGGCGCGTGTAAGATAAGCCAATTTGAAATCTTATGTCGTGCCCGAAACATTCCCCCAACCGTAGAGTTGTTTAGGTTGTTCTACATTCCAAACCTTGTGAATGACTGGCTTTCTTTTAAGAAACGATCCCCAAACAGCCCCGTGAGTCACAACAAAGCCATGGACTCACTAAAAAACTGGTACGACCATGATGTAGCTTTTTGTATACCCTTTTAGGAAAAAGAGCAACAAAGTAGTGGTGGTATTAAGTGTCGGTTTAGGAAAACCGAGCACTAATGACCCAAGTGAAGTCCAAGTTCGTTTCCCAAGGAGGCAAGTGCGTTGTGTTAAGAGTTGATTAATGTTTGTTTGTGATTATGAACAAGAAGAAAAGAAATTAGAAAGGAAAGAAGAGACGGTTACGATTACGAATTAAACTACGACGAAAAAGACGAACACGTAAAGTCGTAAATAATGCTAAAATTAAAATTTTAACCTAAAAATTTCTAAAAATTCCTAAAAATCCCCAATAATATTCTAAGAGTTTACAAAAAATCCAAACTTGCCAAAACCTTTTAATTAATTAAATAATGATTTTTTAATGCTAATTAAAGCCCTAAAAATCACTTTTAATTATTAAAAAGCCCTAAACAAGGCGAAGACGAAGACGAAGACGAATATTATTGGACCTTGCTCAATGGATTGAACCATAAGTCTCCCACTGTGTTTACCCATAATGTAAGTCCTCATGCGACCTTGCCATGCTTCAAATAGCTCTTTGATGAGCAACGGTGGGCGGGTATCGGTACCCGAGATGATAGAGATATCGGTAAGCGATGTCATTGTCGGCATAAATGAATGAGGATTCAAATTTGATCACTTGAAATAAAAAAATTATCTTTTGATCGAGCAATGAAGTAAGGTTGTGAAAAGTGTTGTTGTTGATGTAGATCGTGTGTTGATGTAACAATGTTAAAATCCTCTTAAAAATCCTTGAAAAATGTTGATACAAAAGTTGGATGATCCTTGCTTGACCCGAATTAGGCTTAATCTGGGTAGGCTGGGCTCCGACTCTTGCACCAAGTGAATAACTTGTTGAGATCCTGCATATTAAAACAACACGCGTTAGACTTACCGTGGGAGCGTATCCCACGATTAGACTCCGGCGTGAGAGTAAGTAATCAGTTTAGGGTTAGAAATTGGTTGTAGGTTGAGAGTATAGAGAATGTGATACCTTTGTGGAACCCTTGGGGGTTCCTTATATAGGCAGTGAAACCCTAATGGGCTGTCATTGTTACTTCGGCCCCAAGCATAAGATAATCACCATGATTAGCTTGATTGTTATCTTCTAATTATAGTGAGTGTATATCCTATACTTTGAGGCAAATCCGAATCCTGATAAGATTGTGATTCTGTCTAACCCTATGCCGGCCGTGTCGGGCCATGGGCCGCACACATAATGTAAGTCCTCATGCGACCTTGCCATGCTTCAAATAGCTCTTTGATGAAGGCGAAGACGAAGACGAAGTCTTACGAACACTCGATGTGCTACGAGGACTATACACCTTAGACCTATTCTCAATGATTAACAATGCTTCCTCGACCGTTTTACACAAGAAATTACCACCCGCGGCGGCATTAAGATAATCACGCTCATGATCGTTCAAGCCATTGTAAAACGTGTCTATTTGATGCAAGTCGGAAAAACCATGATGAGGACATTCGTGCAACATTTCCTTAAACCTATTCCAAGCCGTTGAAAAACTCTCATTATACTCTTGCGAAAACTTTGAAATCTCGTTTTTCAAGTGCGTAGTCTTAGAGGGCGGAAAAAATTGGTTCACGAATTTTGAAACGAGATCCTTCCATGTCAATATAGAATTGGGTGGCTCTTTCTCTAACCAAATTTTTGCGGGCCCCGCTAAGGAATACGGAAAAAGCATCATCTTAATCGAGTCGTTTGAAACATCCTTAAACTTGCATGTGGCGGTGAGACGATTAAATTGGCGAATGTGGTTATGAGGGTTGTCCTTTTCGTCCCCTCGAAACTTGTTGTTTTGAATCATGGACAACAAACCCGTCTTAACCTCAAAATTCTCCGCAAGGATAGCGGGAATCACAATCGCTTCTCCATAACCCTCGGTGGGTGCTTCAAGCAACTCCATCATAGTTCGATTAGCCATGGGTGCTTCTTTCACTATAATGGGTTCGTCAATAGGAGACTCCTCACTAGTAGGAGTGAGTGATTTGTTTCTTCGTTTACGAGCACGTCTTGCTTTAGAGCGAGTTTGCATAAACGTCACGTACAACGAGAAGGCGAGCAAAGAAGATTCTTTTTGGTGTTTTTACTTTTTCAATTTTTTTGTGGTTTTTGATTGTTTTTAACTTCTTTTTTTTGGATTTTTGGAATGTATTAGTAGACACAAATCTACAAATCTCCTCCTTAATCAAATCTCTTGATTAAAGAAGCCTCAAGGAATGAAAACGATCACGTGAAGTGAACGCCTTCGATGACTTTAGAACGATGGTGGAACACCAAATCGTTCAAGAGGGTTTAATCAAATGAAACCAAGAAAATATATATGATACGTAAGTAATACTTTGGGCGGCAAAACCCTCGATTCACTCTCAAAATCAAATACGCACAAGCAAGCGGGGAAACGAGGCGGCGCGAAGCACTTAAGAGCCTTTCTCCTTAGGATATATTTTATAATATCCGCCTTATACCCACCTTATAGTTTGTATTATCAAAATTAAGCTTCACGAAAGTATTTATCTATTTTTGCCTTTTTCTTTGGTTTGAGATTCGAATACAATGATTGGGTAATGACCTCCCAAGTCAAGGTTGTGATTTCTCACGTATTTGGAGTACTTGTAAATTTATGGTTCTACGTATACAATATAGTAATAATATTCACAAAAATCGAAAAAACGATAATACGTATTAGTAGAGTGCTACTAATACAATTACTATTATGGCTAATATAGAAAACAACAATGGTTCAACCAAAACACAACACGCCTCCCTGGTAGCGGCGCCAAAATGATGTAGCTTTTTGTATACCCTTTTAGGAAAAAGAGCAACAAAGTAGTGGTGGTATTAAGTGTCGGTTTAGGAAAACCGAGCACTAATGACCCAAGTGAAGTCTAAGTTCGTTTCCCAAGGAGGCAAGTGCGTTGTGTTAAGAGTTGATTAATGTTTGTTTGTGATTATGAACAAGAAGAAAAGAAATTAGAAAGGAAAGAAGAGACGGTTACGATTACGAATTAAACTACGACGAAAAAGACGAACACGTAAAGTCGTAAATAATGCTAAAATTAAAATTTTAACCTAAAACTTTCTAAAAATTCCTAAAAATCCCCAATAATATTCTAAGAGTTTACAAAAAATCCAAACTTGCCAAAACCTTTTAATTAATTAAATAATGATTTTTTAATGCTAATTAAAGCCCTAAAAATCACTTTTAATTATTAAAAAGCCCTAAACAAGATTTTATAGTTTGTAAACCTCAAAAATATCCTAATTAAGCTAAAAACTATTTTTAAAAATTTTAAAACCAAATTAAACTATTTTTAAACACTTAAAAACTATTAAAATCTATTAAATCTTAAATTAATTCTAGAAATTGATTAAAAAGTCCTAAAAAGATTTGGAAAGTTACAATGTTCCTAATTTAATGTCCTTAACCTAGGAAAAATGAAAAAAAGTTAAAAATAAAACTTTGAATTTTTATTAATAAAATAATATTAAAATAATCAAAAAATAAAAAGTTTTTAAATAAATTCTAAAAAAATTATCAAAAATCATAAATAATGTAACTAAAACAAAAATGCAAACCAAATTTTCTGAAACCTATTAAATAATTTTATATTAAATTTTAAAGTTAGCTAAAAACCCTAAAATCCAATAAAATTAAAAATAAGCTAAATTGAAAACCTAATAAGCTGTAAACCTCAAAAATATGATTAAAAACCTAAAAACTATTTTTTCAGATTTTTAATATACTTTTACTATTTTTAAATTACTAAAAACTATTTTAAAATTAAAATAATTATAAAAAATAATAAAATAATGCTAAAAATAATCTACCAATTTTAAAAATCCTATTTTACTCTAATAAACAGAAGAAAAATGAAAAAGTTGGAAAAATAATAATTTTACCACTAAAAGACAAAAACAGCTTAATTAAAACCCTAATTAACTTAAATTAATTCTAAAAATTAATAAAAAGATGAACAGTAAACTCTTTTTTAACCAAAATTCTTAAAATAATATTCTAAGTCCAGGAAAATTGATTAAACTAAAAAATATTACTTTTTAGCACTAAAAGACAAAAAACAGAAATATTAAAGTTAATTAAAAATGCAATAAAACCTAGAAATTACCAAATGAACAGTAATTAAAAATTTAATTAAACAGAAAAATCCTAAATTAAATAAGAAAAATAATGGAACTGGTTTGAAGATCTAATTCAACTTTTTAAGCACTAAAGACAAAAAAGAAAGAAATCAGATAGTGACATGTGTTGGTGTTTGTCTGCTAGTGCAGCAGTGGTAAAAAAGATACTAGCAGTGGGAAAGGAGTTCCCACTGATAGTGTTAAATTTTGGTCTGTTTTTCAATAAGCTTAGGAAAGCTTATTTTGATAGCTTATTTGGGACAAAAGGCACCCTTATACTCTTTGGAGTATAAGGAGTCAGATTATACAAAATAAACAATCAATCACTTAACAAAATAAGCACCAATCAAGCCAAAAAGTTTCTGATAAGCAACAAGACAGGTCTGATGAACAGTTGCTGGTGTTTCATGCACAAATCCGAATTTCAAAGCCTTACAACTTGAAAATAAGCTCACCAACATGCATACAAATGACACACAATCCTCAGGCACCCTATAATCTATCAACTAAACAAACTTCAAGCACAAATTTCAGGAAAAACAAGTAGATTATGGCAGTGACAGATTTATGCTATCTTTTCAACTTTTTACTTGCAAAAGAGCTCACAACTTCACAAACTTGAAAACTTAAGTGCTAACATACAACCTAGTAACCTATGAAGTGTATTCAAACAAGATTTAAATCAAAAGTTTGTCACAAAACCTGTTTAAAACACTTATCCAAACACCCCTTCAAACTTTAAAATTGATTTAAAACTAAGCAAATCTAAACAGAACCTAAGCAAACTGATTCAAGATCAATCTAACATGCATATACTACCCAAATCAACTCAAATCACACCATCAAAACAACTTGCATACAGATTCACATAAAGCACCAAATATCTTAACTTTCTGAAAATGGAAAAGTGAAAACAAGGGAATACCTTGTTGAGCCTACATCCAGGCTCAACAAAGGCTGTTTTAGCCTTCTCCAATAGACCCGGGTCTATGCAGATCCTTTGTCAAACAATAAACAGGAAAAAGAGAAATAAGTGGTGGTCACTGTTGACTCACACACCTTGATGTCTTCAAAATGCAATGGCTTTTTGGATCCTGCTAAGAGAAGAGAAAAGCACAATCTTTGTATATCACAAAGCAAATAAGCTACAAACAAGCTTATCAATTAAGCTGTCTATGGCTTATTTGAGAATAAAATGAAAACTGAATTTTTTTTATATTTTTTTTTGGAATATTTCTAACAAGTAGATCAACAAAAACTTCACACCTCACTTAAGCTTGATAATCAAATAGATTATCAGGCTTATGCTTTTAGCTTGAAGCTCTTGGACGAATTTTCAAAAAGTAAAACTTGAGTTAAACAGAAAACTTGAATTGAAATTAAGCTTGGAAATTAAATTGCTGAAATGTAAGGGGGCTCTTTGCTTCTCATCAACAACACAACACCATTTTCATTTCAATAAATAAAAGTGGATTTACAATGCTTGTGACAAAAACAGAGAAGAAAGAACAAAAACTAAGCTAAGTCCTATTGCCCTTTATATAGGGTCACATTGATTCTAGAAAGCTGGAAAGATAATGCTAAACCCTAATGCTTCAAAATCCCTCTTTTGCCCTTGGAATATTCGTCCTCAATAAGCATCTTTAAAATTCAAACTTTAGCATGTGAGTGCTTTTGCCATCTTGTGAGTCTGCCAGGTGTTATGGTGAATGGTAGCCATTGATTTGGAGTGGAGAATACGTTTTTAATCCTGGGCGTTCATGTTTCTGCCAATCTTTTGTCTTCAAGTCCATTTGTGTAGCAGGGGCCATGTGGGTGGGGTTGTATGGTGAGAGTGACATTGTTTTGCGAGTTGGGATTAGGTTAGGAGACCCTTAATTGCATTTCTGGAAGCTTATAGTGTTTTCCCCTTTGTTTAGATTGTAAACGTGATTAGGGTTCATGGGATAGGATTAGAGGTGGATTAGGGGAGAGAGATGCACAGTATCTGTTTGGCGCCTCTAAATAATATACTAAAATAAGTTTAAACTTGATTTAGTCAATATTAAATGAGATGGTGGAATGCTGATGTGGGCGTGGTGAGGTGTCAGCAGGGGTGAGGTGGCAGCAGCTAAGTGGTGGAATGACTTTGGTTGTCTGGCAACTTTTCCCCCTCCATGTTTCATTCTTTTGCTACTTTGTATTAAAACAGCCAAAAGTCTAAATCCCTTTGTAAAAACTTTGCTATACTTGTCAATTTTGGCACAATTTGTTTATAAACTTGAAATAAGGACTAAACATGCAATTTCTTCATATTCCAAGGACTAATTTTGGCATGTTTTCAAACTTCAAGGCTTTGACTTGTTTGTTGACTTCTTGAAGGACCATTGTTGACAATTTAGTTTTGATGAGGGACTAAAATTGCCAATTCTTCAAAGTTAAGGGTCCTTTTTGTAATTTTGACAAACTTTAGGGACCAAACTTGTAATTATGAAGATACAAGGGTATAAAGTGTCAATTCTTCAAACTTGGAGGACCAATCTTCAATATTCTTCAAATCTTCAAGGGTTTTCTTTGGAAAATTCTTCATTAGGGCTTGGTTCATCGTACGGCTTCGTTTCCCGTGTTCGTTTTTGCATGATTCTTGTGATCTTTTGTCATTTTCTCAATATCCGTATCTAAAATACACAAGCAACAAACACAAGCATATATTTGGGTATTTTGATGATATTTAATGCATTTTAAGCCCGATTTGGACGATGAGACTATGTATAAAAGCAGTCTCATCACTCCCCCATACTAAACCATTGTCGTGCCCTCACGCAATGCTAGAATAAAGTATCAAAGCATCTCCAAAATTTAATTTTATTCACTTTATTGAAATGATAAACTAGCTACATTACTACTATTGCTACTACTACTTGCGTTTTAGACATAATGTATGATTTTCATCGCAAAATGTGACGTTTAGGTTCATAGAATAAGAACACGTGAATGCTTCGTTAGAAATAATTTCATCGTCCTCGATTTTCACTCCAATTCCATGCTAAGCGTGCAACGAGATCATTGTCATTATAAGTTAGTAATGCTAACACTACTCATATGCCCTAATCACGTACTTATCCTCCCATTATTCCTAAGTTGTATCTCTTATATTTTATTTTGTCTTGAATGTTTCACGAGGATACATTGTTTGACTTATGCGATAATAGAGATTTAGGTCTAAAAATAGAGTCCTAACGGTGTAACTAAGACCATCAAATCAATAACCCCTCCTAATAGACAACGATGTTAAAAAATTAAGTTGACAAGAAGAATCGATAAACACGGTTTTATAACGGTTTTGAACATGAGACTTATTACCAAGACTTTTATACGCCCCCTAACGGAAGGGCCTTATTATCTTTGGTTTACCTCCATCTTTTATTCAACTTCGCCATGAAGCTTTTATTATGACTTCGGTCTTGCCTTGCCTTTTATTATCCGCCTCATCGGTGGTTTTATTAGCCAAAGACGTTTATCCTCACGCTAAAGCGAATTTTGGATCTTTAAAGCTTCGAAGATTAAGGCTTGATTCACTTTCAATTTTTGCATAGATTTTTCGGCCTTGTGGGGCTTCAAATTGTTTGCTAGATTTAGGTGAGCACTTGAAATCTTATTATTGGGTGAAGCTTTCGATTATTCGGGTTTCCAATACTTCAAAACCGTGACGCTGGCGATACCTTAATGTCTTCCCAATTTAATTACACGGAAGCTACTAGAAAAGACTAGAAACCCAACAATCCTAACTAAACCGCTAAGTCAATATTTATTAAGCAAAAAATATTTACATGCGAAGGGAGAATAAGCAAACAACGAGAACACATGAGTTTTTGAAAGAATACGAGTACCCTACGTTTAGCATAGTAACTTATAATTAACTCTATCATTTCTCGTCCTCATTTAAGAGACTTAGCCTAATGTGTAGTTAAGGAATCAAAGCTAAGTGCTCAACACGCACGGTCGAGTCAAAAATTACTCTTATTCTCGCCATCGGAAAACCTACATTCGTGTCTTCAAACACTTATAAAACATGAGAAAATTTTTAAAGTTTGGCCATTTTTAGCCTTATTTTGCAACAAAACGATAAGCAAAAAGATAAACTTTAGAAAGCGTGAAGGTTTGGCAAGGCAAGTATCTATTCACCCCCCCATACTAAAGTTAAACATTGTCCTCAATGTTTCGAGTCTAGAGGTAGAAACACCCCCATACTAGAGACGTAGTCGAATGCCTAATCTAGCATGGAAAGGGTGTAACCAATAAATTAATAGCCGTTTATGAAGTGTGCTAAAAACCTAAGGTTAGAACATCAAAAGGATATATCATAGATATTGAGAAATGTCTCCAAAGCAAACGATCGAGTGCTCCCATAAAACAAACACGAGAGGCTCCAATCGTGAAGATCATGATCTAAAAACCACATATCACAAACAACCATGGAACAAAGGTTGGAAGGGCACGAATCCCCACACATAAGCTACATTAGAAAGCGATAATATGTACATAGGATAAGCATGGGACTCCCCCACGAGGAACCTCGTTTTTTATTACCGAGTCATGAGCTCGACTCGATCCCCTCAATACTAGTTATCATTGGGGAAGGTGACTTGGTCGAGGTAGTTCAAGGATGGAACTTCCCCGCCAAAGTAGTGCTTCAACCTATGTCCATTCACCTTGAAGTTAGGACCATCATCTTGAGCTAGCTCGATGGTCCCATAAGGAAACACTTGAGTCACGGTGAATGGACCGGACCAACGGGATTTCAATTTACCGGAAAAGATTTTTAGTCTTGAATTAAAAAGTAAAACTTGATCCCCAATGTTAAAAACCCGGTTTTTAATTTTTGAATCATGCAACTTTTTAGTTTTCTCTTTGTAAATCAATGAATTTTCATAAGCAATGTCTCTCAATTCATCCAATTCATTTAATTGCATTTTCGGGTGTTTTCCCGCGGTCTCCATATCATCATTACAATGCTTTAGGGCCCAATAAGCCTTGTGTTCTAATTCGATAGGCAAATGACAATTCTTTCCATACACAAGCTTATAGGGAGTGCACCCAATGGGCGTCTTATGAGCGGTCCTAAAGGCCCATAAATCATCGTCTAACTTATCCGACCAAGATTGTCGGTTTTCCCCTACTGATCTCTCCAAGATCCTCTTCAAAGCTCGGTTTGAAACCTCGACTTGCCCACTCGTTTTTGGGTGATAAGCCGTAGAAAGACGATGTGTAACCCCATATTTCCTTAGAACCCTTTCAAATTGGTCATTACAAAAATGGGTTCCACGATCGCTTATGATAGCACGAGGGGTTCCAAACCTAGCAAACAAACTTTTCAAGAACTTAACTACCACACGAGCATCATTGGTGGGCAAGGCCTTGGCCTCCACCCACTTAGAAAGGTAGTCAACCGCAACGAGAATGTACTTATTACCACGAGATGATGGGAACGGCCCCATAAAGTCTATGCCCCAAACGTCAAAGATCTCACATACTTGAATGATATTTTGTGGCATTTCATCTTTTTGTGAGGTTTTTCCTTGTCGTTGGCATGAATCACAAGACTTCACAAGATCTTGTGCATCTCGGTAAATAGTAGGCCAAAAGAAGCCGGCATCAAACACCTTCTTAGCCGTGAGATTAGCACCGTGGTGACCACCCGTGGGTCCCTCATGGCAAGCTCTAATGATGTTAGAAGCTTCGGTGCCAAATACACAACGTCGGATGATTTGATCCGCACACGTTCGAAACAAGTAAGGGTCGTTCCAAAAGTAGAACTTGACATCACGAAAGAATTTTCGTTTTTCTTGAGTCGTCATACCCTTAATGATGAAGTTACCCGCATGGTAATTTGCAAAATCCGCAAACCATGGGGTAGAAGAATCAAGTTTGGAATTCACTACACCAAGTGTCTCGAGCAGAAATGTTTCGGTGATTTCCTTGGGCTCGTAAACACTTTGGTGAGGATCTTCCAAACGAGAGAGATGATCGGCCGCTAGATTCTCGGCTCCTTTTTTGTCAACGATTTTGTGATCAAATTCTTGAAGGAGGAGAATCCAACGAAGTAATCTTGGCTTGGCATCTTGCTTAGCCATGAGATACTTGATAGCCGAATGGTCCGTATACACTATGCATTTCGTCAAGACGAGGTAAGGTCGGAATTTCTCAAATGCATACACCACGGCAAGGAACTCCTTTTCCGTTGTAGTGTATTTAAGTTGAGCCTCGGTCATCGTCTTGCTAGCATAGTGAATAGGCAAGAAGTGCTTATCATGACGTTGCCCCAAAACGGCCCCAATAGCGTAATCACTTGCATCACACATAAGCTCAAAGGGGAGGTTCCAATTGGGAGCAACAAGAATGGGAGCTTCGGTAAGTTTCCTCTTAAGGATCTCAAAGGCTCGTACACAATCTTCGTCAAAGACAAAACGTGCTTCTTTTTCAAGAAGATGTGTAATGGGTCGAGAAATCTTCGAGAAATCCTTGATGAATCGACGATAAAAGCCCGCGTGGCCTAGGAAACTCCTAACTCCCTTGACGGTTTTGGGATGAGGTAATTTGGCGATGACGTCTACCTTAGCTTGATCTACCTCAATCCCCGCTTTCGAGACCTTGTGCCCTAAGACGATTCCACTCTTAACCATAAAATGACACTTTTCCCAATTGAGCACAAGGTTGGTTTCCTCACAACGTTTTAACATTCTCTCAAGGTTCGACAAACACGAAGTAAAGGAATCACCAAACACGGAAAAGTCATCCATGAAGACTTCCATCGTCTTCTCGATCATATCATGAAAAATAGCCATCATGCATCGTTGAAAAGTTCCCGGTGCATTACAAAGTCCGAATGGCATTCTATGATAGGCAAACGTTCCATATGGACACGTAAACGTAGTTTTTTCTTGATCACGAGGATCGATGGGAATTTGGAAGTAACCGGAAAAACCATCTAGAAAGCAATAGAAATCGTTTCCCGTAAGACGCTCCAACATTTGGTCCATGAAGGGCAAGGGAAAATGGTCTTTTCGAGTGGCTTCATTTAACTTACGATAGTCAATGCACACTCTCCATTCGGTCACGAGTCTAGTGGGAATCAACTCGTTGGCATCGTTTGGCACAACGGTCATCCCTCCCTTTTTAGGGACACAATGAATAGGACTCACCCAAGGGCTATCGGAAATAGGGTAAATCATTCCCGCGTCAAGGAGTTTAAGGACCTCCTTTTTGATGACGTCGTGAATTTTGGGGTTCACCCTCCTTTGACTTTGGATTGTTGGCTTGAAATCCTCCTCCATTAATATTTTGTGTGTACAAAATTTGGGATCGATTCCCTTAATGTCGGATAACTTCCACGCAATCGCTCCTTTGTGATCCTTAAGAACATCGACAAGTGCGGTTTTTTCATCATTCGAAAGATCCTTCGCAATAATAACCGGCAACTTGTTGTCCTCCTCCAAATAGACATATTCGAGGTGAGGAGGTAAATCTTTCAACTCGAGAATAGGTGGTTCCTCAAGTGAAGATTTGGGCTCGATACTCATAACCTCCTCGGGTGGAGGAAATGGGAAATAGTTGAGAAAATCCTTGATAATCGAGAAGTCCTCATCGTTGTCGAGGTCTTCGTCACAAGTACGTGGAACATCGAATTCTTCCAACGTAAAGCCACCACCTTCAAAAGGAGTGAAGGTTGGTGTCGAATTATCAAGAATTGGATCTAACATAGTGGGATTACCACTAGTTTCTTCATCACCAAACCCTAAAACTTCTTGTGAAAATTCCTCGCAAACCACGTCGATCATATCAACGAGGTTTATGGTAGCAACGGAATAAACATGAGAAAGTTGAGAATTTTGAGTTGCGTTTATAACAAGTTCCTCGTCGTTGAAACGTAAGGTGATCTTTCTAGCATGAACATCAATTAAAGCCATAGACGTATCTAAAAACGAACGACCTAAAATAAGAGGAACTTGAGGATCCATGGGGATATCAACAACGATAAAGTCTACGGGATAGTAGAACTTCCCCACTTTCACAAAAACGTCTTCCGCCAAACCATATGCAAGAATCGTGGAATGGTCGGCCAACTCAATAGACATTCGTGAAGGAGTGAGATTAGGAAGATTGAGCGACTAAAAGATTGCAAGTGGCATAAAGTTAATGCTAGCACCAAGATCGGCCAAGGCAAAGCATTCTTCCATATCTTGAATGGCACAAGGGATCAAAAATTTACCGGGATCACCGACTTTTTGAGGTATGCGATTAAGATAAACTGACGAACAACTAGACATTTGGTGTAATTTCTCCTTGTTGTTCAACATACTCTTAAAGTTAGCGGCAAATCGAGGCATCATGACCAAAGCATCGGCGGAACTCACATTAAAATGCAAATCACGAAACATTTTCATAAAAAGCTCAAATTGGTAGTTGTCGCGCTCTTGTCGTTTCTCCTTCCTAAGTCTCGATGGGTAAGGCAAGGGTGGTGTGGGTTGGGGCATAGGCATAGCCTTTGGAATCTCGGGTTCCAAAATGGGTAATGGGTCAACCGTAGGTGTGGCATGAGCGGTACTTTGTGGGCTTGAAATATGCTCCTTTTCGACCACCACCTCTGGTTCTTCCTCAATTTCCTCCACCGTTGGAGTAATTGGTTGAGGAGTCGGTTCTTTAAGTGTCTTACCACTTCGTGTGGTAATCACTTTCATCTCTCCCTTCGGGTTTGAAACGGTGTTACTAGGCAAACTACTCGAAGTAGAGGCTTTGTTTCCCATAACGGCTTCTAAAATTGCATTAAGCTTAACATCAAAACTATTAAACTTCAAATCTTGGCTAGCGGCTTTTTGGTCAATTCTTTGTTCAAGCCTAGCATGACTTTGCTCTATCTTGTTGTTTTGACCTCGAATTTGGTTAGCAAAATCATTTTTCAATTCATTTCTCATGGCTAGATTTTCCTTAACAAAATTAGCTAACTCCTTTGCGTTCTTAGCCGTGTCCATAGCTTGACTAGCCAATTGCTCTTGAATGTTTTCCAAAATCTTATCATTTGAAGTAGCGTAATTCAAAAAGTCCATTGGAAGTTCTTTAGTGTGAGCATTTTGAAGACCTTGACTCGTGTTTTGAAAATTACGGTTTTGATTTTGATTTTGCAATTGGCTACTACTACTCCCTTGATTCCCATAGTTGTTATTACCCTTATAATTGTTCCTTTGATTGCTTTGGTAACCAACTTGATTGTTTCGATAATTGTTAGCATTTTGATTTGGTGAAAAACCCGGTGGAGTCAATTGATTAGTGCGAGGAACTTGATCGTTTTGGTTATAAGTTCCCGCGGCCGCGAAGGCACTCGAAGTGTTACCACCGTTGGTAATGTACTCGGAATAATCGTGAGCTCCACCACAATACATACAAGAAACCTCAACCGCTTTAATCGTAGCGGGAGCGGGTTGTTCACCAACTTTAAACTCAACTAACAAGCCTTTCACTATATCAAAAATTTTGTTCTCCAAATTAGCCTCGACTTGGCAAGCATCAACGGTGTGTGACAATGAAGGCGAAGAGGAAGACGAAGTCTTACGAACACTCGATGTGCTACGAGGACTATACACCTTAGACCTATTCTCAATGATTAACAATGCTTCCTCGACCGTTTTACACAAGAAATTACCACCCGCGGCGGCATTAAGATAATCACGCTCATGATCGTTCAAGCCATTGTAAAACGTGTCTATTTGATGCAAGTCGGAAAAACCATGATGAGGACATTCGTGCAACATTTCCTTAAACCTATTCCAAGCCGTTGAAAAACTCTCATTATACTCTTGCGAAAACTTTGAAATCTCGTTTTTCAAGTGCGTAGTCTTAGAGGGCGGAAAAAATTGGTTCACGAATTTTGAAACGAGATCCTTCCATGTCAATATAGAATTGGGTGGCTCTTTCTCTAGCCAAATTTTTGCGGGCCCCGCTAAGGAATACGAAAAAAGCATCATCTTAATCGAGTCGTTTGAAACATCCTTAAACTTGCATGTGGCGGTGAGACGATTAAATTGGCGAATGTGGTTATGAGGGTTGTCCTTTTCGTCCCCTCGAAACTTGTTGTTTTGAATCATGGACAACAAACCCGTCTTAACCTCAAAATTCTCCGCAAGGATAGCGGGAATCACAATCGCTTCTCCATAACCCTCGGTGGGTGCTTGAAGCAACTCCATCATAGTTCGATTAGCCATGGGTGCTTCTTTTACTATAATGGGTTCGTCAATAGGAGACTCCTCACTAGTAGGAGTGAGTGATTTGTTTCTTCGTTTACGAGCACGTCTTGCTTTAGAGCGAGTTTGCATAAACGTCACGTACAACGAGAAGGCGAGCAAAGAAGATTCTTTTTGGTGTTTTTACTTTTTCAATTTTTTTGTGGTTTTTGATTGTTTTTAACTTTTTTTTTTGGATTTTTGGAATGTATTAGTAGACACAAATCTACAAATCTCCTCCTTAATCAAATCTCTTGATTAAAGAAGCCTCAAGGAATGAAAACGATCACGTGAAGTGAACGCCTTCGATGACTTTAGAACGATGGTGGAACACCAAATCGTTCAAGAGGGTTTAATCAAATGAAACCAAGAAAATATATATGATACGTAAGTAATACTTTGGGCGGCAAAACCCTCGATTCACTCTCAAAATCAAATACGCACAAGCAAGCGGGGAAACGAGGCGGCGCGAAGCACTTAAGAGCCTTTCTCCTTAGGATATATTTTATAATATCCGCCTTATACCCACCTTATAGTTTGTATTATCAAAATTAAGCTTCACGAAAGTATTTATCTATTTTTGCCTTTTTCTTTGGTTTGAGATTCGAATACAATGATTGGGTAATGACCTCCCAAGTCAAGGTTGTGATTTCTCACGTATTTGGAGTACTTGTAAATTTATGGTTCTACGTATACAATATAGTAATAATATTCACAAAAATCGAAAAAACGATAATACGTATTAGTAGAGTGCTACTAATACAATTACTATTATGGCTAATATAGAAAACAACAATGGTTCAACCAAAACACAACACGCCTCCCTGGCAGCGGCGCCAAAATGATGTAGCTTTTTGTATACCCTTTTAGGAAAAAGAGCAACAAAGTAGTGGTGGTATTAAGTGTCGGTTTAGGAAAACCGAGCACTAATGACCCAAGTGAAGTCCAAGTTCGTTTCCCAAGGAGGCAAGTGCGTTGTGTTAAGAGTTGATTAATGTTTGTTTGTGATTATGAACAAGAAGAAAAGAAATTAGAAAGGAAAGAAGAGACGGTTACGATTACGAATTAAACTACGACGAAAAAGACGAACACGTAAAGTCGTAAATAATGCTAAAATTAAAATTTTAACCTAAAAATTTCTAAAAATTCCTAAAAATCCCCAATAATATTCTAAGAGTTTATAAAAAATCCAAACTTGCCAAAACCTTTTAATTAATTAAATAATGATTTTTTAATGCTAATTAAAGCCCTAAAAATCACTTTTAATTATTAAAAAGCCCTAAACAAGATTTTATAGTTTGTAAACCTCAAAAATATCCTAATTAAGCTAAAAACTATTTTTAAAAATTTTAAAACCAAATTAAACTATTTTTAAACACTTAAAAACTATTAAAATCTATTAAATCTTAAATTAATTCTAGAAATTAATTAAAAAGTCCTAAAAAGATTTGGAAAGTTACAATGTTCCTAATTTAATGTCCTTAACCTAGGAAAAATGAAAAGAAGTTAAAAGAAAAACTTTGAATTTTTATTAATAAAATAATATTAAAATAATCAAAAAAATAAAAAGTTTTTAAATAAATTCTAAAAAAATTATCAAAAATCATAAATAATGTAACTAAAACAAAAATGCAAACCAAATTTTCTGAAACCTATTAAATAATTTTATATTAAATTTTAAAGTTAGCTAAAAACCCTAAAATCCAATAAAATTAAAAATAAGCTAAATTGAAAACCTAATAAGCTGTAAACCTCAAAAATATGATTAAAAACCTAAAAACTATTTTTTCAGATTTTTAATATACTTTTTACTATTTTTAAATTACTAAAAGCTATTTTAAAATTAAAATAATTATAAAAAATAATAAAATAATGGCTAAAAATAATCTACCAATTTTAAAAATCCTATTTTACTCTAATAAACAAAAGAAAAATGAAAAAGTTGGAAAAATAATAATTTTACCACTAAAAGACAAAAACAGCTTAATTAAAACCCTAATTAACTTAAATTAATTCTAAAACTTAATAAAAAGATGAACAGTAAACTCTTTTTTAACCAAAATTCTTAAAATAATATTCTAAGTCCAGGAAAATTGATTAAACTAAAAAATATTACTTTTTAGCACTAAAAGACAAAAAACAGAAATATTAAAGTTAATTAAAAATGCAATAAAACCTAGAAATTACCAAATGAACAGTAATTAAAAATTTAATTAAACAGAAAAATCCTAAATTAAATAAGAAATATAATGGAACTGGTTTGAAGATCTAATTCAACTTTTTAAGCACTAAAGACAAAAAAGAAAGAAATCAGATAGTGACATGTGTTGGTGTTTGTCTGCTAGTGCAGCAGTGGTAAAAAAGATACTAGCAGTGGGAAAGGAGTTCCCACTGATAGTGTTAAATTTTGGTCTGTTTTTCAATAAGCTTAGGAAAGCTTATTTTGATAGCTTATTTGGGACAAAAAGGCACCCTTATACTCTTTGGAGTATAAGGAGTCAGATTATACAAAATAAACAATCAATCACTTAACAAAATAAGCACCAATCAAGCCAAAAAGTTTCTGATAAGCAACAAGGCAGGTCTGATGAACAGTTGCTGGTGTTTCATGCACAACTCCGAATTTCAAAGCCTTACAACTTGAAAATAAGCTCACCAACATGCATACAAATGACACACAATCCTCAGGCACCCTATAATCTATCAACTAAACAAACTTCAAGCACAAATTTCAGGAAAAACAAATAGATTTTGGCAGTGACAGATTTATGCTATCTTTTCAACTTTTTACTTGCAAAAGAGCTCACAACTTCACAAACTTGAAAACTTAAGTGCTAACATACAACCTAGTAACCTATGAAGTGTATTCAAACAAGATTTAAATCAAAAGTTTGTCACAAAACCTGTTTAAAACACTTATCCAAACACCCCTTCAAACTTTAAAATTGATTTAAAACTAAGCAAATCTAAACAGAACCTAAGCAAACTGATTCAAGATCAATCTAACATGCATATACTACCCAAATCAACTCAAATCACACCATCAAAACAACTTGCATACAGATTCACATAAAGCACCAAATATCTTAACTTTCTGAAAATGGAAAAGTGAAAACAAGGGAATACCTTGTTGAGCCTACATCCAGGCTCAACAAAGGCTGTTTTAGCCTTCTCCAATAGACCCCGGTCTATGCAGATCCTTGGTCAAACAATAAACAAGAAAAAGAGAAATAAGTGGTGGTCACTGTTGACTCACACACCTTGATGTCTTCAAAATGCAATGGCTTTTTGGATCCTGCTAAGAGAAGAGAAAAGCACAATCTTTCTATATCACAAAGCAAATAAGCTACAAACAAGCTTATCAATTAAGCTGTCTATGGCTTATTTGAGAATAAAATGAAAACTGAATTTTTTTTATATTTTTTTTGGAATATTTCTAACAAGTAGATCAACAAAAACTTCACACCTCACTTAAGCTTGATAATCAAATAGATTATCAGGCTTATGCTTTTAGCTTGAAGCTCTTGGACGAAATTTCAAAAAGTAAAACTTGAGTTAAACAGAAAACTTGAATTGAAATTAAGCTTGGAAATTAAATTGCTGAAATGTAAGGGGGATCTTTGCTTCTCATCAACAACACAACACCATTTTCATTTCAATAAATAAAAGTGGATTTACAATGCTTGTGACAAAAACAGAGAAGAAAGAACAAAAACTAAGCTAAGTCCTATTGCCCTTTATATAGGGTCACATTGATTCTAGAAAGCTGGAAAGATAATGCTAAACCCTAATGCTTCAAAATCCCTCTTTTGCCCTTGGAATATTCGTCCTCAATAAGCATCTTTGAAATTCAAACTTTAGCATGTGAGTGTTTTTGCCATCTTGTGAGTCTGCCAGGTGTTATGGTGAATCGTAGCCATTGATTTGGAGTGGAGAATACGTTTTTAATCCTGGGCGTTCATGTTTCTGCCAATCTTTTGTCTTCAAGTCCATTTGTGTAGCAGGGGCCATGTGGGTGGGGTTGTATGGTGAGAGTGACATTGTTTTGGGAGTTGGGATTAGGTTAGGAGACCCTTAATTGCATTTCTGGAAGCTTATAGTGTTTTCCCCTTTGTTTAGATTGTAAACGTGATTAGGGTTCATGGGATAGGATTAGAGGTGGATTAGGGGAGAGAGATGCACAGTATCTGTTTGGCGCCTCTAAATAATATACTAAAATAAGTTTAAACTTGATTTAGTCAATATTAAATGAGATGGTGGAATGCTGATGTGGGCGTGGTGAGGTGTCAGCAGGGGTGAGGTGGCAGCAGCTAAGTGGTGGAATGACTTTGGTTGTCTGGCAACTTTTCCCCCTCCATGTTTCATTCTTTTGCTACTTTGTATTAAAACAGCCAAAAGTCTAAATCCCTTTGTAAAAACTTTGCTATACTTGTCAATTTTGGCACAATTTGTTTATAAACTTGAAATAAGGACTAAACATGCAATTTCTTTATATTCCAAGGACTGATTTTGGCATGTTTTCAAACTTCAAGGCTTTGACTTGTTTGTTGACTTCTTGAAGGACCATTGTTGACAATTTAGTTTTGATGAGGGACTAAAATTGCCAATTCTTCAAAGTTAAGGGTCCTTTTTGTAATTTTGACAAACTTTAGGGACCAAACTTGTAATTATGAAGATACAAGGGTATAAAGTGTCAATTCTCCAAACTTGGAGGACCAATCTTCAATATTATTCAAATCTTCAAGGGTTTTCTTTGGAAAATTCTTCATTAGGGCTTGGTTCATCGTACGGCTTCGTTTCCCGTGTTCGTTTTTGCATGATTCTTGTGATCTTTTGTCATTTTCTCAATATCCGTATCTAAAATACACAAGCAACACAAGCATATATTTGGGTATTTTGATGATATTTAATGCATTTTAAGCCCGATTTAGACGATGAGACTATGTATAAAAGCAGTCTCATCAGACCACTACTTTTTTATTGACGCAGTACTGTAGCCGACTGAGTTTGTATATAAGCATAGATTACGCCCTGACTTTCCTCCCCAAACCGGTACATATAATGCCCAGCATGCTCAAGAAATAGATAGAAATAGAACAGGGTTTCATAGGAGTCTACCCGAGTCATTCCTTTGCCTCCTATGCATTAGCCGTAACAATTTTGGCCCGTCGAACAGATACCACGTATTTTGGAGAAGCCGAGGCGAAGGTAGGTGTAGTATTTTTATCCTCCGATATATGTAAGTGTGTAGTCCGTAACTAACATACCACTTTTTTTTTGCAGAAATGAATTTCTTTGGAGTCCTACATCAGGGAGACCCTAAGACCATTCTGGAGGGAATGCGCCCTAGGCGAGAAAACGAGGTTCCATTACTTGAACGAACTAGGGACGTAACAGTCGCCTTGGCAGCCGTACCCGACCCTCAATCTGACGAGGAAGATACAACCATTCAGAAGATCCCCATAGATTTTGACAATGAGGACGGGGACGCGATGACGTTGGGCCCTCCTCACAGCCTAAGACTGCCACCCATGCTCATGATGAGGAGCAGGGTGATAATATCGAGAGAACCACCTCCAGCCTTGCCCGAATGATGGGCGAGGATAATGAGTAGGAAGTACAGCAAGACGATGAGGAGGAGGAGGAAAAAGAGAAACCCGTCCTAAGGCGCACCCAAAGAAATATTAAAAGGGCAAGAAAGGCCACTGAGGCCGTGGTGGGAGAGCACAATGCCCCAGCCAAGAGACTGCGTGAAGACCACCCCTCTACCAATCTGGTGAAAGCACAAACCAGGCCTCGTGGACGGCACAGGATGCCCATATATCCCAGAACGTGCAACCCCAAGCTGTTGAGTCGGTCTCACAGGTTCCTCCCACCACGTCAGAGCTGGAGAAGACAAACATGTAAGTCGTCCTCATATGTCTGAGTCATTGTTCTTTTTCCAAGTAAAAGGTACGTGCCTTTGTAATGGTACTTATCTGACTGATGTTGTCTTTCGCAGGGATAACTAAGCTGGTGTCGCGCCAGTCCAAGGGACGAGGAAGGGGAAAGAACCTATACGTCAAGCCTCAGCGCCCAAATCTGACCCGGCCTTCGAGGAAGGTACCCAACGGCCTCGCAGGAAATTCCTGTATCCGGCCCCTCCACACACTTTAATCCTGAGTGGAAGACATCCACTACTGATAGGATGAGGGACGCGGAAGAGTGTCGGGACTACCTTAACCATTGCATTCCTCCTGGCCTTGTGAATGATATAAACGCACTAAGTCATCATGACCTAGTGGATGAATATAATGGGGCCCTGGTGCATCAGATGGCCATGGGCACATCAATGCGGGTGAGGTTTGAGGCCGCCCTGGAGCACGTCCAGTCTTTAAAGAGGAAGAACGATCGTAGGGAGAAGATGATTGAGGAAAATGAATCCATGATTGTGACCCTCCAATCCCAACTTGCCACAGCTGAGGCAACCGTGAAAGAACAAGTCGCGCACGCCAATGCTCATGACAAGCGTGTTGCCGAGCTCGAAGCCCAACTTGAGGCTTCAAAAACTAAGGTACTTATCTGTAAGGTATCATGCCCGCGTCCATATTATGCATGCGATATTCTAACCTTAGTATAACACCCACAGGTGGCCGCAGCCGAAGCATTGGCGAAGACCTCAGTTGACCAGGTATCTGCCCTCTCGGAGGAGCTTGAGGAGGTACGGATGTTGGTCAAGGGCGAGGAGACTTTGAAGGATGAGCTTGCTAAGGAAAGGGCAGTGCTGGAACGGGTGATTGAGACCTCTACGCAAAAGGACGCCGAGTTGGACGCCCTCGTCACAGACCGTGATGAGGTGTTGTACCCCCAACTACTCATAGCCATTATCGGCCGTAGGTGGATGGTGGGTCATGGGGCGCGTCTGGATGGTATGAAGGTGATGGAGGCTCCCCAATTTGTGCAGCAGTTTGCTGATCTTTTGTCTGACGGTATTGACCATGGCCAACACAAAGGTATGGTCATGGCCGCAGAGCTGATAAGCAAGAAACAGAACTTTACCAAGCATGCTTATTTCAACCCCGGGGCTGCAGAGAAGATGAATGCGTCTATGGCCGCTATGAGGGATTTGGAGTACCCTTTCTTGGTCGAGCTTGAGTCCGCAAAGGACGCGTCCAATAGGGAAATCATAGAAAAACTATGTCTGGGCGCGTGCTCACAAGGTGAGGGAGACTCCCGGGCCCATTTCACGCCTTCGCCTAGCCAGATCACCCTTCCTATTTATGAGGACGTCACGAGGATCGTGGTTGGTGAACAGACATTAAGTGAGACGTTGGAGGTGAACGCGGCTCGGGCCCATAATAAGAAAGACCATGGTGAAGCATCTTCGTCCTGGATAGCCGAAGAGCAGAAAGAGATAGGCAAGTTTCTCCCCCTTATGTAGGGTGTACTTCAATGGCTGTAATTTTTGAACACTTGTATTTGTAACAAATATTCACCGTGGATGTCCACGGCTCTTTTGTGTAACATTTTATCTAAAAACTTAGAATATGATGTGTATGCGTCTGTGGTGATCACGATGATTTTGTTTGTTTACATTGAGACTTGTTTATATTCCTTAGATATCGTGTATCTTTGCATGACGTGTCACAGCTGATTAAGAATAAAACCAAGTCTATAATTTACTAGACGTGCACCGTGTGTCTTTATCATGTCCGGCACTATGTAAGTACGGCATGTGGAAACTTATTACAACGTCTTGTAGATAAGGTGTCTAGTAAGGATACATGATCCGCGTCACTGGGGTTGCATCCCTGTTATGCGACAAGTTGAATTATTAGGTTCACTTAATCCTCTTACCCCGCCTGGGAGCGAATAGTACATGTACGGTTTGAATGAATGCGTATGAACAAGTAATAACATACTAGGGAAATAACAAATAAATCTAAACAACATAAGACAATAGTTTGCACAAGAACAGACCGTGGAGCTAGCTAGGCACCACGGCATTTTATTAGAACGGTTACGATTTTTTGACAGAATTAAAATCCTAAGACAAATAGAACCTATAAAGCATGAAACAAAAAATACATGGATCTTCATTGAAGCTGGCCACAGCGAAGTGTCCATGCGGAGGTCGTAGCCCTTTCAGAGGTAGCATCTTTTAAGGTTGCAAATATTCCATGTACGGTCCAAGTCACGGCCATCCATATCACGCAACTTGTACGCACCTAGTCCCAAAGCTTCTGTGACCTCATACGGCCCTTCCTACTTCGGACCAAACTTTCCCATGTTCTCCGCGCGACTTGCCTCGTTAGTACAATAGACAAAGTCCCCCGGTCGGAAGGATACTCCCTTGACTTTGGAATCATAATAAGCTTTCATACGTGCCTTAGACTTGGCCTCATTGATAGCTGCTATCTCTCGTTTCTCCTCCAACAAGTCTAGATTGACCTGGAGTTGCTCATCGTTTGTGACGACGTTAACCTTCGCAGTGCGGGTTGTTGGCATCCTAATTTCTGCTGGTAAAACAGCCTCGGTTTCGTAGGCCAGCGCAAATGGAGTGTCCCCATTGGCTGTTTTGATCATTGTCTTGTGTGCCCATAGGACATGCGGTAGTTCATCTACCCACTTGGCGCTTCTCTCATCCAAGCGTGCTTTTATACCCTCACCCAGGCTTCTATTTGCCCGCTCTACGAGACCATTAGTTTGTGGGTGTTTAACTGATGCGAAACGTCGTGTGATGTTCAACGTCGCGCACCAATCCTTGAATGGATTATCCGCGAACTGCTTTCTGTTATCCGAGATGATCTTGCCTGGCAAACCAAAGCGGCACACAATATTTTCCCAAACAAACTTTTTTACTTGTTTGCCCGTAATCATTTTGACCGCCTTAGCTTCTATCCAGCGAGTAAAATAGTCCATAACTACAATCAAGAACTTAACGCCCCCTACAGCAACAGGAAAAGGTCCTGCAATATCAATCCCCCACTTATAGAATGGCCATGGGGATGTGATGGGTGTTAGTTCTTGTTGTGGATGCCGCGGTACTGGCCTGTGTACTTGGCAATCGCTACATTTACGAATCATGTCTCGTGCGTGTGGATGCATAGTCGGCCAATAATACCATGTGCGTAAGGCTCGTGCCACTACTGATCTGGGTCCTGCGTGCATGTCGCACGATCCTTCATGTATCTCACTAATCACATAGCTAGCCTGGCGCGGCCCGACGCATCGCAGCCACGGCTATAGGAAGGAACACTTGTATATAACACAATCTCGAAGTTCGAAATGTTGCGACTTCCTTTTGATACGTCGCGCCGCCTTTTCATCCTCCGGAAGGGTCTCATCAGTTATATAGTTGATAATCGGGGTTATCCATGTAGGTCCCTCTTCTTCAACTATGGTCGCGATTCCCCCCCCCCCCCCCTGTAATGGACTTTTCTTTTAGTATTTCAACCAATACTTGCTTGGATAAATGGGCGAAGCTCGTAAACGCAATCTTACTAAGAGCATCCGCCTTCTTGTTCTCGCCTCTTGGTACTTGCTTGATGGAAAACTTTCCAAAAACAGCGATGAGTGACTTGACTTTCTCCAAGTATTGGATCATGTTATCCTCTTAAGCTACATACCCTCCTAGGATGTGATTCGCGACAAGCCGTGAGTCCACATAGGCCTCAAGGTTGCGGACTCCCATCCTAGCGGTGATTTTTAAACCCGCAATCAATGCTTCATAATCTCCCTCATTTTTCGTGGTTGTGAACTCAAAGCGCAAGGCGTAGGTAAATTCCATTCCTTCCGGATTCGTGAGAATGAAGCCAGCTCTTGATCCGTCAGTGCAAGAAGATCCGTCAGTAAACAAAACCCATGGTTCCGTTGGAATTTCTTCTTTTTGCACCATTGGTTCGTCCTCCTCAGGTTTCTCAATTAGGAAGTCTGCCAAAATTTGGCCCTTGACGGCTGTCCTTGGTCTATAAGAGATGTTATGTTCTCCTAGTAGGACACTCCACTTCTGTAATCTCCCGGCCACGTCCGGTTTAGAGATGATCTGTTTTATTGGTTAATCAGTGATAACCACAATTGGGTGCGCCTGGAAGTACCGGCGCAGCCGTTTCGCGGCGTAAACCAGTGACAAAACCAACTTCTCCATCGATGAATAATTCAACTCCGGCCCTTGCAATGCTCTACTTATGAAGTAAATCGGAGTCTGGACTGAATCCCTGTAAAACCCGCATGCTTTTACCATGAACAGTACATATATAATCGTACGTACATGATTAAAACCTTACTAATATAACATGTTTACGTTTCACGAATGTTAATTACAAGTATTACGTACGTGTTATTACATGATAAGTATTTAAGCATATTAATACACGATAACAATTATCAACAATAATTATAATCAAGAACATGAAATCATGAATGTAAATAATCATGAACCTATTATTATGTATTTACGTAATAATTATTACGATTATGTATAAATATATATTACGACACGAACGATTAATAAATAAATCACGTAAACACGACCACGAGTACACGTAATAATCTAGAACACGGAAAAACAATGGGTTTCCCTTGTGGGCCCCACCTAGCCGCGGCATGAACAAAAGGAAGGGGCCAAGCCCACTTTGAATTTAACTAAAACAAGAAAAAAGGAAAATATATTTTTGATAATACAAAAGATTAGAAAAATAGCAAAACTCTAGCTCCTCCTTTTTCTCTCCCTTGGCCGCCGGGTATAAACACCACAAGAAAGGGGTGTTTGTTGATTTTGGTGATCCAATTCTAGCAAGATCATTCGTGTTATTATTCTTATTTTGTTTCACGTATCGGTAATCCTTAAACCTTTTTCTTTTTAATTATTTATTAGATCAAGAACACATGAATCATGGGTTTATTAATAACTATCAATAAAACATGTTAATTAAATCATGAGGGTTAAAATCATGGTGGTTTAGGGGTGTTTTGGTTCAACCGACGCGTAGAACCGAGAGCCGAAGCACTCGGTGGGTTTATGATCACCACCAACCGAGACCTCAAGGTCTCGGTGTGGTTTGTGTCTCGGCCGCAAGGATCAAGGGACCCCGACGCATGTCGGGGTTGGCCTTGTGGTTTGGGGGTCTCGGCTGAAAACAACAAGGGCACCACCGGCTTAAGCCGGTGGCGGTTTGACATAAACCGTGGCAACCGGTCAAGCCGGTTCGCCACCATTAAGGGGTTGGTTGTTCGGGCCGGTTCAAGGTTAAACACGGTCCGGTTCACTACATGTTTAGATTTAAAACACGGGTTCGGTTCATGACTTATTTTTACAAGTTAATTATTTTTACAAGTTAAATAATTACAAGATTAATTAAATTAATTTAACATGCTATATAATTAATTTAATTTAGTCATGACTTAGGTTGATTATTATTAGTAATAATACATGATTTTAACCTAAGTATTTTATGATTTAATTTAGACTAAAGTAATTAATTAATTATTAAAAACATGACATATAATTGATTAATTTCCATGACTTAGGTTATATTAATAATAAATATTAATACATGTTTTAAACTAAGTATTTTATGCACTTTAAGTTAATTAAATAATGCTATATTTAATTAAATCTTATAACATATAGTTATTTAATTTACATGTATTAATTAATAAACTATACTATTAATCACATGACTTAGAATATTAATCAGTAAAACTTAAGCTTATATTATTAGCTTAATAATCCTGCTTATTTCTAATTATGGAAACTTTCTATTTTTAGAAACTTATCTATTTTAAGCAGCTAATATATTTATGAAACTTTCTATTTTTAGAAACTTATTTATTTTAGGCAGCTATTCTATTTTTGGAAACTTTCTATTTTTGGAAACTTTCTATTATTTGAAACTTTCTATTTTTGGAAACCTACTATTTTTAGAAACCTGCTATTTTTAGAAAGTTACTTATTATTACACAACAAGTATAATAATACAAGAAATACAAGTAATACCAAATCATAATATCCATAATACATGATAAACACAGTATAACGTTAAAATCAGTAAAACATGACATGAACATGTAAAATAAGCTAAGACATGATATAAAAGCAGTTACTACAATAATCCGAATCCTTATACACGTATATTATCTATGTAGCATTAGTGAGATCGAAGTTAGACTCTCTTCCGTTCGTCTTCTTCGTTCACTGGACATAAGGTACGGATTCTCCGTCCTTTTAGTATGGCCATTCTTTCCTTATTAGGATTCCCCATATGCAGCCAACTGTTTTCCCAGTATATGTTTTATATGTTTTGATTTGCTTATGTTTAATTAAATGCCTAAGCCATATACATGCATGACTAGTTTCACCTAGTTATGGAGGTACCATAACCATAACACTGGAGGCACCAATGTTATGACTTCACCACGACGGAGTGCTAGCTCGTGGCGTCCCTTTCAGCTTTGGCCATATTATTATTATCATGTGGGGCGTATGGGTGCATCCTAGGTTACATGTTTTTACAGATTATTCAGGTGAATGTGGTGTGTGCCTTACATCCTTCACAAGGAGCTGATCCCTCCTACCCAACTTATATTAATTAGAGGCAGCCCCTCTAATTGCATGACGAGGTTACCCCTCCAAGTATTCATGCATGTTGATATTTCATGACCTATATTGGCTAATGGTAAGCATGTTAAACAGATTTTATAAGATAAACATAAGGCTTTTCAAACTATAAAACCATTTTTACTAAGTTATGTCAGGTTTTCCAGGACTTAATCTATCCCGCTGCTATATATGGTATATGCTTATGTTATTCATTCTATGCTTGTATATCCGTGCACTGAGCGTTATGCTTAGCCATTTTCCTTTCATGTTCTCAAAACAGCAGGTACTCAGGGACGCTCGTAGACTTTAAGCGTACGTGCATATGGATTGGAAGCTTTCTAGCCTTCATTACTTTATCCTTATCATCATACTTTTGCTACTTATTTCCATGGACATTGTTTAGTCCTTCTCCTTTACAATACTTATGTTTGTTTGTGATGAGCTTTACTTTGGGGTACCGATGTTTGTTTCCGGTATTTCCTTTATGGTCATGTAATGTTTAAGACATTTATCCTTGTATGCTTTGATGACACGCCATAATCACACGTGAATTCCATTTATCAAAATAGGGTGTTACAATTATGGTATCAAAGCCAAGGTTTCGACCTATAGGCTCTCAAAGCACGACCTATGATTAGTGGGTAGTCACTATGGTCTTCCTAGAACTGACAGTTGGTTTTCATGCATTCATTGTTTTCATGCATTCATATATATGTCATTGTCGCAGGTTTATGACTATTTAATGGTTGGTACAGGACTGGCCCTATTTAGTCGCATGTGTTTTATCGAAACTTTTAACTTTGGACCGACCCATTGGCGTCCCCTCGCCATGTCTTTTGTTTTGAGTGAACTGACCATAGGCGTTCACTCTCGCTCATATAAAAGTTTTCATAAAACTGCATCATGCATTCATGTACTAGTTTTCCTCCATAAACGTTTTCTCATGATTTATTGGTATAACTTTTTTCATGTATATATTTATGTTTTAATCAGTTTAATCATGTATTTTTATGTTATACTGTCAGATGGTTCTCACACGCGAGCAAGAACAACTCAATGGAGCAGTCCAAGATGCAATGCAAGCTATGCTTCCTCAGCTGAGGAACGAAATCAGGGCCAAGGTGCAGGCTGCCAACAATCAGCAACAGCACCCAGTACCTCCTCCTCCTCTTCCAGCAACATTGGTCACATGGCTGGAGAGATTTGATAAGCTACGCCCTCGATCCTTCGAGAAAACAGATAGCCCCAGTGAAGCTGAAAGTTGGTTGGCTCACATTGAGAAGATCTTCGATGCCATAGGATGTGACCCCGTCTTCAAGTCGAGGTTGGCCTGTTACCGGTTCGAAGGTGATGTGCTATCATGGTGGAAGGCACTGAAGCAGTCTGAGGGAGGTGATAATTGGGTGGCTGGTTTGACTTGGGCTCAGTTCAGGGATTTTGTGATGGGAAAGTTCTTTCCCAAGGCTGAGCAAGACAAGTTGAAGAGAGAGTACCATGGAATCAGACAGAGAGCTGGAGAGAACAGCAACGAGTTCATGCAGCGCTTTCTTCGTTTGGCTGTTTTTTCTTGGCACAGCAGCAGGTACTCCCGAAGAGCAAGCATACCACTTACGGTGGGCTCTTCGTACATCGGTCGCCAACAACTTGGTGTGTGCTACGTTCAACATGGTGGCACAAGTGGCTGATGCAGCACGTAAGCTGGAGATGCTGCAAGAAAGAGAAGAGTTTGGGGAAGCAGAGAGACCCGAGAAGAGGTAAACATTCGTTATTCAGCGATGACCAAACCGTATTCTTTTAGTATATGTCCATATTTACATCTCTTTTAAACTGTATCTTCCAGGCAGAAGACTGGGGACCGGTCTCAGCCGGCTACTCAGCAACAGCCTAATCAGCCCAAGGGAAACGGTCAGACTCACGACTGTTTTGCTACGGATAGGCGTGGCGGTAATGATAATTACCCTAACAACGCTGGAAACTCCAATATTAGCAGGTCCTTATACTTACTCATTTTCTTATGATTACATGAAATAGTTCATAATTCTGACACATTAGAGAATCTTCTACCAGGAATCATGGTAACGGGAGGGACCAAAACCAAATAGGTTCATAGCCTAACCGTCCAGCTATCACTGGTATTCCATCTTACGAATTTTCTGCATTGTCCTTTGTACCTATTATCATGTCTCATGTATACTGTTCTTATCAGGCTATCAGCCAGCAAGGACACCTGCTTGAGGATATACTCATCCTCTTTGCACTACCTGCAACCGTAGGCACCCAGGGTCATGTCACCGCGACAGCGACGCATGCTACAAGTGTGGCCTCCCTAGCCATCGCATGAAGGACTGCCGCAAGGGCGAGATAGAGGGCACATCGGGACATGCTGATACTAAGTCGCCGCCTACTAGTGGACGCGTTTACACGACTTCTCACGATCAGGCCAACAAGTCTACAGGTACTATCACTGGAATCTTGTATATGGTCAAGCTGCATGTGTTCTATTTGACACGGGTGCTACTCATTTGGTTATTTCTACTGCTTATGCTAAGAATGTTAGGATATCCCCCATGCCAATAGAGAATGTACTAAACATTTCCACGCCTTTAAGAGACTCTGTACACATAACCCATGTGTACAAGAGCCTTTCCCTAGAGTTTGACGACAAGATTCTTCCTGTTGACGCACTTCCGCTGGACATGAATGATTTTGACATGATATTGGGCATGGACTGGCTATCCAAGCATCATGCTACCATAGACTGCCATTCATATCGAGTCATCTTTGGTGATGTTAATGCACCATAGTACATTCACAACGGGTTCGTACCCAGAAGGTCTGTACAAATCATATCAACCCTGCAAGCACGTACATTACTTTCACATGGTTGCGAGGGTTATCTAGCTACTATTCATGACATGGATGCTGAATCTCCATCAAATCAGAATCAGCCGATAGTGTCAGAATTTCCAGATGTATTTCCAGAATAACTTCCTGGCATACCACCTGCACGTGAAGTAGAGTTTAATATCGAGCTCATCCCAGGAGCTGAGCCGATCTCCAAGGCTCCTTATCGCATGGATCTCATAGAGCTGAAGGAGCTGAAGGATCAATTGAAAGAACTTCTGGAACGAGGCTTCATTTGACCGAGCGCATATCCATGGGGCGCACCGGTCTTATTCGTGAAGAAGAAGGACGGCGGTATGCGTCTTTGCATATATTATCGCGAGCTCAACAAGATCACCATCAGGAATAGGTATCCTCTACCACGCATTGACGATTTGTTTGACCAACTCCAAGGGGCCAAACATTTCTCTAAGATTGATCTAAGGTCGGGCTATCATCAGCTACGGGTTAAAGACCAGGACATCGCCAAGACTGTTTTCCGTACACGCTATGGACACTATGAATTTGTAGTCATGCCATTTGGCCTTACCAATGCTCCATCTGTTCATAGATTTGATGAACAGAATCCTCCATGAATTTCTGGACAAGTTCTTCATTGTCTTCATTGATGACATCCTAATATTCTCTAAGTCCAAGGAGGAACACGAAGACCATCTTCATACAGTATTACAGATTCTTCGCCAGAAGCAGCTGTATGCTAAATTCTCCAAGTGTGAGTTCTGGTTAGACAAGGTGGCGTTCTTAGGTCACATCGTATCAGCAGAAGGAATCACTATGGATCCAACAAAGTTTGAGGCTATTACCAAGTGGCCAAGACCGACATCCGCGACTGAGGTTCGTAGTTTCCTAGGCTTAGCTAGTTACTACCGTAGGTTCGTGGAGAACTTTTCGCGGTTAGCACTACCATTGACCAAACTGATGCGGAAAGGGGAGAAATTCGTCTGGACTGAAGAACGAGAGAAGAGATTTGAAGGCCTAAAGCAGAAGTTAGTATCCGCACCGATTCTTACTCTCCCATCTGGTACAGGTGGATTTCAGATCTACAGTGATGCATCGGGGAAGGGACTTGGTTGTGTTCTCATGAAACATGGGAAAGTGATCGCGTATGCTTCACGGCAGCTTAAGCCTTATGAGGAAAATTACCCCACGCATGACTTGGAACTTGTAGCAGTCGTGTTTGCATTAAAGATATGGAGGCACTACTTGTATGGAGAATCGTGTGACATTTTCACGGACCACAAGAGCTTGAAGTACATCTTCACTCAACGTGAATTGAACATGAGACAGAGGAGATGGTTAGAGTTGTTGAAGGATTATGACATTAATCTGCAGTATCATCCCGGCAAGGTGAATGTAGTGGCAGATGCACTTAGCAAGAAGTCCGGAATGATAAACGGCATTAAAATTGAGGAGGAAATTATAAGAGACTTAGAGCGACTAGACATTGAGATCATGGTGCGTGGACAGCACGGTTGCTGGGCTAATCTTAGAGTGGAACCCGAGTTACTCTCTAGGATCAAGGAAGCTCAGAAAGATGACGGAGAAATCTGGGCGATAATTCAGAATTTGGAGAAGCAGACAGAATTTTGAGTAGACGCAGACGGTATCTTATGGCAGGGCACGAGACTTTGTGTCCCTGATGATCAAGAACTCCGGGAAGCATTGTTAGTTGAGGATCATAGCTCCCCATTCTCTATTCATCCTGGTTCGACCAAGATGTACCATGACATCAAGCAATACTTTTGGTGAAGTGGTATGAAACAGGATGTTGCGACATACGTCTCCAAATGTCTTACCTACCAGCAAGTTAAGATCGAGCATCAGCGATCTGGCGGTCTTCTACAACCGTTAGATATTCCAGAGTGGAAGTGGGACAAGATCACCATGGGTTTTGTTACCGGTCTTCCACAGACAATGAGGAAGCACGATGCGATTTAGGTTATCGTTGATCGACTTACTAAGTCAGCACATTTCTTACCGATCCGCAAGGAAGATTCGGTCAGTAAACTCGCTGATACTTACAAGAAGGAGATCATGAGACTTCATGATGCTCCATCTAGCATCGTCTCATACAGAGATCCTCGTTTAACTTCGCGATTTTGGAGGAGACTGCAGAAAGCTTGGGGTACAAAACTTAAGCTTAGCACGGCTTTTCATCCTCAAACAGACGGACAATCGGAGCGAACGATTCTGACATTAGAAGATATGTTGAGGTCATGTGCATTGGAATAGACGGGAGATTGGGACGATTAATGTCTGGTAGAGTTTGCATACAACAACAGTTGGCACGCAAGTATTAAGTGTGCTCCATTCGAGATGTTGTATGGCAAGAAGTGTCTCGCCCTAATCTGCTGGGATCAGGTTGGTGAGCGAACACTTGAAAGACCAGAAATGATAGAGTTGACTAATGAGAAGGTCGCAGTAGCTAAGCAGAAATTGCAAGAAGCACGGTTACGTCAGAAGAGTTATGCCGACAAGCATCGTAGGGACTTACATTTTAACGTAGGAGCTCACGTCTTCCTTAAGGTATCGCCGGCACGTGGTGTTAAATATTTTGAAATCAAAGGGAAGCTCAGTCCTCGATTCATCGGACCGTTTGATGTCATTGAGCGAGTCGGTGAAGTATCTTGTCGTTTAGCTTACCTCCGCAGCTTTCTCATGTTCACGATGTTTTCTATGTGTCCTTACTCAGAGGGTACAAGTATCATCCCCTTTACATGGTTCAGTATCCACTGGAACACATTCGTGAAGATCTTACCTTCATAGAAAAACACGTACGAGTTCTTGACAGACAAGAACGAGTCATGAGGAGAAAGACGATTCCAATTATCAAAATCCTTTGGAGGGATCATACCGAGCGGGAAGCCACTTGGGAAACAGAGGATTCTATCCGGGCTTCTTACCCTCATTTCATATTTTGAATTCAGGTATGTTCTTCTTTTCTAGATTACGTTATCTATAATTCGGGGACGAATTATTCTTTTTAGGGGGGAGAGTTGTAAAACCCTCATGTTTTTACCATGAACAGTACATATATAATCGTACGTACATGATTAAAACCTTCCTAATATAACATGTTTACGTTTAACGAATGTTAATTACAAGTATTACGTACGTGTTATTACACGATAAGTATTTAAGCATATTAATACACGATAATTATTATCAACAATAATTAAAATCACGAACATGAAATCATGAATGTAAATAATCACGAACCCTTTATTATGTATTTACTTAATAATTATTACGATTACGTATAAATATATATTACGACACGAACGATTAATAAATAAATCACGTAAACACGACCACGAGTACACGTAATAATTTAGAACACGGAAAAACAATGGGTTTCCCTTGTGGGCCCCACCTAGCTGTGGCATGAACAAAGGAAGGGGCCAAGCCCACTTTGAATTTAACTAAAACAAGAAAAAGAGAAAATATTTTTTCATAATACAGAAGATTAGAAAAATAACAAAACCCTAGCTCCTCTTTTTTCTCTCCCTTGGCCGCCGGGTATAAACACCACAAGAAAGGGGTGTTTGTTGATTTTGGTGATCCAATTCTAGCAAAATCGTTTGTGTTATTATTCTTCTTTTGTTTCACGCATCGGAATCCTTAAACCTTTTTCTTTTTAATTATTTATTAGATCAAGAACACATGAATCATGGGTTTATTAAAAACTATCAATAAAACATGTTAATTAAATCATGGGGGTTAAAATCATGGTGGTTTAGGGGTGTTTTAATTCGGCCGACGCGTAGAACCGAGAGCCGAAGCTCTCGGTGGGTTTATGATCACCACCAACCGAGACCTCAAGGTCTTGGTGTGGTTTGGTGTCTCGGCCACAAGGATCCAGGGATCCCGACGCATGTCGGGGTTGGCCTTGTGGTTTGGGGGTCTCGGCTGAGAACAACAAGGTCACCACCGGCTTAAGCCGGTGGCGGTTTGACATAAATTGTGGCAACCGGTCAAGCCGGTTCGCTACCATTAAGGGGTTGGTTGTTCGGGTCGGTTCAAGGTTAAACACGGTCCGGTTCACTACATGTTTAGATTTAAAACACGGGTTCAGTTCATGACTTATTTTTACAAGTTAATTATTTTTACAAGTTAAATAATTACAAGACTAATTAAATTAATTAAACATGCTATATAATTAATTTAATTTAGTCATGACTTAGGTTAATTATAATTAGTAATAATACATGATTTTAACCTAAGTATTTTATGATTTAATTTAGACTAAAGTAATTAATTAATTATTAAAAACATGACATATAATTGATTATTTCCATGACTTAGGTTATATTAATAATAAATACTAATACATGTTTTAAACTAAGTATTTTATGCACTTTAATTTAATTAAATCATGCTATATTTAATTAAATCTTATAACATATAGTTATTTAATTTACATGTATTATTTAATAAACTATACTATTAATCACATGACTTAGAATATTAATCAGTAAAACTTAAGCTTATATTATTAGCTTAATAATCCAACTTATTTCTAATTATAGAAACTTTCTATTTTTAGAAACTTATCTATTTTAAGCAGCTAATCTATTTATGGAAACTTTCTATTTTTAGAAACTTATTTATTTTAGGCAGCTATTCTATTTTTGGAAACTTTCTATTTTTGGAAACTTTCTATTTTTGGAAACTTTCTATTTTTGGAAACTTTCTAGTTTTGGAAACTTTCTATTTTTGGAAACCTGCTATTTTTAGAAAGTTACTTAGTATTACATAACAAGTATAATAGTACAAGAAATACAAGTAATACCTAAACAGAATATCCAGAATACATGATAAACACAGTATAACGTTAAAATCAGTAAAACATGACATGAACATGTAAAATAAGCTAAGACATGATATAAAAGCAGTTACGTATACAGTAATCAGAATACTTATACATGTATATTATCTATGTAGCATTAGTGAGATCGAAGTAGGACTCTCTTCCGTTCGTCTTCTTCGTTCACTGGACATAAGGTACGGATTCTCCGTCCTTTCAGTATGGACATTCTTTCCTTATTAGGATTCCCCGTATGCAGCCAACTGTTTTCCCATTATATATTTTATATGTTTTGATTTGCTTATGTTTAATTAAATGCCTAAGCTATATACATGCATGACCAGTTTCACCTAGTTATGGAGGTACCATAACCATAACACTGGAGGCACCAGTGTTATGACTTCACCACGGCGGAGTGATAGCTCGTGGCGTCCCTTTCAGCTTTGGCCATATTATCATTATCATGTGAGGCGTATGGGTGCATCCTAGGTTACTTGTTTTTTACAGATTATTTAGGTGAATGTGGTGTGTGCCTTGCATCCTTCACAAGGAGCTGATCCCTCCTACCCAAACTTATATTAATTAGAGGCTTCCCCTCTAATTGCATGACGAGGTCACCCCTCCAAGTATTCATGCACGTTGATATTTCATGACCTATATTGGCTAATGGTAAACATGTTAAACAGATTTTATAAGATAAACATAAGGCTTTTCAAACTATAAAACCAGTTTTACTAAGTTACGTCAGGTTTTCCAGGACTTAATTTATTCTGCTGCTATATGTGGTATATGCTTATGTTATTCATTCTATGCTTGTATATCCGTGCATTGGGCGTTATGCTCAGCCGTTTTCCTTTCGTGTTCCCAAAATGGTAGGTAGTCAGGGACGCTCGTAGACTTTAAGCGTACGTGCATATGGATTGGAAGCTTTCTAGCCTTCATTACTTTATGCTTATCATCATACTTTTGCTACTTATTTCCATGGACATTGTTTAGTCCATTTCCTTTACAGTACTTATGTTTGTGTGTGATGAGATTTACTTTGGGGTACCGATGTTTGTTTCTGGTATTTCCTTTATGCTCATGTAATGTTTAAGACATTTATCCTTGTATGCTTTGATGACACGCCATAATCACGCATGACATTCCATTTATCAAAATAGGGTGTTACAATCCCGATCAGTCATAAGGACTGCGTTGATTGCTCCGTATGTAGCAGACAGATACATAATTAGCTCCTCCATAGGTCGGGGTACAACTAGCATGGGAAGAGTCACGAGATGTTGTTTGAGCTGCCCAAAGGCTTCCTCTGCCTCTTTTGTCCAGTGAAAGTATCCTTTCTTTAAGCACTTCTTGAGTGTTTTAAACAAAAGGAGAGACTTCTCTACGGACTTTGACAATAACCTATTGAGCCCGGTCAGCTTTCCATTGAGTGATTGTACCTTCTTGAGTGTCCGAGGGGACGGTAGCTGTATCACGGCGTCCATCTTCTCCGGACAAGGTTTAATTCCGTTTGGATTAATCATATACCCAAGGAACATTCCTTCGGTTTCTCCAAACGTGCACTTTTTTGGATTCAATTTCATGTTGATTTTCCTCAACGTGTCGAACGTCTCTTGGGTATTACGGAGAAGTGCTTCCTCCGTGTGGCTCTTGATGACCAAGTCGTCAACATAGACCTCAAGGTTACGGCCTATCTGCGAGTCGAAGGCTTTATCAACAAGTCGCTGATATGTCACACCGGCGTTCTTTAGTCCGAACGACATTTTTATGTAACAATACGCCCTGACTAGTGTGGAACGCAGTCTTCTCCTCGTCTTCCTCCGCCATCTGGATCTGATGGTATCCTTTGTACGCGTCTAAAAAACATTTAAACGGGTATCCGCATAAGGATTCCACCTTCCAATTGATTTCTGGTAACGGATAGCAATCTTACGGACAAGCTTTGTTCAAGTCTGTGAAGTCCACACACATGCGCCAGCTCCCGTCCTGCTTCTTGACCATGACTGGATTGGATAACCATTCATGGTAATATACCTCGTGCATAATTCCTGTGTCCACTAGCTTCCGTACCTCGTCCATTATTACCTGGCTGTGTTCTGGTGATTGAGCACGCTTCTTTTGCTTAACAGGGGGATATCCCGGGCGGATTTGAAGCCTATGTTCTGCTATCGAACATGGCACACCCATCATATGCTTTGGCTCCCACGCGAATATATCAAGCTTTGCCTTTAGGAGAGAGCACATGGCCTTCTTCGCTTTTTTCGATAGCGTTCCCCCTATGGCTACCTCTTGCTCCGGGTAATCGGGGTGGATTACCACCTTCCAATTGGGGGTGGTGATCCTTCCTTTACGGGAACTAGCGGGACTGGTGTTGTCACAGCGTGGCACTCGGATTCCGGTTCGATCGAATTGTAAATAGTAACAATTCCCCCTTCAACTAGGAATTTAATCATGCCGTGAGCCGTGGATGGGACTGCCCGTGTGGCTAGGATGCATGGTCTTCCAATAATACCATTGTACGGAGAGTGTGAACGTATCATCATGAAGTTCATCCACACCGTGGTGGAATGCTCTTTATCCCCAATGGTTACCAGTAGATGCAGTTGTCCTATTGGTCATATAGTGTCTCCACTAAATCCAATGAGCGGTGACGTGGCCGGCACTAATTGGCTTCTGATCTCTGGTCATAGCTGTACGAAGCAATGTTTGTAGAGTACTTCCGCCGATGATCCTACATCCACATACATACGACGAAGGTTGTGGGTTTCAATTCTTACCTCAATTATAAGAGGTGCATCGGCCACGTTGCTCGCCGTGATAGGAGGGAAAGAGATCTCTCTGCCGCGTGAAAATTTTTGACTAACTTTCTGCTTTGTGCGGTGCTGCCACGATTGGATAATATATATGGTTGAAGGCTTGTCCTTTTGGGAGTCCTTTTTTGTCATATTTTTTGTTATCCTTCCCATCCTTCTAATCCTTGACCAAGTGTTTGAGTTTGCCTGATTTAATCAACGATTCTATGTGCTTCTTGAGCGGGATGCACTCTTCCGTGTCGTGACCCTTGTCATTGTGGAATTCGTAGAAGCGATTTCCTTGACGACGGTCAACTGGAGTTTTCATTGGGGGAAGCCTTGGGAAGTTTTCCCCTTCCGTCAACAAGATATCTCGGTAAGTCATCTTTAAAGGGGAGAACTTATCATCCGACCGTCCTCCTTTATTCTGGCTCTTGTAACCTGAGTTCCTTCCATTGCCGTGGGCGCTTTGACCACCTTATTGCCTCTTGGGCTGGTCGTTCGATCGATAGTTATGATTCCCATTTGTAGGGTACGCCGCAGCTACCGCGGTTTCTCCTTCTACAAAGTTTCTGACCCTTTCCATGAGGTCGTCGTACCTCTCCGGTCGTTTGTCATTGAGACGCCTAATTAACTACTTTTCCGTTATGGTATGCATGTAATCAGAAATTTTTAGGAGCTCTGGGCACGTTTTTGTGTGCGTGCACTCTTCATTGAAACGTTCCATAAACTCCTCCGTAGACTCTCTGTGCCTTTGTTTGACGGTTTCTAATGAGACCGGATCTCTATTATACTTCTTTCGCTGAGTATAATTGTTTTTGAACGCGGTGCGTAGCTCGCCGAAACTATCAATACTTCGGTGAGGGAGCCTTTCAAACCAATCACGAGCATTGCCAATCAAGGTCGAATTGAACATCTGGCACCATATAGGCATTGGCCATCGTTCAATTTTCGCCTGCGTATCAAATATCATTAGGTGATCGTCCGGATCACCAAACCCATCATAGGTTTTCACGCACGCCGGTTTCCTTAGAGTAGTTCCGTATGCGGAGAGTGAAGGCGTCCTCTTTGTCGTCGCACCATAGACGGGAAAGGTCCTCCTCTTCATCGCGATAGTAGGAATCATCGTAGTATCCCTTATCGTCTGATGGCGGTGGGGGGAATACTTCGGTCGGCAACGTCTAGGAGGATGGTCATCCGAATCCGACCCCGAAGGGCCGTGAGGAGGAGGCGGTGCCCCACTTCTCAGTTGGTTATGATGACCACTTCTGTGAGAAGAGCTAGGAGCTTTCTTCCCACCAGAGTTGACCCTATCCCACACGCTAGTGCGGCGATTGTTCACGGGAGTTTCCAACATCGGGCGTTCAGTGGAGCCGTCGGAACTATCCTCATCCTCATGGGCTTGTAGCAATTCGTGCATGATGCGATCCCCTATGCGCTCGAATACGTTCCGAGGTTGAGGGGTTTCCTCAAGGGGAGGTTGTTCCTGTGGGCGCGCCCTCCTTCTCCTCTTCCGAGTTCGAGGGGAAGTACCAGGCGCGGTACTGTCAAAGTTAAGCCTGTATTGGAGGTTACTTCCTAGGTTTAGCTTTGACGAGATGCCCAGGACGATTCTATCAAAGTTCTGCGTGAGAACACGCTCGAGGTCCTCGTCACCGAGTGAACCCACCTCCACTTCTGTCTTGATTTGTAGCCTCTGCGCCTCCCTGTTATGGGCCTTTGGTGCACTCCCTAGATCAGGATTATCCATGGTGATGGTTGGCGGTGGGGTATAGTCAGACATGCCTGCCCCACCAAGAGAATGAAAGATGTTTCGATTATTCGGTCCACCTGCTTGGCCACCAGGGGACTGGGTGGAGATGATTATCCCATCACCCGTGGACTTTCGATTCCTAGGATTCGTGTTCCTCAGATTTTCTTGAGGGTGTCCCTTCGTCATTAGGAGAGATTGAGATTAAAATTTGAGTTTAGTTTATTGTTTGGGTCCCACGGATGGCGCCAACTTGTTGAAACAAAAGTTGGATAATCCTTGCTTGACCCGGACAAGGCTTAATTCGGGTAGGTTGGGCTCCGGCTCTTGCACCAAGTATCCTGACACTATAACAACACGCGTTAGACTTGCCGTGGGAGCATATCCCACGATTAGAATCCGGCGTGAGAGTAAGTAATCGGTTTAGGCTTAGAAATCGGTTGTAGGTTGAGAGTACAGAGAATGTGATACCTTTGAGGAACCCTTGGGGGTTCCTTATATAGGCAGTGAAACCCTAATGGGCTGTCACTGTTACTTCGGCCCCAAGCATAAGATAATCACCATAATTAGCTTGATTTGTATCTTCTAATTATGGTGAGTGTATATCCTATACTTCGAGGCAAATCCCAATCCTGATAAGATTATGATTCTGTCTAACCCTGTACCGGCCGTGCCGGGTCGTGGGCCACACACATCTTATGCGGCCAATGTTCATTCAAGCCCATAAGCTCAAATGTCATTAATCCAACCCATTCGTGATGGGCCGAATGCGAGTAGTACCCGTAGGCCAGGTTCATGACCCGGTTGGGGACTATACGTCATCAAAAAATCTTCTAAGTTAAACAAATCAGAAAACAGTCTTCACTTTCGGAATAAATCACTATCTTCGGAATAAACCACTTATTTTCGGATAAACAGATATATTCGGAATAACATATATATTCGGAATAACACAAATCTTTTGGATAAATTTGGATCTTCGGAAAAACTTGGATATTCGAATTAAACAGAATATTCGGATAAAATTGATATTCGGATAATTCTGGATTTTCGGATAACTGGATATTCGGATAAAATTGGGATTCGGATAAATCTGGATTTTCGGAATAACTGGATATTCGGATAAAATCTGGCTTTTCGGATAACTGGATATTCGGATAAAATATGGATTTTCGGATAACTGGATATTCGGATAAAATTTGGTCAAAAAGTTTTTCGGATAAACTTGTTTTTTCGGAATTATAAACCCTGCTCCGAAGAATAGATTTTCGGAATGATAAACCCTGTTCCGAAAATAAATTCGATTTATATGATCCCGTAACTCAAAAATTACCCAAAAACACGAAAAAAATTTATGATTTCTACCAAAATAAGTAAACCGAATGATTTGTTTACAACTTTAAACCATAAAATCACAAAAAAAATCAAGATTTGAGATGGATTATCCTAAAAACCCACTAACCCAATCAAAAACTAAACAACACGAATCAATACCTTGAATCACCCCATGGCTCTTGATACCAATTATAGAACTATGCTAATCTATGATCCTATCAAGAGGGTTGTTGTTTTTAGAGAGAGAAACTAGAGAGAGAAAGATAGAGAGAAACAATGTGTTTTATTAAAAATAAATAAACAACCAACACCCTCTCCATCAAAGGAAAGGGCTTATATAGCCAAGTCCTTAGTGGACTTGCGCCTTCCAACCCATGGACAAGCCCATGGGTTAGGATAATAAAGTAAATATAGTAACTTACTAACTACGAGCTTACAACATTTAATAATATTGTTGGAGTGACCGATACTTCTAATATACGTTAAAAACGTATTTCCAACATTATATTTGTTTAACTTGGGCTATAAGAATTACTATGCCTATATAAACATACCCTCACCCTCATTATTCAACACACCATCCCTCACTTCTTCTATCTCTGCGATCACAAGCCAAACCCACCCCAAGGGTTGTGTTTGGTTTTTCAGTTTAACTTATAATCTAGTCACAGCCCCTCTCTAGGGTTGTTAGGTAGATTTTTTCACTAGACGTTGAAGCTCGATTTACACGTACTAGCCTTACGGTTAGCTCGTTGTATTACGTGTGTACAAGAACATAATATAGTCTTACTTTAGACTATATCTTAGTGATACGGTTTTATCAATATTTGGTGTTTTGTTCTTATCTTGTAGAATCGTCATAGCTAAAAGGTACATAACCATAATTCGATTAATTATAATTGTGTTATTATGATCTTGTAAAATCACTTCCGCTATATGTGCTTTTATCTTTGTTAGGGTTTTAATAATTGTTATGTAGATAGTAAACTATCAGTGGCATCGAGAGCCGTTTTAACATGTTATAATTATCGAAAATCTAAAGTTTTTTAACTAATAATTGTTTTGAGTTAAAACTACATGTTTTTAGGTTTTCTTTTTTCAAATTTTAGGGTTTTGTTTTTTAAAATTGGTTTTTGGCCAAATTTTATAAAAAAAATTGGTATTGAAACCCTAAATTACATGTTGTATAATTTTAGATTAAATTGCATGATTAATTGTTATGTCATGTAGATTAATGGTTACGATCTGTAGAGATTTAATTGTTAAGATATTTGGGTGGGTCCGTGATGAACGTGCATGTTTTTCATGGATCATAAAATTGTATGATTATATGATTTTATTTGTTACTTGTTTAATTTGATTCAATAAATCTAGAATTAGGGAAGACTTTTATATGAATATAAAAATCTAGATTCGATGATTATTTAATAAATCGTATGCATGTGGCTATTTGATTTATTTATTGCACATATAAATTGTTATTTTGTGTTTTTGATTTAGTTTTTTTACTTGTTTATGTTAAAATTATACGAATTATTGTAAACAAGGGTTTTTTTTAAAAGAAAAATAATATGGACTAAATCATATTAAAAATTAAGATTTGTTTTAAGATCTAAATTACATAGACTTTGTGTTGATTGGTATTCGCAATAATAATTTAACGGCCTACTACTTTTGACAAACTATAAAGTGGTATAACGCACCGTTGGTCATGTACCCGGTTAAGGAAGGATGTGTTACGCCATTAGCCGCTGACCAAATTCCCGCCTCGCATGTGCGTCAAATTGAAATTACCTACGATTATTATTTGCATGATACCTTAAGGTTGATATACCGCAAATTCACATCTCAAAACACAATGAATAAGGTTATTGCTTTGTGCTTTAGTCGAGTTTTAGGAAAAGTGCGTTCTGAATAAGTTAATGGGTAAATTCTTTAAATTGGTTTAACCAATACATCAACAAAATATATGTAGAAATTTAGTCTTGTGGAAAAGTTTACTAAATGTTTTATTAAATTTATGCTATGGAGTTGTATGCATTCTTCTCCATACATTGATTTTGACATCAAAATTTATACCCTTAAACTTAAGTCGAATGCTACCTAATTGACGAGCACTTAAAATTACTATGTCGTCATATGAGATTTTTGGACGATGTTGTGATGGAAAGGAAACTTTCATAGAATGAGAATTCGCATGATAGTTTTACGTTCTTCAGATTAGACGACTTAATTAAGTTACTCAGTGAGATCTGGAAACTTAAAGCATTCAGAAGGGATGAAACATGTTTACAATACAAAAGTTATTTTGGCAATGTAAATCCCTTAAATATCTAGAAATTGCAAATTGCTTGTCAATTGAATTGTTCGACAAGTCACTATGTTGAATGCATTCATTACTAGCAGATCAACTGATGTAATGAGTCTATGTCAATATATGTTCTAAAGTTCAAGGAAAATACTATGGTTAATTTATTTACCAGGATAATTTTATTTTCTTGAAAGTATTTTATTATCGAAAATACTAATATTTTGAACTTAATTCTGTAGAAATGACTCAACCCGATAACAAGGCTTTAAGTTCGGCGTTCAAGACTTTCTTTGATCGTTCGGAACTTACTGGCCAAAACTTCAATGATTGGTATAGCTCCCTAAGACTTGTTCTGAGAGTAGCGGGTACAACTGATAACTTATCCAAGTCGTATCCGGCTGACATTGCTGAAGGAACTTCTGAAGCAGAAAGACTTGCACACGCTGCTGAAGTGTAGAAGCACTCTGATGTGGCTTGTATAATGCTTGGGAAAATTTCACCTCACCTTCAAAATAAGTATGAGATATTTTCTCCAAAACGTACGCTTGATGAACTCAAGGCAATGTTTGAGAAGCCTCAAGCTGTGGAGATCTACGACTTAGTAGATGCTTTGCATAGCTGTAAGCAAACACCTGGGAAATCCATAAGTGCACATTACATGGAAATGAGAGGTTACATGGAACAGATCATTGCACTAGGACACCCATATGATCATAATATGGCGATTAACTTGATCAATAGGTCCCTTAACAAGGACTTTAATGATTTTGTTAGGAACTATCATATGCATTGCACGGGGAAGACAGTTAATGATTTGCATGCAATGCTCATTTACTTTAAAAAGGGGTTAAAGGACAAGGCGTCTACCTCTACTCCTCAAGTACTAACCATACAAAAGGGTAGAGTGACTAAGCCAAAACCACAAGCGAACAAAATGAAAGGCAAAGGCAAAGTTGATAAGGGCAAGCAAGTTGCGACATATCAGAAACCTAAGCAGAACTTTGCTAAGAAGAATCAATCTCAAAAGAATGAGACTTGTCACCATTGCGGAGCAAGTGGTCACTGGAAGAGGAATTGCCCTCTTTACCTCGATGAGTTGTGAGAAAGTAAGAAGAAGAAGAAGTCTGAGCTAAGTGTTGCAGCTCTAACACCCCCACAAATGCTATGCGCAGCGGAACTACAACATTTGGGTGCTAGGCAGTTATCATCACACACAAACTATATCAAACTACTCAAAGAGACGTAAAAGCTTAAACATAAATTTAAACATTTCTAAAACATACAAGTCTACAGTTTTCCAAATCCCAAGATGATACAAAACAGAGTTTGCGTTTGGTCCCCACTGAATCTCAACCCCAAAAGATACATTTTTGTTCACATGACAGAAAATAAAAGAGTTTCAAGTTAAATAAGGGTGGAAAAACAAGTAGACCGCCAAGACACACACAACTCCCATTCTTTCCATGCTCCATGCTATACATCATCGATTACCTGAAACACATGCTAAATTGGGTCAACAAATAATGTTGAGTGGAATTCATAGGTTTTACAATCTCATTTTGAACATAAGTGTTATAAAAATCAATCACGATTATTTATAGAATTATCGATCAAACAATCTATTATCAACGTTATTACAATTGTGTTTAAGCTCATGACACTAATCCGTTAACTCAATCACCCGCGTATAATTACCGGCATGATTAAGATGAAACCAGTGCCCCTTCTAAAGGCATTAGTTGCAATTATACCTTATTTCTTATCACAAGTTATCCGTCCGTAGGGGGTACTCAACGTACTAGCCCTAGTCTCGGATAGGGTCATCAACCCCATAGTACTATCAATTGTATAAGCGGCTATTTTCAATCCACATGAGGATTAAACAATAGTTAATAGTTCATGAATATAGGGTCTTATGCAACTAGGTACTCAACACAATTTAGGCAACTTCGGGTCCAACAATCATTCATGTCTTATGTTCATTTTATAAAAACTAGCATGCATCTCCCTCGCGGGTAAAAACAATTTAAAACAGTAGTAAGCGAGGCTACAAATTCACACCTTATATATAGAAGTAGTCGACGTTACAGATGACGATCACTGACGATGAGGATGCCCGGGAAAATCAACACCTAACAAACAACGCGTAATGAGTCAACTCATTTATATAACTTTAAGTACTGTATAATACATACATGTTAGTCAATTGTCATAATTACAAACTCACACCAAAACCAAACAAGTAGTTGTTACTAGATTTGTACGATCCATCTACGTTATTAAAGTTACTACCCTTTTTACGATTTCGCCGATACTTACCAAAAGTATGGGATGTTTTATATGACTTAAGCACTTTTATAAAATTTAAGAAAATTCATAAAGATACCTCATGACCTGTATAAGACCCATTTTTAATCCCATGAAAAGTTTTCATATCTATGACTCATTACTTAATACATTACTAGACATACATATTTTGGACTGATTTTGCACATTGACCATGTTGGACTTGTTTGACCCATTTAAAATACACCATTGACTACTTTGACTCCTAAGTCCAAAAATAGACTCACAAATGCAGGTTTGAAACCAAAAAACAACTTTCAATCATTTACCAAACTCTATCTATGGTCCCCGGGATTTGACCTAAAACCAAACACAATTTCGGATTATGTTGATTTCTCATCTCCCGGTACACGAACTTTCAAAATATCATAACTTTTGATTCGTTAGGAGTCGTAAGCTCTTTCTTATACCAAATCGAAGCTAAAACAAAGCTCTAAAACTACATACTATGTTTATGACCTGTATTTAGACTTAAGATTTTCAAAAATACCCTTAAACAATCTGCCTAAAAATTACTACTTCAAAATCACCTTAGCACTTGTTTCCAAACCATTTTAACGACACCTAGCCCTAACTTAACCACTCATGACCATTACTAAACACATTAATCAGTCCCTAACACCTAGAACATCAAATCCTCTCTAAAACCCATTTACCAAATCAAGCATGCAATGTGTTTAACCCATTCAAACACAATTAAAACATCAATCTAAACACAAACCCACAAACAAAATAATCAAACACCATGATCCACCAAACACCCCCATTTGGCAGTGGGGTGTTGGTAATCAAAACACCCAAACCAAACAAGTTTTGGTTAATTCAAATGGTGAATTAACATAATCTAAACATCAATCAAACATTCATTAAGTTTAATTACACAAAATCAAACTTTTGAAAAATCTTTTAATTTTTAGAAAATCATGTTAATGCATGTTAGATTAAACCTTGGAAAAACACTTACTAAATGATTAGAAAATGTGGTATTTAATTAGTTTTGATCAAAAAAAGAAAAAAAAATGAATTGTGGTGGTGGTGGTGGTATGGCCGACGACCAAAGGAGAAGAGAGGGAAGAAGGGTGAAATTTTTTGAGTGTTTTTGTGTTGTGTGTGTTCTTGTTTTCCTTTTGTAAAGTTTTAGGGGCCTTTTGTGCAATCTAGGCATTCTTTTGGCCTCATATTTAATCGACCTCAACATTTTGCAGGAAATGACTTATTAGTCGACTTGGAAAATTTTTCAGGAGTCGGGGGTCGTCCCGAACACTCCAAAATACTTTTAGAACAATTTAAACGCACCCGGAAAGAAATAAAACGCACCCGACTCGACTTAACACGAACCAAAAATAAAATTCTCGAAAAATTATAATATCGGTAAAGCGACAATAAAACATAAAAATTGGGCATCCGTCGGGATGGTAGTCGTCATCGTTCTTCTTAAATCGTCAATCGTCAAGATTACGACCTCAAACCTCGGTTTTAACTAAAACGACAAAATATATAATAAACAAAATTTCTTATAAATTTCAAAAATATTCGAAATTTAGGGTAAGATGAGTGACCTCGGTTTCTGGGTATTACATCCACCCCTCCTTAAAGAGAGCGACGTCCCGGCGCTCGCCTCTTCTTATACTCACATTTCGTGCCGCTGTAACAGATGAGGATATCTCTCCTTGAAGAAGTCCTCACGTTCCCAAGTGTATTCCGGTCCACGTCTAGAATTTCATCGTACCTTCACAATGGGAATTTTACTGTGCTTCAACCTTTTAACCTCTCGTTCCATAATCTCCACTGGTTCCTCCACGAAATACATTTTTATCGTAAAGTTGAATCCCGTCCAAAGGAATCACCAATTCCTTATCCGCCAAGCTTTTCTTCAAATTCGATACGTGAAACGTGTCGTGAATAGCACTAAGCTCATTCGGAAATTCTAACTTATACGCTACCGGTCCAATTCGTTTAACGGTCTTGAATGGTCCAATATACCTTGGACTCAACTTTCCTTTCTTCCCAAAACGAATCACACCCTTCCATGGCGAAACCTTAAGCATGACCATGTCTCCGACCTCAAATTCCAACGGTTTCCTCCTATTATCGACATAACTCTTCTGTCGGCTTCTTGCAGCAAGTAAACGGTTCTTAATTTGCATAATCTTCTCTGTCGTCTCCAAAATCATCTCGGGCCCAGTCAACTGACTCTCTCCCACTTCGCTCCAACACACAGGAGATCTACACTTCCTTCCATACAACGCTTCAAATGGTGCAGCCTTAATGCTCGCATGATAACTGTTATTATACGAAAACTCCACTAAAGGCAAGTGGCGTTCCCAACTTCCTTCGAAATCAATCACGCATGCTCGGAGCATGTCCTCTAACGTCTGAATAGTTCGTTCGCTTTGGCCATCAGTTTCAGGGTGATATGTCGTGCTCAAACTCAATTCGGTGCCCATCGCACGTTGAAGAGATTTCCAAAATTCCAAAGTAAACTTGTTATCGCGATCCGAAATGATCGATAAAGGTACACCATGTCGACAAACAATCTCCTTCACGTACACACTAGCAAGTTTCTCCATGCTGTCCATCTTCTTTATAGGTAATAAGTGAGCAGATTTCGTTAATCTATCCATTATTACCCAAATCATATCACAACCACTAAAAGTTCTCGGTAAACCCGTCACGAAATCCATATCAATCTTCTCCCATTTCCATTCTGGGATCTGAGGTTGTACCAACAATCCAGGCGGTCTCTTATGTTCAGCTTTAACCTTCGCGCAAGTCAAACACTTACTGACGTAACGAGCAATCTCTGTCTTCATATTCGACCACCAATAGACTTTCTTCATATCATGATACATCTTATCCGCTCCAGGATGTATCGAGTACTTCGATTTATGAGACTCATTCATAACCAAATCTCGTACTCCAGGCATTCCTTCCTCGGATGGACATAGCGGTAACCAAATCCGATTCTCGAAATATCTCAGCCCGTCTGACTTAACCACAAAAAGAGGTTTCTATAGTCTTCCCAGATTCTCAGCACCAACATTTTCTTCCATTAATCCCTTCTCTTGAGCCTTCAATATTGATCCGGTCAAATCAACACCCTCAGTCATCACTAATGCTCTGACTCTCAAAGGTTTCTCTCTATCCTTCCTACTAAGTGCATCCGCCACCATGTTCGCCTTGCCAGGATGGTAGCGAATCTCGCAGTTATAGTCACTCAGTAGTTCCACCCATCGTCTTTGTCTCATATTCAACTCCTTCTGGTCCAATATGTGTTGCAAACTCTTGTGGTCAGTGAATACAACACACTTAGTCCCATACAAATAGTGTCTCCACAACTTTAGCGCAAAAACTACAGCTCCCAATTCCAAATCATGCGTAGTGTAGTTTTCCTCATGCTACCTTAATTGTCTCGACGCGTAAGCGATCACCTTCTCACGCTGCATCAAAACAGCTCCATAACCTTTATGAGACGCGTCACAATAAACCATGAAGTCTTCGATTCCTTCTGGCAATGACAAAATCGGAGCAGAACACAATTTGTTCTTAAGTGTTTTGAAAGCGATTTCTTCATCATTTCCCCATTCAAACACCCGATTCTTCTCAGTAAGCTTGGTCAATGGCTTTGCAATCAATGAAAACCCTTCGATGAATCTCCGATAATAACCAGCTAAACCAAGAAATTGTCGAACTTCAGTCGGCGTTGTCGGTGCCGACCATTCCTTAATTGCCTCTACCTTGACAGGATCCACACGAACTCCTTCGCTATCAATCACATGCCCAAGAAATTGTACAGACTCCAACCAAAATTCACACTTGGAGAATTTCGCGTACAGCTTCTCTTTCTTCAGCAGCTCCAATATCGTCCTCAAGTGCTTCTCATGTTCTTCTTTGCTCTTGGAGTAAATAAGAATATCATCAATGAATACAATGACAAACTTATCCAAATACGGCTTGCACACTCGATTCATAAGATCCATGAACACTACAGGCGCATTCGTTAACCCAAAAGGCATCACTCGGAATTCAAGATGTCCATATGGCGTACGAAAAGCAGTTATAGGAATATCCTCCTCTCTAACTCGCAGTTGATGATACCCTGATCTCAAGTCAATCTTTGAGTACACACAGGAACCTTGCAACTGATCAAATAAATCATCAATCCTCGGCAATGGATATCGATTCTTAACCGTCAATTTGTTAAGCTCTCGATAGCCGATACACATTCTAAACGACCCATCCTTCTTCTTTACAAACAACACAAGCGCTCCCCATGGTGATGAACTCGGTCGAATAAACCCCTTATCCATCAATTCTTTCAATTGATCAGATAACTCATTCAATTCTGATGGTGCCAATCGATAAGGTGCACGAGCAACTGGTGCAGCTCCTGGCATCAAATCGATCCAAAATTCTACTTCACGAGAGGGCGGTAAGCCCGGCAACTCATCAGGAAAAACCTCTGAATACTCTTGAATCACAGGCACCTCTTCCAACTTTGTCTCTACATCACCATCACTAGAAATCTGCGCCAGAAACACATCGCATCCTTCTTCCACATACCTCATCATCTTCAGGCAAGATATCACTTTCAGACGAGAAGTACATTCATTACCCTTCACGGTCAAAACCCTATTCCTCAACGGGATTTGAACTAACCTTTCTCCATAAACAATCATCGCACTATGCGCCATTAACCAATCCATCCCAACGATCACGTCGAAAGATCCTAGCTCTATAGGCATTAAGTCGATATTAAAGGCATAATTCCCTAACTTCAAGGTACACCCTCTTAGTATAGAATTAGTACTAACAATCTTTCCATCGGCTAATTCCACATTATAGTTAGTCGTTAGCATTACCGGTTCTCTATTGATAAGACGACTAAATTTTACATCTACAAAGCTTTTGTCGGATCCAGAATCAAATAATACACTAGCATAACGAGCGTCAAGTAGAAACGTACCGGTCACCACATTCGGGCCTTGTGGTTTATCAGCGGTACCTACTCGATATACAGCAGCAGCATTATTTCCTCCATGCCTATTCCCAGTTTTGTGGCAGTTTCCTTGCTTGTGCCCCCTTTTTTCCACATCCAAAACAAACCATTACCCTCGTGGAATTTGCCCTTGTAGCCACTCCTCTAGATCAACAATCTGTAACTTTATGACCCGCCTTTCCACACTTGCTACATGCAGGAGGACAATTCCCAACATGGTACAAGTTACAACGACCACAATGAGGATTGATATTTACTCCTCTGGGGGCAGTAGCAGCTCTCATCCCATCATTCCTTCTCTGGTTGAACTGTTGATTACGATTCTGACCTTGGTTGTTGTTGCGATTACCCCCACGATTCTGACCTTGCGATTGATTCCCCTGAGCAGCTTCCCATTTCCTTTTGTTTCCCTCAGCAATGTAATCTTTCTTGTCTTTCAACTTGACATCCATCAGTGCATGAGCCATTTGAACGGCTTCATCAAATGATCCAGGCTTTGACGAAGTTGTCTCACCCTTAATGTTGCTCGACAAACCCTTGATGTACTGTTTCATCTTCTTGCGATCATCGGCGAAAGCATCAGGACACAATAGGCTTAACTCGTTAAACCTCCTTGTATAAGCAGTGATGTCATTGTTCTTCAAAGACAAGTGCCTCAACTCGTCCTCTAACTGACCCAGCTCCTCCTCGGGACAAAACTTCTTAGTCAAAAGTGCCTTGGTTGCAGCCCAAGTTCTTCCATTTGCTACCGCTAATCCGACAGTAGCCACCTGGTTGTTCCACCAGCTTAAGGCATCATCAAGAAAAGTAGCAGCTGCAAATTTAACTTTGTTTGCCTCAGAGCACGCACTGATTTCGAAAGTGCTTTCAATCTTCTCCAACCATCTACGTAGTTCCAAAGCTCCACCGGTACCACGAAACTGTGTGGGACCACATTTCACAAAACCGGCATACGAACACTCCCTAGGGGCTTGTTGTCTTTCCACATTTCCACCTTGACCTTGGTTTCGGTTTGCACGATCTGCCTCAAGAGCATTGGCGATTGCCTCTTGAATCATAGTGTTCACACGGTTAGCTGTCAACTTTGGAGGCATGGTGAAGTCTCAATTACACCTCTCTACAAAGACAGTGAAAATAGAAAATAAGGTAAGTATACACATCAAGATTAAGAAGGATTTCTCTTTCAAGACATAATATAAGTACAACAACACATCACGACAAGGTTATTAATATTCATAAATCACATCACAAAAGAGCAAATTCAAGACTTATCATAGATTATGAAAGGTAAACATGGATTGCATTAATAGATCAACCAAAATCTGTGACAAGTAATGCCACTACAACCATACACCAACAAACTTAAAGTCATCAAGTTTTCATCACAATACCATCATACAGGAGTCTAAACTAGTTCGATTACAACGATCAAAGATAAAATAAAATACAAGTAACTAGTCGCGTGGTGATCCACATGACCTCTTGGATGGTGGTTCTTCTTCATCCTCTTCGGGCTCTTCGTCACTGTCTTCTTCTTCCTCGTCCATCTTCCTCTTCCCTTTATCAATCGGCTCACACTCAGTCACCTTCTTTGTTCCAGGAGTAGATCCTAACTCCGATGCTACCTGATTCCCTATAGTGACACACTCACCCCTGGCGGGTGGTTGAACCATGAAATCATTAACCTCCAGCTCAGAGTCATCCACAAATCTCCAATCTTGCGGCAGGGATGATCTAACACGGTGCTCCCAACTCTGCATCCTAACCAACCTAGCCTTGTCTTCCTTAACCCGCTCAAGACTTGTACTCAAAGTCGCTATCATCGATCTCAAACTGTTAATATCACTCTTATTCACTGCTCCATCGAACTCAGCCCTTACAGTCCTTGCCAATAGTTTCTGATGTGCTCTTTCATTTTCCTCAAACCTTTTGATTACTCTAGTCTCCACCACATAACGTTCGTACATTAACCTGTCCATTCTTCTCAAACGATTTTCAGATTCCCAATAATTCCTTGGCCTTGGAAAATAAACTTTCGCAAAATTTTCATGAAGAGAACGCGATCTAGATGCATCACTGGATTCCGCACCAAACTCATTACTTACCCGAACAAACCCCGGTACAGTCCTCAGATAATCCTTACAAATAGCCATTGGGGAACGAATAGGTTGCTGATCATAACGGCCTGTTGGAGGCACTTCATATCCTTTTGGTGAATTTGGGGATTGAACCAAATCGGGCTCGGTCTGACCGACGGCATTTCCTGGAATTCCGTCGTCCACCGGATCCTCCTCCTCGGAATCCTCTCCACCATCGTCACTAACGCTGAAGTTGTCTACATCACTTTCATCATTGTCATTTGCCGGCTCTATCGCTTCTTCTTGAGCTATCCATCCATTGTCACCATTCGGCGGGTTCGGAGGAAACGGTCCCCCTTCGTATCCCACGACAAATTCGTCTCCATTTCTGTTAGGCGGTACCTCGGCCATCTCTGCAATAACAGAAAATTTTTTAGGGTACGTAAGATTATTATTCAATATTTATAAATAAATGCATGCAAATGCAATGCAAAGGTGGTACAAATGCCCAAAATGCGATAATATGATGCTCATGCATATGCAATACAAGAATTACGGTATCGAGTACTCCACGTACGATTTCAATGTTTACATATCTTAGTTCAATATTTACGTAATAAATACTCATACATTCACTTCAATTCAAAAGGTATACATCTATACCATCAATACTAATAGTAAATCTTACCGGAGCCATGCAGGATAGTTGTGTGCTTGGACAATTTCTTACGACACCAAAAGTTATAGTTTAGGATTTTTCAAAAGACCTAGTTCTCTATAACTCATGGCTCCGATACCAATCTCTAACACCCCCACAAATGCTATGCGCAGCGGAACTACAACATTTGGGTGCTAGGCAGTTATCATCACACACAAGCTATATCAAACGACTCAAAGAGACGTAAAAGCTTAAACATAAATTTAAACATTTCTAAAACATACAAGTCTATAGTTTTCCAAATCCCAAGATGATACAAAACAGAGTTTGCATTTGGTCCCCACTGAATCTCAACCCCAAAAGATACATTTTTGTTCACATGACAGAAAATAAAAGAGTTTCAAGTTAAATAAGGGTGGAAAAACAAGTAGACCGCCAAGCCACACACAACTCCCATCATTTGCATGCTCCATGCTATACATCATCGATTACCTGAAACACATGCTAAATTGGGTCAACAAATAATGTTGAGTGGAATTCATAGGTTTTACAATCTCATTTTGAACATAAGTGTTATAAAAATCAATCACGATTATTTATAGAATTGTCGATCAAACAATCTATTATCAAGGTTGTTACAATTGTGTTTAAGCACATGACACTAATCCGTTAACTCAATCACCCGCGTATAATTACCGGCATGATTAAGATGAAACCAGTACCCCTTCTAAAGGCATTAGTTGCAATTATACCTTATTTCTTATCACAAGTTATCCGTCCGTAGGGGGTACTCAACGTACTAGCCCTCGTCTCGGATAGGGTCGTCAACCCCATAGTACTATCAATTGTATAAGCGGCTATTTTCAATCCACACGAGGATTAAACAATAGTTAATAGTTCATGAATATAGGTTCTTATGTAACTAGGTACTCAACACAATTTAGGCAACTTCGGGTCCAACAATCATTCATGTCTTATGTTCATTTTATAAAAACTAGCATGCATCTCCCTCGCGGGTAAAAATAATTTAAAACAGTAGTAAGCGAGGCTACAAATTCACACCTTATATATAGAAGTAGTCGACGTTACAGATGACGATCACTGACGATGAGGATGCCCGGGAAAATCAACACCTAACAAACAACGCGTAATGAGTCAACTCATTTATATAACTTTAAGTACTGTATAATACATACATATTAGTCAATTGTCATAATCACAAACTCACGCCAAAACCAAACAAGTAGTTGTTACTAGATTTGTACGATCCATCTACGTTATTAAAGTTACAACTCTTTTTACGATTTCGCCGATACTTACCAAAAGTATGGGCTGTTTTCTATGACTTAAGCACTTTTATAAAATTTAAGAAAATTCATAAAAATACCTCATGACCTGTATAAGACCCATTTTTAATCCCATGAAAATTTTTCACTTCTATGACTCGTTACTTAACACATTACTAGACGTACATATTTTGGACTGATTTTGCACATTGACCATGTTGGACTTGTTTGACCCATTTAAAATACACCATTGACTACTTTGACTCCTAAGTCCAAAAATAGACTCACAAATGCAGGTTTGAAACCAAAAACCAACTTTCAATCATTTACCAAACTCTATCTATGGTCCCCGGGATTTGACCTAAAACCAAACACAATTTCGGATTATGTTGATTTCTCATCTCCCGGTACACGGACTTTCAAAATATCATAACTTTTGACTCGTTAAGAGTCGTAAGCTCTTTATTATACCAAATCGAAGCTAAAACAAAGCTCTAAAACTACATCCTATGTTTATGACCTGTATTTAGACTTAAGATTTTCAAAAATACCCTTAAACAATCTGCCTAAAAATTACTACTTCAAAATCACCTTAGCACTTGTTTCCAAACCATTTTAACGACACCTAGCCCTAACTTAACCACTCATGACCATTCCTAAACACATTAATCAGTCCCTAACACCTAGAACATCAAATTCTCTCTAAAACCCATTTAACAAATCAAGCATGCAATGTGTTTAACCCATTCAAACACACCTAAAACATCAATCTAAACACAAACCCACAAACAAAATAATCAAACACCATGATCCCATAAACACCCCCATTTGGCCGTGGGGTGTTGGTGATCAAAACACCCAAACCAAACAAGTTTTGGTTAATTCAAATGGTGAATTAACATAATCTAAACATCAATCAAACATGCATTAAGTTTAATTACACAAAATCTAACTTTTGAAAAATCTTTTAAATTTTGGAAAATCATGTTAATGCATGTTGGATTAAAACTTGGAAAAACACTTACTAAATGATTAGAAAAAGTGGTCTTTAATTAGTTTTGATCAAAAAAAGAAAAAAAATGAATTGTGGTGGTGGTGGTGGTATGGCCGACGGCCAAAGGAGAAGAAAGGGAAGAAGGGTGAAAATTTTTGAGTGTTTTTGTGTTGTGTGTGTTCTTGTTTTCCTTTTGTAAAGTTTTAGGGGCCTTTTGTGAAATTTAGGCATTCTTTTGGCCTCATATTTAAACGACCTCAACATTTTGCGGGAAATGACTTATTAGTCGACTTGGAAAATTTTGCGAGAGTCGGGGGTCGTCCCGAGCACTCCAAAATACTTTTAGAGCAATTTAAACGCACCCGAAAAGAAATAAAACGCACCCGACTCGACTTAACACGAACCAAAAATAAAATTCTCGAAAAATTATAATATCGATAAAGCGACAATAAAACATAAAAGTTGGGCATCCGTCGGGATCGTAGTCGTCATCGTTCTTCTTAAATCGTCAATCGTCAAGATTACGACCTCAAACCTCGGTTTCAACTAAAACGATAAAATATATAATAAACAAAATTTCTTAAAAATTTCAAAAATATTCGTAATTTAGGGTAAGATGAGTGACCTCGGTTTCTGGGTATTACAGTAGCTTCAGGTTACTTATTTATGATTGAATTATTTAATTTGACATACAAGTTAAATTCCTGGGTATATGATACGAGATGCGGTATTAACATTTGTAATATGCTGCAGGGATTTAAGCTGGAAAAGAAGCTATCCTATGGGGAGCAATATCTGCAAGTGGGCAATGAAGCACAACCAGCTGTTGAAGCTATAGGAACGTTTAATTTAGTTTTACCTTCGGGTTTAGTACTGATTTTGAACAATTGTCATTATGCACCTTCAATTGTTAGGGGTGTTATTTCCTTTTCTTGTTTGTTGAATATTGGATTTATTCACACTATTGATAATAATAGAATTTATGTTTTCAAAGATGGTATTTTCTATTTTAATGCAATTTATGTGAATGGTATGTTTGAAATAGAGATGCATGATAATTCCAAGTATGATAATAATTATGTATTTAGCATGAGTAAGAAGAGAAAGTTTGAAAAGAACTCTTCTTATCTTTGGCATTGTAGACTTGCCCATATTGGGAAGACACGCATACAGAAGCTTCAATGTGAAGGGCTTTGGAAAATATCAATGATGAATCATTTGATAAATGCGAGTCTTGTATCTATTAAAAGATGACCAAGAAACCTTTTAATAGCAATATTGAAAGAGCTACTAATCTACTTGGTTTAATTCACACTGATGTGTGTGGACCACTTATACATGTGTTAAAGAAAGGTGCTAGCTACTTCTTAACATTTACGGATGATTATAGCCGTTATGGATATGTTTATTTACTTAAACGTAAACATGAGGTATTTGAAATATTCAAAGTGTTTAAATCAGAAGTAGAATTGCAACTAGGAAAGAAGATTAAAGCTATTCGTTCTAATAGAGGTGGTGAATATTTAAGTCAAAAGTTTAAAGATTATCTAAGTGAGAATTGAATTATTCACATCTTACTTCTCCTTATACTCCACAAAAAAATGGTGTATCCGAAAAGAGAAATCGTACACTATTAGATATAGTGCGATCTATGTTTAATCTTATAACTTTACAAGTATCCTTTTGGGACAATGCCTTATAATCAGTGGTTCGTATTTTAAATATGGTTCCCACGAAGAAGGTTAATAAGACACCATATGAAGTATGGCATGGAAAACCGCCATACTTGTCTTATTTAAAGGTCAGTGGTTGCGAGGCGTATGTGAAACGTGAATTAGGGTGACAAACTCCAACAACGATCTGTAAAATGTATCTTTGTAAGATACCCTAAGGAAACTATGGGTTACTATTTATATTATCCACCTGAGAACAAAGTTATTGTTGCTAGGTATGGAGACCTCCTTGAAAGTCATCTTGTAAATCAAGAAATCAGTGGGAGAAATTATGATCTTGAAGAGATTCATCTAGATACATTACCTTCTGAAAATACTAGCGAAATAATTCCTGTAGAACTAGAAAGTCTGGCAGTTCCACCGGAGTTAGTTCCTCTGCGTAGATCTGAAAGGATTAAAAACACAAATAGCAATATATGTTTTAATATAGAGGATGATGATGAAGTAGGGGATCTTGAAGAACCTGTTAATTATAAATCTGCCATGCTTGATCCTGAGAAGGATAAGTGGATGGTTGCTATGGATGAGGAAATGAAATCCATGAAAGTAAATGATGTTTGGATTCTTGTAGATCTACCACCGAATGCTAAAGTAGTGAGACATAAGTGGATATATAAGAAGAAAACCGACATGGATGGCAAAACAAAATCCTATAAAGCTCGTTTAGTAGCTAAAGGTTTTACTCAAACTTTTGGCATAGACTACGAGGAGACATTTTCTCCTGTAGCAGACCTAAGAGCAATTAGGATTCTCATAGCTATAGCAGCATACTATGACTATGAGATATGGCAACTGGATGTTAAAATTGCCTTCTTGAACGGTCGCTTAGATGAAGACATCTATATACAACAACCGGAAGGGTATATTGATCCTAAAAATCCAAAACATGTATGTAAACTTCAAAGATATATATATGGTTTGAATCAAGCATCACGTCAATGGAATAAACGATTTGATGAAGAAATCAAAAAGTTCGGATTTATTCAAAATCATGATGAGCCATGTGTATATCGCGAAGCTAGTGGGAGTGATGTAGTATTTTTAGTCCTATATGTTGATGACATATTAATTATGGGAAGTAACATTCCAAGACTTAAAGCTGTTAAGGATTATCTTGGTAAATGTTTTTCTATGAAGGATTTAGGAGAAGCTGCATACATTCTGGGAATTAAGATCTATCGAGATAGGAGTAGACGGTTAATTGTTCTTAGTCAAGATGCTTATATTGACAAGATATTGAAGAAGTATAATATGCATAATTCCAAGAAAGGTTTTCAACCTATGGAAGTTAAGCATAATTTAAGTCATGAGATGGATACATCAACTTCTCAAGAGGAGGCATACATGCGAAAGGTGCCTTATGCTTCGGCTGTAGGATCTATTATGTATGTTGTAAGATGCACAAGGCCTGATGTGGCATTTGCTCAGAACTTGGCTAGTCGTTACCAACAGAATCCAGGGAAGCTCCACTAGACTGCAGTTAAACATATTCTAAAGTATTTGAGGAGTACGAAACAAACTTTTTTGGTATTCGGAGGGAAACCAGACACAGAACTAAATGTGACAGGATTCTGTGATGCGTCCTGGAAATGTGATAAAGACGATACGAAGTCTCAGACGGGTTACGTGTTTGTCATCAATGGAGGATCAGTTGATTGGAAGAGCAAGAAGCAGACAACGATTGCAATACACGCTGCTCAATCTGAGTACATGGCTGCTTCAGAAGCTGCAATGGAAGCTGTTTGGATTAAGAAGTTTATTGGAGATCTTAGAGTGATGCCTTCAATTAAAGAACCTTTTTATATATATTGTGACAACTCTGTTGCAATAATATTCGCCAATGATTCTGGAGTCATGAAAGGCGCCAGACACTTTAAGCGTAGACATCACTACATCCGAGAACAAGTGGAAGCTCGTGAAATCAAATTAATAAAAGTACACACAGATGATAACGTAGCTGATCCTTTTACTAAGGCTTTGCCTAGACCAAAGGTAGTTAAGCATACCAAGGCTATTGGGCTGTAACTATCTAGCGAACTCATGCAATAAATTTGTGATTAATATTTGGATAAAGGATGCTAAGATATTATTATTTAATGAAATAAATATTGAGTTTCTTTTATTCTTGTTATTTAATTTTGTATCCTATTTTACATGTTTTAATCCATAAATAAATTTGTTATGCTAAATGTCCGTTGTCGATTAATAATGGGAATATTATTAAATTAAGACAATTCGAAATTGCGATAGAGTATACTTGAAAGTATAATGATCGATTTTGGATGATATTTGATGAATTGAATATTGGACTTATCCCAACTATATGATTTTACTTTATGGATCTTTGTCATCAAGTAAATCATAAGTAGTTATCCTTAGACCTGAGATACCAGGAAATTGTGTTGAATCTAGTGCATTTTGTGGAATAATCTAACGCTAAACGTAACTGGTAGCTATAAGGGTTATTTTCAGAAGTGTTGCAAAATTCATAAGTTTTGCTTGTAGTCAATATGGAATTAATTTCCTCCAATTTTGTTTTGGAGTTATAATACAGCTGGGGCCCTTGTGGGATTAATAAGATGTTTGTGTGGCTGCACCCAAATTTGTTTGGGTAATCTTACTGAATTTGTGAACGAGAAACAGAATGGTTAATGAAAGGAATGACTGAGATCCATATCCTTATTAACGTTGTATTTGAAATAAAAGGATAATAATAATGATGAATCGTTAAAAGGTTTTATCCAGGAGACCGTACTCGAGTTGTACTAGAGACATTGGTAGTGTAACTAAACGCTAGTCAATGTAATCATGATATTCAAAATATGTCCAAGTGGGAGCTGAAAGTTTATGGACTTATATTTAATAGTCGTGTGTTAGGATCGAACTCGAGATTACGGGATTGCACTTAATACGTAAAGAGTTAACTTATTTAATAAATATGTTTATTAAATTAAATCGAGCTAGTAAAACCCGCATACTTTTACCATGAACAGTACACTTAGTAAACATACGAACCAATTTAAACTTTCATTTTAAAGCATGAACACGTGTCATGAATATTAATTACATAAACTATGTACGTGTCATTGCACGATAATTATTAAGTACGTGGTATTACGCGATAATTATTAATCATAATAATTATAATCACGAACATGAAATCATGAACATTAAATCACGAACATGAACTACGTATATATTTATTATTAGACGATAAATATCGATTACTTACAAGTATTTATTATAACACGAATAATAAATTACGAACTAACACGAAAATACTAACGAACGAGCACGTGAATTACTAAACATGAAATTTGAACGGGTTTTCCCTTTGGGGGCCTTATAGCCGTGGACACAAAGAGCAAGGGAGGGCCCAAGCGCATTTAAAGTTTAATTAAGGGAAAAACTAATCACAGACTTTTCATTTATCATGATTTTTCAAAATAATTAAAACCCCTAGCCTCCCTTTGCCTCACCCTTTGCCGCCGGCTACCAAGAACACGAAAGGTGGTGTTGATTGATTTTGGTGATTGATATTCGGGTGATTAGTGTTCGTGTTATTAATCCTCATTTGATTCACGTATTCGGTAACCTTTTTAATCCTTTTCTTTTATCCTTGTAATTGAATCAAGAACACATGATTATATAGATCTTAAAATCAAGTAATAAACATGTTAGATAAATAAAAAAACATAAAAGAGGGGTTTGTGGTTCGGGTTTTGTTTGGCCGACGCATGAACCGAAAGCCATAGGGGTGGGAATCGGGTCGGGTTGGTCGAGTTCGGGTTATTCGGGTCGGATCGAAGTCGGGTCAAGGCTAAAAATAGTTTACCCGAACCCGACCCGATTTGAACTCGGGTTAGTCGGGTTCGGGTCTAATCGGGTTCAGGACTAACCCGAATTGAAATTTCAACCCGACTAACCCGACCCAAATAGTCTCGGGTCGGGTTCGGGGTCGGGTCGGGTCAGAAAAAATGACACCCCTAATCACCACCAACCAAGACCTCAAGGTCTTGGTGGGGTTTTGCTGTCTCGGCCGCAAGAAAACAAGGAACCCCGACTCACGTCACGTCGGGGTGTGTTTGGGCCTGTGTGGGTCTCGGCAGCATATCAGCACCACCGGTTATAGACCCGTGGCTGTTGTTGGTCTCTCGATGGGAACACGAAGCAAGGCAGGGGGAACCACCGGTTATAGACGGTGGTGACTTTGCACTAGCTGTGGCAATCGGCTAGGCCGGGTAGCCACTGCTAAGGGGGTGTTTGGTTCAGTCTAGTTCAAGGGGATCCAGTCCGGTTTACGTTTGGTATAAAATTAAAACACGGGTTTGGTTCATGACTAATTTTTAGATGTTTACATTTTACAAGTTATATTATTTTAACAAGAAAAAATTAATTAATTAAATCATGGCTAGTAATTAATTTAATTTAACATGGACTTAGGTTATAATTATTTTAGAAATAATACATGTTTTAACCTAAGTATTTTTTATCATTTAATTTAGACTATTATATAAATTAATTATTTAAAACATGGACTATAATTAATTAATAAACATGACTTAGGTTATAATTAATAAAATATTAATACATGTTTAACCTAAGTATTTTATATGCTCAAATTTAATTAAATCATGCTTATATTTAATTAAATCGTATAACCTATAGTTTATTAAATTAATATGATATTATTAATAAACTATACTAATAATTACATGACTTATGATATTTAACCTGTAAACTTAAGCTTATATTATTAGCTTATTAATCCAGCTTATTTCTAAATATGGAAACTTTCTATTTCAGGAAACTTGCTAATTTTGGAAACTTTCTATTTTTAGAAATTGATCTACTTTTAGAAACTGATCTATTTTTGGAAACTTTCTATTTTTGGAAACTTTCTATTTTTGGAAACCTGCTATTTTTAGGAAGTTACTTATTATTACACAACAAGTATAATAATACAAGAATACAAGTTAATACTTAATCATAATACATGAAATACATGATAAACACAATATAACGTTAAAATCAGTAAAACAAGACAAGAACATATAAAACAAGCTAAGACATGATATAATCAGTTACGTACTTAGTAAACAGAATACTTATACATGTCCCCTATTTATGTAGCATTAGTGAGGTCGGAGTAGGACTTTCATCCTTTCGTCTTTCCTCGTTCACTGGACACAAGGTACGAATTTTCCGTCCTTCAGTATGGACATTCTTTTCTTATTAGGATTCCCCGTTTGCAGCCAACTGTTTTCCTAGTATTATTTTATATGTTTGATACTTATGTTAGAATAATTGCCTAAGCCATATACATGCATGACCAGTGTCACCTAGTTATGGAGGTACCACAACCATAACACTGGAGGCACCAATGTTATGACTTCCCCACAGCGGAGTGATTGCTCGTGGCGTCCCTTTTTAGTTTTGGCCATTATATTATATTATCATGTGGGGCGTATGGGTGCATCCTAGTTACATGTTTTATAGGATTTTCATGGTGAATGCGATGTGTGCCTTGCATCCTTCACAAGGAGTTGATCCCTCCTACCCAGACTATTTAAATAGAGGCAAACCCTCTAATTGCATGACGAGGTCTCCCCTTCAAGTATTCATGCACGGTGGAACCTCATGACCTATATGGGATATTGGCTAATTAATACATATTTTACATAAAAACACAAGTATTTTCAAACTATAAAACAAGTTTTATGAACATGTTTCCAGGTTATCTAGGACTTATACATTTCCGCTGTCATTAGTCTTTTATGCTTATGTTATTCCATGCTATACTTGTATATCCATTCACTGGGCGGTATGCTCAGCCGTTTTCCTTTCATGTTCCTATACGGCAGGTAGTCAATGGCGCTCGTAGACTTTAAGCGTACATGCATATGGATTGGAAGCTATCTAGCCTTCTATACTTTATGCATTTCTTCATACATTTTGCTGCTTATTTCTTTGGACATTGTTTAGTCCTTTTCCATTTCAGTACTTATGTTTATGTGTGATGAGCTTATACTTGGACTACTAATGTTTGTTTCCGGTATTTCCAATCATGGTCATTTAATGTTTTTAAGACATTTACCTTGCATGCTTTGATGACACGCCATAATTACGCGTGACATGCCATTTACCAAAATGAGGTGTTACAATTATGGTATTAGAGCCAAGGCTTCGACCTGTAGGCTCTTAAAACATGACCTGCAATTAGTGGGTAATCACCATGGTCTCCCTAGAACTGATAGTTGTTTTCATGCATTCATTCATGTATCATTGTTGTAGGAATTTTGACTAAGTAATGGTTGGTACAGGACTGGCCGTATTTAGTCGCATGTGCTTTTAATCGAATCATTTTGTTTTGATGAACCGACCCATAGGCGTTCATCCTCGTCATGTGATTTTGTTTAGGTGAACCGACCAAAAGGTGTTCACCCAAACCCATGTTATTTCAACATCATGCATTCATACACTGTTTTCATGCATAAATTTTTTCTCGTGATTTATTGGCATAAAATTTTTTCATGTATATATAGTATGTTTTAATCGGTTTAATCATGCATTTTGTTTTATACTGTCAGATGGTTCTCATACGCGAACAGGAGCAACTCAATGCAGCAGTTTAAGCGGCGATGCAGGCCATGCTTCCTCAAATGAGGAATGAAATCGAGGCCGAGGTGCAAGCTGCCAACAATCAGCACCCGCACCAGCATCAAAATCATCCTCCTCCTTCTCCAGCTACACTGATCACATGGTTGGAGCGATTCAAGCAGCGTCCGCGATCCTTCGAGAAGACTGACAGTCCTAATGAGGCAGAGAGTTGGCTAGCTCATATTGAGAAGATCTTTGATGCAATGGGTTGCAACCCTGTCTTCAAGGCAAGGTTGGCCTGTTACAAGTTTGAAGGAGACGTGCTTGGATGGTGGAAGTTAGTGAAGCAATCTGAGGGAGGCGACAATTGGGTGGCTGGCTTGACTTGGGCTCAGTTGAGGGAGTTGGTTATGGGACAATTCTTCTCCAAGGCTGAGCAGCATAAGCTGAAGAGGGAATACCACGGGATTAGGCAGAGAGCTAGGGAGAACAGCAATAAGTTCATGCAGAGGTTTCTTCATTTGGCTGGTTTCCTTGGCGCAACAGTAGGGACTACAGAGGAGCAAGTGTACCACTTTCGTTGGGCTCTTCGTACATCGGCCGCCAATAACTTCGTGTGTGTTACCTTCAACATAATGGCACAAGTAGCTGATGCAGCACGCATGTTGGAGATGCTGCAAGGGAGGGGTGAGTTTAGAGAGGCAGAGAGACCCGAGAAGAGGTATATTCGTCACTCAGCGGTGATCATTTCAATTCATTCAGTACTATCCAAATATTTATCTTTCTCTATAAATTGCATCTTTCAGGCAGAAGATTGGAGACCGGTCTCTACCGGCTACTCAGCAGCAACCTAGTCAGCACAAGGGTAACGGTCAGACCTAAGATTGTTCTACTTCGGATAGGCGTGGAGGTAATGATAATTACCGTAACAACGCTAGCAACTCCAACAGCAGCAGGTCCCTAAACTTACTCATTTCTTATGATTACATGCTTATAATTCATAACTCTGACACTTCAGCATTTTCTACCATGAATCATGTCAACGGAAGGGAGCAGGACCACAAATGTTCACAACCCAACCGTGCAGCTATCATTGGTATTATGTCTTAGGATTTCCCGCATTGTCTTGTTTGTACCCATTAACCATGTCTCGTGTATACTTTTCTAAACAGGCTCCCAGCCAGCAAGGGCACCTGCTGGAGGGTATACTCACCTTCTCTGCACTGCGTGCAACCACAGGCACCCAGGGCTGTGTCGCCGTGACATCGATACTTGCTTTAAGTGTGGCCAGCCAGGCCATCGCATGAAGGACTACCGCAAGGGTGAGATAGAGGGCACGTCTGGACATATCGACTCCAAGCCACCTCCTACTACAGGACGGGTGTACACGACCTCGCGTGATCAGGCCAACAAGTCAACAGGTACCATCACTGGAATCTTGTATATGTATGGTCAAGCTACATGCGTTTTATTTGACACGGGTGATACTCATTCGGTCATCTCTACTGCTTATGCCAAGAATGTTAGGGTATCCCCTATGCCATTAGAAAATGTCTTAAACATTTCTACACCCTTAAGAGACTCTGTACGAATAACACATGGGTACAAGAGTCTTCCCCTCGAGTTTGACGGTAAGATTCGTCCTGTTGATGCACTTCCATGGACATGTGCGATTTCGACATGATATTAGGCATGGACTGGCTATCCAACCATTGACTGCTATTCATATCGAGTCAGCTTCGGTGATGTAAATGCACCAGAGTACATTCACAACGGTTACATACCCGGAAGGTCTGTACAAATAATTTCAACCTTACAAGCACGCGCATTACTGTCACATGGTTGCGAGGGCTACCTAGCTACTGTTCATGATTTGGAGGTTGAATCTCCATCTATCCAGAATCAGCCGATCATGTCAGAATTCCTAGACGTGTTTCCAAAGGAACTTCCAGGCATACCACCTTCTCGTAAAGTGGAGTTTAATATTGAGCTCATCCCAGGAGCTGAGCCAATTTCCAAGGTTCCTTATCGCATGGCTCCCATAGAGCTAAAGGAGTTAAAGGAGCAACTTCAGGAACTTTTGGAACGAGGTTTCATCCGCCCTAGTGCATCTCCATGGGGCACACCGGTTCTATTCGTAAAGAAGAAGGACGACAATATGCATCTTTGCATCGATTACCGTGAGCTTAACAAGATCACCATCAGGAATAGATATCCGTTACCACGCATTGATGATCTGTTTGACCAACTCCAAGGGGCCAAACATTTCTCCAAGATTGATTTGAGGTCGAGCTATCATCAGTTACGAGTTAAGGAGCAGGACATCGCCAACACTGCTTTCCGTACACGTTATGGGCACTACGAATTTGTAGTCGTGCCATTTGGCCTTACTAATGCTCCAGTTGTTTTCATGGACTTGATGAACCGTATCTTCCATGAGTTTCTGGACAAGTTCGTCATTGTCTTCATTGACGATATTCTGATTTTCTCTAAGTCAAAGGACGAACACGAAGACCATCAGTATTACAGATACTTCGCCAGAAGCAGCTGTATGCCAAGTTCTCGAAATGTGAATTCTGGTTAGACAAGGTGGCGTTCCTATGCCACATTGTATCAGCAGAAGGAATAACCATGGATCCAGTAAAGGTTGAGGCTATTATCAAGTGGCCAAGACCGACATCAGCGACTGAAGTTCGCAGTTTCCTAGGCTTAGCTGGTTACTACCGCAGGTTCGTAGAGAACTTTTCCCGCTTAGCACTGCCATTGACCAAACTGATGCGAAAAGGGGAGAAATTCGTCTAGAGTGAAGAAAAAGAGAAGAGCTTTGAAGACCTAAAGCAGAGGCTGGTATTTGCACCGATTCTTACTCTCCCATCTGGTACAGGTGGATTTCAAATATACAGTGATGCTTCAAGGAAGGGACTTGGTTGTGTTCTCATGCAAAATGGGAAAGTGATTACTTACGTATCACGACAGCTTAAGCCTTATGAAGAGAACTACCCTACGCATGACTTGGAACTTACAGCAGTCGTGTTTGCAATGAAGATATAGAGGCACTACTTGTATGGCGAATCATGTGATATCTTCATAGATCACAAGAGCCTGAAATACATCTTCACTCAGCGTGAACCGAACATGAGGCAGAGAAGATGGTTAGAGCAGTTGAAGGATTATGACATTAATCTGCAGTATCATCCCGGCAAGGCGAATGTAGTGGCAGATGCTCTTAGTAGAAAGTCGGGTATGATCAACGGTATTAAAATAGATGAAGAGATTATAAGAGACTTGGAGCAACTAGACATTGAGATCATGGTACGTGGGCAGCACGGTTACTGGGCTAATCTTATAGTAGAACCTGAATTACTCTCTAGGATCAAGGAAGCTCAGAAAGATGATGGTGAAATTTGGGCAATCATTCAGAACTTAGAGCAACAGACAGAGTTTCGGTTGGATGACGACGGTATCTTATGGCAGGGCACCAGACTTTGTGTTCCTGATGATCTTACACTCAGGGAACCGTTATTGGCTGAAGCTCATAGCTACCCATTCTCCATTCATCCTAGTTCAACCAAGATGTACCACGACATCAAGCAGTACTTTTGGTGGAGTGATATGAAACAGGATGTTGCTACTTATGTCTCCAAATGTCTTACCTGCAGCAGGTTAAGATCGAGCATCAGCGGTCTAGTGGTTTACTACAACCGTTAGACATTCCAGAGTGGAAGTGGGACAAGATCACCATGGATTTTGTTACCGGTCTTCCACAGACCAAGAGGAAGCATTATGCGATTTGGGTTATCGTTGATCGACTTACTAAGTTAGCTAATTTCTTACCGATCCGCAAGGATGACCCAGTTAGAAAACTCGCTGACACTTACAAGAAGGAGATCATGAGACTTCATGGTGCTCCATCCAGTATCATCTCGGACAGAGATCCTCGGTTTACTTCGCGATTTTGGAGAAGTCTGCAGAAAGCTTGGGGTACAAAACTTAAGCTTAGCACGAGTTTTCATCCTCAAACAGACGGACACTCGGAGCGAACCATTCATACATTGGAAGATATGCTTTGAGCATGTGCATTGGAGTGGACAGGATATTGGGATGATTATATCTGCTTGGTGGAGTTTGCATACAACAACAGTTGGCACACCAACACCCCAAGTGTGCACCGTTTGAGATGTTGTATGGCATAAAGTGTCGCGGCCCAATCTGCTGGGATCAGGTTGGTGAGCGAACACTTGAAGGACCGGAGATGATAAAGTTGACCAACGAGAAGGTCGCTTTAACTAAGGCGAATTTACAGGAAGCTCGTGCGCGTTAGAAGAGTTATGCCGACAAGCATCGTAGGGACTTACATTTCAACGCGGGAGATCATGTCTGTCTTAAGGTATCATCGGCACGTAGTGTTAGACATTTTGGAATCAAAGGGAAACTTAGTCCTCGATTCATCGGAGCGTTTGATATCATCGAGCGAGTCGATGAAGTATCGTATCGTTTAGCGTTACCTCCGCAGCTTTCTCACATTCATGACGTTTTCTATGTGTCCTTACTCAGAGGGTATAATTATCATTCCCTTCACAAGGTTCAGTATCCACTTGAATAGATTCGTGAAAATATTACCTTCATAGAGGAACCCGAACGAGTTCATGACAGACAAGGACGAATCATGAGGAAGAAGACGATTCCATTAGTCAAAATCCTTTGGAGGGATCATACCGAGTGGGAAGCCACTTGGGAAACAGAGGAGTCTCTACGGGCTTCTTACCCTCATTTCAAGTTTTGAATTCGGGTATGTTCCTCTTTCAGTTTACTTTATCTATAATTCGGGGACGAATTATTCTTTTTAGGGGGGAAGAGTTGTAAAATCCGCATACTTTTACCATGAACAGTACACTTAGTAAACATACGAACCAATTTAAACTTTACTTTTATAGCATGAACATGTGTCATGAATATTAATTACATAAACTATGTACGTGTCATTGCACGATAATTATTAAGTACGTTGTATTACACGATAATTATTAATCATAATAATTATAATCACGAACATGAAATCATGAACATTAAATCAAGAACATGTAACTACGTATATATTTATTATTAGATGATAAATAGCGATTACGTACAAGTATTTATTATAACACGAATAATAAATTACGAACTCACACGAAAATACTAACGAACGAGCACGTGAATTACTAAACATGAAACTTGAACGGGTTTTCCTTTTGGGGGCCTTATAGCCACAGACACAAAGAGCAAGGGAGGGCCCACGCCCATTTAAAGTTTAATTAAGGGAAAAACTAATCACAGACTTTTCATCTATCAAGATTTTGCAAAATAATTAAAAACCCCAGCCTCCCTTTTCCTCTCCCTTTGCCACTGGCTACCAAGAACACCAAAGGTGGTGTTGGTTGATTTTGGTTATTGATATTTGGGTGATTAGTGTTCGTGTTACTAATCCTCATTTGATTCACGTATTCGGTAACCTTTTTAATCCTTTTCTTTTATTCTTTTAATTGAATAAAAAACACATGATCATGTAGATATTAAAATCAAGTAATAAACATGTTAGACAAATCAAGAAAACATAAAAGAGGGGTTTGTGGTTCGTGTTTTGTTTGGCCGACGCATGAACCGAGAGCCATAGGCTCTCGGTAGTCCTTGTATCACCACCAACCGAGACCTCAAGGTCTCGGTGGGGTTTTGGTATCTCGGCTAAAAGAAAACAGGGAACCCCGACTCACGTCGGTGTGTGTTTGGGCCTGTGTGGGTCTCGGCAGCACTGCAGCACCACCGGTCTTAGACCGGTGGCTGTTGTTGGTCTCTCGGTTGGAACACGAAGCAGGGCAGGGGGAACCACCAGCTATAGTCGGTGGTGACTTTGCACTAGCAGTGGTAACCGGCTAGGCCGGGTAGCCACTGCTAAGGGGGTGTTTGGTTCGGTCCGGGTCAAGGGGATCCGGTGCAGTTCACGTTCGGTCTAAATTAAAAACACGGGTTCGGTTCATGACTAATTTTTACAAGTTTACATTTTACAAGTTATATTATTTTAATAAGAAAAAATTAATTACTTAAATCATGGCTAGTAATTAATTTAATTTAACATGGACTTAGGTTATAATTAATTTAGAAATAATACATGTTTTAACCTAAGTATTTTTTATCATTTAATTTAGACTATAGTATTATTTAATTATTTAAAACATGGACTATAATTAATTAATAAACATGACTTAGGTTATAATTAATAAAATATTAATACATGTTTAACCAAAGTATTTTATATGCTCTAATTTAATTAAATCATGCTTATATTTAATTAAATGGTATAACCTATAGTTTATTTATTGAACATGATATTATTAACAAACTAGACTAATAATTACATGACTTATGATATTTAACCAGTAAACTTAAGCTTATATTATTAGCTTATTAATCCAGCTTATTTTTAAATATGGAAACTTTCTATTTCAGGAAACTTGCTATTTTTGGAAACTTTCTTTTTTAAAACCTGATCTATTTTTAGAAACTGATCTATTTCTGGAAACTTTTTATTTTTGGAAACTTTCTATTTTAGGAAACCTGTTATTTTTAGGAATTTACTTATTATTACACAACAAGTATAATAATACAAGAATACAAGTTAATACTTAATCAGAATACATGAAATACATGATGAACACGGTATAACGTTAAAATCAGTAAAACAAGACAAGAACATATAAAACAAGCTAAGACATGATATAATCCGTTACGTACTCAGTAAACATAATACTTATACATGTCCCCTATTTATGCAGCATTAGTGAGGTCGGAGTAGGACTTTCATCCTTTCGTCTTTCCTCGTTCACTGGACACAAGGTACGGATTTCCCATCCTTCAATATGGACATTCTTTCCTTATTAGGATTCCCCGTTTGCAGCCAACTGTTTTCCCAGTATTGTTTTATATGTTTGATACTTATGTTAGAATAATTGCCTAAGCCATATACATGTATGACCAGTGTCACCTAGTTATGGAGGTACCATAACCATAACACTAGAGGCACAAGTGTTATGACTTCCCCACGGCGGAGTGATTGCTCGTGGCGTGCCTTTTTAGTTTTGGCCATTATATTATATTATCATGCGGGACATATGGGTACATCCTAGTTACATGTTTTACAGGATTTTTATGGTGAATGCGATGTGTGCCTTGCATCCTTCACAAGGAGTTGATCCCTTCTACCCAGACTATTTAATTAGAGGCAACCCCTCTAATTGCATGACAAGGTCTCCCCTCCAAGTATTCATGCACGGTTGAACCTCATGACCTATACGGGCTATTGGCTAATTAATACAGATTTTACATAAAAACATAAGTCTTTTCAAACTATAAAACCAATTTTATGAACATGTTTCTAGGTTATCTAGGACTTATACATTTCCGCTGCTATTAGTCTTTTATGCTTATTTTATTTCATGCTATACTTGTATATCCGTTCACTGGGCGTTATGCTCAGCCGTTTTCCTTTCATGTTCCCAAACGGCAGGTACTCAAGGGTGCTTGTAGACTTTAAGCGTATGTGCATATGGATTGGAAGCTATCCAGCCTTCTCTACTTTATGCATTTCTTCATACATTTTGATACTTATTTCTTTGGACATTGTTTAGTCCTTTTTCCATTTCAGTACTTATGTTTATGTGTGATGAGCTTATACTTAGACCACCGATGTTTGTTTCCGATATTTCCAATCATGGTCATTTTTATGTTTTTAGGACATTTACCTTGCATGCTTTGATGACACGCCTTAATTACGCGTGACATGCCATTTACCAAGATGGGGTGTTACATAGCTATAACTCAATGATCGTTAAATAAATTAAAAGTTAAGCATTAAGGGGCGTTATGGACTAAAAGAGAAGAGACAAGAACGATCCGGAACACCCCATGGGGGTGCACCGACCTTCGACAAAGGGGGAAGGGGGAAAGATTAAAAGGGAACTTTTTCTTACCTTATATTAGTTTAACTTGGGCTACAAGAATTATTAGGCCTATATAAACATACCATCACCCTCATTATTCAACACACCATCCCCCTCTTCTTCTCTCTCTACGATCGCAAGCCAAACCCACCCTAAGGGTTGTGTTTGGTTTTTCGGTTTAGCTTAAAAACTAGTCCCAGCCCCTCTCTAGGGTTGTTGAGTAGATTTTTCCACTAGACGTTGAAGCTCGGTTTACACGTACTAGACTTACGGTTAGCTCGTTGTATTACGTGTGTACAAGAACGTAATATAGTCTTACTTTATACTATATCTTGGTGATACGGTTTTATCGATATTTGGTGCTTTGTTCTTATCTTGTGGAATCGTCATAGCTAAAAGGTACGTAACTTTAATTTGATTAATTATAATTGTGTTATTATGATCTTGTTAAATCGCTTCCGATATATGTGCTTTGATCTTTGTTAGGATTTTAATAATTGTTATGTAGATAATAAACCATCAGCATGCGCCTCTTCTTGTCTTTTGAGTAGTTTCTGATGCATCTCGTGAACACGTCGACTTTCTCGCGGCGCCATAGAAGAGAAAGATCCTCGTTACTGCACCTTCGGTGTTGTCGAGATGTTCTGCGATGCTTCCTCTCATAGTCGGAGGAGTCTAAGGAAGAGTAGCTTGTTCTACGACGCTTAAGATGATGGTCGTCGGAGTAGGACGTGGATGAGCTATCGCTCGGGGATCCTCTTCCTCTCTTGGATTTGTCTCGGCGGCTCCTTTCCTGCCTTTGATCGCGCAGTTCAGGGGATGAGTCCCTATCTCTCGGAGGATGTTCGATTCTATTCTAGGCGCTTGTAGCGGGAGTATCCTTATCTCCTCGTTCTTCTGACTTATCCAAATCGTCGACCGATATCACCCCTTCCTCGTGTCCTTTAGGATACGTGATCCGTTTAAAGACATTTTGTTTTTTAATACGATCTTCCATCCTTCGTTTGTGTTTCGACAAATGAAGTTCGTTGTTAGGAACAAGACCTTTCATTGCGTCCACTTCCTTCATGAAGTCGAGACAGACCCGTAGGTCAAAAGTCGGGGCACTCCTCATCCTTTCTATCATGAGGGGGACGAGGGCTTCGTAATTCTGCATAACGAAGTCATTCAATCGTTCGCTATGCGCAGAGGAAATTTCAAGTTTCTCTTTTGGCGTGATCTCGACGTCCAAGGTTGCCCATGCCTCATTCTGAGGTGCATTCGGTGTTTCTGTCGAAACCAGGGTTTCGGCAATTATCGCGGGTGAGGCAGTCAAGAACGGATTGGTTGGCACTTGAGGTGCCTTTCCCCCGGTGCCCTTGGAAGGGTTGTTGCTTGCCCCGGAGTTTGGTTGAGCGGTAACTACGAGCGCGTCATTAGGCTGCGATTTATTGCCTCCACCCTTCTGGTTACCCGCGAACGTGCCGCCCTTATTCATGCCGAGAGTTTTATTGTAGGATCCCACGGATGACGCCAACTTGTTGATACAAAAGTTGGATGCACCGCGCTTAAACTGAATTAGGCTTAATTCGGGTGTTGAGGACTCCACCTCTTACACCAAGTGAACTTGTTATGAAGACCATGCACGCTAAAGAACAAACATTGTTAGGGTTACCGTGAGAATGTATCCCACAATTAGACTTCAACATGAGAGTAAGTAATCTTTAAGATAACCGGTGAGGGTTTAAGGTATTGAATGCCTTGTAGATCGTAACTTTGTGGAACGTCTGGGTTCCTTATATACCCGATGAAACCCTAGTTGGGCTTCCCTTATCTTGCGGCCTAAGCAAGAGATAATTACCATATATACCGAGATCTTATCACTTTAAATAAAGAGAGTGTATATCCTCTTAACTTAGTGAATCATAATCCTAATTATATTATAATTCTGTTTGAACCTGTCCGCGTACGGTCAAAGTGTGGTTCTTATGGAACCGCGTACGACAACGACTTACTAGGCCACATGGGCTGCAACGCGATCTGCCCATACATAATGGATTGGATACGGGTAGTACCCGTGGGTCGGGTTTATAGCCCGACTACGGACTATACGTCATCAGTGGAGGTTGTTGAGTTTGTTTTTTGTTGACGTGAAAAGAATTTTTGGCGGATGTTGCTGAAGTTGTTGTTGAAGAAAATATTATTCGGTGTGTATGTCGGCATAGTACATTACCGACAAAATGGGGTAGGAGGGAGGGGGGGGGGAGGCGAGGAATATATCGAGTTTGCGGATGAAGGTTAATGTAAATAACATCATTTTTATTACTCGTTTTGAAGATATGGTAAATAGGGGCGAAAATAAAAATAAAAGACGAGTTTGTACGTAAAAAATGGTTGTGTAAAAGAGGTTTATATAAAGAGGAAAATGAATATATGGTTCTCTCACGTTTAACCTTACATGTGAAACCACTCTAAATAACCTAAAAATATGTTACTAAGACTGGTGGGAGTGGGGTGAAACCCACTCACCGTCACCTCAGCGTCACGTCAGCTTTTTAACAAACTCACCCAAACTCACCCACGAGGGTAATGACACTTACCCAAACTCACTCACAGTCACTTTTCATACCTATTTTTTATTATTTAAATACACCCACTCACAAAAAACACCCAAAATTAAACCTAACCTAAAAAATAAAAAACATTTGGGCCCACATGTATAAAACTCACCTGGGTGAGTTTGCCCAATTTTTTTTTCTTGGCTGGGACAAGTCGCGCGCAGGTTTGGAGGGGTGGGGTGGGGGCTGCGTGTGGCTTTGGCCAACCCACAGGTGGGTTAAATCCCACTCCCACCAAATAGTTGAGTTTTTTTTCTTAAAACTTTATGTAGTGGAACCAAAGTATGAGTAATGTAACACTTTTTTATTAGAGACATACATAAATCGTCCATGTGGTTTGCCAGATCTGACAAATTTGGTCCATGTGTTTTTTCAACGAGTCATCTTTTTGTGGTGTGCTAGAGTTACGGGTTTGGTTCAAATTACTAATGACGTCTATACGTTCGTTAAAAAAGAACTGACGGGATTTAAATGCCTTATGTAAAGGCTAAAAGTTGTAAATTTTGATTTCCCTCTCATAATTTATTGCATTTTTGTTTTTTTTTTTGCTTTTGGCCGAAATTATATATATATTTTTAATTTGGCTAACTTTTTTTTAATGTTTTTATCAATTTTTTGTAAAATAGATTTCGGCCAAAAGACTTGATACATAACTTAATGGGAAAATGATGCATACTTTAGAAAGTAGGTAACTTCGTGTTTTTTTTTGTATTTTAGTATAAATATCGAATATTTCAAAAATTGTTTGGTGTAAATATCGAATACTCGAGGTATATAAAATATAAATATTTAAAAATAAAAGAAAGGAGATAAGTTTTTAAAGTAAGTATGATATCCCCTAACTTAATACGAAAAATATTTTAAACCAAGGGATGTCAACTTTACTACTAGTTTGTCAAATTTTAAGACAAGTTGTAAAAATTCAGAGAACGGGCCTTAAAAGTATATTATCTCAAGGGATGGGCCACTGCCCAATGGTGTAGGTGGTAAATAAGCGTAGATAGAAAGCCTAGAATAGTAAAAAAGAAGGAAACCCTGATTCTAGTCAACAAAAATCATGATATAAACCCCTTGTAGTCTCATTTCATTCATCCTCTCACACATTTCATTTCATTTCATAGCCGCTTTTCTGGAACCGCACCTAAACCCGCGGATCCATTTCATTCCTAGGTATTATTCTTTTCCTTTTCATTTCTTTATACTTTCTAGATCTGGGTCAGTTTTAACTTTTAGATCTGTGTTTGTTTTTATGTTTTTTATACTTAGATCTAGGTCAGATCTGTGTTAAATCATTTGTGTATGGTGTTTTGATGTTTATTTGGTTTTGTTTTCTGTTTATTTTATGTAGATCTGAGATGTTTTGCTGAGTTTTTGTTGACTAAAGTCAACTTTAGTTTGAAATGATAATATTTTTTGTCTCTTGGTCTATGTAGCGTAGATTTATATGAAAAAGGATATTAAAGTTGCTATATAAGATCTGAAATATGATTTGGTGTATATGATAACTATTGTTGGTTGATTTGAATATGATTGTGTTCATTGTTTTGAGATCTGTGTTTATGCTTTATGATTGTGTAATTGTGAGTATGGAGAAATGATTCATATACGGGTGTTTGGATTAGCTTATATTACTGGCTTATTGGACTGTAATGATCCGGGAATCCTGTAAAGCTTATCTTTTGGGATATGAGCTTATAGCTTTAAGCTTAACGTTATATGCTCAGAAGCCCGACGAAATGATCTTTTTGGGTTTTTGGTTTATTACAGTCTGATAAGCTTGTATAAAATAAAGCTAATTCAAACACCCTGATAGTTTCAGTCATTTTGTAAGTGATTCATTTATTTGACATCACAATTTTTTTAGTTGCAAATGGATGATTTAGAAAATAATTTGATGCGTAATTGTGATTTGAAATTAAACTTTGAAATGAAGATGTAGAAATGATCATATGTCGTGATACATATACGGGTGTATGGATTAGCTTATATTACTTGCTTCTTGGAAGATAATGATCTGGGCTTATGTGAGCTTTTTGGGTTTTTGGATTATTATGGTCTTATAAGCATGTATAAAAGTAAGCTAATTCAATCACCCTGATAGTTTCAATCATTTTGTAATTGAGTCATATATTGGACTAAATAGTTTTTTTTAATTTGCAAACATATGATATGTAGAAAATCATTTAATACATAATTGTGAATTGAAATGAAGATAGAGAAATGGATCATATTTCATGATTCATATAAGGGTGTTTGGATTAGCTTACATTATTTGCTTCTTGGAAGATAATAATCATGAAAGCCTGAAAAGCTTATTTTTTGGGCTTCTGAGCATATGCTAAAGCTTATAGTTACATGCTCAGAAGACTGCCAAAGTGATCTTTTTGGGTTTTCTGCTTATTATATTCTGATAAGCATGTATAATTAAAGCTTGTTCAAACACCTCGAGAGTAACAGTTTTTTCAATATGCAAATGTATGATTTAGAAAATCATACATTAATTTGTGAATCATGTTGTTTTATAACATATTGTTTTTCAAACTTCACAACGTGTTATTCTTTTCCTAGTTTTAAATTTAATGGACAATAAATTTCTACATAGTTTGGTCTAACTTTATTTTCCTATGTATACATTTGTTGTCACATGTTAACAAATATATTTACTTTTATCTTTGTGCCGCTTATCTCTGGTTAATTTGTTATTTTAATGGAAAAAGAGGTTTAAAAGGATATGCGTTGTACATTGGCCATACTTTTGATTAGTTTTCCTGCTTTTATGTTAGGTTGATTTGTTGATTATGCACTGAATTTAACTAAAAGTTATGAGTGTTAATATGTTTTTTTTATATGACTGACTTTACAATGTATGAGTTGTCTACTTGTTATTGGTTGCTTCTTTCTTGTACATCAGCTTTTATTTTACTTTATGGTACATTTTCTAATCTTACATATGTTTGTTTTTGTAGCTATGACAACTGATCGTTCGCTTCCAAGTGTTTCCCAGAAGCTTGGTCTTTTTGGATCCACCATGACACAAGGTGTCCAACAGCCACAACCTTACCAAAGGCGTTTCCAATACGGAAACTACTCAAATGCTGCATTCCAATACCCAACCCAACAATCAGCTGATCTTTCCATGATTGTCCCAAAGGTCTCACCTGTCTGCGTTCAAGCACCAGCTGAGAAAGGATTTCAAGGGTTTGCTATTGACTTTCTTATGGGAGGAGTTTCAGCTGCTGTGTCAAAGACAGCTGCTGCTCCCATTGAGCGTGTCAAGCTTTTGATCCAGAACCAAGATGAGATGCTCAAGGCTGGTAGGTTGTCTGAACCATACAAGGGTATTGGTGAATGTTTTGGCCGTACCATCAAGGAAGAAGGGTTTGTATCTTTGTGGAGAGGGAACACTGCTAATGTCATCCGTTACTTCCCCACTCAGGCGTGTATTCAAATTTCAAATATTGAATCTTCTTTGTTTATATTATTGTTTTGTTCTCACATTTGATGTATTTTTCTTGTAATTTCAGGCTCTTAACTTTGCTTTCAAGGATTACTTCAAGAGTCTTTTCAACTTCAAGAAGGACAGAGATGGTTACTGGAAGTGGTTTGCCGGAAACTTGGGATCTGGAGGTGCTGCTGGTGCTTCTTCGCTTCTCTTTGTCTACTCTCTAGATTACGCCAGAACCCGTTTGGCTAACGACTCCAAGTCTGCAAAGAAGGGAGGAGAGAGGCAGTTTAATGGTTTGGTTGATGTCTACAAGAAGACACTTGCATCTGATGGTATTGCTGGGCTTTACCGTGGTTTCAACATCTCATGTGCTGGTATCATTGTGTACCGTGGTCTGTACTTTGGATTGTATGATTCTTTGAAACCAGTTCTCCTAACCGGCAAGTTGCAGGTAACTCTCTTTTTTTAATCTTATTTGAATCTAAATTGAAGGTTTTTTGTTAAAATGTATTTATATTGAGTTCTTCAAGCCTTCTATGTACTACTTCAAATTTTTTGTGAAGGGCTGTTGAAGAATGCTTTTTTGGAGTAAAAGCTAATGATAAGCTTTTAGATTAAATAATATTTGTTGATTAATAACGATGTATTTATTACATGTTGCTGTTGGTTTTAAGAATAGAAATAGCTCATAATTTGTGCTGATTCTGAGTTGTCTTTCTGGCTTTTCAGGATAGTTTCTTTGCTAGTTTTGCTCTTGGGTGGGTGATCACCAATGGTGCTGGACTTGCTTCATACCCCATCGATACCGTCCGTAGAAGAATGATGATGACGTCTGGTGAGGCTGTCAAGTACAAGAGTTCATTCGATGCTTTCTCACAGATCTTGAAGAACGAGGGTGCCAAGTCTCTATTCAAGGGTGCTGGTGCTAACATTCTTCGTGCTATTGCTGGTGCTGGTGTGCTTTCCGGTTACGACAAGTTGCAGTTACTTGTTCTCGGAAAGAAGTATGGCTCCGGCAGCGGTTAAGACTTGATCCAGTTTCAGATGGTGGTGCTTTTCTTCCCCCAAATAGATGGTGACGAATCTTTTCAAAGTTTTGAGGGTTTTCAATTTTTATCTTTTTTTTTCTCGCGCAAACAGGTTTGAATAATAATTCAGTTTTTGGAAGGGGGTTTAGTAAGTCACTTCCTAGACATTGTTTCTTTTGAGAATGGATTATTCGTAATATTGTGAACTCTATTTTAGAGGGCAGGCGTTAATTGCCAGTACTGATTTTAAAGGTAACTGAGATATTTTTCCGTACAAGTTCTGTTTCCTTGATCTTTTGTGGCTCACTATTCTTTGTTTATGCAATCATTGCTGCTTTTAAACATTGTTGGCCATAGATACCGACCAATTGGCCATGTTTTGGCCATGTTGTAGAGTCGAGATGCCTTGATTTGAATAGTTTAAACAACATGACGATGGCTACTTTTGTGCTGTACCAAGAAGCATGAATCTGTGTGCTTGGAACCACTTGGTTCGGGTCAACCAAGTATAAGTAAAAATATTAAAAATTGGTTTATTTAAGTATATTTACAAGGTGAAATGTGTTAAAAAAACTCGAAACTCCAGTCGGGTCGGGTTAATTCGAATCAAGGCTAGAAAATATAAACCCGAACCCGAGCCTAATTAGAACTCGGGTTAATTCGGCTCACTCCGAATTGGCCCGAATATATTTTAAACCCGAGTGACCCGACCCGAATAAGCTTATTCGGGTTCGGTTTTTTGTCGAATTTGGGTCGGGTCAACTTTTTCGACACCCCTAACTATAATACCTCCGAGAAGTTGTCATTATGAGCTTTGAAACAACTCTATTGCTCATGCTGTCCGAAACAGTTCTAGCACGCTCCTAACATCGTCTTTTGTGCCTTCAATGGCAATTGTTGTGCAGATTCGTTGTTCAGTCACGCTCCTAACATTATCTTTTGTGCCTTCAATAGCAAGTGTTGTGCGGATTCGTTGTTCAGTCGGTCAGTGGGTGGTTTTATTAAATGGGTACGATTGTTGAAAGAGCAACATAACTACTGGTTACATATGGGTATATTCAAACCTACCAACTAGCAAAATATAAACACTCTCTTACACAAGCTATTTGACTTCAGATGCTATGGCTCAACACTTTTTTCTTGTCTAGCGAGTTGTGGAGCTCGACTAAAGCCTACCTGAGGCAGGCCTGTTCAGTCTAGAAAGTTAGACCTTTTTATGATCTTTTTGTAAGTTGGTTCTTTAGCCTATATGCCATTTTGGCTTCTATTTGGTAGTTCTAATGAAAACCCTTGCACCAAAAAACACAGCTATGTGACTTGCAACTTGCAAGTGGGCATTGGCAACTGGATTTTCTTTTTAAATAAGTAGAAGGTGGAGAATTTGGATGATTTTGAACTGGTTAGGCAAGTGATCTGTTGTGAATACTAAAGGTGATATCAGTTGGGACCCTGTGTGGCCATATTTTTCTAAGCTGGATGAACGAAGACTTCTTACTTGCCAACGAGGCCTTCTGGCCTTGCAATGACGGCAGTAGGAGTGAACTAAAGTTTATGCAATTACTTAGGTCGATTAAGTAAAAAGTTGCCCAAAACTTGTGGATATTAAAAGTTTTTGGTAGCGTATAAAAGGGGTTAAGTTAATAGAAGCAAGCAAGTAGTTTTTAGACAGCCAGGAATATTGTATAGTTAACTCAAACGAAGACTTTAGAAGCTCGCATGTGTTAACCATGTCTTTTCTACAAGTGTATTTATTAGATTCACTAAACAGTGTTAGAAAACTAATAAATCTAACTGTAGCAACTAAAATGGGCAAATCCAACATGTTCGTGGGTCTTTATTATCTATCGTTTTCTCTCAAACGCACAATGTTGCAGCGGTAAACATTAATAAGAGTTTGTCAAACAGAAAATATACTAAGACGAGAGAAACAAACAACAGCTTTCAAGCGTCCAGGAGTACAAACTCTGTGCTAGACGAAGTCTGAACCTTATAACCTGTATACGACGAACATGACCAAAATTGATGCAAAACTAAACAAATGTAGAATCATATCAGACATACGTAGATGGGGAAGAGTAGAAAAGACAGATGCAGAGCAGATTCACACAACTTCAAATAGGTGTGGAGTACAACAAAATCATCATACATGGGGAAAGAGTAGAAATGGCATAATCATTCAGAACACGTCCAGACAGATGCAAACAGTATCAAACAGTTGTATAGTAGAATTCGACCGCGACAGAGCTGAATCAGACAAACACACACAAATGAAGAGCGAAGTCATACAGAATCAGACACATGACTTAAGTTGCATTATGTTCTAAGAGTCATAGTTGAATGTGCCAATTATAATAAGAAAAGATGATTCCCAAGTGGACCTCTTCAGACATTGATAAGTTGTTTACTGGACCACAGATTTTGCTAGTAGGGATTATTTTAAGAAACGATTACATCATGTTGTTTACTGGACCTCAGATTTTGTTAATATGACCACACAAGGGTCTCATCGGATGTAACACAGGGTCTTTTATCATATAATCTCTCTGTATCAAAATTATTGTTTATAGATAAAAATACATAGTTCTAAGAGAATATATTATTACAGTTTTTCTCATATAACTTTTACAAAATAATAATTATATTTTTAATTAATTAAGTTAAAATTTATTTATTATTTTTTTATAATATAAATATACTCGCTAACTCATCATACACTAAATTGATTCGTATGTGAGTATGTGACTATGGTTTACTCAATGACAGGCCAACGAACATTTAAAGATAGAAATAGTGAATCGGATAAAAGCTTGTTTTCGAATGTGAATTGATTAACTCCATAAACATGAAGAACTCTGAGATTTGGGGAGTGGTAAGAAACCCACTCACTTTTACGTCATTTCTACATTAGCTTTTAACTCACTCACTCAAATTTACTTATAGAGTTAATGTCACTCACCACAACTCACTACACATCACTCATAGTTTTTTATTAAATATTTTTTATTCATAGAAAATTAAAACACGGGTACATAGAAAATTAAAACACGGTACGAACTTAAAAGACGATACATAGAAAGTTTAAAAACAAAATTTAAAAAAACAAACTAAAAAGGCAAATCATATATCGCTTTGATCTGAGCTCGGCGCCATTCCACGACTGCACGTTGAGCTCCCTCCAAATGGTCATACGGCTGCATATAAAAGTCCAAGTCCTCGTTTTGTTACTTGGCTCGGGCTAATGCTAGTTCTTTTTGTCGGATTTCCATCTCTTTCCTCTTCATCTCAAAATATGCGGCATGTTGTTCACCCTGCACTAGAAAGGCCCGTTCTTGTTGTTCACCCATCCTCACAACATCAACCTAGCCAAATCCTTGCCGTTTGTACTCGACTCCACCGATCCTCTGCTCCTACTCTTAGCTTTGTCCCTGCCCATTGGACCTGGGATCGGTTCCACTTCTCATTATCAGCGCCCTCAACTTTCACACTGTTACTCGCATCCACATAATCTGTATTAAACGAAGTAGACCCAAAAGACTTGTATCTCTTGCTTTTTTTGGAAGGGTCCTTGCTAATTCTTTAAGCATTTCAACCTGCTTTCATTTCGGACAGTCTTTCACAATCTCCCAAGAATAACAAAATTTGAATGGGAGCCAAACTTCAGCTTCATAATGCACTAACGCCCGGTTAAAAGATCACCATCCGATGCACCACTTTCAGGCCCATACTATCACGTTACCATAAACCCTACAAAACCGAACTACAACTGGTCAAACGGACTTCCACTTTCCGTTCAAAAAATCATACGTACGAGCCCCGCACTGCTTCATTTTGCTCTCAAAGTACTCAAGGATTTTCGTCCAAAATCCCACATCCGTCATCTCCTCCACGACTGTCCAATGTGTTTGCCGTTTTGTAGCTTCTTCGACCGTCTTCTTCTTTTGACATCCCCTAGCTAGTGCCTTCTTCGGTTTAGGCCTTTGGACGGTTTCTTGAGTTCTAGGAACGGTTTATTGATCGGGAGACCCGGTTTGTTGATACGAAGCAAATCCTTGATACGTACCCGAATACTGCGGGTAGTAGCAATCTTCAGTTTCAAAGTCGGGTTGTGATGAGGAACCATCCATTTGTGTTTGTAACACATAGTTTGGTGGCATTTGTTGTGATAAGGAACCACCCATTTGTGTTTGTGACACATAGCCAGGTGAGGGGTTTTGGTGTCATTGGTATTGGTTTTGTTCCGGGCAATGGTAAGGTTGGTTTAGGTAAGGTTGGTGTTGATAGAATGATGGTGGTCGTATGGTGTTCATTTGGTAGGGTAACGGGTTTTCTAGGTCGAAAGTTCCTTGCGGTGTGGATGGTGAGTTTTGGGTATTTCAACGTCCTCGACGTTTGTTGGCGGACCGGGATGTGTTTTCTTGAGACACGATTAATGATAATGAGAAGAGAGTTTTTAGTTTATATGAGATTGTATGTGAAAAATGAGGATGATTTAATTATTATTAATAAGTAAAAATGGGTAATAAATTTTTATTTTTTTTAAAAAGTGACCAAAAACGGTAAAAATCTGGTGGGGTCCGATTGTTATAAACTCGCGCAGGGTGAGTTTACCTCTATGTTTTGGCCATTGCGAAGAAGTCGCGCGTGAGTGGCTTCGTAGGGGGTGGAAAGTCGCGCGCGACTTGTTTAAGTCGCTCGTGGGTTTAATCTCACTCCCTTTAGCCTAAGGAACAATGATTTGTCGTATTTTTTGATATTTCAAACATATATTTATAATTAAACCTAAAAAGTTAAAAAGTTGTTTAGTTGTAATTTTTTTATACTTTTTTCTTTCTAAATGTTTAAAAAAAGAAATCATATTTTTTTCTAAGAAAAAAGTGAAATTTTTTAAAACTTGTTTAGAAAAAGTTTTATTTTTTATTTTTCAAAAATAAAAAAGTGTTTAGATTGAAACATGAAAAATTAAAAAGAGTAAAATGGTGTTTTCTAAGTTTTTATGTAAAGAAAATTTCCATTTTTTGAAAATTATTGAAAAAAATGCGACTAAACAATTTTTTTTTATTTTTTTATTTACAATATATTTTAAAAAAGTGAAATAATTTTCTCCAACTTTTCAAATGAAGATAAAAAAAACTGAAATTTTACAGTGTTATGAATAATATGTGGATGTCTAGAATAAGACTCATGGTCAAAGTAGTAATTAGGGTTTACCTTAATATTTGTCTTATAAATACTCCTTGTATTTACCCTCTAGAAGATATCAATTGAAGAATACATTTATTCTTATCTTTATTCACAACACGTTATTAGCACGCTCTAAAAGTTAAATTTTAGGCTCTAGCTTTATTTTCTCTCCGGTCTGTGAATGGTATGTCTCCTACCTATGAATATTCAATAATCGAGTGTTTAATGTTTACCATCATTTATGATCTATTGAATAACTATATTCGAGACATTGTGATATTTATTAACTGAGTATATACATGATCTAGGATGTTTGTTTTATTCATATACATGCACGTAACATGCTTGATTTTATTTAATAAACATGCATGAGATTAGAGTACGTACATGATTTTGTTTTTATAACAATGTTTTTAACACTTGTTTTAAATACTACGTAGTATTGTTCTTCTATATATGTGTTCATAGGAAAAAGATCCTCATAGACATTTAGTTTAGTATAGACTCAACCAACTAATCACAACTATCCATTTTTATCATGTAACAAAAAAACTCATTTTTTAAAAATTAAATATCTCACAAACCGTTCATCGTTACGTAAAACAAAACATATCATTGCGACGAGAATTAAATCATCTATCTATCGAGGGGCACATGTATATACTTTCGACGAACTTTTTTCGACTTTTTTCTTAAGTCACGTCTGAAGAGAATCATATATGATTCGTCACGAAACATATATGATTCTCAGAAAATCATATATGATTCATATCACGAATCATATATGATTCGTGACGAATCATATATGATTCTCTCCAGACGTGACTTAAGAAAAAAAAGTCGAAAAAAAGTTCGTAGAAAGTATATACATGTGTCCCTCGATAGATAGATGATTTAATTATCGTCACAATTGTGTATTTTTTTTCGTTTGACGATTTACCGTTTGTGAGATATTTAATTTTTAAAAAAGTGGTGAGAAGTGGGTTTTTTTTTAAAATGAGTGATTATAATTGGTTGGATAAGTCTATGCTAATTTAAGTGTCTATATAGATCTTAACTCTGTGTTCATATGTGCTAAGTTTGATTTGATTTGTTAATTGTTATGTTTTGTCTGACTTATTATTATAAGATCTGACTTATTATTATAAGATCTGCTGTTATACTATATATTATTATTATTAGATGTTGGTCTATTATGATTGATTATTATCAGACCTGTCAATATAATATGTGATATGTTTGTTTTCTTTACTGCTATATTGAATAAAAAAAATTTCTGCTTGTCTTCAATAATACTTTCGCTTATCTACGTATGGTACATTTTTTTTATGAATGTTTATTACTTTTTAAACTTACATATAAATTGTTTGTGAATCTTGTTAGAAGGAACATGTTACTACTCTTTTTTTGTGATAAAATATTATCTGTCGAAAAAAATTTGGTGAAAATCTTCAAAAAGTAAACTGGTAACTTACAACACATTTGGAAACAAAAATATTTTAAAACATATCTTTATTAGTTTTTTTTCTATACGTCTACATGTATATATGGGAGATATGACATCTTAATTAAAATAAATATATTTTTACTAAAATATATAGCGACAATATATGAAATTAGCTTTTAATGTTTTGGATAATATCTCCTACGTTTAAAACAATAATTGTATGGGAACCCTGATTATATTTTAATGTCGGTATTCTACATATTGATTTGACTATCAAGTTATTTGTTAAGAAACACATACAACTGTTTTTTTTTTAATTGGACCTTATCATTTATTATGCACACAAATAAATGCAAAATAAACATTGATTGTTACTATTATTAGTTGTCTATATACGTTAAAACTTACAGTGATTGTTTCAAAGTTTCGTTATATGTTTTAATGATTGGATACCATATGTATATAGTTATATATGTTAAAACTTGCATTATTTGTTTCAAATTTACACCTCACTATAACTGCATATTAATTTCATAAGCGATCAGTTTTAAAAAAGTTTTATAAGTGTTTGCATGATGAGTTAATTGTTTCAATAATGTTGATTACTCCAAAACCATTTAGATCACTATGAATGGCAATGAACATCAACTTTTAATCTTTGAATAGTTTAGCAATAGAACGGGAAAAAGAAAAGTAATGTAAATCAATTTACGATGAATATTGTTGTAATAAATTGTGACTCTTGTAAATCTAAATGGATGGCTTTAAAGGATATTTACACAATGCTATGAGTTTCCTAAAGACGCCGATTAGGATTTAACTATGTACAAGGCTACTAAAACATTATTGGTTTTCATTAAGCGTTACCTTTTTATAATTATACATCTTATTATATTTCAAAGTTACGAGGTGAATATTAACACTCACCTTAAATAAGATTGTTCCATCACTTCCATGCTTGACATAATTATAATATTATGTTTTTGCTTTCAATTTTAAGTGATTTACGCGAGTTTAGCAAATTATGCAAGTTTACTACTGTCATTCTCGTGCAAGTAAAAAAATCACATTCTTGAAATTAAAAACCAAGATAAATACGTGGTAAATAAAAATAAAATATGAAAGAAAATAAATGTGTCATTTTCAATATGAAAATTATTTGTGTAAATGTTGGGATTTAGTAATCAGTTTGTCATATATGTGTGATTTATGTATCATATGGTTTTATTTGTTTGCATGAGAAATACTTGATCAATGTTTAATGATATGTTTTACTTCTATAGATTGTGACTATTGTTGGATAATGTGATACACCCATGTAATCATTGTATTAAATTGTTTGCAAGACATAAAAGAGCTCGTTAAAAATACGAGCTTTCCATATTATTTGATTTATTTCATAAAGAATGCGCAATTGAAGCATATGCGGCCATAAAGTATAATTTTATGAGCCAAGATTATTGTAGTAATTGGCATGACCGGTTGGACCATTCCGGATCAATAATGATGCGAAAATTATAGAAGAACTATGAGTTTTTCAAAGATGAATTTGATTATTTTTATTGTTCTCGATAGAAGTTCGTTACTTATCACCATTAAATGTAAACAAGGACTCATTCCTTGAAATCTTGGAAAATATAAAAAGGGCATGTATGTAGGCCTATACATGTGCCACATGGATCATTTTGAGTTATAAATCGATGCATCGTCAAAATGATCATCAAATACGCGACTTCAAGTTGGCGTGATTAGTGGCTCGCTATGAGCATGATTTTTCAAATATGATTATTGAGAATGGTGATGAATACTTCCAAGTATTAAGCGATTACTGGAATAAGTGTTGAACTTAAAGGCAGATCATGTTCATACGCCAACAGTTTTGAAACGTTTGCAAAACGTAGTTAGTTGATTGCAAAGCCGATAATTATGAGAACAAAAGTGTTGGTTTATGGGGCAATTTATAACATATGAATTCGCATCTTGCCAACTATTAATAATGAATCCTCCCCATTTATAATGGTTTTTGGTCACAAACCATATAGTTCCCATAAGAGGTATTAAAATGTGCGATATATATCATAATAAGTCCACCACAATGCACAACATGTGATTTTGAGAATGATAATTCATTCAGGGAGAGAATGAGCAGCGAGAAATTTGGAATGAATTATGATAATGAAAAGTTGATCCTCACAAGTAATGAATATGAACATAAAGTTCATGGGACAATTTATATTCTAGATCTAGTAACTTCCAGACAAGGTTAGTGACTTAAATAAAGTGACTAGATTACATACGCTGCAAGTGCTCCAATTAATATGTGTGTCCCAATAATAAAACCAATGATTGGTAGTAAGTCTATGGCACGTCTGCAACATGATAGACTATTCGATTCCAAATAAAAATCCTCGATTGAAGAGATATGGAGCAAGAAAATTAAGATTGTCGAATCGAGGTAATAAATACCCCATGATAGTCTCCTAAAGAGACCATAGACATGAAGGTAATTGAGAAAACCCCGGGTACATGAAATACTATGAGATCTCAATAAATGATAAATCCAATGTCTAGTAAAGTGTGGAATCGAAAAGAAATAAATCGACGTCGACAGAGATATAGTTATAATGTGAATGATAATGATAATAAAGAATATAGCGCTAAAGTGAATGTGAGGATCATGGATAGATGAATATCCAAAATATTAATGACGCAAGAATATAATGAATAATGGAGGTCTCTTGTGATGAGACATATGGTTGAAGCATACAATCTATTTATAAAACTTATTGGATACGCAATAGTCTTTATGAGAGAGCGAAATTAAAATATACATAAGTTGCAAATGATGGCACACGTATATTTCTCAAAGACTTGAAAATGATCATGTAGATACATGTTCACATGTAGTGGATCAAATGAATATTGTATAAGTCTGGCAGTGTGATAATAAATGATATGCGTCTAAAAGATGTATATGAATAGAGCTCAAGTGATATTGATATTTCATTATTGCATATAATATGTGATAGGTGTATAAACACCTATCCTTTTTACCACTTAATTACAATGATAACCGAGCCAAAACGTGTATTTTATGTCTTTTATGTCGGAATTATGCGTGGTTTGTGTTTTTGTTGTGATTTAGGACGAAAAGATGAAAAGTGGAGAAAACACGGGCATTCACGGGCTTTTATTGAAGAAAAAGACGAAAGATGAAGTCAAGAAGTCAAGAGTGCAAAAAGAACGGAAGTCCAAGACCAATTCTGAAGATTTATCGAAGAAAAAGTCGAAAGACGGAAGTTTACTTAAAGCCGAAGAACTCAAGTCTAATTTATTGAAGAATTAAAAGACGAGTTCAAAGAAATCCCGAGCCAAAAGTCATTAAAGTCCAAGATTAAAGAAGATTTAAAGGCTTAAGGACTAATGGCGCAATTAACAAAGAGATTAAGAAGGAAGGACTTAATGATGCAATTAAGGAGAAAGGAAAGAGGGGAGGAAGCTTCCTAAGCATTCCTTAATCCTCCCATATAAATAGATTAGGAAGTTAATCATTTCATGTTGTTGGCTAATAGTGACAATTAGTTCTTCCACCTTTAATTACCTTGTCATTTAATTACTTGTCAAATTTAATTACCTTGTCTTTCACCTTAAATTCCTTTAATTTCAAGTAAGTTTGCATTTAATTCTTGTCAATCTTTACTTTATCTTGTTAATCTCCTATCTACCTTTCTCAATCTTTGATTTTTATGTTTATGTTTATGTTCATGTTCTTATTTTGATCAAAGTGGGTTTTGATTATTTTGGTTAATTTTGTTAGTTTTGTTGATTTGGATTGTTTGTTTATGTTTAGTAGATGTTTTGTGATTAGTTTGATTTAATCTTTTGTTTGATTTAGTTAAATTGTGATTAGATTCGTGTGTTATTGTGTTCCCTGTTCTTCGGGGTGTTTGTTTTCCTGTTTCTGATCTTTCCCAGGTAAGTTCCGGATCAGCAGAAACTTCCGAACCAAGAAGTTGGCTTAGGAAGTTCCGAACCAGCAAGAACTTCCGAACCAGGGAATTTCCGAGCAGAGAAGTTCCGAACCAATTAAAGGTTCTGAATCATCAACTTCCGAACCAAAAAGTTCCGAACCAAAAGTTCCGAACAAGGGAAGGTTCCGAACCAGGGAAGTTCCGAATCAAGAACTTCCGAACAAACTTCCGAATCAAGAACTTCCGGATCAAGGAGTTCCGAACCAGAAACTTCCGAATCAAGAAGTTGGCTCAGAAAGTTCCGGATCAAGAACTTCCGAACCAGGGAAGTTCCGAACCAAGGCTTTGTTTGAGAAGTTCCGATCCAATTGAGTTCCGAATCAGTTAAGTTCCGAACGAAGGATTGTTCTGGATAAGTGACATATTCAGAATAGGAAATTTGTTCCGGATCAAGGATTTTGGTAATATTCCGAGCGAAGAAGAATCATTCTGAACGAAGGTGACATTCCGGATGAGTGATTGTTCCGAACGAAGGATTGTTCCGAATGAGCTGTATTCAGGTTCTTTTTAGTTTTTGTCTTTGATTTTTAATTTCAAGCTTTATTTTTCCCGCCTTTTTCCTTAGTCGCACTTTAAGTTCATTTTGCCTTAGATTTATTTCGGCCTTGCCTTAGTTTAAGTTTTAGTTGCTAATAAGTTACTTTTGGTTGGTTAATAAAAAGGTTTTTGCTTGCAAGATCTCTCTTTACGTTGCTCGTACCCAATTGATATATATCGTTGTTTCGTTCTCGGTATCTTCTCGAATCGATCACGGTCAAAAGTGGAATAGTTGTAATTGGTGACTAAAAGGGGGAGCTTTGGTCTAAATCTACTAAAATGATAAAGGCAAGTAATAATAAAATTAAACTAGAAACTAGAAATGAAAATAAATCCAAACTTCACATGAAACAGTAGAAAATACCTTGATGGAAAAGTGAAATGCTCTATTCGGAATATTACTTGCTACGCGGAATATTTTCCTTTATTCGGAATCTTTCCCTACTCGGAATAATTTTGAAACCCTATTCGGAGAATATCTCTATTCGGAAAGTCTACGCGGAAAAAGTCTTCTATTCGGAAAATTGGGCCATTCGGAATAATTTAGAAAAAACTCTATTCGGAAAACCTGAAATGTTCCGAATAACCAATATGAAGAAAACCCTATTCGGAATAATGGAATGTTCCGAATAGACACAAAATTTAGACCCTTACTCGGAATGTTGGAATGTTCCGAATAACACAAAAAGCCAAACCCTTACTCGGAATAAATGAAAGTTCCGAATAGACACTAAACTTAAACCCTATTCGGAATGTAAGAAAAATTCCGAATAACCAAAATGACAAAGTCCTACTCGGAATGAATGAAATGTTCCGAATAGGCAAGAAATGAAAATCCCTTACTCGGAATATTGGAATATTCCGAATGGAGACCACCCCAGATTCCCTATTCGGAATCTGGGCAAGATCAGAAACTGGGACGAAGAACAGTAAGCTACGATTAATACCAAACCCACACAATCAAGCACAAAGGTTTCACCAAGTTAACCACAAATCATCTACTAACTACAAGGATCAAATCCCAATCATCAAAACACCAATTCAACAACTTTTTAGAATCAAACTAGAACCAAATAGAACTTAAGAACTTGAAAGAAAAAGATGAAGAAGAACAAGATGAATCAAAAGATTAAAGGAAGGATTGTATTAATGATTTAGGATTCAAAACAACAAAGATTAACTTACAAGATTGGAAGATAAATCAAACAAAGATTAAAACCACTCCTTAAGGGAGATGGTTCCTAAAAACTAGGAAGAAAAATATAACTGGAAAAAGAAAAAGGAACGTCCCGAATGTGTGAGTGGGAGGAGTATTTATAGGCTTCTCCCTTGGTTGGTGAGTGGGCTTTCTTCCCTTCTTTAAGTCTTCTCGTCTTTTCAGAAAAGTTGACGTTTTCGATTCTGATTCGGGATTTGTCGTCGATTAAATTCAACTCGTCTTTTAATTTCTTTGTTAAATAGACTTGAGTTTCTTCGAAATGTGTAAATCTTCCGTCTTTGGTCCTTTTCTTCGATAAATCTTCAAATAGGCCCATTGACTTCAAATCTTTTGCATCTCTTGGACAATAGACTTTGTCTTCAGTCTTTTTCCTTTATAAAACCCGTGCAATCCCATGTTTTCTCCAATATTTATCCGGTTGGCTCTGAAAACATAACAAACACACAAACCACGCATAATTCCAAACAAATGACCTTAAATACGCGTTTTGGTCTTGTTTTAGCAAGAAATAAGTGGTAGAAAAGATGGGTGTTTACACACCTATCAAATCCCCTACACTTAACCATTGCCATGCCCTCATGCAATGCTTAGTGATAAAGCAACGTTACACTTTTCTCATAATTAATTAACCTTGGCCTTATTCAAATAAAAATTAAAGCACTAAAAGAAATTTAAAGCAAACAAAAGGATAGAACATAACTATGTGGGAATAACTTGTAAAGAGATCGAGGACTTACATTAGGGCTTTTGGTGCTGCGAAGATTTATCACCCTCAAGTTTCACGTTCCCCAAACTAAGCTTAAAAACGAGATCATTGTTATTATAAGTTAGCAATTCAAACACTTACACACATGGCTTAATTAAATGCTTAGACTCCCTTATTCCTAGGTGTATCTCTTATATTTTATTTTTGTCTTAGAATGATCATGAAGATGCATTTTTGGACTTATTTCGATAGTTCATTTAGGCTGAAAGCAAAGTAGGACGATTTGATCAATAGTTAGCTAAAGGACAAAATCTCTTAAAACTGCTTCTCGGGATATCAGAAAGTTCATATCTTGGCATAACTTGGTTCACGATTTGAGACCTTTCTCGGACCGATATTTGGCATGTACTTCATACTTCATATCTTCGAGAGACGTTCTTGAGATAATGGTCTTCTCATCATAATAGAGTTTCTTCACTTTGGAGACTTTTGATGGGTACTCCAACTTTGTTGACCACGACTTCATGATTATTTCTTCAATCTCTAATTGGGATTTTGAGATACAACGATCCGCCTCCTTTTCGGACTTGGATCTATTTATCCTCATACCTTGTTAGGGTCTTTTCGGATAGACTTCTCCATGATCTTTATGGGAGTTGATTGCTTTTCGTCGTGAGTCTTGATCCTTCATATTGATTTTGGGAATAATGCTTTTCACATCACTTTTGGATCTTCAGCAATAAAATTGAATCCTCATGCCTTGTTAGGGCCTTTTCGGACTCGCCAATCTTCGCGCCCCGCTTCATAAGTTATGCCTTGGCTATGAACTCTCGTCATTACCGAGCAACTTTTAAACGATCTTGGGCTAGAAGCTAAGTAACCTTTCAAATCGTACGACCTTACTTATTGCAGATAAATTATTAGCAAGTGATGGGAGAATAGGCAAATAATTACACCAAGTGAGCTTGTATAAGAATACCGACTTATAATTGACTCTATCATTTCTCGTCCTCCACAATTTAAAATCTCAAGTAATGAGATTCGTGGACACTTAGCCTAAATAAACCAATTAAGGTCTACATGGTTAAGGATACTAGCTAGAATAAACTAGAATAAGTCTATTCGGGTTGAGTCAAAATAAACGCAACGGGCCTAATATGTTCAAGATTTCAAAACTAGCTACATCACTTTATTAATATTTTTGACTTTATTGCGGGATATATACATATGAAAGCAACGATAAAAATTTAAAATTTACGACAAAATGGCCAAAGTTGATTAAAAATTTGAAAAATGTTGAAAAGTATGATTTTCCGGTTAAATGAAGGCATTTTCATGGAAAAGTCCACTTAAAACTTCGATAGAAGTCTCCCCTACACTTAAGATAAACATTGTCCTCAATGTTTAAGCATGTGGGAAGGGTCTCCCCTACACTTATGACATTGTGCACGTTGGTTAACTCAAGTTAAGGAAAAGACGACTAAAGTGATCAATTTCAAATGTGAGTATAACGAAAATTGAATCACGATAGTTGAGAGATAGAACCAGATTTCGGATAACATGGGATCACGGTTCTTCAAAGATTCCAAGAGTGCAATAATCCCTGTAATCACATCACCATCCAAAAACAAGCAACCTATATAGCTCCCCCTACACTTATGATAAAAACGGGAAAGAGGGATAGATACCCGGGTTGCCTCCCGAGGAGCGCTTGTTTTTGTTTACCGAGTCGCGAGCCTGACTCGGTCCCGAACTAATTTAAGGGAAACGTAGTGAGGGATGGAATCATCTCCTTAGAGATGTCCTCACCAACGTACAACTTCAAACGCTGGCCATTTACCTTGAAGTTAGGCCCATTAGGCTGAGAAAGCTCAATGGTGCCATAGGGAAAGACATTGGCGATGGTGAATGGACCAGACCAGCGGCTCTTCAACTTGCCGGAGAAGATCTTCAACCGAGAGTTAAAGAGTAAGACTTGATCACCAACGTTGAACTCTCGGTTCTTGATTTTGGCATCGTGGATAATCTTGGTCTTTTCCTTGTAAATCAATGAGTTCTCATAAGCTTGATTCCTCAATTCTTGAAGCTCGTTGAGTTGAATCTTCCGAAAATCACCAGCTTTGTTGATGTCGAAGTTAGCCCACTTCAAGGCCCAGTATGCCTTATGTTCCAGCTCGATGGGAAGGTGGCAGGCTTTCCCGTACACAAGACGATAAGGTGTACAACCAATCGGCGTCTTATAGGCGGTACGGAAAGCCCACAGAGCATCATCAAGTTTATCGGCCCACGAGGCACGATGCTCTCCCACAGTACGTTCCAAAATTCTCTTCAATCCACGGTTGGATATCTCGGCTTGACCGTTGGTTTGAGGATGATAGGCGGTGGAAAGACGGTGATTGACACCGTACTTAGCCATGACTCTTGCAAATTGATCGTTGCAAAAATGAGTCCCGCGGTCACTGATGATAGCACGAGGAACACCGAAACGAGCAAACAGTTGTTTCAAGAAATTACAAACCACCCTCGCGTCGTTAGTGGGTAAAGCTTTTGCTTCAACCCATTTAGAAACGTAGTCGACAGCGACAAGGATGTATTTGTTGCCTTTAGAAGACGGGAATGGCCCCATAAAGTCGATGCCCCAGACATCAAAGATTTCACATTCTTGTATGAAATTTTGAGGCATCTCATCTTTGTGTGTAATCTTGCCTTGTTTTTGGCAAGCATCACAATGTTTAACCATCTCGTGAGCATCACGATAAATGGTGGGCCAATAGAATCCCGAGTCAAACACTTTTTTGGCGGTGAAGTTGGGACCAAAGTGACCACCGGTGGGTCCTTTGTGGCACGCTTGGAGAATATCAAAAGCTGCCGGTCCGTCAACACACCGACGAATAATCAGGTCAGCGCATTGTTTGAATAGAAAAGGGTCCTCCCAGAAGTAAGTCTTAACATCGTTCAAGAACTTCTTCTTTTGTTGGGATGTTAACCCTTGGATGAGAACACCACCCGCTAAGTAGTTTGCAATATCGGCAAACCACGGGGTGCCATAAAGATTGGGATTGATAGACATTAAGGTTTCAAGGGGAAAAGAGTCATTGATCTCTTTGTTCGGATGGTCCCCTTGATACGGATCCTCAAGTCGGCTCAGATGATCCGCGGCCAGGTTTTCAGCACCTTTCTTGTCACGAATTTCAATGTTGAATTCTTGAAGGAGTAAAACCCAGCGGAGAAGTCTTGGCTTAGAATCATTCTTAGTCATCAAGTACTTCAACGCGGAATGGTCCGTGTATACGATGGTGGTGGATAAAACAAGATAGGGGCGAAATTTCTCAAAAGCATAGACAACAGCTAAAAGCTCTTTTTCGGTTGTCGTATAATGCAATTGAGCCCCCGTCATTGTTTTGCTAGCGTAGTGGATTGGTTGGAAGTGTTTATTCACTCTTTGGCCCAAAACCGCACCAATAGCAAAGTCGCTAGCATCGCACATCAATTCAAAAGGCAGCTCCCAATTGGGGGTAACCAAGACCGGTGCCTTAGTCAGCTTATCCTTGAGAAGATTGAATGCTTCGAGACACTCTTTAGAAAAGATAAAAGGAGTATCTTTTTCCAAGAGGTGGGTCATCGGGCGAGCGATTTTAGAGAAATCTTGAATGAATCTACGATAGAAGCCCGCATGACCCAAAAAGCTTCTCACACCCTTCACGGTTGAAGGTGGAGGTAATTTGGCTATGACATCAACTTTAGCACGGTCGACTTCAAGACCGGCTTTAGAAATTTTTTGTCCTAGCACAATGCCTTCTTTTACCATAAAATGGCATTTTTCCCAATTCAGAACAAGGCGAGTGTCTTCGCACCGCTTAAGCATGCGTTCCAAATTGGCAAGGCAAGCAGAGAAGGAATCCCCGAAAACCGAGAAATCATCCATGAAGACTTCCATGGTTTGCTCAACCATGTCATGGAATATAGCCAACATGCACCTTTGGAAAGTCCCGGGGGCATTGCATAAGCCAAAAGGCATTCTTTTATAAGCAAATGTGCCGTAGGGACAAGTGAATGTTGTCTTTTCTTGATCTTGGGGATCGATGGGTATTTGAAAATAACCCGAGAAACCATCCAGAAAGCAGTAATATTCATTACCCGCTAGACGTTCAAGCATTTGGTCCATAAAAGGTAGAGGGAAATGATCCTTTCTCGTGGCATCATTGAGTTTGCGGTAGTCTATACAAACTCTCCACCCAGTAACGAGACGGGTAGGAATTAACTCGTTGTTTGCATTGGGCACAACGGTGATTCCGCCTTTCTTAGGCACACAATGGACTGGACTAACCCACGGTGAATCCGAAATAGGGTAAATCATACCCGCATCAAGAAGTTTGATAACCTCTTTTTTGATGACTTCATGGATTTTAGGATTCACTCTTCTTTGGCTTTGAATAGTGGGCTTAAAGTCGTCCTCCATGAGAATTTTATGTGTGCAAAAGTGAGGATCAATTCCGCGGATGTCGGAAATTTTCCAAGCGATAGCGCGTTTATGCTTCTTCAACACTGCAACAAGGCGGGCTTTTTCAGCTTCTTTCAGATCCTTTGCGATGATAATCGGTAACTTCTCGTCGTCTTCTAGGAAAACGTACTCAAGATGAGGCGGTAGGTCCTTAAGCTCGAGAGTAGGAGGAGCCTCAATAGATGGTGAAACTAACGATGGATCATCATTAGTCACCTCTTTAGGAGTAGGAGGAGACAATGGGTCCTCATTGAGAAGTCTCTCAATAGTACGAATATCTTCATCCCAATTGGTGGACGAATTATCATACTTAATATCGAGAGGACCCAGGCTAGCTTCGAACTCATCTAAGTCACTTTCTCCAAAAGGAGTAAATGCTGGAGCAATTGAGGCAACGGTCTCAACAATGGGTAGAGAAGAGAGAGTACTTTTGCAAGCATCATAAAAATGTTCTTCACAAGCCTCATCGAGAACGTCAATAGCATTAACACTCTCATAGGAATAAGGTTGTTGAGAAATCTTACCCATGTTGAAGACAATTTGATCGTCACCAACTCTCATGATTAATTCTCCTGCGGCTACATCAATGAGAGTGCGACCGGTCCTCAAGAATGGACGTCCAACGATTAATGGAACACGAGGGTCCATCTCGTAGTCAACGACGACAAAATCAGCCGGGAAGGTGAATTTATCGACGCCAACAAAGACATCTTCGGCTATCCCCACTGGATAAGCAACCGTTCGGTTGGCTAATTCCAAAGTCATTCGTGTGGGGACTAGCTCGGGGAGAGATAATTGCTTCCAAACACTTAAAGGCATTAAATTTATACTGGCACCTAGATCAGCTAGGGCCATGCAATTCTCTACTCCCGGGAAATTGCAAGGAATCAAGAAGCGACCCGGATCACCAAGTTTGGTGGGCAATTTCCTTAAGAGCACTGCGGAGCAGTTCTCATTAAGTTGGGTCTGAGCAATGTCAAGAAGCTTTTCTTTATCACTTAGAAGATCTTTAAACATCTTAGCATATTTGGGCATGTGAGCGAGAGCCTCGGCAAAGGAGATGTTAAAATTCAATTGTTTAAACATTTTTAGGAAGTTTGAAACTTGAATATCATCCTTGCTCTTTTGCTTCTCTTTCCTCAACCTTGAAGGATAAGGTATATTGGATGAAGAAGAAGGCTTTAAAGGGATAGGATCACTCACAACCACGGGTGGTGGGGAAATGGGGATAGAAGGTGAAGAAGGTGGAGAAAGTTGCTCTTTTTCCTTGTTCACAATCACGGGTGGAGGTGTAGGAAGCTCGGGTTCCATATAACCTTTTCCACTACGAGTGGTGATTGCTTTCATCTCCCCTCTTGGATTTGCAACGGTATTACTCGGAAGAGTACCCGAAGAAGAGGGTTGATTACCTTGGATGAGCGAACCAATCATATCACGAAGGTGAAGAGCTTGATTATTGAAAGAGTTTTGCATGTTGGTATTAATAGCATCGCTATGTTTGGCCATATCATTCCTTAGCTCGGCTCGAATATCGCTTCCTTGTTTCACCATGTCATTCTTCAAGTTGACAAATTGACTCTGAAGATTCGTCACCATCTCACGATTGGTCTTCATGAACGACTCGACGTCGGGATTCACTGCCATCGGTTGATTGAGAGGTGGAGCTTGGTAAGCTTGAGAATTTCCTTGAGTTTGGTAGGTATTTCTTTGGGACGGATATTGGTTTTGAGCACGAGGTTGGGATTGGTTGTTTCGGTTATAGTTTTGTTGTTGGGTTTGGTTTGCAGGAGGGAAACCGGGAGGTGCAAGATAATTGTTGGAACGATAACTTAGCAAGCTACGGTCTCCTTGAGGGCGAGCTTGATAGCCTCCCGTGGGATATGTACCGTATGCTGCGTTAACGTTTTCAGAATAATTGCCTTGAGTGGAAGGACAATTATTATAAGAATGAGGACCACCACATGTGTCACAAGACATAGCAACGGCTTTAGCTTGTTGAAAGTGATTTGTGGCCATGGTCATGAAATTTTTGTTCATTTCAGCAAGTTGTCGAGAAATTTCAGACATTTCAGGATTGGAGGTAGTAGAAGAAACATTGACTCTCGAGTTAGATCTTGAGGATGCGGATGAATCCCAATTCTTGTGGTGAGTAGTCATGTTTTCAATCAACTCTCGACACTCCTCCGGTCTCCTTTTCATAAAAGTACCACCGGCAGCGGCATTGATCGTGTCACGATCACGAAAGGTGAGACCATTATAGAAGGTGTCAATGAGAGTGACGGGGAGCATATTGTGATTAGGACAGCGGTCGATCAAATCATTGTAACGTTCCCAAGCATCGAAAAGCGATTCATCATTCTCTTGCATAAATCCACTGATTTGGTTACGAAGGCTAGTGACCATAGATGGGGGAAAGTAGCGCGATAAAAAGCGTTGAGTCATGTCGTTCCATGTATGAATAGAATTCTTAGGAAGACGGTCAAACCATTTTTCGGCATGGTGAGAAAGTGAGTGAGGAAAGAGTTGGAGGCGAAGGTCATCCATAGAAACACCGGGAGATTTCATGCTTTGGGTAATAGTGATGAATTTGTCGAGGTGTTTGTTGGCATCATCATCTGGAATTCCGCGAAATGGATTCGTTTGTACTTGCTGGATCATGTGATGTTTCAACGAAAACTCCTGAGCCGTGACATGCATTGGTGCAATCGGGCCTCCACGTCCGTTCATTGTGGGTTGACATAGCTCCTCCATGGTTCGTAAGTCAGGTGGATTATTCATATTTGGGTGGGGTGGGTTATTATTATTATTGTTGTTTTGGGGGGGTGGAATATTATTGTTGTTGTTGTGTACACCTGCCATGTCTAATTGTTCGAGAGTCTCGGGCTCTGAATAAGACGTGGATCGAGTACGCATACACTAAAAAGAAAATGCAAGAGAAAATATTTTTGGTTTTTATAGGTTTTATATTGTTTTTGTATTTTTGGAAATTTTATATTTTTATGGATTTTTGAAAATTTTTGTGCTTGAAAATAACGTTCCCGAAAGAACGGATCCCAAAATCCAATTTTTTTCACAAGAAACCGTTGATCCTTACGAAAAGAGCCGGCAGCGGCGCCATTTTAATAAGTTACTTTTGGTTGGTTAATAAAAAGGTTTTTGCTTGCAAGATCTCTCTTTGCGTTGCTCGTACCCAATTGATATATATCGTTGTTTCGTTCTCGGTATCTTCTCGAATCGATCACGGTCAAAAGTGGAATAGTTGTAATTGGTGACTAAAAGGGGGAGCTTTGGTCTAAATCTACTAAAATGATAAAGGCAAGTAATAATAAAATTAAACTAGAAACTAGAAATGAAAATAAATCCAAACTTCACATGAAACAGTAGAAAATACCTTGATGGAAAAGTGAAATGCTCTATTCGGAATATTACTTGCTACGCGGAATATTTTCCTTTATTCGGAATCTTTCCCTACTCGGAATAATTTTGAAACCCTATTCGGAGAATATCTCTATTCGGAAAGTCTATGCGGAAAAAGTCTTCTATTCGGAAAATTGGGCCATTCGGAATAATTTAGAAAAAACTCTATTCGGAAAACCTGAAATGTTCCGAATAACCAATATGAAGAAAACCCTATTCGGAATAATGGAATGTTCCGAATAGACACAAAATTTAGACCCTTACTCGGAATGTTGGAATGTTCCGAATAACACAAAAAGCCAAACCCTTACTCGGAATAAATGAAAGTTCCGAATAGACACTAAACTTAAACCCTATTCGGAATGTAAGAAAAATTCCGAATAACCAAAATGACAAAGTCCTACTCGGAATGAATGAAATGTTCCGAATAGGCAAGAAATGAAAATCCCTTACTCGGAATATTGGAATATTCCGAATGGAGACCACCCCAGATTCCCTATTCGGAATCTGGGCAAGATCAGAAACTGGGACGAAGAACAGTAAGCTACGATTAATACCAAACCCACACAATCAAGCACAAAGGTTTCACCAAGTTAACCACAAATCATCTACTAACTACAAGGATCAAATCCCAATCATCAAAACACCAATTCAACAACTTTTTAGAATCAAACTAGAACCAAATAGAACTTAAGAACTTGAAAGAAAAAGATGAAGAAGAACAAGATGAATCAAAAGATTAAAGGAAGGATTGTATTAATGATTTAGGATTCAAAACAACAAAGATTAACTTACAAGATTGGAAGATAAATCAAACAAAGATTAAAACCACTCCTTAAGGGAGATGGTTCCTAAAAACTAGGAAGAAAAATATAACTGGAAAAAGAAAAAGGAACGTCCCGAATGTGTGAGTGGGAGGAGTATTTATAGGCTTCTCCCTTGGTTGGTGAGTGGGCTTTCTTCCCTTCTTTAAGTCTTCTCGTCTTTTCAGAAAAGTTGACGTTTTCGATTCTGATTCGGGATTTGTCGTCGATTAAATTCAACTCGTCTTTTAATTTCTTTGTTAAATAGACTTGAGTTTCTTCGACATGTGTAAATCTTCCGTCTTTGGTCCTTTTCTTCGATAAATCTTCAAATAGGCCCATTGACTTCAAATCTTTTGCATCTCTTGGACAATAGACTTTGTCTTCAGTCTTTTTCCTTTATAAAACCCGTGCAATCCCATGTTTTCTCCAATATTTATCCGGTTGGCTCTGAAAACATAACAAACACACAAACCACGCATAATTCCAAACAAATGACCTTAAATACGCGTTTTGGTCTTGTTTTAGCAAGAAATAAGTGGTAGAAAAGATGGGTGTTTACACACCTATCAGTTGCGTTTTAAATTTGCCTTAGATAGTTTTAAGTTTGCGTTATTTACTTTAGTGCCTTTTAATTCTCGTCACGCTTTTAAATACTCGCCCTTTACTTTAAATTAGAGTTAGATTTAAATTAATTGCCCTTTACTTTAATAGTTTTACACTTTTTAATACTACAACGACACAACTATTTGTTCCACCAAAGAACGACTGAGTCGCACACTAAACTCCTTTTTCAATTCGAAGAGATTGGTTCAACGATATTTTAACTGGGTAAAACCCAGTTATTAAATGGCGCCGCTGCCGGCTCTTTTCGTAAAGATTAACGGTTTTCTGTGAAAGACGCGTTGCTTTTTGGGATCCGTTCACTTGTGAGCGTTACTTTTCTTGCACAAAAAATCCAAAAAACCATAAAAATTAAAAATTGATCAAAATCCATAAAAATTAAACATTTCAAAAATCCAAAAAGATTTTATTTTTATTGTCTATATATATTGTCTTTGTGTTTGGTATTGTTTTCTTTTGTCTTTGTAGGTGTATGCGTACTCGATCTTTTAATTATCAAGAGCCAGAGACTCAAGAATATTTAAGTATGTCCGGTGTTAACAACAACAATAATCCACCGCACCTCAATAATAACAACAATGTTCTTCCACAGCCCGATCTTCAGACAATGGAGGAGCTTTGTCAACCTACCATGTTTGGACGAGGAGGACCGATTGCGCCGATGCAAATCACGGCTCCTGAGTTTTCGTTGAAGCACCACATGATTCATCAAGTACAAACAAATCCTTTTAGAGGATTGCCTGATGATGATGCCAACAAACACCTCGACAAGTTCATTACAATCACCCAAAGCATGAAGTTGCCTGGTGCCACAATGGATGTTCTTCGCCTACAACTCTTTCCACATACTTTATCACATCACGCCGAGAAATGGTTCGATCGTCTCCCGAATAATTCTATTCACACTTGGGATGACATGACTCAACGTTTTTTGTCGCGCTACTTTCCACCATCCATGGTCACGAGCCTTCGCAATCAAATCAACGGTTTCATGCAAGAACCCGATGAATCTCTCTTTGATGCTTGGGAAAGATATAATGTCTTGATTGATCGTTGTCCAAACCACAACATGCTTCCGGTCACATTGATTGATACTTTCTACAACGGTTTGACTTTTCGAGATCGTGATACGATTAATGCAGCCGCCGGTGGCACATTTATGAAAAGGAGACCCGAGGAGTGTAGAGAGTTAATTGAGAACATGACTACTCACCACAAAAATTGGGATTCCTCCGCTTCTTCAAGGAACAACCCGAGAGTCAATGTTTCTTCCACTTCAGCAAACCCTGATATGACCGAACTCACCCGCATGATGACCGAAATGAGCAAAAGTATCACGCTTCTCGCTTCAAACCAACAACAACAACAAGTTAAAGCGGTTGCTAATCCTTGTGAAACATGCGGCGGTCCTCACTCATACACCGATTGTCCTTCGACTCAAGGAAATCCAGAAAATGTGTATGGAGCTTATGGTAATTATTCACCGGAAAATTACCAAGCTCGACCTCAAGGGGATAGAAATTTGCTGAGTTACCGGTCTAACAACTACCTTTCACCCGGTTTTTCTCCTCAAAACCAAAACCCCGCCAACAACTACAATAGAAGCAACCAAATCCCACCAAGAGCTTCTAATCCTTATCACCCACCCGCTCAACAAGCCCCACCCATTAACCCCGATGTTGAAGCCATCATGAGAACCCAAGGTGAGCAAATCAAGAATCTTCAAAGCCAAATTATCAATCTTAAAGGAGATATTACCAAGCAAGGAAATGAGATTAGATCCGAGCTTCGAGATAATATTCAATCCTCCTTCAGCAATCAAACAAATGATTTGAAGAATATGTTTGCTAGTTTCTTGCCCGCAGCTCAACCTTCTTCTACGAGTTCTCTACCTTCAAACACCGTCACAAATCCGCGAGCAAATGTGAGTGCTATTACTACCCGTAGTGGAATTACCATTGTCGATCCACCAATCCCGCCCCCATCATCTACACCTCCTCCACCACCATTTATCCCTACTCCTCCTACACCTAGTATTAGTGCACCATTATCGTCTCCGCCTCGCCATGACGATGTACCTAGGAAGGACCCTTCAACATCTCAACCTTTACCTGCTACGCCTTCACCTTCACCACCCAAACCAAATATCCCTTATCCTTCTCGTTTAGGCAAGACCAAAATGCTAACCAAGGATGACTCTGAAGTGTCGCGCTATGTGAAGATGATCTCTCAAATGAACTTCAACATTAGCTTTCTCGAAGCACTTGTCCACATGCCGAAATTTGTTAAAGCATTTAAGGAATTGCTTAACAAGAAGGAGAAGATGATTGAGCTCGCCAACACGCACTTAAATGAAAACTGCTCTGCAGTTATTCTTAAAGAACTTCCGGAAAAGCTTGGAGATCCCGGTCGTTTTGTGTTGCCTTGCGTGTTCAACAAAACTGAAGAATTTACTGCCCTTGCTGATCTCGGGGCCAGTATTAATTTGATGCCTTTGAGTGTTTGGAAAACACTATCATTGCCCGACCTCACTCCAACAAAGATGACTCTTGAACTTGCAAATCGCACTCTCGCTTACCCCGTTGGTATAGCCGAAGATGTGTTCATCAAAGTTGGCACATTTACTTTCCCGGTCGATTTTGTCGTCGTTGATTATGAAATGGACCCTCGTATTCCTTTAATACTTGGTCGGCCATTCTTGAGAACCGGACGATCTCTTGTCGATGTTGCCGAAGGTGAGTTAATCTTAAGAGTCGGGAATGATGCACAAGTGTTCAAAATGGGGAAGCTTACAAGCAAATCCTATGGACGAGAATCAGTGAATATGATTAATGTGCTAGATGACTTTGTTGTCTACAACAATCCTCTATTTGAGTGTTGCAATGATAACCCACTTTTTCAAGATGATGTGGATGATTCTCGCCCCAATTTGGAACCTTCTCCCATTTATGAGTCTCCACCGATCTTTGATGCTTATGATGATGAGTCTAGCTCAGATACGGATGATTATGATGACCTTACTTCTGAGTATCCCGATCTGCCCACATACGATGATTTTGATGAGGCTGATACTCTTTCGAGCGATTCTTCACATGATGAAGATCCTCGGCCATCACTCGATCCTACTTTGGACGATTACTCATTTGAGGAAGACTTCTCTGCATTTCTCAACACTTACTTCTCTCATGAGAGTGATGCTCCTCCTTATGATTTTGAAGATTCTCGTCTTGATCCTACTTTGGATTTGACGCACATTCTTTCAAAGGAGAAGAAACTGGTCGACACCAATATCCGCAGCACATATGATTTAACACCTCTTTGTCCACCTTCTAAGGACGAGGTTGTGCTTCTTCGCGAATCTTCTTCCCACTCTGCTGAGCCTGAGTGCTATTTTCTGCAGCCATCTCAGTATCCACCTGATGAAATAAAAGGAAATATCTTTGGAACTTATGGAAATCTGCTTGCACCACTTCACCCTTGCTTCCACCGTGCTCCATCGCTGCTTAAGGGAACCTTGCCTATTCTTCTTTGGCTTGCCTTGTTCGCCTTAAGCTTGTGCTATTTGATGGACGAAAACTATGTCTTTGATCCTGGTGGATATATTTCATGCTTCTTCCATTGGTAATCAAGGTCGAGTCAGGCTCACGACTCGGTAATCAAAAATCAAGCGCTTCTTGGGAGGCAACCCATGTATCTATCTTTTCGCTTTCTTTATCCTAAGTGTAGGGGATACCCGTTGGTTTGCTATTTCCTCTCCTCTCCTATCCTCTCTTAATCAGGGATTCGAGCTTCAATGATCCACTCTTGATGATTCTTGACGACCCGTGATTCCGTGTTCCCTTCTTCCCGGTTCTATCCTAAACTCTTTTCGATTCTCTATTTTATATTTTCCAATATTAAAATAGGAATCTCTTTAGTTGTCTTTTCCTTAGCGAGATTTAAACAAAGTGCACAATGTCCTAAGTGTAGGGGAGTTTACTCCCACATGCTTAAACATTGAGAACAATGTTTATGTTAAGTGTAGGGGGGACTTCTATCGAAGTTAAGTGGCCTTTTCCTTGTATTTGTCCTCATTTTAACCAGAAAATCAATTTTTTCGACATTTTTCAAAATTTTTGATCTATTTTGGCCTATTAGTTTTTCCCTTTGTATAGTTATTTTCTTTCTTTACTAGAATAAATCTTTAATAAAGTGGTTTTAATTTTCAAACGTTGTGAATCTTTTGACTTGACCCGAGTTTACTTATCTAAGGTTACTCTAGCTAGTATCCTTAACGTGTTTAAGTCAAGTTTTGCTAGGCTTTTATATAGGGAGCTTTAAAACGCGAAAGTCTTAACTCTCACGGGTTAAGAACAAGAACTTTTCGCAAGTTCCTATAATTGATCCTAAAGAGTCGTTTATCAAGGGAACTTTAAAACGCGAATTTCTAAACTTAAAAAAGTCTAAGAATTTGCAAGATCCTATAGGCGACTCGAAAACCCAAAACTATGATTTAATAGGCTAAGCATCCACGAGTCTCATTACTTGAGATTTTAAACTGTGGAGAACGAGAGATGATAGAGCCAATTATAAGTTCGGTATTCTTTCGTGAATTTATGTGAGTTAATTATAAGCCTATTCTCCCATCGCTTGTCAATAAATTTATCGGTAATAAATAAGGTTGTACGATTTGAAAAGTTACTTAGCTTCTAGCCCAAGATCGTTTAAAAGTTGCTCGGTATGGATTAGAGTTCATAGCCAAGGCATAACTTATTGAGGCGGGATGCGAAGATTGGCGAGTCCAAAAAGGTCCTAACAAGACATGAGGGCTATATTTTGTTGCTAAAGATCCAAAGTGATGTGAAGAATCATTTATCGAAAATCAATATGAAGGATCGAGACACACGACGAAAAGAAAAAACTCCCCAAAAGTCATGGAGAAGTCTATCCGAAAAGACCCTAGCAAGGTATGAGGATAAATAAAGCCAAGTCCAAAAAGGAGGCGGATCGTTGTATATCAAAGTCCAAAATAAAGATTGGAGAAAAATGAAGAAGTCGTGGTCCAAGTATGAATCTCTCAAAACTTCAAGTGAAGAAATTCCATTATGAAGAGAAGACCATAATTTCATGAACGTCTCTCAAGGTTTGAAGTATGAAGTCGCTGCCAAATATCGGTCCGAGAAAGGTCTCAAATCGCGAAGCGAGTTATGCCAAGATATGAACTTTATGAGGTCCCGAGAAGCAGTTTTAAAAGATTTTGTCCTTTAGCTAACTATTGATTAAATCGTTCACTTTATTTTCGGCCTAAATAACTATCGAAATAAGTCAACAATGCATCCTCGAGATCATTCAAGACAACAATAAAATATAAGAGATACACCTAGGAATAAGGGAGTCTAAGTGAGTAATTGGCCCACATGAATTCGTGTTAGTTTGCTAACTTATAATAACAATGATCTCGTTTTTAAGCTTGGTTTGGAGAAAGTGAAAACTTGAGGATTAATAAAGGCCAACGTGGATTGATTATGATGAAAAATGTAAACGTGCTTTGTAACTAATGCATTGCATGAGGACATTGCAATGGTCAAGTGTAGTGGATTTGATAGGTGTATAAACACCTATCCTTTTTACCACTTAATTACAATGATAACCGATCCAAAACGTGTATTTTATGTCTTTTATGTCGGAATTATGCGTGGTTTGTGTTTTTGTTGTGATTTAGGACGAAAAGGTGAAAAGTGGAGAAAACACGGGCATTCACGGGCTTTTATTGAAGAAAAAGACGAAAGATGAAGTCAAGAAGTCAAGAAGTCAAGAGTGCAAAAAGAACGGAAGTCCAAGACCAATTCTGAAGATTTATCGAAGAAAAAGTCGAAAGACGGAAGTTTACTTAAAGCCGAAGAACTCAAGTATAATTTATTGAAGAATTAAAAGACGAGTTCAAAGAAATCCCGAGCCAAAAGTCATTAAAGTCCAAGATTAAAGAAGATTTAAAGGCTTAAGCACTAATGGTGCAATTAACAAAGAGATTAAGAAGGAAGGACCTAATGATGCAATTAAGGAGAAAGGAAAGAGGGGAGGAAGCTTCCTAAACATTCCTTAATCCTCCCCTATAAATAGATTAGGAAGTTAATCATTTCATGTTGTTGGCTAATAGTGACAATTAGTTCTTCCACTTTTAATTACCTTGTCATTTAATTACTTGTCAAATTTAATTACCTTGTCTTGCACCTTAAATTCCTTTAATTTCAAGTAAGTTTCCATTTAATTCTTGTCAATCTTTACTTTATCTTGTTAATCTCCTATCTACCTTTCTCAATCTTTGATTTTTATGTTTATGTTTATGTTCATGTTCTTATTTTGATCAAAGTGGGTTTTGATTATTTTGGTTAATTTTGTTAGTTTTGTTGATTTGGATTGTTTGTTTATGTTTAGTAGATGTTTTGTGATTAGTTTGATTTAATCTTTTGTTTGATTTAGTTAAATTGTGATTAGATTCGTGTGTTATTGTGTTCCCTGTTCTTCGGGGTGTTTGTTTTCCTGTTTCTGATCTTTCCCAGGTAAGTTCCGGATCAGCAGAAACTTCCGAACCAAGAAGTTGGCTTAGGAAGTTCCGAACCAGCAAGAACTTCCGAACTAGGGAAGTTCCGAGCAGAGAAGTTCCGAACCAATTAAAGGTTCCGAATCAGCAACTTCCGAACCAAAAAGTTCCGAACCAAAAGTTCCGAACAAGGGAAGGTTCCGAACCAGGGAAGTTCCGAATCAAGAACTTCCGAACAAACTTCCGAATCAAGAACTTCCGGATCAAGGAGTTTCGAACCAGAAACTTCCGAATCAAGAAGTTGGCTCAGAAAGTTCCGGATCAAGAACTTCCGAACCAGGGAAGTTCCGAACCAAGGCTTTGTTTGAGAAGTTCCGATCCAATTGAGTTCCGAATCAGTTAAGTTCCGAACGAAGGATTGTTCTGGATAAGTGACATATTCAGAATAGGAAATTTGTTCCGGATCAAGGATTTTGGTAATATTCCGAGCGAAGAAGAATCATTCCGAACGAAGGTGACATTCCGGATGAGTGATTGTTCCGAACGAAGGATTGTTCCGAATGAGCTGTATTCAGGTTCTTTTTAGTTTTTGTCTTTGATTTTTAATTTCAAGCTTTATTTTTCCCGCCTTTTTCCTTAGTCGCACTTTAAGTTCAATTTGCCTTAGATTTATTTCGGCCTTGCCTTAGTTTGAGTTTTAGTTGCGTTTTAAATTTGCCTTAGATAGTTTTAAGTTTGCGTTATTTACTTTAGTGCCTTTTAATTCTCATCACGCTTTTAAATACTCGCCCTTTACTTTAAATTAGAGTTAGATTTAAATTAATTGCCCTTTACTTTAATAGTTTTACACTTTTTAATACTACAACGACACAACTATTTGTTCCACCAAAGAACGACTGAGTCGCACACTAAACTCCTTTTTCAATTCGAAGAGATTGGTTCAACGATATTTTTAACTGGGTAAAACCCAGTTATTAATATGCATGGAGCATGCTAGAGATAATTAATGCTTAAGGCATATAAGAAACGTTCTCGAGAACAATATTGATTGTATTGAACTAATCATGATTTGAGCATATATGTTATAATCGCCTTAGTGTGTAGTATTGTGCCAAATAAAGAGTTATGGTTATAAAGGCGACTAAGTGCATAGAAATTGAATTTGAAATAAAAGACAAAGTTTGTCTTAGTTCCAGAATTGAACAACTTAATGATGAAATATGTATGCATCATGAAAACTAAAGATAAAGTTATATCTTTATGTGGATAAACAACACTCATATTTATGAAGTCACATGATGTTAGAAAGACTCTCTTGATTTATAGAGTTGATGATCACAATATCGATTGAGATATGTCATTTGAAAATGAACAATTCAATTTTTGCTAAGGGTCATACTTGTTGGAAATGAATAACTTGCAAAGTTTGATGATAAACTTGAACGAGATGTATGACGTATTATTATGCAAAGAATATGTGTAAATAGTGTTCATACATATGCTTTTATTAATACACCTTTATGTGTATTTTAGTGACTCAGTGAGCTTAAGTAATGTGATCATCAGGGGGAGAATATATGTGTTGTACTCTTTTTCCTTGACCATGGTTTTGTCCCCACAGGGTTTTCCAGCAAGGTTTTAACGAGGCAACATCCCTAAGCGTATAAAAGATTTAATGTACTATTTTTCTTCACTAGATTTTTGTCCCACCGGGTTTTATCTAGTAAGGTTTTTAACAAGAGATATGGGTTTATACTCTAACCCATCAAATACAAGTTTAGTTGATTTTGTAGATGCAGGATATATGTTTGACCCTTAAAATGGTTGGTCACAAACTGGATATGTTTTTACAAGTGGAGGAATATCGATTTCATGGTGTTCGGTAAAGCAAACAATTGTAGCAACTTCCATCAATCAGGCATAAATTGTAGCAATCCATGAGGCAAGTCGAGAATGTGTTTGGTTAAGAAATGTAACACAACACATACGCAGGTCATGTAGTATTTCTTCAGAGAAAGAGGCACCAACAGATTTAATTTGTATGAAGATAACACAACATGCATTGCTCAACTCAAAGGAGGTTACATGAAAGGCGATACCAAAGTTCGTTTCACTCGTGACTTACAAAAGAGCGGTCATATTCTAGTTCAACAAGTTTGTTCAAGCTACAATTTGACGGATCTATTTACCAAGGCACTTCCTACTTCAACATTCAAGAAGCTTATTCACAATATTGGAATGCGGCGAGTTAAAGATCTTAAGTGATGTAGTAATCAGAGGGAGATAATACGCGTTGCACTCTTTTCCTTAGTCATGGTTTTGTCCCACTGGGTTTTCTTGACAAGGTTTTTAACGAGGCAACATTCTCTCAAAGCGTATTATCTATAGAGACATGCAAGAGGGAGTGTTATGAATAATATGTGGATGTCTAGAATAAGGCCCATGACCAAAGTAGTAATTAGGGTTTACCTTAATATTTGTCTTATAAATACTCATTGTATTTACTCTATAGAAGATATCAATTGAATAATACATTTATTCTTATTTTTATTCACAACATTCAGTAGTTTTCAAAAAATGAAATTTTTTCATTTTCTTCTTTTACAAAGGAAACAAAAAAAACACCATATTATTCTTTTCTATTTTTCTTGTTTCTATTTACATACATTCTTATTTTTTTAAAATAATAAATAAAATTTTATCTGAACAAGTTTTCAATTTTTTTTATCTTTTTCTTTGGGAAAATAATAATTCTCTTCTCTAAAAATTAAAAAGAAAAAACATAATTTTTTTATCAACAACCCTAAACATATCAATAATAAAAGGTGCTAGTAAAGGTTATATAACTAACAACGATCATTAAAATTCTCCATTGTTACAAGTTACCGTACCGACAGCAAGTACATAAATGAATGAGTGGTTGTTGATCTCCATTGCCTACAAAAAAAAGTTGTCTTGGTGGTCAATGCTTAAACAACCGTAAACTACAATAACTTGTAAAGTTGCAATAATTGCACCAAAAAATTATTTCAAACACACGAGTACAAATTAGACAACTATTTTGACAATACAAAAAATAAAAATCGATTTTATTTCGTTTTGTTTTTAATTTGAGAAACAATATTTTTGTGCTTATAATTTTAGACTTAAAGTTTTATCTTATTAGAGGATTTTTTTTAGACATAGATCCTGAGTAGAATTTCTACTCGTAGCTAAAGTTTATGCTACAAATGGTAAGTCATCAATATAAACAGGGCGGAGCTAGGGGTTCTTGGAAATACACAGAAACTCGATGAAATTTTGTCGCTTAGTGTATATATTTGTTAAAAATCCCAGTTTCTTTTAAATTGGACTTATAGTGAAATAATTGATTAAAACAAAGTTTTACAACAAGAAGACGGGTAAACAGGCAACAAGCTGTGCCGCAACCCCTTTCTGAATAACGAAACCAATCCTACTAAAAATTAAGTTATGTGTCTTAGGGGTCGAAAAATTACTTTGCACAACCCGTTGAACCCTTGTCAAAAACTCCACTGCTCCCGGCGCTAGGAAACCAAATGTATTAAAAGCAAAAGGGATAAAGATGTGTTGATTCTCTAACAAGCTTTCTCATGTTTGACAACTTTGCTCGATTCTGTTTTCAACGCAGCTGCAACAAATCCATTGTCCCTAAGCCCAACAAGATGTTTTTCCCCGACCCACCCAAACACCAGTATATCAACTGGCCGTAAGGTAGACCTTCCTTCAAGTGAGTCTGTCAGAAAGTTCACAGGAGCCTCCTTCTTACAAGAAAATTATGTTGTATTAAAAATTTTGTTCACCCGATAACTTTATATTCTAATTCCGCCCATAACTATTGATGGATGCATGAGATTAAAATTTCATCTTAAATTTAAATCATTTGCAGGGCTATATCTACACACTTTTTTGTTAACTAACCAATTAACCATCCATAACTCAACCAAGTAGATTGATCGATAATTACCCACTTACTGTACTTTTTATCGTTTTCGATTTGGTCAGCGTGTGACAACTAGATGCAATCCTAGATATAAGAATAATATGTTTTAAATGGCAAGTATGTTTGTTTGTTTGTTTATTAAAGATTATAAGCAAGGTACACGGCAAAGATTGCGCAGACAAGTTTATGGGGAAGTGCGACAAGCTTGCTTTAATGCTTTTTACCGGCTGTGGATGCGGCCCTTTATTTTCACTCCTTCACATGCCTTTTTGCTCCACCTTCCTTTTTTCTACTACTATGCAACCTCTCTCTCTGCCTATTACATCTCCAACCTATTTGGCTTTCTCTTTTCTTTCATTCTAACATTTTAACTTACGACTCTAATCAAGCCAAACTTTTATCAAATAACTCGAGACTGAGCTCGAGCTTAGCTTGATCGAGCCTAGCTCGATCGAGCCAAACTTTTATCAAACTCAAGCCTAAAAAATAGCTCGAAACTATATCAAACTCAAGCTCAAGCTTTTGATAGCTCGACTCGAGTTTTTATCAAACTTTTTCAAACTCTATTAAAAATATATTTTATAATGAATTTATATAACCAACTAATTGTTAGGTTGAGTATTAACATAATTTTAAAGGCTAATTTCATAAATAATATATTTTAAAAGAACTTTTAACTTTGATTAAATTTATATTTTAGTTCTTTGTATTTTATTAAATTCATTATTTTTGTAAATTTAATTATTGTATTTATTCGATACTTGGTAGAATACAATATGTCTATAAATATTGTTTGTACTTCATAAATATCAAACACAACGTGTCTAAACTACGCTCACATTCATATCATGCAATGACCTTTGGGACCTTAATGGTCTTGGAGCGCAAAACATATTTTAAAACTAAGATTGTACGATGATGTTATTATTGCTTTTATTAATGTTAAATAAATCTAATTTGTTTTAAGTAATGATTTTTGTTTTTTTATTTTTTATACATATATGTTTTTATAACTAGCTTTTACTTAGTTATGAAAGTTCGTATTGACTACTGGTTAATCGTGCGACTCAGTCGTTCTTGGTGGAATAAAAAGGGAAAAGGTTATCTAATTTAAAACTAAAGTAAAAGCCTTAACAAAATGATAAAAGCGATAAACTAAATAAATTTTAAATAAAAGACGTAAACAAATTAACTAAAAAGCTTTGACAAAAAGTAAATGACGAAATATCAAAAACTCGACAAAATGTGAATTGGACAACTTAATAAAGACGTGACTTAAAATAAAACTAAGACAAAACAAATAAAATAACACTAAGTAAAAGGCGGGAAAAATAAAATAGATTTGAAGTTAAAACGAAAATAAAAAAAATGAAATCGAAAACTGAAACCCATCGGAATGTGATCGGAATCCCGTCGGAATATAGCATCGGAATGCTTCCGTCGGAATCCCGTCGGAATGATGGAATAGTAAAGCTATCGGAATACAGGAAAAAGGGAAACAATCGGAATAACATTAAACTAAGTCCTATAGGAATGCTGTTAACTACAAGCTATCGGAATATCAAAGAATCCCCCCATCGGAATCCAGATCGGAATAGTAATAGGAATACAAAACCCTATTCCGATCCAGAGATTGGAATGATGGTTGGAATAAAAAGGGAGTGATCGGAATGTCGGTCGGTAAGGGGAAACCCTTTTCCGATGGTGTTCAAATCGTACTAAGCAATCAAATAAGCTAACTTATAATAAGCACTATCCAAAACTTAAACCACTTTTTAAAGAAAATAACTAAATAAGCACGAAGAAGAACTTTTCAAAACTATAAATAAGCAAAACTTTTAAATCAAACTTTAAAAAGACTAATACTTTAAGAAAACTTTAAAACAAATAAGCTAAATACAAGTTAAGCAAATAAGCATGATAAGCTCAAAGCTTAAATTGTATAAAAACTTAAAGATTGATAAAAAGATAAACTTTTTAATCAATCAAACATCAAGATTAAACAAAATCAAAGATTATTTCAAATCAAACATAAATAGAAATCAAGAAAGGTAGAAGAAGATGATTGTAAAAAGCTTGAAATAAGATGAAGATTAAAGATTCAAAAGTACAAGATTAAAGATTAAAGATTAAGAGAACTTAAAAGAAAAGCTTAAGAACATTGTTAATGCAAGTGATGCCTAAAAACATTATTAGTGTTAACTAATCTTTCTTAGTTTTGATCACAACAAACTATACAACACATTTAGTGCAAAACATAAAACGAATTATTTAACTAACACTATCATCAAGGTAATAATCATATCACTAATCTTTCTTAATCATACTTAGTGATCATCAAAATGATTATCCTTAAAACTCACTTTTGTTAATATGACAAAAGACTTTTTAATAAAATTTCTTTTTTAGAAAATGTTTTATTAAAATAGAAAATGTAAATTTGAAAATAGCATATTCCATATGCTATTAGAATATCCTTTGAAGGCTTAAAATACCTCAGATATTCCTACCCCACTAAAAGACAAAAAACGGAGCGTAGTCTACGGGTGAAACCTTAAGTAGCTAGGCGGTTCCCTAGCGATAAGGAACCGCCGGGCTAGATAAGGTACCGCACCCAGATAGCCGTTGTACATTGTCTCCTTTAAATAGTGGATCAAATCTCATTTTCCAATAAGCCTCTTGGACGTTTTTCTCAGCTCCCTTTCTCTTTTCTATAGCATAATCATTAGTAAATGACCACTTAAAGTGTTAAGGATGTTTACATATGATTATCCTCTTGATCCCCTCCTTTACCTTGTCCAATGAGAAGATCACTCACTCACTAGTGTTGTGATAAAGATGAATCCATGAGCTAGTCATATTCATCATGATGCCCTTTTTGTTTTATGTTAATCCATTGTATTTATGAATACTTGGACTAGTTGTGTTCATCCAAGTTATTTGTGAATACTTGGATTTGTTGTGTACTTCCATTGCATATGTGTTTGCTTGGATTTATGTTGTGTAGATCCAAGATACATGTGTGTACTTGGATATGTTTAGTTGAGTTGTAATAGATTGATTAGGAGTTCTCACTAAATTATAAAGTGATGTGGTTGTGTTTTGTAAGTTCTCACTCAACTTGAAAGTGATTAGTAGTTGTGTTGTGTGAAGTTCTCACTTAGCTTCAAAGTGAAGAGTCGTGAAGATGGGTTCTACCTTGAGATTAGAACTCGACATCTAGCCTTGTATCGTTAAATTGTGAAGTAGGCAACGTTGTGTAGATTGGTCCTAGCTAAAGATTAGGTCTCGACATTTAGCTTAGTGCCGGAAAATAATGTAAGCGACGATGTAAGGTTTTCTCCGCCAAGAAGGGAGCTTGTGGATATAGTGGAAATCTCGAGTAGGTGTACTCGAGGAGTGAAGTAGAAACGAGGATAGAGCCTCGTTGTCGAACCACTATAAATCTTGGTGTCTTCCCACTAGGTTGTCTCCTTCCTTACTCTTTACTTATTTCATTATCATTACACTTACCTATTATCTTTACTAGTGCATTTGAATTGAACCTAATCATTATGCAACTTAGCTTCAAGCAAAAGATAGTTTTGATACAAACCAAATTGAAAGTAATTTTAATTTGGTTGCCAATCGAAGAGAAACTATTCAACCCCCCTTCTAGTTTCTACAAACATGAAATAAATCTAGAGAGAGAAAGTGAAACTACAATACTCCTAATCTAAACTAACTAACCACCTCCTAATGACACATTAGGAGGGTATTTATAGGAGGAGTAAAATGTTGGTGCTTTATTCCTTCTTTCTTCTTGTCTCGACTCGATTTAAATTCTTTGTCTTTCTCGACGTCGTCTCGGGATTTGTCGATATAATTTGAACTCGTCTTATGATTTTCTTCTTTAATTTAGACTTGGTTCTTCGACTTCGTTAAACTTCCGTCTTTAGACTTTTTCTCCGATAAATCTTCAGAATAGGCCTTGGACTTCCGTTCTTTTTGCACTCTTGATCTTTTGACTTCGTCTTTTCTTGTTTTTTCGATAAAAGCCCGTGAAAGCCCGTTGTTTCTTCCTTTTTCATCTTTTGGTCCTAAAAGACAATAAAAACACAAACCACGCATAATTCCAATATTTACGACATAAAATACACGTTTTGGCTTGGTTATTATTATAATTAAGTGGTAAAAGGATGGGTGTTTTCACAACTATCAAATCCCCTACACTACCATTGCAATGCCCTCATGTGATGCATTAGTTACAAAGCAAGATTTACTTTTTTTTTATCATAATTAACTCACCTTGGCCTTTATTAAACATAAGACATAATTAAAGGAAGAAAAACAAATTAAGAGATTAAAGATTTACATTGGGGTTTTGGACTGTCATGAATATTTATCACCCTCAAGTTTCACGTTCTCCATATCAAGCTTAAAAACGAGATCTTTGTTATTATAAGTTAGCAAACTATCACAAACTCATGTAGGCCAATTATTTACTTAGACTCCCTTATTCCTAGGTGTATCTCTTATATTTAATTGTTGTCTTGAATGATCACGAGGATGCATTGTTGACTTATTTCGATAGTTATTTAGGCTGAAAATAAAGTGGGACGATTTAATCAATAGTTAGCTAAAGGACAAAATCTTTTAAAACTGCTTCTCGGGACCTCATAAAGTTCATATCTTGGCATAACTCGCTTCACGATTTAAGACCTTTCTCAGACCAATATTTGGCAGTGACTTCATACTTCAAATCTTGAGAGACGTTCATGAAATAATGGTCTTCTCTTCATAATAGGAATTTCTTCACTTGAACTTTTTGAGAGATTCTTCATACTTGGACCATGACTTCTTCATTTTTCTCCAATCTTTATTTGGGATTTCGATATACAACGATCCGCCTCCTTTTAGGACTTGGATCTATTTATCCTCATACCTTGTTAGGGCCTTTTTGGATAGATTTCTCCATGATCTTTACGGGAGTATTTGCTTTTCGTCGTATGTCTCGATCCTTCATATTGATTATTGATAAATGATTCTTCACATCACTTTTGGATCTTTAGCAACAAAATGTAGCCCTCATGCCTTGTTAGGACCTTTTCAGACTTGCCAATCTTCGCATCCCGCTTCAATAAGTTATGCCTTGGCTATGAACTCTAATTAATACCGAGCAACTTTTAAACGATCTTGTGCTAGAAGCTAAGTAACTTATCAAATCGTACGACCTTACTAATTGCAATTAAATTTATTAACAAGCGATGGGAGAAAAAGCTCATAATTAACTCACATAAATTTATGAAAGAATACCAAACTTATAATTGACTCTATCATCTCTCGTACTCTATAATTTAAAATCTCAAGGAATGAGACTCGTGGATGCTTAGCCAATTAAATCGAAGTTTTGGGTTTTCAAGTCATCTATAGGATCTTGCAACTTCTTAGACCTTTTCAAGTTTAGAATTCGCATTTTAAAGTTCCCTTGATAAACGACTTTCTAGGATCAATTATAGGAACTTGCAAAAAGCTCTTGTTCTTAACCCGTAAGAGTTAAGACTTTCGCGTTTATAAAGTTCCCTATATAAAAGCCTAGCAAAACTTGACTTAAACACGATAAGGATACTAGCTAGAGTAAACTTAGATAAGAAAACTCGGGTCGAGTCAAAAAATTCACAACGTTGAAAAATTAAAACCACTTTATTAAAATTTATTCTAATAAAGAAAGAAAATAACTATAATAAAGGTAAAACTACTAGGCCAAAATAGATCAAAAATTTTGAAAAATGCGGAAAAATCAATTTTCCGGTTAAAATGAGGACAAATACAAGGAAAAGGCCACTTAACTTCGATAGAAGTCCCCACTACACGTAATATAAACATTGTCCTCAATGTTTAAGCATGTGGGAGTAAACTCCCCTACAATTAGAACATTGTGCACTTTGTTTAAATCTTGCTAAGGAAGAGACAACTAAAATGATTCCTATTTCAATCATAAATGATAAAATAATGAATCAAAAGAGTTTAGGATAGAACCGGGAAGACGGGAACACGGGATCACGGTTCGTCAAAAGTCATCAAGAATGGCTCTTTGATAGCTCGAATCCCTGCATATGATAAGAAATAAAATAACAAACACATACTAGGGTCTCCCTACACTTATTAGAAAAACAGAATAAAAGGATAGATAATCGGGTTGCCTCCCGAGAAGCGCTTGTGTTTGTTAACCGAGTCACGAGCCTGACTCGTCACCGAATTAAATAGTACATGGGGAAGCCTCAAATGTAATACCGGGATCAAAGACTGATACAAGAGATTTTCTCGGGTTCAAAATAATTCTCGGAATCTCCTCGAATTGATCTCGGTTTAAAGTGGAATGATTTGTTCTTGGTGACAAAAAGGGGTTTTGGTTTTCTAATCTACTAAATAGAGAAATGAATAAAGTGATAAAGATATAAACTTAAAACAATCAACACTTAAAAAACAACACTAGAATTAAATCAGGAAAATGCCTAACCAAAAATATCCTACTCGGAAAAAGGGGTCTATTCGGAATAAATCCTATGCGGAATAAAATGCAATTCGGAATAAAAAGCCTATTCGGAAAATCTGGCTTATGCGGAAAAGAAAGTTCTATTCGGAAAGTGACCCCTATTCGGAATAATGGCTTATGCGGAATGAATGCCCTACTCGGAATGTTGGCCTATGCGGAAAATAAAGTCCTATGCGGAAAAATATTTCTATGCGGAAAAATATTTCTATGCGGAAAAACAACACTATTCGGAATATTTAAAATATTCCGAATAAGGGAATTAGCAAATGGTCTATTCGGAATGTAAGCTCTATTCGGAAAGTTCTGAACTGTAGAACAGAAACAGGAACAGTAGAACGTGTTTACGAATCAAATCACAAATTACTCAAAAAGGTTTTACCAAATCAACCAATAATCATTTAAATACCATAAGTAACAAATCCCACCAATAAAAACACTAAATCAACAACTTTTAAAAGATCAAAATCAATCACACAAGAACTTAAGAACTTTGAAATAAAAAATGGAGATGAACAAGATGAATGAAAAGATGGAATTGAAAGATTAATGTAAAGGTAACAAGAGTAATGATTAAAACTTACAAGATTGAAGGAAAAGTTAAAAATCACCAAACACCCTAATGGTGTTGCTGATGAAAAGAACCAAAGAAACTGGGAAAGAAAAAAGTAAAAGCTAACTCCCTAAAAATGTGAAGGAAGAAACTATATATAGTCCTAGTGGTTGGTTGGTGAGTGGGCTTTCTCCCTTTCTTCTTGTCTTCTCGTCTTTTCAGAAAAGTTGACGTTTTCGATTCTGATTCGGGATTTGTCGTCGATTAAATTCAACTCGTCTTTTAATTTCTTCGTTAAATAGACTTGAGTTTCTTCGACTTATGTAGATCTTCCGTCTTTGGTCCTTTTCTTCGATAAATCTTCAAATAGGCCCAGTGACTTCAAATCTTTTGCATCTCTTGGACAATAAACTCTGTCTTGAGTCTTTTTCCTTGATAAAACCCGTGCAATCCCATGTTTTCTTTAATATTCATCCGGTTAGCTCTGAAAACACAATAAACACAAAAACCACGCATAATTCCAAACAAATGATATTAAATACGTGTTTTGGTCTTGTTTTAGCCAGAATTAAGTGGTAAAAGGATGGGTGTTTACACACCTATCAAATCCCCTACACTTAGCCATTGCCATGCCCTCATGCAATGCTTAGTGATAAAGCAAATTTTACACTTTTCTCATAATCAATCAACCTTGGCCTTATTAACATACTATTAAACAAGAATTAAAGTTCTAAGAGAAAATAAAACTTTAAAGCAAACAAAAGGATAGAAAACCATTTTCACTTGAAAATAGCTATATGGAAATAACTTGCCAAGAGATCAAGGACTTACATTAGGGCTTTGGTGCTACGAATATTTATCACCCTCAAGTTTCACGTTCCCCAAACTAAGCTTAGAAACGAGATCATTGTTATTATAAGTTAGTAAATCAAACACTCACACACATGGCTTAATTAAATGCTTAAACTCCCTTATTCCTAGGTGTATCTCTTATATTTTATTTTTGTCTTAGAATGATCATGAAGATGCATTTTTGGACTTATTTCGATAGTTTATTTAGGCTGAAAGCAAAGTAGGACGATTTGATCAATAGTTAGCTAAATGACAAAATCTTTTAAAACTGCTTCTCGGGATATCAAAAAGTTCATATCTTGGCATAACTCGGTTCACGATTTGAGACCTTTCTCGGGCCGATATTTGGCATGTACTTCATACTTCATATCTTCGAGAGACGTTCTTGAGATAATGGTCTTCTCATCATAATAGAGTTTCTTCACTTGGAGACTTTTGAGGGGTACTCCAACTTTGTTGACCACGACTTCATGATTATTTCTTCAATCTCTAATTGGGATTTTGAGATACAACGATCCACCTCCTTTTCGGACTTGGATCTATGCATCCTCATACCTTGTTAGGGTCTTTTCGGATAGACTTCTCCATGATCTTTATGGGAGTTGATTGCTTTTCGTCGTGAGTCTTGATCCTTCATATTGATTTTGGGAAATAATGCTTTTCACATCACTTTGGATCTTCAGCAATAAAATGGAATCCTCATGCCTTGTTAGGGCCTTTTCGGACTCGCCAATCTTCGCGCCCCGCTTCATAAGTTATGCCTTGGCTATGAACTCTTATCATTACCGAGCAACTTTTAAACGATCTTGGGCTAGAAGCTAAGTAACTTTTCAAATCGTACGACCTTACTTATTGCAGATAAATTATTAGCAAGTGATGGGAGAATAGGCAAATAATTACACCAAGTGAGCTTGTGCAAGAATACCGACTTATAATTGACTCTATCATTTCTCGTCCTCCACAATTTAAAATCTCAAGTAATGAGACTCGTGGACACTTAGCCTAATAAACCAATTAAGGTCTACATGGTTAAGGATACTAGCTAGAATAAACTTGGATAAGTTTATTCGGGTTGAGTCAAAATAAACGCAACGGGCCTAATATGTCAAAGATTTCAAAACTAGCTACACCACTTTTATTAAAATTTGACTTTATTGCGGGATATATACATATGAAAGCAACGATAAAAATTTAAAAATTACGACTAAATGGCCAAAGTTAATAAAAAATTTGAAAAATGTTGAAAAATATGATTTTCCGGTTAAATGAAGGCATTTTCATGGAAAAGTCCACTTAAAACTTCGATAGAAGTCCCCCTACACTTAAGATAAACATTGTCCTCAATGTTTAAGCATGTGGGAAAAGTCTCCCCTACACTTATGACATTGTGCACGTTGGTTAACTCGAGTTAAGGAAGAGACGACTAAAGTGATCAATGTCAAATGTGAGTATGAAGAAAATTGAATCACGATAGTTTAGAGATAGAACCGGATTTCGGATAACACGGGAGCACGGTTCTTCAAAGTTTCCAAGAGTGCATTCATCCCTGTAATCACATCACCACACAAATACAAAGAACCTATAGAAGTCCCCCCTACACTTAGGGGTTAAACATAAAAGGATAGATACTCGGGCTGCCTCCCGAGGAGCGCTTATTTTTGATAACCGAGTCACGAGCCTGACTCGACCCAAAATTAGTTCATGGGGAACATGGTGAGGGATGGAATCACCTCCTGAGAGGTGTCCTCACCAAAGTAAAACTTCACTCGTTGGCCATTCACCTTAAATTTAGGTCCATTAGGTTGAGCGAGCTCGAGAGTACCATATGGAAAAATTTGGGCAATGGTGAATGGGACGGACCAACGAGATTTGAGCTTTCCCGAAAAGATTTTCAACCGAGAGTTAAAAAGTAAGACTTTGTCTCCAACATGGAACTCTTGGTTTTTAATCTTAGAGTCGTGAATGAGCTTAGTCCTTTCCTTATAGATTAAAGAATTTTCATAAGCCTCATTACGGAGTTCATTCAGCTCATTGAGTTGGATCTTGCGTAGGTCACCGGCTTTGTTGATATCAAAATTGGCCCACTTCAAGGCCCAGTAAGCCTTGTGCTCCAACTCAATGGGGAGGTGGCATGCTTTCCCGTACAAGAGACGATAAGGCGTACAGCCGATCGGGGTCTTGTAAGCAGTACGGAAAGCCCACAAAGCATCATCAAGTTTATCAGCCCATGAGGCACGATGCTCTCCCACAGTTCTTTCCAGAATTTGCTTAAGTCCTCGGTTGGATATTTCAGCCTGGCCATTAGTTTGTGGGTGGTAGGCTGTGGAAAGACGATGGTTTACACCGTACTTAGCCATGACTCTAGCAAATTGGTCATTGCAGAAATGAGTCCCACGATCACTAATAATGGCACGAGGCACACCGAATCTAGCGAATAGAGCTTTCAAAAAGTTACAAACCACCCTTGCGTCATTAGTAGGTAAAGCTTTGGCTTCAACCCACTTTGAAACGTAGTCAACGGCTACAAGGATGTATTTGTTTCCTTTAGAAGAAGGGAATGGCCCCATAAAGTCGATACCCCAAACATCAAAGATTTCACATTCTTGTATGAAATTTTGAGGCATCTCATCTTTATGTGTGATCTTGCCTTGTTTCTGGCAAGCATCACATCCTTTAACCATATCGTGAGCGTCACGATAGATGGTGGGCCAATAAAATCCCGAATCAAACACTTTTTTGGCGGTGTAGTTGGAACCAAAGTGACCACCAGTGGGTCCTTTGTGGCAAGCATCAAGAATTTCTAAAGCTGCCGGTCCATCAACACATCGGCGGATAAGCAAGTCGGCACATTGTTTGAAAAGATACGGGTCATCCCAAAAGTAAGTCTTGATGTCTTTGAAGAACTTTTTCTTTTGCTGGGATGTTAACCCGTCAACGAGAATTCCACCCGCCAAGTAGTTTGCAATGTCTGCAAACCACGGGGTAGCATCAGAGTTCGAGTTTATAGACATTAAGGTCTCCAAGGGAAAAGAATCATTGATTTCTTTGTTCGGATGATCCCCTTGGTAAGGATCCTCAAGTCTGCTGAGATGGTCCGCGGCTAGGTTTTCTGCTCCTTTTTTATCGCGAATTTCGATCTTAAATTCCTGAAGCAGCAAAACCCAGCGAAGAAGTCTTGGTTTGGAATCTTGCTTTGTCAACAAGTACTTCAACGCGGAATGATCGGTATACACGATTGTGGTGGAAAGGACAAGATAGGGGCGAAATTTTTCAAAGGCATAGACAACAGCTAAAAGCTCTTTTTCTGTTGTCGTATAATGCAATTGTGCCCCTGTCATTGTCTTGCTAGCGTAATGGATTGGTTGGAAGTGTTTATTCACTCTTTGTCCCAGAATCGCTCCAATAGCAAAATCACTAGCATCGCACATCAACTCAAAGGGAAGCTCCCAATTAGGGGTAACCAAGACGGGTGCCTTAGTTAGCTTATCCTTAAGCGAGTTGAAGGCTTCAAGACACTCTTTGGAAAAGATAAAAGGAGTATCTTTTTCCAAGAGGTGGGTCATCGGGCGAGCGATTTGAGAAAAATCTTTAATGAATCGTCGGTAGAAGCCCGCATGACCCAGAAAACTTCTCACACCCTTCACGGTTGAAGGTGGAGGCAATTTGGCGATTACATCGACTTTAGCACGATCTACTTCAAGACCGGCTTTGGAAATTTTATGTCCCAGCACGATGCCTTCTTTTACCATAAAATGGCATTTTTCCCAATTCAGAACTAGGCGAGTGTCCTCGCACCGCTTGAGCATACGTTCCAAATTGGCAAGGCAAGAAGAGAAGGAATCCCCGAAGACCGAGAAATCATCCATGAAGACTTCCATGGTTTGTTCAACCATGTCATGGAAGATAGCTAACATGCACCTTTGGAAAGTCCCGGGGGCATTACATAAGCCAAAAGGCATTCTTTTGTAAGCAAATGTGCCATAGGGACAAGTGAATGTTGTCTTCTCTTGATCTTGGGGATCGATGGGTATTTGTAAATAACCCGAGAAACCATCAAGAAAGCAGTAATATTCATTACCCGCTAAACGTTCAAGCATTTGGTCCATAAAAGGTAGAGGGAAATGATCCTTTCTCGTGGCATCATTGAGTTTGCGGTAGTCTATACAAACTCTCCACCCAGTAACGAGACGAGTGGAAATCAACTCGTTGTGTTCATTGGGAACAACGGTTATTCCGCCCTTCTTGGGCACACAATGGATTGGACTAACCCATGGTGAATCCGAAATAGGGTAAATCATACCCGCATCAAGAAGTTTGATAACCTCAGTTTTGATGACTTCATGGATTTTTGGATTCACCCTTCGTTGGCTTTGAATTGTGGGCTTAAAGTTGTCCTCCATGAGAATTTTGTGTGTGCAGAAGTGAGGATCAATTCCGCGAATATCAGAAATTTTCCACGCAATAGCCTTCTTATGATCTTTCAACACGGTGATAAGTCGGGCTTTTTCTTCTTCCTTCAGGTCCTTAGCAATGATGACTGGCGACTTCTTCTTTTCTTCAAGAAATACATACTCGAGATGTGGCGGCAACTCCTTAAGTTCCAAATCCGGAGGATTTTCGACGGGAGGCGTATTCAAAGTCGGAGTATCGATAGCAATGACCGTGGGAGATGGAGGAGAAGGATTGTCTTCGTTGAGAAGATTGTCAAAGAAATTCATGTCTTCATCCCCATTGATAGGAGAATCATTAGTAGCTAAATTCACATCTCCCATGGTGTCTTCAAGATTGTTCCAAAATAAATCACTATCTCCAAATAGAGACAACGATGAATCAGTAGAGGACACGGTCTCAACATTGGGAAGAGAGGAAGGAATACTTTTGCAAGCATCAATAAAGTGTGCTTCACAAGCCTCATCCAGAACGTCAATACAATTAACACTCTCGTTGGAATAAGGTTGTTTAGACAACTTTCCCATGTTGAAGACTACTTTATCGTCACCCACTCTCATGATAAGCTCACCGGCTTCAACATCGATGAGAGTGCGACCGGTCCTCAAGAATGGACGACCAACAATTAATGGCACACGGGGGTCCATCTCGTAGTCGACGACAACAAAATCAGCAGGAAAGGTGAATTTGTCGACTCCTACAATGACGTCTTCGGCTATCCCCACTGGATAAGCAACCGTACGGTTAGCCAATTCCAAAGTCATTTTGGTGGGGACTAGCTCTGGGAGAGATAATTGCTTCCAAACAATTAGAGGCATGAGATTAATACTAGCACCTAGATCGGCTAGGGCCATGCAATTCTCTACTCCCGGGAAATTGCAAGGGATAAGAAAACGACCCGGATCACCAAGCTTGGTTGGCAATTTCCTTAAGAGCACTGCAGAGCAATTCTCATTAAGTTGGGTGTTGGCAATATCGAGGAGCTTTTCCTTGTCGCTCAGAAGATCTTTAAACATTTTTTCATATTTAGGCATGTGAGCGAGAGCCTCAGCGAAGGAGATATTGAAATTCAGTTGTTTAAACATCTTAAGAAAGTTTGAAACCTAAATATCATCCTTGCTTTTGAGCTTCTCTTTCCTCAACCTAGATGGATAAGGTATATTGGTAGAAGAGGAAGGCTTTGGGAGAATAGGATCACTCACATCCTTGGGTGGAGGAGGGGTAGAAGGAAGAGGTGGAGAAATTGGGGAAGGAGAAGGAGGAGGAATAGGAGCAGGAGCAGGTGACTCGTTCTCCTTAGTCACAATCACCGGTGGAGGTATAGGAAGCTCGGGTTCCTTGGTACCTTTGGCACTTCGAGTGGTGATTGCTTTCATCTCCCCTCTTGGATTCACAACAGTGTTACTCGGAAGAGTACCCGAAGAAGAGGGTTGATTACCTTGGAAGAAACTAGCCATCATGTTCCTCAAGTCATTAGTTTGGCTATCCAACGTGTTTCTCATGTCTGCTCGCAAATCGTTTCCTTGCTTGACCAAGTCCGCTTTCAGGTTGAGCACTTCTTTCTGAAGATTTCCCACAATCACATCGTTAGTCCTCATATAAGTTTCCACTTCTTGGTGAAGAGCGGTGGGTTGGTTGGGAGGAGCATTGTATGCGGGTGGTTGATAAGCAGGTTGTTGGTAAACTTGGTTGTTACGTTGAGGAGGTTGTTGCTGCTTGTGAGGAGGGATGTATGGTGTACGAGGTTGTTGTTGTTGTTGAGGAGGGCGATTGAGGTTTTGTTGTTGGTTTGGGTTGTTTGGGGGAAAACCAGGTGGGGAAAGATAGTTGTTGCTACGGTATCTAAGAAAATTACGGTCACCTTGAGGTCGAGCTTGATAAGCAGGTTGAGGATAGGTGCCATAAGCCGCATTCACATTCTCTGCAGGGTAGTCTTGGGTGGCAGTACAAGTGGTGTAAGAGTGAGGACCACCGCATATCTCACAAGGTTGGCTGACAGCGTTAACTTGAGCGTTTTTAGCGTTGTTGCTGTTGTTGTTGCTGACGGTATGGGTGACAAGCGATTCAAGAAGCGTAGTGATTTTTTCCAATCACTTGTCGCTGTCACTAGTGCTAGCACTAGCGACATTGGTCCGAACACTCTTGGTTTGCACACGAGATTTATTCTCAATGATGTCCCAAGCAGCATTGGAAGTCTTAGCCAATAGATTACCCCCCGAGGCACTGTTCAGTGAATCTTGGTCACTCATGCTTAAACCATTGTAAAAAGTATTAATTTGATGTACTTTGGTAAAACCATGTTGAGGGCATTTTCTTAAAAGATCTTTAAAACGATCACAAGATTCACTGAACGACTCATCGTACTTTTGTTCAAAATTTATGATTTCATTCCGCAAAGCGGTAGTACGAGAGGGTGGGAAAAAGTAATTGATAAACTTTGTTTCCAAATCCGTCCACGAGAGAATACTCTGTGGCGGTTCCTTAGCAAGCCAATGCCGGGCTTGTCCCTCTAAAGAAAAGGGAAAAAGTTGTAACCTTATAACCTCTTGTGGAACACCATTGAACTTGAGTGTTGGTGAGTTGCAAGAATCTCTTGATATGGTCATGTGGGTCATCAATGGTACGTCCCAAGTATGGTTGAGCGGAGACCATCTGGATAAAGCCTGATTTTAGCTCAAAGTTGTTGGCGGCAATTGGAGGTATGACAATTGGATCAGTGTTGCCATCTACATGAGCTTGCAGCAATTCAATCATCGGGCGATTATCCGGAAGGGGCTCATTGTTGTTGTTATTATTGTTTGGAGGTGGTACACCGGCCATGTCTAAGTGATCGAGAGGCTCAGGCTCTTGATAAGACGTGGATCGAGTGCGCATACACCTGCAAAAGAACGAACAAAAAAAAAAGCAAAGCAAAAATATTTTTGGTTTTTATGTTTTTTAATTTTTTTTTTTTTTTTTTGTATTTTTGAAAATTTTATATTTTTTAGGATTTTTTGAAATTTTTTGATGAAAAAGTAACGTTCACGGGGAACGGATCCCAAAATCCAAGTTCTCACAAAAAACTTTTGATCTTAACAAGAAGAGCCGGCAGCGGCGCCATTTGATACAAGAGATTTTCTCGGGTTCAAAATAATTCTCGGAATCTCCTCGAAGTGATCTCGGTTTAAAGTGGAGTGATTTGTTCTTGGTGACAAAAAGGGGTTTTGGTTTTCTAATCTACTAAATAGAGAAATGAATAAAGTGATAAAGATATAAACTTAAAACAATCAATACTTAAAAAACAACACTAGAATTAAATCAGGAAAATGCCTAACCAAAAATATCCTACTCGGAAAAAGGGGTCTATTCGGAATAAATCCTATGCGGAATAAAATGCAATTCGGAATAAAAAGCCTATTCGGAAAATCTGGCTTATGCGGAAAAGAAAGTTCTATTCGGAAAGTGACCCCTATTCGGAATAATGGCTTATGCGGAATGAATGCCCTACTCGGAATGTTGGCCTATGCGGAAAATAAAGTCCTATGCGGAAAAATATTTCTATGCGGAAAAATATTTCTATGCGGAAAAACAACACTATTCGGAATATTTAAAATATTCCGAATAAGGGAATTAGCAAATGGTCTATTCGGAATGTAAGCTCTATTCGGAAAGTTCTGAACTGTAGAACAGAAACAGGAACAGTAGAACGTGTTTACGAATCAAATCACAAATTACTCAAAAAGGTTTTACCAAATCAACCAATAATCATTTAAATACCATAAGTAACAAATCCCACCAATAAAAACACTAAATCAACAACTTTTAAAAGATCAAAATCAATCACACAAGAACTTAAGAACTTTGAAATAAAAAATGGAGATGAACAAGATGAATGAAAAGATGGAATTGAAAGATTAATGTAAAGGTAACAAGAGTAATGATTAAAACTTACAAGATTGATGGAAAAGTTAAAAATCACCAAACACCCTAATGGTGTTGGTGATGAAACGAACCAAAGAAACTGGGAAAGAAAAAAGTAAAAGCTAACTCCCTAAAAATGTGAAGGAAGAAACTATATATAGTCCTAGTGGTTGGTTGGTGAGTGGGTTTTCTCCCTTTCTTCTTGTCTTCTCGTCTTTTCAGAAAAGTTGACGTTTTCGATTCTGATTCGGGATTTGTCGTCGATTAAATTCAACTCGTCTTTTAATTTCTTCGTTAAATAGACTTGAGTTTCTTCGACTTATGTAAATCTTCCGTCTTTGGTCCTTTTCTTCGATAAATCTTCAAATAGGCCCAGTGACTTCAAATCTTTTGCATCTCTTGGACAATAAACTCTGTCTTGAGTCTTTTTCCTTGATAAAACCCGTGCAATCCCATGTTTTCTTTAATATTCATCCGGTTAGCTCTGAAAACACAATAAACACAAAAACCACGCATAATTCCAAACAAATGATATTAAATACGTGTTTTGGTCTTGTTTTAACCAGAATTAAGTGGTAAAAGGATGGGTGTTTACACACCTATCAAAGACCTTGTCCTTGTTCCCGGAGGAAAATACAACAGGAGAGGCCGGAAGAGAAGTTTTGAAGGGTAGAAAAGTCCTTTCAACATACGAACAATATGTGAAATCATGATCCGCGGGAGGTGGGGTGGGTAAAGGAATCAAAATGTCATCCCCAAAAGACATATGATTATCAGTGAGCGGCAAAGTCGTAAAGGTGTCAATCATGGAATGGTCAATGTCACCCCCGGGGTCAAAGCACTCATCCTCCGTAATGGTGTCTAAAGGTTGGGATAAAAGGTGCTCGGGAGGGGGACTTGAGACAATATCTTCATGCAACAAAGTATCAAAAATAATATCCCCCTCCGTATCATCATCATCAATACCCGGAGGTATTGAGAGAATGTCGTTTTCCTCCATAGATGTATCATTATTCTCAACTGAAGTAATAGACGGAGGTAAAGACTCAGAAATAGGAGCAGAATTCAACGCTTCAATTTTAGCAATAAGAAGATGAACTTTCAGTAATTTGTCGCGAAGAATAACGTCTTCCACCTCATCTACAAGACCAAGTTCAGTGGTGAACTTCTCGTATGTCGGAGAGAATAAATCAACATCGCCGTCATCGCCCGGAGGAGAAGGAGAAATTTCAAAAGTGAAATTCTCATAGTATGGAGAAAAATCATCATCATTAAGAGCGACCTCGTCCGTAAGCTCAGCAAAAGTAGGGACATCACAAACCTCATCAAAGAATTTATCAAGATCAAAATCACTAATCTCACTTGATGTATCACTATCCTTAGACGCATTAGGGATATCAAGAGCAGGAGTAGTAATCTCAGAAGATGAGTTGAGATCATAGATATCATCCTCGTCATCATCATAATAGTAGTATGGACGCACAAGAGGAGGAGTATAATCACTAATATTAGATACTTGCTCTTGTCGGCTTTCGTCATGCAAGCTAGCTTGGAGTCGATTTAATATCTCTATAATTTCAGCCATACTAATGAGTTGTTGCTCAAAACTAATTTCCTGAGAGGGATGATGATCGAGGGTAGGTTGTGGGGGCTCAAAATTTTGAAAACCAGAATTATAGCACGGATGTGGCTCATAGTAATTCATCGGTTGAGAAGAATTAGAACACGGATTTGGTTCATAATAATCCATCGGTGACGAAAATTGAGGACACGGATTTGGCTCATAAAATTCATTGGCGGACAATAAGAAGTAGCGTGAGGGCCCCCACAATGATTGCAACACGGGTATTGAGAAAAATCCGGTGCATTTGGCAGATAGCTATGACCATTGTCATAATTGGAACCCGGTTCTTGCTCGTCAAGAGATGGGTATCGAATAGGACACAAAATATGCCAATGAGAATCGCTTCCACAATATATGCAAGGGGGGAGAGTAGGTGGATTAGAAGAAAAGGATGTGTTAATGCAAGTGATGCCTAAAAACATTATTAGTATTAACTAATCTTTCTTAGTTTTGATCACAACAAACCATACAACACATTTAGTGTAAAACACAAAATGAATTATTTAACTAACACTATCATCAAGGTAATAATCATATCACTAACCTTTCTTAATCATACTTAGTGATCATCAAAATGATTATCCTTAAAACTCACTTTTGTTAATATGACAAAAGACTTTTTAATAAACTTTCTTTTTTAGAAAATATTTTATTAAAATGGAAAATGAAAATTTGAAAATAGCATATTCCAAATGCTGTTAGAATATCCTTTGAAGGTTTCAAATACCTCAGATATTCCCACCCCACTAAAAGACAAAAAACAGACCGAAGTCTAGTGGCGGTACCTTAAGTACCTACGCGGTACCTTAGCGATATGGTACCGCAGGGTGAGATAAGGTACCGCGCACAGATAGCCGTTATAGATCCGTTATACTTTGTCTCCTTTAAATAGTGGGTCAAATCTCATTTTCCAGCAAGCCTCTTGGACGTTTTTCTCAGCCCTCTTTCTATTTTCTATAGCATAATCATTAGTAAATGATCACTTAAATTGTTAAGGATGTTTACATATGATTATCCTCTTGATCCCCTCCTTTACCTTGTCCAATGAGAAGATCACTCACTCACTAGTGTTGTGATAAAGATGAATCTATGAGCTAGTCATATTCATCATGATACCATTTTTGTTTTAGGTCAATCCAATGTATTTATTAATACTTGGAATAGTTGTGTTCATCCAAGTTATTTGTGGATACTTGGATTTGTTGTGTACATCCATTGCATATGTGTTTGCTTGGATTTGTGTTGTGTAAATCCAAGCTACATGTGTGTACTTGGATAAGTCTAGTTGAGTTGTAATAGATTTGATTAGGAGTTGTCACTAAACTATAAAGTGATGTGGTTGTGTCTTGTGAGTTCTCACTAAACTTAAAAGTGATTAGTAGTTGTGTTGTGTGAAGTTCTCACTTAGCTTCAAAGTGAAGAGTCGTGAAGATTGGTTCTAGCTTTCGATTAGAACTCGACATCTAGCCTTGTGTCGTAAAATGGTGAAGTATGCAACGTCGTGAAGATTGGTTCTACCTTAAGATTAGAACCCGACATCTAGCCTTGTGTCGTTAAATTGTGAAGTAGGCAACGTCGTGTAGATTGGTCCTAGCTAAAGATTAGGTCTCGACATTTAGCTTAGTGTCGGAAAATAATGTAAGCAACAATGTAAGGTTTTCTCCGCCGAGAAGGGAGCTTATGGATATAGTGGAAATCTCGAGTAGGTGTACTCGAGGAGTGGAGTAGAAACGAGGATAGAGCCTCGTTGTCGAACCACTATAAATCTTGGTGTCTTCCCACTAGGTTGTCTCTTTCTTTACTCTTTACTTATTTCATTATCATTATACTTACCTATTATCTTTGCTAGTGCATTTGAATTGAACCTAATCATATGCAACTTAGCCTCAAGTAAAAGATAGTTTTGATACAAACCAAATTGAAAGTAATTTTAATTTGGTCACCAATCGAAGAGAAACTATTCAACCCCCCCTTCTAGTTTCTACAATTGGTATCAGAGCGATGGTCACTCAAGATCTTTGAAGTATATTGTACTTTGAAACTTGGATCGATCCATTGTCTCCTCAAATTAGAAGGTCTAGTTGTACTAAAGTTTCTCTTTGGTCAAAACTATGTTTTCTTTGAAAATAGGTCTTTTAATTGATAATATTGCATCCCACTTAAGATTAGTAGCCTTTATGCATTTTAGATATACTCTTGAAATGTATCTACTAGTTTGCATCTTGCTTTGTGTAGGTACTCATGAAGATCAGTCACTTAATTGGTTGTGGATTGAGTTACTTGCACTTGTAGAAGACTCATCTTCATTGATCTTTAACATCTTTGAATGATGATACCAAGATGATTGGGAATGATACTACTCCTTGAAGACTTAGTACTCATCATATTCATTGATTGGGCATAGCACTTATTCCTTCATGGATTGCTCCTTGTGGCCAAGGTACTCTTTCGTTCTTCCACACGCCCTTTGATCATTCTTTTGATCATTACTTGACTATGTGCTTGTTCTCGGCATCCTTGCCTTGACATTTATTTGTGGTTTGTGCTTCTTTTCCTTTATCCTCTCAAACCTTCATTGCTTGGATACTTGACTCACTATGGTGATGTAGAGTGAGTTAGTAGAAGCTTAAAGTATCAAGCATGATTTCCATGGTTTGCACCCATACGGTTAGTAGGCCCTTTGTGGGAGAGAAAGTGAATTAATACCTTGCTCATATTTTGGTTTAGACTAAGACTATTATTGAAAGTGATCTTAGTCTATACTTGAATAATTGCTTTGTGCTCATTCATTACCAAAGCCGTTTAACGTTTCGCCGAAAAGGCACGTCTTAAACCACTATATATGACACAAGCTCTTCGTTACAACTATTTGAAGATTGTCATGAATCCCTTGAGCATTGGTCCTAGTCTTGATTCACTTCCCTTGACTTCTCTCCACTTAGTTGTTTTGCTACGAGTAGTCGTTTGTTCGTTTCGGTTCTTTTTTATCTTGATTTAACTCGTAATCCTTCGTTAAGGCATATTGCTTAGTGTTATGATGATCCAATGATATTCTAAAAGGCTCATGATTTAATCTTAAGTATTTTAGAAAAACTGGATTTTCAAAATTTGGCGTTTTTCATAGATAAAAACCTGCCTCTGTAGGCGGTTCCTTATCTCTGTGGCTCAAACCCGCGGTTCCTTATCGATAAGGTACCGCGGGCAGTAAGTCTTGTCAGAGCGCCAGTTTGAGTTTTTTTATTCATTTTCAAACCACTATCTCTCTCTCCCAAAAACACACAGCGACGGTTTTCTTGTTTTTCCACCATTGTTGAAGCTTCCAAAACCTTCAAATCACTCAAATTAATTGATTCCAAGTTGTGGGTTTCACTCATCCTTCATCTAACATCAATTAATTGTAAGTATTCTTTTTCAATTTCATCTATTTTGTTCTAGGGTTCATCCTTTCATAATTGGGGATTTTTAAAATTGAAATTGAATTAAAACCTTAATAGGAATGTGGGTTGACATAGTTATTTTACTATGATTCCTTAGGTTGATATTCATTAAGATTTCACTAAAACCCACTTGTAGAACAAATCCGAATTTAGGCTAAATGATTTTGGTTGAATGATGGATTTGAGATGAACCCATGAACAAGTAGGTAATGACATTGTTAATGCTTACCTAAAAACCTTGTTTTGAAAAACCAATGTTCTAATCCATTGTTGATCTAACATAGATCATGTGTTCTTGGTTAATGATGGAATAGACACATTGTAAACATGAGAATGATATGGATTCAATCCTCTGTTTGTCAAGTAATTGATATAACACATTCTCATATTCTTTGGTTGTTGATTTTAATTTTTCATATGAGTGATTGGAAAGATAATTTCGTGTTTAGGTACTTGTCATGTCTTCAAGATATCAAAAAGATCACGAACGAACACGAGCATACATGCCCTCTTACCCTTATTTGATTCACTCTCACAAAAACTCGTCTAAGTATCTTGAACATCGTTGTTTCCATGAAGGACGCATCGTTTGTTCCAATTTCGCAAATGAGTTTATTCGCTTCATGTTTAAGTCTATTGGGTTTGATTGTCTTCTTGATATTGATGAGCCAATATTTCCTTCGTTTCTTATGGAGTTCTTTAGCTCATTCACATTGATAAGCATCAATAATGGTTTGTCTATACGATTTTCCATTATGGGGAAAATCATTATTTACACTCTTAAAGAATTCGGTGATATTCTTAGAGTGCCATCTAATGGTCAATGTCGATTCACCGATGATTGGAGTTTAGACTCTTTAGAATCGGCCCCTATTGATGCTCATTATGTGACCGTGCTTCCAACTCCTTCAGATATCATTCATACCATTTCTAAACCTCGTGAGCATCCTATTCATGGTAAATTTCAAGGAGCTGTTCGAACTCTCTCTCCTTGGGAATTACTATCTAGTGATATTAATGATTTCATGACTCCTTGGGCCGAAATCATTAGGGAAAATGCTATGTGTCTTGATGGGAATCGGGATTTAGTACCCGCTTGCCTTGCACACATGTTGTATTGTGTTGCCACCACAACTCCTTACAATCTCGCATTTTTCATGGCTAGAAGAATTAGGTTTGCTCTTCTTGAGTCTAAGTCAAGTCTTCCCTATGGAATGCTTCTTTCTCGTCTTCTTAGAAGAGTCCTTATTGACTTTCCGTCTCTTCTATCTTCTCCTTATCACTCCATTAATCGTGTCATGTCTCCCATTCAAGGGAACATTTCACCCGAGATCAATGTGAACTCGTGTCAAGTCGAAAATACTTCTCAAGAAGAGTCTTCTAGTAACCCTCCCTCAAATTTCAATAACTTCATGTCCTCTTCAATCTCCATCTTGTCCTCCCATGAAGTTGATTCCGACTATCAATTTTATCTCAATCATCTTCTTTGAGAACGCCTCAGAAGTGAATCAAGGAATTAGATGTTATGCTCATGGTGACTTGCAACACTCATCCAGGATGATTTCATGTCTTTCTTCTCTTCATTTGGTTATGTATTAACTTATGCTTGGATTATTATTTACTTTGATCCTAAATGTTGATTATGCAATAATGATTGTGTTTTACATAGCTTTGTGCATGCCTTATGATAGTTAGCTTATTAGATTATGATCTGTAGTTAACTTTGGCTTGTGAATCCTTTGGGAAAAATCTGGGTTTATCAAAAACTGGGATGGGAAATTTTTGAAAACCCTCTGGTCGCGGTTCCATATTGACCCGCGGTTCCTTATAAGGTACCGCGGGTCCTAGATAAGGAACCGCCGGTCACTGTGCACGTCAGCATCTTTGCTTTACCCTGTTTTCTTAAATTTGTGTAAACCTTGCATGATTTTCAGTAATAAACTGCACATTTCCTAAACTAGGTTACCTAAATTCATTATTCACCTAAAATGATTTTAACCCATTACTAGTTTGGATCATCCCCTCACCCATTTAAACCCACCTTGTTTGCCATGTTCTTCACACATCAAACATACTTCCCTAAACCTTAAACCACCCTAATCAACCATGGTGTGTACCAAAACCTCAAACACTTCCAAGACCTCCACCCCAAGTAAAACACTCAAAATAAGGATTAAGGTATCCAAGCCTAACTCCTCACCTTTCCACACACCAAAGAATGAGATGGCTCCTATTCTCATTTCTTCATCACCTTCCCTACCTCTTGCACCATGCAAGACATCATCCACCCATAGTACTAACCACTCCATTGGTTCTACCTCCTCTTCATTCAACTCAAGAATGAATGAGCTCTCTTCTCCCCTCACTCCAAGTGCACCCTTGGAAGTGACCACACAACCCCAACCAATCCAAAGCATTCCTTTTGTGAATGACTTTGATGACACTTTGGTAACTTCACCATTTACCCCTCACAACTCACCCATTTCACCAACCTTGGAGATTTTACCTCCACACTCACCCATTTCCCCTTTAGGGAACATGCCTCCACTCTCACCAACATCACCCTTGGAGAACATGCCTCCTCCACCTCCACCCAACTCAAACATTCCAATTTTAGGTGTTCCACTTAACCTCCTCTTGGGTGATCCATACTATGGGTTTCAACAAACTCATGGTCCTAGTTGTCCATGTTGTCTTTACAACCACTACATCATCCATAACCTTAGGATGGACATGTATGGGCTACATAGGAGGTTGCAAGAATTCTTGCTTGCCTTTTTCTCCATGCCTCCTCCTAGGAGATGAATGATGGAGTTTTCTTAATAAGAGTTTTCAACAAAACCAAGCCAAAGAAAACTACTTATCTAGATTTAATGTTAAGCTAGCTATGTATTAGTTAGTTTTTATTTGTCTTTGTACTTGCCTCCTTTATGAATGTTTCATGTTGTTGACTTATGGATTTAGCTTTGTGTGTTTCTATCCTTTTGTGCACACTAATCAACTTTAATTTGAAATTAAAATTGAACCTAAATCTATCACAACCCCTAAACTTGACTAAAATTGGTTCAAAATGATATCTAAATTATTTTGTCACCCTTTGTCAAGACATTCTTTGTGAATGTGTTGCTTTATGCAACCCTAGCATATTTTGGTGCTAATAGAGGTAAAATTCCAAGATTTGCAATTTTTTGAAAAAGTCTTAGTTTTTCCCAAAACCCAGGAAAAACTTGGTTTCAAGTCCACTGGACGCGGTTCCTTAAAGTCCCGCGGTTCCTTAAAGTCCCGCGGTTCCTTAGCGATATGGAACCGCCGGTCCCTATAAGGTACCGCGGACAGTAAGTGGATTTTGACGAATTTTTGGTCAAAACTTTTAAAACCCTATACCTTGTCAAGATTCCTTGTTTACTCAAATTGACTAAACATTCCTTGACACTACACATTTTGTATTCAAACTCTTACCTTGTTTACATTTTACTTATACCCCAACCTTGAGATTTCATTCTCACACCTTCCCAACCTTGAGAATTTATTCTCACATAACCTTGAGATATCATTCTCACACTCTCACAATGCCTAACTCCTACATTCCTAACCTTGACATCTCTTTGTCACAACCCCACTCACCCAAAGCTTCCTCATCCAAGCTTTCAAAGAAACCGAAAATTTCGGTTCGACCTATTTGGGTTAAGAAGAATGAACCATCTTCGTCCAAATCACCCAAAAACCCTACCTTCTCTCCAATCAAGTATTGGAATGAGACTTATACCATAAACCCCATCACCGGAGCTAAAGAAAATGTTCCCCCACCACCACAATCCTTCAATACCCCTCAACTCAATGACCCTTCAACCTTCCCAAACCTCACAAGGCATTGTGAAAACATTCCCAAACCCATTACCCCACCTCCACCAAACCCTAAGTTTGATGCCACACCTCCATCAAACGATTTTGTGTTGCATCATGGATCCTCGTGTGATTGTTGCCGATTTCAACAAATTGAACTTGCTCATGTGTATGAGAAGTTAAATTTTCTTGAATTCCTCCTCACTCGACCTCCTATTCAAGTTTTCGTTCCGGTGGACAAAACTTCGAATGATGCATCGTCGTCTTTTTAGTCTTTTATTTTTTTAGCAATCTTGGAAAATATCACTATTAGACTAGCTTATGCTTAGTGGTTTATTTTCCATATTTATTGCTTTTAGATACTCATATTGTGTGTATGACTATCTTCTTTGTTGTGTCTTTTTCCTTTATGTAACCTTTGTGTTATTTGTGTGCTATTTCATTAGTTCTATTTTGAGTTGATCTTGGTTAATTTTTACAATTTCTTATGGGTGATTCCATCAATTCTAAGACTTAACCCATTGACAAGCTTATCATCTTCATTGGATTGAAGTTTGATTTTGTCAATTACCTCTTTGGACATACTTAGCAAAATACTTACTTCTAATTTGAGATTTCTTCTCTTTCTCCCTCTCAAGTTACTTAGTAGGTAGTGATCATATATACATTGGTGTTTCTTTCCTTTCTACTAACCTTTGTGTAACATGTCACCTTAGCTCACAAACTTGGTGCCCCAAGCAAGGGGGAGCAACCACCAAGGGGGAGCTACTAGCAAAGTTCGATGTTCTTCAAAGACTTGTGCTAACCTTTTTGCTACGACAAAGGAGGAGAAATGATAGTGATAAACTAGTTAATAATTCCATATTTTGTGTTTCTACATAAATGAGTTTATCGTTTGTCGTAATCAAAAAGGGGAAGATTGTTAATGCAAGTGATGCCTAAAAACATTATTAGTATTAACTAATCTTTCTTAGTTTTGATCACAACAAACCATACAACACATTTAGTGTAAAACACAAAATGAATTATTTAACTAGCACTATCATCAAGGTAATAATCATATCACTAACCTTTCTTAATCATACTTAGTGATCATCAAAATGATTATCCTTAAAACTCACTTTTGTTAATATGACAAAAGACTTTTTAATAAACTTTCTTTTTTAGAAAATATTTTATTAAAATGGAAAATGAAAATTTGAAAATAACATATTCCAAATGCTGTTAGAATATCCTTTGAAGGTTTCAAATACCTCAGATATTCCCACCCCACTAAAAGACAAAAAATGGAGCGGATTCTAGTGGCGGTACCTTAAGTACCTACGCGGTACCTTAGCGATATGGTACCGCGGGGTGAGATAAGGTACCGCGCAAAGATAGCCGTTATTGATCCGTTATACTTTGTCTCCTTTAAATAGTGGGTCAAATCTCATTTTCAAGCAAGCCTCTTGGACGTTTTTCTCAGCACTCTTTCTATTTTCTATAGCATAATCATTAGTAAATGATCACTTAAATTGTTAAGGATGTTTACATATTATTATCCTCTTGATCCCCTCCTTTACCTTGTCCAATGAGAAGATCACTCACTCACTAGTGTTGTGATAAAGATGAATCCATGAGCTAGTCATATTCATCATGATACCATTTTTGTTTTAGGTCAATCCAATGTATTTATGAATACTTGGACTAGTTGTGTTCATCCAAGTTATTTGTGGATACTTGGATTTGTTGTGTACATCCATTGCATATGTGTTTGCTTGGATTTGTGTTGTGTAAATCCAAGCTACATGTATGTACTTGGATAAGTCTAGTTGAGTTGTAATAGATTTGATTAGGAGTTCTCACTAAACTATAAAGTGATGTGGTTGTGTCTTGTGAGTTCTCACTAAACTTAAAAGTGATTAGTAGTTGTGTTGTGTGAAGTTCTCACTTAGCTTCAAAGTGAAGAGTCGTGAAGATTGGTTCTAGCTTTCGATTAGAACTCGACATCTAGCCTTGTGTCGTAAAATGGTGAAGTAGGCAACGTCGTGAAGATTGGTTCTATCTTAAGATTAGAACCCGACATCTAGCCTTGTGTCGTTAAATTGTGAAGTAGGCAACGTCGTGTAGATTGGTCCTAGCTTAAGATTAGGTCTCGACATTAGCTTAGTGTCGGAAAATAATGTAAGCAACAATGTAAGATTTTCTCCGTCGAGAAGGGAGCTTGTGGATATAGTGGAAATCTCGAGTATGTGTACTCGAGGAGTGGAGTTGAAACGAGGATAGAGCCTCGTTGTCGAACCACTATAAATCTTGGTGTCTTCCCACTAGGTTGTCTCTTTCTTTACTCTTTACTTATTTCATTATCATTATACTTACCTATTATCTTTGCTAGTGCATTTGAATTGAACCTAATCATTATGCAACTTAGCCTCAAGTAAAAGATAGTTTTGATACAAACCAAATTGAAAGTAATTTTAATTTGGTCACCAATCGAAGAGAAACTATTGAACCCCCCCTTCTAGTTTCTACAGGATGAATTAGTCGTATTGCACGATGGACAAAATCCAAATTGTGAATCGGTTGAAATGGGTGGAAGATATTTTCCGCATTGCTCGCATGAACACCATTGACATGATTCACACCCATATAATCGTCTCCCACACCCTACGTAATGGACAAAAGAATCCATGAAGAATTAAAAATTAGAGGGGTTGAGAAAAAAAATTAAACACAATAGAGGGTGAAGAGGAATGTTTTTGGTGCAAAACTCTTGGAAAAAGAAATCCTTTTTATGATTTTTCAAGTGTTTTTCTATTTTTGAAAATTTTGATTTTTTATGGATTTTTGAAATTTTTTGAAAAATGCAAGAAAAATAACGTTCACGCGTGAACGGATCCCAAAATCCAACGCGTCTCTCACAAAAAACCGTTAATCTTCACGAAAAGAGCCGGCAGCGACGCCATTTTATAACTAGCTTTTACTTAGTTATGAAAGTTCGTTAAACCGATCTTTTCGAACTGACTACTGGTTAATCGTGCGACTCAGTCGTTCTTGGTGGAATAAAAAGGGAAAAGGTTATCTAATTTAAACTAAAGTAAAAGCCTTAACAAAATGATAAAAGCGATAAACTAAATAAATCTTAAATAAAAGACGTAAACAAATTAACTAAAAAGATTTGACAAAAAGTAAATGACGAAATATCAAAAACTCGACAAAATGTAAATTGGAAAACTTAATAAAGACGTGAACTTAAAATAAAACTAAGACAAAACATATAAAATAACACTAAGTAAAAGGCGGGAAAAATAAAATAGATTTGAAGTTAAAACGAAAATAAAAAAAAAGAAATCGAAAACTGAAACCCATCGGAATGTGATCGGAATCCCGTTAGAATATAGCATCGGAATGATTCCGTCGGAATCCCGTTGGAATGATGGAATAGTAAAGATTTCGGAATACAGGAAAAAGGGAAACAATCGGAATAACATTAAACTAAGTCCTATCGGAATGCTGTTAACTACAAGCTATCGGAATATCAAAGAATCCCCCCATCGGAATCCAGATCGGAATAGTATTAGGAATACAAAACCCTATTCCGATCCAAAGATCGGAATGATGGTTGGAATAAAAAGGGAGTGATCAGAATGTCGGTCAGAAAGGGGAAACCCTTTTCCTATGGTGTTCAAATCGTACTAAGCAATCATATAAGCTAACTTATAATAAGCACTATCCAAAACTTAAACCACTTTTTAAAGAAAATAACTAAATAAGCACGAAGAAGAACTTTTCAAAACTATAAATAAGCAAAACTTTTAAATCAAACTTTAAAAAGACTAATACTTTAAGAAAACTTTAAAACAAATAAGCTAAATACAAGTTAAGCCAATAAGCATGATAAGCTCAAAGCTTAAGTTGTATAAAAACTTAAAGATTGATAAAAAGATAAACTTTTTAATCAATCAAACATCAAGATTAAACAAAATCAAAGATTATTTCAAATCAAACATAAATAAAAATCAAGAAAGGTAGAAGAAGATGATTGTAAAAAGCTTGAAATAAGATGAAGATTAAAGATTCAAAAGTACAAGATTAAAGATTAAAGATTAAGAGAACTTGAAAGAAAAGCTTAAGAACATGAAATAAATCTAGAGAGAGAAAGTGAAACTACACTACTCCTAATCTAAACTAACTAACCACCTCCTAATGACACATTAGGAGGGTATTTATAGGAGGAGTAAAATGTTGGTGCTTTCTTCCTTCTTTCTTCTTCTCTCGACTCGATTTAAATTCTTTGTCTTTCTCGACGTCGTCTCGGGATTTGTCGATATAATTTGAACTCGTCTTATAATTTTCTTCTTTAATTTAGACTTGGTTCTTCGACTTCATTAAACTTCCATCTTTAGACTTTTTCTTCGATAAATATTCAGAATAGGCCTTGGACTTCCGTTCTTTTTGCACTCTTGATCTTTTGACTTCGTCTTTTCTCGTTTTCTTCGATAAAAGCCCGTGAAAGCCCGTGTTTTCTTCCTTTTTCATCTTTTGGTCCTAAAACACAATAAAAACACAAACCACGCATAATTTCGACATTTACGACATAAAATACACGTTTTGGCTTAGTTATTATTATAATTAAGTGGTAAAAGGATGCGTGTTTTCACACCTATCATATATGTTTATCGATGAGTTTTATTAGCCAAACTCAAACTATTGTCAATCCTTATCAAGTCAAGCTCAAGCCTGAATTGTTAAAGCTTGATAAGCTTTCTAGTCAAGCTCAAACCTACATTTTTTGTTTCAAGCTAAACTCAAGCCTTGTTAAGCTTGAACTCGTCTTGACTCGATTACAGCCCTATTTCAACTCATTTAACATTTTATTCGATTATAATGATCATTACTCAATTTACTACTACGTATTTACTATTAAAACACTTATTTTATATATACTTATTATTAAATATCCTAGACAAGTTGTAAACCAAATACGGAGTAGAAAACAATAAAACTTTATAACTAACCAACCGTTTAGGCTCTTTGATGTATGAGTTTTCTTTGATAGTCTAATAGTTAAGACTTAAGATTGTTTTTTTAGTATTCATGTTTTGTTGTTTATTTTGTTGAATCTTTTGTTTTATTAATTATTTTGTTTAATTGAGGAGATGCTTTGTAAGTTTGTATTGTATTTTTTGTTTGTCTTTTCAGATTGGTCGACTAAGGACGATCAGGTCGCAGTAGGTCGACACCGATACGACGATCGAGTCTTCTCGGTTGATCGCCTTAAATCGTTCGTTACTACGATCGGTTATAAAACAAAGAAAAGGAAAAACAAAAAGGATTTATAGTCGTTGGGTTTGAGATATTAAAAAAATAAAAAAATTTAAGCCTTTTACCTTATAAATACTCAACCATTTTTATCAATTTTTTTCACTCATTTAAATTCAAACTTCTAAATCATAACAATAACTATCCAAAATGTCTAGCAAGTGAAACCGCAAAAACAAAACCTCAAAATCCCGAGTTCCTCAACAAACTGTTTCTCATGTGACGCCGAACGAGGCTTTTCGGTTATCCGGCGTGTCACCAAACTTCCGGTTTAGACCCATCGGATTGAATATTGTTCACCAAAACCATCTCACTCAAACTATTCAGATCGTCCGTTCTATCATCCATACCGTGATAACAACCAACAAGCTTTATTTGAATCTTCAACGGGTTTGTATCGCCCTACTATGGATTCTTCCACTTCTTCGCATTTTAATCCGTCGTATTCCCCGATTAATCGTTTGAGGTTGATGCTGATTTTGATGAATTGATGTATAATCAAGACTACTTTGGCGATCAAGGTTCGGGTCAAGGTCAGGGTCCTAGTACTAGATTACTCTATGGGCCAAGGTTCGGGACATGGGTCCTATCACGATGCGGTTAACCTTGACGATGATGAGGAAGAGATGTCACCCGTCAAACCTAAGAAGCCATCTAAACGTACTTCAAAAACCAAGCGGGTTGAGTCGAATGAGCCGCCAAAAGAATAGACAACTGAGGAAGAGGTCGCGTTGTGCAAAGGTTAGTGTTATGTTTTTGAAAATAGCAAGCAATGAAACAGTAAAAAAAACAAAGGGTTTTTAGGGAGATGTATTGAAGTACTTTGAAGCTGAGACTGGTTCAACTAGAGGGTATGATGCGGTTGTGAGCAAATGGAAAAACAACTTGTGTCCTAGAGTTGGTGCTTTTGTGTTATCATGAATAACGTTGAGCTTAATCATGAAAATGGTGTCAATGATCTCACCTCGTACCAAAAAGGTTGTGCTGAATACAAAGTGATACACAAACAACCTTTTACCAATTGGTCATGATCGAGCTAAAAAGAGGTCATCAACATCGTCATCAACAGGAAAGTCTTCATTTGTTTATCTTGTAACCAACAAATGAGAGAAAATAAAAGACATTAGTTGGGGAGAAAAGAAGCAGCAACAAGATTCATACTTTACCATCAAGCATCGGGAGTTGGATTTGTAGGAGGCAACTCAACGGGAAGTAGCGGTCTTGAAAAGATAAAAGCTCGAATTAAAGCGTCGAGCAATTGAACAAGAAACACGATAAAGATTTACTGTTCTACAACTGCAAAATTAACCCCAATTTTCCTCTAGCCCACCAACAAGCCTTCCAACAAATAAAAAACGAAATCAAGGAAACTTACAATTTAAATTACTAGTATTAGTTTTTGTTAATGCAAGTGATGCCTAAAAACATTATTAGTGTTAACTAATCTTTCTTAGTTTTGATCACAACAAACTATACAACACATTTAGTATAAAACACAAAACGAATTATTTAACTAACACTATCATCAAGGTAATAATCATATCACTAACCTTTCTTAATCATACTTAGTGATCATCAAAGTGATTATCTTTAAAACTCACTTTTGTTAATATGACAAAAGATTTTTTTGATAAACTTTCTTTTTAAGAAAATGTTTTATTAAAATGGAAAATGTAAATTTGAAAATGGCATATTCCATATGCCATAAGAATATCCTTTGAAGGTTTAAAAAACCTCAGATATTCCTACCCCACTAAAATACAAAAAAGGGAGCGGACTCTACTAGGCGGTACCTTAAATAGCTAGGCGGTTCCTTATCGATAAGGTACCGCCGGCTAGATAAGGATCCGCGCCCAGCTAGCCGTTGGACTTTGTCTTCTATAAATAGTGGATCAAATCTCATTTTCCAATAAGCCTCTTGGACGTTTTTCTCAGCCCCCTTTCTCTTTTCTATAGCATAATCATTAGTAAATGATCATTTAAAGTGTTAAGAATGTTTACATATGATTATCCTCTTGATCCCTTCCTTTAGCTTGTCCAATGAGAAGATCACTCACTCACTAGTGTTGTGATAAAGATGAATCCATGAATTAGTCATGTTCATCATGTTAGCCTTTTTTTTGATCCATTTGTATTTATGAAATACTTGGACTAGTTGTGTTCATCCAAGCTATTTGTGAATACTTGGATTTGTTGTGTACATCCATTGCATATGTGTTTGCTTGGATTTGTGTTGTGTAGATCCAAGCTACATGTGTGTACTTGGATATGTCTAGTTGAGTTGTAATAGATTTGTGTAGTAGTTCTCACTAAACTATAAAGTGATGTGGTTGTGTCTTGTGAGTTCTCACTAAACTTGAAAGCGATTAGTAGTTGTGTTGTGTGAAGTTCTCACTTAGCTTCAAAGTGAAGAGTCGTGAAGATTGGTTCTAGCTTTGGATTAGAACTCGACATCTAGCCTTGTGTCGTAAAATGGTGAAGTAGGCAACGTCGTGAAGATTGGTCCTACCTTAAGATTAGAACTTGACCTCTAGCCTTGTGTCGTTGTAGGCAACGTTGTGTAGATTTGTCCTATCTAATGATTAGGTCTCGACATTTAGCTTAGTGTCGGAAAATAATGTAAGTGAGGATGTAAGGCTTTCTCCACCAAGAAGGGAGCTTGTGGATATAGTGGAAATCTTGAGTAGGTGTACTCGAGGAGTGGATTAGAAACGAGGATAGAGCCTCGTTGTCGAACCACTATAAATCTTGGTGTCTTGTCACTAGGTTGTCTCTTTCCTTACTTTTTACTTATTTCATTATCATTATACTTACCTATTACCATTGCTAATGCATTTGAATTGAACCTAATCATTATGCAACTTAGCTTCAATTAAAAGATAGTTTTGATACACACTTTATTCAAAGTAATTTAAATTAGGTGACTAATAGAAGAGAAACTATTCAACCCCCCCTTCTAGTTTCTACAATTGGTATCAGAGCGATGGCCACTTAAGATCTTTGAAGTATATTGTACTTTAAAACTTGGATCGATCCATTGTCTCCTCAAATTAGAAAGTCAAGTTGTACTAAAGTTTCTCTTTGGTCAAAACTATTTTTTCTTGCAAAATAGGTCTTTTAATTGGTAATATTGCATCCCTCTTAGATTAGTAGCCCTTATGCATTTTAGATCTACTCTTGAAATGTATATGCTAGTTTGAATCTTGCTTTGTGTAGGTACTCATGAAGATCAATCATTTAATTGGTTGTGAATTGAGTTACTTGCACTTGTAGAAGACTCATCTTTATTGATCTTCAACATCCTTGAATGATGATATCAAGATGATTAGGAATGATACTAGTCCTTGAAGACTTAGTACTCATCATAGTCATTGTTAGGCATTGCATTGATTCCTTGATGGATTGCTCTTTGTGGCCAAGGTACGCTTTCGTTCTTCCACACGCCCTTTGATCATTCTTTTGATCATTACTTGACTATGTGCTTGTTCTTGGCATCCTTGCCTTGACATTTTTTTGTGGTTTGTGATTCTTTTCTTTTATCCTCTCAAACCTTCATTGCTTGGATACTTGACTCACTATGGTGATGTAGAGTGAGTTAGTATTAGCTTAAAGTATCACGCATGATTTCCATAGTTTTCACCCATACGGTTAGTAGGCCCTTTGTGGGAGAGAAAGTGAATTAATACCTTGCTCATATTTTGGTTTAGACTAAGACTATTATTGAAAGTAATCTTAGTCTATACATCTATAATTGCTTTGTGTTTATTAATTACCAAAGCCGTTTAACGTTTCGCCAGAAAGGCACGTCTTAAACCACTATATATGACACAAGCTCTTCGTCTCCATGATTTGAAGATTGTAATTAATCCCTTGAGCATTGATCTTAGTCTTGATTCACTTACCTTGACTTCTCTACACTTTGCCTTTTCTCTACGAGTAGTCGTTTGTCCGTTTCGGTTCTTTTCGATCTCGATTCAACTCGTAATCCTTCATTAAGGCATATTGCTTAGTGTTATGATGATCCAATGATATTCTAAAAGGTTTAAGATATATTTTTAAGTATTTTAGAAAACTTGGTTTTCAAAATTTTGGCGTGTTTCATTGATAAAAACTAGCCTCTGCAGGCGGTTCTTTATCTCTGGCGGCTCAAACCCGCGGTTCCTTATCGATAAGGTACCGCGGGCAGTAAAGTTTGTCAGAGCGCCAGTTTTATTAAAATAACCTTTTTTAAACCAAACCCTCTCTCTTCCAAAAACACACAGCCGACGGTTTTCACCTTTTCCACCATTGTTGAAGCTTCAAAAACCTTCAATCACTCAAATTAAATGATTCCAAGTTGTGGGTTTCACTTATCCTTCATCAAACATCAATTAATTGTAATTACTTTCTTTCAATTTCATCTATTTTGTTCTAGGGTTCATCCTTTCATAATTGGGGATTTTTATGATTGAAATTGAATTAAAACCTTAATAGGAATATGGGTTGACATGGCTATTTTACTATAATTCCTTAGGTTCATATTCGTTAAGATTTCACTAAACCCACTTGTAGAACAAATCCAAATTTTGGCTAAATGATTTTGGTTAAAATATGGAATTGAGATGAACCCATGAACAAATAGGGAGTTGCATTGTTAATGCTTACCTAAAAACCTTGTTTTGAAAAACCAATGTTCTAGTCCATTGTTGATCCAACATAGTTCATATGTTCTTGGTTAATAATGGAATAGACACATTGCGCGCATGAGAATGATATGGATTCAATTCTTTGTTTGTCAAGAAATTGATATAACACATTTTCATTCTTTTTGAGTTTTGATTTTATTTTTCATATGAGTGATTGGAAAAATATTTTCTTGTGTTTATTTAGGTACTAATCATGCCTTCACAATACTAAAAGGATCATCAACTCACCAAACAGTATATGCCTAACCTTTCCGACTTTTGTCACTCTTCTCACCTTGCCCATACTTTTTCCTCCCTTCAACCCCGTTGTTTTCATGAGGGTAGAGTTGTCCAAAAGGATATTAAGGATTATGTCTACATCAAGTCCATGTTTGAAAATATTAGATTTGACTGTTTGTTGAACATTAAGGAAGACATCTATCCTCGATTCCTATTGGAGTTATTTAGCACATACTCCGTCATTGAAAACGACGATGGAATATTTGTTAGGTTCATCTCGAAAGGTCAACTCATTCAATACTCTCTCGAAGTTTTCGGTCAAATTCTTGATGTCCCATTTGTAGGCACTTGTCGCTTCACAGATAAATGGAAGCTTAGTGCTCTCCTTTAATCCTACAATTGTCCTCCAAATGATCATGAGGAAATTGATCTTGACTTCATTATTGACATTGTCTCCAAAAAGCGTAATCGACCCGTTAAGAGTAGCCTTCATACTAAGGTACATTCGGTGAAACGTCATGAGGTTCTCTTAAGCGACCTTAATGATAATATGGTCCAATGGACCAATTCCTTAGGGAAAATGTGTTTTGTCTTGGTGGAAACCGGGATCATGTTCCGACGTGTTTAGTGCATATGTTATATTGCATCTTTACCAACACCAATTACAATTTGGCATATTTTATCGCTCAACGGATCAATTATGCTATTCACAAGCCTAAAACAAACCTCCCTTACGCAATGCTTCTCACTCGCCTTTTTAAAAGGGTTGGCCGTGATTTTCCAAATCTTGATCTTTCTCAGTTTCAACCGGTCAAACGGGTCATGCTACCTATTCAAGAGGTATATAAGAGAAAGACAAGATGTGATCGTAAATCCGACCAACAAGAGTCCAATGATGAGGACATGGACATGCCAACAAGTGATGGTGATGGCATTGGCACAAGTGCTCCCATTGATTCTTCGAGTACTTCTCACCACTCCACAAACTCATTCGTGGATGGTTTAGATGACATTGCTTCCCCTCCTCATCATTCCACTAGTGAAGTTCCTAATAATCTCAATTTGGAGGAACTTTACCGTCAAAATCTTCGAACCCAAGGTGATTTACATGAACACCGGGTTGAGTCAAGAAAGGGAATCAAGTACTTAGGAAACATGATCAAGGTATTGGGCAAGAAGAAAAGATAAAGACTTTGAGTTGTTTCAGAGTATACATGTTGGTAAACATGTAATGTGATATTGAACATTTGCTTCCTTTTTATTTTTATCTTGGATGTGTATTAACTAAATTCTACTTGTTTGGATTATTTGTTATTTATCCTAAATGTTTGCCATTGTGATTATGTTTTGCATAGCTTTGTGCATCCTATGTGTTAGTTAGCTTCCTAGATTTTGGTCAGTAGTTAACTTTGGCTTGAAAATCCTTTGGTAAAAATCTGGGATAACCAAAATTTGAGGAAGTACCATTTTTGAACACCACTGGTCGCGGTTCCTTATAGACCCACGGTACCTTATCAATAAGGAACCGCCGCCCTTAGATAAGGAACCGCCAGCTACTGTGTCCGACAGAATCTTTGCTTTACACTATTTTCCTTAATCTGGGTAAACCTTGCTTGATTCTTTGCAAAAACCTGCACATTTCCTAAACTAGGTTAGCTAAATTCATTGTTCACATAAAATGTTTTTAACCCATTACTAGTTTGGATCATCCCTTCACCCTTTTAAACCCACCTTGTTAGCCATGTTCGTCACACATCAAACCATTCTTCCTTAAACCTTAAACCTTTCATTTTAACCATGGTTTCTACAAGAAGCTCAAACTCATCCAAAACCTCCACCACAAAGAAAAATCTTAAGATTAAGATTGAAATGCCTAAACCTAACTCCTCACCCTTTCACACACCCAAGAATGAGATTGTCCCAATTCTCATTTCTTCATCAAACTCACCACCTCTTGCTCCATGCAAGACTACCTCTACCCATGGAACCAACCATTCTCATGGTTCTACCTCCTCTTCATTCCAATCTAGGATGAATGAGTTTTCCTCACCTTTCACCCCAAGTAATCTCTTGGATGTGACTACCCAACCACAACCCATCCAAAGCATTCCAATTGTGAATGACTTTGATGATACCATGGTGACTTCACCATTTACCCCTCCAAACTCACCCTTTTCACCCTTGGAGAGCATGCCTCCACACTCACCCTCATCACCTTTGGAGAAAATTCCTCCTCCTCCTCCACCTCACTCAAACACTCCAAACTTGGGTGATCCTAGCTTTTATGGGAATTTCATGCACAATGGCACTAATTGCCCTTGTTGCCTCAACAACTCCTATCTCCTTGATATCCTAAGAATGGAGATGATTGGGGCTCACATAGAGTTGCAAAGCTTTTTGTTGAGTCTCTTTGCCAATCATCCTCCTAGGATATAAATGATGATTTTCTCTAATAAGTTTTTCTTTAAACCAAGCCAAGGAAGACTACTAATCAAGATCTAGTTTTAATTTATCTTCAGTTTAGTTAATTATTTTTCTTTTATTTCCTTTTTGTATCTCTTTCATGAGTGTTTTATGAGAATGAATTATGTACTTAGCATTGTGTGCTTCTATCTTTATGTGGACATTAATCAACTTTAATTCCAAATTAAAATTGAACCTAAATCTATCACAACCTCTAAAACTTGACTAAAATTGGTTCAAAATGTTATCCAAAATTTTGCCACCCTTTGTCAAGACATTCTTGGTAAATGTGTTGCTTTTATGCAACCTTAGAAAAATTTAGTGCTAATAGAGGTAAAATTCCAAGATTTGCAATTTTTTGAAAAAGTCTTAGTTTTTCTCAAAACCCTAGAAAATCTAGGTCTCAAGTCCACTGCACGCGGTTCCTTAAGTGATAAGGAACCGCCGGTCCCTATAAGGTATCGCGGACAGAAAGTCATTATATGGCTCGTTTTTTGTCTTTCTTCATCACCTTATTCCCAGTCAAGATTCCATGTTTACTCAATTAGGCTAAACATTCATTGACACTTTACATTTGATTTTCAAACCTTTGCCTTGTATACTTTCTTCTTATACCCCCACCTTGAGATTTCATTCTCACACCTCAACAATGCTTGACTCTCCTTTCATAACCTTGACATTTCTTTGTCACAAACCTCCTCACCCAAAGCTTCCTCATCCAAGCTTTCCAAGAAACTGAAAATCTTTGTTAAACCTATTTGGATCAAGTAAAATGAACCCTCTTCATCCAAACCACCCAAGAACCCCACCTTCTCTCCAATCAAGTATTGGAATGAGACGTACTCTATTAACCCCATCACCGGAGAAAAGGAAAATCTCCCCCCACCACCAAAACTCTTTGACACTCCCCAACTCAATGATCTTTCAACCTTCCCAAACCTCACAAGGAATTGTGATAACATTACCTACCCACTCTCCTCACCACCACCAAACCCTAGGTGTGATGGCCTTCCCCCATCAACCGAATTTGTGTTGCATCATGGATCCTCGTGTGCTTGTTGTCGATTTCAACAAATTAAACTTGCTCATGTGTATGAGAAGTTAAATTTTCTTGAATTCCTCCTCACTCGACCTCCTCTCAAAGTTTTTGTTCCCGTGGACAAAACTTCGAATCATGCATCGTCGTCTTATTTTTCCAACTAAAGGGCTACACTCCCTTGGAGTCAATAAAACTTTAGTTGTTTTAGAGTCATTAGTGTTTTTAAGCAATCTTGGGAAATTATCACTATTAGACTAGCTTATGCTTTGTGGTTTATTTTCCATATCTTTTGCTTTAGATACTCATATTGTGTGTATGACTATCTACTTTGTTTGTATTTTTCATATTTATGTAATATGAAATCTTTGTGTTGTGTTCGTTTTCTTTATTTGATCATTCTCTCTTTCTTTTGAGTTGATCGTGGTTAATATTTACAATTTTTTTATGGGTGATTCCATCAATTCTAAAATTTAACCCCTTGACAAATTTATCATCTTCATTGGTTGGATGTTTCCTTTCTACCTCCATTCCACCAATTGAGCCTTGATTTTGTCATTTACCTTTTTGGACATACTTAGCAAATACTTGCTTCTAATTTGAGATTTCTTCTCCTTCTCCCTCTCAAGTTAGTAGGTAGTGATCATATATACATTGGTGTTTCTTTCCTTTCTACTAACCTTTGTGTAGCATGTCACCTTACCTTATACACTTGGTGCCCCAAGCAAGGGGGAGCAACCACCAAGGGGGAGCTACTAGAAAAGTCCGAATATCTTCAAAGACTTGTGCTTACCTTTTTGCTACGACAAAGGGGGAGAAATGATAGTGATAAACTCGTTATTAATTTGATATTTTATGTTTCTAAGTAAATGAGTTTATAGTTTGTCGTAATCAAAAAGGGGGAGATTGTTAATGCAAGTGATGCCTAAAAACATTATTAGTGTTAACTAATCTTTCTTAGTTTTGATCACAACAAACTATACAACACATTTAGTATAAAATACAAAACAAATTATTTAACTAACACTATCACCAAGGTAATAATCATATCACTAACTTTTCTTAATCATACTTAGCGATCATCAAAGTTATTATCCTTAAAACTCACTTTTGTTAATATGACAAATGATTTTTAAATAAACTTTCTTTTTAAGAAAATGTTTTATTAAAATGGAAAATGTAAATTTGAAAATGGCATATTCCATATGCCATAAGAATATCCTTTGAAGGTTTAAAAAATCTCAGATATTCCTACCCCACTAAAAGACAAAAAAGGAGCGGACTCTACTAGGCGGTACCTTAAATAGCTAGGCGGTTCCTTATCGATAAGGTACCGCCGGCTAGATAAGGATCCGCGCCCAGCTAGCCGTTGGACTTTGTCTTCTATAAATAGTGAATCAAATCTCATTTTTCAATAAGCCTCTTGGACGTTTTTCTCAGCCCCCTTTCTCTTTTCTATAACATAATCATTAGTAAATGATCACTTAAAGTGTTAAGGATGTTTACATATGATTATCCTCTTGATAACCTCATTTACCTTGTCCAATGAGAAGATCGCTCACTCACTAGTGTTGTGATAAAGATGAATCCATGAATTAGTCATGTTCATCATGTTAGCCTTTTTATTTTTGTTGATCCATTTGTATTTATGAAATACTTGGACTAGGTGTGTTCATCCAAGCTATTTGTGAATACTTGGATTTGTTGTGTACATCCATTGCATATGTGTTTGCTTGGATTTATGTTGTGTAGATCCAAGATACATGTGTGTACTTGGATATGTCTAGTTGAGTTGTAATAGATTTGTGTAGTAGTTCTCACTAAACTATAAAATGATGTGGTTGTGTCTTGTGAGTTCTCACTAAACTTGAAAGTGATTAGTAGTTGTGTTGTGTGAAGTTCTCACTTAGCTTCAAAGTGAAGAGTCGTGAAGATTGGTTCTAGCTTTGGATTAGAACTCGACATCTAGCCTTGTGTCGTAAAATGGTGAAGTAGGCAACGTCGTGAAGATTGGTTCTACCTTAAGATTAGAACTCGACATCTAGCCTTGTGTCGTTAAATTGTGAAGTAGGCAATGGTGTGTAGATTGGTCCTAGCTAATGATTAGGTCTCGACATTTAGCTTAGTGTCGGAAAATAATGTAAGCGACGATGTAAGGCTTTCTCCGCCAAGAAGAGAGCTTTTGGATATAGTGGAAATCTCGAGTAGGTGTACTCGAGGAGTGGAGTAGAAACGAGGATAGAGCCTCGTTGTCGAACCACTATAAATCTTGGTGTCTTGTCACTAGGTTGTCTCTTTCCTTACTCTTTACTTATTTCATTATCATTATACTTACATATTACCATTGCTAATGCATTTGAATTGAACCTAATCATTATGCAACTTAGCTTCAAGTAAAAGATAGTTTTGATACACACTTTATTCAAATTAATTTAAATTAGGTGACTAATTGAAGAGAAACTATTCAACCCCCCCTTCTAGTTTCTACAGTTTTTAGTTATTATTGTAATATTTTTTTAAATTTGAATTATTATGTAATATTTTTTACTTAAATTTAATGTTTTTTTTATTAAATGTAATGTTTTTATTTTTTGAATAAATTTTCATTTAACTAGGTCGTCTTGTTGTGGCAAATAAGTCGTTGTAGGTCACCGGAGAGAGAAAATGATGTGACAGAAAAAATGGAGGTCGCACTAGGTCGCTATTGTGGGAAGCATTATGTATGTTGTTTTTCTAAAAAGGTAAAAAAAACAATCGTCCACAAACTCAAGCACGAGTTATTTTATTTGTAGTGACAAGTCAAGTAGGGGTGCCAATAATTATGATTCGATTCGAATCAGACTTGATCCGAACCTAACCTGAGTATATTTGGGTCAGGTTACTCAAGTTCAAATTCTAACTCGGATTAATCAAGTTAACTCGAATAACTCGAATTCAAAATCGGGTCACATGTCGGGTAAAAAGGTTTTGTCTAACTCGGATTCGGGTCATACCGTTCAACCCGAATAAGATTTCTTTTTATTTTTAAATAAATCTTATATAATTTTAATTTAAAAAGAATAAAAATTATATATTTTCTACATTTTACCCATATATGGGTTGACTCGAAGCCGAATTGACCCGATCTAAGTAAACTCGAACCCGATTAACTCGTAAAATCAGATCGGATTTGGATAAATTATTTTTGGTATCGACCCGAATTAAATTCGACCCGAATGATCAACCGACCTGATTTTCACCCCTAATCACAAGTAAGTTTGTGTCCACTTCCTGTAGCCTATCTTGATCTCAAATTTTTTTAAAAAATACCTTAAAATGCATGTATAACTATTTTAAATCTTGCAAATATAAATAATAGATAGTTTTACTCTTTGATAATTATTTGATATATTTATATAAATAATAATTTTGTTTAACAGTAATATAATAAACTTAAATAATTATAATTAGCTCATAAATCTGCTTTTTTTCAAAGAAGCAGTATCTTTTATTTTAGTATTTTATATTTTTAGTGTATATTTGATGCTTTTTATTCACTATATTATGAATGAAATTTTTATGAGGTTAATTAAATAAAGCTAGGTTGCGTATTAATGTGTTTTATTATATTTTTGTCAACCGAAAACACACGACTAATACTCGAACACCTTCGATCCCACGTCTTGGCATAACTCGAAAGTGACATTTGTCATACAACCATTTAGCGTGGCATAAAATTATTACTAAAAAGGGTATACTTTATAAAACCTTAAAACATCCAAAAAGGGAACTCAATTATTGTTTGGACTGTTCATCTGAGCCTTCAATTGCAAGCCGGAACCTTCGAGCCAAAGGCTCCGCGGAACAAATTTGGTCACGGTGGGTTTCTCCATTCTAAAATACATAAACACTAATCTTCATCATGATATACGAATCAATTTTAGGCATAACTCCATCTTGGGAATTATCAAAAACAACTCGTAGAATCAAACACATTGTAAGTATAACGCATAATCGTACTAATTGTTTTATTTCTATTCTCGTATTTTAAATTCAATCAAATCACTGAATTATGACCAAATCAATCTAGTTAGTAATACTTGATATCAGTCACGAATTGAAAGAACTAAGAAACAATGTTCGTAAATAATCTAGTTTGAAGCCATCCACGTAAGTCAAGATCTAACGAATCATATAAACCAAAATTAATTATATCAAAACCTAAATTGTTTATTGGAAACATCTCCACTCCCCCCACGGTTTCCACACAAGCCAAGTTCTAAAGTCTACTAAATCACCAACACACTTATATTTAGTGGAATTTGTGGTAAAATTTTGAAAAATAGAAAGGTTTAAATTCTCGCATATCTACTAATGGTTATGTGTGCGATTTAATGTACTAATAACTTTCATAAAAATATGCTATTTTTTAAAAATATGGAAAACATGGCAAGTAACTGTTCTAATATCCATCCCCGACTTAAGATATACAACTCCCTCGTTGTAAACATAAAACATTAAAAACGAGAAAGATTGAAGAATTAGAACAAGAAAAAATCCCCTTAAATTTGCTCGGTAGGATCCTCCTTAAGCTTAGTTGAGCTTCTATCTATAAGTCAACCAAGTACCTATAAGACAAGAAACAAATTCAATTTTCCTTCATTACTGTATTATTTGGTTAGAAAAATAAAATAAAACAAAAACAAAAAATAAACACTATACAGTGCCTAGTACACTGTATAAATTGATGCATACACCGTATTTGAAATATTTCCAGATTCAATACGGCGTATGGGTTGTACGGATACACGATATATATCTGGAAGACATACTCTTACGAAAAATAAAACTCCAGGTTGTCTTCCAGTGAGCACTTTTATTGAGAAGTCTATAAGTCAGACTTGTTTTCGACTTCTGTTACTTCATCTCATGTACGTGGGCGTGCATGAGGTAGTCTTCAATCATAACATCACGAATGTATTAGGGACTGATATGAGTGTTTTTACTCATATCATTTATAGCTTAAAATAATGAAATTATGCATGATTTGTATCAAAAATACCTTGGATATGTGTGTTTCTTGTTTTTATGTGTGTAGGTACCAAGTTCGCAAAAACCGATGAAAATCGACACGAGAATGATGAAAAAGATCAAGAAGCCAAAAATCGAGCTCGACTTTGAAGGATTTTAGCATTTATCGAGGAAACGGGTCGAGTGGGTCCCACATTTTCTTAATGGGCCTGAAAGCCCATTAATATGTTTTGTTATCTATTTTGGCCAAGGCTTAAATCAAAGCCCATTTACAAGATACAAAAGACGGATGAGTACTTATCTAATTGGGTCAAAGGCCCAATAAGAAGAAATATGAAATAGACGAAGGGAAAGAATTGTTAAAGTCCAAGCCCAATCAAGCAAATAAAGAGACGGTCCAAAGGTTTTTTATAAACTTTGGGGTCTACTCATTTGGTCAAAGAAGGATAAACAAATAAAAGAAAGAAAAAAAAAAAAAACGAGATGATGTATCTGGTATCAAAAAGGGGGAAAAGAGAAGCAGTTCTATGAGCCCTAATCTTCAGGGAAGAAGATGCTAAGTACTATGCTCCAACGTGGCATCTTGATTCTTCACCAAATGGCTGTGATTGGCCAATCACCTGCCAAGTCAGACTAAAGAAACACAAATCCATGCCAAGCTGGCGATCCGAGTGAAAGAGGGCCAATCATAGCCGTTTGATCAAGTTGGATGGAAGAAAGAGAGTGAAGATGCGGATTGAAGGGTGGAGATAATTTCTCATCACCAACAACCTTCACCCCAACCCTCTCGGCCCTCCTATAAAAACCCCCCATTTTCCCTGTATTATCTTGATCCCTTTTTCTTTCCTAGTTATAATGATAGTTTTTAGATTAAAATTGTCATTTGCTTTTTGAAGTATTGTAATCTTTGATTTGGTGAAATAAAAGTTTATTATTTATCTCGAAATCTTTTACCTGCGTTCTTTAATTTTTATGCAATTTAAATCTAATAATAACTATTGATTATAACTGAGAAATAGTCATTTAAGCTAAATCAATAGCTTAAGTGAACATTTGAGTAAGTAATTGGGATAATTCATCTATCCCACTGATAGATGTTAACATAGCTGTTGGATTCGAGTGAAAATGATACTGGTTCGTAGTTATAATATTGTAACGGAGTTCTTAATGGTGTACGGTGGTGTCATTTAAGTTTTAAGCCAGCTCAGCGCTGCGCTTCGTCTCAAAGGAATCGTCATAAGGTTCTACTTTCTTTTCTGTTTATTACGTTTATATTATCTTTGATTATTGAGTGATCTTCTTGTTATGATAATGATCTGTTTAATTACTTTTGAATCTGTTAATGTTTGAGTATGAACTAATATTTGTCGTACTGTTTTGGGTTTGCTTAGTTTGATATTATTTACTGTAATATATTCGATGGATATGAAGTTTACTGTTTATTAAGTTCATAAAATGAATAAGTTTCAGTTTGAGTTTGTTAGGATGAATCTGAGTATGAATAGGTCACGAATTCCAGAAATCTGCTAATGGTTTAAGGATTTAACGAATTTGCTAAAGTTTAATTATCTGCTGTGAGTTTGAATTATATTAATGTGGAATTGAATCTGAGTTATAAGTCTACTGTTGTAGCTACTTTGTAGGTTTTATAAGCGAACTTTGATGTAAGTTGTGGTAGGGATTGTTATGTCAGTAAAGTCGGTCTACCACTGTCATCAATAGTAACTATGGTATCTTTTAACGTAATCAACTGATTTGCTGCGCCAAAATTTTTGATGTATCGTGGATAGACACATATACGTTATAGGACGAATTTAGGCAATTACCTTTAGGAAAAAGTAATTAACCAAAAATAAGTCAAAGACGGATACGATTAAACACGTGAGTGAACCAAGTTCGTTGTACACGAAGATCAAGTGAATTTGAGACGTTTCGTTTTGATTTGGACAATTGATTTGAATGTGTCGTTGGTTTTTAAAACTAAAATTAAAATCTCCGAATTTTAAGCTATTTAAAACTAACCTAATGTGCATGAATCGTTAACCCCGCTATTTAAAAGTAAATCTAAACAATTACTTAAAATTAAAACCTATTTAAAATTTAAACTAATTAATAATTTATTTAAAATAAACTATTTAATTAAAATACTTTTATTCTATTTTAAAAAAAAATCTATTTATGAAACTAAATTATTTGAAAACTAAAATTAACTAAAATCTAATTTTTAATAACTAATTTAATTTCTAAAACTTTTAAAACATTTTTTTTTTATTTTGTTATTATTTATTTATTTGAACACTTTTAATTAAGAAAATTAAATTGAATTAAAATGTAAATAAAAATAAAGGTAAGAATTTTAAACAAAACTAAAGCTGACAGCAATTAAATAAGCTGTATTAATTACTAAAGGAGAAATTAACACAAACAAGAGTCCAGCCTAGTTGGTTAGGTAACTGGACTTATAACCGAGAGGTCTCGGGTTCGAACCACAGGAGTGGTCATTTTTGGTGAATATATTTTTTTTTGTTGTGACAGATATAAGAATTCAGTAGACCAAACAACACGTTGGAATGCTGACTTTAACAGTACAATATAATACCAAATAACAGTTATTAAGATGAAACAATTCAGTAAAAGCAATAATCATGTATAGCAACTTGCAGACCCAAACAACATCTCATGTGACAGATGCACATAATCAAATTTATACAATCGAATCTAAACAGAGCTCAAATAGCAACATTCAACAATTAAATATCAGAAAGCAACACATCAGTAACACAAACAAAATTCAGCATACCAACTTCAGAAAACAGTTAATTACAAGATCAACAACAAACAACTCTACAAATACACTATAACAGCATAAAAGATAATAAAATAAAAAGAAAACAGCAAGAAACGAGCTAAACACTAGTAAATTAGCAGGAATGGGGAACGCAGCAGTTCATTTAATATACTAAACCAGTTCTTCAAATTGGTGCGCTAGCTTAACGAGGTAACACAGAATTTCAAAACCCCACATTCAAATCACTATAACAGCTATAGTTACAAGCTAAACCCAACAAGCTTATCAGGGACCTAAATACAAAACTCACTTGTCGAAGGGTCGAAGCTTATGGTATATGTACTTAATTTCTTTAAGCTTGTCATTCTCACTTATCTCTAGTACTGGTGAAAGCATATTGCATTGAGCTTCACTTAAATGTTCATTCTCCACTTGTTTATTAGCCATATAACAAGTGACACAATCATCATCATTATAGATGGTAATCTTTCCAAGAAAACCTTGGAAAGCAATGTCAAAATTTCCAAAGCGGTCTTCCGCATATTATATCGCCCATTTCAACATCTCGGTAAATGTTCATATATTTCACAACCTCGAAATCTTAACAACAGAAAAAGTTCCAACAAAGATACACATATTCATGAATGGTTTAATATAATTCTTCCCTTTATATTCTAACTTCTCATTCATGATAGAGTTATAAAACTCCCTAGACATCACACTCTTTTCAAAGAATTGGGAAAAATTTGTGTGTATAAATCTAAATCTTATCATGCAAGAAAACTTAAGGCATAAAGGCCGATTAATGCTAATATTTTCTCTATAATCTATATCATCAATTGGTGCACGACTATCGCAATCCGATCCATTTTCCTCAACAAGTTCATCACTAAGTTCATCATAATCTCTAGACTCTAATTCTTCAACCACATCATCAAAGGTTTAGTCATAAGCCTAGTTTTCATAGCAATATTTTCTTCATTTATTAAACCGAGAGCATGGCCCTCCTAATTATGTTACTACCAGGTTTTTCACTACTAAATGTAAGTTTATTATCTCCTACCCTCAAATCAATTTTTATTTTAAAAACATCAATCCTAGCATGGGCGGTAGACAAGAATGGTGTTCCTAGGATTAAAAGAGTTTTACTATCCTTGAGCATATGTAAAAGTATAAATTCTACGAGGAAAAAAATTTCAATCCTAACTAGAAAATTTTTCTTAGTACCTTTGGGATGTTTTATAATTCTATCTATCAATTCAACAATCCTCTTAGTAGGATCTAATCTTCCTCAACCTAGTTTAGTACAGGCTGATAAGATCATAACACTAACGCTAGCTCCTAATCCGGAGCTAGCTCCTAACTCGGATAAGGCATTATTAAAACTTATATCATTAATGAAACAAGGTAAAGAAAAACTTCAAGTACCTTTCTCTTTTGGTGGCAAAGAATCGTCGAGAGGATTTGGCTGAGTAGAATAAGCTTCTAATCGTTCCACATATTTAAGCTTCTTACTCTTCACAATCACAATAATATAAACGACTTAGAAATTATATAGTCATTTTCTTAATACAATCAACCAAAATTATAATGTGAGGTCTTGATATGTCAAAGTAGAATTTGAGATGCTCTTTACACTCGGGTTAGCTTCCGTTGAACTTGATAAATTACCAAGTCCTCTTTCTTGCAAGATTTTTCTTAATTGCCTGTTTGAATCTCCAAGGCTTTGATTGAGGCTCCTTGATTCCTCGTAGCAATATCGGTTGAAGAGCGGATTTTCTTGATCAAGTTGAAGTTATCATCATGTATTTTAAAAGATCTATACATAAATGACTTAGTACATTCTTCCAGTGTCTTCGTTCTTGATACAAGTTATTTCTATTATCTCTTTTGTAGAATTTAGGAGCAACAACTCTAAATCTTCCTCCAAGAAATAGGACACCATATTGTGTGTAATATGCTTCCTCAAATGTATTCTCGTCATCTTTCTTAGTATAATATATAGTGTAGTGAGTTCTACCTCACACTTCACATCTTACTTGAGCAACATAGGCATTTTCGTTAAACTTCTTGATCTCCCTTCCAAGATTTCTTAATTGAGTTTGTATCTTAGCTAATCCATCGGAAGTATCATTACTCCGACATCTATTAGTCGTTTCATCGTACCACTTTTGAGAATGAACCGCGGCAACCAACATTTCATGAATTGATTTCTTAGCATCAACGGCTTTCATGATAGGAATAGCACCGTTGGAATCAAGAATTTTCCTAGTAGGCACATCCAATGCTTTGTAGAACAAGATTACTTCCTACATGTCGGTCAAACAGTGTTCGTATTTGCATTTGGGTGAGTATATATATTAGAAAAGTTTTGTTTGTTCATCCTTTGTGTATTTACCTATACTGGTCTTGTTTCTCATTGACCAGTACCCTGAGTAACCTTGTTTGCAGCATTTTTCTAGCAATTCTATCCTCATGAAAAATACAATCCTTAATTAGATGATTAAAGCTACCATACACAAAACATGATCTTCTTTTCATGGTTAGGCAAAAGGTACTTCAGTCCTAACATTATTAAATCCTAGGCCAGATATCCTAGTGCTTGCATGGTGTGTAGCTCATTCATAGTCTTCATAGGAGTTTTTACATGCTTATAAGCACAACTAGGAGTTGAATGCTTACCTTCAGGAACAAAATATTCCATTAAAGGAGTAATACTAGACAGTTTGGTTTCATAGACAACCTTGAGTTTCATAAAAGCTTGTGTATGGGCGTTTTAAGATGTCAAAGTACTAGAATTAGTTGTGCATGATGAGTATTTACTAGTGTCAAATTCAATGTCACCAGTGGTATCCTATTTACCATATACAATGTTAGACTCATTCAACTCTACAATGTTTATAGAAGGTGTTAATGCAATGATGCCTAAAAACGTTTCTTGCATTTTTCGGTCTTGCTTTGTTTTGATTACGACAATATGTAAAAACCAGCATTTACAAAAACAATGACAAACGAATTCTTGAGTTCAAGTATTTTTCATTTCAATCATTATCACTTAAGGTATGAACAAATAAGTAATTTTACCAATTAAGTGATCAAAGATTTAATTTTTTCTTAAAACTCACTTTTTATTAAGTGTGACAAAGTTTTATTATTCAACTTTCTTTTTAAGAAAATGTTTTATTAAATTAATTAATTGAAAATTTGAAATTTGAAAATGGCATATTCTATCTTGGTTTGGAATATCCTTTCAGGATATTTTAATCCCCAGATTCGATCCAACCCACTAAAAGACAAAAGAGAGCGGACTCTACGCTGACGGTTCCTTAGCGCCTATGGCGGTTCCTTATCGATAAGGAACCGTGGGCTGCAATAAAGAACCACGGGCAGATATAGCCGTTGGAAATTTGTCTTATAAATAGTGGACCATTCTCAAACTTTCAATCCACCTCTTTTGCACATAAACTTTCAGATTCTTTCATACTTCTTAAATCACTCAAATCCTTTATCATTTGTTTGATTACTACTTGTTTAGAAGTGAATCTTTCTCCTCCCATCCTTTCCTCTCAAAGTGCAAAGAGAAGAACACTATCATTGTTGAAGTGTTGTGTCTACCTCAAAGATCCATTGAAGATCGAAACTTATTTATTCATTGTTGTGTCATTGTTGTGAAGATCCAAGTAGTTGTGTCTATTTGGAAGTTGTGTATGTATTAGGGTTAATACTTAGTTCTCAAAGTATATTGGTGTAGATTGGTCCTAGCTAAGATTATGGCTCGACTTTTAGCTTAGAGTCAGAAATTGGTTAAGCGACGCTGTGTACGGTTCACCTTAAGGAGCTTGTTGATTAGTAAACTCTCGAGTAAGGAGTACTCGAGGAGTGGAGTAGGAACGAGGAGTGAGCTTCGTTGCCGAACCACTATAAATCCATGGTGTTTGGTTTGATCTTTCCTTCCCTTATCTCTTTACATTCGTTATTCTTTATACTTATGATTATTAGTTTAGTTACATTCATTATTATTTATACTTGTGATTATTATTTAGTTTTACTATACCTTGTTCATATTGTGTATAAGAAGGTTTCACATAAATACTCAAGCTTAAGTTTTTGAAAAAGTATTTTTAAAACCAAACTTTAACAAGCAAATTAAAGAAACTATTCAACCCCACCTTCTAGTTTCTACAATTGGTATCAGAGCGTGGTTGCTCAAGACTTTTTAAAATATATTGTATTTTAAAATTTGAATCGATCTATGGATTCCAACAAGTATCTAGAAGGGCAATCCATGCAAAGACCACCTCTTTTTGAAACCGATAGTTTTATTTATTGGAAAAATAGATTTGTGACTTATGTGAAATCAAAAGATTTAGATCTTTGACATGTTATTACCAATGGTGATTTTTACCATTTCAATATAATGAAGTTTCTAAAAGAAAGGAGATAGTTACTTTTGATAAAGCTAATGATGATACTAAAAGAAAACTTGCTAAAAATAATGAGGCTAAAATAGTGATTTATAATGCTTTACCAAAAAAAGAGTACGAAAGGATTTTTATGTGTGAAACCGCTAAAGACATTTGGAATACTCTTTTAGTAACCCACCAAGGTAATAGCCAAGTCAAAGAAAGTAAAATCGATCTTCTTGTTCAACAATATGAACAATTTGTCATCTTAGAAGATGAAACCATAGATAGTGCATTTGCTAGATTTAATACTATTATTACTAGTCTAGAAGCACTTGATGAAGGTTTTTCTAGCAAGAACAATGTTAAGAAGTTTCTTAGGGCGTTGCATCCAAAATGGAGAGCTAAAGTCACGGTGATTGAAGAATCAAAGGATATCACTCGATGAACTCATTGGTAACTTGAAGGTTCATGAGATGATAATTTTGAAGGACTCGGAAATGGTGAAAACTAAAAGTGAAAGAAAGTCTCTTGCACTTAAAGCCAAGAAGGCACAAAGTGATCATGAAAGTTCTTCGGATAGTGATGATGAGGAATATGCCTTGGAGGTTAGAGACTTTAAGAAGTTCTTTAAAAGACAAGGTCAATACGTGAGGCAACCAAACAACGACAAGAAACCATTCTCCAAAAACCGATTTGCCAAAGACGATAAAGGTGATAGGAAATGCTTTAGATGTGGTGATCCAAATCATTTCATTGGTGATTGTCCTAAGCCTTCACGCGACAAGAACCACACGGCGTTCGTTGGAGGTTCATGGAGCGATAGCGGTGAAGATGTTGATGACAACCCCAAAGATGAGAAGTGTCTCATGGCTCACACTTCTAAATAGGTACTTTCCGAAACCGAGTATTATAGCAATAATTGTTCTTATCAAGATGATAGTGAATTAGAAGGCCAATACAATAACTTGCATAAGCTTAGTCTAAAATTTATTGAAAAGAACAAAGTGCTAAAATCAACTAGAACTAGGCTTGAAAACGAGATTAATGAGCTAAAAGAAAAATTAGCTAAGCTTGAGAAAACTAAAGAAATAGACCTAGGATGCTTGAAATGTAAAAACCTTAGGCAAGAAAATGAAAACCTTAAGAGAACCTCCATTATACTTGAAAAGTTCATGAGAGGTACTAATTCTCTAGATGATATGTTAAACAAACAAATTCATTCTAAGGAAAAACTTGGGTTAGGATATAACACTAATGAAGCATCAACTAGTGAACCAAAACAAGTTAGGTTTTCAGAAAAACAGTCCCCTTCACGCGGTGCTCCAATATATGGGGCGGTTTCTTATCGCTATGGAACCGCCGATGGAGATATGGAACCGCGGCCAGAAGATGATTTTTGTGAAAATCCTGAACTTTCTGAAAAGTCAATTTTAGGTGAAGGACCAAAACATATTCTTATTAACAAGGTCAAAGTACCTATAATGCAAAAGCCTACTCTAGATAAATTCTACAAGCCCTTAAGTAAACCTCTTATGGGAACGAGAAACTTATCTAGACAAACATCTACTCCTCCAAGAGTACGAGATGAATCTAAACCTAGAAGTATAACACCTACGCCAAAAAGAGATGATCATGCTAAACCACGACCTAGGAGTAAAACCCCAACACCTAGGAAGAATAATAATAAGACTAGATCAAGATCAAAGACACCTAGGAGAAACTATGGTCAACAAAATGGTCATATGAATTGGAATAATTTTCAATAACAATACTTTTCCCCATGGGGAATGTCTCCTTCATTCATGCATCCCAACCAAATGCAAAGGATGTTTGGAACTAAAAATTTTGGACCCATAAGATATTGGGGACCAAATGTTTGATCTTGTGTGTTGTTACCTTGATATGCTTGGGAATTGATCTAGAGCCCGACGAGTGGATTAAGGATAGTGGTTGTTCTAAACACATGACGGGTAGTCGAAGTTTGTTCTCACACTACAAAGCATATGATGGAGGTAACGTTACATTCGCTAGTAATAGACGTGGTAATATCATTGGCAAAGGTACGACCTCTCTTGACTCTATGACTATAGAAAACGTAGAGCATGTAGATAACTTAGGTTTTAACCTTCTAAGTATAGGTCAAATTTGTGACAATAAGTGTAAGGTCATCTTTTCGGAATATGACAGTGAAATCGTAAAAGATGGAAAAGTCATTGGAAAAGGTGTTAGAAAGCATGGGCTTTATGTCATGAAGGTTAATAGGAAGTCAAAAGACAACTTATGTCTAGCGACTTTAGATGATAGTTATACTCTTTGGCATAGGAGATTAGGTCACGCTAATATGAGTTTAATTCAATCTTTAGCCTCTAAGGAGTTGGTAAGACACCTCCCCAAGATGAAGTTTGATAGTCACTTTTGTGATGCTTGCAAAATTGGGAAGCAAGTTCACTCAAGTCACAAAGCCAAGAATTTGGTTTCGACCTCTCGGTGTTTAGAGATCCTACATATGGATCTCTTTGGACCTTCCGCCATACGGAGTTATGGAGGTAACATTTATACCCTAGTTATAGTTGACGACTATTCTAGATTCACTTGGACTAGATTTTTGGCATTTAAGAATGAAGCTTTCGATCACTTCGAAACCTTTATTCGAAGAATTCAAAATCAACTAGGATGTTCAATTGTCTCTATTAGGACGGATCATGGTAGGGAATTTGATAATAAAGTGGAATTTGGTGCCTTTTGTGAAGCTCATTGTATTACCCATAACTTCTCGGCTCCTCGCACTCCACAATCAAATGGGGTAGTTGAAAGGAAGAATAGGACCATCCAAGAGATGAGTAGGACAATGTTAAATGAGCAATCCTTGCCTCAAAAATTTTGGTGCAATGCCGTGGACACATCGACTTACATTCTCAACCGAATTCTTATTCAACCTTTTCTAGGAATGACCCCTGATGAGATTCTTAAAGGAAGAATCCCTCATTGGAATACTTTAGGGTGTTTGGAAGCAAGTGCTTCATTCTCAACACCAAAGACTACCTTACAAAGTTTGACCCAAAGTCTTACGAAGGTATCGTTTTAGGTTATTCTCAAACTAGCAAAGCCTACATAGTCCTTAATAGAACCTCGGGTGTAATTGAAGAATCACTTAACGTGACATTTGATGAAACCCCACCTTCATCTAAGACACCACCTTTGGTAGATGATGACTTAGATGAAATAGACATAGTTAATGCCAAAGATGTTAGAAACATAGGAGTTGAAGACCTTAGTGTTGAAAAGGGAGTAAACATTAAGGAGTCTAAGGATCATGCTCTTGATAACATCATAGGCGAATTAAATTAAAGGACCCTAAGATCTCAAGTCCAAAATCAAAGTAACTTCTTTTGTTTCGTCTCCTTGATTGAACCAAAGAATGTTAAAGAAGCTTTGATGGATGAGAGTTGGGTCATCGCTATGCAAGAAGAATTGAATCAATTCATTGCTAATGACGTTCGAGAACTTGTTCCTCCACCTAGAAGTTCGACCATCATAGGAACCAAATGGGTATATAGGAATAAGTTAGATGAGAATAGTGTTGTGTCTCGTAACAAGGCTAGACTTGTAGCTTAAGGATATAATCAACAAGAAGGTATTGATTATGATGACACATACGCACCCATAGCTAGATTAGAATCCATTAGAATCCTCTTAGCTTACGCTTGTGCTTTAGACTTTAAGCTACAACAAATGGATGTGAAGAGTGCATTTCTTAACGGTTTGATCAATGAGGAGGTATATGTGGCTCAACCTCCCTGCTTCATTGATTTTGAGAAACCGGATCATGTCTACAAGCTTAAGAAATCTCTTTATGGTCTCAAACAAGCATCCAAAGCTTGGTATGATAGACATAAAGCGTTTCTTATAAAACACGAGTATACCATGGGGATGGTAGACAATACACTCTTTACAAAGAAGAAAGTTTCTCACCTCATAATCGTACAAATATATGTTGATGACATTATATTTGGTTCAACTTGTCAATCATTGTGTGATGACTTTGCCAAAATCATGCATCACGAGTTTGAAATGAGTATGATGGGAGAAATTAACTTCTTTTTAGGACTCCAAATTAAAAAAAATGGATGATGGTATTTTCTTTAATCAATCCAAGTATGTTAAAGAAATGATAAAGAAATTTGGATTAGAAGACTCTAGACCTATGAAGACCCCTATGGCCTCGGATACTAAACTCACCGTAGATGATGATTGTGAGTCGGTAGACAACACCAAATATAGAGGTATGATTGGTAGTTTGTTGTACCTAACGGCAAGTCGACCAGATATCATGTTTAGTGTTTGCCTTTGTGCTCGCTTCCAAGAGGCTCCCAAAACCTCTCACCTTGAAGCGGTTAAGCGTATCTTCCGATACATTAAGGGCACTATACATTTAGGATTATGGTATCCTAAAGGGACCGACATAGAAACCATTGTCTACGCGGACTCGGATCATGCGGGAGACTATGTAGACCGGAAAAGCACTAGTGGATTTTGTACCTTCATGGGTTGTTGCTTAACTTCTTGGTTCTCCAAGAAACAAACAGCTCTTGCTATATCCAACACTGAAGCCGAGTATGTGAGTGCCAATAAAGCTTGTCAACAAGCTCTATGGATGAAGCAAGCGCTTTTTGATTACGGGATTTATCTTGATGATGTTCCCATCATGTGCGACAACAAGGGCGCAATAGACCTTAGCAAGAATCCCATGCAACATTCGCGAACTAAGCACATAGAGATTCGCCACCATTTTCTTAGGGATAATGTTCAAAAGGGGGACACTTCGATAGAGAAGGTACCCTCGGTAGAAAACTTAGCCGATATCTTCACTAAGCCACTTAAGAGGAAACCTTTTAATTACTTGCATCTAGGTCTAGGCTTAATGGAACATATTCCTTAATTGTGCATTCTTATTATCTTTTATCTTTTGAGTCTTTTATTTCTTTGAGTTTTTAAGTTTAATAAACGTTTTTTGGAAAACTTCTATTCTTTTTCAAAATTCTCAAAGATTTTGTAAAAACGATCGAGAAATGTTTTTGCATTGTTAATTCAATCTAATAACGTTTTTCAAAGCTTCTTGCTATTCATAATGAGCTTACATAATTCATATGTATGGGTCTCTCAAATATAGCAAGAACAAAAGAGAACTATGGAGGATCATTGTGTCATGACCTTGTGTCTAGTTCTACACACCTCCTACATTGATTTTATTAAAAAAAATCTATGTATTTTGGTCAAAACCTTGTTTGGTGAGCTCTTTTGTGTTTTCTTTGACTATCTTTGCTTCTTAGCATATCCCCATGATTAGTTAGACAAGAAAAATAGGATTTGCTGAATTAGAAAATCCTCCCTCATCACCAAAATCAACCCACTGTGGGCGGTTCTTTATTGACTCCGCGGTTCCCCAATGATAAGGAACCGCCGGCTGAGTTAAAGAACCGCGCCCAGTACCTTATTTTTCGGGTATTCTTAAAACTCCAAATTTGTTCTAACACTTTTTGGAATCTTTGTTTCAACCCTTTGACCACCCTTAAATTATCTTGGACTTCCCCTATATAACCTTAAGCATTTTACATCCTTTCTTAAATCAAAATTTCTTATTCCCTAAATGAAAGCTTTGATTCTCTTCCATTCTCTCCAATTGTTTTCAACCCCAATTCACCCAAGAACACTCAAAATCCCATCTCTTCTCCTTCTAAGAATGGTGATTGTGGAACTTCTTATCTTCCACCTCTATCCTTTAGTGTTCTACCTCCTTCACATGATAATGTCATGCATCATGGAACATATTGTCAATGTTATCAATATCAACATCTTGCTATGACTCACATCTATGAGGAGTTGAATTACATCAATAGTCTCTTAGTTAAACCTCCTCTTTTCTACAACTATGAGATATCTACCAAGCCACCACCACCTCCTTCCGCCACTACCTTGTCTTTTATCTAAGCATTGGTTGCTTATCTTCAAGACATCTAGTTCAACCAAATCTTAGAGTTCTAGCGTAACTTCGATTAGATTTATGCTTTTTATTTTAGCTTGTGGTTGTGTCTCATACATCTTTGTATGATTTATCTCCTTGTATCTTTTATCATGTTTTCTTTTAACATGACTTATCTTAGATCTTTTGTTTCTATTTTTTTGTGACCTTTGTTATATCTTGTTGGGTGTCTCTTCTCTTCTACTAACCCTTCTATGTAGCTTGTCACCTTATTTCGATTTCTTGGTGCCCCAAGCAAGGGGGAGTAAGCACCAATGAGGAGCATTTGCAAAGTCCGGTTCTTTTCTTCTTCAAAGACTTTTGCAACCTTTTTGCTTCGACAAAGGGGGAGAAATGATAAAATCGTCTTCGAAAATCTTGTTTTATTAGATGATTGAGTTTATGGATTTTCGGAATAAAAAAGGAGGAGATTTTTAATGCAATGATGCCTAAAAACGTTTCTTTCATTTTTCGGTCTCGCTTTGTTTTGATTACGACAATATGTAAAAACAAGCATTTATGAAAACAATGAAAAACGAATTCTTGAGTTCAAGTATTTTTCATTTTAACCATTATCACTTAAGGTATGAACAAACAAGTAATTATACTAATTAAGTGATCAAGGATTTAATCTTTTCTTAAAACTCACTTTTTATTAAGTGTGACAAAGTTTTATTATTAAACTTTCTTTTTAAGAAAATGTTTTATTAAATTAATTATTTGAAAATTTGAAATTTGAAAATGGCATATTCTATCTTGGTTTGGAATATCCTTTCAGGATATTTTAATCCCCAGATTCGATCCAACCCACTAAAAGATAAAAGGGAGCGGACTCTACGCTGACGGTTCCTTAGCGCCTATGGTGGTTCTTTATCGATAAGGAACCGCGGGCTGCAATAAAGAACCGCGGACAGATATAGCCGTTGTACATTTGTCTTATAAATAGTGGACCATTCTCAGACTTTCAATCCACCTCTATTGCACATAAACTTTCAGATTCTTTCATACTTCTTAAATCACTCAAATCCTTGATCATTTGTTTAATTACTACTTGTTTAGAAGTGAATATTTCTCCTCCCATCCTTTCCTCTCAAAGTGCAAAGAGAAGAACACTATCATTGTTGAAGTGTTGTGTCTACCTCAAAGATCCATTGAAGATCAAAACTTATTTATTCATTGTTGTGTCATTGTTGTGAAGATCCAAGTAGTTGTGTCTATTTGGAAGTTGTGTATGTATTAGGGTTAATACTTAGTCCTCAAAGTATATTGGTGTAGATTGGTCCTAGCTAAGATTAGGGCTCGACTGTTAGCTTAGAGTCAGAAATTTGTTAAGCGACGTTGTGTACGGTTTCTCCACCTTAAGGAGCTTGTTGATTAGTGAACTCTCGAGTAAGGAGTACTCGAGGCGTGGAGTAGGAACGAGGAGTGAGCTTCGTTCCCGAACCACTATAAATCCTTGGTGTTTGGTTTGATATTTCCTTCCCTTATCTCTTTACATTCGTTATTCTTTATACTTGTGATTATTAGTTTAGTTACATTCATTATTCTTTATACTTGTGATTATTAGCAAGTTGCACTATACCTTGTTCATATTGTGTATAAAAGGGTTTCACATAAATACTCAAGCTTAAGTTTTTGAAAAAGTATTTTTAAAACCAAACTTTAACAAGCAAATATAAGAAACTATTCAACCTCCCCTTCTAGTTTCTACAGAAGGTATGAAAATTCCTGTCAAAGGGGGGGGGGGGGGGGGGGTACTGCACACATCCCCTCTACATATCTATTGTTAGTAGGAATATTTTCTTTATCACTTTTGAGAACTCAAACACACTTTTTGACATATCTCTTTCACTCAACTCAATAACAGGTTCCTCATTACCATATCCCTAACCAGTTTTGTCATAATATCCCATCTGAGATTTTAAAAACTTACTAAGACCCTTTGAAGAGTTTTGCCAAGTTTTAAAATTCTCTTTTTCATTCTTAAGCTTAACATTCAAATCTTATTTTTCTTTTAAAGCATTTAGTTGTTTCTTAACATATAAACTTATACTACGGGAAAACAGTTGGCTGCATACGGGGAATCCTAATAAGGAAAGAATGTCCATACTGAAAGGATGGAAATTCGTACCTTATGTCCAGTGAACGAAGAAGACGAACGGAAGAGAGTCCTACTTCGGTATCACTAATGCTACATAAATATATACATGTATAAGTATCTGATTACTAAATACGTAACTGGTTTTATGTCATGTCTTAGCGTATTTTATACGTTCATGTCATGTTTTACTGTTTTAAGCTTTAGACTGTACTTATCTTATATTCTGTCTATTCTGATTAAGTATTACTTGTATTTCATGTATTATTATACTTGTGTGTAATAATAATTAACTTTCTAAAAATAGCAGGTTTCCTAAAATAGAAAGTTTCCAAAAATAGAAAGTTTCCAAAAATAGAAAGTTACCAAAAATAAAAAGTTTCCAAAAATAGAAAGTTTCCAAAAATATAAAGTTTCCAAAAATAGAATTACTGCTTAAAATAGATAAGTTTCTAAAAATAGAAAGTTTCCATAAATAGATTAGCTGCCTTAATTAAATAAGTTTATAAAAATAGAAAGTTTCCATAATTAGATATAAGCTGGTTAAATAAGCTAATTATATAAGCTTAAGTGTTTTCTGATTATTTTTCTAAGTCATACGGATATAAGGTATAGTTTATTAATTATTACATGTAAATTAAATAAACCATAGGTTAAAAGTATTTAATTAAATATATCATGTTTTTAATTAAATAAAGTTAAATACTTAGGTTAAAACATGTATTATTAATTATTAATAATATAACCTAAGTCATGTTAATTAATTAATTATAGTCATGGTTTTTAATAATTAATTAATTATAAAGTCTAGAAAATATAAATACTTAGGTTAAAAATTCATGATCTAATAATTAAATTATAACCTAAGTCATGTTTATTAAATTAATTATGTCATGTTTTATTAATTTAATTTTTAACATATAACTACTAAAATCATAAACCTTAACATAAACAATGAACCGGACCGTGACTAGAAACCATGAACCGGACCCGTAATCAACACTATACCCCGAACCACTTCGGGGTTTCCCTTTGTTTGCTGCTGCCGTGGGACCCACACCACCAAACCGAGACCATGAGGTCTCGGTGGTGGTTCATAAGCCAAGCCGAGACCCCTTGGGGGTTCGGTTTACGCGTCGGCTAGAACAAACACCCCTAAAACCCCTTATTTTGATTTACCCCATAATCATAGACATGTTTAATAAATGTTTTTAATTAGTCTTTAAAAACATCATGATTTTATGTGACTTATTAAATCAAATCATAAAAGAAAAGGATTAAAAAGGTTATACCGAAGGCGCGGATCAAACGAGGATGAACACACACGAATGCTTGCACAAAATTCAAGATCAAAAATCAACCGAACACCCCCTTTTGTGTCCTTATATCCGGCGGCCAAAGAGAGAACAAAGGAGAAGGAGAAACTTTTTAGGGTTTTGTTATTTTTCCTGTAATGTGAAAAGTGAAACATGTTTTACCCCTTAACCCCTTGTTAGTAAAAATTAAATGGGCTTGGCCCATTGTCTTGGTGTAGCCGCGGGTAGGGGGCCCCACATAGGGTAACCCGTACCTTTTCCGAGTCTAAATATTTTAGTGTGCGTTCGTGTTTTATCGTGTTCGTGTTTTATGTGTTCTAGTTAATTATTAACCGTGACTTAATATATTTATTCGTGTTCGTAATAAATATATATACGTAATTAATATTAGCTCGTGATAAATTTACGTTCATGATTTCCTGATCGCATGTTCGTGATTAATTATTGTTTGAATAATTATCGTGTGTTCATACGTAATAAATACTTATCGTGTTCTAACACGTACGTAATACTTAAAATTCTTATACGTGAACGTAAACATACTATAATAGGAAAGTTTTAATCTAGTACGTACGATCTTAAGGGTACTATTCATGGTAAAAGCATGCGGGTTTTACAACTCTTCCCCCCTAAAAAGAATAATTCGTCCCCGAATTATAGATAATGTAAACTGGAAAAGAAGAACATACCCGAGTTCAAAATATGAAATGAGGATAAGAAGCCCGGATAGACTCCTCTGTTTCCAAAGTGGCTTCCCGCTCGGTATGATCCCTCCAAAGGATTTTGACGAATGGAATCGTCTTCCTTCTCATGACTCGTTCTTGTCTGTCAAGAACTCGTTCGGGTTCTTCTATGAAAGTGAGATCTTCACGTATCTGTTCCAGTGGATACTGAACCATGTGAAGGGGATGATACTGGTACCCTCTGAGTAAGGATACATGAAACACATTGTGTACATGCGAAAGCTGCGGAGGTAACGCTAACCGGTAAGATACTTCACCGACTCGTTTAATGATATCAAACGGTCCGATGAAACGAGGACTGAGCTTCCCTTTAATCCTGAAGCGTCTAACCCCACGCACCGGCGAAACCTTAAGAAAGACGTGATCTCCTACGTTAAAATGTATGTCCCTACCATGCTTATCGGCGTAACTCTTCTGACGTGACCGTGCTTCCTGAAGTTTCTGCTTAGCTACTGCGACCCTTTCATTAGTAATCTCTATTATCTCTAGTCCTTCAAGTGTTCGCTCGCCAACCTGATCCCAGCAGATTGGGGCGCGACACTTTCTGCCATACAACATCTCGAAAGGAGCACACTTGATACTTGCGTGCCAACTGTTGTTGTATGCAAACTCTACCAAACGGATATAATCGTCCCAATCACCCGTCCATTCCAACACACATGACCTCAACATGTCCTCCAATATCTGAATCGTTCACTCTGACTGCCCGTCTGTTTGAGGATGAAAAGCCGTGCTAAGCTTAAGTTGTGTACCCCAAGCTTTCTGTAGACTCTTCCAAAATCGCGAAGTGAAACGAGGATCTCTGTCTGAGACGATGCTGGATGGAGCACCGTGGAGTCTCATGATCTCTCTTCTATATGTATCAGCGAGTTTACTTACCGAATCTTCCTTGCGGATCGGTAAGAAATGAGCTGATTTTGTAAGTCGATCTACGATAACCCAAATTGCATCGTGCTTCCTCTTGGTAGGCGGAAGACCAGTAACAAAATCCATGGTGATTTTGTCCCACTTCCACTCTGGGATATCTAACGGTTGAAGGAGACCGCAGATCGTTGATGCTCGATCTTAACCTGCCGGCAGGTAAGACATTTGGAGACGTAAGTGGCCACATCCTGTTTCATACCACTCCACCAATAGTACTGCTTGATGTCATGGTACATCTTAGTCGAACCAGGATTTATAGAGAATGGGGAGCTATGAGCTTCAGCTAACAAGGCTTCCCGGAGTTCTTGATCATCAGGAACACAAAGTCTCGTGCCCTGCCGTTCGATACCATCTGCGTCTACTCTGAATTCCGTCTGTTTCTCCAAATTCTGTACTATCGCCCAGATTTCTCCATCATCTTTCAGAGCTTCCTTGATCTTAGAGAGTAACTCGGGTTCTACTCTAAGATTAGCCCAGTAACCGTGCTGTCCACATACCATGATCTCGATGTCTAGTCGCTCCAAGTCTCTTATGATTTCCTCCTCATTTTTAACGCCGTTGATCATTCTGGACTTCCTGCTAAGTGCATCTGCTACTACATTCGCCTTTCCGGGATGATACTTTAGATTACTGTCATAATCCTTCAATAGCTCTAACCATCTCCTGTGCCTCATGTTCAATTCACGCTGAGTGAAGATATACTTTAAGCTCTTGTGGTCCGTGAAAATGTCACATGATTCTCCATATAAGTAGTGCCTCCATATCTTCAATGCAAACACGACTGCAGCAAGTTCCAAGTCATGCGTAGGGTAATTTTCTTCATAAGGCTTAAGCTGTCGTGAAGCGTACGCGATCACTTTCCCATGTTGCATGGGAACACAGCCAAGTCCCTTCCCCGATGCATCACTGTAGATTTGAAATCTAACCGTACCAGATGGGAGAGTAAGAATAGGTGCAGATACTAGCTTCTGCTTCAGGTCTTCAAAGCTCTTATCTCGTTCTTCAGTCCAGACGAATTTCTCCCCTTTCCGCATCAGTTTGGTCAATGGTAGTGCTAAGCGGGAAAATTTCTCCACGAACCTACGGTAATAGCCAGCTAAGCCTAAGAAACTACGGACTTACGTTGCTGATGTCGGCCTCGGCCACTTAGTAATAGCCTCAACCTTCGCTGGATCCATAGTGATTCCTTCTGCTGATACAATGTGACCTAAGAATGCCACCTTGTCTAACCAGAACTCACACTTGGAGAATTTAGCATACAGCTGCTTCTGGCGAAGAATCTGTAGTACTGTACGAAGATGGTCTTCGTGTTCCTCCTTGGACTTTGAGAAAATAAGGATGTCATCGATGAAGACAATGACGAACTTGTCCAGAAATTCATGGAAGATTCTGTTCATCAAATCCATGAACACTGTTGGAGCATTGGTCAGGCCGAATGGCATGACTACAAATTCGTAGTGGCCATAGCGGGTACGAAAAGCAGTCTTGGCGATGTCCTGCTCCTTAACCCGTAGTTGATGATAGCCTGACCTAAGATCAATCTTGGAGAAGTGTTTGGCCCCTTGGAGTTGGTCAAACAGATCGTCTATTCGCGGCAGTGGATACCTATTCCAGATAGTAATCTTGTTGAGCTCGCGATAGTCTATGCAAAGACGCATATTGCCGTCCTTCTTCTTAACAAATAAGACCGGTGCGTCGCATGGAGATGCGCTCGGTCGAATAAAACCTCGTTCTAGAAGTTCTTGCAGTTGATCCTTCAGCTCCTTTAACTCTATGGGAGCCATGCGATAAGGAGCTTTGGAGATCGGTTCAGCTCCTGGAATAAGCTCGATATTAAATTCCACTTCTCGTGCAGGTGGTATGCTTGGAAGTTCTTCTGGAAATACATCTTGGAATTCTGACACTATTGGCTGATCCTGAATTGATGGAGATTCAACATCCATGTCGTGAACCGTAGCTAGATACCCCTCGCAACCGTGTGACAGTAGTGCACGTGCTTGCAGGGTAGATATGATTTGTACAGACCTTCCGGGTACAAACCCGTTGTGAATGTACTCTGGTGCATTAACATCACCGAAGATAACTCGATATGAATGGCAGTCTATGGTAGCATGATGCTTGGATAGCCAATCCATGCCCAAAATCATGTCAAAGTCATTCATGTCCAGCGGAAGTGCGTCAACAGGACGAACCTTATCGTCAAATTCTAGGGGAAGACTCTTGTATACATGGGTGGTTAATACAGAGTCCCTCAAAGGCGTGGAAATAGTAAGTCTATTTTTAGTGGCATGGGGAGCATCCTAATGTTCTTAGCATAAGCAGTAGAAATGACTGAGTGAGTAGCACCCGTATCAAATAGTACACACGTAGCCTGCCCATACATATACAAGATTCCAGTGATGGTACCTGTAGACTTGTTGGCCTGATCTCGAGATGTCGTGTAGACACGTCCAGTGGTAGGAGGCGACTTGGTATCAGCATGTCCCGATGTGCCCTCCTACCCGCCCTTACGGCAGTCCTTCATGATATGGCCAGGAAGACCACACTTGAAGCATGCGTCAGTGTTACGATGACATGGCCCTGGGTGCCTACGGTGGCAAGTAGAGCAAAGAGGATGAGTATATCCTCTAGCAGGTGCTCTGGCTAGCTGAGGACCTGATAAAACATTTTACATGAGACATGATAATAGGGTACAAAGGACAATGTGAATAATCGTAAGATTGAATACCAGTGATAGCTGGACGGCTAGGCTGTGAACCTCTCTGGTTCTGGTCCCTATCGTTCCCATGGTTCCTGGTGGAAGATTTGATAAAGTGTCAGAATTATGAGTTATAACATGAAATCATAAGAAATTGCGTAAGTATTAGGACCTGCTGCCGTTGGAGTATCCAACGTTGTTACGGTAATTGTCATTACCGCCACGCCTATCCGTAGCAGAACGGTCGTGAGTCTGACCGTTTCCCTTGCGCTGATGAGGCTGCTGCTGAGTAGCTGGCTGAGACCGGTCCCTAGTTTTCTGTCTGGAAGATACAATTTAAAGAGATGAATAATTGACATATATAGAAGAATACGGATTGATCACCGCTTGAATACGAATGTTTACCTCTTGTCAGGTTTCTCAGCTTCCCCGAACTCATCTCTCTCATGCAGCATTTCCAGCTTACGTACCGCATCGGCCACTTGTGCTACAGTGTGTTGAATGTAGCACACACCAGATTGTTTGCGACCGATGTGCGTAGATCCCACCTAAAGAGGTGTGCCTGCTCTTCAAGAGTACCTGCTGCTGCACCAAGGAAACCAGCTAAGTGAAGAAAGCGCTGCATAAACTCATTACTATTCTCCCCAGTTCTCTGTCGGATCCCATGGTACTCCCTCTTGAGCTTGTCTTGCTCAGCCTTGGGAAAGAACTGCTCCATCACCCTATCTCTGAACTGAGCCCATGTCAAACCAGCCACCCAATCGTCACCTCCCTCAGAATGCTTCAATGCTAACCACCAATTTAACACATCGCCTTCGAACCGGTAGCATGCCAACCTCGCCTTGAACACGGGGTAACAACCCATAGCATTGAAGATCTTCTCGATGTGAGCCAACCAGCTTTCAGCTTCACTGGGATATATGTTTTCTCGAAAGCTCGAGGATGGAGCTTGTTGAATCTCTCCAGCCATATTACCAATGTCACTGGAGGAGGAGGAGGAGGTACTTGGTTATGCTGTTGATTGTTGGCAGCTTGAAACTCAGCCTTGATGTCATTCCTCAGTTGAGGAAGCAAAGCTTGCATTGCAGCTTGGATTGTTGCATTGAGTTGTTCCTGCTCGCGTGTGAGAACCATCTGACAGTATAACATAAAACATATGGTTAAACAGATCAAAACATAATATATATATATACATGAAAAACATTTATACCAATAAATCACGAGAAACATTTTATGCAAGAAAATTTGTATATGAATGCATGATGCAGTTTTAAGAAAACTTTTGTATGCGCGAGAGTGAACGCCTATGGTCAGTTCACCCAAAATAAAAGACATGGCGAGGGGACGCCTATTGGTTGATCCCAAATTTAAAAGTTTCGATAAAACACATGCGACTAAATAGGGCCAATCCTGTACCAACCATTACTTAGTCATAAACCTGCGACAATGACATATATATGTATGCGTAAAAATGATAAATGCATGAAAAACGACTGTCAGTTCTAGGAAGACCATAGTGACTACCCACTAATCACAGGTCATATTTTGAGAGCCTACAGGTCGAAACCAGGCTCTGATACCATAATTGTAACACCCCATTTTGGTAATGGAATGTCACGCGTAATTATGGCGTGTCATCAAAGCATACAAGGATAAATGTCTAAAACATTACATGACCATAAAAAGGAAATACCGGAATCAAACATTGGTAGTCTAAAAGTAAAGCTCATCGCACACAAACATAAGTACTGTAAATGAAAGGACTAAACAATGTCCATGGAAAGAGTATTAAAGTAAAGATAATGCATAAAGTAAAGAAAGGCTAGAAAGCTTCCAGTCCATATGCATGTACGCTTAAAGTCTACGAGCGTCCCTGAGTACCTGCCGTTTTGGGAACATGAAAAGGAAAACGGCTGAGCAATACGCTCAGTGCACGGATGTACAATAAAGCATGAACAATATAAGCATATAAGCATATAACAGCGGAAGAAACTAAGTCCCGAACAAACCGGTTAAGTCTTAGTAAAACTGGTTTTATAGTTTGAAAAGCCTTATGTTTATCTTATAAAAAATGTTTAACATATTCTACCATTAGCCAATATAGGTCATGAAAATCCACCGTGCATGAATAATTGGAGGGGTGACCTCATCATGCAAATTAGAGGGGCTGTCTCTAATTTAATATACTGGTTTTGGGTAGGAGGGATCGGCTCCTTGTGAAGGATGCAAGGCACACACCACATTCACACTGAGTAATCTGCTGAAAACATGTAACTAGATGCACCCATACGCCCCACATGATAAATATAATAATATGGCCAAAAGCTGAAGGGATGCCACGAGCAATCACTCCGCCGTGGGGAAGTCATAACACCAGTGCCTCTATTGTTATGGTTATGGTACCTCCATAACTAGGTGAAACTGGTCATGCATGTATATGCCTATAGGTATTCTAAATTAAACATAAGCAAATCAAACATATAAACTTATACTACGATAAAACAATTGGCTGCATACGGGGAATCCTAATAAGGAAAGAATGTCCATACTGAAAGGACGGGAATCCGTACCTTATGTCCAGTGAACGAAGAAGACGAACGGAAGAGAGTCCTACTTCGGTATCACTAATGCTACATAAATATATACGTGTATAAGTATCTGATTACTAAATACGTAACTGGTTTTATGTCATGTCTTAGCTTATTTTATACGTTCATGTCATGTTTTACTGTTTTAAGCTTTAGACTGTACTTATCTTATATTCTGTCTATTCTGATTAAGTATTACTTGTATTTCATGTATTATTATACTTGTGTGTAATAATAAGTAACTTTCTAAAAATAGCAGGTTTCATAAAATAGAAAGTTTTTAAAAATAGAAAGTTTCGAAAAATAGAAAGTTACCAAAATAGAAAGTTTCCAAAAATAGAAAGTTTTCAAAAATAGAAAGTTTCCAAAAATAGAAAGTTTCCAAAAATAGAAAGTTTCCAAAAATAGAATTACTGCTTAAAATAGATAAGTTTCTAAAAATAGAAAGTTTCCATAAATAGATTAGCTGCCTTAATTAAATAAGTTTCTAAAAATCGAAAGTTTCCATAATTAGATATAATCTGGTTAAATAAGCTAAATATATAAGCTTAAGTGTTTTCTGATTATTTTTCTATGTCATATTGATATAAGGTATAGTTTATTAATTATTACATGTAAATTAAATAAACTATAGGTTAAAAGTATTTAATTAAATATATCATGTTTTTAATTAAATAAAGTTAAATACTTAGGTTAAAACATGTGTTATTAATTATTAATAATATAACCTAAGTCATGTTAATTAATTAATTATAGTCATGATTTTTAATAATTAATTAATTATAAAGTCTAGAAAATATAAATACTTAGGTTAAAAATTCATGATCTAATAATTAAATTATAACCTAAGTCATGTTTATTAAATTAATTATGTCATGTTTTATTAATTTAATTTTTAACATATAACTACTAAAATCATAAACCTTAACATAAACAATGAACCGGTCCGTGACTAGAAACCATGAACCGGACCCGTAATCAACACTATACCCCGAACCACTTCGGGGTTTCCCTTTGTTTGCTGCTGTGGTGGGACCTACACCACCAAACCGAGACCATGAGGTCTCGGTGGTGGTTCATAAGCCAAGTCGAGACCCCTTGGGGGTTCGGTTTAGGCGTCGGCTAGAACAAACACCCCTAAAACCCTTATTTTGATTTACCCCATAATCATAGACATGTTTAATAAATGTTTTTAATCAGTTTTTAAAACCATCATGATTTTATGTGACTTATTAAATCAAAACATAAAAGAAAAGGATTAAAAAGGTTATACCGAATGCGTGGATCAAACGAGGATGAACACACACGAATGCTTGCACAAAATTCAAGATCAAAAATCAACCGAACACCCCCTTTTATGTCCTTATATCCGGCGGCCAAAGAGAGAACAAAGGAGAAGGAGAAACTTTTTATGGTTTTGTTATTTTTCTTGTAATGTGAAAAGTGAAACATGTTTTACCCCTTAACCCCTTGTTAGTAAAAACTAAATGGGCTTGGCCATTGTGTTGGTGTAGCCGCGGGTAGGGGGCCCCACATGGGGTAACCCATACCTTTTCCGAGTCTAAATATTTTAGTGTGCCTTCGTGTTTTATCGTGTTCGTGTTTTATGTGTTCTAGTTAATTATTAACCGTGACTTAATATATTTATTCGTGTTCGTAATAAATATATATACGTAATTAATATTAGCTCGTGATAAATTTACGTTCATGATTACATGATCGCATGTTCGTGATTATTGTTTGAATATTTATCGTTTGTTCATACGTATTAAATACTTATCGTGTTCTAACACGTACGTAATACTTAAAATTCTTATACGTGAACGTAAACATACTATAAAAGGAAAGTTTTAATATAGTACGTACGATCTTAAGGGTACTATTCATGGTAAAAGCATGCGGGTTTTACATATTATTTTGGAAATTAAAGAAATATATCATAAAGTTAAAAAAAAAAATCTAAAAATAGAAATTCGGTTTCTGATATATTATTTCACACCAAAATATTTTATTTTAAAGTATATGTTATTTTGAGATTGAAATGTAAGAAAAAAAATAACAAGAAAATATTTTAATTTTAAGTAATGGGCATATATTAAGTATCTAGATAATATTGCATTAAACGTGGTTCTCTAATTTATGAAAATTCATGTTCAAATTTTTTTATAAAACTTGCTAAAAACCATAAAATCCCCTCCCTAAAGTTTACAACCGTGTTTTTTTCTTTCATAATCACACAAATCCTCCATTGTTGAATATTAAAGCTTTTATCTCCATTCTACATTGAAGAAACCTTGATTTCTTAAGGTGTTCTTGGTGTTTTCCCCATCCATTCTCCTCCATTCTTTATGTATTAGTTGTATCATGATTTCCAAATCATCTTGTCCATCTCATATAAGTAACTCAGCCTTAATCCATGTGTCACAATGGAGTTTTTGCTAAGCCACTTATAGAGGATTATCTTCATATATTGGGACATCCTCTAGACTATTTTGAAAAATTATAAATGTATTTAAGTGGGTAAAAAACGTCACAACTTTCTGTATGTTCTGAGTTTTTGGGCTAGTTTGAGCTTTTGGGGTCATATCTTGGGTTGGGTAACCTTTGATAGACCCATAAGGTAACTTCTGTAATTTTTATGAGAATTTTTGGAAGGCTATTTATGGGTAGCTAAGTAGTGAATCTTACCTTAATTACCTGTAAAATCTTTTATATAAAAAAAACTATTATTTTGGAAAGTCAACCACCTATTTTTGGTAACTTTGTAATATGACTTGTATTATGTTATATGATCTATATGTATATGTACTTTTTAGTTCCAGTGACACGTGGTTAGATCTATTAGCGTTTGTGCGCGGTTACGTGTGCACGCGATTTGTTAAGGTACGGATATTATGTCCTTTTAGTGAGGATCTTCTTAATTCTTTTTGCACTTCTTTTGTATGATCCCTATAAGCCATTGCTATGATTACCTTTATGACACTTCGCTGATTTGATATGATCTCTTTGCCTCCTTTGTTTCACTATGATTCATGTGCTTCATTTGCTTCTGTGTGCTTCATATGCTTTCTATTGATGAATCCTTTATGTTGCATGCCTTATAATTATGATATGCTTTTCTTTTGCACGGGCTATTTGAACTAGTCATGAAGGTACCATGACCATGTCCTCCCATGCACCAGTGGCATAACATTATCTGAGGCGGTGTGATTAGTCCCAGTCATTCCCTTTCGTGTACACATCTATATTTTTGTGTGTGTATGCTAGTCATGAGCTAGTGTACATACTATGAATTTGTTTTGCAGGGAGCGTATGGATGCATCCTAGGGTTCGTATGTTATGTGATATAGTGAATGGGTGGTATGTGTTATATGTCCCATGTCACTTTTGGTACATTAGGTTTGGCCGCCTATGTACACTTATATGACTTTATGTGATGTGGTATGATTATGTGTATGATCTCGAGGGCATTCCTTTATCCTTCTTTCATCCTCTGTTTGATGTTCATTATATCATCTCTTGTTCATTATGATTGTTATCCGCATATTCCGTTACTTCTCTTCAGTTCACAGCTTATACTATTATATATGTGTACTGAGCGTCAGTTTAGCCGCGTTTTCTTTTCCTGCGGCAGGTATTAAGCGGGAGGCTGGGCATTGAGAACTTTAGTGTGAGCGTGTCTAGAGTTACCCGTGTCAATAAATTACTGAATACATTTATGATTTCAGTACTTCACATTTTAGACCCTTTGACTATGTTGGAGTTTACTTTTCATAGTTTATGCTTTAATTAATATGTTTCATTTTGGGCCTTTATATTATTATGTTTTGGATATGACACCATAAACGTAGCACTTAGTCTCTTCTCGGGGCGGGTGTTACAATTATGGTATCAGAGCAACTACGACCTAGGATTTGACCTGTGAGGATTGGGTAGATGTTAGGCTTCCATGCGTATTTTAAGATCGTTATTTATTTCGTATTTTAAATCATGTTCGCGGGATTTGTCATGTTAGTAGGGAGCTTCGTATTAAGATGTTCCATCTGGATATTACGTTCTGGCTGAGTGGTTGGGTTTACGATTTAAATTGCCCTCGCTCCCCAAACGTTTATAGAATAGCTTCTGAACTATGATAGCCCGAACAATGATATCATTATTAATCGTTCTGAAGTGCCTAACATCCGCGATTATTGGTTCGTATGAAATATGAAGGTTTGACCATGATTTCGTTACTTCTGTGACTATCCTATGTGCGCTATATGTATTCATTTGATCCAATTAGTGCATTTTCGAATTTTTTTTCGTTTAATCGTATTATTAAAATTTCGCAGCCGAAATTTTTTAGAGGGGAAGAGTTGTAAAACCCATAATACTACTTTAATTTCGGGACAAAATTTTCTTTTTAGAGGGGAAGAGTTCTAAAACCCGCATTTCGAAAATATGAAATCTATTCATTTCACTTCATTTTGAAAATTTCACACCAAAATGTTATGGCCCGAACAATGTGTATTTAATTAATTAAGAAGTTTAAATTAATTAAAACCTTATATTATATTATTTTGGAAATTAAGGAATTATATTTAAAGTTAAAAAAAACTTTGTTAAAATAGAAATCCGGTTTTTGATGTATTATTTCACACTAAACATTTTATTTTAAAGTATATGTTATTTTGAGATTGAAGTGTAAGGAAAACAATAACAAGAAAATCTTTTAATTTTAAGTAATGGGCATATATTAAGTAACCAGATAATATTGCATTAAAAATGTTTCCTTAATTTATGAAACTTGCTAAAAACCATAAAATGCCCCTCACTAAAGTTTACAACCGTATTTCTTTTCTTCCATATTCACACAAATCCTCCATTGTTGAATATTGAAGTTTTTCTCTCCATTCTCTATTGAAGAAACCTTTATTTCTTAAGGTGTTCTTGGTGTTTTCTCCATCCATTCTTGGTGTATTAGTTGTGTGGTGATTTCAAAATTATCTTGTCCATCTCATGTAAGTAACTCAACCCTAATCCATGTGTCACTATGGAGTGTTTATTATTTCTTATGTATTTTAGTATTAGGGTTGTATAAACCCTAATCTTATGATTATGGTGGTTAAATTGATTTTGAAATCATTCATGGCTTAGATCCATGTTTAAACAGACCATATGGATTTTTAATAAGTTATATGATCATATTAAACAAGACCTAGACACCTTAAGTGATCTAGATAGGTAAAACACATCTTTTGAAACAAAGGTTATGGGTAATTTGGAAAACGGGTCAACTTGTAATCATCATAAAACGACTTCTATAAAACTTTTTGACATGATTCTTGAGCCTAAAATCATTTAGTTTGAATCTGGTTTTTAGATAAGTAAACCATTTATTTTTATGAGACTCATAGAAATGGATTTCTGGTTTTAGAAGTTAAGTGGTCAGAATCTGATTTTTATGACTGAAAATCTTATGTTCACCATAAAAATTCTAATTCCTTAACCATGATGAATTTTTCTAAGCCACTTACAGAGGATTATATACATATGTTGGGACATTTTCTAGACTGTTTTGAAAAATTATAAAGGTGTTTAAGTAGGTCAAAACCATTACAACTTTCTGTATGTTCTGACAAGAATTGTTTTTGGGCTAGTTTGGGATTTTGGGGTCATATCTTAGATTGGGTAATCTTTGTGCTTAAAACCTTTTATAGAAGCCTTATCGACCCATAAGGTAACTTATGTGATTTTTATAAGAATTTTTGGAAGGCTATTTATGGGTATCTAAGTAGCGAATCTTACCTTAATTATCGGTAAAATCTTTTAAATAAGAAAACTGTTATTTTTGGAAAGTCAACCACCTATTTTTGGTAGCTTTGTTAAATGACTTGTATTATGTTATATGATATGTATCTATATGTACTTTGTAGTTCCGGTGACACGTGGTTAGATCTATTAGCATTTGTGTGCGGTTACGTGTGTACGCGATTTATTAAGGTACAGATATTCTATCCTTTTAGTGAGGATCTTGTTAATTCTTTTTGCAATTCTTTTATATGATCCCTATAAGCCATTGATATGATTCCCTTTATGATACTTCACTGATTTGATATGATCTCTTGGTCTCCTTTGTTTCACTATGATTCATGTGCTTCATTTGTTTCTGTGTGCTTCATATGCTTTGTTTTGTTGATTTCTCTATGTTGTGTGCCTTATGATTATTATATGCTTTTCTTTTTCCGAAGCTATTTGAACTAGTCATGGAGGTACCATGACCATGTCCTCCGATGCATTGATGGCATGACACTATTTGGGGCGGTGTGATTAGTCCCTGGTGTTCCCTTTCGTGTGCACATCTATATTATTGTGTGTGTGTATATGCTAATCATGAGCTAGTGTAAATACTATGACTTTGTTTTGTTGGCAACGTATGGATGTATCCTATGGTGAAAAGATATGAATTTTAGAGAGAGAAAGTAGTGAGAGAAAGTTGAGAGAGAATTGATTAACTTGGTGAATATTAGATTAGAGAAAATTAGAGTTACAAATGATCATCCACCCTTCCTAACATGCTAGGAAGGGCCTTATATAGCCGGGCTTACATGTAACCATAATGGGCTATATTGTTTGGACCGGGCTTGTCTTTTGGGATTTAAGTAGCTTATATCCAAGCCCGTGAACCACGACGATTTAACTATCTATTACAACGTTCTAATAAATATTACAATATAAACCTATGACCGAACATTCTTGTTTGACTCAATATTTTGAGGCTAACAATCTCCCCCAATGTGAGGTCATTCTTCTTTGATATTTGGATTCCAATGGAGATTTATGAATTTCGTCATAATGAGTCTTGAACGTGTAATAGTAGTCTTGTTACTTCATGCTGTGATCTTTGAGCCTTTGTCATTGTCTTTCGACTTAGTATTTTATCTTGAGATCTTCAAATCATTCTTGACTTGTCTTTGCCATCTTGCGATCTTGTGTCTTTATCCACATTCTCACACTATTAGTTGTTGAATAAGTCTTTGGGCATGAATATGTGGTTTTGAATCTTTGACTTTGCTGAGTACACCGTGACGCCACCTTCTCGAGACAAAACATAGACACGGACTGAATGGCTTTGACATTCATCCTAAATCGGTAGCGTTTTACCTCCGGTCGGTGAAGACCGTTATACGATATTAAATACCGTACCTGTGATTAGGTAGATTCAGTTAAGAATCTCCTTGACAGGGTTTCGCGGCTGTACTAGCCGTTCTCTTTACTCGACCGTCTCAAAGCAAGACTGCGAACATAAAGAGTGAATCAATTAGATAAATATCCGCTTGATTAAAGTCGTCAATTCAAATTCCTGGAACAAGTTTGATTCCTTAAGAATCTTACCATTGTTGCTTTCCAGTTGACACAAGTTTGATTCATAAGAATCTCACAAGTCACCTACCGTAGCGTTGTTTGATGTTGACGCTAGAAGGATTTCTATTCGTCACTGTGAATATTATTGAATATCACTCTGAATGTTCTGGCAAGACCATAAAGATATTGCATAGAAACCTGAAACGAGTTTGAATCAATTCAGAATCAAACCACTGTTGCTTTTCAGTTTAATATATGTTCAATTCATAAAGAATCTTACATATGACCTACCGCAGTGCTGTTTATCGTTAACACTGGTAGGATTTCCACTCATCATTGTGAATACTAATTAGTATCACTCTGAGTGTTCTAGCAATATCACAAGGATATAGCATAGGACTCTCTTGATCTTCATCCGTGTGTCCTAACGAGATTTGATTGATCTCTTGGCTCTAGACTCGATTTGTGCACTTTTAGTGTTCGGAGGCAGGAGCAGATGCCACCTATTCAATATCAACTATCTCGGAGTGAGAAAGTCAATAAAAGTCATGTTGATCTCCGTGACAATAAAACAAACTTCTTTTGAGAGAAGACTGAGTAGCTAGGAAAGGGTTGTGCTTCACATCACTGGGTCCATGATGAGTTGTCTTCATGATGAGTTGACCCGGTTTCTGCCTAAGTTGTATGGAGGGCTAATTTCTTTACACCCTTTATCCTTACATTTCTTTTTCATTCTTCAACCCCTTTAATGCTTACCAAGACATCATTAATAGCACCTTGTTGTGATTGTTCCAGTGTTATCATCTGTACTTAGTCGGCATTCAGCTTCATTCACATTCTACTCCATCTTTTCTAATGACTTCTAATAATCTATTGGATTGTCCCTGGGAAGATCCCTCCGGTTCTGGTTGGATCATAGGACTTAAACCTAACCACCCTTTTGACACCAATAACGTCGTGAATTAAAGATGTTATGGGTATTTGATCGAAACCATGAGTGCTTGAGTCTTTAGATCACATTTTAATCACATTTTCTCCCCTATATCTAATATATAAAATCTTTTGATATTAGAGATACCAAATTTGATTAAAATATATTTTGAAAAATAGTCTTGAAAATATTCGGGAGAAAAATGTGTCATACTTAGCATGAATTTTGGAAAGCTCCCCCTCAAAAATTGATCAAATGGAATTGTCATTATGAGGATATGATCCACATTAAACTTTTGAGGGTAGGAGTTGTTGAACACACAATTTTTGAAAGATTTTGAATATCATTGAGAAATTCTTGAAAAAATTATGTTCAACCATTTTTGAAAAATCAATTCTTTTTGACGAAAAGGTTTTTCTAAAGCATAAACTTGAGTTCATAGACTTTGAATGTCTTGACAAATCCACTCAAGTGTAAGAAGATTGAACTTCTTTTTCTAAGGGTAAGAGTACGAAATTGTACACTCACCCGTGAATATAGTTCCGGGTTGCAGTCTGAAAGTGATTACAAGCCATTGTGTTGAGCTCAAAACGTTGAATGTTTTATGACAAGCTCAACCCGAGATAGATTGCTCTACCCGTTGTTGGAAATATTGTCCAAAATAGACAATTTCCTTTAGAAAATATAGAAATGACATGTTTTGAAAAATATTTACAACTTTCATTCGAGCTTTATGTATACACCCGTGTCGTTATTGAGCGACATTTCTAGGTATGTCCATATTATCGATACTGAAAGACATGTCGAGAAGAATATTTTTGGATTATCAAAGATTTTTTTTTAATTTTGTATTTTGCTTTTTCATTAATATTTACAGGTAGATGTTTGATAGACGAATCAAGCAGGCTTCTTTGCCGGAATCTCCAGTTCTGCTGGAGTCAAACATCTCATACCAATTTGCCTAACAAGATACGCAAATCTCTCTTTCGAAAGAGCTTTTGTAAACAAGTCAGCCAATTGGTAATCTGTTCCAACAAAGTATAATTCAACAATACGCTTTTAAACTTGTTCCTTAATGAAGTGATATCTGATATCAATGTGCTTCGTGCGGGAATGTTGTACTGGATTGTAGGAGATGGCTATGGCGGACTTTGAGTCACAGTACATAGGTACTTTATCAAAGTGGAAGCCATGATCCGTGAGTTGTGTTCTCATCCAACGAACTTGAGCACAACACGCAGATAGAGACACATACTCCGCTTCGGCTGCTGACAATGATGTGCAATCCTGCTTCTTGGAAGACCATCCCACAAGCTTATCTTGACCTAGAAGTCGTGCACCACCAGAAGTACTTTTTCGTGTATCAAGACACCCTACATGATCAGAATCTGAATAGGCCGTTAGAAAGAAACCGGTTTCCCTCGGATACCAGAGTCCCATGTGAATGGTATTCTTATGGTACCGAAAGATCCGTTTAACCTCCTTGAGGTGCTTTTCAGTGGGTCGTGCTTGATATCGTGCACAATAACATGTAGCATGATGAATATCAGGTCTGCTTGCTGTCAAGTACATGAGGGACCCGATCATGGAACGATATCTCGTTTGATCTATGGGTAATCCCTCTAAGTCAGCATCTAGGGATGTGGTTGATAATGTTGTCCCAACGGGGTCACATGATGTCATACCATGCTTTGTGATTATCTCTTGACAATACTTAGCTTGGTTAATGAAGATACCACTTGGGGATTGGTGAACTTGAATTCCTAGAAAGAATTTTAGTTCGGCCATCATAGACATTTCAAATCTGCTGTGCATTACTTTTTCAAACCATTTTGAAAGTTTTGGGTTTGTAGACCCGAAAATAATGTCATCAACATAAATCTGCACAAGCAAAATGTCATCCCCATATCTATAAGTGAACAAAGTTAGATCAATGGAACCTTTTGAGAAACCTTTGGAGACCAGAAATTTCGAGAGCTCGTCGTACCACGCCCTTGGAGCTTGCTTGAGTCCATAAAGTGCTTTGTGGAGACGATACACCTTGTCAGGATAATGAGGATTGACGAGTCCTTCCGGCTGTGTGACATAGACTTCTTCCTTCAAAGGACCGTTAAGAAACGCCGTCTTTACGTCCATTTGATAGACAATGAATCCCTTATGTGCAACATAAGCAAGAAAAATCCTGACCGCTTCCATTCGAGCTACTGGTGCAAATGATTCTTCAAAATCAATACCCTCTTTCTGTCCATACCCTTTAGCCACTAGCCTCGATTTATTCTTGATGATCGTGTTCTCTTCATCCATCTTGTTTTTCCAGATCCATCAAAGATTTAATGGTATTACATCGTATGGTCTGTCAACAAGTTCCCAGACTTTAAGTCTTTCAAATTGTTGAAGTTCATCCGTCATCGATTCAATCCAAGCATGATCAACCATGGCTTCTTTGATGTTTTTCGGTTCAGCTGAACTCACGGCGAGTGCGAACATACAAACATCGCCATCGGTGTTAAGCTGTCGTCTTGTGAGAACGGGCTGTGAAGGGTTTCCAATTACATGAACCAAAGGATGATCTCGGTCCAATGATGTCTTGAAGGATGTCGTTGGTAGAACGTATGCATATTTGACGGATCAACATGGCGAGTAGAACACTCTCCATTTTCGTGTACCGAATGGGTTGATAAATTCGTCTTTGTCAGATAATGTATTGTTTGCTTGATTTGTGTTCTTTGGAGAAATGACAGTAGTTGTGGATGTTGTAGGAACGATTGTTGATGTGATATTCTGAGGAGGTAAATCTGCAGCAACCCTTGTTGAAGTAGATGAAGTTGTATCTGGTTGTTGACGATGATCGGTATCATCATTCTTATCATGAGTGACAACGGACGACTTCGATACAACTTGTTTCTCCCCCGTGAAATATTCATCATACATTGGTCCATATAACATTTCCAACTCTTCAATTGTCGTGTTGACTGTCATATCAGCTCTAGGAACATTTTCTGGAACCAGCGTTGAACTTGACAGTTCATTGCTGTGGTCTTGAGTTCCGAGTTCCGTGCGGTTGTGAACGGAAGTCGTTTGTCGTTGTGGATCAGGACTTAAACTATTTTGTTCAAGTGCCATTTCTTGTAATTCATCAAATCGAATGTGAATGGTCTCGACAATCAATTTTGTTCTCGTGTTGTACACTTTATATCCCTTAGACTGAGTTGCATATCCCACAAGAATGCATGCATCACCTTTCTCTTTCATCTTATCCAAATTTTCACCATCTCGAATAATGTAACAAGTACATCCAAAAACATGAAGGTGTTTGAGTGAAGGTTTTCGATCATGAATTATGTGATATGGTGTCTTTTCGTATCTTGGGATAATTAAGGATCGGTTTTGTGTATAGCATGCGGTTGACACGGCTTCGGCGCAAAAGTATTGTGGAAGTTTTGAAGCGGATAGTAATGTTCGAGCAGCCTCAGCTAAAGTACGGTTTCGTCTTTCAACAACGCCGTTTTGTTCGGGTGTTCGATCAATAGATGTTTCATGTTCAATTCCTTCGGCTTCAAAATATTTTCTCAGATTTGAATTCAAAAATTCTGTACCTCTGTCAGTCCGAACCACTTTAACTTGAGCTTGAAGACCACGTTGTATCAGTTTAAGAAAGCTGATGAGAACATCGGGTGTTTCATCCTTGGATCTCAAGAAGTGAGTCCATGCGTATCTTGAGTAATAATCGATAATTACTAGAATAAATTTCTTTCCATTGATACTATGAACACGCATGGGAACAGACAGATCGATATGAAGAAGATCTAACCGTCCTTTGGAGCTTGGTGTAGTCTTTGTTTTGAAGCTACTTCGTTTAGCTTTACAAAGCTCACAAGAAGAACAAAGATGATCTTTGATGAATTTCAAGCTTGGAAGGCCTCTCACAATATCTTTCTTGGAAAGCAAGTTGATGGCATCAAAGTTGAGATGAGAAAGACGTTGATGCCATAACCATGCCTGAGTCGGTGAAGCTTTAGCCATGAAAAAAATTGGAGTTGATGAAGTTGTGTCTTGAAGTGAAATTGTGTAAAGATCAGTACCCCGTGTACCGGTAAGTAAGTCATTCCCATCATAATCACGAACAAAACATGTTTCTTTCGGAAAGCAACCTCCAAATCCGCATCACAGAGTTGACCAACCGAGAAAAGATTGTGATTGAGCCCTTCGACGTAGTATACCCTTTTGATCGTGATATTCCCCTGAACCAAATCTCCATATCCTAGGATCGGTGCAAATTGATCAATTCTGAATCGGACTGCACCCAGGAACTTCTCCACGAAGTTAATTAGAAGCTTGAGATTCCTCGTCATGTGCTTCGTGCATCCGGAGTCCAGTATGAAGAGAATTATTTGTATCACCTACAAAAGAGTTAGAACACGATAGAGCATTTGCGAAATTGGATACCACAGTAGGTGTGATAGTAGAATCATTAGTGTCCTTATCAACATTTAAGGGCATACTAACACTAGTTGTCACATTTTCTGTTCTATCTTTAGGCATCCATTTATATTCGGGAGGACATTGATTAGCAAACCACCAATTTCAAGACATGCTAGCAGACTAATATAATTCCTTAATTATGCTTATAGGGTTCTTAGTGGTGGAGTCTGATGCATTACTTTTCTTAGTGGGGGTTGCACCAAAATGGTTCACTTTGCGTTTGGGTTTACTAGCTCTAATAGGCATCGCAACTTGCTTCTTAGTTCTAGTATCTACGCCTTTAACTTTATTAATATCACACATAGAATGATTAGCATTAGCACACTTTCCACATTTGACACAAACAAATTTCACATTTATAGTATTCAAATCATTCACATCATTCAAATCGTCATTACATGCGATTACAGACTTTTTAGTCTTGAAAACATTCAAATTCCTAGGGTGTTCTTCTACTTCCTTCATCTTCCCTTGATTCTTGTGTTTCCAGACCTTATCATTCACTTGAGTGCTCTTTAGCTGAGGCTGGCTAACACTAGTAGTGGAGACTATTCCTGTAGTAGAAGACACACAAATATTAGTGTTTCTAGAAGTCTGAGGCGATTGAGTAACTTTGTTTGTGGGCTTAGTGGTCATTCTATACATCCCTGGTTTAATCACATTATTGTGCTTAACGCTTGGTGCTATGACATTCATCCTTATGGGTTGATTATGTGGTAACCTTTCCTTTCCATCCATCTTGGGGGCAAACACAGGTTTTGCAAACGAGGAATTTGATAAAGCAGATGGTTTTCCCAAGATAGAGGATCTATTCGTTTTAGAGGCACTGGGTTGTCTAACAACATGTTTCTTAATGCTAGGTTCCATAACTTTCCCGCCCATTTTAGCAACGAGTTTCTGCAACTCTGCTATCACTCTGTCCCTGTCTTGTAACTGAGCTTTCAACCCTTTAATTTCCAAATTCTGTTCATTCATTTCTCGAAACGTTTTGAAAAGTTTTTCTTTGCAAGTTATTATCATGTGGAAAACTACCAACGTCTTTTTGCAAAGCAAGTTCAAGAGAATGACAATGTTTTTGAAGGAAATCAGTTTTGTGTTGAAGTAACTCAAAAGCCTTTTTATCAACTTTTTCTTTACGTTTCGAAATCTCAATTTCAAGACGCTCACATTCTTTGATCTTATCAAGATATTTGCATGCAACATCAGAACATTCATCAATATCAGGACAAGATGTAAAATAAGCACACATAACATCCTTAGAAACGCATTCTTGCAAGAGTAAATCATATTCATCTAAAAAATCAGACTTTTCCATTTGAAGATCATCAATATTTTTCTCAATAGATTTAACATATTTTAAATCATCAAACATTTCAGTCCGAATGAACTCCTCAATCTGAAGAACAGTTTCTTTAATTAATGTCGTATTTGGGATTAATAGTTCTTTCACAAGCAAGGTAATATCTTGAGGAATTAGGCGTTTCCACTCATCATTTTCACGTTTTGCCCAATCTCTTTCAACAATAGATTTAACATTATCTATATGGTGTTTAAGAATACCTAATGTTTTCCTACTCTTGCTTTTAGATTCATCTAGAGGAAGGTAGTTCATGTATTTGTAAACATTAGATTTCTTAGGGGCAAACGCTTTCTTCCATTGAATTCTATTTTGTTTACATTCTAAAAACACTTCCTCACGGGTTTTTTGAGTTTGTTTGTTGAAAAGACCATAAAGACTATTCATGTAAGCATAATTATATAGTTTCACAAACTCCTTATTGACAAGTGGTCGACTATCATCATCCCAAAGGGTAGTCTCTTCACTATCGGCACTAACAGGCATGCAATCAAGATCGGTCCTTTCAGTCTCATCAATATAAAGACACGGGTTCGCAGCTTGAGCTTTGGCAAGGTACTCAGGACTTGCAAAGCTAGCTTGACCTTTAAACATCGACGGAGGTGCTAGCATTCTTACGGTTTGAATAGAATCATGCGTTTTATAAACAACTTTCTTTAAAAATTCGACTTGTTCTTCTAGTTTCGTTACTTTTTCGGTTTCTTTATCATATCTACTTTTGAAGTCTTGTTTTAACGCATCTACCTCTTGTTTCTGAACCTCAAGAATTTTAGCAGAATCGGTAGTGGTCATACAGAGCTTTTGTTCAAGTTTATTAACTTTGGTATTGGCAAGGTACGTTTTTTTACGTTCATCCATTAAGAAAATATTATATTGACGCTTCTCTTTGGCTAATAACTCAAGAGTTGTATTATATTTTTTTTCAAAATCGTCCTTTTGACTTTTTAACGCACTACCCTTATACCCCTCAAGCTCTTTGGTTTTCTGAAGGAGCTCATCTCTATAGCTTTTAGTCATCTCACTCGATTTGATAAGAGCAGCTTTGAATTCTTCAAAATTTTGAGTGAGCGTAGCGTTTGCCTTCTTTAATTGCTTTTGACTCTTTTTATTTTCAGTGACATCTTTTTGTAAATTGGAAATTAAATTAGCAAGCGCAATACGTTCTTCTTCATCATACTCATTTGCATGTTGATCATCCCCAGACTCATTATTGCACATGTCTGATGAATCGGGTGTGGTATTGCTATCAACCGTTTCCATCATACACGTGTCATTAATGGCATTGGATAGATCACTATGCTCATGAATATCACCAAACACATTATATTCATCAGTAGTTTGTACCTTATCGATTGGCTCAGTGTCAAAGATAGGGCCATTGTCATCTTTAGTGACTTTGAGAACTTCTTCAACCTTTGCCATGTACGATGTGCATCAAGTTCTTGATCAGAATCTTCATCATCAGTGTCATCAAGCATTGCTCCTTCCTCAGCTGACAATTTAACCCCTGCTTCCATCTTCTTGCATAGCAGCATCTTTTCCTTATGATAACCAGAGTCTCTAACACTTTTTGGCTTCCTACATTCCTTTGCCATATGCCCATAACCTTGGCAATTAAAACATTGAATCCTACTGATGAGATGGCATTTATACATGATCTCATCGTTCTTTTCGGGCTTTAAATGCATAAAAATGTCATAAAATACCATATATATGCCTGTGTTTGTTTACTTGTGTATTTTAGGTATGGATATCGTGAAAAAGACAAAAGATCACAAGAAACAAGGAAAAACGGACACGAGAAACGAAGTCGTACAAAGAACTGGGCCCTAGTTCATGATTTATCCAACAATTACCCTTGAAGACTTGAAGATATGCAAGATTGATCCTCAAACAATGAAGAAATGACACTTAAAACCCTTGTGAATTCATAATTACAAGTTTGGTCCCTTAAGTTTGTCAAAATTACACAAATGGTCCTTCGACTTTGAAGAATTGGCAAGAGTAGTCCCTCATCAAATCTAATTTGTCAACAATGGTCACTTATGAAGTCAAAGTTACATTGAAGACCTTTAAAGATCAAGAATGTCCAAAATCAGTCCTTGAATTATGGAAAAATGGCAAAAACAACCCTTGAAACACTTTTGGAAAAGTTTTGTGCCAAATGTGTGAAGTTGGAAACTTAAATATCAAAGGAACACGTTTTATATGGTTGCAATACTTTTTATACATGTTTTTCCAAAGGCTGAGGACTAAAGTTGCCACAATGAAACATTCAAATCTATTTTGCGCCAAACACTTCTCCAATCCACCAAAAACGGATCAAAAAGGTTACTGTTTACCTTTCACCACCGAGAACTTACCCCACTTAAAACAAAGGGTTATTTAAAATTACCCAGGCACACACTTAATTCACACGCCTAGGAACCCATCCCACATCAAAACCCTCACTCCCACTCACCATGGACCCCACCCCCAATTCCCTTTCAACCAATCATGTGACAACTTCACCTCCAAGTCATCCAACGTGGCCAAGTCAACAGCTGAGAGTTATTGCTTCATCACAAAGCTAAAATGAACACTCAGGATCACTTTTGACAGCTCACAACCAAGAATCGTCTAGAAGACCTCAAGGATAAAATAGGAATTTCACTTCTAGGGTTTGTGAATAGTGCATAGCTAGCATTTGCCTATAAAAGACTCCTCAACCTGTGAGAGAGCTTTTGTTCCAGTTTTAGGCTATCAATCTTTGTAATTCCTTTTTAAGTTAATAAAATTTGATTTTTTGAATTTTGAGAAATCTTGTTCTTGTTTATTAAAAGTTGGTGTTAGAATAGCCTAATTCTGAGTTCCATTTGAATGTTTGAAGGTTTTTGAGGCAAGGTTTTAGTTGATAAAGCTTGGGTTTCAAAAATCAGAAAAGTGTTTGTTTATTTGATCTCACCTTATTGTTTGTTCATCTTAGCAGCATTGGAAGCTGGTACTTGTTTTGCTAGTACCTCAGCTCAAACAATCCAAGGCCTGGATGTAGGTCTTGGAGGTTTGCACCTTCTCCTTTTTCATTTTCTCTCTTTATTTTCTGAATTTTGTGATATTTGCATGATTATTGTGGAATCTGTGATTTGATGGTTGATTATTGTTCATCTGGCTTTGTTTGATGTTTATGAGGTGTTGTTAGCTTGATTTGTGGGTTGAATCTGGATAAGCCTTTGAAAATTTGTCAAACAGGTTTTAAGGGGTGTTTGGGTTAACTGCATAAGCAGGTTTTGAGGGTTGTTGAGTATTGGTTTTGTGGTGTTTATTGTTGGTATCTGTTTACTTGGTACTCTCGTTCATTTGTTTGCAGGTTTTGTGGTTTGAGAACACCTAGATTCATAAAAGGGCTCTAAAATCTTGTTTACTTGGTAAAATTGGCTAGAATTTTGAGGACACCTAGATCTAAGCATAGATTAGGGTTAACAAGTGCTAGATTTTAGTTAATTACACCAGGAAAAGAGATTTGAAGCATTGAAATTGGATTTAGTGTCAATTAGATCAGCAAAGTTTCTGCATATTCACCTTGTTCTTATCAGTAACTGTTTGTGCTTGATTCTGCTTATTTACTTTGATTCAATGTTTGATTTAAGTTTGTTTGTGCTTATTCGTAGTTTATATAGCTTGTGTATGCATCCTGTTTAATTTGGTTGGCTTATTCATGCTATATCTGCTTATTTGTGCATAACTGCTTATTTCACATGTCTAAGCAATATCTGGTGACTGTTTGATTATTTCTGGCTTATTGTGTGAACCAAATTGTGATTTTCTTGTTGATATTGACTCCTTGTGATTCACTGATCACAAGGGTGCCCTTGTTTCCAATTGAATCCAACTAAATCTCTCTAAAAAGCTTGGTCAAATAGTCAAAGCAGTGGGAACCAGTTCCTACTGAAAGTTCCCCCTGCTAGTGTATTTTGTGTTTCAGCTTATCAATAAGCTATAATGGCTTATTTTAACCAGCAACAACTTGGATTTTATAATAGGTGCTCATTATTTGACCCATTTGTTCATACTGGAGCATTTGGTGGGTTGACTTTAGGGTTTGACTAGAAAACCAACTTGATTGACTTTTTCATAAGTGCTTATTGGTTCATTCTGGCTTATTGGTTTTGCTTATTGGAATTTTGTTGATTGATTTGACTTATTGAGTTCATTTATGACATTTTGCAAGTTGAATCAAGTTCTAAGGTGCCCTAAATCTCATACCCGACTATTTTGTTTTTTAGTGAAATTGTACTTTGTTGATTTTTGGCTTATTGAGTGTGCTTTTTCAAAATTTTTTTTTACAGATCTCTTAAGCATCCCAAAAGAAGGTTGTGTGTCAATTTAGAGCTTATGGCATTAGCTTATTGCTTAATGGGCTAAAAAGCCCAATAAGGATAAGCTGTTTGCTTAATAAGCTGTGATAAGCTCACTTTCAGCTTTTGGGCCTTTAGAGTTTTGTTTTTAGAATCAAATTTTGAGTCAGATTGGGCTTTTCTAAGTTAATTGGGCCAGGTTTGACTTTTTGGGCTAAAAAGCCCATTTAAGTGGAGTGTTTTTGGTTTTGGCCCATTTGAGGGCCCAATAGGGGTATTCTGGTCATTTCACTTTCATTTTCTGACTATTTAGGTTAAAATAAACTAGTTTGCAAGTTTTTAGAATTTTTTATAATTTTTGGATTTTTAATATTATTTTATTATTATTTTTTTTAATTTCACGTTTTTCAACTTTTTATATATTTCTTAGCTTAAATACATTAAAATAGGATTTTTACAACTCTTAGATTAATTTTATCATTTTTAGATTAATTTTTATAATTATTTTAAGTTTTAATAGTTTTTAAATCATTTTAAATTGATTTTATTAGTTTAAAAATTTCTAAAAATAGTTTTTAATTTTTTAGGTCATTTTAGAGGTTTACCAATTGAAAAATCTTTATTTGGGCTTTTTGATAATTTATTTGATTTTTAGGGCTTTAATTAGTATTTAAAAATTGAATATTTAATTAATTAAAAGGTTTGAAAAAGTTTTGATATTGGTAAACTCTTAGTTTATTTATTTTGATTTTTGGTGAATTTTTGGTAATTTTTAGAATTAATTTTTATTTTTGAACTTTTTACGGTTTTACGTTTTGTCGTCGTAGTAATAATTTTCACGTCTTCGTCATCCTCTTTTCTCATCCCCTTCTAAACCAATATTAATCTCAAACATTTTACAAGTTTTTCACACACATATACCTCCTTGGGAAACGAACTTTCACATCACAAGGGTCATTAACACTTGGTTTTTCCTAAAATCATTTGTTCAATACTTACCGCTTTTACGCTCCTTTTCCTAAAGGTCGTAATTTACCACAATCATTTTGGCGCCGCTGCCGGGGAGGTGTGTCGTGATTAATTTGCATTGTTGTTTTTAATATTAACCATATATAGTATTTGTATTAGTAGAACTCTACTAATACGTATTATCGGTTTTCTTGGTTTTTATTGTGAAATTATTATTACTATATTGTATTAAGTATCACAATAAATACAAAGTATCTCCAAAAGTGTGAAAACACAACCTTAATTGGGATTTGATCTCCTAGTTATTGTATTCGAATCTCAAACAAAAAGAAAAAAGGCAAAAATAGATAAATACTTTCGTGAAGCTCGATTTTGAAAAATACGAACTATAAGGTGGGTATAAGGCGGGTATTATAAAATATACCCTAAGGAAAAAGGCTCTTAAGTGCTTCGCGCCGCCTCGTTTCCCCGCTTGCTTGTGAGTATTTTGAGATTGAAGGCTAATCGAGGGTTTTGCCGCCCAAAGTATTATTACGTATAATATATTTGCTTGGTTTCTTTGTGATTAAACCCTCTTGAACAATTTGGTTTTCACCAAAGTTCTAAAGTCATTCGAAGGCGTTCACTCCACGTGATCGTTTTCATTCCTTAATCAAGAGTTTGATTCGAGGAGAGATTTGGTAGATTGTTGTCTACGAAGATACACCAAAATCCAAAAAAATTAAAAACAATCAAAAACACAAAAAAATTGAAAATTCACAAAACACCCAAAAATAATCTTCTTTGCTCACCTCCCATTCTTCGTGAAGTTTATGATCAATCGTAATCAAGCAAAACGAGCTCGTAAACGACTTCAAAAGCAAGCCAATCAAGAGACGTTGATTGAAGAACAAACTCCAATTGTTGAACCTATTGTAGAACAAGAAGTCGTCATGGCTAATCGTACTATGATGGAGTTGCTACAAGCACCCACCGAGGGTTTTGGATAGGCCATTGTGATTCCCGCTATCCTTGCTGAGAATTTCGAGATAAAGACGAGTTTAATGTCGATGTTGCAAGCAAATAAGTTTAGAGGTCATGAGAAAGACAACCCGCATTATCACATTAGGAATTTTAATCGTCTCACCGCCACTAGCAAGTTTAAGGATGTTCCACATGACGCCATTAAGATGATGTTGTTTCCATACTCGTTAGATGGACCCGCTAAAATTTGGCTTGAGAAAGAACCGCCAAATTCAATTTTGACATGGGGTGATCTCGTTTCTAAGTTTGTGAACAAGTTTTTTCCACCATCTAAAACAACACATTTGAAAAATGAGATTTCACGATTTGTGCAAATAAACAATGAAAGTTTTTCAATGGCATGGGAACGCTTTAAAGAAATGTTACATGAATGTCCACACCATAATTTTTCGGAATTGCATCAAATTGATACTTTTTATAATGGGCTTAACGATCATGAACGAGATTACTTGAATGCCGCCGCGGGTGGTAATTTTTTGTGCACAACGACCGATGAAGCTTTAAAGATTATCGAGAATAGATCTAAGGTTTATAGCCCTCGTAACACACCGAGTGTTGCCAATTTGGGTTCGTCATCGTCGTCATCGTCTCGTAGCATTAATGCCTTACATGATGAAGCTAATGAGGAAAATCGATTTTTCGATAGATTTGCTAATCTTATGTCCCATTGGAAAGCTCAAGAAGCTTCAAATTCCGCTTCGATTAAAGCGTTTGCTAAGAGTTGTTTGTCTTGTGGTGGAGCCCATGATCTTTCCGAGTGCATTACCGCGGATGGTAACACTTCGAGTGCTTATGTAGCAACGAGAACTTACAACCAAAACGGCCAAGGTTCCCGCCCAAATCAAGCTCCACCAAATCAAAATGCTACTAACTATCGAAACAACAACCAAGGTGGTAATTACCAAGGCAATTCACGTAACTACAACAAAGGGAATTATCAAAGTGGGAATGGACAAGTCACTAATCAAAACCAAAACCGTGATTTTCAAAACACTACGCAAGGTTTTCAAAATGCTCACACTAAAAATCTTCAAGGAGAATTTTTGGATTATGCTAAAGCAAATGATGCCAAGTTTGATAACATGCAACGTGAGATGATTAGCTTAAGATCCGAGTTGAAAAACGAGCTTAAAACGAACTTGCTAATGAAATTAAAACTCATGCAAATAAAATAGAAGGAAATGTTCAACGTCTTCAACAAAATCAATAAAAGATGGAACAAGGACAACATGAGATTAAGCAAGAATTGTTAAAAGCGGATGCTAGGCAATCAAAATTTGAGGACCGAATGGCTAAAATGTTTGAAGCAGTCATGTGTAAACCCTCTTCCTCGGGTGGTCTTCCTAGTGATACCATTGCAAACCCGAAGGGAGAAATGAAGGTTATTACTACACGAAGTGGTAAAACTTTCAAGGAACCAATCTCTCGTCCAAGTACTTCTACGGAGAAGGAAATCGAGAAAGAGCCCGAGGTGATGGTCGAAAAGGAGCACATTACAATCCCACGAAGTACCGCTCATACCATACCTACGGTTGAACCAATACCAATCATGGAACCCGAGATTCCAAGGCCGTTGCCTAATGTCCAACCCACACCACCCCTACCTTACCCTTCGAGACGAAACAAAGAGAAATTGCAAGAACGTAACAAACAACAAATCGAGCTTTTTATAAAAATGTTTCAACAAGTGCATTTTGATGTGAGTTTAGCCGACGCGTTGTTGTATATGCCTCGTTTCGCTTCCACTTTTAAAAGTATGATGAGCGATAAGGAAAAGCTTTCAAAGCTTGCTAATTGTTCTTCGGTTTATCTTAACCGCATACCGGAAAAAGTTGGTGACCCCGGAAAGTTTCTCATTCCTTGTGACATACAAGATATGAAAAAATGCCTCGCCTTGGCCGATCTTGGTGCGAGCATTAATTTGATGCCATTTTCCATTTGGAAATCGCTTTCGCTTCCGGCTCTTATTCCTTCGAACATGTCTATCGAGATGGCCGATCATTCTACGATTTTAGCATGTGGAGTAGCTGAAGATGTTTTCGTGAAAGTGGGGAAGTTCTACTATCCCGTTGATTTTATAGTAGTTGACATCCCCGCGGATCCTCAAGTTCCTCTAATTTTAGGTCGTTCATTTTTAGACACCTCGAGATCGCTTATCGACGTTCATGCAAGAACTATCACTTTGAGATTCAACGAAGAGGAACTTGTTATAAACGCTACTCAAAACTCGAAACCTTCTCATGTTTATGCAATCGCTACCATCAATCACATTGACATCGTTGATGTGGTTTGCGATGAGTTTTCACAAGAAGTGTTAGGTTTTTCCGATAGCTCGTCAAGTGGCAATCCCACTATTTTGGATCCGATTCTTGCTAATTCTACACCAAATCTCACTCCATTCCAAGGAGGCGATCTCACTTAAAATGAAATCAACAATGAAGATGAGGTGTTGATTAGTGATGATACTTCTATTCCACCATTTCTTCCACCGATGGAAGTTATGAGTGTTGAACCAAAATCTTCAATCAAGGAACCACCTATCCTTGAATTGAAAGATCTTCCTTCTCACCTTGAATACGCATTCTTGGAAGGTGATGACAAGTTGCCGGTTATTATTGCAAGAGGTCTTGCTAATGATGAAAAAACCGAGCTCTTGAAAGTTCTTAAAGCTCATAAAGGGGCAATTGCGTGGAAAATTTCCGACATTAAGGGTATTGACCCAAAATTTTGTACTCACAAGATTTTAATGGAGGAGGACTACAAACCCGCAATTCAAAGTCAAAGAAGGGTGAATCCCAAAATTCACGATGTCATTAAAAAGGAAGTGTTAAAACTCCTTGACGCGGGAATGATTTATCCTATCTCCGATAGCCCATGGGTGAGCCCAATCCATTGTGTCACTAAAAAGGGAGGAATGACCGTTGTGCCCAACGAAAACAACGAGTTAATTCCCACTCGTGTTGTGACCGGTTGGAGGGTGTGTATTGACTACCGAAAGTTAAATGACGCCACTCGTAAAGACCACTTTCCTTTGCCCTTCATGGATCAAATGTTGGAGCGACTCGCGGGAAATGAATTCTATTGCTTTTTAGATGGTTTTTCCGGTTACTTTCAAATCCCTATCGACCCTCGTGATCAAGAGAAGACTACGTTTACGTGTCCTTATGGAATGTTTGCTTATCGTAGGATGCCTTTCGGACTTTGTAATGCACCGGGTACGTTTCAACGGTGTATGATGGCGATTTTTCACGATATGATCGAGAAGTCGATGGAAGTGTTTATGGACGACTTTTCGGTATTTGGCAATTCGTTCATGTCGTGTTTATCTAATCTCGAGCAAATGTTAAAACGTTGTGAAGAAACCAATCTTGTGCTTAATTGGGAAAAATGTCATTTTATGTGTAAACAAGGAATCGTCTTAGGACATAAGGTATCGAAAGCGGGGATTGAGGTCGATAAAGCTAAGGTAGACGTCATCGCCAAGTTACCTCATCCCAAAACCGTTAAGGGAGTTAGGAGTTTCCTAGGCCACGCGGGCTTTTATCGTCGTTTCATCAAGGACTTTTCGAAAATCTCTCGACCTATGACACACCTTCTCGAGAAGGATGCTCCTTTTAATTTCAATGAGGATTGTGTTAGAGCTTTCGAAACTCTCAAAAGGAAACTTACCGAAGCTCCCATTCTTGTTGCTCCTAATTGGGAATTACCCTTTGAAATCATGTGCGATGCAAGTGATTATGCTATAGGGGCCGTCTTAGGGCAACGTTATGACAAGCATTTCCGTCCTATCCATTATGCTAGTAAGACGATGACCGAGGCTCAATTAAAGTACACCACAACGGAAAAGGAATTCCTTTCCGTGGTCTATGCTTTTGCGAAATTCCGACCCTATCTCGTCTTAACTAAAAGCATCGTGTATACCGACCATTCGTCTATCAAGTATCTCTTAGCTAAGCAAGATGCTAAGCCGAGATTGCTTCGTTGGATGCTCCTCCTCCAAGAATTTGATGTCACCGTGCTTGACAAAAAAGGAGCCGAGAATCTAGCGGCCGATCATCTCTCTCGTCTAGAAGATCCTCACAAAGATGTTTTCGAGAACAAGGAAATCACCGAAACATTTCCTCTCGAGACTCTCGGTGTAGTGAATTCTAAAGACACCACCCCATGGTTTGCTGACATTGCAAATTACCATGCGGGCAATTTCATAATCAAGGGTATGACGACACAACAAAAGCAAAAATTCTTTCGTGACGTCAAGTTCTATTTTTGGGACGACCCTTATCTCTTTCGGGTTTGTGCGGATCAACTCGTTCGACGTTGTGTGTTTGGTGCCGAAGCTTCTAATATCCTTAGAGCTTGTCACGAGGGACCCACGGGTGGTCACCACGGTGCTAATCTCACGGCTAAGAAAGTGTTCGATGCCGGCTTCTTTTGGCCTTCTATCTATCGTGATGCACACGCACTTGTGAAGTCGTGTGATTCGTGCCAACGTCAAGGAAAATCGTCTCAACGTGATGAAATGTCGCAAAACATAATTCAAGTGTGTGATATTTTCGACATATGGGGAATAGACTTTATGGGGCCGTTCCCATCGTCTCATGGTAACAAGTATATCCTCGTCGCGGTGGACTACCTTTCTAAGTGGGTGGAAGCTAAGGCTTTACCTACTAATGATGCTCGTGTGGTAGTGAAGTTTTTGAAGAAACTATTCTCTCGGTTCGGGACCCCTCGTGCTATTATAAGCGATCGTGGAACCCATTTTTGTAATGACCAATTCGAGAAGGTTTTAAAGAAATATGGAGTTACTCATCATCTTTCTACGGCTTATCACCCGCAAACAAGTGGGCAAGTCGAGGTTTCGAACCGAGCTTTGAAGAGGATTTTAGAAAGGTCGATTGGAGAAAACCGTGCTTCATGGTCCGACAAACTCGATGACGCTTTATGGGCCTTTAGGACCGCTTATAAGACACCTATCAGTTGCACTCCTTATAAGTTAGTATATGGGAAGAATTGTCATTTGCCCATTGAATTGGAGCACAAGGCATATTGGGCCCTTAAGCATGCAAATTTTGACTTAAAGACCGCGGGAGATCACCGGAAAATACAATTGAATGAATTAGATGAATTAAGAGATAATGCTTATGAAAATTCATTGATTTTCAAAGAAAAGACTAAAAAGTTTCATGATGGAAAGATTAAAAACTGGGTTTTTAACGTTGGTGATCAAGTGTTACTTTTTAACTCTCGACTTAAGATATTTTCCGGGAAATTGAAATCTCGTTGGTCGGGTCCTTTCACCGTTACACAAGTGTTTCCTTATGGGGCCATCGAGCTAGCTCAAGATGATGGTCCTAATTTCAAGGTGAATGGACATAGGCTTAAGCACTACTTTGGTGGGGAAATTCCTTCAATGGTTGACCTCAACCAAGTCACCTTCCCCAATGATAATTAGCATTGAGGGGATCGAGTCGAGCTCATGACTCGGTAATAAAAAACGAGGTGCCTCGTGGGGGAGATCCCATGCTTATCCTCTTATGCTTACTATTCACTAATAAGGGGACTTGTACCCTTCTAACTCGTTGTCTCGTGGTTGTTTGTGATTGTGTTATCTAGATCATCATCATCTACGATTGAAGACTCTCGTGTTCGTTTACGTGAGCCTCCATCGTTTACTTGAAGAAGTTTTTCACGAATCCATTGACATATCCTTTATTGTTCTAACAACTATCTTTTAGCATACTTAATAAACGGCTTTAGATATATTGTTGATCACCCTTTCCATGCTAGATCCTAAGCATTCGATTCTTCGTCTCTAGTATGGGGGTGCTCCACCTTTAGACTCGAAACATTGAGGACAATGTTTACTTTTAGTATGGGGGGTGAATAGGTACTTGCTTTGCTACGCCCTCACGCTTTCCAACTTACAATGTTTTGTTTTTATTGCTAATAAGGCTAAAAATGGCCAAATTTTAAAATTTTTCTTAGTTTTCATAAGTGTTTTTAAGACACGAATGTATATTTTCCGATGGGTAGAATAAGAGCTAATTTTTGACTTGATGGGCATTTGGAGCCATTTACATTCCTTAACCCGCTCAATTCAAGTTTTGCTAGACTTTTATATAGGGAGCTTTAAAACGCGAAAGTCTTAGCTCATACGAGTTAAGAACAAGAACTTTTCGCAAGTTCCTATAATTGATCCTAGAAAGTCACTTATCAAGGGAACTATAAAATGCATTCTCTAAACTTGAAAAAGTCCAAGAAAGTGCAAGATCCTATAGGTGGCTTGAAAACCCAAACCTTTGATTTGATATAGTCTTAATGAAAGCTAATCCAAATTTGGCTTAATTTTGACTTGCATGGCTAAGTATTCACGAGTCTCTTTAATTAGAGGTCTTTATATAGTGAAGAACGAGAGATGATAGAGTTAGACTAGTGATCATGCTAAACGTAGAACATGAAAATGTTCTTTCAAAAAATCATATGTTTTTAATTGTGGCTTTTTTCTTCCCATAAGATCAATGTATTAGGAATAATAATAATTGCAATAAGTAAGGTCGTACGATTTGAAAGGTTACTTAGCCTCTAGCGCAAGATCGTTTAAAAGTTGCTCGGGGTTGAATAGAGTTCATAGCCAAGGCATAACTTATTGAAGCGGGACGTGAAGATTGGTGATCATCCAAAAAGGCCCTAACAAGGCATGAGGAGCCCTATTTTGTTGCTAAAGATCCAAGATGATGTGAAGTATCATTATTCCAAAATCAATATGAAGGATCGAGACACACGACGAAAAGCAATTACTCCCCTAAAGATCATGGAGAAAGTCTATCTGAAAAGACCCTTACAAGGTATGAGGATAAATATATCCAAGTCCGAAAAGGAGGCGGATCGTTGTATATCAAAGTCCAAAGTAAAGATTGAAGAAAAATGATGAAGTCGTGGTTCAAATATGAAGAATCTCTCAAAAACGTCAAGTGAAGAAATTCCAGATATATGAAGAGAAGACCATAATTTCAAGAATGTCTTCCCAAGATTTGAAGTATGAAGTACATGCCAAATATCGGTCCAAGAAAGGTCTCAAATCGTGAAACGAGTTATGCCAAGATATGAACTTAAGGAGATATACGAGAAGCCGTTTTAAAAGATTTTGTCCTTCGGCTAACTATCGATCAAATCGTGCTACTTTGCTTTCGGACTAATAACTACTCAAATAAGTCAATATGAATCACTTGTGATCCATGACAAATAGTAAAAAATGCTAGTAACCCATTTCCTTTTATAATAACTAGGATTGCAGGGAGAAAAAGTATTACACAATTTGAACGTATGAGTAGTGTTAGCATTGTGACTTGTACCAACAATGATCTCGTTTTTGCACTTAGCATGGAATGTATGATAATCAAGAACGACGAAGTTTACTCTAAGGGACATTTACTTGTTTCTATTCTTTGACCCTAAAAGTCATATTTGTGATGAAAATCATACATTATGTCTTTACACATCTTCGTAGTATGTTGCAAGTATTTTACTCTTCAATAAAGGTTAATAAAATTGAACTTTGGTGATGCTTAGATACTTTATTCTAGCATTGCGTGAGGGCACGGCAATGGCTTAGTATGGGGAAACTGGTCCTTTGCCATATGCCCATAACCTTGGCAATTAAAACATTGAATCCTACTCTGCTGAACCACTCGACTTCCAACAGTTTCCCTATTCCCAGTAGCAGCAGCAATCCTCTGAGTATCATACTTGGCAGTTTGTCGATCATACCTTGCAGAACCCTCAACATGCGTTGGATTATGTCGATCATACCTAGAAGGACTTTCACCACGTCGACGTGTGTCATACCTTGGAGGACTCTCAACATATCGGTTCTTTGTGTTAGATGATGTGCGAAGATTGTTGTTGGTGGGCTTATAGATTTTCTTGTAAGTCTTCATTATGAAAGCAATTTGTTGTTGCATCTCTCGATTCTTTTGAGCTTGGTCTTCATCACTATCTTCTTCAGATGATGATTCATATAGTGGTGATGGTGCACTTGGCACTTTACCTCGTGATCGTGTGGATGATGAAGACTTAGATGATATGGAATATCGTGGTGAGGATGATGTAGTAGAGTATGGCTTAGGAGCACGAGAGTGATGATCTTGAACATGTTGAGTGGTAGTCACTAAAGCAAGTGGATTAGCCATCTTGGCAACACGTTCAGCTTGAATCTCATTTGCTTCATTCTGAAATTGCTTCAAGATATCAAAGAGTCGATGATATGAGACCTCGTCTAACTTTTCTTGTTGTTTCACTAAAGTGACGAATTTTGCTCACTCGGGTTGAAGTTGTTGAAGAAATTGAACATTGACTTGCATGGTGGAGACTTACGGATTATTTCTTGTCATGTCATTCATCATTTTATAAAACCTGGAGTATTAAGAGTCAATTGATTCTCCATCCCGTGAAGTAAACTTGCCAAAATTCCAAAACAAGTTTGTTTTGACATCTTGTTTGTTGAGTGATTCTCCTTGTTGCAAGCGTTCAATAGCAGTCCACATTTCATGTGCTGTAGGGCATGCATCAACCGTGGAATAAATATCATCTCCAATCCCACTTAAAACCATATAGATAGCTTCCTTCTCCGCATCATGCCAAGCATAATTTTCAGGTGTGAGATCGAATCTTGTTTCATCACGTTCACTTGCGGGTACTGCATCAGTAGTATCAGTGTCTGGTCTTGGAGGAATATATATCTTCTTGAAAACATATGGTCCATGAGTAATACATTTCCTCAAGGCATCACCATTGGGTCTTGTATCAAGGTATCGTATGAAACGTGATTGCCATTGAGCATACGGACCAGACACAATCATTGGTGGTCTCTCTTTGTTACCCGCAACCATGATGTTGTTGTTTGTGACACGATACTCTTGAGTAGAATCCATCTCAAAAATGATGTGAAGTGTATAGGATCTTAATTAGACGAAGTTGTGAGAAGATTGTGGTTGAAAGGTCAAGAAGTTGTTTAAACCCATTATCCAGAATAACAAACACTGCAGAATTCGAAATGTTAAAGTAATGACAAATCCGGAATCTCAAAAGCTTAGCTTATCCGGAATCTGGTTCTTCATGTTAATCGGAATGTTTTTGCTTTGTATAATCCGGAATACTCCTTAGGCTTATCCAGAATATGATGTCTCCTTCTTATCCGGAATACAGTGTCCTAGCTCTTATCCGGAATGCCTTCCTATCTCTTATCCGGAATCTTAATTCCTTGATACTATCCGGAATATCAAAAATGTGATTATCCGGAATGTTCAAAATTGAGCTTATGCGGAATCTTAAAAAAAAACGTTCTTATCTGGAATACGTATTTTGGCTACTATCCGGAATCCAGGTTTTGACTACTATCCGGAATAGTTACACTTACCTTATCTAGAAAAAACTCCTTATCCGGAATGAATCTTTCTAAGTATATCCGGAATAATGCAAAATGCCTTATCCGGAAAACGTGTGAAAGTACTTATCCGGAATATCACAAACACTTCCTTATCCGGAATCAACCTTTCGCTGCTTATCCTCAATACGTGTTTGTTGCTTATCCGGAATCCGCTTTCTTTTGCTTATCCGGAATATTTGAAGACTCCTATAATCCGGATAGCAAAACCTTCTTATACCGAAAAGTGAAACCCTTAAAATCTGGATATCAAAAAAAAACTTCGAACCTATTTAATTTACCCAATAATCAAGCCAAAATTACCAACTTTTTCAAGAAAATCAAGAGAATGACAAACACAAATTCCTACCACAACTTTGTAGGCAATTTGTATATAGATTTTGAGCTTGAAAAAAACAAAACTTTTTGATACGAGATGATTTTTAAGATAAAAATCACACGAAATCAAAAATGATAACCACAAACTAAACACAAATCTACCCCATGGCGATTGATACCAATTGTTGTCCCAAATAATATGATGATAGATTAAGAAATGAGATGGAAAAGATATGAACTTTAGAGAGAGAAAGTAGTGAGAGAAAGTAGAGAGAGAGATATGATTAACTTGGTGAATATTAGATTAGAGAAAATTAGAGTTACAAATGATCATCCACCCTTCCTAACATGCTAGGAAGAGCCTTATATAGCCGGGCTTACATGTAACCATAATGGGCTATATTGTTTGGACCGGGCTTGTCTTTTGGGCTTTAAGTAGCTTAAATCCAAGCCCGTGAACCATGACTATTTAACTATCTATTACAACGTTCTAATAAATATTACAATAGAAACCTATGACCGAACATTCTTGTTTGATTCGATATTTTGAGGCTAACAGTATGTTATGTGATTTAGTTAATGGGTGGTATGTGTTATATGCCCCATATCGCTTTCGGTACATTAAGTTTGGACGCCTATGTACACTTATGTGACTTTATGTGATGTGGTATGATTATGTGTATGAGCTCGTGGGCATTCTTTTATCTTTATTTCATCCTCTTTTTGATGTTCATTATATCATCTCTTGTTCATTATGATTGTTATCCGCAACTTCCGTTACTTCTATTCACTTTACAGCTTATACTATTATATATCTGTGCACTGAGCGTCAGCTCAGTTACGTTTTCTTTTCCTGCGGCAGGTATTAAGCTGGATGCTGGGCATTGAGAGTTTTGGTGTGAGCGTGTCTAGAGTTACCCATGTCAATAAATTACTGAATACATGTATGATTTCAGTACTTTGCATTTTAGACCCTGTTGTTTTGGGAATTTGACTATGTTGGAGTTTACTTTTCATAAATTATGCTTTAATTGATAAGTTTCATTTTGGACCTTTATATTATTATGTTTCTGATATGACACCATAAACGTGGCACTTAGTGTCTTCTTGGAGCGGGTGTTACATGTTAACACTTATTATTATATTTCTTAGTGATCAAAACTTCTTAATAAATGATCAATACAAAAGATAGCCTATCAATAGACAAATCGGCTATGACTTGTTAGAAAATCCCCCTTTTCGACCTATGAAATCTTTAACAACAAATTAAGTTTTGATAACCAATATCACATGAAACATAAGTACCAATGGTTCAAAGGAAAAGCTTGAAACTGAATTAAACATAAATCATAATCACAACCACAACCACAACCACATCATCATGCCATAAACATCATCATACCAAGTGTAAAATGGAACTAATCACTTATATTAAACATGAACGTAAACTCATAAAATGAGGTCTTAAAAGTCACAATCAAGAGTCTTACAAAGTGGAAATATAGTACTAATGATTGGGGTAATGATACCTTAGAGTTTGGTGAAGTAAACTTTGCTTTTCTGGCTCCATAAATGACTTTTCTTGCACCACCTTGCTCAAATCCGAATTTCAGTTTTTGGACAAGGGAGAGAGAGTTTATTTGGTTAATAGAAAAGAAAAATGATGTTTATAAGAGTGTATGTTGAAAGGGTGACCCCATGGGTCTTATTTATTAGCAAATTAAAGGCTAGGAGTGAATGCATGGCTTGGAGCCAAAGGCATTTGCTTGGTGCCAAAGGTATTATAGAATCCTCTATAGAAGGTTCTTATGGCTTCTTTAGATGCTTCAAGAATAGTAGCTACTTGTAGGAATTTATGCATATGGTTGTTCAAGAAGAAGGAGCCAGTGGCTGCCCACTTCTGCTGGTGGATGCTCACTCCACTTGTGACTGCTAACAAGTTGAGTTAAATGCACACTTTGTACTACAAGTAGTTTCTTCATTTCACTTGCATTTCCCAGGTTTGGGATCACTTGTAAGGCTTGTATATGCTTGAAAACACTTGTTCTTGCACCTGGGATTGATCTTCAAAGGCTTGTAACTCGTACACGGGTCTTGAATTTGGTTGGGATCCTTTATACTTGTACTAATATTTGCTTTTGCTTCACTTTCTTCGTCTTTTAATTCTTTTCCTTGAATTTGGCAACACATAGACTTGCAAACACATTTTGGCACAAATATGCACAAAATATGGAAATATAAACAAAATACATGTACAAAAGCACGGATAAGCTCCCAAAAACATATTGGGTTTGGGCATTATCACCTTCTCTCTAGCTTGGATCTCAGGAGTAGTCTTTGGTGGAAGGATCTTCATTGGGCAATCCACTGTAGTGACTACATTGACCTTCCCATTTCCCTTCTAAATAATTTCCTAAAAAGTGCAATCAGTGTGGTTTAGATAGTGTTCCATCTTTATGGATTATGTATCGTAGTTATATCTGAGGTTAAAAGTGGAAGTTTGAATGAGGAGATTGTGTATGGAACATGTGCATGTATAACAGGAGGATTTCCATACTTCTGTGAGTGATCATCTTCTCCATTAGTGCCATGTTCAGTTTCTGGGAGGTCTTCCTCTTCTTTTGTTCGATTTTTAGGGATTTCTTCTATGGACATTATAAGGTTTGATTTCTGTGAGTGAGGGTGATTATGTGGGTTTGGGATAGTTCTTTTTATTCAGAGCCCCACTTGGATAAGTGAACCGTTACATGTATTTATGACGTGCATATAAGGTAAATGTCCTAAAACATTAACAGACCATAAAGGAAATACCGGAATCAAACATCGGTAATCCAAACATAAGCTCAAAAGATGAAAAGTAAATACTGAAAGGAAGGACTAAACAATGTACAAACAAGCAGATTAATATATGAAGTGCACTAAGTAAGGAGTCTGGATAGCTTCCATCCAAATGCACCTACCCTCAGAATCCTAAAAGCGTCCCGGTGTACCTAACGTTAGAACATGAAAGGAACTACGGCTGAGCATAACGCCCAGTGAACGGATATAAAGCATGATAAGAACAACTAAAATGAAGCAAATAATATAATACTGAAGCTATAAGACTGATAAGTAAAAGCAGCAGAACTAAACTGTATAAATCCTGAAAAGTCTGGTTTATAATTAATAAAGCTGAACTATTATCTGTTAAATTTGAAAACATGCATTTACTGTATTTTAAGTGCCAAGAGCTTATATAGGTCATGTGTTGTAACAACGTCTACATGAATACTTGGAGGGGTGACCTCGTCATGTTGTAGAGGGTGACCTCTAATTGATGTGCTGGGTGGAGGGGTCAACTCCAATGTGAAGGATGTAGAGCACACACCACATTCACCTGATAAGCTGTAAACTGATAACCTAGGATGCATCCATACGCCCCGCTGATAATATTGATAAATGGCCAAGCTGAAATAATGGGACGCTGCGAGAAGTCACTCCCCCGCAGAGGAGTCATGATACTGGTGCATCAAGTGTCATGGTTACGGTACCTCCGTAACTAGTACATAACTGGTCATGCTTGTATATAAATCTCAGACAAATTTAACTTAGTTATTAAGATGATTACTGATAAAACTTTTAACATAAACTGGGGAAAACATTTGGCTGCAGACGGGAAATCCTAATCATGCATAGGAAAGGAAGTCATTACTGAAGGACGGAAGATCCGTACGATCAATCAAAACAAAAGAGACAAATAATAGTAGAGAGATAAGAATATCCGTACCTTATACGACTCAGCTATAAGAATCTCCTCCATTTTCTAATAGCCCAAACTCAATTTCTTCATTAACGACTCTACATTAATTATCAACTAAAAATTATAAGCTATTAACTAGAATTAGAATATTAAACATGCGTCATATATCATATCCCTTTTCTAATGTGCACTTAGTATCAAAATTCCAATAGTCATATATAGGTGATCTACGAAGCTTAAATATTGTTAAATTAAATATAGGTGTTTAGTTCCATACCAAAATATGTAAACTTAATTTTAGAACATATTAAACATGTTTCGACTATCATTCTTCCAAAACCAACAGTTGAGGAAAAAAATAGGAGTACTAGACATTTGATGAGATTACTTGAACAATATATTTAGGATAGCTTATAATTAAAACAGATTTAAAATTAGTCTACTAATAAGCATAGGTCATTTTGAAAAAAATAAAAGTTAATCTAGACTTGTTTATATTATTATAATTATAAGTTATAATCATGGACTAACAAGTAGTATATTATATGTATCCTACGACATGCTTCTTCTACATCAACCCTTTTAATTTACTATGCGTTATTTACTGATTTCATTTACTAGGATTTGTGGATACTATGATTTATGTTCAAAGGTTAGTAACTATGCTCATCTTGTCACTAACAGGTTTAAATTTCGCAAACATCATCGAAACTAAAATGCAACGTACACAGTAGCTAAACGTATGACCAAGGATATACTAACTCAGGAACTACCGTTCATAATCAAAACATAACAAAAGCACGAACCACAACTCGAACGAACCTTAAAACTCCCTTGAATGAATCACAAATAGTGACCGACTTAATCAACACTTGCACGCTTCGACTTGAGCAACTAGCATGAATATATTCTGCTAGTAATAGGTTGAACTCGAACATGAACACAAACACCGGTTCGAATATAAGGTTCCACATAAGATACGATGGAACCTACTACCCCGGTGAACATGAACAACCATTTTAGCAATCGGGAACTATAACCATCTAGAGAATCGAGGCCAAAACCACGATCCGAACATGTACATGTGTTGAAATCAAGTACGAACCACTAAGAGGAATTCATACCCTAACTCAGATTTGGACTCACTAGGTTTCATTTGCATCGGTTGTATTTATTTCTTTTGGTTTAGGGTTCTTGCGAATCTATATCATCATAGGGACTCTATACATGGACGTGATAAATAGGTTTCCGTAATAAGTGGACTTGACGAATAAAGAGGACGCGTTTCATTTTGACCGAGTATTGAAAAAAAACAACCAAATATTTTATTTTCTTTCAAAGATTTTCGTTAGTCAAAATCAATCTCTTTAAGTAAATGAACGTAGTAGTTTAAATGAAATTTCATTTGTTATTTTAAAGAAATAAACTATGCTATTTTATTTATTGAGTATATATTAAAATAGATAATAGTTATAAAAATGTCGGGTATTAATTTACGTAACGTTTAATTTAAATCCGTGACTGCGTGTACTTAATATTTCATGGATTTTAAAGCGGGTTTTATAACTCTTCCCCCCTAAAAGAATAATTCGACCTCGAATTAGAAATCTGATAATGATGCGGGTTTTACAATTCTCCCTCTCCAAAAGGAAAATTCGTTCTCGAATTAAAGTAATAAGTTGGTGGTTATAATAACTGAAAGAATACGTAAACTGAAAAGACATGTAAGCTGAAAGGAATATTCGTCCTTGAATTATAACATAATGCTGCTGGAAGAGTGTAAACGTGACATGACTGAAGTGAGCATGACTGAAAGAACTTAACTGAATTATCGAAGGAAAGGATGAGAGGTCCGGATGGAATCCTCCGTTCCAAATGGCTCCTCGCTCGAAACAATTCCTTCAAAGATCTAAACACAATGAAAAATATTGGTCCTGATGACCCTGTCCTGACGATGGTGAATAGTTTCTGGTTCCATACTTAAGATGGATCTTCTGAATCTGATAGAATGGAAAAGGCCATAGCATGTAGGATACATTAAATGGTACGTACAATTATCTTGAAAAGATAACATTTATATCTCTGAGCAAGCTACTGAAAATATATAGGGACGAACTACGTGAACAATCGTGAGTGTGCTACTTGAGCAAATGTGAACATGGTTCTCAATTATATGTGGAACGTTGAGCATGAAGTATATTGTGAATGTTGTACGTGAAACATGCCGTGAACGTAGTACTAGGACATATCATGAACGCATGCTGACTGAGGAGGGAATGCCAAATGATACGGTCTGAGACGTGAAACGTCTGCCTGGGTATGGAAAAGCTATGCTAAACTTGAGTCTGGTTTCTTAAGCTTTTTGTGACCATATACAGTAACAAGCTATGAAACGTGTATCGTGAGATGGAACACGAACCTGAACGTGAACAGTGTCATGAATGCGGACGTGAACTTAAATTATGAGATAGCACAAAGTATGGACTGAAACAACGTCATAATGTGAACGTGAGACGTAAACGTTGAAATGTGTATAGTTGAAGTTCGTTTTCTCAGTTCTTAACAAATTGAAAGTCCTAACAAGATAGAGTTTTTAATTGTTTTTGGTTGGTAAGGTATTTGGATATTCTATATCTAATTCAAACAAATCATTGCTAAAATGAAAAATAAAGTCTACTTATACGTAAAACAAAGTGCACAAACCAAGTATTTATTCAATTAAAATGCACAAATGTAAATTCTACAAAATTTAAAGGACTGAAATTGTAAATTCTATGAAGTTTAAATGCCAAAAATATAAATTCTAAAAGTCTAGGGACTATTTATGCAAAAACAGTTAACCAAATGGACTAAATGTGAAAATATATCTAACATAGTAACTAAATTTTAACTAATTTGAAAACTGATTAACCAATTTTTAACAAACTTGAAAATAGAAGGACTTAAATTTTGCAAAACCTAATAAAGTGTGCAATTAGCCAGTAATGAAAACTTTAAACAAACTAGGGACTTAAATGCAATTTCCAAAAGTTTTAAAACAAAAACGGGTTAAGGACTTTAATAAGCTCGTATAAGCTCGTTTCTTGACCAATTAAGCTCAAACAAGTTTCAAAACATTTAAAATTCTATTTTAGCTAGGCTTGAAAAAGGAAATAAGCTGAAACTCACTAAAACTCTAATAAGCAATTCCTAATAAGCTCAAAATAAGCTATCTAATAAGCTAAACATTCACAACTTGATTTTATTAAAGAAACTTGTTAATCAGCTCACAAGAAGAATGGGAAATCTTGTTTCAAAGAAAATGATCCATTAATAAGCTCAAAAAATGAAAATAAGCTAAAATGAGCTTATGTTGACTTTTGTTGACCAAAAATCCAAAAATCTGAAAACTTCAAATCTTAACCAGGAACACTTTTTAAAGTGATTTGTGAAAGAAAATGACTAAGTTTCTAAAGTGGATAAGCTGGAATGAGAAATCAGTTAAGCTATTTATCATAGGGAATTGAATTTGCTCAAAGGCTTAAACAAATGCTTATATCTAGCTTATTACTGGATACTGTATAATTTCCTGCTACACACTTAAACTACATATGTTGTGTGAGGGCTAGAAACAAATTTCAAGAAAATCCATCAAGTAACAAAGAAGTGGCAATGGATTGAAAATTAATACTTTTCTGAAAACTAGTTTATCAAAGCTGACCCAAACTTTTTATTATGCCATTTGCCTTTTTGACTAAAGACTTGACCTGAAACTTTGTAAACTAGTTTACCTTGACCTATTGAATGAATAAGGACTAGAATTAACCAACTACAATTACTTGAACACTAATGATTACTTACTCCCAAACACAAGTTTAACTGAAATTTCAAAACCTTTGTAAAGGAAAGTTGAGTTAAAAACCCCAATGATCTAAGACAGATATCAAACTAAGTGTAATGACTGAAATGTAATGCATAAGAACCAATTTTAAGCTATGAAACAGTTTTATACTCTAAATGGACTATTAAGCTAATATGACTGATATTAAGCAACTAGGAATGAAAATTAAGCTAGTGATTAAGTTCTAGACTGCAAATAAGCTACTCAAACCTCAACATCTACTAAGTAACACACTTGATCATACATTTCAACAAGATTACACTAGGATTTTAGCATGCCTCCAACATTTGAGTGGAACAAAAATGCAGAGAACAAACACCTTTTAGCTAAGGCCTCTTTTGGGGAGTAGAGTAGCGCTGAGCTATCTAGCTAGTGCTAAACCACCACCTTAGCACTAGTGACTACTAATCAACAGCTAATCAACCCTTAAACGCCATTAATGATCAGAAAACCTTCAATGCTTGAAAATGGATGATCAGAACTAAGAACTCAGCTATAGGATGAACCCAACAGCAACAATCTTCAACAAGCTTCTAATGATCACTCATGATCATTAGAAACAAAGCAATAACAATGGAGAATGAACAGTAGGTAAGCAATGAAAGAATTGGAGGGAAATTTGAATTTTATTGATAATGAGTGAAAAGTGGTTACAAAGTTTGTTATAACTACCTAACAGACTCTCAAAAGGTTGTCAAGCTTTTGAGAGTTGTTAACTACAACTGCTAACAAAATTGAGAGAGAGAATTAAAATCTAGTGTGTGTGTTTTCACACTAGCTAACTATGAACAAATGAGAGACTTATACCCTATTTATAGAATGGAAAAGTAAAGTTGTTGGGGAGAGTGACGTGTCCAGACCAATCATTGGGCTCCACGTGTCAAAATTCTGCTAATTGATATTTGCAGGTGAAGAACTCAATTGGGGATTTTTGATTGAGTTGTTATCAGCTTAATTGAGTTGTTGGGATGAATTCGTCTCTTGATTTTGATCAACTTTGATGTTTATAACTCTTTCTGAAATGCACTCTAGCTCAATCCCGTTTCTGGAAATTCTTGTTTGAAGAAGATGACACGTGTCCAGTTGTGGTTGGTTAAGAAGTAATCACACGGATCATTATCCAAAATGGATATAAGTGATTATTGCATGGCAGAATTCTATTGGCTAGAAATGAGAAAGTGGAAGCACTGTTGGGATCTGCTTATTAAATGCTGGCGGTTGATAGTGGCTTAGGTGGCAATCCAAGTGTTAAGTTACCTTGATTCTCATTGGTCCTTGCCTTTAAACACGGATTGAGCACACAAATCTTTCCAAAATTGGCAGAAATAGTCCTTGTACTTTTGCAGTTTGATATTTTGAGCTAGAATCTTCATTTCTTTGACACTTTCAGTCCTTCCACTTGCATTTTTGAACATTTAAGCCCTTTGACTTGATAGTTGGCCATGTTTGACTTTAATCTTGACTTTGACAAATGTTCACTTTTGGTCCTTCAACTTTTGGCAGATTGTCAAGATAGGTCCTTTGTCTTCAAAGTCTTGTCACTCTTGATCCTTTTTTGTCTTTTTCATCCAATTAAGCTTGATTTTCTTCTTGTTTGCTTGAAATTGTATCCTTCTTACCTATTTGATCACACACAAAGAACATACCACATAATACTGCTTTTATAGCACAAAAGTTAGGTATTTGCTATGTGTTTTAGGGTGTTTTGTTGATTAATTGATATGAGTTTTTGCTCATATCAAATCCCCTACACTTGAACATTGTCATGTCCTCATGCAATGCTATATTTTAAAGCACAAATTTACATTCTCCTCATAATTAATCCACCTTGGCCATTATGGAATGCATCTACACTACTCTATACTAGATGATGCATGATTTTGATTTTGATAATGCAATGCACAAGATACAATTCTCTTTATATCTTTTTGGATTTTCTTGAAATGGTTTGATGGAAATAACTCATAAAGAATTCAATAACTTTGATTAGGGCTTGGTTACCATGGATATTTATCACCCTCAAGTTTCACTTTCCCCATACCAAGCTTAAAAATGGGATCATTATATTCACAAGTAAAAAGTGCATCAACTTATTCATGATAATTAAATATGGAACCGGTTATTAATTGAGCAAATTGCTTGTGGGCAAATTTGTCATTATTTCAAGCATGAAGTATAAGAAATGTAAAATCCATAAATAAGGAAGAACAGTTTTAATCCTAAGTAATCCTCTCATCCATTACTTGAAAAACCGTTCACAATTAATATAAGTCCGTTTCAAGAGTAATAAGTCATTCGTCTTATGTGTAAAATCCTCATGTCATGCATTAATAAGTAGCTACACACTCGCTAAGGAAAGAAAAATAAAACTCACGCAATAATTTACATCCGCCATCTTTTTAAGACTTTGGATCTTCAACCCCACAACCCGTCAAGGTAATATTGGATTGGAGCAATCTATCGAATCCCCGCAACCCGTCAAGGTAATATTGGAATTCAATAGTCACTATAATTAACACCACACTGCACCCCTCTTGGGAGTCTTGTATAATTTTTTTTTTCTAGCCACTCATTTTTTGTAAGCCGCTCTTATTTTTCTTTATTCCTCACAAAGAAAGTAGAAAAGAATAAAAGGAAAAACACCCGCTAAGTATTAAGCATGACATAAGTCCAGTACATATAAAAAGTTCTAACTTAGAATCTCATGACGTACTTATATCAACCATGAATGATTAGACAAAAATTCATAAGAGATTACAAACCAATTAAAATCGTTCTTGATTATTTATTAACATATATACATGCGAAGAAATTAGAGGTAAAGGAGAGAAGGGTTTAGCCACAAGTAATTGTCATGAAGTTTATCTAGCCCTTTTATACTTGCTTCAACTCTATCATTTCCCATTCTCTACAAATTTAAAATCTCAAATAATGAGATTGGTGGATGCTTAGCCTAATAGACCAATGAAGGACTACATGGTTAAGGATACTAGCTAGAGAGTGCTAAGATAAGCAAACTCGGGTTGAGTCAAAATATCCATGGCAGGCCTAATATGTCAAAGAAGTCTAAATTTGTTAAACCATGTTCTTATTATATTTTTCCTTTTTATATATTTTTTAATGAAAAGTAAAAGAAAAAAATAAACAATGCAAATGTGTTATGAAAATGAAAAATGATTGATGCAAAAATTATGAATGCATATTTTTGGTGGCCAAAGTAGATCAAAAATTTGAAAAATGTTTGAAAAATTAATTTTCCAATTATCATGAAGATCAATGACAAGCTCTAGGTAAGGTCACTTCGATAGAAGACCCCCCTACACTTAAGCTAAACATTGTCCTCAATGTTTAAGAGCATGGAAGTATAAAAACTTCCCCTACACTTATGACAATGAATAGAATTTTCTTAACCCAAGTTAAGGAAAGGTAAACTATTGGTGAATTCATGTTTAAGCACAAGGTGTCTATCAAAAATCGCAATAGTAACGAAGTGAACCGGATACAAGGGCCTCCTCCAAAAGCTCCAAAGCATGAAATGAGTGAGAAACCCTACAAACAACATGAAGACAAAAGAAGGTCTCCCCCTACACTTATCCTCAATTCTATACCCTAATTACTAACCTACAACACTTCTAAACCTAGTTATACGATGCTTGAGTTAAGGAGTATCTAGCTCGACTCGTCCCTCAATGAATTAATTCACGGGGAAAATGAGGATCTCTTGGACCATTTCAACGGAAATGTCCTCCCCAAAATAATGTTTCACACGGTGACCATTCACTTTAAAGTTTGGACCATCGGGTTCTGACAACTCAATAGTTCCATTTGGAAACACTTGAGCAATAGTGAATGGACCGGACCATCTCGACTTAAGCTTGCCCGCAAAAAGTTTCAACCTTGAGTTAAAGAGGAGAACCGGCTCTCCAACTTTAAACTCACGGTTCTTGATCTTAGCATCATGCAATTTCTTAGTCTTTTCCTTGTAAAGCAAAGAATTCTCATAGGCATTGGCTCTCAATTCATCCATCTCATTAAGTTGATCTTTCCTATGTGAACCGGCTTGGTTTAAATCAAAGTTAGCCCACTTGAGAGCCCAAGATGCCTTGTGTTCTAACTCGAATGAGAGGTGGCACGCTTTTCCATAGACAAGCCTATAAGGGGTACAACCAATTGGTGTCTTAAAAGCCGTCCTAAAAGCCCACAAAGCATCATCAAGCTTATCCGACCAAGAAGCTCGATGCTCTCCCACCGTTCTCTCTAAAATTCTCTTTAAACCACGATTTGTGACCTCGGTTTGACCATTGGTTTGATGGTGATACGCGGTAGAAAGTCTATGATTAACTCCATATTTCTTCATAACTCTCGTGAATTGATCATTACAAAAGTGCGTACCACGATCACTTATGATGGCCCGAGGTACACCAAATCTAGCAAACAATTGCTTTAAGAACTTCACAACAACTCTAGCATCATTGGTAGGTAAGGCTTTAGCCTCAACCCATTTAGACACATAATCCACCGCCACAAGTATATACTTGTTTCCCTTAGAAGATGGAAAAGGTCCCATAAAATCTATGCCCCATACATCAAAAATCTCACACTCTTGAATAAAATTTTGTGGCATCTCATCACGTTGCGTAATTTTTCCTTGTCTTTGACACACATCACAAAATTTCACCATCTCTTGGGCATCTTTGTAAATAGAAGGCCAATAGTAACCCGAATCAAAGACTTTCTTGGCGGTATAGTTGGGCCCAAAATGTCCACCCGTAGGTCCTTTATGACATGCTTCTAAAATTTTAAATGCCTCGGGCCCATCTACACACCGTCTAATGATTTGGTCCGCACATTGCCTAAAAAGATAAGGATCATCCCAAAAGTAGTACTTAACTTCCGTAAGAAATATCTTCTTTTGTTGGTAAGTAAGACCCTCAATAAGCACATTCCCCACAAGATAGTTTGTTATATCCACAAACCAAGGGGTGGCATCCTCTTGGGAAGAGATAGACATGAGCTCCTCTAATGGAAAGGATTCATTGATTTCTTTATTAGGAAAATCTCCTTGATAAGGATGCTCAAGTCTACTCAAGTGATCCGCCGCTAAATTCTCGGCCCCTTTCTTATCTCGAATTTCTATCTTAAACTCTTGAAGCAACAAAACCCATCTCAAAAGCCTAGGCTTAGCATCTTGTTTTGTCATGAGATACTTGAGAGCGGAATGATCCGTATACACTATGGTATTGGATAGCACAAGGTATGGTCTAAATTTCTCAAAAGCATAGACTATAGCAAGCAACTCTTTTTCCGTGGTAGTATAATGAAGTTGTGAGTCGGTCATGGTTTTACTCGCATAGTGTATAGGTCGAAAATGCTTATTCACTCTTTTTCCTAAGACAGCCCCCACGCATAATCACTAGCGTCACACATAAGCTCAAAAGGTAATTCCCAGTTTGGAGAAACCAAAACGGGAGCCTTTATCAATTTCTCCTTAAGAGTCTCAAAAGATTCCAAACAATCTTGGTTAAAAATGAAAGGAGCCTCTTTTTCCAAGAGGTGAGTCATTGGTCTAGCTATCTTAGAAAAATCTTGTATGAAGCGCCTATAAAATCCCGCATGACCTAAGAAACTCCTTACACCTTTAACCGTAGTGGGTGGGGGAAGCTTAGCAATCACATCAATTTTCGCTCGATCCACTTCTAATCCCTTATTGGATATTTTGTGTCCTAAAACAATTCCCTCTTTCACCATAAAGTAACATTTCTCCCAATTAAGCACTAAACATGTTTCCTCACAACGCTTAAGCATTCTTTCTAAATTGGTGAGACATGAGGTAAATGAATCTCCAAAGACGGAAAAGTCATCCATGAAAACCTCCATTGTTTTCTCTATCATATCATGGAAAATCGCCATCATGCACCTTTGAAACGTCCCCGGTGCATTACATAAGCCAAATGGCATCCTCTTGTAAGCAAATGTACCGTAGGGACAAGTGAATGTGGTCTTTTCTTGATCCATAGGGTCAATGGGTATTTGGAAATAACCCGAAAAGCCATCAAGAAAGCAATAGTACTCATTTCCCGCTAAGCGTTCAAGCATTTGGTCCATAAAAGGTAATGGGAAGTGGTCTTTCCTAGTAGCCTCATTGAGCTTCCTATAGTCAATACAAACTCTCCAACCGGTAACAAGTCTCGTAGGAATAAGCTCATTGTTCTCATTAGGTACTACGGTGATTCCACCCTTTTTTGGAGCACAATGTACCGGGCTAACCCATGGAGAGTCAGAAATGGGGTAAATCATGCCCGCATCAAGGAGTTTGATCACTTCCTTCTTAATGACCTCATGGATTTTTGGGTTAACCCTTCGTTGACTTTGAATGGCGGGTTTGTAATCATCCTCCATAAGGAATTTGTGTGTACAAAAATGTGGATCAATTCCCCTTATGTCAGATATTTTCCATGCTAAGGCTTTCTTGTGTTTCTTAAGGACTTCAATGAGTTGCTCCTTCTCATCCTTTTTCAACTCTTTAGCAATGATCACGGGTAATTGGTCTTTGCCCTCTAAGAAAGCATACTCTAGGTGGGATAGAAGATCCTTAAGTTCAATTGGAGGTGGACTCTCTATGGAAGGTTTTACAATGGAAGGATCATCACTGGTAACTTCTTGTAGAATGGGCGAAGGAATAGGGTCCTCATTGAGCAACTTTTGGATAGTAAGAATATCTTCTTCCCAATTAATAGGAGAATCATCATCACCAAGAAAGTTGGACTCAAATTCCTCTAAAATAAAATCACTCTCTCCAAAAGGTGTTAAGGAGGTAGCAATTGAGGCCATGGTTTCAACATGAGGCATTTCCTCACTAGTACTCTTGCAAGCATCATGAAAGTGCTCATCACACACCTCATCTAGCACATCAACTATGTTAATAGTCTCACAAGGCTTAGACTCCTTAACCTCTTTCCTATCACAAACTTTCCCTAACTTAAACAACACTTTCTCATCCTCTACTCTCATAATTCGTTCTCCCTCCGCCACATCTATCAAAGTACGACCCGTTCTCAAAAACGGCCTACCAACAATCAAAGGAACTCTAGGATCCATGTCATAATCAACCACTACAAAGTCGTCCGAAAAGGTAAACTTATCCACACCTACAAACACATCCTCCGCGATACCTACGGGGTAAGATATGGTTCGGTTGGCTAACTCAAGGGTCATCCTAGTGGGAGTGAGCTCGGGAAGAGAGAGTTTTTTCCAAACCGATAAAGGCATGAGGTTAATGCTCGCCCCTAGATCCGCCAAAGCCATGCAATTTTCCACACCAGGAAAATTTCAAGGTATCAAGAAGCGCCCCGAATCTCCAAGTTTTGTTGGTAAGGTTTTAAGTAGCACGACGGAACAATTTTCATTAAGGGATGTGTTGGGCAAATCAACCAATTTTTCTTTGTTTGAGAGTAAATCCTTGAACATCTTAGCAAACTTTGGCATATAAGCAAGAGCTTCCGCAAAGGATATGTTAATGTTGAGTTTCTTGAACATCCTTAAGAAATTTGAGACTTGGATGTCATCCTTGTTCTTTAACTTGTCCTTTTTCAACCTTGAAGGATATGGAAGAGTTGGTTTAGGTGTAGGTGTTGTAGTGGAATATTTGTCTTTGATAGCTTCTTCATTGGGAGTTGTGGAAGGTAGAGGAGAAGTAAGAATAGGTTGAGAAGGTGTGTTTGGTTGAATGGGAGCATTTTGAGGTGGTGAAGTAGATGTAGAAGGCTTGTCACACGTAGGAACAAAAGTGGGTTTAACCATAGGAGGTTTAGGAGGTGAAGGATCCTTTGTTGACTTTCTACTCCTTGTTGTAATAGCATTGACATTCGCCCTTGGATTTGTTTGTGTGTTAGATGGTAAAGCCCCTTGTTGTCTTTGATTGAATGCCATTAAAAGCCTATTGGTTTGTTCATCCGATATACGTTTCATTTGGTCATTCGTTCTTTTCTCACTTTCACGAATTCTCCTCTCAACATACTCATGAATCTATTGTAGCCCATATCCTTTATTTTGAAGTTGAGGGTAACCTTGATTTGGTATTTGAGAATATCCTTGATTTGGGAAGGGTAGAAGTGGTTGATTAAATCCTTGATGTGGTGGATAAGAGTTATTTCCTTGATGTTGAAAATGGTTGGGTGCCTTGTAGTTATTCCCTTGGTAATTTGGTCTTGGGCCTTGATTCCGTTGTAACAATTGAGGAGGATTTTGGTGAGGTTGGGTGGGTGGTTGGGGTGGGAATCCCGGTGGAGTAAGGTAATTTTAGGACTTGTAAGAAAGGTTATTGGGATTGATATTTGGCTTGAAGTGTTCACGATGTTCCTCTTGGTAAGAATAACATTCCCCTTGATAACCTTGCACCTTATCACATTGTTCATAGGAACGGGGACCTCCACAAGTCTCACATGAAAGGGTAATAGCATGCACATCATTTGTAGAATTGTTTAGTGAAAGGCTCTTAATAGCTTGGATCAATTCTTGATGTGCCTTAAAACTCATCTCATGATCCCTATCTATCTTTTGAATTATCTCTTGGTGACACTTGAGGAATTGGTTATCACATGGTGTTTGAGAATTGTTTTGGATAACATGAACCCTTTCTTCAAATTGATTGTTTGTTTGTACCATTGCTTTGGTCTCAATAATATCCCAAGCCTCTTGAATGGATTTAAGAAGAATATTCCCTCCCGCGGAAGCATTGAGTGAGTCTTGGTGATGAGGTTTAAGGCCATTGTAGAAAGTATTGATTTGGTGAACTTCATCCAATCCATGGTTAGGGCATCTCCTCAATAACTCTCTAAACTCCTCCCAAGCATCACTAAAGGTTTGACTAGGTTTTTGTTGAAAGCCTATAATTAAGTTCCTCAAAGCCGTGGTCTTAGATGGAGGAAAGAACTTGTTCAAAAACTTAGTAGTGAAACCATCCCATGTGGTGATACTATCGGGTGGTTGTATATCTAACCAATGCTTAGCTGGACCCTCTAGTGAAAATTGCACCAATATCAACTTAATGGCATCATGGGGAACTCCATTGTACTTAATGGTGTTGCAAAGAGCAAGAAATCTCTTAAGGTGGTCATGAGGATTATCATTCTTGTTTCCATAAAAAGGTGTGTTTGAAACCAAGTTAATCATAGCCGTTTTTAGCTCAAATGAATTTGCGGGAATATCGGGTATCTTGATAGCATCGGCATATCCGTGAACATTGGATTGCAAACGTTCCATCAAAGAACGAGTATCAACTCCGACCATGGCTTCTTGTTGTGGATGAATCAAAGCACGATTCTCGTGATCGGCTTGATGGACGGTGGTGTACCTACTCTTTCTCTTTTTCTTCCTTTTCGGAGGAAGGGGTTGTAAACCAATCGGTATTTGTGCAGTCCCGCGAGTGAGCATGCAACTCAATACGAGGAATGAGAGAGAAGCTCTCGTGTGACTTTGAAGAGAAAAGGATTATCCCCTTCGAGTTTCAATATGAAATATCCACAAGAAAATAATAATATACGTATGTACTACTTGGGTGCAAGACCCCCAATGAAGCCTTCCTTCTTAGAATACTCACAAGTGAACGGGGGGTTAGGTGGCGCGAAGCACTTAAGTACCTATTGACCCTTAGATGGCATTTTATAGCACATCGCCTTTCTATTCACTTAATTGTTTGTATTCTACGAATTGTTGCTTATTGGAAGTATTTATCTATTCTTGCTTTATTTTGTTTGATCGATACACGTGTCAAGGACCGGAACACCCCTCAACACGGTGTATTGCCTTGGCAATACTTATGGAGAATATGTGAATTGGTTGTTCTTATACGTATACGTATTTACTTATAATAATATATGGAAAATATTTTTGTATTTATGAGTTTTTAAGAGAAAATACTATATGTACATAAAAACCAAGAGAATCCAATAATATATATTTTTGGGTGCAATCTCTTAGGAAAAAGATTGCTTTTTGAATTTTTTAATTTGTTTGGTCAATTCTTTAGGAAAAGAATTGTTTTGTTAATTTTTTAGTTTTTCTATATATTTTTATATTTTTGATTTATTTATTGTTTTTGATTTATAATACGTAGAAATAACGTTCACTGGGTGAACGGATCCCAAAATCCAATGAAAACCGTCAATCGATAGTCTCTCGTAAAGTCAAAGAACCGGTGATGTAGTATTTTTACTACCCTTTAGGAAAAGAGCAATAAAATAGGGTAAGCGTGCACGACGATTTAGGAAAACCGTGTGTGAATGACCCTAAAAGTGAGTTCGTTCTCGAGGAGGCACGTGTGTTGTGTAATGAATGATTGATTTTGTTTTTGATTATTAATGAGAAGAAAAGAAGAGAAAATGACGAAGACGAAAAATAGAAAAATAAGGCAAAAACACTACTAGAAAGTTACGACGTAGAACGTAAAAAGTGCAAAATTTAAAATTTTGACCTAAAAATTCCTAAAAATTACTAAAAAAATCCCAAATAATATTCTAAGAGTTTACAAAAAATCCAAACTTGCCAAAACCTTTTAATTAATTTAATAATGACTTTTTAATGCTAATTAAAGCCCTAAAAATCACTTTTAAATATTAAAAAGCCCTAAACAAGATGTTATAGTTTGTAAACCTCAAAAATGACCTAATTAAACTAAAAACTATTTTTAAAAATTTTAAAACCAATTTAAACTATTTTTAAACACTAAAAAACTATTCAAATGTATTAAATCTTAAATTAATTCTAAAAATTAATTGAAAAGCCTAAAAATTAATTGGAAAGTGAAAAAGGTCCTATTTTAATGTCTAGAATCTAGGAAAAATGAAAAAAAGTTAAAAATAAAACTTTTTATTTTTATGAATAAAATAATATTAAAATAATCTAAAAAATTAAAAGTTCTCAAATAAATTCTAAAAAATTCTCAAAAATCCTAAATATTCTAATTAAGAAGAAAATGCAAATTAAAGTTCCTAAAACCTTTTAGTTAATTTTATATTAATTTTTAAAGTTGTCTAAAAACCCTAAAATTAAATAAAATTAAAAAATAAGTTTTTGAAATGTAAATGATGTTGGAGTTTTGCAACCCTTTAGGAAAAGAGAGCAATAAAATAGGGCAAGTAAGCACGACGATTTAGGAAAACCGTGCGTGAATGACCCTAAGTGAGTTCGTTCTCAAGGAGGCAAGTGCGTTGTGTTAAGAGTTGATTTATGATGTTTGTGATTATGATAATTGAAAAAGAAATGAGAAAGGAAAGAATTGACGGTTACGAAAACTAATTAAACTACGACGAAAAAGGCGTAAACGTAAAACCGTAGAAAATGACAAAAATAAAATTTTTCAACCCAAAAATTAATTATAAGCTAAAACAAGTCTAAAATAATATAAATAAGGAATAAAATCCAATAAAAATATTTTAAAACCCTTTTATTAATTAAATATTCAATTTTAAATGCTAATTAAAGCCCTAAAATTAAATATAATTAATCAAAATGTCCAAAATATGATTTTATTGAACAAATAACTTACTTATATTATTTAACAACTAAAAAGTATTTTTTATGATTTTTAAATACTATTTTTCTATTTTTAAATTACTAAAAACTATTTTAAAATTAAAATAATTATAAAAAATAATTAAATAATGTTAAAAATAATCTACCAATTTTAAAAATCCTATTTAACTCTAATGAACAGTAGAAAAATGAAAAATCTTAAAAAATATTAAATTTCTCACTAAATGACAAAACTAGATTAATTAAAACCCTAATTAACTTAAATTAATTCTAAAAATTTATAAAAAGATGAACAGTAATTAAATTTTAAACCAAAAACCTTAAAATATTATTCTAAGTTCAGAAAAATTGATTAAACTTAAAAATATTACTTTATGGCACTAAAAAACAAAAACAGAAACCTTAAAATTAATTAAAAATAGCTAAATAACCTAAAAATTACTAAATGAACAGTAAATAAAAATTTTATTAATCAGAAAAATCCTAAATTAAATAAGAAAAATAATGGCACTGGTTTCAAGGTCTAATTCCACTTTTTGGTCACTAAAGACAAAAAAATAAGAAAACACATAGTGACATGTGATGGACTTTTGTCCTTTTGCTCAGCAGTGGTAACAAAGGCACTAGCAGTGGGAAAGGAGTTCCCACTGACAGTGTAAAATTTTGCTTTGATTTTCAATAAGCTTAGGAAAGCTTATCTTGATGGCTTTTTTGGACAATAAGGCACCCTTATACTCTTTGGAGTATAAGGAGTCTGATAAGCACAAAAAACAAGCAGCCACTTAACAAGAATAAGCACAAATTAAGCCCTAAAGTTACTGATTAAGCATCACACAGGTCTGATGAACAATTGCTGATATTTCATGCACAAATCTGAATTTTATGGCCTTATATCTTGGAAATAAGCTCACAAGCATGCATACAAGTAACACACAATGCTCAAATACCCTAAAATCTAGCAACCTACAAAGTTTGATAGCACAATATCTCAAAAACAGTCATTCACAAGCAGATTCTGATTTTGGCTATGTTTTACCCTTTTTAAGTATGCAAAAGTGTTTCAAAACCACTCAAACTGAAACCAAAGACCTTATAACACTCCAATATAACATAAGTGATGTTTCTAGACAAGTTTTAACATGCAATTTTATTACAACTGCCTGTTGATTTCTTGACCCAAACACCCCTTAAAAATCAGTAACACAAATTTGAACAAGCAAACCTAAACAACTCTACCCAAATCTGATTCAAAGCTATCTAAACATTCATGTAAACTCATAAGAACACAACTCAAACAACTTAAACACACAATCCAAGCAGATTCATACAAAATCACTTTAGGCTACAATTTTTCAGAAACTTAAAGAACTAAAAGGGAAATGAAAGCTACCTTGTTGGGCTTACTTCCAAGCCCAACAGTGGCTGCTAAGCCACCTCCTTACAAGCCCGGGCTTGTGCAGATCAAGTATGAGTTGATTGGCTTGAGTACAATAGGCAAAAAATGATGAGAATGGATTTTTGAGTGATCTTTTTTTCCTGCACACCACAACTAACAAACAGAGAAGAGACAGGCTACAAGTTATTCAATAAGCTTGGTTAAATAAGCTTATTGAACAGCTTATAGCAGTAAGCTTAAATATAAATTTCTGAAAATTTTTGAAAACAATTGAAAATTTAAAAACAAACTTTGAGAGTTGTAAACTGGATTCAAGAAGAACAAGCTTTAAATGTAAATGCTGGAAAAATAAATGGTTCACAGTTTCATGTAGGTTAAAAATACTTTCATTAATTTTTGAAAAATAAAGTTACATTCAAACTGGAACAAGAGCCTTCTCACAAGTTGAGAGGTCTCTTTATAGGGCTTATAGAACCCTCTAGAAATCAAAACCCTAAATGAGAAAATTCCTATCATACCCCTTGACGAATTTGAATTTTCAGTCAAGTTCTTGGTTAACATGTGATGGATCAGAGTACTTGAGGCCTCTTATTCGTTGGATTTGAGTGGAGGACAAGCAAACACATCTTGGCCTTTGGTTTGGTCAAGGAACTCCTGGCAAATTTTGTATCCATGTGAAAACCCGTGACTCTTAGCTGGTGGGGAGGGAACAAGGTTGTGTGAGGTCGCAATCTGGGTGGACCATTGTGTTTGGTGAGCTGGAAATGATAAAAAAACCCATATTAATTTAGTCTTAAGTTTAATAAATAAGTGGATTGTAACTGGGTTTTGGCTAGGGTTTATGTGATGAAGGTGGGTTAAACAGGTTTGTTTAATTCCATTTGGGTGGGTTAAATGTTTAAAAACGTGTTTACCACCCTTTTTGTAAATAAACAAGTAATATTAAGAAGGGTTCAAAAAGGGGTTTGTGATAGGGTCAACAAAAGGTTATGGACTGGTTGGTTTAGCTAGTGGACTGGCAGAGATGACGTGTCAGTGTTTAAGTGGAGGGTGAAGTTATGTTGTCTGGCCCAATTGCCCCCCCAAGGTTCTTTCTTTATCCACTTTGTATAAATTAGCCAAAACTTCCATTTCCTTTGTTTTTTAACTTTCAGCACTTGTCATTTTTGGCACAATGTTTTTGTAAACTTGAAACAAGGACCATTTATGCAATATCTTCATTTTCCAAGGACTGATTTTGCCATATCTTCAAACTTCAAGGCTTTGACTTGTTGGTTGACTTCTTGGAGGACCATATTTGACAATTTAGATTTGATGAGGGACTAAATTTGCCAATTCTTCAAAGTTAAGGGTCCTTTTTGTAATTTTGACAAACTTTAGGGACCAAACTTGTAATTATGAAGATACAAGGGTATAAAGTGTCAATTCTTCAAACTTGGAGGACCAATCTTCAATATTCTTCAAATCTTCAAGAGTTTTCTTTGGAAAATTCCTCACTAGGGCTTGGTTCATCGTGCGGCTTTGTTTCCCGTGTTCGTTTTTGCGTGATTCTTGTGATCTTTTGTCATTTTCTCAATATCCGTACCTAAATTATACAAGCAACAAACACAAGCATATATTTGGGTATTTTGATGATATTTAATGCATTTTAAGTCCAAAAAGGACGATGAGACCATGTATAAAAGCCGTCTCATCACTCCCCCATACTAAACCATTGCCGTGCCCTCACGCAATGCTAGAATAAAGTATCGTAGCATCTCCAAAATTCATTTTATTCACTTTATTGAAATGATAAACTAGCTACACTACTACTATTACTACTACTGGTGTTATAGACATAATGTATGATTTTCATCGCAAAATGGGACGTTTAGGTTCATAGAATAAGAACACGTGAATGCTTCGTTAGAAATAATTTCGTCGTCCTCGATTTTCACTCCACTTCCATGCTAAGCGTGCAACGAGATCATTGTCATTATAAGTTAGTAATGCTAACACTACTCATATGCCCTAATCACGTACTTATTCTCCCATTATTCCTAAGTTGTATCTCTTATATTTTATTTTGTCTTGAATGTTTCACGAGGATACATTGTTTGACTTATGCGATAATAGAGATTTAGGTCTAAAAATAGAGTCCTAACGGTGTAACTAAGACCATCAAATCAATAACCCCTCCTAATAGACGACGATGTTAAAAAATTAAGTTGACAAAAAGAATCGATAAACACGGTTTTATAACGGTTTTGAACATGAGACTTATTACCAAGACTTTTATACGCCCCCTAACGGAAGGGCCTTATTATCTTTGGTTTACCTCCATCTTTTATTCAACTTCGCCATGAAGCTTTTATTATGACTTCGATCTTGCCTTGCCTTTTATTATCCGCCTCATCGGTGGTTTTATTAGCCAAAGGCGTATATCCTCACGCAAAAGCGAATTTTGGATCTTTAAAGCTTCGAAGATTAAGGCTTGATTCACTTTCAATTTTGCATAGATTTTAGGCCTTGTGGGGCTTCAAATTGTTTGCTTGATTTAGGTGAGCACTTGAAATCTTATTATTGGGTGAAGCTTTCGATTATTAGGGTGCCAATACTTCAAAACCGTGACGCTGGCGATATCTTAATGTCTTCCCAATTTAATTACACGGAAGCTACTAGAAAAGACTAGAAACCCAACAATCAAAACTAAACCGCTAAGTCAATATTTATTAAGCAAAAAATATTTACATGCGAAGGGAGAATAAGCAAACAACGAGAACACATGAGTTTTTGAAAGAATACGAGTACTCTACGTTTAGCATAGTAACTTATAATTAACTCTATCATTTCTCGTCCTCATTTAAGAGACTTAGCCTAATGTGTAGTTAAGGAATCAAAGCTAAGTGCTCAACACGCACGGTCGAGTCAAAAATTACTCTTATTCTCGCCATCGGAAAACCTACATTCGTGTCTTCAAACACTTATAAAACATGAGAAAAATTTTAAAATTTGGCCATTTTTAGCCTTATTTTGCAACAAAAACGATAAACAAAAAGATAAACTTTGGAAAGCGTGAAGGTTTGGCAAGGCAAGTATCTATTCACCCCCCATACTAAAGTTAAACATTGTCCTCAATGTTTCGAGTCTAGGGGTGCAAACACCCCCATACTAGAGACGTAGTCGAATGCCTAATCTAGCATGGAAAGGGTGTAACCATTAAATTTAAAGCCGTTTATGAAGTGTGCTAAAAACCTAAGGTTAGAACAATAAAGGATATATCATGGATATTGAGAAATGTCTCCAAAGCAAATGATCGAGTGCTCCCATAAAACGAACACGAGAGGCTCCAATCGTGAAGATCATGATCTAAAAACCACAATGCACAAACAACCACGAAACAAAGGTTGGAAGGGCACGAATCCCCACACGTAAGCTACATTAGACTAAGAAAGCGATAATATGTACATAGGATAAGCATGGGACTCCCCCACGAGGCACCTCGTTTTTGATTACCGAGTCATGAGCTCGACTCGATCCCCTCAATACTAATTATCATTGGGGAAGGTGACTTGGTCGAGGTAGTTCAAGGATGGAACTTCCCCACCAAAGTAGTGCTTCAACCTATGTCCATTCACCTTGAAGTTAGGACCATCATCTTGAGCTAGCTCGATGGTCCCATAAGGAAACACTTGAGTCACGGTGAATGGACCGGACCAACGGGATTTCAATTTACCGGAAAATATTTTCAATCTTGAATTAAAAAGTAAAACTTGATCCCCAATGTTAAAAACCCGGTTTTTAATTTTTGAATCATGCAACTTTTTAGTTTTCTCTTTGTAAATCAATGAATTTTCATAAGCAATATCCCTTAATTCATCCAATTCATTTAGTTGCATTTTCCGGTGTTTTCCCGCGGTCTCCATGTCATCATTACAATGCTTTAGGGCCCAATAAGCCTTGTGTTCTAACTCGATAGGCAAATGACAATTTTTTCCATACACAAGCTTATAGGGAGTGCACCCAATGGGCGTCTTATGAGCGGTCCTAAAGGCCCATAAAGCATCGTCTAACTTATCCGACCAAGATTGTCGGTTTTCCCCTACGGATCTCTCCAAGATCCTCTTCAATGCTCGGTTTGAAACCTCGACTTGCCCACTCGTTTGTGGGTGATAAGCCGTAGAAAGACGATGTGTAACCCCATATTTCCTTAGAACCCTTTCAAATTGGTCATTACAAAAATGGGTTCCACGATCGCTTATGATAGCACGAGGGGTTCCAAACCGAGCAAACAAACTTTTCAAGAACTTGACTACCACACGAGCATCATTGGTGGGCAAGGCCTTCGCCTCCACCCACTTAGAAAGGTAGTCAACCGCAACGAGAATGTACTTATTACCACGAGATGATGGGAACGGCCCATAAAGTCTATGCCCCAAACGTCAAAGATCTCACATACTTGAATGATATTTTGTGGCATTTCATCTTTTTGTGAGGTTTTTCCTTGTCGTTGGCATGAATCACAAGACTTCACAAGATCTTGTGCATCTCGGTAAATAGTAGGCCAAAAGAAGCCGGCATCAAACACCTTTTTAGCCGTGAGATTAGCACCGTGGTGACCACCCGTGGGTCCCTCATGGCAAGCTCTAAGGATGTTAGAAGCTTCGGTGCCAAATACACAACGGCGGATGATTTGATCCGCACAAGTTCGAAACAAGTAAGGGTCGTTCCAAAAGTAGAACTTGACATCACGAAAGAATTTTCGTTTTTCTTGAGTTGTCATACCCTTAATGATGAAGTTACCCGCATGGTAATTTGCAAAATCCGCAAACCATGGGGTGGAAGAATTAAGTTTGGAATTCACTACACCAAGTGTCTCGAGCGGAAATGTTTCGGTGATTTCCTTAGGCTCGTAAAGACTTTGGTGAGGATCTTCCAAACGAGAGAGATGATCGGCCGCTAGATTCTCGGCTCCTTTTTTGTCAACGATTTTGTGATCAAATTCTTGAAGGAGGAGAATCCAACGAAGTAATCTTGGCTTTGCATCTTGTTTAGCCATGAGATACTTGATAGCCGAATGGTCCGTATACACTATGCATTTTGTCAAGACGAGGTAAGGTCGGAATTTCTCAAATGCATACACCACGGCAAGGAACTCCTTTTCCGTTGTAGTGTATTTAAGTTGAGCCTCGGTCATCGTCTTGCTAGCATAGTGAATAGGCAAGAAATGCTTATCATGTCGTTGCCCCAAAACGGCCCCAATAGCGTAATCACTAGCATCACACATAAGTTCAAAGGGGAGGTTCCAATTTGGAGCAACAAGAATGGGAGCTTCGGTTAGTTTCCTCTTAAGGATCTCAAAGGCTCGTACACAATCTTCGTCAAAGACAAAGCGTGCTTCTTTTTCAAGAAGATGTGTAATGGGTCGAGAAATCTTCGAGAAATCCTTGATGAATCGTCGATAAAAGCCCGCGTGGCCTAGGAAACTCCTAACTCCCTTGACGGTTTTGGGATGAGGTAATTTGGCGATGACGTCTACTTTAGCTTGATCTACCTCAATCCCCGCTTTCGAGACCTTGTGCCCTAAGACGATTCCACTTCTAACCATAAAATGACACTTTTCCCAATTGAGCACAAGGTTGGTTTCCTCACAACGTTTTAACATTCTCTCAAGGTTCGACAAACACGAAGTAAAGGAATCACCAAACACGGAAAAGTCATCCATGAAGACTTCCATCGTCTTCTCGATCATATCATGAAAAATAGCCATCATGCATCGTTGAAAAGTTCCCGGTGCATTGCAAAGTCCGAATGGCATTCTACGATAGGCAAACGTTCCATATGGACACGTAAACGTAGTTTTTTCTTGATCACGAGGATCGATGGGAATTTGGAAGTAACCGGAAAAACCATCTAAAAAGTAATAGAAATCGTTTCCCGCAAGACGCTCCAACATTTGGTCCATGAAGGGCAAGGGAAAATGGTCTTTTCGAGTGGCTTCATTTAACTTACGATAGTCAATGCACACTCTCCATCCGGTCACGAGTCTAGTGGGAATCAACTCGTTGGCATCGTTTGGCACAACGGTCATCCCTCCCTTTTTAGGGACACAATGAATAGGACTCACCCAAGGGCTATCGGATATAGGGTAAATCATTCCCGCGTCAAGGATTTTAAGGACCTCCTTTTTGATGACGTCGTGAATTTTGGGGTTTACCCTCCTTTGACTTTGGATTGTTGGCTTGAAATCTTCCTCCATTAATATTTTGTGTGTACAAAATTTGGGATCGATTCCCTTAATGTCGGATAACTTCCACGCAATCGCCCCTTTGTGATCCTTAAGAACATCGACAAGTGCGGTTTTTTCATCATTCGAAAGTTCCTTCGCAATAATAACCGGCAACTTGTCGTCCTCCTCCAAATAGACATACTCGAGGTGAGGAGGTAAATCTTTCAACTCGAGGATAGGTGGTTCCTCAAGTGAAGATTTGGGCTCGATACTCATAACCTCCTCGGGTGGAGGAAATGGGAAATCGTTGAGAAAATCCTTGATAATCGAGAAGTCCTCATAGTTGTCGAGGTCTTCGTCACAAGTACGTGGAACATCGAATTCTTCCAACGTAAAACCACCACCTTCGAAAGGAGTGAAGGTTGGTGTCGAATTATCAAGAATAGGATCTAACATAGTGGGATTGCCACTAGTTTCTTCATCACCAAACCCTAAAACTTCTTGTGAAAATTCCTCGCAAACCACGTCGATCATATCAACGAGGTTTATGGTAGCAACGGAATAAACATGAGAAAGTTGAGAATTTTGAGTTGCGTTTATAACAAGTTCCTCGTCGTTGAAACGTAAGGTGATCTTTCTAGCATGCACATCAATCAAAGCCATAGACGTATCTAAAAACGAACGACCTAAAATAAGAGGAACTTGAGGATCCGTGGGGATGTCAACAACAATAAAGTCTACGGGATAGTAGAACTTCCCCACTTTCACAAAAACGTCTTCCGCCAATCCACATGCAAGAATCGTGGAATGGTCGGCCAACTCAATAGACATTCGTGAAGGAGTAAGATTAGGAAGATTGAGCGACTTGTAGATTGCAAGTGGCATCAAGTTAATGCTAGCACCAAGATCGGCCAAGGCATAGCATTCTTCCATATCTTGAATTGCACAAGGGATCAAGAATTTACCGGGATCACCGACTTTTTGAGGTATGCGATTAAGATAAACCGACGAACAACTAGACTTTTGGTGTAATTTCTCCTTGTTGTTCAACATACTCTTAAAGTTAGCGGCAAATCGAGGCATCATGACCAAGGCATCGGCGAAACTCACATTAAAGTGCAAATCACGAAACATTTTCAAAAAGAGCTCAAATTGATAGTTGTCGCGCTCTTGTCGTTTCTCCTTCCTAAGTCTCGATGGGTAAGGCAAGGGTGGTGTGGGTTGGGGCGTAGGCATAGCCTTTGGAATCTCGGGTTCCAATATGGGTGATGGGTCAACCGTAGGTGTGGCATGAGCGGTACTTTGTGGGATTGAAATATGCTCCTTTTCGACCACCACCTCGGGCTCTTCCTCAATTTCCTCCATCGTTGGAGTAATTGGTTGAGGAGTTGGTTCTTTAAGTGCCTTACCACTACGTGTGGTAATCACTTTCATCTCTCCCTTCGGGTTTGAAACGGTGTTACTAGGTAGACCACTCGAAGTAGAGGCTTTGTTCACCATGACGCATTCTAAAATTGCATTAAGCTTAGCATCAAAATTATTAAACTTCACATCTTGGCTAGCGGCTTTTTGGTCAATTCTTTGTTCAAGCCTAGCATGACTTTGCTCTATCTTGTTGTTTTGACCTCGAATTTGGTTAGCAAAATCATTTTTCAATTCATTTCTCATGGCTAGATTTTCCTTAATGAAATTAGCTAACTCCTTTGCATTCTTAGCCGTTTCCTTAGCTTGATTAGCCATTTGCTCTTGAATGTTTTCCATAATCTTATCATTTGAAGTAGTGTAATTCAAAAAGTCCAATGGAAGTTCTTTGTTATTTTGAAGAGCTTGACTTGCATTTTGAAAATTACGGTTTTGATTTTGATTTTGCAATTGGCTATTACTACTACTCCCTTGATTCCCATAGTTGTTATTACCCTTATAATTGTTCCTTTGATTGCTTTGGTAACCAACTTGATTGTTTCGATAATTGTTAGCATTTTGATTTGGTGAAAAACCCGGTGGAGTCAATTGATTAGTGCGAGGAACTTGACCGTTTTGGTTATAAGTTCCCGCGGCCGCGAAGGCACTCGAAGTGTTGCCACCGTTGGTAATGCACTCGGAATAATCGTGAGCTCCACCACAATACATACAAGAAACCTCAACCGCTTTAATCGTAGCGGGAGCGGGTTGTTCACCAACTTTAAACTCAACTAACAAGCCTTTCACTATATCAAAAATTTTGTTCTCCAAATTAGCCTCGACTTGGCAAGCATCAACGGTGTGTGACAAACTAGGTGAAGATGAAGACGAAGCCTTACGAACACTCGACGTGCTACGAGGACTATACACCTTAGACCTATTCTCAATAATTACCAATGCTTCCTCGACCGTCTTACACAAGAAATTACCACCCGCGGCGGCATTAAGATAATCACGCTCATGATCGTTCAAGCCATTGTAAAACGTGTCTATTTGATGTAAGTCGGAAAAACCATGATGAGGACATTCGTGCAACATTTCTTTAAACCTATTCCAAGCCGTTGAAAAACTCTCATTAAACTCTTGCGAAAACTTTGAAATCTCGTTTTTCAAGTGCGTAGTCTTAGAGGGCGGAAAAAATTGGTTCACGAATTTTGAAACGAGATCCTTCCACGTCAATATAGAATTGGGTGGCTCTTTCTCCAACCAAATTTTTGAGGGCCCCGCTAAGGAATACGGAAAAAGCATCATCTTAATCGAGTCGTTTGAAACATCCTTAAACTTGCACGTGGCGGTGAGACGATTAAATTGGCGAATGTGGTTATGCGGGTTGTCCTTTTCGTCCCCTCGAAACTTGTTGTTTTGAATCATGGACAACAAACCCGTCTTAACCTCAAAATTCTCCGCAAGGATAGCGGGAATCACAATCGCTTCTCCATAACCCTCGGTGGGTGCTTGAAGCAACTCCATCATAGTTCGATTAGCCATGGGTGCTTCTTTCACTACAATGGGTTCGTCAATAGGAGAGTCCTCACTAGTGGGAGTGAGTGATTTGTTTCTTCGTTTACGAGCACGTCTTGCTTTAGAGCGAGTTTGCATAAACGTCACGTACAACGAGAAGGCGAGCAAAGAAGATTCTTTTTGGTATTTTTACTTTTTCAATTTTTTTGTGGTTTTTGATTGTTTTTAACTTTTTTTTGGATTTTTTGGAATGTATTAAGTAGACCAAAATCTACAAATCTCCTCACTAATCAAATCTCTTGATTAACGAAGCCTCAAGGAATGAAAACGATCACGTGAAGTGAACGCCTTCGATGACTTTAGAACGATGGTGGAACACCAAATCGTTCAAGAGGGTTTAATCAAATGAAACCAAGAAAATATATATGATACTTAGTAATACTTTGGGCGGCAAAACCCTCGATTCACTCTCAAAATCAAATACGCACAAGCAAGCGGAGGAAACGAGGCGGCGCGAAGCACTTAAGAGCCTTTTTCCTTTAGGTCGTGAAATACAACCGCCTTATACCCACCTTATAGTTTGTATTATCAAAATCAAGCTTCACGAACGTATTTATCTATTTTTGCCTTTTTCTTTGGTTTGAGATTCGAATACAATGATCGAGTGATGAAATCCCGAATCAAGGTTGTGATTGCTCACGTATTTGGAGTACTTGTAAATTTATTGTTCTACGTATACAATATAGTAATAATATTCACACAAAAATCGAAAAACGATAATACGTATTAATAGAGTGCTATTAATACAAATACTATTATGGCTAATATAGAAAACAACAATGGTTCAACCAAACCACAACACGCCTCCCCGGCAGCGGCGCCAAAATGATGTTGGAGTTTTGCAACCCTTTAGGAAAAGAGAGCAATAAAATAGGGCAAGTAAGCACGACGATTTAGGAAAACCGTGCGTGAATGACCCTAAGTGAGTTCGTTCTCAAGGAGGCAAGTGCGTTGTGTTAAGAGTTGATTTATGATGTTTGTGATTATGATAATTGAAAAAGAAATGAGAAAGGAAAGAATTGACGGTTACGAAAACTAATTAAACTACGACGAAAAAGGCGTAAACGTAAAACCGTAGAAAATGACAAAAATAAAATTTTTCAACCCAAAAATTAATTATAAGCTAAAACAAGTCTAAAATAATATAAATAAGGAATAAAATCCAATAAAAATATTTTAAAACCCTTTTATTAATTAAATATTCAATTTTAAATGCTAATTAAAGCCCTAAAATTAAATATAATTAATCAAAATGTCCAAAATATGATTTTATTGAACAAATAACTTACTTATATTATTTAACAACTAAAAAGTATTTTTTATGATTTTTAAATACTATTTTTCTATTTTTAAATTACTAAAAACTATTTTAAAATTAAAATAATTATAAAAAATAATTAAATAATGTTAAAAATAATCTACCAATTTTAAAAATCCTATTTAACTCTAATGAACAGTAGAAAAATGAAAAATCTTAAAAAATATTAAATTTCTCACTAAATGACAAAACTAGATTAATTAAAACCCTAATTAACTTAAATTAATTCTAAAAATTTATAAAAAGATGAACAGTAATTAAATTTTAAACCAAAAACCTTAAAATATTATTCTAAGTTCAGAAAAATTGATTAAACTTAAAAATATTACTTTATGGCACTAAAAAACAAAAACAGAAACCTTAAAATTAATTAAAAATAGCTAAATAACCTAAAAATTACTAAATGAACAGTAAATAAAAATTTTATTAATCAGAAAAATCCTAAATTAAATAAGAAAAATAATGGCACTGGTTTCAAGGTCTAATTCCACTTTTTGGTCACTAAAGACAAAAAAATAAGAAAACACATAGTGACATGTGATGGACTTTTGTCCTTTTGCTCAGCAGTGGTAACAAAGGCACTAGCAGTGGGAAAGGAGTTCCCACTGACAGTGTAAAATTTTGCTTTGATTTTCAATAAGCTTAGGAAAGCTTATCTTGATGGCTTTTTTGGACAATAAGGCACCCTTATACTCTTTGGAGTATAAGGAGTCTGATAAGCACAAAAAACAAGCAGCCACTTAACAAGAATAAGCACAAATTAAGCCCTAAAGTTACTGATTAAGCATCACACAGGTCTGATGAACAATTGCTGATATTTCATGCACAAATCTGAATTTTATGGCCTTATATCTTGGAAATAAGCTCACAAGCATGCATACAAGTAACACACAATGCTCAAATACCCTAAAATCTAGCAACCTACAAAGTTTGATAGCACAATATCTCAAAAACAGTCATTCACAAGCAGATTCTGATTTTGGCTATGTTTTACCCTTTTTAAGTATGCAAAAGTGTTTCAAAACCACTCAAACTGAAACCAAAGACCTTATAACACTCTAATATAACATAAGTGATGTTTCTAGACAAGTTTTAACATGCAATTTTATTACAACTGCCTGTTGATTTCTTGACCCAAACACCCCTTAAAAATCAGTAACACAAATTTGAACAAGCAAACCTAAACAACTCTACCCAAATCTGATTCAAAGCTATCTAAACATTCATGTAAACTCATAAGAACACAACTCAAACAACTTAAACACACAATCCAAGCAGATTCATACAAAATCACTTTAGGCTACAATTTTTCAGAAACTTAAAGAACTAAAAGGGAAATGAAAGCTACCTTGTTGGGCTTACTTCCAAGCCCAACAGTGGCTGCTAAGCCACCTCCTTACAAGCCCGGGCTTGTGCAGATCAAGTATGAGTTGATTGGCTTGAGTACAATAGGCAAAAAATGATGAGAATGGATTTTTGAGTGATCTTTTTTTCCTGCACACCACAACTAACAAACAGAGAAGAGACAGGCTACAAGTTATTCAATAAGCTTGGTTAAATAAGCTTATTGAACAGCTTATAGCAGTAAGCTTAAATATAAATTTCTGAAAATTTTTGAAAACAATTGAAAATTTAAAAACAAACTTTGAGAGTTGTAAACTGGATTCAAGAAGAACAAGCTTTAAATGTAAATGCTGGAAAAATAAATGGTTCACAGTTTCATGTAGGTTAAAAATACTTTCATTAATTTTTGAAAAATAAAGTTACATTCAAACTGGAACAAGAGCCTTCTCACAAGTTGAGAGGTCTCTTTATAGGGCTTATAGAACCCTCTAGAAATCAAAACCCTAAATGAGAAAATTCCTATCATACCCCTTGACGAATTTGAATTTTCAGTCAAGTTCTTGGTTAACATGTGATGGATCAGAGTACTTGAGGCCTCTTATTCGTTGGATTTGAGTGGAGGACAAGCAAACACATCTTGGCCTTTGGTTTGGTCAAGGAACTCCTGGCAAATTTTGTATCCATGTGAAAACCCGTGACTCTTAGCTGGTGGGGAGGGAACAAGGTTGTGTGAGGTCGCAATCTGGGTGGACCATTGTGTTTGGTGAGCTGGAAATGATAAAAACCCTATATTAATTTAGTCTTAAGTTTAATAAATAAGTGGATTGTAACTGGGTTTTGGCTAGGGTTTATGTGATGAAGGTGGGTTAAACAGGTTTGTTTAATTCCATTTGGGTGGGTTAAATGTTTAAAAACGTGTTTACCACCCTTTTTGTAAATAAACAAGTAATATTAAGAAGGGTTCAAAAAGGGGTTTGTGATAGGGTCAACAAAAGGTTATGGACTGGTTGGTTTAGCTAGTGGACTGGCAGAGATGACGTGTCAGTGTTTAAGTGGAGGGTGAAGTTATGTTGTCTGGCCCAATTGCCCCCCCAAGGTTCTTTCTTTATCCACTTTGTATAAATTAGCCAAAACTTCCATTTCCTTTGTTTTTTAACTTTCAGCACTTGTCATTTTTGGCACAATGTTTTTGTAAACTTGAAACAAGGACCATTTATGCAATATCTTCATTTTCCAAGGACTGATTTTGCCATATCTTCAAACTTCAAGGCTTTGACTTGTTGGTTGACTTCTTGGAGGACCATATTTGACAATTTAGATTTGATGAGGGACTAAATTTGCCAATTCTTCAAAGTTAAGGGTCCTTTTTGTAATTTTGACAAACTTTAGGGACCAAACTTGTAATTATGAAGATACAAGGGTATAAAGTGTCAATTCTTCAAACTTGGAGGACCAATCTTCAATATTCTTCAAATCTTCAAGGGTTTTCTTTGGAAAATTCCTCACTAGGGCTTGGTTCATCGTGCGGCTTTGTTTCCCGTGTTCGTTTTTGCGTGATTCTTGTGATCTTTTGTCATTTTCTCAATATCCGTACCTAAATTATACAAGCAACAAACACAAGCATATATTTGGGTATTTTGATGATATTTAATGCATTTTAAGTCCAAAAAGGACGATGAGACCATGTATAAAAGCCGTCTCATCAGTAAACCTCAAAAATACAAATTAAAACCTAAAAACTATTTTTTCTAAATTTAAAACTACTGTTTACTATTTTTTATTGACTTTCTAAATTAACAACTAAAAATAATCCTAGAAATTAATTAAATAATAGGAAAAATAATATTTTTAAACAGAAAAATCCTAACACTTATAAATATCCTAGGAAAATTGAAATAAGCCCAAAAAGCTTAATAAATAAGCTGGAAAAAATCAAATAAGCTACGGCTTATTAAAATGAGCCAAAACAAAAACGTGCTTAAATACTTAATGAAATGAAAGCTTAACGTAAAAAGGCATCTAGATCAATGGTAGAACACGTTACTCCTGAGCTGCAGGTCGCGTGTTCGAGCCCGTTGCGGGTGACCTTTTTGCAAAAATTTTCTTTTTTTTTTCTTTTTAAAACTTGATTCCAGTAACTTTTAACACATAAAAACTCAAACCAAATCAAAAACAAACAAAGATTAAGCAATTTATGAGCTAAAACGTGCCCAGATTGGCACTTGTTTCTGATGAACAAGTGAAGGGTTCTTCACTTGTGCAAGAACCAAGAGTAGCTTGGCTTTGATGATTGTTTGGTGGTGTATTCTTGGAACAAAGGCACCCCTTCACTCTTTCTGAGTGAAGGGAGTCACAACAAGCAGAAATCAAACAACATTTAGCCCAAAGACTTCACAAAATTGCACACCAATGCATATGCAAGTTGCTGTGATATTTGTTAAGGTCTGGTGGCTTATAGAGCTAATTACTTGCACAAAAACCAACTTCAATTGCCCAAATTTGGCATACACAATCACAAACTGATGCACAAACAACTTCAAACTCTAAATCACCCTAACACTTAACAGAATACAAAAGCTTAGAGCAAATTAAGAACAAAACAAGCAGAAAAATGCCATTGCAGATTTAGCTATGCTATTTTCTCTTTTAAACACCCAACTTAGCTCAAACTTGCACCAATCCAAGCACACAACTACTAATCAACCTAAACAACCCTAATTAACAATTCTAACCCGTTTTAATTACCAAAATCTATCAAAATCTTCAACTAAATCCCATATCCAAACAGTCCTTTAAGTAACTTTTTATGAAATTTCTCAAATCAAAACACTCTAAAACCTATTCAAACTGATCAAAATAGCATCTAACATGCATAACACCATAAAACAACTCTAATCAAACAATTTAAACCTGCAAATAACACTTAGCATGCAAAATCACCACATCATACAATTTCTGAAATTTTAAAAAGGAAAAATGGAATTACCTTAGAACCTTACATCCAAGGTTCTTGTGGTTGCAATACCACCTCCAAATACACTGGGGTGTATGCTGAACTTAATCAACAGCAGCTCAAACAATCAAACCTGCAAAATCAAACAAGAACACAAAGAAAGTGTACTTTTCTGATTTTCTGAAACTTACAAACTTTTGAAATCCAAATACCTTTGAAACAAACACGTTTTAAAAGCAACTTATAAATCAGAAATCTTAGGGTGTTATTCCACTTTCACTTCCTAACAACCTCTAATTTCTGAAATTTATAAAATTCCTTCCAAACCTTTTTGAAAAACTTGAAACACACAAAGTTTTCACAATAAAAAAATGGAACTCAGTTTCTTAGCCTTTGACACAATACACAACTTTTTAACTCAATAAAAGGAATTATAATTGTAAAAACAAATACCAAACTTTATTAATTAAAAAGGGAATTACAAGGTTTTTGGCTAAAAACTGGAACAAAGGGGTATGAACAGGTTTCATCCTCCTTTTATACACTTAAACAGAACATTCTAGGCCTAGGATTAAAAAATTAATAAACTTAAACCCTAATAGATGGATTCTCAAAAATGCCCTTGTCTTATTTGACGAATTCTGGTCAAAAGGTGATACATGTGATGCCAGTGGTGTTTGAATGGATTTGGGACGTTGGATGAGCCTTGGGGACCAAGGGGAGTGATCCTGGGTGTTGGTTTGGTCGGGCATTGGGTTTGGGTGAGTGAGACGTGAGCAGGGGAGGGGTCCACCTTCACATGGGGTTGTCCAGGGTCACGATTTGGGTGTGGGATGTGATGAGGGTGACCTCAATTGAGGATCTGGACAAGAATGGGGATTAACCCTTTGATTTGGGGTTGATTTGACCTGGGGTGGGGATTAGGGTTCTAATGGATTAAGGGACGTTTTTGATTTGTTTTGGGGATAAACAGGTTTTAAATTCTTGTTTTGGTGGGAAATAAATGGTTAAGTGGGTTTTTGACTTTAGTTGACTGAGATTAAGTTAATAAAACCGGATATGGATGTGGGTAGGGTCGGTTTTGTGGGTGGGTGGTGGGTAAATGGGTGGGGTTTGTGACGTGTCATGAGCTGGTTGGTGGATTTAATTGGTGTGGGTTTTGGTTTGTGGCAGAATTGGTCCCCAAGTTATCCATTTTCTTTCACTTTGTAATAAATCCCATCAGTGCTTGTTTTGCCTTTGTCAACTTTTGACAACTTGTCAAAAGTGGCACAAAACCTTTAAAAACTTTATCCAAGGGCTCCTTTTGTATTTTCTTCATTTTCCAAGGGCTGATCTTGTATAATCTTCAAACATTAAGGACCATACTTGTACATTTGATATGTGGAGGGTCAAATGTGACAAGTTCTTCAAAGATGAGGGACTAAATTTGCCAATCTTCAATTCTTCAAGGGTCATTTTGCAAATTTCCAAACTTGGGCTTGGTTCATTGTGCGACTTCGTTTCCCGTGTTCGTTTTTGATTGATTCTTGTGATCTTTTGCCAATTCCTCAATATCCGTACCTAAAAATACACAAGTAACAAACACGAGCATATATTTGGTCCATTTTATGATATTTTATGCATTTTAAGCCTGATTTGGACGATGAGACCATGTATAAAAGCAGTCTCATCAACCGGCAGCGGCGCCATTTGAAATGTGTATAGTTGAAGTTCGTTTTCTCAGTTCTTAACAAATTGAAAGTCCTAACAAGATCGAGTTTTTAATTGTTTTTGGTTGGTAAGGTATTTGGATATTCTATATCTAATTCAAACAAATCCTTGCTAAAATGAAAAATAAAGTCTACTTATACGTAAAACAAAGTGCACAAACCAAGTATTTATTCAATTAAAATGCACAAATGTAAATTCTACAAAATTTAAAGGACTGAAATTGTAAATTCTATGAAACTTAAATGCCAAAAATATAAATTCTAAAAGTCTAGGGACTATTTATGCAAAAACAGTTAACCAAATGGACTAAATGTGAAAATATATCTAACAAAGTAACTAACTTTTAACTAATTTGAAAACTGATTAACCAATTTTTAACAAACTTGAAAATAGAAGGACTTAAATTTTGCAAAACCTAATAAAGTGTGCAATTAGCCAGTAATGAAAACTTTTAAACAAACTAGGGACTTAAATGCAATTTCCAAAAGTTTTAAAACAAAAACAGTTTAAGGACTTTAATAAGCTCGTATAAGCTCGTTTCTTGACCAATTAAGCTCAAACAAGTTTCAAAACATTTAAAATTCTATTTTAGCTAGGCTTGAAAAAGGAAATAAGCTGAAACTCACTAAAACTCTAATAAGCAATTCCTAATAAGTTCAAAATAAGCTATCTAATAAGCTAAACATTCACAACTTGATTTTATTGAAGAAACTTGTTAATCAGCTCACAAGAAGAATGGGAAATCTTGTTTCAAAGAAAATGATCCATTAATAAGCTCAGAAAATGAAAATAAGCTTAAACGAGCTTATGTTGACTTTTGTTGACCAAAAATCCAAAAATCTGAAAACTTCAAATCTTAACCAGGAACACTTTTTAAAGTGATTTGTGAAAGAAAATGACTAAGTTTCTGAAGTGGATAAGCTGGAATGAGAAATCAGTTAAGCTATTTATCACAGGGAATTGAATTTGCTCAAAGGCTTAAACAAATGCTTATATCTAGCTTATTACTGGATACTGTATAATTTCCTGCTACACACTTAAACTACATATGTTGTGTGAGGGCTAGAAACAAATTTCAAGAAAATCCATCAAGTAACAAAGAAATGGCAATGGATTGAAAATCAAGACTTTTCTGAAAACTAGTTTATCAAAGCTGACCCAAACTTTTTATTATGCCATTTGCCTTTTTGACTAAAGACTTGACCTGAAACTTTGTAAACTAGTTTACCTTGACCTATTAAATGAATAAGGACTAGAATTAACCAACTACAATTACTTGAACACTAATGATTACTTACTCCCAAACACAAGTTTAACTGAAATTTCAAAACTTTTGTAAAGGAAAGTTGAGTTAAAAACCACAATGATCTAAGACAGATATCAAACTAAGTGTAATGACTGAAATGTAATGCATAAGAACCAATTTTAAGCTATGAAACAGTTTTATACTCTAAATGGACTATTAAGCTAATATGACTGATATTAAGCAACTAGGAATGAAAATTAAGCTAGTGATTAAGTTCTAGACTGCAAATAAGCTACTCAAACCTCAACATCTACTAAGTAACACACTTGATCATACATTTCAACAAGATTACACTAGGAATTTAGCATGCCTCCAACATTTGAGTGGAACAAAAATGCAGATAACAAACACCTTTTAGCTAAGGCCTCCTTTGGGGAGTAGAGTAGCGCTGAGCTATCTAGCTAGTGCTAAACCACCACCTTAGCACTAGTGACTACTAATCAACAACTAATCAACCCTTAAACGCCATTAATGATCAGAAAACCTTCAATGCTTGAAAATGGATGATTAGAACTAAGAACTCAGCTACAGGATGAACTCAACAGCAACAATCGTCAACAAGCTTCTAATGATCACTCATGATCGTTAGAAACAAAGCAATAACAATGGAGAATGAACAGTAGGTAAGCAATGAAAGAATTGGAGGGAAATTTGAATTTTATTGATAATGAGTGAAAAGTGGTTACAAAGTTTGTTATAACTACCTAACGGACTCTCAAAAGGTTATCAAGCTTTTGAGAGTTGTTAACTACAACTGCTAACAAAATTGAGAGAGAGAATTAAAATCTAGTGTGTGTGTTTTCACACTAGCTAACTATGAACAAATGAGAGACTTATACCCTATTTATAGAATGGAAAAGTAAAGTTGTTAGGGAGAGTGACGTGTCCAGACCAATCATTGGGCTCCACGTGTCAAAATTCTGCTAATTGATATTTGCAGGTGAAGAACTCAATTGAGGATTTTTGATTGAGTTGTTATCAGCTTAATTGAGTTGTTGGGATGAATTCGTCTCTTGATTTTGATCAACTTTGATGTTTATAACTCTTTCTGAAATGCACTCTAGCTCAATCCCGTTTCTGGCAATTCTTGTTTGAAGAAGATGACAGGTGTCCAGTTATGGTTGGTTAAGAAGTAATCACACGGATCATTATCCAAAATGGATATAAGTGATTATTGCATGGCAGAATTCTATTGGCTAGAAATGAGAAAGTGGAAGCACTGTTGGGATCTGCTTATTAAATGCTGGCGGCTGATAGTGGCTTAGGTGGCAATCCAAGTGGTAAGTTTCCTTGATTCTCATTGGTCCTTGCCTTTAAACACGGATTGAGCACACAAATCTTTCCAAAATTGGTAGAAATAGTCCTTGTACTTGGCAGTTTGATATTTTGAGCTAGAATCTTCATTTCTTTGACACTTTCAGTCCTTCCACTTACATTTTTGAACATTTAAGCCCTTCGACTTGATAGTTAAACAGGTTTGACTTTAATCTTGACTTTGACAAATGTTCACTTTTGGTCCTTCAACTTTTGGCAGATTGTCAAGATAGGTCCTTTGTCTTCAAAGTCTTGTCACTCTTGATCCTTCTTTGTCTTTTTCATCAACTTAAGCTTGATTTTCTTCTTGTTTGCTTGAAATTGTATCCTTCTTATCTATTTGATCACACACAAAGAACATACCACATAATACTGCTTTTATAGCACAAAAGTTAGGTATTTGCTATGTGTTTTAGGGTGTTTTGTTGATTAATTGATATGAGTTTTTGCTCATATCAAACGTGAAGGTGAACGTAAATGTACACGTGATCGTGAACATGAACGTGAGCGTGATTCGCGAACGTGAATTTCTACCTGACATGATTGTTGATGGAATACCTTGAAATCGTACGATCTATTGCTGAATTTCCTGCAGATCTGCTACTCCGTAATCCTTTCGGATGAAAGAAAACGTGTAGGCTGGATTAATTGGTCGGCAATGACTTAGATAGTATCAGACTTTTTCTGAGTCTGTGGTAATTGATAACAACTTTCATGGAATATCGTCTCATTTCTGTTTAGAATTGCTAATGGTTGTAATAACTCACTAGCATGTCGGTGTTCTATCTTGAACCTGCTGGCATGTCAGGCATCAAGATATGAACATAGCGGCATCAATATGTTATACTGCTTCTATCAAAATTCTGCCTGGGATTATGGTACGTTCTGGTGGAATCCGGGTAAATAGTTATGAAAATTACAAGTCTCGGTAATTTAGACCTCTCGGTAATAGTGAGAATTATCAACAATTTTATGTGGTAGTGGTCAACTAAATTCTATAAAACTTCGTACTTTAGTCACCGACGTCGGTCTTGACCATCTGGTGATGGCCTTCACCTTCACAGGATTGTCTGAAATTTCTTTCTACTGAAATAGGGTGGCTCAGAAATGCCACCTTGTTCAACTGGAACTCACATCTGGGAAGCTGCTTATATAATTTTCTCCTATCGGAGGTTCTATACAACTGTGAGAAGATGATTCTCTTGTACCTCTCTACAATTTAGCAGATCAGCATGTTATCAATGAATATACTGACAATTTTGTCTAAGAAGTCATGAAAAAAATTATCCATTAATGTGTGCAACAATAGGGAGCTCGGAAGTATAAATCAAAATTTTCAGAGAGACTATAACGTGTGCAACAGTAGTCTGGAAAACATCATGTTCTTTCTCTCACCACTTCTGGTGGCATGGTCGTGAATTGTTCTGGAAAATATTTAAGACATCGTAGCAGGTCAGGTAAACCTTCTATTCGTGGAATGATCGTTTATGAATGGCGATCTTGTCAAATTTTCGGTGGTCGATACATGATCTCGTGTTACCGGCCTTCTTCCTGATAGACGGAAACGGTGCACTTCCTGGTGGTGCGCTAGGGCGAATAAAGCCTCGTTCCGGTAACTCTTGCAGCTAATGTTGCAACTCTTTTAACTCAGCTAAAACCCGACGATAAAGAGTTCCGAAAACAGGTTATGTCCTTGAGACAACCTCGATGTTAAGCTCTGTCTCATGGTTAGGAAGGAATTTTTGGAAAACCTTATGGAATTGAGTCTGGAAGTTCTGTAATAATATGCTGATCATGAATTTAAGGGACTTCAGGAGTGGATTTATAACTGGTAGCTACAAGTCTTCGTAGCTTTGGACTTATTAAGTCACGCGCTGGTAACACAGAAACAATTTGTATTGACATTTTTCTGACATGAAATATAATGAACATATCTAAGAGTTAGTAAGACGAATCTTGTATTCAACTAGAAGGAAAAGCCCTTATAAATATGGTGATACTGTGGAGTCTTTTCTGGCTGAGAGGTAAGTAACTACCTGAGTTAAGATAAAGCTGACATAGGAATACGTGAAGTCAACGTGGTGACTTATCACTCAATGTGTTCGTCTGTAACTTCATAGGATGAATACTGTGTGTCTAACCTGAATAATACTCCAGTAGTAGTGGCTGAATCTTTAATGGTTTGGTTTCTGCATGGCATGACGAGACAGGTATACCCCCTTGGAGGGTACCCTGAATTACTGAGGACCTGGTTTAACAGGCATATTGGAATTTTGAGTCTTGACTCGTGCCTTGAACAGATATTCGTATGACATGTATCATGACTGGTATCCTGACAAGTGTCTTCCGAACTGATACTTGAGACTTGTGTCTTAACTGATGTTTTGACATGTGTTTTGGTAGGTGGATACGAATAAGGTTGAAAATTTTTGGTAACTGCTAGGATTGGCGGACCGGTGAGACTGTTAACCATTGCATTACTGGTCACGTATGTTCCGGACTTCCGATGGTTACTAACTGATTAATTATTAGCACGGTGGTTGTCACTAATGTCTTATCTGTCAGTTCCATGATGGCAGTTATTATGACCGTGATTCATGTAATCTATATTGCTGAGTGGCCGGCTGGGTACCGGTTCTCACTCTTTTGAAAGAATAGTTGTGTGACGTGGGACATCTTAACTGAGAAAGTAAAGGCATGGAATGTGATAGTAGCGTCTGGTGGTTGAAGTATATTACTATTTGGGATTCAATATCTATAGTTTTCGTCCCCTGAAGAGTCTTCATAATATAAACAGCATCAACATCTTGTGGAATCTCCAAAGTATCAGTAGCATCAGCATTCGTGAGTTTTCGAGGTGTGAGCAGCATCAGTATCTGGTAAATTCTCCAACTTACGAGTAACATCAGCGTCTGTAGAATAACGAAAAGTAGAAACACGCCTGAGGCGACTAAGGACCGATTAACCATATCCATGGAGTAAGGTACATGGAGTACACTTGGACGACTGTATATGAAGTACACAATGAATACTGCACATGGAGCATATCTGAGACATTGTACGTGGAGTACACATGAGATAATGTACATGGCACTGATGGAAATTTTATGGGACGATCGATACTGGTGTCAATTATCTGACATGATCAAAAGAAATAAATTGATTTAAACGATAGTAAACTAAACTGAAACGAGTAATATGATAGGTTGGCAATTCCTACATAGACTTAATGCTGGTTGTATAGAGACTCAAAAGCATGATTAAACAGATTTTTCATCAATGGTCAGCACTAAGACATGGTTGATGAAGACCAAACATGATTTATCACGAAACAGAGTTTTACTGTAATTCTTCTAAATTTTAGCATGAAAGCATCATCACCTTGCTGAACATAATCCTCATAAGAAGATATGAAATTTTATCAGCATGAAAACGACATCCACGTGAGAGTATGAAAACTTGATTGTTACAACGAACATAACGGTATAGTCAACTGAGTTTTAATATCAACTAGTGTGGATGGCTATAGTTCAATCCACAAAATTCAAAGGAGAGAACATGTGACTAAGTATGAGCGATTGTGGTTCGATCCATACGTGTCAAAAAATTTGTGAGAACTGTCATGTGTAGAAATTTATAATCTGGGACTAAATATGGTTGGTTGTAATCCAAACCATACTTGTCAATTTTTTTAAATGTCATGATATGAGCAAGGGTGAACGTCTATGGTTCATTTTAGAAAACAATTTTCGATTGAAAGCATGAAAATTTGACCTGAGCAATGGTGAACATCTATGGGTTAGTTCACTTAATAACATTCGACTGAAAACATGAATCTGTCATGAGTAAGGGTAAATGCCTATGGGTCGGTTCATCAATGCAAAATCTGAACGGGCAAGGGTGAACGCCTATGGGTCGGTTCACCAAAACGAAAATTCGCAGAAAAGCACATAAGACAAAATATGGCCAATCCTATACCAACCTTTTACTTAGTCAAAAACTTTACGAAACTGACTGATAAATGAAGAAAACTGACTGATAAATGAATGAGAAACATGAAAGATAACAACGCCAAAATCTGAGAACTTCCTAGTGACGACCCACTCGTCACGGGTCAAGTTTTAGAGCCTACAGGTCGAACCTGGCTCTGATACCATAATTGTAACACCCCACTTAGATAAGTGAATCGTTACGTGTATTTATAGCGTGTCATCAAAGCATATAAGGTAAATATCCTAAAACATTAACTGACCATAAAGGAAATACCAGAGTCAAACATCCGTAATCCAAACATAAGCTCAAAAGATAAAAAATAAATACTGAAAGGAAGGACTAAACAATGTCTAAACAAGCAGATTAATATATGAAGTGCACTAAGTAAGGATTCTGGATAGATTCCATCCAAATTCACCTACCCTCAGAATCCTAAAAGCGTCCCAGTGTACTTGCCGTTAGAACATGAAAGGAACTACGGCTGAGCATAACGCTCAGTGAACGGATATAAAGCATGATAAGAATAACTGAAATGAAGGAGATAATAAAATACTGAAGCTATAAGACTGATAAGTAAAAGTAACAGAAGTAAACTGTATAAATCCTAAAAAGTCTTGTTTTTAATTAATAAAGTTGAAATATTATCTGTTAAATCTGAAAACATGCATTTATTGTATTTTAAGTGCCAAGAGCTTATATAGGTCATGTGCTGTAATAACGTCTGTATGAATACTTAGAGGGGTGACCTCATCATGCTGTAGAGGGGTGACCTCTAATTGATGTGCTAGGTGGAGGGATCAAGTCCAATGTGAAGGATGTAGAGCACACACCACATTCACCTGATAAGCTGTAAACTGATAACCTAGGATGCATCCATACGCCCCGCTGATAATATTGATAAATGGGCAAGCTGAAATAATGGGACTGATGTAGTGTTTTTACACACCTTTAGGAAAAGGAGGTAAAATAGTGGTAAGCGTTAAGTGTACGTTTAGGAGAACGTAAACACTTATGACCCTTAATGGGATCGTTCTCTCGAGGAGGCACGTGTGTTGTGTAATGAATTGATTTGATTGATTTGTTTTTGATTGTTAACAAGAAGAAAGAAGAGAAAATGACGAAGACGTAAAAAATAAAAAAAATGACAAAAACACTACTAGAAAATTACGACGTAGAAACGTAAAAGAACACAAAAATTAAAATTTTAACCTAAAAATTCCTAAAAATTACTAAAAATCCACAATAAAATTCTAAGAGTTTACAAAAAATCCAAACTTGCTAAAACCTTTTAATTAATTAAATAATGACTTTTTAATGCTAATTAAAGCCCTAAAAATCACTTTTAAATATTAAAAAGCCCTAAACAAGATTTAATAGTTTGTAAACCTCAAAAATGACCTAATTAAGCTAAAAACTATTTTTAAAAATTTTACAACCAAATTAAACTATTTTTAAACTCCTAAAAACTATTAAAATCTATTAAATCTTAATTTAATTCTAAAAATTAATTGAAAAGCCTTAAAATTAATTGGAAAGTGAAAAAGTTCCTAATTTAATGTCTAGAATCTAGGAAAAAATGAAAAAAGTTAAAAATAAAACTTTGAATTTTTCTTAATAAAATAATATTAAAATATTCCAAAAAATAAAAAGTTCCTAAATAAATTCTAAAAAATTCTCAAAAATCCTAAATATTCTAACTAAGAAGAAAATGCAAATTAAAGTTCCTAAAACCTTTTAATTAATTTTATAATAATTTTTAAAGTTTAATAAAAAACCTAAAATCAAATAAATTAAAAATTAAAGTTTTTGAAAACTTTTTGATATGTAAACCTCAAAAATATAAATTAAAACTTAAAAACTATTTTTTGGATTTTTTAATTACTGTTTACTATTTTTAATACACTTTCTAAATTTAAACCTAAAAATAATCCTAATAAATAATTAAATAAAAGGAAAAATAATATTTTGTGCCAGAAAAATCACTCACCTCACATTAGTCCTAGGAAAAATCAAATAAGCTGAAAACACTTAATGAATAAGCTGGAATAGCTCAAAGAAGCTACGGCTTATTAAATAAGCTCAAACTCAAAATGACCTTAAGTTATATTCAAATGCACCCTTGGTCAGTAAAAGACCCAAGGGCGCAGTGGTAGAGTGTGTGTGGTGTGAGTGTGATGACGAGGGTTCGAGGCTTTGAAACCCCTTTTTGCTCTTTTATTTTTTTTCTTCTTTTTAAACTCTCACAAACAACCTGTTAACCTTTCTTGCTTACAAACACAAACCAAATTCACCCTTTTTACAAGATTTAGCTAGATTAATATCAAAACGTGCCCAGGTCAATTTTTAGAAAACACAAGCAGGTTCTTGTGTTTCTTCACTTGTGATAAAAATCCAAGAGGGGCTTGGATTATGCTTATTGGTGGATGTTTTTGGATGACAAAGGCACCCCTACACTCTTTGGAGTGTAGGGAGTCAAATGACACAGAAAGCAAGCAATCAACAACACCAAATCACACAAACAAAGTATACAATGGCATTTTCAAGTTGCTGAGGTAAAGTATGGGGTCTGTGGGTACTCTATGCTAACAACTTGGCCAATAATGACTTTCCTAGGCTCAAAATTTGTACACAAACTCACTAACTAGCATGCAAACAAACAAAAATCCTTCCTAAGCCCAGATCCTAGCAGATTACAAGATTCAAGCTCAAATTTCAAAGAAATAAGCAAAAAAATGACAAGGCAATTTTTATCTAACTTATTTCACTTTTGAGCATGCAACTTGCTACAAACCTACACTAAACTGATAACAAAGCTAACACACACCTAATCCTACCCTTATGAAAGTATTTAAACCAGTTTCAAGCAATATTGTTGATATCTAACCCTGCTTAAACCTGAATCCAAACACACCTTTAAAACTTTTGAAAACGTTTAACAAACCTGTTGGATAGATTCACACGACTATATATGATATATAAATGAAGATGAAGATTAAACCAAAAAAAAGAAAGATTAGATTAGATGAAGGAAAAGAGAAAAACAAAAGATGTGAATTCCTAGTGAGAGAAACACAAACGTTTCTCTCTCTACAAAACAAATGAAATGGAAGACACACACACAAATGAGGCTTAGGAGGCCTTTTATACTAAGTAGTAAGTGTTTAGGAGGCCTTCCTCATTTGTGTGTTCGGGACTAAATCTCGTTACATAAACATTAATAACTAAGAACTCTCGACACCTTTGAATAGTATTTTTCACGAGCTTCGCAACGGTATATTATATGACCATCACTTTAAATACGGCTAACAATCTCCCCCTAAGGGGTGGTCATGTAATATGTGACTTCACTTCGTTGGTGTTGCAGACTTTGAAGCTTGTTGCCTTGAGAGTTCTTTCATAGTTCCTTTCATGACTTGTGATCTTGGATCTTTGATCTTTGCCTTGACTTGATCTTGTAACTTTTCCAGCTTGTGTTCTTGTGTCTTTACCCACATACTCATGTTTTTAGTTGACATGAAAGCTTGTTAACAATCTCCCTTGATCATCAGAGTAGCGGAAGTATTTGTCTTTAGATGTTCTTGAGCTTTCTTCAATAATCCTGAATATGTGGCCTTGAATTGCGACTCTTGAGATAACGCCACCGTTTGCATTTCACCGGTTTCCCGTTATACAGTACGAATACTGTACCTGTGATCAGGTAAGTTCAAAGAACTTCCTTGATAGGATTTCCAGCTGTGGTAGCCGTTCTCAATACTTGAATATATCGAAAGATAATTCAAAGTAAGGAGTGAATCATGCAGTTCCATTCTGCTGATTAGGTCGTCAATTCACTTTCCTGGAACAAGTCTGAATCAATTAAGAATCAAACCATCGTTGCTTTCCAGTTGACACAAGTTTGATTCATATAGAATCGCACAAGTTACCTACCGCAGTGCTGTTTGATGATGACACTGGAAGGATTTCCATTCGTCACTGTAAATACTGAAAAGTATTACTCTGAATGTTCTGGCAAGATCATAAAGATATTGCGTCGAGACCTGGAACGAGTTTGAATCAATTAAGAATCAAACCACTGTTGCTTTCCAGTTAACATATGTTTAATTCAAGTGAATCTTACATATGACCTACCGCAGTGCTGTTTGATGTTAACACTGGAAGGATTTCCATTCATCACTGTGAATACTAAAGAGTATCACTCTGAATGTTCTAGCAATACCACAAGGATAGAGCGTAGGACTCTGTAAATCATCGCTTGTGTTCTAATGATGAACAACAATTGATCTATGGAATAAGTGTCCTAATGAGATTTTTTGATGAATCTCGTTGGCTCTAGACTCTATGAGTGCACGTTTATTTGGTGATCGGAGGCTGGAGCAGACTGCCACCTATTCAATATCTACTATCTCGGAGTGAGAAAGTTGATAGAAATGAGTTGAACTCCGTGACAATAAAACAAACTTCTTTTGAGAGAAGCTTGAGTAGGCTGGGAAGGGTTGTGCATTGCATCACTGGGTCCATGATGCTTTGTCTTCAGTATCAGAAATCATCAAAGTGATTCTGATAATAGATGTATTGACCCGGTTTCTGCCTAAGTTGTATGGAGGGCTTTTTTCTTTACACCCTTTATCCTTACATTTCTTTTTCATTCTTCAACCCCTTCAATGCTTACCAAGACGTCATAACTAGCACCTTGTTGTGATTGTTCCAGTGCTAGCTTAAGTCATTAGTCCTATTCCCGTACACTCAACTACTCCATCTTTCCTAAGGACTTCTAAGTTCTAATGGATTGTCCCTGGGAAGATCCCTCCGGTTCTGGTTGGATCATAGGACGAATACCTAACCACCTTTTGACACCAATACCATCGTGAATTTATGTGTTGAAGGGTATAGATATCGTAACCAGAAAAATCATTTGAAAATGCAGTCAAGGTGTTGAAGAAATCAATGTTTACACCTTGAAAGTTTTCTATATCACCAAAAACGCTCCCCCTACATATGTGCATCATAAAGGAGAAATTTTTTCACATATTAGGAAGAGAAAGCACTTATATCAAAGACCTTATTCAAGATAACACATTTTAATCACTATTCTCCCCCTCAAAAATTGCATGAAATTGAAATTTTTGTGAAACTAGTGATGAAACATGGAGAGAATAATGTGTCATGAAACTTTGGAACAAATGTTTATACAAACATTATACTCCCCCTCGAAAAGAGATTGTATTTAAATAGGGGAGTATATGAGCACATTGTTTTGAAATACTTTGAAAAATTATGCTCAAAAGTCCGAGAAAAATTGTGTTCATGAGCTTAAAACTTTGAATGTTTCGATATAAGCTCATGACCGAGAAAAATGAATTTCTCGTTGTTGAGGATAAGTCAAAGACTTTCCTTTATTTAGGGACCGGGTTATAGTCTGACATGTGACTATAAGCCATTATGAGAAGAAAAATAGAAAAGACATGTTTTGAAAACATTTGAACTCTCATTCGAACTTTATGTACGTACCCGTGTCGTTATTGAACAACATTTCTAAGCACGTCCATATTATCGATGCTGAGAGACATGTCGGAGAAGAATATTTTTGGTATTTTTTTGAAAGGTTTTCTCATTTTTTTTATTTTGTTTTTATAGGTTTTATATTTTTGTATTTTGATTTTCTGATAGATATATACAAGGTTATTGCGAATGTGCAAGACGTTCAAGTTCATCAGGAGTGAAACTACGCATACCAAGTCGACGAACCAAGAATTCAAATCTGTCTTGAGAAAGAGCTTTGGTGAAGATGTCGGCTAGTTGGTAGTCCGTCTTGACAAAGAACAGTTCGATCGTTCCTTTTTCCACATGCTCCTTTATGAAATGGAATCGGACAGCTATGTGCTTGGTCTTGGAGTGTTGGACCGGGTTGCAGGATATGGCTATGGCTGATTGTGAATCACAGTAAATAGGGACTTTGTTAAAGTAAAAGCCATAATCCGTGAGTTGTGTTCTCATCCAAAGGACTTGAGCACTACACACGGATAGAGACACATATTCTGCTTCCGCGGTTGACAACGCCGTACAGTCTTGTTTCCTTGATGACCAGCTCACTAGCTTTTCGCCTAAGAATTGTGCTCCACCAGAAGTGCTCTTGAATGTACCATGACACCCTGCATGATCGGCATCTGAAAAACCCGTGAGATTAAAACCAGAATCCTTCGTATACCAGAGACCCATGTTAATGGTTCCCCGGAGATAACGAAAGATCCTTTTAACCTCCTTGAGGTGTTTCTCGGTTGGCTGAGCCTGGTACCGAGCACATAAACAAGTAGCATGCACAATGTCCGGTCTGCTTGAGGTTAAGTACATAAGGGACCCGATCATACTTCGGTATTTTGTAGCATCTACAAATGTCCCTTTCTTATCCAAATCAAGCTTGTGTTTAGTGTCCATTGGAGTACCAATAGGATCACAGTTATCCATACCAAATTTCGTTAGAATCTCAAGCACATACTTGGACTGATTTATGAAAATACCACGGGGGGATTGGTGAACTTGGAGACCAAGAAAGAACGTCATTTCCCCCATCATGGACATTTCGAATCGACTTTTCATAAGGTCGGCAAACAATATGGAATATTTTGGATTAGTAGAACCAAATATAATATCATCTACATAGACCTGAGCCACCAAGATGTCGTTGCCGTAGTGCTTGATAAACAACGTTGGATCAATGGTTCCTTTGCTGAAGTGATTTTGTAGAAGAAATGATGATAATTCGTCGTACCATGCCCTCGGTGCTTGTTTCAAACCATAAATTGCCTTTTTCAACTTGTAGACATCGCTTGGATGTTCGGTATTAATGAAACCTTCAGGTTGACATACATACACATCTTCTTTTAACGGCCCATGCAAGAAAGCCGTCTTCACGTCCATTTGATACACAGTGAACGATTTGTGTGCAGCATATGCCAAGAAAATCTTAATAGCTTCCATCCTAGCAACCGGGGCGAAGGATTCGGCGAAATCAATTCCCTCCTGCTGTTTATAACCTCTCACAACTAACCGAGTCTTGTTCCTAATGACCGTTTGCTCCTCATCCATCTTGTTTTTGAATAACCATTTCAGGGTAAGCGGATCGATATTGTCCGGTCGAGGTACTAACTCCCATACATCGAGTCGGATGAACTGATTGAGTTCTTCTTGCATAGACTCAATCCATGATGCATCGGTCATTGCTTCTTTCACACTTGCTGGTTCCATTGTGCTGACTGATAGTGCATAGATACACATATCACCATCGGTACGCAGCTGATTTCGTGTTGAGACCGGTCGTGAGAGATTGCCAATCACTTGCACCAAAGGATGATTCTTAGTCCATTTATGTTCATGTGGAAGTGTATGAGAAACTTGATGCGAGCTCGACGGATCCACATATGGTGCTGAAGGCTGAGTAGTGCTTGTGGAAGCCGCAAATGGATTAACAAACTCGTGTTCGTTGAGCATCGCATTGTTTGCATTTTCAGCAACTATTTCATTCTGAAGATGAACATGAGTAGGAATTTGCTGAGAATGTTGTTGAGTTGCGTCAGCAATCGGAGAAGTGGTTGGAATGTTTTGAGGTACTATGGTTGAGGTTGACGTAGATGGTGCAGAAGTAGATGCCGATGGTGTAGATGCAGTCGGAGGTTCTTGAACTACCGTAGCAGGTGCAGCCAGGGCATTTTGAGGAACACCAAATGACGAAGGACCCTCCATATATTCATCATAAATAGGCCCAAATAAAACTTCCAAGTCACGTTCCGAAGGTTGTAACGATGAGATTGCTGACGGCGCAAATTGAAGCGCGAGTCCTGAACTTACGAGTCCAGAAGTCTGACCTTGAAACTCGGGATGTGAACTCCTATGTTGAGAGGCCATACCCAAGAGTTCATCAAAGGTAACATTCATAGTCTCCATTACCTTTCTTGTCCTTCGATTATAAACCCTGTAAGCACAAGCAGTTGAAGAATAACCAATGAAAAAACCAATATCACCTTTAGGTTCAAGTTTACCGATATCTTCACGATCATTCTTCGGATAACATAATGCACCGAAGACATGTAAGAATGAAATATCCGGTTTTCTTCCATTAATGATCTCATAAGGTGTTTTGTTGAAACGGGTGTGAATAATGGAGCGGTTTTGAGTATAACATGCAGTTGCTATAGCGTCGGCCCAAAGGAATAACGGTGCACTAGAGGAGAGAAGCATCGTTCGAGCAGCTTCAACTAACGTACGATTCCTCCGTTCCACAACTCCATTCTGCTCTGGAGTTCTTACAGCCGAAGTTTGATGAGAAATCCCAACTTCGTCAAAATAAGCTTTCAATTTCTGATTTGTGAATTCTGTACCGTTATCCGTTCTCACAATAATGACAGGGGCTTGCAGTAGAACTGATGTTTTCTTCAAGAAGTTAATAATTACATCAGGGGTTTCATCTTTTGAAGCAAGAAAATGAACCCATGTGTAGCGAGAATAGTCATCCACAATGACAAGGACATACCGCTTTCCATTAATACTTTTGATTCTCATTGGGCCACACAAATCCATATGTAGGAGATGTAACCTATTCGTTGAGTTGGGAACAGGTTTGGGTTTGTGAGGCTTCTTCTTACTTTTACCTTGCTCACATGAAGGACAAAGATGGTCTTTTGTATATTTGAACTTTGGAAGACCGGTAACGAGATCATCTTTCGCGAGATGGGTGATGGCATCGAAATTGAGATGAGATAACCTTTGATGCCATAACCACGACTTTGTTGATGTGGCTCGGGCCATGAGACAAATTGGAGAAGCAGCAGACATTTGAAAAAGATCAATGGTGTAAAGGTTGGTGGTACGATTTCCTTTCAACAGATCAATTCCTTCAAGATCTCTTACAAAACATGTATGACTTCTGAAAGCGACCTCCAAGTCTGAATCACAAAATTGCCCAACCGAGAACAAGTTATGTCCCAAGCCATCAACAAAAGAGACTCTGGTGATGATTATATTTCCCCAATGAAGATCACCATAGCCTAGAATTGCTGCAACGTGATCATTTCCAAATCGAACAGTTCCCATGAAACGCCATACAAAGTTCTTGAGAAGGCTTCGATTCCCAGTCATATGTTTGGAACAGCCCGAGTCCACGCACCAGAGACAAATTTCAACAGCCTGCCAATGATAAGAGAAACAGATATTTTGGCAACCGATGAAATAGGTTCCTGTAGGGTTAGAAGATAATTAAGCCGTATCACATACCGACGTTTCACTGTCAGTATGAGATCTACTAGTGTCGATAATTTTGCCACTACAGTCAAAATTTCTACCAGTAGGCAACCATTTAGAGGTGAGTCTAGGGCTACTAGGCTTAGCAAGACTTTCTGTGGACCCTACATGCGTACTTTTTGGAACATACACCTTAGCCTTAGGAGTGCGTTGTTGTTCACTGACTGACAGCTTGTCAATTCGAGTGTAACCACCATAATTCAAACCATTCATAGTCAAACCACAAGCATCATGACTAAAAGTAAAGAAACATTTATTACATTTAGCACAAATAACTTCAGATTTTTCATTCCGAATAGCAAGCTTAAAGTCATTACATTCAGATGAATTAGGTTTCTGATTATGATTAAAAAGCGGTAAATTCCTAGGGTGTTCTTCTACTTCCACATTATTGATCTTGGGGCGACTACTTCTAGAGGCAAAAGGGACCCTATCATTCCTTGTATTGCTCGTAGGCTGTGGCCTTCTGCTCTTAGTGTAGTTGTTTATTCCTGTAGAAGAAGACACGCGTCTATTAGAATTAGCACTTTTTAGATCAATAACTTGTGGTTGAGTTATAGTGATCGGTTTTGTCCTAACGCTTGCTTTACGTTGTTTGCTAGGCACAGAGGGAGAACTAACACGAAACATTCCTGGGGCAATCACAGCAGTTTTCGTTCCAGCAACCTTGGGAAAAGGTGTCACAGCAATACGAGTGGGTCCCGAGGATGCTGGTTTCTGGATCATCGTATCCATAATCGAGCTAGGTTCAGAAGTCTTATCTTTTAACAAGGCCTTTAACTTACAGTTCTCACAGATTTTATCAATAAGTTTCTGATAGACAGACTTACTTTGTTCAACAGCCCGCTTATATGAAACAACAACAGATTCTAAATCTACAATCTTAGCCTTAAGCTTCTGAACATTACCACCACTAGCACTCTCTAACCCTGACGAGGCCAAATTTGTTTCTGAAACCCCTCCTAACTGAGCCTGCAACCTTATGATAGTTTGTTGCATTTCATTTTGAGCTTTTTCATACGAAATCTTGTCATATTTGCATTCATCACATTTTTTGACAAATTTATTCCAAAGATCGGTGAATTCTTTATCCTTTTTAATGACATAAGATTCCATTTTCTCTTTCATATGATCAAGCTCAGTTTGGAGGTTCTCATTATGCGACATAGAGGTACCTAACTCGACAGGGCTACTATCAATACAATCACGAGCTTTAGAGAGGCGTTCAAGATCGTTTTCCAAAACTTTGATTTTATCAAGAGATTCATCAGCTTCCTTCGTCAAAGATTTAAAGTCTTCAACAAAGTTTGCTAATTCTTTTAGAAAAGCGTTTTCCAAATTTCCTAACCGAGCATCAACTTGATTAATAATCGGATTAATATCGTTTTGAAGAATTTTCTGAACCTCAATCTGAACAGGTGATGTAAAATTACCTCCAGTTATTTTAGAATTAACAACACGTTTAAGGATGACAAAGTTATCTTTAAGCTCGTTTAGAAATCGGCGAGTGATACTCGGTTTAGGAGGGTCATCAGACAATTCCTCACTTGGTAGCAAAAGCATTTCAGTATTCGTTTTAGACCGAACAAAAACAGTTGGCGGGTTAACTTTCGGATAATAAACGGGTATCACTTCTTTATCAAGCTTTTGCATTCTTAAATGAGACTCTACAGCAAGTTCAGTAGTTACCTCGGAATCATGCACACTAGGAGGATCATGCTCATCAGACAATAGCACACTACCATTATATAAAGTTTCATTAGTGGCCTGAACTTTCTTAAGGTATCCTGGATTAGGAGGAAGAGGACAACCTAAAGCCATTTTGTATCGAGTGTAATTTATCTCATTCACTTTTGGTGCGAGCATGTTTATCGTCTGCATAGTTTGGCCACGTTTTACTAAAAGGTTGTCTAATTCTCTAATCCTTTCCTGCGCTTTGCAAAAATCCTCAAGAAGCCCATCTTCTCGAATTTTGAAATCATGTTTTAGCTGTTTTCTTTCTTCTTTTAAATCAGAAACTATAGATTTTTCAGTTGAAAGCTGTTTATTAAGAGAAGTGATTTCATCATTCAATTCGCTTATCTTTTTATCACTACTTAAGTGTAAGGCATTTAACTTCTTAGTGGTGCATTTTTCTTGATAAACCGATGTAGCATGAGCTTGTTCAAGTTCCTTGATTTTTTCATGATGAATCTTAAAACTTTTCTCCCGTTCCTTATATCCCACAAGCTCAGTGGTCAATTTGGCATTAGTTTCTCTAAACTTATTATTAACCACCGTAGCATGATCTACATCCTTAGCAAGCTTATCAAATAGAGATTTATAATACGCATGTGTCTCATCAGGAAGGGTTGTAGGCTGGGCAACTTGATCTACACTAAGGTCCACACTAGGCTCATTTGAAATAATATTACTAGTATTCGTTTGATCCTCGTGTGTCTCAATGTAGGGCTCAAGCATCTGAGTATACTCTTCCTCCTGATTAGACATATTATATATATCATTATCATCAAAACTTGGGTGTACCTCAGAGGGACCGTCTGCATCATAGACGGGAGCTCTGTCATCATGCATTCCTGAGGTTGATGCTTGCTGTAAGTTTGCCATCAAGATATAGTTGGCATTCACTTCTTCTTCCTCGTCATATTCTGCAGCAGAAGCCATAAGATCAAATTCCTCAGCTTGAAGTGGAATCCCTGCCTCTTCCTTTTGTGCTATGAGAAGCTGAGTCTGAAGATAAGCAGCATCCCTCTTCTTTTTGGCTGTGCAATCTCTAGCATAATGACCAAATCCCCTGCAGTTGTAGCACTGAACCTGACGATTGTTGTTTCCATTTCCCGTACCAGTATTCTCAGCCCTTGCAGCCACAATGTTTCCCATCTGGTTACCAACCGCTGGCACAACTATTAACCCATTCTGATTACCCGCATTCGGAACACCCGGATTTTGACCACGGTTTTGACCATACTGATTTCCTGTATTGCCAACGGTCTGCCCAGCATTCTGACCATATTGTTGAAACTGAGTCCCCGTGTTTCCAGCAACTACCAATTGGCGATCTTGATTCGCATTCATGAAAGGTTGAGCAATCTACCTATTTCTAGTGTTCGAGGAGATTCTCTGATTGTTGTTGGTGGGGTTAATGGTGAATTTGAATGCCTTTGCAAGAAGAGCAAGACCAGTATTAATAGCATGAGTAGGATCGGTAATGTCATCAAAACAGGCAATGGGTTGTTGTAAGTAATTCATAGCAGCAGGGTGTTGATATCCATAAGCGGTGAGTTGTTGTTGTTGTTGTTGTTGTGGCAAGAAGTTACTTGATGAGGGTTGATGGTAGGGTACCATGGGATATGACATAGATGATGGAGAGTTTGCCATAAAAGCCAATGGATCTTGTGTCTTGGCACGTCTTTCTGCCCTAACTTCGTTAGCTTCATCTTGATTCATCTTCAAATAGTCATACACTTGAGTGTAGTCCACGACATGAAGATCCTTAGTTTGATTGACAAGAGTGACATATCGTGACCATTCAGAAGGAAGATTATCAAGAAATTTGATGTTGGCAGCAATTTGTGCAGGTTCATGTTTGTTTCTTCGAAGATGGTTCATGAGGGTTGAAAACCGATGATAATAAGGTTCAATTTGTTCCCCTTCAGTAGACGTCAATTGCTCCCATTCACGAAGCAACTTAGTTTCTTTTTCTTGTAAACCGATTTCACTGCCCTTCATCATTTTCTGAATCCTAAGCCACATCTCGTGTGCGGTTTCACAACTATCGACAGCAGCATAAACATCTTCAGGAAGTCCCATAAGAATGACTTGAATTGCTTGATCATCAGCGTCGAGTTGTTTGGATTCAGCTTCAGTTAATTCTTCATCTGTTTGCTCATGACTTGAATCAGCTACTGGGTTAGCATTCGTAGGGTCCCCAGGCACAATAATTGTTCTTCTAACATACGGACCCTTTTGAATCGAGTTGACAATCAACTTTCCCAGAGGTTTACATTTTGCATAACGAAGGAGACGACTAGCCCATGTAGTGTAGTTCTCCTTGGTAAGCATGGGTGGACGATTCTCAGTACCCGCAGCATAGATATCTTGTTGAGACGTCATCGTAGAAGTCGTGTGAACAACAGGATCTCAATTCGTAGAAAGCGTGTGGTGATGTTGAAATTCCGAAACTTCCGATTTTTTTCTCAGTTCGACAATAAATTCCTCAGTCCGACAAAACGGTAAGCTGAAAAAATTGTGAATCGCCAAATTTTGAAATTGAGTTCGAGATAGCCAAAAACTAGTAGGGAAAAAATTTGATTCTACTTGACCTAAAAATTTTAACTCTTTTTTTTTTTTTTTTTTTTTTTTTTTTTTTGATCTTCGTGTAAACTATGTTCTGAGACTAGTCTAGATGGTGGCTAACACTAAAAATTACTCTAACAAAAAAATCCATCAGAATGTCCAACGATCGGAATGTCTCTCTATCGGAATGTCCCTCTATCGGAAAGTCCTTTGATCGGAATGTTGATCTGTCGCAATGTTGCTTGTATCGGAATGACTTTAGATTGGAATATGTTCAGATCGTAATATGTTCAGATCGGAATACTTCAGATCGGAATACTTCAGATCGGAATACTTCAGATCGGAATGCTGACAAAATTTAGGCAGAGTAACGTTTCAAGATTGCCTTAAATCCGTCGCAATCCAGATCGCAATAACGATCGGAATGTTCAGATCGGAAAAAGGGGCTATCGCAATACTGATCGCAAAGTAAAACCCTAGGGTTATTGCGATCGAAACCGTACTTACCTTTCCGAAATTCAAGCTGTCGCAATAAGGGACCTTGTTTTTCCAACTTTTTAGGCAACGATTTTAGCAACTTTGAGGCAACAAATTCGCAACTTTGAGGCAACAAATTCGCAACTTTGAGGCAACAAATTCGTGTTTTTGAGCAAACCAAAATACCCACAACACGAATACTTGGAATAACAAAGAAAACACGAAAAATTTTTGATCTTTAGTAAAAAAATCAAAAGAACGCACGGAATAAGCAAGAAACAAGGACAACACCAAAGAGCTATCCACGAATCCCTTGTCTCTGATACCACTTGTTGGATAGATTCACACGACTATATATGATATATAAATGAAGATGAAGATTAAATCAAAAAAAAGAAAGATTAGATTAGATGAAGGAAAAGAGAAAAACAAAAGATGTGAATTCCTAGTGAGAGAAACACAAACGTTTCTCTCTCTACAAAACAAATGAAATGGAAGACACACACACAAATGAGGCTTAGGAGGCCTTTTATACTAAGTAGTAAGTGTTTAGGAGGCCTTCCTCATTTGTGTGTTCGGGACTAAATCTCGTTACATAAACATTAATAACTAAGAACTCTCGACACCGTTGAATAGTATTTTTCACGAGCTTCGCAACGGTATATTATATGACCATCACTTTAAATACGGCTAACAAAACCAATTCCTTTCAAAACTACTCCAATCTGATTCTGTAAGCATCTAACATGCATATATCACACAATTAAGCAGTTTCAAACATCTAAACAAACAAATAACACCATATTCAAGCAAATCATCATAAACTACAATTTTTTAACTAGAAAAATTATAACAAGGGATCACCTTGTTGGTCTCACATCCAAGACCAACAGTGGTAGCAATACCACCTCCAATACACTCGGGTGTATGCAGAATCTTTAACAAATCAACTTCTCCAATCCTGTTTAAGAAAGAAAAATGACAAGAACAAGCAAAATATACATATTCTGTTTCCCTCTTTTTTTTTCTTTCTTAAAAATCTTTCTATAAATCTTCCAATGTTTAAAACCACTTAACAACACTGATTAATCCAGATGAAACAAACTTTGAAACAAATTCTTACCAAGAAATTACCAAATTTCAGAAACCTTCTTGAAAACTTTTTTGAAAATTTTAAAAACACAAACTTGAAGCAAAATGAATTCAGGAAAAACAAACTTTAAAACATGAATACTGGAAAGTAAAATGGATCTCAGTCATATGTAGGATAAAAACTTTTTCATTAATTCATAAAAGAAAATTTTTATATAAAACTGGAACATTGAACTATGAATCCTAAGCTGCCTTATATATTGGCTACAAGCTTCTAGAAAAAAAGAAAACCCTAAGCAATGAAGTTCCTCTTGTGCCCTTGGTCAAATCTTTGAAAATCGTCAAAAAGGAAGCCCATGTGACAGATGTTGATGTGAATGAATCTTGGCCCTTTGTTTTTGCTTGGAGAAGTTAACAATCGCCTTGGAACCGTAGATGAGCTGTGCCAACCTTGTCTTGTTGCTAAAACGAGTACAGAGAGCATGTGGGTGGGGCTGTATGGTGAGAGTGACATTGTTTGGGGAGTTGGGATTAGGTTAGGAGGCCCTTAATTGCATTTCTGGAAACTTATAGTGATTTCCCCTTTGATTTGGAGGTAAATGTGATTAGGGTTCTTGAAAGGGATTAGGGAATAATTTGGTGACGATGGTGAATAGGATTAGTTTCCCACGTATTTTATTATATATTAAACCGGTTTAAAAAAAAGTTAATAATAATAAAAAGATGTTGGTGGAATGCTGAGGTGGGGGGAGGTGATGATGTGTAGTGATTTAAGTGGTGGGGATGGTGATGTGGCGCCTGGTGGTTGGCTGGGACAAGTTTAGTTGTCTGGGCATAATAACCCCCCATCTATCTTCATTTCTTCATTTGTAGAAAACAGCTCATTTAACTAATTCCCTTTGTAAAATCTTTCAACAGCTTGTCACTTTTGGCACATGCATTTCCAAACTTTGTTTAAAGGGCTTTTTATGCATAAATTGCATTCTTCAAGGGCCAAATGTGTATATTCTTGAAACATAAGGGACCCCATTGTAATATTTGAGATTTTCAGGGGTATTAAGTGACAAGTCTTCAATAATTGAGGGACCATTCTTGCCAAATCTTCAAACTTCAAGGACTTGATGGGAAAATCTTGATTCGGGTCCGGTTCTTTGTGCGGCTTCGTTTCCCGTGTTCGTTTTTGATTGACTCTTGTGATCTTTTGTCATTTTCTCAATATCCGTACCTAAAATACACAAGCAACAAACACAAGCATATATTTGGGTATTTTGATGATATTTAATGTATTTTAAGCCCAATTTGGACGATGAGACTATGTATAAAAGCAGTCTCATCATTCCCCCATACTAAACCATTGCCGTGCCCTCACGCAATGCTAGAATAAAGTATCGTAGCATCTCCAAAATTCATTTTTATTCACTTTATTGGAATGATAAACTAGCTTCACTACTACTATTACTACTACTTGTGTTATAGACATAATGTATGATTTTCATCGCAAAATGGGACGTTTAGGTTCATAGAATAAGAACACGTGAATGCTTCGTTAGAAATAATTTCGTCGTCCTCGATTTTCACCTTAATTCCATGCCAAGCGTCCAACGAGATCATTGTCATTATAAGTTAGTAATGCTAACACTACTCATATGCCCTAATCACGTACTTATTCTCCCATTATTCCTAAGTTGTATCTCTTATATTTTATTTTGTCTTGAATGTTTCACGAGGATACATTGTTTGACTTATGCGATAATAGAGATTTAGGTCTAAAAATAGAGTCCTAACGGTGTAACCAAGACCATCAAATCAATAACCCTTCCTAATAGACAACGATGTTAAAAAATTAAGTTGACAAGAAGAATCGATAAACACGGTTTTATAACGGTTTTGAACATGAGACTTATTACCAAGACTTTTATACGCCCCCTAACGGAAGGGCCTTATTATCTTTGGTTTACCTCCATCTTTTATTCAACTTCGCCATGAAGCTTTTATTATGACTTCGGTCTTGCCTTGCCTTTTATTATCCGCCTCATCGGTGGTTTTATTAGCCAAAGACGTATATCCTCACGCTAAAGCGAATTTTGGATCTTTAAAGCTTCGAAGATTAAGGCTTGATTCACTTTTAATTTTGCATAGATTTTTCGGCCTTGTGGGGCTTCAAATTGTTTGCTAGATTTAGGTGAGCACTTGAAATCTTATTATTGGGTGAAGCTTTCGATTATTCGGGTGCCAATACTTCAAAACCGTGACGCTGGCGATACCTTAATGTCTTCCCAATTTAATTACACGGAAGCTACTAGAAAAGACTAGAAACCCAACAATCCTAACTAAACCGCTAAGTCAATATTTATTAAGCAAAAAATATTTACAAGCGAAGGGAGAATAAGCAAACAACGAGAACACATGAGTTTTTGAAAGAATACGAGTACTCTACGTTTAGCATAGTAACTTATAATTAACTCTATCATTTCTCGTCCTCATTTAAGAGACTTAGCCTAATGTGTAGTTAAGGAATCAAAGCTAAGTGCTCAACACGCACGGTCGAGTCAAAAATTACTCTTATTCTCGTCATCGGAAAACCTACATTCGTGTCTTCAAACACTTATAAACCATGAGAAAAAATTTAAAATTTGGCCATTTTTAGCCTTATTTTGCAACAAAACGATAAACAAAATGATAAACTTTGGAAAGCGTGAAGATTTGGCAAGGCAAGTATCTATTCACCCCCCCATACTAAAGTTAAACATTGTCCTCAATGTTTCGAGTCTAGGGGTGCAAACACCCCCATACTAGAGACGTAGTCGAATGCCTAATCTAGCATGGAAAGGGTGTAACCATTAAATTTAAAGCCGTTTATGAAGTGTGCTAAAAACCTATGGTTAGAACATCAAAGGATATATCATGGATATTGAGAAATGTCTCCAAAGCAAACGATCGAGTGCTCCCATAAAACGAATACGAGAGGCTCCAATCGTGAAGATCATGATCTAAAAACCACATATCACAAACAACCACGGAACAAAGGTTGGAAGGGAACAAATCCCCACACATAAGCTACATTAGACTAAGAAAGCGATAATATGTACATAGGATAAGCATGGGACTCCCCCACGAGGCACCTCGTTTTTGATTACCGAGTCATGAGCTCGACTCGATCCCCTCAATACTAATTATCATTGGGGAAGGTGACTTGGTCGAGGTAGTTCAAGGATGGAACTTCCCCGCCAAAGTAGTGCTTCAACCTATGTCCATTCACCTTGAAGTTAGGGCCATCATCTTGAGCGAGCTCGATGGTCCCATACGGAAATACTTGAGTCACGGTGAATGGACCGGACCAACGGGATTTCAATTTACCGGAAAATATTTTCAATCTTGAATTAAAAAGTAAAACTTGATCCCTAATGTTAAAAACCCGGTTTTTAATTTTTGAATCATGCAACTTTTTAGTTTTCTCTTTGTAAATCAATGAATTTTCATAAGCAATATCCCTTAATTCATCTAATTCATTTAATTGCATTTTCCGGTATTTTCCCGCGGTCTCCATGTCATCATTACAATGCTTTAGGGCCCAATAAGCCTTGTGTTCTAACTCGATAGGCAAATGACAATTCTTTCCATACACAAGCTTATAGGGAGTGCACCCAATGGGCGTCTTATGAGCGGTCCTAAAGGCCCATAAAGCATCGTCTAACTTATCCGACCAAGATTGTCGGTTTTCCCCCACGGATCTTTCCAAGATCCTCTTCAAAGCTCTGTTTGAAACCTCGACTTGCCCACTCGTTTGTGGGTGATAAGCCGTAGAAAGACGATGTGTAACCCCATATTTCCTTAAGACTCTTTCGAATTGGTCATTACAAAAATGGGTTCCACGATCGCTTATGATAGCACGAGGGGTTCCAAACCTAGCAAACAAACTTTTCAAGAACTTAACTACCACACGAGCATCATTGGTGGGCAAGGCCTTCGCCTCCACCCACTTAGAAAGGTAGTCAACCGCAACGAGAATGTACTTATTACCACGAGATGATGGGAACGGCCCCATAAAGTCTATGCCCCAAACGTCAAAGATCTCACACACTTGAATGATGTTTTGTGGCATTTCATCCTTTTGTGAGGTTTTTCCTTGTCGTTGGCATGAATCACAAGACTTCACAAGATCTTGTGCATCTCGGTAAATAGTAGGCCAAAAGAAGCCGGCATCAAACACCTTTTTAGCCGTGAGATTAGCACCGTGGTGACCACCCGTGGGTCCCTCATGGCAAGCTCTAAGGATATTAGAAGCTTCGGTGCCAAATACACAACGGCGGATGATTTGATCCGCACAAGTTCGAAACAAGTAAGGGTCGTTCCAAAAATAGAACTTGACATCACGAAAGAATTTTCGTTTTTCTTGAGTTGTCATACCCTTAATGATGAAGTTACCCGCATGTTAATTTGCAAAATCCGCAAACCATGGGGTAGAAGAATCAAGTTTGGAATTCACTACACCAAGTGTCTCGAGCGGAAATGTTTCGGTGATTTCCTTAGGCTCGTAAACACTTTGGTGAGGATCTTCCAAACGAGAGAGATGATCGGCCGCTAGATTCTCGGCTCCTTTTTTGTCAACGATTTTGTGATCAAATTCTTGAAGGAGGAGAATCCAACGAAGTAATCTCGGCTTTGCATCTTGTTTAGCCATGAGATACTTGATAGCCGAATGGTCCGTATACACTATGCATTTCGTCAAGACGAGGTAAGGTCGGAATTTCTCAAATGCATACACCACGGCAATGAACTCCTTTTCCGTTGTAGTGTATTTAAGTTGAGCCTCGGTCATCGTCTTGCTAGCATAGTGAATAGGCAAGAAGTGCTTATCATGACGTTGCCCCAAAACGGCCCCAATAGCGTAATCACTTGCATCACACATAAGTTCAAAGGGGAGGTTCCAATTTGGAGCAACAAGAATGGGAGCTTCGGTAAGTTTCCTCTTAAGGATCTCAAAGGCTCGTACACAGTCTTCGTCAAAGACAAAACGTGCTTCTTTTTCAAGAAGATGTGTAATGGGTCGAGAAATCTTCGAGAAATCCTTGATGAATCGTCGATAAAAGCCCGCGTGGCCTAGGAAACTCCTAACTCCCTTGACGGTTTTGGGATGAGGTAATTTGGCGATGACGTCTACCTTAGCTTGATCTACCTCAATCCCTGCTTTCGAGACCTTGTGCCCTAAGACGATTCCACTTTTAACCATAAAATGACATTTTTCCCAATTGAGCACAAGGTTGGTTTCCTCACAACGTTTTAACATTCTCTCAAGGTTCGACAAACACGAAGTAAAGGAATCACCAAACACGGAAAAGTCATCCATGAAGACTTCCATCGTCTTCTCGATCATATCATGAAAAATAGCCATCATGCATCGTTGAAAAGTTCCCGGTGCATTGCAAAGTCCGAATGGCATTCTACGATAAGCAAACGTTCCATATGGGCACGTAAACGTAGTTTTTTCTTGATCACGAGGGTCGATGGGAATTTGGAAGTAACCGGAAAAACCATCTAAAAAGCAATAGAAATCGTTTCCCGCAAGACGATCCAACATTTGGTCCATGAAGGGCAAGGGAAAATGGTCTTTTCGAGTGGCTTCATTCAACTTACGATAGTCAATGCACACTCTCCATCCGGTCACGAGTCTAGTGGGAATCAACTCGTTGGCATCGTTTGGCACAACGGTCATCCCTCCCTTTTTAGGGACACAATGAATAGGACTCACACAAGGGCTATCAGAAATAGGGTAAATCATTCCCGCGTCAAGGAGTTTAAGGACCTCCTTTTTGATGACGTCGTGAATTTTGGGGTTCACCCTCCTTTGACTTTGGATTGTTGGCTTGAAATCCTCCTCCATTAATATTTTGTGTGTACAAAATTTGGGATCGATTCCCTTAATGTCGGATAACTTCCACGCAATCGCCCCTTTGTGATCCTTAAGAACATCGACAAGTGCGGTTTTTTCATCATTCGAAAGTTCCTTCGCAATAATAACCGGCAACTTGTCGTCCTCCTCCAAATAGACATATTCAAGGTGAGGAGGTAAATCTTTCAACTCGAGAATAGGTGGTTCCTCAAGTGAAGATTTGGGCTCGATACTCATAACCTCCTCGGGTGGAGGAAATGGGAAATCGTTGAGAAAATCCTTGATAATCGAGAAGTCCTCATCGTTGTCGAGGTCTTCGTCACAAGTACGTGGAACATCGAATTCTTCCAACGTAAAACCACCACCTTCGAAAGGAGTGAAGGTTGGTGTCGAATTATCAAGAATTGGATCTAACATAGTGGGATTGCCACTAGTTTCTTCATCACCAAACCCTAAAACTTCTTGTGAAAATTCCTCGCAAACCACGTCAATCATATCAACGAGGTTTATGGTAGCAACGGAATAAACATGAGAAAGTTGAGAATTTTGAGTTGCGTTTATAACAAGTTCCTCGTCGTTGAAACGTAAGGTGATCTTTCTAGCATGAACATCAATTAAAGCCATAGACGTATCTAAAAACGAACGACCTAAAATAAGAGGAACTTGAGGATCCGTGGGGATGTCAACAACGATGAAGTCTACAGGATAGTAGAACTTTCCTACTTTCACAAAAACGTCTTCCGCCAAACCACATGCAAGAATCGTGGAATGGTCGGCCAACTCAATAGACATTCGTGAAGGAGTAAGATTAGGAAGATTGAGCGACTTGAAGATTGCAAGTGGCATCAAGTTAATGCTAGCACCAAGATCGGCCAAGGAATAGCATTCTTCCATATCTTGAATTGCACAAGGGATCAAAAATTTACCGGGATCACCGACTTTTTGAGGTATGCGATTAAGATAAACCGACGAACAACTAGACATTTGGTGTAATTTCTCCTTGTTGTTCAACATACTCTTAAAGTTAGCGGCAAATCGAGGCATCATGACCAAAGCATCGGCGAAACTCACATTAAAGTGCAAATCACGAAACATTTTCAACAAAAGGTCAAATTGGTAGTTGTCGCGCTCTTGTCGTTTCTCCTTCCTAAGCCTCGATGGGTAAGGCAAGGGTGGTGTGGGTTGGGGCATAGGCATAGCCTTTGGAATCTCGGGTTCCAATATGGGCGATGGGTCAACCGTAGGTGTGGCATGAGCGGTACTTTGTGGGATTGAAATATGCTCCTTTTCGACCACCACCTCGGGTTCTTCCTCAATTTCCTCCACCGTTGGAGTAATTGGTTGAGGAGTCGGTTCTTTAAGTGTCTTACCACTTCGTGTGGTAATCACTTTCATCTCTCCCTTCGGGTTTGAAACGGTGTTACTAGGTAAACTACCCGAAGTAGAGGCTTTGTTTCCCATTACGGCTTCTAAAATTGCATTAAGCTTAGCATCTTGACTATTAAACTTCAAATCTTGGCTAGCGGCTTTTTGGTCAATTCTTTGTTCAAGCCTAGCATGACTTTGCTCTATCTTGTTGTTTTGACCTCGAATTTGGTTAGCAAAATCATTTTTCAATTCATTTCTCATGGCTAGATTTTCCTTAATAAAATTAGCTAACTCCTTTGCGTTCTTAGCCGTGTCCCTAGCTTGAGTAGCCATTTGCTCTTGAATGTTTTCCAAAATCTTATCATTTGAAGTAGCGTAATTCAAAAAGTCCATTGGAAGTTCTTTAGTATTTTGAAGACCTTGACTCGTGTTTTGAAAATTACGATTTTGATTTTGATTTTGCAATTGGCTACTACTACTCCCTTGATTCCCATAGTTGTTATTACCCTTATAATTGTTCCTTTGATTGCTTTGGTAACCAACTTGATTGTTTCGATAATTGTTAGCATTTTGATTTGGTGAAAAACCCGGTGGAGTCAATTGATTAGTGCGAGGAACTTGATCGTTTTGGTTATAAGTTCCCGCGGCCGCGAAGGCACTCGAAGTGTTACCACCGTTGGTAATGCACTCGGAATAATCGTGAGCTCCACCACAATACATACAAGGAACCTCAACCGCTTTAATCGTAGCGGGAGCGGGTTGTTCACCAACTTTAAACTCAACTAACAAGCCTTTCACTATATCAAAAATTTTGTTTTCCAAATTAGCCTCGACTTGGCAAGCATCAACGGTGTGTGACAAACTAGGTGAAGATGAAGACGAAGCCTTACGAACACTCGACGTGCTACGAGGACTATACACCTTAGACCTATTCTCAATGATTAACAATGCTTCCTCGACCGTCTTACACAAAAAATTACCACCCGCGGCGGCATTAAGATAATCACGCTCATGATCGTTCAAGCCATTGTAAAACGTGTCTATTTGATGCAAGTCGGAAAAACCATGATGAGGACATTCGTGCAACATTTCCTTAAACCTATTCCAAGCCGTTGAAAAACTCTCATAATACTCTTGTGAAAACTTTAAAATCTCGTTTTTCAAGTGCGTAGTCTTAGAGGGCGGAAAAAATTGGTTCACGAATTTTGAAACGAGATCCTTCCACGTCAATATAGAATTGGGTGGCTCTTTCTCTAACCAAATTTTTGCGGGCCCCGCTAAGGAATACGGAAAAAGCATCATCTTAATCGATTCGTTTGAAACATCCTTAAACTTGCACGTGGCGGTGAGACGATTAAATTGGCGAATGTGGTTATGAGGGTTGTCCTTTTCGTCACCTCGAAACTTGTTGTTTTGAATCATTGACAACAAACACGTCTTAACCTCAAAATTCTCCGCAAGGATAGCGGGAATCACAATCGCTTCTCCATAACCCTCGGTGGGTGCTTGAAGCAACTCCATCATAGTTCGATTAGCCATGGGTGCTTCTTTCACTACAATGGGTTCGTCAATAGGAGAGTCCTCACTAGTAGGAGTGAGTGATTTGTTTCTTCGTTTACGAGCACGTCTTGCTTTAGAGCGAGTTTGCATAAACGTCACGTACAACGAGAAGGCGAGCAAAGAATATTCTTTTTGGTGTTTTTACTTTTTCAATTTTTTGTGGTTTTTGATTGTTTTTAACTTTTTTTTGGATTTTTGGAATGTATTAAGTAGATCAAAATCTACAAATCTCCTCCTTAATCAAATCTCTTGATTAAAGAAGCCTCAAGGAATGAAAACGATCACGTGAAGTGAACGCCTTCGATGACTTTAGAACGATGGTGGAACACCAAATCGTTCAAGAGGGTTTAATCAAATGAAACCAAGAAAATATATATGATACGTAAGTAATACTTTGGGCGGCAAAACCCTCGATTCACTCTCAAAATCAAATACGCACAAGCAAGCGGGGAAACGAGGCGGCGCGAAGCACTTAAGAGCCTTTTTCCTTAGGATATATTTTATAATATCCGCCTTATACCCACCTTATAGTTTGTATTATCAAAATTAAGCTTCACGAAAGTATTTATCTATTTTTGCCTTTTTCTTTGGTTTGAGATTCGAATACAATGATCGAGTGATGAAATCCCGAATCAAGGTTGTGATTGCTCACGTATTTGGAGTACTTGTAAATGTATTGTTCTACGTATACAATATAGTAATAGTATTCACAAAAAACGAAAAATCGATAATACGTATTAGTAGAGTGCTACTAATACAATTACTTTTATGGCTATATATAAAAACAACAATGGTTCAACCAAAACACAACACGCCTCCCCGGCAGCGGCGCCAAAATTTGATGTAGTGTTTTTACACACCTTTAGGAAAAGGAGGTAAAATAGTGGTAAGCGTTAAGTGTACGTTTAGGAGAACGTAAACACTTATGACCCTTAATGGGATCGTTCTCTCGAGGAGGCACGTGTGTTGTGTAATGAATTGATTTGATTGATTTGTTTTTGATTGTTAACAAGAAGAAAGAAGAGAAAATGACGAAGACGTAAAAAATAAAAAAAATGACAAAAACACTACTAGAAAATTACGACGTAGAAACGTAAAAGAACACAAAAATTAAAATTTTAACCTAAAAATTCCTAAAAATTACTAAAAATCCACAATAAAATTCTAAGAGTTTACAAAAAATCCAAACTTGCTAAAACCTTTTAATTAATTAAATAATGACTTTTTAATGCTAATTAAAGCCCTAAAAATCACTTTTAAATATTAAAAAGCCCTAAACAAGATTTAATAGTTTGTAAACCTCAAAAATGACCTAATTAAGCTAAAAACTATTTTTAAAAATTTTACAACCAAATTAAACTATTTTTAAACTCCTAAAAACTATTAAAATCTATTAAATCTTAAATTAATTCTAAAAACTAATTGAAAAGCCTAAAAATTAATTGGAAAGTGAAAAAGTTCCTAATTTAATGTCTAGAATCTAGGAAAAAATGAAAAAAGTTAGAAATAAAACTTTGAATTTTTCTTAATAAAATAATATTAAAATATTCCAAAAAATAAAAAGTTCCTAAATAAATTCTAAAAAATTCTCAAAAATCCTAAATATTCTAACTAAGAAGAAAATGAAAATTAAAGTTCCTAAAACCTTTTAATTAATTTTATAATAATTTTTAAAGTTTAATAAAAAACCTAAAATCAAATAAAATTAAAAATTAAAGTTTTTGAAAACTTTTTGATATGTAAACCTCAAAAATATAAATTAAAACTTAAAAACTATTTTTTGGATTTTTTAATTACAGTTTACTATTTTTAATACACTTTCTAAATTTAAACCTAAAAATAATCCTAATAAATAATTAAATAAAAGGAAAAATAATATTTTGTGCCAGAAAAATCACTCACCTCACATTAGTCCTAGGAAAAATCAAATAAGCTGAAAACACTTAATGAATAAGCTGGAATAGCTCAAAGAAGCTACGGCTTATTAAATAAGCTCAAACTCAAAATGACCTTAAGTTATATTCAAATGCACCCTTGGTCAGTAAAAGACCCAAGGGCGCAGTGGTAGAGTGTGTGTGGTGTGAGTGTGATGACGAGGATTCGAGGCTTTGAAACCCCTTTTTGCTCTTTTTTTTTTTTCTTCTTTTTAAACTCTCACAAACAACCTGTTAACCTTTCTTGCTTACAAACACAAACCAAATTCACCCTTTTTACAAGATTTAGCTAGATTAATATCAAAACGTGCCCATGTCAATTTTTAGAAAACACAAGCAGGTTCTTGTGTTTCTTCACTTGTGATAAAAATCCAAGAGGGGCTTGGATTATGCTTATTGGTGGATGTTTTTGGATGACAAAGGCACCCCTACACTCTTTGGAGTGTAGGGAGTCAAATGACACAGAAAGCAAGCAATCAACAACACCAAATCACACAAACAAAGTATACAATGGCATTTTCAAGTTGCTGAGGTAAAGTATGGGGTCTGTGGGTACTCTATGCTAACAACTTGGCCAATAATGACTTTCCTAGGCTCAAAATTTGTACACAAACTCACTAACTAGCATGCAAACAAACAAAAATCCTTCCTAAGCCCAGATCCTAGCAGATTACAAGGTTCAAGCTCAAATTTCAAAGAAATAAGCAAAAAAATGACAAGGCAATTTTTATCTAACTTATTTCACTTTTGAGCATGCAACTTGCTACAAACCTACACTAAACTGATAACAAAGCTAACACACACCTAATCCTACCCTTATGAAAGTATTTAAACCAGTTTCAAGCAATATTGTTGATATCTAACCCTGCTTAAACCTGAATCCAAACACACCTTTAAAACTTTTGAAAACGTTTAACAAACCAATTCCTTTCAAAACTACTCCAATCTGATTCTGTAAGCATCTAACATGCATATATCACACAATTAAGCAGTTTCAAACATCTAAACAAACAAATAACACCATATTCAAGCAAATCATCATAAACTACATTTTTTTAACTAGAAAAATTATAACAAGGGATCACCTTGTTGGTCTCACATCCAAGACCAACAGTGGTAGCAATACCACCTCCAATACACTCGGGTGTATGCAGAATCTTTAACAAATCAACTTCTCCAATCCTGTTTAAGAAAGAAAAATGACAAGAACAAGCAAAATATACATATTCTGTTTCCCTCTTTTTTTTTCTTTCTTAAAAATCTTTCTATAAATCTTCCAATGTTTAAAACCACTTAACAACACTGATTAATCCAGATGAAACAAACTTTGAAACAAATTCTTACCAAGAAATTACCAAATTTCAGAAACCTTCTTGAAAACTTTTTTGAAAATTTTAAAAACACAAACTTGAAGCAAAATGAATTCAGGAAAAACAAACTTTAAAACATGAATACTGGAAAGTAAAATGGATCTCAGTCATATGTAGGATAAAAACTTTTTCATTAATTCATAAAAGAAAAATTTTACATAAAACTGGAACATTGAACTATGAATCCTAAGCTGCCTTATATATTGGCTACAAGCTTCTAGAAAAAAAGAAAACCCTAAGCAATGAAGTTCCTCTTGTGCCCTTGGTCAAATCTTTGAAAATCGTCAAAAAGGAAGCCCATGTGACAGATGTTGATGTGAATGAATCTTGGCCCTTTGTTTTTGCTTGGAAAAGTTAACAATCGCCTTGGAACCGTAGATGAGCTGTGCCAACCTTGTCTTGTTGCTAAAACGAGTACAGAGAGCATGTGGGTGGGGCTGTATGGTGAGAGTGACATTGTTTGGGGAGTTGGGATTAGGTTAGGAGGCCCTTAATTGCATTTCTGGAAACTTATAGTGATTTCCCCTTTGATTTGGAGGTAAATGTGATTAGGGTTCTTGAAAGGGATTAGGGAATAATTTGGTGACGATGGTGAATAGGATTAGTTTCCCACGCATTTTATTATATATTAAACCGGTTTAAAAAAAAGTTAATAATAATAAAAAGATGTTGGTGGTATGCTGAGGTGGGGGGAGGTGATGATGTGTAGTGATTTAAGTGGTGGGGATGGTGATGTGGCGCCTGGTGGTTGGCTGGGACAAGTTTAGCTGTCTGGGCATAATAACCCCCCATCTATCTTCATTTCTTCATTTGTAGAAAACAGCTCATTTAACTTATTCCCTTTGTAAAATCTTTCAACAGCTTGTCACTTTTGGCACATGCATTTCCAAACTTTGTTTAAAGGGCTTTTTATGCATAAATTGCATTCTTCAAGGGCCAAATGTGTATATTCTTGAAACATAAGGGACCCCATTGTAATATTTGAGATTTTCAGGGGTATTAAGTGACAAGTCTTCAATAATTGAGGGACCATTCTTGCCAAATCTTCAAACTTCAAGGACTTGATGGGAAAATCATGATTCGGGTCCGGTTCTTTGTGCGGCTTCGTTTCCCGTGTTCGTTTTTTATTGATTCTTGTGATCTTTGTCATTTTCTCAATATCCGTACCTAAAATACACAAGCAACAAACACAAGCATATATTTGGGTATTTTGATGATATTTAATGTATTTTAAGCCCAATTTGGATGATGAGACTATGTATAAAAGCAGTCTCATCAGGGACGTTGCGAGAAGTCACTCCCCCGCAGAGGAGTCATGAAACCGGTGCCTCAAGTGTCATGGTTACGGTACCTCCGTAACTAGTACATAACTGGTCATGCTTGTATATAAAGCTCAGGCAAATTTAACTTAGTTATTAAGATGATTATTGATAAAACTTTTAACATAAACTGGGGAAAACATTTTGCTGCAGACGGGAAATCCTAATCATGCATAGAAAAGGAAGGCCTTATTGAAGGACGAAAAATCCATACGATCAATCAAAATGAAAGAGACAAATAATAGTAGAGAGATAAAAATATCCGTACCTTATACGACTCAGCTATAAGAATCTCCTCGATTTTCTAATAGCCCAAACTCAATTTCTTCATTAACGACTCTACATTAATTATCAACTAAAAATTATAAGTTATATCATATATCATATCCCTTTTATATATATCATATATCAAAAGAGAATTAGAATATTAAACTTGCGTCATAAATCATATCCCTTTTCTAATGTGCACTTAGTATTACAATTCCAATAGTCTTATATAGGAGATCTCCGAAGCTTAAATATTGTTAAATTAAATATAGGTGTTTAGTTCCATACCAAAATATGTAAACTTAATTTTAGAACATATTAAACATGTTTCGACTATCATTCTTCTAAAACCAACAGTTGAGGAAAAAATAGGAGTACTAGACATATGATGAGATTACTTAGAACAATATATTTAGGATAGTTTATAATTAAAACAGATTTAAAATTAGTCTACTAATAAGCATAGGTTATTTTGAAAAAAAAAGTTAAACTAGACTTGTTTACATTATTATAATTATAAGTTATAATAAGGGATTAACAAGTAGTATATTATATGTATCCTACGACATGCTTCTTCTACGTCATCCCTTTTAATTTACCATGCGTTATTTACTGATTTCATTTACTCGGATTTGTGGATACTATGATTTATGTTCAAAGGTTAGTAACTATGCTCATCTTGTCACTAACAGGTTTAAATTTCGCAAACATCATCGAAACTAAAATGCAATGTACACGGTAGCTAAACGTATGACCAAGGATATACTAACTCAGGAACTACCGTTCATAATCAAAACATAACAAAAGTACGTACCGCAACTCGAACGAACCTTGTACTCCCTTGAATGAATCACAAACAGTGATCGACTGAATCAAGACTTGCACGCTTCCACTTGAGCAACTAGCATGAATATATTCTGCTAGTAATAGGTTGAACTCGAACATGAACACAAACACCGATTCGAATATAAGGTTCCACACGAGATACGATGGAACCTACTACCCCGGTGAACATGAACAACCATTTTACCAATCGGGAACTATAACCATCCACAGGATCGAGGCCAAAACCACGACCCGCACATGTACATGTGTTGAAACCAAGTATGAACCACTAGGAGGAATTCATACCCGAACTCAGATTTGGACTCACTAGGTTTCATTTGCATCGGTTGTATTTATTTCTTTTGGTTTAGGGTTCCTGCGAATCTATATCATCATAAGGACTCTATACATGGACGTGATAAATAGGTTTCCGTAATAAGCGGACTTGGCGAATAAAGAGGACGCGTTTCATTTTGACCGAGTATTAGAAAAAAAACAACCAAATATTTTATTTTCTTTCAAAGATTTTTGTTAGTCAAAATCAATATCTTTAAGTAAATGAACGTAGCAGTTCAAATGAAATTTCATTTGTTATTCTAAAGAAAATAAACTAAGCTATTTTATTTATTGAGTATATTTTAAAATAGATAATAGTTATAAAAATGTCGGGTATTAATTTACGTAACGTTTAATTTAAATTTGTGACTGCGTGTACTTAATATTTCATGGATTTTAAAGCGGGTTTTATAGTATCTCAACAAGCTCTGATACCACTTGTTGATCCTAATGAATAGATCTTCAGTGTAAAACCCGCATAAAAATTCCAAGAATATTAAACGCATGAAACCCGATTAAATTAAAACATTAATACTAATGTACGACACGTGTCACGAACATTTAAATGAAAGAACTACGTATATTATTAATACACGATAAATATTTACGTATAATATTCAATACATGACGAGAAATAAACACGACAGTAAAACACGAAGACGTACAATAAATGTAATACACGAAAAACAGAACGAATTTGGTCTTTGGGTTGTGTGTAGTCGCGGCAAGAAAGAAAAGAGAAAGGGCTTTTGGCCCAACCCACTTAGTAAATTTACAAGTCAGGGAAAAGAGTTTACATTTCATTTATCACATTTGTTTTGGAAACACAAAACCCTAGCCACCTATGTGCTTTGGCCGCCGGCTTCACAAGAGGAAAAGGAGAAGAAATATTGGTTTTTTGATCTTGGATATTTACGGGGTTGTGTTCATGATCAAATCATTAGACCTTTCACGCATTGGTATCTTTTAAACTTTTAATCTTTTAATTATTTTCTTATGTCCATGAATAAAAACATATCATCATAAACATGATATTAAAAGATTAAAACAAGATCCGGGTTTGATTTTGGTTTGGTTTAGTGTCGGGTTCATGCAAACCGAGACCAAGCTTGGTCTCGGTGGTGTTAGTGTTTGGTCAGCCGCAACCCAAAACCCCAACAGTGGCGGTGCGTTTGGTTTCAGTGGAAACCGAGAGCCCTCCCATCTCTCGGTGGGTCTTTGATGAAAACAGTGGGAACCGGCCAAATCCGGTGGGAGTTCGAGCACAGCAGGGGAAACTACGGCCAGCAGTGGAAAGGCAGCAGCCGTTGGCTGCGTAGCCACTGCCAGCGACCAACTAATCGGCTGTGGTGCTTGGCTTGTTGGTGTCTCGGGTTTTGGGGGCTCGGGTACACTAAGTCTTTGGTTAAACCATTTTTTCTAGTTAATTAGTTAATTATTTTAATTTACATGTGGTATTAATTAATTAAATTAATCATGACACTTAGGTTAAATTTAATAAATGCAATAATACATGAAATTAACCTAAGTATTTTATGGACTGAATTAAATTAAAAACCATACTTTAATTTACTTATTTTTATAAGATAAAGTTTATTAATTAATCATGTCATATTATTAATTAATAAAACCATGCATTTATTATTAATTAAATAACCATTTAGCCTAAAGTATTTAAATTGATAAACTTTACTATTAAATCATCATGACTTATAAATTATGACTAATAAGCACTAACTTATATTTTGGACTTATTAATCAAGCTTATTTATATTTTCTAAAACTTACTAAATATGGAAACTTTCTATTTTTGGAAACGTACTATTTAAGGAAACTTTATATTTTTGGAAACATACTAAATATGGGAACTTTCTATTTTTGGAAACTTACTATTTATGGAAACCTGTTATTTTTAGAAAGTTACTTATTATGACACAATAAGTACGATAACACAAGAATACATGAAATATAATAATCAGAAACACATAAAAACATGAATAAATACAAGATAATACATGAAACAGTAATAACAAGACACGAACATATAAAACAAGTAATAGCACTCAGAACCAATAAAATATACAGTATCAAACGACTCATTCACGTCCCTTATTTATGTAGTATCTGGGAAGTCAGTGTAGATCATTCAGCTTTTGTTCTAGCTTCACTACTGGACATAAGGTACGGATATTCCGTCCTTCAATATGGACATTTCCTTTGTATGTATGATTAGGATTTTCCGTTTGCAGCCATTTGTTTTCCTCATTACTTTTATATTATTCAGCTTTATAGTGATACTTATGTTTATTTTAAAATGCCTGAGTTATATACATGCATGACCATGTCATCTAGTTACGGAGGTCCTGTAACCATAACACTTGAGGCACCGGTGTTATGACTCCTCTGCGAGGGAGTGATATCTCGTGGCGTCCCTTCAGTTTCAATTTGGCCATTATCAGTATTATCATGTGGAGCGTATGGGTGCATCCTAGTTTACAGCTTACAGTTATCAGGTGAATGTGGTGTGTGCTCTACATCCTTCACAAGGAGTTGATCCCTCCTACCCAGACCAGTATAATTAGAGGTTACCCCTCTAATGCATGATGAGGTCACCCCTCTATGTATTCATGCTAGTTGATACCTTCATGACCTATATGGGCTCTTGGCAAACTAAAATACAGTTTCAGATATAAACATAAGTTTTCAGAAATATAAACCAGTTTATAAACATGTTCCAGGTTTTCTAGGACATACATAGTTTTCCGCTGCATTTTACTTATCAGTCTTTCAGTTTCAGTATATGTTATCTGTTTCATTTCAGTACTTCTTATCATGCTTTTAAATCCGTTCACTGCGCGTTATGCGCAACCGTAGTTTCTTTTCATGTTCCAAACGGTAGGTACACATGGACGCTCTTAGGATTCTGAGAGTTTGTGCATTTGGATGGAAGCTATCCAGATTTATTACTTTATGCACTTCATACATTACTTTGCTTGTTTGGACATTACTTAGTCCTTCCTTCCAGTATTTACTTTTACATGCTGAGCTTATGTTTGGACTACCGATGTTTGATTCCAGTATCTCCTTTATGGTCAGTTAATGTTTTAAGACATTTACCTTGCATGCTTTGATGACACATCATAAATACACGTAATGGTCCACTTATCCAAGTGGGGTGTTACATTTATGGTCTCAGAGCCCAAGGTTTCGACCTATAGGCTCTAAAACTTACTTGTGACTAGTGGGTAGTCACCGGGAACTTCCTATATTTTGGCTTTGTTGTCTTCCATGTTTCTCTTGCATTCTATCAGTCAATTTCTTAAATTTTGACTAAGTAAAGGGTTGCTACAGGACTGGCGATACTTAGTCACATGTGATTTTCTATAAATTTTGTTTTGTGAACCGACCCATAGGCGTTCACCTTTACTCATTCAGATTTTGTGTTGTGACCCATAGGCGTTCACCCTTGCTCATGTCAAATTTCATGTTTTCAGTCAAATGTTGTTTTGTGAACCGACCCATAGGCGTTCACTTTTGCTCATGTCAATTTCGTCGGCTATGCCTTCATGAACTATTTCATGCATATTCCATGTTATTTATTTCCATGCTTCTATCAAGTTAATCATTTTTCCTCATAAAACTTTCATATGGCTCACAGATGCAACAATGAGGATATCGCTGTAGTTGTTCAAGCAGCTCTGCAAGCCATGCTCCCACAGATCCGAGATGAAATTCGGGTTGAATTCTAAAATGGACCACATCCTCAGAATCAGAATAATCCTCCTCCTCATCCACCAGTTACTCTAGCTACCTGGCTAGAAAGGTTCAACAAGCAGAAACCACGGTCATTTGAGCAAGCAATGATTCCCGCAGATGTAGAAAATTAGATTTCTCATATGGAGAAAATCTTTGAGGCTAGTGACTGCGTGGAAGCCTTCAAAGTCAGATTAGTTGTTTACAAGTTTGAGGGTGACGCCCTAGCTTGGTGGAGAGCATATAAGCTGACGAATGGAGGCGATGATTGGGTGCTCACGGCGACATGGACACAGTTCAAGACACTATTCTATGATTAGTTCTTTCGTCATGATGAGCAGGCGAGGCTGAAGAGAGAGTTTCACTCCATCCGTCAGAGGACGGGAGAAAATAGTACGAAATTTACGCAGCGCTACCTCAGGTTAGCTGGATTTCTAGGAGCAGCTAAAGGTACGACCGAAGAGCAGGCGATGCATTTTCGCTGGGCTCTTCACTCCAATACTGTTGATCGGCTACTAAGTGCCACACACACAAATGTGTCGTAAGTGGCACAGGCGACACGTAACTTTGAGATGCTCTACGAAAGGGATGAGTTCGAGAACTTGGAGCGACCTGAGAAGAGGTATACTTCATTCATCAGACATATGCATTTCAACACATGTCCTTACTTTTCATTATATAACATGCATTATCCAATTTTATCTTCAGACAGAAAGAAGGAGAACGATCACAGTCGGCTACTCAGCAGCATGGCTACAAAAATCACGGTCAGTTCTATGACCGTAACAGATCAGACAGGAGAGGCGGTAGTGACAACTACCGTGGTAACTCCAACTATTCTGGCAGTCACAGGTGCTTCTTTAAATTTCGCAATATTAAACTGTCATGTAACGTATATGCTAACCTTCAACGTGACAACAGAGATAACGGGCGGGACAATGACTACATAGGTTAGCAGCCCAATCGTTCAGCTTCATCTGGTATTATAACCTAAACCTTGTGTGTAGCCGTGTTTATGTTACAGTAATCATGTCTTACGCATATCTTCTGAATCAGGCTCTCAGCAGGCTAGAGCACCCACTAGAGGGTATACTCACCCGATTTGCACCACCTGCGGGTATAGGCACCCGGGACCATGTCGTCGTGCTACTGATGCCTGTTTCAAATGTAGGAAAACAGGGCATCAGATGAAAGACTACAGGAAGGGTGATATTGTTGGTACTTCAGGACATGCTGATTAGAAACCACCACCTACAACTCGCCGTGTGTCTACTGCCACGATGGATCTGTCAAACAAGTCATCAGGTACCATCACCGGAAATCTTATTTAAGTATGAATATGCTGCCTGTGTGTTATTTGATACGGGTGTGACTCATTCGGTCATATCCACTGCTTATGCTGCTAGTATTAGGAAAAACCATATGCCACTTGATAATGCCTTAAACACCATGCTACAATTGATCGCCATTCATATCAGATTATATTCAGCGATATTCAGGTCCCTGAATACATTCATCATGGTTTCCACCAGGAAATTTGTGAACATTTTTCTGCTTTACAAGCACGTGTTTTGTCCTTTCATGACTGCATAGATTGTCTAGATATCATTTATGACACGACTTTTGAAGTTATTTTATTCATAATCAGTCGATTAATTCAAAATTTTCCCAGATGTAATTCTAGAAGAATCTCCGAGTATAATTTCTATCCGCCAAGTGGAACTCAAAATCAAGCAGATTAGGGAGTAGAACCAGTTTCCAAGGCGCTTTATCTCATGGCTTCTTGTATGAAGTTCATTCGTTCAAGTGTATCACCATTCATAACCATTATCCTCCTCCACGCATTCACAACGTGTCCGGTCGACTACAGGGTGCCAAACACTTTTACAAGATCGGTTTCTGATCATGCTGCCAACAGGGGCGAGTGAAAAGCAGGACATGTCCATGACTGATATTCGTACACGATTTGGTCATGCTAAATTCACGATTTTATTTTGGATTTCTCGAATGCTCCAACAGCAGTTATAAAATTTATGAACGGAGTTCCACGAACTCGCAGACAAATTTATTAATTGTTTCATTGATAATTCATGCTTCTCTCTAAGCTTAGAGAAGAGCACGAAGAGCATATTCATTTTATGTTATAGTTCTACGACGGAAGAAACTGAACCCTGGAAATTTTCAATACGAATTTTGGTAACTTCAGTGACACGCTGAATCACATTATTCTCACAGCTAGTTTTACCATACCTAAGCTTACTCGTAAAGGGGAAAATCATGCACTATATTATGTGTTCCAGAGGATCCTACGCTAAAAGAGGTCTAACTTACAAAGACTCATAGTCCTCCGATTTCTATATATCCAGTTTCTATAAATGTATCATGATCTCAAACCACATCTTGGTAGAGCATCATGAAACAAGATACATTTATGTTCATATCTTAGTACCTGACATACTAGCAGGTTAAGATAGAATGCCAACATGCTAGTAGTTCATTTCACCAGCATAAATTTTCAAACAGAAATGGGACAAGATTCCCATGGATTTTGTTACCAGACTACTGCAGGCTCAATAGAAGCATAATGATATATGTGTTGTTTTCAACCATTTGACCAAGTCTACATATCCCTTTCATCCGCAAGGATTTCCCAGCTATCTGATTATCAGACATTTTTCCTGCCAAAGATCGTACGATCACATGGCACTCCTTCAGATATCAGATTAGATAAAGTTTCATGTTCGCGTTAATTAATTAAATTCACGTCCTGGTTCAAGTGTACAATTTGCTTCTCACATTCACGTTCGTGACATTGTTTACGCTATGATCATATTCTATCTTACGATTTATGTTTCATGATATGAGCAAAAACTCATATCAATTAATCAACAAATCACCCTAAACACAAGGAAAATACCTAACTTTTGTGCTATAAAGCGGAATTATGTGGTATGTTTTGTGTTTGTGATAAATAGGTAAGAAGGATACATTTTCATGCAAACAAGAAGAAATCAAGCTTATTTGGATGAAAAAGACAAAGAAGGATCAAAGATGACAAGACTTTGAAGATAAGGGACCTATCTTGACAACACTCCAAACTTGAAGGACTCAAAATGTAAATTTGCCAAAGTTAAGATAAAAGTCAAACATGGTCAACTCTTCAGTCAACCAAGTAGAAGGGTCAAACCTAACAAGAATGCAAGTGGAAGGATCAATTATGCCAAAGGAATGAAGTGCTAAGCTTTAATTTTAAATCTGCCAAAGTACAAGGGCTAAAGCTGCCATTTTTCAAATTGTAATAAGGACTTAATACGTGTGAATGGTTAAGAACCAATGAGAATGCAAGGATTTTTAAACATGGATTGCCAGCAAGAAATCCACCTCACCATCTCATTAATGTGCCGCCAGCTACAATTAAATCCCACTCACTCAACTATCACCCAATCAGAACACGCCATGCAATAACCATTATATCCAAAAATGGATTATGATCCGTGTGATATACTTTCACCCAATCCAAACCTTCCACGTGGCACCTTCTTCCTCAACACAAACCAGGATCGAATTTGAGTTCTACTACATCTCAGGAAAAACTTCAAACATGCAAAGTGATCGTTTTCAAGCAAGGAATTCAACCCACGTGCTCAATTAACCTAGAAATCATCCAAGAAGAAAAGCCCAATTTCAAGTTCATAACGGCTATTTCCAATTGACAGATTGAGGATACTTGGCAGCAATTAATTGGTTGGGACACGTCATCAGCTTCAACTACTTCTCACATTTTGTCTATAAATGGGGAATAGCCCCTTCATTTGTACATGTAGCTTAAGTGTGAAATTTTCACACACTTTCCTTTTCTCTCCCAATCATAGCTAGTAGTTTGTTAGTGTAACGACCTCAAGAGTCTGACAAGCTCTTGAGTTAGTTATAGTAGTTGTAACCTCCTTACCAGAATTTGTAACTAACTTTCACATTCAAGCAATAAAATCTCCTTCCTTTTCCTTCAATCTCCTATTCATTACCTACATTACTGTTATTCTTGTGTTGATATGAGTTACTTGTGATCACCATTGATCATAAGAAGTTCTTGTTGAAGACTTGTTGCTGTTCATACCTGTTCTGTTCATCCAGTAGCTGTTATTGTTGATTTTGAAGCAGAATTGAGTATAAATGGTGATGATGATGAATGTAGCTGTTGATTAGTGGTAAATAGTGTTAAGGTGGTGGTTTAACACTATCTAGGAGGCTCAGCGCCTACCTACTCCATTAGTGGAGGCCTTTGCTAAAAGGTTTTATAGTTTCTTATTTTGGTTCCACTAAACAGCAATTTCATGCTTAATTCTAGCTTAATTCTTCTTGTTGATCTGATCAAATATGTTTAGCTTGTTCTTGTATTGATTTTGATGATTAGATAAACTTCTAGTTAGTTTGATACTTGTTTACTTGCTTATTTCTAGTTTCTGAATTCATTCAATCAGTTTCTTTAGCTTGCTTATACATTTTGAGTCTTAGCCTGTTTTACTGCATATTATTGGCTCATTTGTATTTCATTTTGGTTAACAAGTTTGGCTAGATATCATATTTAAATCAGTTCAACCAATTGCTCATAATCTCTTCACAAAAAGTTGTTAAAGTTCATTAACTAGTGTTTGGATTAGCTGTCACATTGTAGTTTAAATGTTGTTAATTGGATAAACATTGCTCATTTACTTTCACTTAGTCATTTTAAACAGGTTTTGGTAGTTTTAAAGTAAATATAAAGGTCAAAAATGCAATTGGTTGTGAAAAAAGTATGGGTTAGTTTTAGCTTAACAAGTTCATAAAAAAGTAGCTGATTTCAATTGCTTGCCATTTGTTCAATTCTTGGTGAAATTGATTCAAACCAGTTCACACTTGTCCATTAACATCTGAATATTGAGTGGTTATAAGGAAACTACACAGTTATAAGAATCAAGAGAGAAATAAGCTTTTTCATAAGCTGTTGAGCAAATGCAAGTTCTGTAAACCAAGTCCAATCTGATTTCTTGAACTAGCAAATCTACTTCATAAACCTTGCCATTTTCTTTCATATTCTTGTTTAGATAGTGTTCTTGAGTAGATCTGGAGGTTTTCAACTTTTTCAAAATTTTGGTCAACTTTGGTCAATAAGCTAGTTTTAGCTTATTTTCAATTTCCTGATTCATTACTTGATCATTTTTCTTTTTAAAAGACATTCCAGAATCTCTATGGACTGATAAACAAGATTCAGCTCAAAAATCTGTTTGTACAAGTCTAGCTTATTAGATAGCTTATTGTTGGCTTATCATAATTGGCTTATTTGAGTTTTACTGAATTTCAAGCTTATTCCTTTTACAAGTCAGGGTGTTTGATTGCTGCTTAATGAGATCATTCAGTGCTGATTAATAAAAATGAATCGGTCAGTGTGTTTGATAAATAAAAAATATGTCACTTAACGAAAAATATAACGCTGGGCGATTTTGTATGAAAAAGATGCTAAGCCATTCAGTGCGTAACACATTTACCAAAATGGATGTCACATATCTCCTCACCCATTGGACCTTTCAAATTATTGACTTCTATTATCTATATTATAAAATATATTTCTTTTTATGAACATGAGATAGTAGTTATTCACAGACTGTTTTTTTACCGACTATGTATTTGGTTACGAATATTTGTAATAAAATATTGTAAAATTATTTTGTTATGAAAATACACGATAAAATCATTACGTCGTATACACGAGAGTTACGAAAAACCATATTATAAATCAACATATACTAATTTATATTCAATTATAAATCAATATATTTATTACTTATATATTTATATTTACTCCAATTAGTTTCTTTATATTGTTTTTTGTTCATGTCAATAACTTTTTATCAAACAATATATTTTGTTCAACTTAAAACTAGACATAAGGTTAAATTAGTAATTTTATTTAACTCAGATTACTCATGCAGAACAATTATCAAACAAGTAATTTTATTCAGAATCTAATTCACTCAGCATCTCAAATCATTCAGAGGTTTGTTTCATTTAGCGCTAAATCATATTTTTTTATCAAACAGCCCCTAAGTGAATTTGGATTTTAAGCTGTTTAAAACTTGTTTGAGCTTATTTGGTTGATTTTAGAGCTTAAACGAGCTTTTTAATCCAACTAGCCCGTTTTTGTTAAAAAGTTACCTTTATTTGCACTTTGGTCCTCCAAGTTTGGTACTGTTTAAATTACTGTCTAATATTACATGTTTTTAGGGTTTGCTTGGAATTAGTCCTTGATTTTTCTAAACTTGTCAGTTTCAGTTAATCAGTTTTACAATTTGTTACAATTAGTTAGTAGTTTGTTACAATTTGCATAGTTAGTCCTCATAGTTTCTGATTTTTACATTTCAAGCATTATAGTTTCAATCATTTACATTTTTAGCACTTTAATTCCATAGTTTTACTATTTTGTCCTTATTTGAATAAAAACTTGGTAATTGCTAATTGTTTTATGGATACGTAGTTAATATTTTTCACATTTTTACTTGATTGCTCAAATAGACATAGAAAATCCAAATAACCCTATCAACCAAAAATGATCATAAACCCGATTTTGTTAGGACTTTCAATTGGTTAAGAATCGAGAGAAACGAACTTCAATTTACAAAATTTCATTTCATTTTCATTCTGGAAAGATTTGTAGAAAGCTTGGGAGACCAGACTCTATTGGGAATAAAATTAGCTACATCACTATGCCGTTGACAAAGGGATTTCAACCACTAACAAGAGTAAATCAAGCGATGAGAGAATGAGCACTGACAAGAGATATTCAAGCGCTGACAAGAGAAGTCCCAGCTACAACAAAATACTTAGTCAACACGTTTTGATATGTTAGGAAGATATGTATTGTATCTTATATTTTCTATGTTTATCTTGTATATCTTCCTAGAATAGTTGACAAGTTTGCTTATTGTACAAGACTCCTTATGTTATAAAAGGAGGTCTTAGGGTTTAGGTTTCATATACATTTTATACTTTCATTGTACGTAAAGTTTAATCAATCAAAGTGAAAGTTTGGTTTATATTGTGTTTAACATTGTTCTTTGTTCTAAGTGTTAAACTCCGCATAACACTTAGATTGTTGTTAACACAAAGTTTCTCTATGTGTTAAACTTGATTTAATCTCGTTAACACAAAGCAAATCGATCCAAGTTTGGGATCAACAAGTGGTATTAGAGCTTGTTGAGGAACTTTGATCAAAAGAACCCTAAAAACCCTAAATCACTGAAAACCCTAATTTCATCTAATCATCATGTCCACCTCAGTCGTATCATAATCTTCAAATCACAACCTCAAGATTCCAATACTTGATCCTGATAACTTTGAACTTTGGAAATTCAACTTTGAGCAATATTTGCAAGTTGATAACTATGTTCATTGGGAAGTTATTGAGTATGGTAATCAATTCAATAAGGAAGCAAAGATTCAAGCTGCTATTAAAACTCAAAGGACAACTGGACATACATGTGATGATCTCAATGCAAAGCCTAAAGATGGAAGAGATGTGTCTGTTGTTAAAGTGGCAGATAGAAGGAATGACATGAAAGCCTTAAGCACACTCAAACTTGCTCTTGGTCCTAAGGAGCAACATAAATTAAGGAAGTATGAGTCTGCTAAGGAGTTGTGGGAAGCTCTTGAAATCATCTATGGTCGTAATGAGGAAACCCTTAAACAAAGGAAGAAGCAGTTGATGATTGAGTATACTATCTTCAAAGCTTGCCCTAATGAGAAGCTAAGTGAGGTAAGAAGTCGTCTTCAAGACATCACTAGCAAGTTGGCATTCATGGGAACAGAACTTGAAGAGCAAGACATCATAGCTACCTTTCTTGGAGGTCTTGGTGATGCATGGGAGATTCATGAAAAATCTATCATTGCTATCAAGGCTTACAAGAATGCCTCCTTTGATGATATCTATAATTAGTTGAGGACCATGGAAACTAAAGCCATTCTCAAACAAGGAGGAAGTTCAACATCTGGAAGTGTGGTTTTCATCTCTCATAATGACTCACAAACCACTGACAATGTTTCACATGTCAGCGGCTTGGATGTTCATCCATATATAGGGTCAACATATGTTAGTGGCTCAACTTCAGCCGCTGATACCTACAATATTGGTTCCCCAAGTCTCAAACCAGCTGGTATTGACTTGGATACTGTATGTGCACACATTCTGCCTTACCCAATGGTTCTCTAGTTACCTATGAGGATCTTGAGCAAATCAATGATGCTGATCTTGAAGATATGGACATCAAGTGGAGTATGGCACTTGCTAGCATAAGGGCCAACAGATGGAACAAAAGGTTTGGAAGAAGAAAGACTTTCAATGGCAAGGAGACTGTTGGATTTAATAAATCCAAGGTTGAGTGCTATAACTGCCATAGGATGGGACACTTCATGAGGGAATGCAGATCTCCACGAAGAACTGATGCTAGAAAGAACTCAAGCCAAATCATCAAGGTTGAAGATGATGGATCAAAGGCTATGGTGGCCATTCATGGAAGTGATGGACTTGGATGGGATTGGAGTTTCATGGCTGATGAAATGGAACAGATTCAAGCTTTGATAGCTAACAAGGAGGAAGAGCATGTGCAATATGCTCTCATGGCCAATTCTTCCTCTTCGTCAGACAATAAGGTATATGATGATGCCTTTTGTAGTAAGGGTTGTAGGTTAAACACTGAAAAACTTAACAAAGAAGTTTTAAAATATAAATCAGATGTTTTTGATGTAGAAATCAGACTAGCAAATTATAAAAGAGGGCTTGCTCAATCTGATGGGATGGTTCAAGAGTATAAGAAAATGAAATTTGAACTAAAAGATCAAATTAATGTTTTAACCAGAGATCTGAAAGTTAGTAATGAAGCTAGGGATTCTTTAATGAAATCTAGAGCAGACTTACAACTTAGGTTAGATGAAGCCATCAGATCTAAAGAGAATGTAGGGTTAAAAATTGAAAAGTTTGAAAAAGCTAGTCAAACCCTAGAAAAATGTGAGCAAAGACAACATGGGGATGTCTAGGATTGGGATGAAAGAATATGCTGCTATCCCACCACCTGCTGGAAACTTTTATGGTGTCTTTAAAAAGGACCTCTCTTGGACTGGCATACCTGAACTACAAGAGGAGGAATTCATTCCTCTACCACGTGTGCTTAGTCCAGTTGAGGAATATAGGAAAATGGTCACTGACCTAGAACAATGGAAAGAAGCCAACCCTTTTCTATTTGTTAAGGGTGGACTGCTTAATGATGAACCAGTTGAAACTAAACCCATTGTTGTGACCAACCCCACCATTGGTAAAACTATTAACCTTGGTTCAACACCAAAAAGTAAACCTAGTCTCAAGTATGCTAAAATGTATAGAAAACCTAGCTCACCTCAAAGTCAAGTGAGTGTTAGTGGGACAGGGTTTTATCAGTCCAAGCCTAAATTTGTGTCTAAAAGGCTTGCTATACATGTGGGAGTTTTTCACATTTAGCCTATAACTGTGTCAACGGACACTTTTCACCCGCTGACAATAGGTCAACCATGGTCAAACCTAGACCTTTTGTCCAACCAAGTCCTCAGGCTACTTGACCAGCTCCTTTCTTCTCTAGAAGGACTGACACCCATGGACAAAGACCCTTTCATAAAACTAATACTTGGTCTAACAGACAATGGGTTCCTGTAGCAAACCCTAATTCACTCGCTGACAGGAAAAAAATTGTCCGCTGATAAGACTAAATCAACAACTGACAGATCTAGGTTTGGTATGAAAATGCCTCAACTAGCTTCTGTCAGACCTTTTGTTAAACCAAGTATTAGGTATTTAAAGCCTAAGGGACAAGGTTCTAAAGCTTCATCCAGTTTAACATGGAGACCTAAACAAGACCAAAACCCTAATTCAAATGGAATTTCTATAACTTGCAACAGATTTAAGTATCTTGAAAAGGTAATTACCAAACCCATTGGGGTAAATTGGGTGCGTAGGGCACAAAGGGATGAACAGGGGGTTGTTACAAGAAATAAATCAATTCTTGTTGAACAACCAGATGAATCCAAGTCTGCAAAGGCTTGGGTTCCCGAAGAAAACTAATTTGTTTTCTTCATGTGCAGGGTATTCACAAGCAGGTCAATGATTTTAGATATTGGGACAGTGGATGCTCAAGGAACATGACGGGGAAGGAAGATTACCTTACTGATTTCACTCCTATTAAAGATGGTGATAATGTCTGTTTTGGTGGCAGTTATGGCAACATTTCTGGCAAAGGCACACTCATCACGAATAACTTAAGGTTTGAGGAAGTGTTCCTGGTAAAAGAACTTGATTACAATCTGTTTAGTGTGTCACAAGTATGTGACAACACGAATAAGGTTCTTTTCACTAATACTTAGTGCTTAGTTTTAAGTAAGGACTTTGAGATTCCTGCTGAAAAGATCATAGAATTTATAACACCTAGACATAAAGATGTTTATAATGTGAATCTAAATGAAATTTAAATGAATAACAACGTGTCTTGTCTTTATGCTAAGGCCTCAGGAGATGAAAGTAAATTATGGCACAGAAGGTTAGAGCATATTAATTTTAAAAACATGAATAGACTTGTGAGACATGATCTTGTAAGAGGATTGCCCTCAAAAGCAAACTAGTTCTAAGGCACTTCACTTATTACACATAGATTTATTTGGTCCAACCAATACAGAAAGTCTTAATAGTAAATCTTATTGTTTTGTTGTCACTGATGATTATTCTAGATTTACTTGGACCTTCTTTTTGGCATTAAAGAGTGATACCACTAAGACTTTGATCAATTTTATTACACAGATTGAAAAGAAGACATGTAATGAGGTTAAAATTCTTAGAAGTGAAAATGGTGGTGAATTTAGGAACAACCTTCTACCTTTTGTGTCAATAAGGGAATCTCTAGGGAGTTTAGCATCGCTAGAACCCCACAACAGAGTGGTGTAGCTGAAAGAAGGAATAGAACTCTCATGAAGGCAGCTAGAACCATGTTAGTAGATGCAAATCTACCCATTGCTTTTTGGGCTGAGGCTGTGAACACTACTTGCTATGTTCAAAATAGGGTCTTCGTTAATAAGTCTTATAATAAGACTCCCTATGAACTACTTTGGAATAGAAAGCCTAATATAGACTTCTTTAGGCCTTTTGGATGTCATGTAGTGATTTTAAATACTAGTGATATCCTAGGTAAGTTTCATTCTAAAGGTGATGAGAGACTTTTTATGGGATATTCCACAAATATCAAGGGGTATAGGTTTTATAACAAGAAGTCTAGGATTCTAACAGAAGATATTCATGTTGACTTCTTGGAGAATAAACCAAGTGATCCTGAGTATGGACCTAACTGGCTATTTGATTTAGGGCCATTATCAAGGTCCATAAACTACATGCCTGTGACTAATCCAATTGTTTTGGAAGCACCTATTGTTGACATTGCAGGTATAAAGGTTAATAAAGTAGAAGGATCACATGCAGTTGAGCCAACTCCCATATTTGATTATGTCACCATTCCTATATGGACTGATGAGTTTATGCAAGCATCTGCTGCTGCTGGAAAGGAGGAAGAAATGCAACAAGAAAAACCAGTTGATGAATCAATGCATGCATCTTCATCCGCTGACACAGCCAAACCAGACGCTGACACGTGGGATTCAGCCGTTGAGAATCTGTTTGGCAATTTATTCTCTTCCTCCAACAAAAATATTTTTGAACATATTGAAGACCCCATACCCAATGAAGATGTCAGTGGCCCAGTTCCAGCCGCTGACAACATATCTCCAAGTTCAAATCGGCATGTGAGTAGCAATGAAGATGATATTGGCAACATGGAGTCCACTGTTCATGACAACTCACTGTTTGGGGGAGGAATACTTACCAAGGTGGCCAAATATCATCCTCCCTCCCAAATAATTGGTGATATTCAGACTCTTGTTCAAACAAGGAGAACTAAGAAGACCCAAGGTGGATTCATTTCCAATATTCACAAGAAGGAGGATACTCCTTTTGTTCAAGAATGTTTGTTTTCCTGTTTTCTCTCTCAGTTAGAACCAAAGAAGATTTTTTATGCTCTTAAAGAAGAAAGTTGGGTTGAAGCAATGCAAGATGAGCTTCATCAGTTTGCTATTCAAGATGTTTGGGAGCTAGTAGATTGTCCAAGGTATGTCAGGCCTATTAGGACAAGATGGGTTCTAAGAAACAAGAAGGATGAGAGAGGCATTGTTGTTAGAAACAAGGCAAGATTGGTTGCTCAAGGATATACATAGGAAGAGGGTATTGATTATGAAGAGGTTTTTGCACCTGTTGCTAGGATTGAGGCAATAATGATTTTCCTAGCCTATGCTTCCTACATGGGTTTCAAAGTCTACCAAATGGACGTGAAGAGTGCATTTTTGTATGGCACAATTAAAGAAGAAGTCTATGTCATGCAGCCTCCTGGTTTTAAAGATTATGAGCATCCAGATAAAGTTTATAGAGTCAAGAAGGCAATGTATGACCTTCATCAGGCCCCTAGAGCATGGTATGGAACACTCTCCACCTACTTGGTGGATAATAGCTTCAAAAGGGGTACCATAGACCAGACATTATTTACAAAGAAGGAAGGGAATGATTTTTTTCTTGTTCAGGTTTATGTAGATGACATCATCTTTGGTTCATCTAACCAAAGAATGAGTGATGAATTCTTCAAACTTATGACAGATAAGTTTAAGATGAGCGCTATGGGACAGATGACCTTCTTTCTTGGTATACAAGTTCAGCAGAAAGAGGATGGCATTTTAATCTCTCAAGATAAGTATGTGGCTGAGATTTTGAAGAAATTTGGTTTCTCGCCACATGAAAAACGAGCTAGCACTCCCATGGACAGGGAACACCCATGGGGAAAGACTGGAGAAGGTTAAAGGTTGATGTCAGGCACTATAAATCAATGATTGGATCATTGATGTATCTTACAGCTTCAAGACCTGATATCATGTTTGCAGTATGTGCATGTGCGCGTTATCAAGTCACACCCAAGGAGTGTCACCTTCATGCAATTAAAAGGATTTTTAGATACCTTCGATGCTTTCCCACATTGGGATTGTGGTATCCTAGAGAGTATCCTTTGGAACTTATTGGCTATTCAGATAGTGATTATGGAGGTGATAATCATGATAGAAAATCCACAACTGGTGGATGCCAATTTCTTGGGAGCAGACTTATATCTTGGCAATGCAAGAAGCTGATTGTGGTAGCCAATTCCACAACTGAGGCTGAATATGTAGCAACTGCTGCATGCTGAGGGCAAGTGCTATGGATTCAAAATCAGCTTTTGGATTATGGGTATAATTTTATGCATACTAAGATTTTTGTAGATAATAACAGTACTCTATGCATTATTAAAAATCCTGTACATCATTCTAAAACTAAACACATAGAAATAAGACATCATTTTATAAGGGATTGTTTTGAAAAAGGTTTACTACATCTAGATATAGTGGACACAGAAGATAATGTGGTTGATTTATTAACTAAACCTTTTGATGTTGGGAGGTTCCAGTACTTGGTAACAAGTATTGGAATGATCAATCCATAAAATATGTGTTTTTGAGAGTATTGTATAATATGTACAATATATGCATTGTTATTATCTTATGTAAAGGTATTTGATTTTCCACTATATTTTCTAACACTGACAAAGGCATTTTATCCACTGACAAGTGGATTTTGGCCGCTGACAGCAAATGTAAGTTTTTGTGGTTTTTGATCTAATCATGTAGGAATTTTTTAGCATTGTGCAATAGGATACAGAGTTACTTATGGACTTCATATCTTTGCAATCTGTGTAAGTTTAAGGGGAAGTTTAGGAAACCTTTAGGTTTTTGGGTACTTATAGAGTGCTCTTATCACAATTTTAGATTGCGTCCACTGGTGAGTAGGAGTTAGGAATAATGAAGGCTTTTCTTTTTAAGAATTGTTGGAATTCCTAAATCTTGAGGCATTGTAGCATGCAAAGTTGATATACTGTGCATGTTGCCAAGACTTTTTGGATTAGAATTGGGATTGGTTGGTTGGCAGACTTGGTGTAAATAAAAGTGGGCTAACTTGAGAAGTTACAAAGGGTTTATATGAGATTTCTTCACTCTTAAGAACCTTGGTTAGCAAGGGACACTTGAGGAAAATTATGTCTATCTTGCTTACAGTGCTTGCCAAACTTCAGTCATTTTCAGTGTAAGGGTTATCTTCATTAGGGTAAACCTCTTTGTTAAGGTCTTTTTATTTTATTACTTTTTATTTTTTGCCGTTGACACATAGTGGTTCATCCGCTGACAAGCACATTTTTAAACGCTGACATGGCAAATTTAAACGCTGACAAAATATAGCCGTTGCCCGCTGACACTGTTATTTTGACCGTTGAAGAACACTGGGCCCCACCTTGTAGAATATTGATAACCTATGAATCTATGAAGTGGGTTGATGTTTTCTAGTGAGAGAAACTAGAGAGAGAAAGTGAGAGAAAATGTGTATGATTTTATTAATATGAAAGTGAAATGAGAACAACAACCAACCCCTTTCCATGGTGGAAAGGGGTATTTATACTCCAAGCTCACAATGGGCTTGGGCCGGTCCATGACAAGCCCATGGACCGGTTCTTACTTAACTTAATAAGTAACATTTAACTAATTGTTAACTACGAGCTATTACAACATAAATCATATTGTGGAGTGACCGATACTTCTAATATACGTTAAAACGTATTTCTAACAATCTCCCCCTAAGGGAGGTCACTCCATGTTACAAAGTTCTAAACCTAGCATACTATACTAAGTCTTCGTTCTTTAGCTCGTAGTCTTTTCTTCTTTTCTTTCTTTTGTTGTGAATATGTTGGTTTGATCTTTTTGGCTTTGACTTGAGAGCATTGTTCTTTGGCCTTTCACGTGCGATCTTTGCCTTTCTTGTGAACTTTGCCTCCTCGTGACTTCATGTTCCACACACTTACGTCTTTTTGTTGAATTCTCGAAAGCTTCAGAGTTTGGTACAGCGGAAGACTTCATCTTGTACTTTCTTGAATTTTTGCTGAACTTTGTTGCAAAAAGCATAAGCATGTGGGAACGACTTTTACAGGTACACCGCAACACCACCGTCTTCACTGGTACACAGCAACGCCACCGTCTTCAACAGGTACACAGCAACGCCACCGTCTTTAACAGGTACACAGCAACGACACGAATAAAATGGCTTTGAACATTTTATTCTAATTCGGTAGCATTTTACCTCCGGTCGGTGAAGACCGTTGGACGATATTAGATATCGTACCCGTGACGGATAGTTTCAATTAAGTAACTTCCTGACAGGATTTCGCGGGTAAACCCGTTCTCTTTATTCGACCGTCCAAAGCTGACTGCGAACATAAAGAGTGAATCACTTGGATAAATTATCCTTGTGATTTGAAGCCGTCAATTCATGAAACCTGGAACAAGTGAATTTCAATTAAGATTTTCACCATCGTTGCTTTCCAGTTGTCACGAGCTCAATTCATAAAGAATCTTGCACGTCACCTACCAAGTGCTGTTTGATGTTAACACTAGAAGGATTTCCACTCGTCACTGTGGTCAATAAAGAGTCACTCTGAGTGTTCTGGCAAGATCATATGATAATGCGAAGAGGCCTGGAACGAGTTTAAGTTCAATTAAGAATTAAACCACTGTTACCTTCCAGTTTTTCACAAGATTGGTTCTAAAAGAACCGCACGTGTAACCTACCATGAGCTTGTTTGATGTTGGCTCAAGCAGGATTTCCATCTTCATTGTAATACTTGCGTATTACTCGGATGTTCTGGCAATATTGCAGGAATACTGCGTAGGACTCATGAAAATCTCTTACTTTTCACAGTGTGTGAGAAAGCAAGGAATAAATGGAAAGTGTCCTAATGAGACTTTTGATGATCTCTTGGCTCTAGACTCGATTGTGCGTTTTGATTTAGTGAGCGATGGCTGGAGAGGAGTGCCACCTTTTCAATACCAGTCTATTCGGAGTGAATAAACCAATAGATAACGTATTGATCTCCGTGTGATTAAAACAAATACCTTTTGAGAGATATTTGAGTTAGTTGGGAAGGGTTGTGCATTGCATCACTGGGTCCATGATGTCTTTCTTCAATACCGAGAATCATTAGCAAAAATGACCTCAATAGCATATGTGTTGACCCGGTTTCTGCCTAAAGTTGTAAGGAGGGCTTCTTTCTTTACACCCTTTATCTTTACAATTCTTTTTCATTCTTCAACCCCTTCAATGCTTACCAATACGTCATCACTAGCACCTTGTTGTGATTGTTCTAGTGCTAGCTTAAGTACTTGGTCGGCATTCAGCTACGTTCACATTCTTTCTCCATCTTTCCTAGGACTTCTAATTCTATCTAGGGAATTGTCCTTGGGAAGATTCCATCGGCTCTGATGAATCATTGGACTAAACCTATTCCTACCACCCTTTTGTCACCACATTCGTCGTGAATTAAGCGTGTTTTGGGAAGGAATTGCCACCATGAAAAATCATTGAAAATCACATAAGGTACTTGTGATATTAAAACCAAAAGTTTTGTACCTTAGGTGTTTTGTTCATCAAAAACGCTCCCCCTTAACACGTGCTTAACACATATTAAGTTGGATTATCGTTAAGTCTTTTTCATCTTTTAGCCAAGTATTACTTAAGTCTCCTTAATCCCATTTTCTCCCCTTATCCAAAATGTTAACCATTAATATTTGGGATATTGAATGGATTAACCGGTCTTTGGGTAAAAATGAAATCGATGTTTGGCCATAGAACATGTTCATGCTCCCCCTTAAATTAATAAGGGATAGTTGTAGTGCTTTAGTATGATATATTTTGAAAGATTTAGAATCTCGTGAGAAATTCTTGAAAAATTATCATACCTTAACACTACATCAAGCCATACAAGCACAATATTCACAAAGATACATATTCACAATTGAAAACCAATATAAAGTGGACCTGAAATGTACGACCCATTAGATGGATCGTTGCAGTAGCTTGTGATGCACTAGATATGGTCTTCCACCAACGAACCTTTCCAAGCTCCTCATCAATCTACGTTCACGGAGATTTTGATCAATCTTCTTGATCACGTACTTCGCCATCTGCCGGTAACCCGGATGCCAATCCTCCGTCATCTCTGGCAAAGTCCCACTCGAGTTCAGATGCTCCAACTTTCCTCTGACTTGTAGAAGAGTCCCATCACTGTACTTATGGAGCTCACCCACCCTCATAAACTTCATCAAACCTCGACTGTTCAAGTAGAAAATGTCGTAATTCGGGACAGGAATGCCGGTATAGGGACATCTTTCTACATGTTGAGGTAGCACTTTATTCACTGGACGGGTTAGGTTAAGCTTCCTTTGATAGCTTTCGACTCCCAACTGAAGATCTTCAACTCGTGTCTTGATGACAACGCTTCGTGTGAACATACGAAGTGCTGTATTCAAAGCAATCAGGTCTTCACGAGGAATATGTGTGAGTTGATCTCGGGTCATCAGAAGCAGCATATCTTCGATATCCTCAAGGCGAATGATGGAAAAATCTCCCTGCTGGATTTTGTATTCCCTGTCATCCTCCCTTTTCAAACGAATCTCCGTCACATGATAATAGCCATTCTTGGCTTCAGTTTTCATCCCTAAGATGCTGGAGATGCGGATGTCGGATCTAACGTTGCTTCCAGAATTGACTAGGCAGCAACCCCTGTACGCCCTTCGGACTCGTTCGTCCCAATGAGATGCACCTATGACAGCATACATATCATAATTACGATTTATCTTTGGGACCCAGAGTCGGTTTACCTTTTCCTCGATAAAGGGTATTGTCCCCCAATTGGCAGCTTTCAGCAAGGTCAGGGAGGTTGCGTACTTTGATGACCCCTTCAGTAGATACACAAGATCATTGGTGACGAAGAAGTCAAGAGCAATCTGATTATCTTGAGAAGGATCCATTGGAGGTGGAGCTCTTTCTGATTCATGAAGTCCTGGCCGTTGAACGGTATTCAGAGCCTTCAGGATCTCATCGGCATAATACTCGAACTCCATTTGGGTCAACCGGGTTTTGGCGCGTAGTCTCTTATCCTTCAGGGCTTTCTTCACCAAAGATGGAGTAACCGAAGTCTTATACTCATGAGCAAGAAATGCACATAAGTCAATCGGACTGCGGATACGAAGATACAAAACATCTTTGTCAGCGTCGGTGATCGGATCATACTGCGCCGCTGCCGTGATCCAAGCCAGTGGTGGTGCAGTCTCGTCAATCTCCAACGTGTCTGCCCAGTCCCTTGTGCTTGGAACAGTAGATTGTGGGTTTTGTTGTAGAGGAGTGGTGACGTGAACATCTGCTTGTTCTGTTTCAGGCATGTCGGGAGTGTCATGAACGGGTGAGTGTTGTGCAGCTTCAGGTTCGGTTACCGATTCTGCAATCACAGGAACAACAACAATAGAACTAACAGGGTTAGTGGTAACAGGTATGGATGCAGCGATAAATGTACCAGGAATAGATGACCCTGTAGTGGCATTCACATCGTGGCGCCACTTCGATCGTCTGGATTCCGTGGAAGTAGATTTTTCCTTTGTTGCTGCATCTTTCTTGGACTTGGTGCCAGATTTAACAGGTTTCTTTGAGCTGGCACCCTTATCCCCTTTCTCAGGCTGTTTACCCCCATCAGCATCCTCATTATCATCCCCGTTGCTCCCTCGAACACTCTCCTCATTACCATGACCACCATCATCGCCATCATCATCATCGTCATCATCATCCTCATCATCATTATCATCATCCTTATCATTATCATCCTCATCATCATCATTCTGATCCTCATCATCCTCATCATCATCATCATTCTTATCTTCTTCTTCTTCTTCTTCTTCTTCCTCTTCTCCACCAGTACCCTCTTCTTCTTCGCTCTCTTCCCTTTCTTCCTCAGGGAGAATGTGGTAGGGTACCACACTTCCAAACGTCTTGAACAACTTATCATCCTCCATGATAGCGTCATTCAGGGATTTGAAGAGAGCCCGTTGAATCCTCGATTTATCAAACGATCCAAGTTCCCTCATTCGAGCTTTGAGGATCTTCTTAAGTTCAAAATCCGTCAAGTCATAAACAATCTTGTAGGCGGCTTCTGAAGGATTGGATGATTTGATCATCAAGTTGTCAGCAGCAAGTGTCTTCAACTCATCACGCAGTTTAGGCATTAGGGATTCAACGGAGTCTTTCACTCTCTGCTCAATAGTAGCTTCAAGAGCTTCTTTTTGCTCTTTAAGGTCATCCTTAATAGCTTTAAGTCTCGTAATTCGTGCTTGATGCCTATCAGCTTCAGCCTTTTTAACCCGAGCAAGTTCTTCTGCATGAGCCTTACGTGTAAATTCCATGTCTGCAGCGAACTTGGCAATCAACTCTTCTTGAGCTTTCCTTGATGCTTCTTCACTTTGAACTCTTCTATTTAGCTCTTGGCGAAGTTCATCCATTTCTCTCTTGTGAGTATCCACATGTTTATCCAACATTTCGGCCATCACCAATGCAGCCATTGCAGACGTTGCAGAGCTGCTCTGGGTTGATGGAATAGGCTCGGTTGTAACTGCGGTACTAAGGATGGGGTTTATTGGTGGTGGAAGAAATGGCGTTGAAACCGGTCTGGTTGGTAAGGGTTGAGTTGGTTGAAGTTGAGTTGCCAAGGGTTGAGTAGACTCTTTTTCAATACTAGCTGAAACAGGGGGGTGGATGTCTCCTTCGAAGTAGAATACTTTTCAGGTGATCCAAACTCAAACACATCATCTGGTTCCACATACTCTTCTTCAACATGTACCCGTGCACCCGAACCACTACCTCCAGTATCTTTCCTACTCCTTTCCATAGCTATCTTCATAGCTTTTCTCTCAGTCTTGTTAAGAGCAGGATCATCAATATCTTCTTCATCGTGGAGAATTAACTCATCAGCCGTACCCTTTCCCTTCTTAACTGCAATCTTCTTCTTTTTGGCTTTGGGTTCAGGTATATCTGCTTGCTTCCGTTTACCTTTGCTCTTAACCGTGGTGGAAGAGTCTTCACCTGCTAGAATGCTTGCTCGTTGATTCTCAATTTCTGTTAGCAAGTTCTTATAATCATCAGATGCTATAATCTCATCGGTCAGAAGATGACCGGGAATGGGACCAGGAATAACCGTATTCGAATGAGTCTCCTGCCTTAAGTCTACCAAATCATCATCATCCATCGTGTGGTGACGACTACCTGCATGATTGTTAATGGATGCATCGTTTTCCATAAAGTAATGTATGATCAACTTAATAAACCTAGGGTACTGGTAACTTTTAACCTTACCCTTTGTGTTTGTGAAGAGTTGAAAAGTAAACTCCTCCCACAGCAGTGATGCATAATCAATACCCATACCTTTAAGCATACCATAAAACATCTTGATGATTGGTGGACGAACAGCATCAAACCCGGTTGTTTTGGGTGTTAAACATCGGCTTAGAATCCCAAAAATAGCTTTCCATGGTTGACCAACTTTGGCAGTAGTAAACTCAGACGGGGTTCGTATGTCAAGACATCCAATGGCGGTGAACATCTCCATGATCTGGTCCTTAGTTGGGTTGGCTGAGTATGATAGACCTTTGAATGTCGGTCGAAATCCAAAGATCTTCCTGAAGTCTGACACAGTAAGCGTCTGCTGCTTGTTATCCAAGGAAAAAGTGATTTTGTTCGACGTCCTCTCTTTGGTAGCCCAGAACTCGTAAAGGTATTCATAGGGCACTGAAGCACTTCTCCTTAGCGCATGCTTGAAATGAGATTTATCAAGCATGGTTGTACCTACCTTAAATCCATTATGGGTAGAGTGAGATACCTCCTTCAAACGGAAGTTGTTTGGAATAAACTTTAGAGTCTTGGCTTCAGCAATGGCGGCGGCTTTGGTGTCTTGTATATGTTGTACTGTAGGGTTAGTCATCGTCTCTGCTTAAGATAAAACACAAAGGTTGAAACATACAAACATGAATATCAATATGACTTTAAACCTAAGCATTGAACATATGACCTAATCCCTTAAGCTTGTAAACCATTCAAACATCTTCTATACGGAATAATCACTCAATTCGGAATACTTGGGCTATGCTGAATATAAATCCTATGCGGAATGATAAGTCGATTCGGAACATAAGGCCTATGCGGAATAAATTAAACATATCCTATTCGGAAAGATCAACCTTATGCGGAAAAATTTCTTTATTCGGAAAGATCAACCTTATGCGGAAAATTTTCTTTATTCGGAAAGTCTAACCTTATGCGGAAAAATTTCTTTATTCGGAAAGATCGACCTTATGCGGAAAATTTTCTTTATTCGGAAAATCTAACCTTATGCGGAAAAATTTCTTTATTCGGAAAGATCAACCTTATGCGGAAAATTTCTTTATTCGGAAAGATCAACCTTATGCGGAAAATTTTCTTTATTCGGAAAGTCTAACCTTATGCGGAAAAATTTCTTTATTCGGAAAGATCGACCTTATGCGGAAAATTTTCTTTATTCGGAAAAACTAACCTTATGCGGAAAAATTTCTTTATGCGGAAAGTCTAGGCCTATGCGGAATAACCTTTCTATTCGGAAAGAACTTGTCTATTCGGAAAGAACTTTCTATTCGGAAAGAACTTGTCTATGCGGAAAGAATATCCTATGCGGAATAATCCTCCTATTCGGAAAACTCTTTCTATTCTGAATAACTGCTCCTATTCGGAAAGTTCTTTCTTATTCGGAAAATCATACTATTCTGAAAGTTCAATCAGTGACGATTTTTCTAATTTAGGCACAAGTTCGTTTAATTCAAGAGTTCTAAAGGCCAAATTAGTTCAATTCGTTCTATTCCGAATAAAACCCAGGTAAAACCCCCAATTTATTTAACCCTAATTGAAGCAGAAACTGAATTCGATTGTTTTCAATTAAAAAGAGTTAATTAACTTGAATTGAATGAATGATTAAGCCGTTTTAATACCTTTGTGAAGATCTTGAACAAGAGGATTAATGATTGAGAGATGTTCTGTTTGATTTTCGTGAGTGTTTGAGTGTTTGTTTGTTAATGGCGGCAGGGATAAACAAATAAACAAGGTGTGAGAGAGAAGAGACGGGGGGAAGAATTTGACTAGGTCAAATTTTCACAAGTTTGACATATTGTCAACTTTACCCCCTCAACTTTTCTTCTTTCTACAAACAAGATTCTTGTGTTTTCCCAAGTTCTAATTCTTGTCATTTTGACCCTATCTTATGTTAACTATCCGAGCCGTAGTGATTAACCTATCTTAACACAAGCACACCACTATTTATGACAAACTTATAAGCAACAACAAGACAAATGCCAAAGCAATCCAACCATTAACCATTAAGCTTTTTGAGTTTCCTTGAAAACTTTTGAAGATCTTTTTGATGTGAAAGATGATGTAACATTTTCTCCCCCTTAAACGATGACCCGTTTTCTATTTAAAGAGCTGTAGTCATTGTTTAACGAGGCACATGATGAAAAAACATTTCCCAATTGATATCTTGAAAAAGTTTGATTCGTGGTGTCAATAAGATTTCTCTTATTTTAACAAATTAATGCACTGAGACGTACACAAACTCGTGTAAGACCAAGTTGTAAAGTAAACTTGATCCCTTTGCATGATTTGGCTTGTAAATCATGCCCGAGAAAATTAATTCCCGTTCTGAGCCAACGTTTTCCAAGGAAATACGTGACTTTAATATGAAAACCGGGTTGCAGTCAGAAATAACTACAAGCCATTATGGGCATGTTTTAAAAATGTACAACTTTTATACGGACTCTATTTATGGCACCGTGTCAATATTGATCGACATTTCTAAGGCCGTAAATATTACCGTACTAAAAGACATGCCCGTTTTAAACGAAAAATAATTTTGGTTTTTCTTGATTTTATAATTTTTATGGTTTTTCTAGGTTTTATATTTTTTATGGTTTTTCTTGGTTTTATATTTTTGTATTTTCTTTTTGTGGTTTATATATTTACGATAATATACATGATCACGAACAAAGGATACTCTGAATAGTTTACCACGACTATTCAGCTGATTCTTCTGCCAACTCTTTGAGAGTCGCTGGAGTGAATGATTTCATGCCAAGCTTGTCGATCAAAAACTCAATTCGTCCTCGATCTAAGGCTTTGGTGAACATATCCGCCAGCTGGTACTCAGTAGTGACAAAATACAGCTCGATCACTCCGTTCTCCACCTGCTCCTTAATGAAATGGTAGCGAATGTCTATGTGCTTGGCCCGGGAGTGTTGAACATAGTTGCAGCAAAGGGCAATGGCGCTCTTGTTGTCACAATACATCGGGATTTTGTTGAATCCCAAACCGTAGTCAGTTAATTGTGATCTCATCCAAAGGACTTGAGCACAACAACCGGACATGGCGATGTATTCAGCCTCCGTGCTTGATATTGCAGCGCTTTTCTTCCTTTTTGAAGACCAACTGATCAATCTATCTCCAAGGAGTTGCACAGATCCAGAAGTGCTACGCCTCGTGTCTTGACATCCAGCATGATCGGCATCTGCGTATGATATTAAAGCAATAGAAGAATCTTTCGGATACCATAGACCACGATGAAGTGTTCCTTTTAGATACCGAAAGATCCTTTTCACAACATGTAGGTGCTTTTCGGTAGGCCGAGCCTGATACCGGGCACACATGCATACAGCAAATTGCAAATCAGGCCTGCTAGCAGTCAGATATAGAAGGGTGCCGATCATCCCACGGTAAAGTTTTGGATCGACAATAGTCCCATTCCTATCTTCATCTAACTTGGATTTCTCCACCATTGGAGTGTCCACGGGGTCACAATTCTCAAAGTTATATTTCTTAAGAGATTCTAGAGCATATTTGGATTGATTAATAAAGATGCCTCTGGGATTTTGAGAAATCTGTAATCCTAAGAAAAATGAAATTTTTCCCATCATCGACATCTGAAAGCGTGTGGACATTATCTTCTCAAATCGATTTGACAATTCTATGTTAGTGGCAGCAAATATTATATCATCAACATAAATTTGTACCAGAATCATGTCGTTGCCTTCTTTGAGAGTGAATAGAGTGGGGTCCACTTTGCCTTTGGAGAAGCCTTCCGAAATGAGATATGTTGACAGGAGATCATACCACGCGCGTGGAGCTTGTTTCAACCCATAGAGAGCCTTCTTAAGCTTGTACACATGATTAGGAAACTCCGTACTGACGAACCCATCCGGTTGACTAACATAAACTTCTTCCCTTAGTTCACCGTTCAAAAATTCCGTCTTCACATACATTTGATAGACGATCATGTTCATATGAGCAGCAAACGCAAGGAATAGTCTAATCGCCTCCAATCTAGCCACAGGAGCAAAAGATTCCTCAAAGTCTATACCCAAGGCTTGTTTATATCCTCTAGCGACCAATCTAGCCTTATTCTTCAATACCGCACCCATCTCATCAAGTTTAACCTTATAAACCCATAACAAGGTAAGGATGTTAACCTTGTTAGGGAGAGGAACCAATTCCCATACGTCAAGTCGTTGGAATTCATTTAGTTCCTCCTGCATAGCTTCAATCCAAGATGATTGGGTCATAGCCTGCTGCCAATTTTTGGGTTCAACTTCAGAGAGAAATACATCAAAGTAACAATAGAGTGCACTCTCTTGTAATTGATGGCGTGTAGAGACTGGTCGATCTAGATCTCCAATAACATTCCTAATTGGGTGATCTTTTGTCCATTTAGTGCTATGGTTTTCAATCCTAGGTGGTCTGGAGTGAACAATAGAAGGAGCTTCTTCTGAGGTAGACGCGGCTGAAGGGTTTTCAGGGATCGCTACACCAAAGAAAGGAAGCTCTTGCAAGTGAGCATATTCCAAGTCGTGATCAGTAGAATCCTCTTCCACATCATTAGGCACAAGTAGGGGTGATGATTCAGGTGTAGTTTGAGAATCACTTGGTGAAGGTGCATCTGGTTCAATGTGAATTGTAGATGCATTAGATAAAGGTTCATTAGCTTGAGCAACCACTTCAGGTATTGGAGCAATTACTACAGGTGCTGGAACTTCATCAGTCGGGGGATCGAAGAATTCATCAAACAACGGTTGAAACAGTTTATCCCACTCGGGCCTTGATGGTGGTAAAAATGATGTAGAAGTAGGATTATTGGGAACTAATCCGGAACTAATAGCACCGGTTCCCATCTCATAAAGCGCGGGTTCAGAGCTGTGTTGCTCAGAAGCCATCGCTGTCAGCTCATCCAAATCTGCGTCCATAGTTTCTACAATCTTGCCAAGACGACGGTTATAGATTCGGTATGCTCTCTTGGACGGTGAGTAACCAATGAAAATACCTATATCGGCTTTCGGTTGAAGCTTACCCAAGTTCTCACTATTGATGTTTGGATAACAAAGAGCACCAAACACATGGAAAAATGAAACATCGGGTTTACGGTCATGTAGAAGCTCATAAGGTGTTTTTCCATGGCGTTTCCGAATGATAGAACGGTTTTGGGTGAAACATGCAGTAGATATAGCCTCTGCCCACAAGAACAATGGAGCGTTCGCGTAAATAAGCATGGTCCTAGCAGCTTCCATAAGTGTACGATTCCGTCTTTCAACGACACCGTTTTGTTGTGGAGTGCGTGCAGCGGATGTTTCATGTGAGATACCAACTCCTTCATAATAATCACGAAGAGTCTGGTTGACGAACTCTGTACCATTGTCTGTACGAATACGGCAGACAGTAGTATTCAAACGTACCTGAATGAATTTCAGAAAAGTGATGATAGCCTTCGGTGCTTCATCCTTTGTACGTAGAAATCTAACCCATGTAAACCTGGAAAAATCATCCACAATGACGAGAATGAATTTCTTACCGCTCACACTTTCAGTTCTCATTGGTCCACAAAGATCCATATGCAAGAGATGAAGTTTTTCTTGATTGGTGTCTTCAGCTTTGGGCTTGTAAGATTTCTTGGTGCTTTTCCCCCTTGAACACGCGGAACATAAATGGTCCTTGTGAAATTTAAGCTTTGGAAGACCACGAACTAATTCGTTTTTAGCCAGATGATTAATAGCATCAAAGTTAAGATGAGATAATCTGCGATGCCATAACCATGACTTGGTCTTAGATGCTTTAGAGAGAAGACATACTGGAGAGGCGGCCATCATGTCATGTAAGGACAAAGTATAAAGATTTGCACCACGAGATCCCTTCAACAAATCTTTTCCTTCCAAGTTGCGGATGAAACAAGTGTGTTGTCGAAAAGCAACCTCAAGGTTGGAATCACAAAACTGTCCTACTGAGAATAAGTTATGACCAAGACCTTCTACATAGTATACCCTAGAAATCGTCACGTTTCCAATCTGATATTCACCATACCCCATAATCTTTGCTATATGATCATTCCCGAATTTAACCGTACCAAGAAACTTGCTGACGAAATTTCGGAGCATCGAGCGATTTCTGGTCATATGTTTTGAACAACCGGAGTCCAAATACCACAGGATGATTTGGACCACCTGAAAATATCACCACACGAAGACAATGTAGAGGTATCGGAATCTGAGTGTTCCTTGTTATTAGCAGGTACAGATTTAATAATCTTAGATTTGCTAACTCTAGGTTTCTTAGATTTCCTAGCCTTTTTCTTCCTAATTGGTGGTGTAGATTCTAGTTGGCTTAAATCCTGAGGTATTTCTTCACTGATAGGCACTATAGTGGGGGCTGACCTAATTAAAGGGCGCTGTTTCCATACTTGAGTGTGAGTGTTCCTAACTAAAGGACGCTCAGACCTAACCTCAATGGATGCATTCCTAGTTAAAGGGCACATTTTTCCATCTAATGTAAAGGTCCTACCAGTGGGACGCCATTGCCAGCCAACTTGGGCACGAGTTCTACCCGTTGGCTTCCATTCAAGACCATTCTTAATAGCATTCATTTCATTCACGTGATCAATCAGACACAAATCATGACGCTGGGAAAACATACATTCATTACAATTCCAACAATTCAAATCAGAATTCACGAATGGTTTAGGCTGCTGCACAGGCGCAGAGCTTTTAGTCTTAACATGATTCTTTTTATTTAAAACTGAACTAGCATTCCTATTGTGAACTTCTACTTTCTTCTTTTTGGCACTACTAGTGGAGGGCTTGATCTTATCTTTCTTGAGTGGCGATCCTTTAGCCTTAGTAGTCTCTTTTAATCCTGTAGAATGCAAAGTGGGAATATTAGCAACAGATTTTAAAGGTGCCTTACTTGATTGTGCCAATGACAGTTTTGCTCCTGGAGTCTTATTAAATGGAGTTACAGCAATGGGCCTATTATTAAGTAGTGCAGAACCTGGTGTACCTATGTATTGCAAGTATGCCAAGCAATATTGAACTCGCTTAATATATTCATGAGCCGAATAATAGTCGCTACTTGAGGGATCTAAGGCATAAAGATCGTCTAAAATATCCCTAAGAAGATCGACATGCTTAATGGCATTCCTCATATAATCATCATAGGTAACTGGATTTCTCTTATGAAGCGGGTTCTTATAAATCACTACTGACTTGGTTGTTGGAGCACTAGTGGACGGTGCAGAGTCGGTAGCTAAGTTATCAACAACTTCTTGTTGGGTGAGAAGAAGTGTCTCCTTTAACTCAGCCAAAACCATATTTTTGTCAATGAGCAGGATGTTCAAATCAGAGATTTCCTCACACTTTTGGTTCAGTTGTTCAACATAAGATTGTTGCTGTGCCGCATTAAAAGCGAAGCGTTCTTCTAGTGAACCATAAAGAGCGGATAGTCCCTGTCTTGTCCGATCCATCTCCCCTAGAACAGACGAAAGTCTAATTTCTAAGACCTGGTTTTTAGACTCTGCAGCCTCTAGTTCCATTTTGAGTGTTTCATTTGATGACATATCTCTCTTCAATCTCATTATCTCTTCCTCTAATGTCTTAACAATTTCAATCATCTTGTCACTCGTCTCAACACCGTTTTCACAAACATTTGATATCAAAAGATTCTCATTTTGAGTTTGTTGTTTTAATTCTAAAGATATACAATGTTGTTCTAGTTGATTAAAGCGTTTTGAAAGTAAATTATAAGAATCTTGTAGCTTTAAAAATTCAGCGTTAGATTCGTGACAAGACTGATTATCTACCTCATTTACAGTATCAGCAACATTTACAGAAAGATCACAAACATCATCACAAATATCATTACAAATATTCACAGCATCACAATTAATCATAGCGGATGTAAGCTCATTCGAATAATTAACATTTACAGTAGTAAGCACATCACACGAGATTACTGCAGACAAGAATCGGTCATATTCGGTTAAAATCTTTTCTTTTTCAACTAGTTGTAGTTCGTAAGCGGTGTCTATTTCATAAAACACTTTTTGAACTTCACCAATTTCAAACACAAGATTTTCCTTAAGAGATGCAAAAATTCCTTTTAGACTTTCGACAAACGGATTGATCTCATTTTTAAACACCTCGTTCATATGTTCGAAAGCCCATTCTCCGGCGTTTAGGCCATTTGAAGTCGTACGTTCCAAAATGACCTTGTCAAAATTAGTAAAGTATTGATTAATCTCTTGCAAGTTTAACCATACAGTGCTAACAGGTGGAAGATCCTTTGGAATTTCCTTAGGACCTTCCATATTGACAAGTGTAGGAAAAGTACTAGGGTTTTCTTCATCTAATATGTAGGTTGGTGCTGTTATGAGATCTTTGTCCATATGGAAGCGAATTCTAAAATCCGTTTTTGCAAGCTCCTTATTCAATTTAAAATAATCACACTCGGGATATTTTGCAGAATTGTATGACCGATCCTCATCAACTAGTTCCTTACTTGTTCGATCACCAGGAAAAACAATCGGTTCTAAGGCCAATCCTAATTGAGTTGCATTATAAAGTCTAGGACTATGTCTTAAAGCTTGTTTTGCATACCGTGGATTAGGGGGAAGGCCTTTTTGACGTGATAAGTTAAATTCTCTAAATGAAGCATCAAATAAGTGAACTAGTTGAGAAGCAGCGTATTGTCTTAAAAGCAAATAATCTAGGCTTCTAATCTTATTAGTAGCATTAATCTCCATTTCATTCTTCTTAGACTCGAGTGATTCAAAATCTGTTTGAAGTTTTTGAAAATTAGTGACCACTAACTCCTTTTCTTTAAGTTCATTAGACAAATTTGCTCTTAAGTTTTCGATTTCTTGCAAGTGACCCATTTGTTTGTTTCTAAAATGATCATATTCGAGATTAGTTAGAACACTAGACGAAGGCACTAATTCTAAGGTTTGAACTTTCTCGTTGCTTAAGGTAAGCTCATCAGACAAATTCTTATTCTTAGCTAAGGTTTCTAAGAGTGCAGCATTCATTTGGCTAAGTAATGTAGCAGGAACCATGACCAAATCTTGTTGAGCAGGAGTAGGCGTTTGCGAAATGGGTCCCGGTTGTGATTCACTCAAAGTCTGGGGACTCACATTGATATTGCTATCATTGTTTGTCTCCTCATTTGAAAGACTCACCACCGAAGATTCATTCGAGTCAGCACTCTCTTGCACAACTTGATGTGGTTGAATACTAGCATCAGTGGTATTATCGGTGGTATTAATAAGTACCTCAGATCTCTTTTCTGGCCCTAAGCTGGAGATAGTTGCCATGAGAGCAGCCTTTGCAGATTGAAAGTCATCACAGTCTGAGTCATACGCATCAAGATCATCGGCTTGGTAAGCTGCATTCTGCGTAGTGACAACGTCTTGTTCAGCAATCCCTGGATCAGCAAGAAATGCAAGCTCCTCTTCATCAAGTTCCCTTCCTTGTGCCTGAGCATTTACCAGATAGATCTTTTCTGCAAACCATTGTCCATCCCTTCTCCTCTTGGGTTTCTTACAATCCCTGGACATGTGACCCTCTTCCTTGCAGTTGTAACATGTAATCATTCTCAACTTGCCCGTGGAATTAGCCCGTGGAGCAGGATTGGCCATTGGTGCCTGATTGATCGTGCGAGCATTGGTGGTTGATGTGGTAGGTCTCCCCTGATATGGTTGAATAGGCTGAACCATGACCCTGCCATTCTTAATAGTAGCTTGTTGACGAGAATTGGATGAATTCCTCAACTGATTGTTGGTAGGAGCTGATCCTCTGTATCCTCGTTTGCTTAAAGTTCTTGTGAGATAAGCAGACATAGTAGTTAGCACTTCAACTGGGTCAGCTCCTTGTTGGAATACAGGAACGGGGACTTCCTCATCATCACAATACAGTGCTTGATCTGGATGAGCTGCATAATCAGTGGAAGGAATACTCATTTGATCAGGGTAGCTTGTTGGATATGCTGCATTCTCTTGATAAGAAGAATATGAAGGCTGAGCATAAGGTGCAACATTTGCTGGATGAAGTTGTGAAGCACACTGTGGTGAAGGTGCATTGAACCGATATTGTTGCTGATGTGAGGTGGGTGGTTGTGGTAGAATCGAGTATTGGGGGAAGGTCGGTGTCATGTAAGGTGATGGATGATAGGCTTGATGTCCCAAGATATAAGGTGTGTTGTTGTGTGACAAGCTTGGTTGATTCGCCATCAAAGCTAAGGAATCTGGGTACATACCGCGAGGAGAACGGTGCATAATCACATGTTTCTCATGCTGCTGAAGAAAAGCATAGATTTGATCTAAGTTGCACTTATGCAAATCCCGGGTTAACTTCACATCGGTAATATACTCACCCCATTCAGCTTGAGGTAAAGTATTCAAGAACTTGGTGTTAACCTGGAATGGAGCAATCACGAGATTGTATACATTCAGATCATTCATTAGAGTGGTGAATCTGAAGTAATAGTCGTGTAGCGTTTCCCCTGGGCTGTACGTGAATCTATCAAACAGATCATACAGCTGACACTCCCTTTCCTGTGTGGTGAGAGACGTACCTTGTAACAACACCTTTAGACGTTCCCATAAATCTTTGGCAACCGTATATTGACTAACCATACGATAAATATCATGCGGAAGAGCTTGGAGAAGTGTCTGTAGAGCCTTTTCATCAGCATCAGCAATGAGTTGTTGTGCCGGTGTGAGTTCTTCATATTCTCTTGGTCGAGACACGTTATTTGCCACAATGGTACCATAGTCGAGTGGACCATTCAAAATCGATTTGACCATAAGCCTTCCGTATGTTGGTTTGCCCTTCAAGTATTGCATCATACGGCCCTGCCATGCCTCAAACACCTCTTTAATAAGCATCGGTGGACGACTATCAGTCCCCGTTATAATTGAGATATCCGTAAGAGATGTCATCTGAGGCATTAATGAACTCGGATTCATTGTGATCACTTAAAAGACTCAAAGATTATCGGTTGATCGAGCAGTGAAGAAAGGTTGAGAATTTGTGTTGTGTTGGTTGTAATCAAGATTAAATCCACTAAAGATCGTCGAAAAAAAACTCAAATACCCCTTGAACTTGCTTATACGGAATAACCATGAATCAGAATAAACCCTATTCGGAATAATACCTATTCGGAATAATCCTATACTGAAAACCCTTATACTGAATAACCCTTATGCGGAATAACCCTATTCTGAAAATGCCCTATTCGGAATAAACCTTATGCTGAATTACCCTTATGCGGAAAAACCCTTATGCGGAATATTTCTTCAATTCGGAATATCTGGCTATTTGGCTTATTCGGAAAAACCTGCTATTCGGAATGATGGGCAATTCGGAAAGCTATTCGGAATATTTCTCCTATTCGGAAAAATTTTGGCTATTCGGAAAAATACTGGCTATTCGGAAAAATATTGGCTATTCGGAAAGTTTTTGGCTATTCGGAAAATATTGGCTATTCGGAAAGTTTCTGCTATTCGGAAAAATTGCTGCTATTCGGAAAAACCCTTCTATCCGGAAAGTCTATGCGGAAAATTCTGCTATTCTGAATATTGCTCCTATTCGGAATACCTATTCGGAATGTTCTGGAAATATGTTTCCGAGACTTATAAAAACAGCTTTAAATCCGATTTTTGATCCAAAACCATAAAAAGTTTTATGATTTTTACCAAAATAAGCTAAACCCAATCCTTATCAATCAATCCCAATAACAAAAACACCAAAAACAACAAGATTCAAGATTGATTTTTTCTAAAGATCACTAATTGATTTAAAAACTAAAAAAGCAACACAATCCTTACCTTAAATCACCCCATAGCTCTGATACCAAATGTAGAATATTAATAACCTATGAATCTATGAAGTGGGTTGATGTTTTCTAGTGAGAGAAACTAGAGAGAGAAAGTGAGAGAAAATGTGTATGATTTTATTAATATGAAAGTGAAATGAGAACAACAACCAACCCCTTTCCATGGTGGAAAGGGGTATTTATACTCCAAGCTCACAATGGGCTTGGGCCGGTCCATGACAAGCCCATGGACCGGTTCTTACTTAACTTAATAAGTAACATTTAACTAATTGTTAACTACGAGCTATTACAACATAAATCATATTGTGGAGTGACCGATACTTCTAATATACGTTAAAACGTATTTCTAACACACCTAGTTGTTACTTTTGTGATATTTTGGGGCGTAATTTTATGGGATTTGGTAAATTCTTTAATTGCTAAGCAATAAGCTATTATTTTTCAATAAATTCATCATTATATTTTGAATAACTTACCTCTTATTTCAACCAATAGTATCCTAGTTTCCATCCTATAAATACGACTCATACTATTTTAAACAGGGTAACTTGCTTGATTGTCTTCTCTTTTCTACAAAGCCTTCCATTATCACTTTCATACTTTCTAACCTTTCACAAACAGATTTCATGGCTCCTTTATTTAAACCTGCTGGTGCTACATTAGGCTTTAGGGATCAACACAACATGATCGCCTATCTTGAGGCTGATGACACACATCATCCTCAATACACAGGAATGATTGAGTATCTATTGGCTTCTAACTTAAGGTATGCTTTGACTCATGCTCCTCTCATTCCTGTCATACACATCAAATAGTTTTGGAACACTACCAGTTCTAAAATAGTTGATGGAGTGATTACATTGTCAGGGACTGTGTATGGGACAAAATGGGTGGTCACTAAAGCACTAATTCGTCAAGCCTTAAGGCTTGATGATGCTGATGGTGTGACTACCCTTTCTCAAGAACAGTTAGAAGAAGGCCTTAGAGGCTTGGGTTATGAATTTCCCCCTGAGGGCAAAATTAATAAATATTCTAAACAACAATTTCCCCCAGCCTGAAAGTTCTTGATACATGTCCTCTTGCAATGTCTTAGTCCTAAGTGTACTTCTTTCAATGAAATCAAACATTCTTTTGGTTTTATTCTTTTTTGTTTGACCACTGGGCAAAAATATAATTTTTCCCATATGATTATTGAGGGCATGTTAAAAAACAAGGGTAACAAGATGACTCTTGCTTACCCTAGATTTTTACAAATGGTTTTTGAGCACCAAGGTTATTGTCGTAGGTATCATGATAATTTTTACAAGATCCCTACTCAAAAAGCAAAAACAAATCTGTCCATGAATACTAGACCTTTACCTTAGACACCTCCCATGTTTGTTGTTATTGAGGCAGCCAACAACTCTCAACCTCACCAAGAACCTGAACCTGAACCAACACCACAACCCCCTTCACCTCACCAAGATGATCCTATGCATGTTGACACTTCAGCCGCTGACACTCGTGTTTTAGCGGCTAACACACCTATTTCACCCGTTGTCACCTCACCACCCCCAACACATGTTCACCATCCACCTCCTCATCTGAACCTTTTGACTTTCGCCTGGAGAAGAGACAAAGGACTACTGGAGGCTTCTCTAGTGGTCCTAGCCATGAAGCTAGGAGAGTTTTGCCTGATGAATCCATTTTGAGGAGTCAAATACCCATTTTGTAAGAGGGCAGTCTGCAACCATTATCTGTTTTGGAATTGACGGCCATCTGCATTAGCTTACAAAAGCCTAATGTGGAACTTGTACAAACAGTCACTAACCAAGGCCTTGAACTCAATCAATTGAGGGAGAGGATGGTTGTTTTAGAAGCTGCTGGCTCAAGAAGACGGAGAGCTATGGTTTTATCCTCTGAAGATGATTCTTACAAAGGCGAGGATGAACCTACAGAGCCATTTAATGTGAGTGATAAGGGGTCCCATGAAGGTTCATATGGGACTAAGAGGTAGTTGAAGCATTGACAGGGATAAAGGAACAAGCTACTTTCTTTTTTATCACTCCCATGAAGCAGTCTTTCACTGAGATGATGATATAACCTAGTGGATTATCAGCCACTGACAAAGGCAATTTCAACGCTAACAAGCCTATTTCAAATGCTGACAAGATTCCAAGTGTGACTGGTGTATCCCAACCACCACTCATGATTTAGGAGCCTTCCACTCAGGTACAATCTTCTACTTTGCCCTCTATTGATCCTATGGATAAGGGTAAAGCTGTGTTAGTAGTTGAGGATGTTCCTAAAGATACAGCCCTAACAAAGTTTGATGAAATGCTTGCTCATCAATTACAAGAGCAAGAAAAGAATGGGCTTAAGAAAGGTAGTATTGAAGCACATATTCTCTCATCAGAATCTGAAGGTGATGAGAAGGATAAATCTGGTGATGAAGAAGAAGAGAGTGATCATGGTTCTAATATTTTGGAAGAACCAGAGAAGTTGGAACATGGGGAGGATGAGCTAGCAAAGGAAAAGCTCAGAGAGTTAAAGAAACAGGTGGATTTTGATATGCCTCATGTGTCTACCTTGTATTTCAAATAAGAAGAAGCCTGCATAGAGAATCCAGACATGACATTGTCATAGCAGATTTGGGGTCTGGAAATTTTATTGAGAGTCCAAAATAATTGCAAAGTTATTTTGGAGCACAGGGCAAGCAAAGTACTTTCCAAGAACAAGACAGCTAGGAGAGAGCTATACAACATGCTTCTTAGATGCCACCAAACTGGGTGGACTCACACAAAGTTAAGAAAGCTTTCTTTTGCACAATTGGAGCATTATGCTTTTCTTATTTGGGAGTATGTATGTGAAGCAAACACTTTTAGGATTCTATATGAGGAGAGACAGGAAGAGTTAAAGATTAAGAAGGCAATGGTTGTGCTTAGGCTAGTGAAGAAAGGGTTCAAATTGAGATTCCCATTGCTTGATCAATTGAATCCACAAGAAGTCACTTTAAAGAAGAATATGGTGTTATCTCCATTTATGGCTTATGACCTGGCTGCTATTTTGCCTTTAGACTTCAAGAATCCAATCATTAAGTATGAAGAGGATTCTGTTGGTTTTGGGGTGATTACTAGGGCTGGAGGAAAGGTGCACACTTTTTGATTCCTTAGTTTCCTTGTTTGCTAGTTTGGATAGGGAGGATGTGGAAACTCTATAGAGTTTGATGAAGGAGAGGTATGAGGCTGAAGCTCCTTTATCGTTGAATGAAATAAAGATCTGGACAACATTCAGAAGAATGTTTGCCCATGACATTGATGATCCAGTATGGTTGGATCTGGATGATTTGAGTAGCTTGAAGTGGCATTTGTATTCAACTGCTAGTGTGTTTTATCTTAGTACTACAAAGTTTGTAGAGTACTTGTTGATAGATGAGAAGTATCCACTATCACAAGAGTTATTGAAGAAGTTAATCACCACCAGACTTGAAGTTGATTATACCAGTGATGTTAGCATGGACTTTATGAGTTTCGTATATTCTCATATTTAGAGTAGGTTTTATTTGTAAGAGTCCTCTTTGTATTTTGTTTTTATTCAGAAACTTGAACATTAGTATAAGTATAAAGTTTAGGGGAGGATTGTTGGGAATAAAATTAGCTACATCACTATGCCGCTGACAAAGGGATTTCAACCGCTGACAAGAGTAAATCAAGCGTTGACAGAATGAGCACTGACAAGAGATATTCAAGCGCTGACAAGAGAAGTCCCAGCTACAACAGAATACTTAGTCAACACGTTTTGATATGTTAGGAAGATATGTATTGTATCTTGTATTTTCTATGTTTATCTTGATATATCTTCCTAGAATAGTTGACAAGTTTACTTATTGTACAAGACTCCATATGTTATAAAAGGAGGTCTTAGGGTTTAGGTTTCATATACGATCAATACATTCATTGCACGTAAATTTTAATCAATCAAAGTGAAAGTTTGGTATATATTGTGTTTAACATTGTTCTTTATTCTAAGTGTTAAATTCATCATAACACTTAGATTGTTGTTAACACAAAGTTTCTCTACGTGTTAAAATTGATTTAATCTAGTTAACACAAAGTCAACCGATCTAAGTTTGGATCAACAAACTCAATTTTAATAAACTTTCCATCCTCAGACGGACGTGTCACGTCACATTTCATGTCTCACCTCATATCGTTTGGTTTTACCTCATCAGTATCGCACATTCAGGATATGAGAAACGTAAAGTGATGTGTTTCACATATCATGTTCACTTTACGTTTCTCATATCATGTTCGCGATAGGATTTACGTATCACATTCACCATATGATTCATATATTACTTTCACCATACCTCCACGTATCACGTTCACAATTGTTCACGTACTATGTTTCAATATGTCTCACCCATCACTGCTCATACGTTACTAACATCAGTTATTCCAAGTTATTTGGCATCATAACGTTTCATTTACCCTTAGACGTTATTTTTTATCCACACGGTCAGATTCATGAGGATCTATCTTACGTTGATGAACCAGACACTTTTACGTATCGTCAAGTCAGGATCATGAAGACCAAGATTATCATTGTGTCAAGATCTTTTAGAGGAACCGTTTCGAGCGGGAAGCCACTTGGAACGGAGGAGTCCATCCGGATTTCTCATCCTTTTCCTTCCATAATTCAGATATGTTCTTTCAGTCACGTCACCTTCCATGTCCCTTCCGGCACGTCTCTAATTCGAGGACGAATTATTCTTTTTAGAGGGGAAGAGTTGTAAAACCCGCATAAAAATACCAAGAATATTAAATGCATGAAACCCGATTAAATTAAAACTTTAATACTAATTAATGTATGACACGTGTCACGAACATTTAAATCCAAGAACTACGTATATTATTAATACACGATAAATATTTACGTATAATATTTAATACATGACAAGAAATAAACAAGACGGTAAAACACGAACACGTACAATAAATATAATACACGAAAAAAAAAACGAATTTGGTCTTTGGGTGGTGTGTAGCCGCGGCAAGAAAGAAAAGAGAAAGGGCTTTTGGCCCAACCCACTTAGTAAATTTACAAGCCAGGGAAAAGAGTTTACATTTCATTTATCACATTTGTTTTAGAAACAAAACCCTAGCCACCTATGTGCTTTGGCCGCTGGCTTCACAAGAGGAAAAGGAGAAGAAATATTGGTTTTTTGATCTTGGATATTTACGGGGTTGTGTTCGTGATCAAATCATTAAACCTTTCACGCATTGGTATCTATTAAACTCTTAATCTTTTAATTATTTTCTTATGTCCATGAATCTTTAAAAACATGTCGTCATAAACATGTTACTTAAAGATTAAAACAAGATTCGGGTTTGATTTTGGTTTGGTTTAGTGTCGGGTTCACACAAACCAAGACCAAGCTTGGTCTCAGTGGTGTTGGTTTTTGGTCAGCCGTAACCCAAAACCCCAACAGTGGGGGTGCGTTTGGTTTCAGTGGCAACCGAGAGCCCTCTTAGCTCTCGGTGGGTCTTTGATGAAAACAGTGGGAACCGACCAAAGCCGGTGGGAGTTCGAGCACAGCAGGGGAACAGCAGCAGCCGTTGGTTGCGTAGCCACTAGCAGGGACCAACAGCCGTCGGCTGTGGTGCTTGGCTTGGTGGTGTCTCGGGTTTTGGGGGCTCGGGTTTTGGGGGCTCGGGTTTTGGGGGCTCGGGTACACTAAGGCTTTGGTTAAACTATTTTGGTCTAGTTAATTAGTTAATTAATTTAATTTACATGTGGTATTAACTAATTAAATTAATAATGACACTTAGGTTAAATTTATTAAATGTAATAAGACATGAAATTAGCCTAAGTATTTTATGGACTAAATTAAATTAAAAACCATACTTTAATTTAATTATCTTTATAAGGTAAAATTTGTTATTTAATCATGTCATTTTATTAATTACTAAGATCATGTATTTATTATTAATTAATAACCATTTAGCCTAAAGTATTTAAATTGATAAACTTTACTATTAAATCATCATGACCTATAATATATGACTAATAAGCACTAGCTTATATTTTGGACTTATTAATCAAGCTTATTTCTATTTTTGGAAACTTACTAAATATGGAAACTTTCTATTTTTGGAAACTTACTATTTAAGGATGTTGGAAATTCACTTTATGTGACGACATTTAAGAATTCCCATTAGTTATCTTAGTCACACACGCATAGACTAGATTAGGAAACTATGTATAGTTTAGGTGGTGTGTGACTATATATACCCCTCCAAGGCTTCCAAGGAGGGGGATGTTTGTGTTTTTCCCATTTTCATTCAATACAGTTTTTCTTTCTTTCTTTTTACAAACACAACCCTCTCTCTCTCTAACTCATCCATGGCTGCCACCACCATATACCACCCAACTAGACCACCGGATCTATAATATAGCAAACCCACAATTGGCATCAGAGTGAACGGTTCAATCATTGGATCGTTCGTGTTTATTGTTATTGATTTGGTGGTCAAATTTTTTGTGGTCCGATCGGTTTTTTTGTCACGTTGGTCACATCATTTTTGTCATAATTTGTTTTCTTTGTTACTCAATCCATATCAGTCCATACAGTCTTCTGTTACATAGTCCACTTTATTGGTTTCATCATTTCAGGTCTAACTCTTGTCTTGATTGGTCCATGGTCATAATTTTCACATCTGGTTTGCATTTTTGGTTCTAGTGTATTATACTTTTTCATTGGGAATTCAGATCTACTTTCAAGATATGTTATTTTCAATATCTGGTATGGTCAAATGGGTTTTTTCTGGTATTTTTATGAAGATGAAGGTAAGATCAGATCCAGAAAAAGCTAGATCCTAGAAGAACGGAAAAAAGTACCATTCAGATAAGATTTCAGATTCTACATTCCGATGGATATGATTTTGCACATTCCGATGCATCATTGCGATGACACATTCCGATGCGTCATTGCGATGACACATTCTGATGCATCATTCCGATGCATCATTGCGATGACACATTCCGATGTGTCATTGCGATGTAATTTATTGCGAACACATTTTTTATGTATTGCGATGACATTGCGATGATTAAACATTGCAATGACCATGTTGTTTAAAAACTGACCGAGACCCATGCCAAACATAACAGCCTACATATTCAATTAAATTCAACACCGACTCTAATGATCTAATCCCATCGCTTCATTTTTCCACAACAAAACTCTAATCCTATCAAGACTCGAACCTAATGAATCGAACAAAAACATAAATTAAAACAATCTCAGATTCAATTTTTCGTGATTGGACATGTAAACCGAGATCAGTTTAAGATCTTATACACAAAATCTATCATCATCGTAGATCTTATTATGTATGGTCTAAACTATCTTTTATATACGAAAATAAATAAGGAGTTATAACAAACATGTTATAATCATTATTCTGTTTCGAATCCACAAAACAAAACCGACATGCAATTAAATATAACCTACCCGAGACCATATCAATTGATCTTGAAGCCACGTATGAATTAATTGGTTTATAGATGATCTGATGAGCATGATTGATTTGATTCACTTGACTCATTCGAAACACTTGATTGGTTTCATGGTTTTGATTTATAATGATGGAGGTTGCGTTTGTTCAAAAAGAAGAATTGATGAGATGTGATGAGATTCAAGCAGCAACTGAGTTTGACTTAGAGCCGCTCAGTTAAGAGTTTCGTGATTTAAGATGATTGTTTTTTCTTTGGGTGACATATATATCTTGCTAAGGATTGATCTAAGATGAGATAAATATTGTTTTGGTAATGGAGTCTTGGATTATGGTGGGATTTGGTAGACAGAGATACGATGGATAGAAGAAGATGGGGGGCGGTGATACCAAAGTGTTGGGATTAGTTGAGAGAAAAGATGTGTGTAGTGACTGCGTTTGTTATGAGATAGATTAGGGTTGAAAACTTGTTTATATCTCTTGAGATTAGGCATTATGGGATATGATAAGATGGGCTTACATCCGAAGTCATCAATTGGTAAAGTGAATTACTGGCCACAAATCTATCATAACGTGTGTCATTGCCTTAAATAAGGAGGTGATATTACAAATAGTGATGGGCCAAAACTACCGAAACTTGTATACTTTTATGGATGGACTAATTGTTGTATGTTCTTTTTCTAAAATTGATTTGCATAACCAGTTTTCCACCGTCAGATATTACATGTTGCAAATGTAAAGTCATTACTTTTGTTGTATTGTAGTATTTGTATGTTGTGGGGTGATTTATGTATAACCGATTTTGCTTGTCTAAATTTATTAATTTGGACAACGTCTTGATATCAAGTTAAACTTGGTTCATGAATATATATATATATATATATATATATATATATATATATATATATATATATATATATATATATATATATATATATATATATATATATATATATATATATGACAAAGTGATATGATTTAAAAGTGACAAAAATATCGAGACATAGTGACAAAAATTTATTTAACGAGACCGAGAAAAATGGTTTTATTTGAATTTTAGTGGCTACGGATTTGATCGGATATTATTATTTGGAGTTGAAGACGATTTTTCGAAGGCGTACACTTATTTTATCTTCGAAAGATAACTTGTTCGTGCTTAATCTTAGAATGAAGACTTGTTTATCTAGTTACCAGGTTCGGGGTGGTTGGTTGATGACTTGGATAACTATCACTTTAATGAGTTACATTACTGTACTCAGTGTCACGCGCATAGTCGACGTAGATAATTTCAAGAGGTGTCGTGCTTATATACTTCTTCAGTAATGTATTGGGTACTAAGAGATTTCTCCACCGTTCCTCATTCAACAATAGTGCAAGCTTAAGTCACAAGATCGAGGAATTTTTATTTAGTTTCACGTTTGATATATCTTGTTTATTCCATCAGTTGTCACTTCAAATTGCCTACAAGGGGGTTGGTAAAGATAGCCATGGAGAGTTTATGAGTAGAGAATTTCGATCAGCAGCTGATTCTCACAAAATATATAATTCAGCTTATTTATTATTCTCACGAGATTTCAGGTACATGTGCGTATGATTAATTGTTGGTTCCGAGGTTTGAAACCATCAAGGGGGAATAAGAAGACATATTGAACGCACAACGAGTACACGTGATGAACTTCATACCTTCTTTTGATTTGAAGACATTCCGGGAAGACAATTGTCATAACCGCAGAGAAAATCGATGTTTTAACTCGTGGCGTTATCAGTATCTAAACGGTACACTATTGTTTGATGTTTAATTGTTTTGATGTTGCAATTATTCATCATCATTATCCTATATGGAAGAGATATGCACTTCCGGGACTTAATTGACTCCAGTGCATCTCCGGAAGAAGATATGTGCATTTCCGGGACTTAATTGGCTCTGGTGTTACGATGTCAACTTTATGAATGGGATAAAGTGTCTACTTCAGTATTTGGGCTTCATACATGGGATTGGTTTCCTTTCCTCAACTACATGGGGGAAGAAATGTCTTGATTCTTTCTAGTATGCATAACTTGAACTCTCAGGAGGAAGAAAAAAATTCAGAAGAATTATTAAAGCGTGAGAAGAGACGTTGTTGATCTACTTGTTGAGCACCAAACTTTCAATCACTCATAGCAAAATTATCATTTCATATGATGGGGTTTGCTTGTTAAATTCCGCTGTGCGCTTAATCATTCAAAGCTTTATTGAAAGCTTTGAAACTTCTTATGAGGATTTTCGGTTTAGGGGGAAGCTATTAAAAGCTTCTACATCAAGATTATGTGGCATGAATTAGGGGAAAGTTAATTCAGAAGCTTCTCCTTAACCAGAAGTATATGAGTTATTTAGCTCGTGCCGTTACAGTATTTCTACTATAAGTTACTACAAAGATGAGTCGTTCTGAAGTGAAGACATGAAGTCAAAAGCCTCAAAAGACTTCATCAGCATTGGACGCTTCATGGAAGCTTTTGTTCTTAATCATTATGTACTTGTTAGGAAAAATATTGTAAGGAATTCTACACGTTTTCCCATGGGGGAAGATTGTTGGAAATTCACTTTATGTGACGACATTTAAGAATTCCCATTAGTTATCATAGTCACACACGCATAGACTAGATTAGGAAACTATGTATAGTTTAGGTGGTGTGTGACTATATATACCCCTCCAAGGCTTCTAAAGAGGGGTTGTTGTTTGTGTTTTTCCCATGTTCATTCAATACACTTTTTCTTTCTTTCTCTTTACACACACAACCCTCTCTCTAACTCATCCATGGCTGCCACCACCATATACCACCCAACTAGACCACCGGATCTATAAAATAGCAAACCCACAAAGGAAACTTTCTATTTTTAGAAACATACAAAATATGAGAAATTTCTATTTTTGGAAACTTACTATTTTTGGAAACCTGCTATTTTTAGAAAGTTACTTATTATGACATAAAAAGTACGATAACACAAGAATACATGAAATACAATAATAAAAAACACATGAAAACATGAATAAATACAAGATAATACATGAAATAGTAATAACAAGACACGAACATGTAAAACAAGTAATAACACTCATAACCAATAAAATATACAGTATCAAACGACTCATTCACGTCCCTTATTTATGTAGTATCCGGGAAGTCAGTGTAGATCATTCAGCTTTCGTTATAGCTTCACTACTGGACATAAGGTACGGATAGTCCGTCCTTCAGTATGGACATTTCCTTCGTATGCATGATTAGGATTTCCTGTTTGCAGCCATTTGTTTTCCCCAGTATTTTTATATTATTCAGCTTTTCAGTAATACTTATGTTTATTTTAAAATGCTTGAGCTATATACATGCATGACCATGTCATCTAGTTACAGAGATACCGTAACCATAACACTTGAGGCACCGATGTTATGACTCCTCTACGAGGGAGTGATTTCTCATAGTGTCCCTTCAGTTTCAGTTTAGCCATTATCAGTATTATCATGTGGGGCGTATGGGTGCATCCTAGTTTACAGCTTACAATTATTAGGTGAATGTGGTGTGTGCTCTACATCCTTCACAAGGAGTTAATCCCTCCTACCCAGACCAGTATAATTAGAGGCCACTCATCTAAAGCATGATGAGGTCACCTTTCTATGTATTCATTCTAGTTGATACCTTCATGACCTATATGGGCTCTTGGCAAATTAAAATACAGTTTCAGATATAAACATAAGTTTTCAGAAATATAAACTAGTTTATAAACATGTTCCAGGTTTTCCAGGACATACACAGTTTTCCGCTGCATTTTACTTATCAGTCTTTCAGTTTCAGTATTTGTTATCTGTTTCATTTCAGTACTTCTTATCATGCTTTTATATCCGTTCACTGGGTGTTATGCTCAGCCGTAGTTTCTTTTCATGTTCCAATCGGCAGGCACACAGGGACGCTCTTAGGATTCTGAGAGTATATGCATTTGGATGGAATATATCCAGATTTCTTACTTTATTTACTTCATACATGACTTTGCTTGTTTGGACATTGTTTAGTCCTTTCTTCCAGTATTTACTTTTACATGTTAAGCTTATTTTGGACTACCGATGTTTGATTCTAGTATCTCCTTTATGGTCAGTTAATGTTTTAAGACATTTACCTTGCATGCTTTGATGACACGCCATAAATACACGTAACGGTCCACTCATCCAAGTGGGGTGTTACATTCAGCCTGTTTAAGGATTATGACTAGCTTGATAAACAAACTAAGCACTATAGAAACTAAGACTAAATAATGATAAGTTAGGCAGAATCTAACTTACTAATGCTAAGAAGAACACAAGAGATTTACTAACTATTAAACATCTATTAATCAAAAGGCTTGTTTAGTTACATCTTTCTCAATAACCGTGAGTTCCTTTTATACACAAGGAACCCTAGAACCCTAATGGGCTTACATTATTCTCGTACATTCTATACATATCTTTACCTAATATATCTCATGCATATCTACTGCGCGATACTATCTTTTACTACTAATGGTACTAACAGTACCTTTCTAATACTAGCAGTACAAACCACCTCTATAGGTACTACAATAACACTAACGGTACTAAGTTCAAATGAATATTTCCCAACACTAGCATATATAATTTTCGTGCATTACTAACAAAAGTTAGTCTATATAAGTTGTAATTGAAATTTTATTATTAAGTGAAATACCCCCTATATAACTATCTTAGGTTAGAGAAGCTTATTTGCTTGAGGACAATCAAATACCAAGTGTAGGGATGTTTGACGAGGTGTCAGTTTATACATGTTTTAGAGGTGACTTCACCCTCTTATTTGCCTAATTAAGCCCTAAAATGCCCTAAATCCTTTTTTGTACCATTGTAGCAATTCAGAAGCACATGTATCATTTGGAGATGATTTGGAGGTGTTTTAGAGTATTTCTATGCATTTGATGAGGTATTAGAGAAGTTAGGACAAGAATGTACGAGTTTCTCATGATGCTCAAAAGAAGTGTCTATAGGATCTATAGATGGTGTTTCCATTAAAGCGTGACATGGTCGTGATACCCCTCTAGAAGACATTGCAACCAAAGCCCGATGGCGTTGCAACTTTGAAGGTTGGAAAAACCGTACGAACATTCGACGACTAGACAATGTCGCAACTATAACCCGACCATGCCGGGCCCTAAAAACTATATATATACACCGATGTAAATATACAATCCGTGTAGAATTTTGGAGATACTTTGGTGCATCTTTTGAAGGTCGTTTTAGGTTCCTTAACCACTATAAACACCATCTTATCACCCATATCAACTAAAGAACAAGGTTTAATCCATTTATCATTATCATGTCTATGTGCTATATGATTATGTCTTAAATATTTTCTTGTTTTTTATGCTTGGCTATATTAGTTAGTGTTTGTCAATGATTGCATGAAACCAACAATGTAATTCTTATATGTTTATTGCTTCTTGATTGGTTGTGTGTACGTTAGGCTATAGAAAACCAGACTAGATCTTAATATCTTAAATATTGATATGTGTAAGGAAACGTGAGAGTAAAGATGATGCCTCGACCATGAACTACATGCTATATGGTCGTATTTAGGATTAGACTCGACTGTAGTATGTGATTGTGGACGGATTAGGCGGATTCATGTAGTGTTTGTTAATGCATGTGTTGATGAAGTAGGTATATTAAATGTCGTCACACCACTATGCTAGATTTATTATTTGTCACATAAACGATTATAGGTGGATATGTCAACGCGTTGGTCTAGTAGATTACGCCATACCACTATGCTAGCTTTGGTTGTTCACCTATGACTTATACTTAATACAGACGTGAAACACTTACTCATTTTATCAACAAGGTGTGACGGGGACTAAATAAGTATGTAAAACGTTGTAGGGAGTAATGCATGATTACATTAGCAAGTTTTGTTTAACCTTAGAATTCTCACCACTTAGCTTATATATAGTAGTAGTGTGTTTGTATAAAACTCCTCCATACCCGATTATTTTACTACTTTTAGAAAATAATAAAAAACACAAAAAAAAATATTCTTTCCCACCTTTAGGCCTTAGTACATTTGACAGAAACCCCCCACACTATTCCTCGAGAGAACGATAGCAACCCATAGTCCTTGCCTATACAACACTGTAATCATCACTGCCCAGGGGTTGTAAAACTTCATTGTTGTTGTGCTGCTACATTCGGAGCACCACATGCGCATTACTCAACAAACCGCAAAACCAAATACCGAATACACAAATTCCCAATTCATCATCATCTTCTAATCCAAACAGACCATCATCCGTACACTCTATCACCTCAAATACCAACCTACCTTCATCATTCACCAACTTGCGTTAAATTCCAAACCCATTTTTAACCCGTTTATGAACTTAACACCCGATCAGATCCAATTGTGGCAACAACTTTAACAACATCTCTCATAAACCCACATTTCTACTCAACAACAACAACAACAACAACAACAACAACAACAACAACTATACAAACCACAATTTTCCCGTGAATCTCAATATCCCAATAACCTCAAGAACCCCAAACCCTAACATTCAATCCAAGAACCACAACAAGACGATGAGGTCCCATCGTCACAAATAAAAGGCCGCCAAAAAAGTAAAGCAAAAAAACCACGTGAATATAAAACCGAACGTACGCTTTGGACCCAAATAGAGGGAATAATTTTAGAGGAGTGTTTTATACATGTTTTGGAAGATTCGAACATCGAGAGAGACCTAAACAATGAGATAGTTTGGTACATCATTCTCGAGATGTACAACTCGTGAGCCGTGGAGAATGTATTATAAGAGCGTAACAAGAATATGTTGATGGGATAGTGGACACCGATGAACATAGAAGTTACAAAGTTTAGTTCGCTTTACAGTAATACCAAAGCTCTCAGGGACGAGAATGATGAAGATTTTGACCCGGGTTCAAATTTTGTGTAAAGACAACACCCTGTACAAACGAGAATTCGCTCACAAAAGCGTTTGTTTTTTTTAGAAACAAACACAAATGGAAAAATCCATAGTCCACTGTAGAAAGAAGAAACTGAGGACCGCCAATCGATTTGGATAGCGAACCCGATCTTTTTGGAGATGATCCTGTTACTCGTCCATCCGACGCTCAACGACCGTCTAAAAGTCAACGTTCTTCAAACTCGCCCGTAACTTCCAGTTTAAGCAAAGAGCAATTCACGAATATATTAAAACAACAAATAACTATAGTCCGGAAAAAAAACGTTAGAACAAAATTGAGTGAGAGACCGCAATGAGACTTGAAGTTTTGTACGCTAAAAAGGGACATGGATTTAAAGATAACTGCTTTGGACAAGAACGCGATGAATCAGTCAGACGTGCCAAAGATCGAGGAGATGAAAAATGCAAACCAGACAAAATATTTTAATTTTTAAATCTATGTCGTATTTTTATTTGTATGTCATATTTTATTTAATGTACTTTTGTAATGTCTTTTTATTAGTGAAAGTTGAATTTTAGTTTAACAAGTATTATATTTATATATATAAATGAAATTTTTAGGGTATTAGACAACCCTAAAAATGTGGTGTTATAGAAGGAAGGGTATTTTTGATGATATGAGGTATTCAGTTGTTATGGAAAAAAGTCCTGATATGGTGGCACTTATCTAATAACACTAGATGATGCATTGCAAGGTACCTAATTCTCTTAGGCTATCCACTATACGGCGACCCATGACCTGCACTATCTAACTGCCATATTAACTTTCTCTCTCTGACAATCTAGAAACAACTATTTACTACTGCAAGGTGACCTTCATTTTTTTTCAAATTTTTTAACAATAAAATTAAATTTCATTAAAATAAAAACATTACAAAAAATTAAAAATATAACATAATTATTCAAATTAAATATAAATGTTATAATAATAAATGACTAAACTAGTGTTGATTTTCATGATTCCAAAGGTATTCCACTAAATTAACTTTTAGGTGAATATAAGTTGTTGAGTAGATTATATGCCCAGTAAGACCCATCAAAGCATTAGGTGTCTTAGGCATCCTAGAGAAATAACCAGGCAACCTTATAGGCTTATCCTACTTAGGCACAACTAATTGCTGTTGAATATCCTTAGGCACATCAATAAAAAAACCGGGCCAGAACCACCAGTTGTGGCTAATTAAAAAGCCTCCCTAACAACATTAGGTATATCCTCAACATCCAAAACCAAATATTTATTATAGGCGATGGTGCCAAAGGCTGTTGCCATTGTCATGGCTCATATAGATACATCAAAGTATACCTCTATCGTGCGAGTTGTGTAAGACTGTGCTTCCACCACTAGATTTGTCATCCTATCCTATCCTACTCTAGAAGTTACATAACGTGCAGAGTTTCCAAAATGAGTGGTTTTATCATCTGTCTTAGGAAGTCCTCCATAACACCCATATGAAAGAACCTACATATAGTATCATAATATCTAGTAACATAATGGTCAAACATCCCTACATCCTAATGTAACATACTATACATAGATAAAAACTTTATCTCCGTACAAATAATAATCTCTTTTACTATGAACCTAAAAGTTCATCTATCCAGGAACATTTTCTGATACAAACAATGTTGATAGGAAATTAGATTAAAAACCTCGTCACAAAAGATTATCCAGTAAACTATTGATGCTATGCACATGAATCTGTAGAATGCTCCGTAACAGTGACAATAATGGAGCATTGAAATCTACAAGAAGGACATGGTATCTTTGGGATTGCAACACAAAATTATTTTAACAAAAAGCAAAATAATTATAACATTTATAACATTATTTTAACAAAAAGCAATCACAAAATTCATAAACACATCAAATAAATAGCAATACACAAGCAAAATAATGAAAAAAACACCCTTATCTTTTGCGACTGATAGTATCACTGTTGGTATGACGGTTGAAATCGTGTCTGGTGGCTGAAATGGTAAACATATCATCAAGACATATTTGAAACATTAATAAGGTACTAAGGATCTAAGATACCCACAACCTAAAATATCATGAATTTTGTTCAAAACCTCATTTATTAACATACAAACAAAAACATAAAAATCAAAGAAAGTCCTTATCTTTTATAGCGGCTGAGATTACGAACTTTGTGGCGGCTGGGAAGATGGTGACCGACGGCGGATAGGCTGGTGGCCGCCAGTAAATGGAGTGGTGGCGGTGGCTGAGACGAGGCGGTGGTGGGAGGTGAGATGAGATGGTGGTGATAGGTTTGTGAAAAAAAGAGAGAAAAAAGGTAAAAAGAGAAAGAAATTGTCTGTGATTTAGAAAAATGAAAAGAGCTTTTTACCTCTTTTCTCTATAAAACAAACGAAAAGGTCTGCCGCCTGCAGACAAAAGAGGTGTTGGAGAGGCTATAAGGGCTTATTGGAAAAAATAAATAAAGTCTTAGAGGATCATTGTCACGATGTTGTTGGTCTCGATGAAATTTGAGAGATATCGCCACCTTGTTGTCACGAATGATCATATTATGTTGTAAAATAAGAAATAATCAGTTGCCTTTTGAACTTTTTGTGTGTGAATAGTTTATGGCTCATTCAGAACCACGTACGAAATGTTGTTTTGTCATAATGTGAGGCTCACCGAAATAAGCCGCCACTAAATTATTTCTAAAGTTTTATAAAATCATAATTTTTTTACGTAATTTATGCATTATAATTTATAAGGATAAACTGCAAAAAACGTCCCCGAACTTTCCTATTTTCTCAAATTTGCCACTAAGAGCAAACTACAAGCAATTTTGCCATTATAATTCAAAATCTCGTGCAATTTTGCCACTGATTTGACGATTTTTGACTTTTCGCCGTTTTCTTCCGTTAAGTCCCACACGTGCCTGGCACGTGAGGGTATATTCGTCATTTCCCGTGCCACCCCATCTCGTCATCCAGTATCCACATTTCTCTTATGCAATTTTCGTCCCCGAAAATATTTTATACCCGCCACGATTGCTTCCACCTTTGGTTTATGCATATTGGGTCCCTCAAACCGTTTTATCGTAAAAAAAGTTGGTGGTCCACATTCTGACATATTTTGAAGGACGTAATTTGCACGACCTTTGAGTCTTTTCAGGTACTTAAATTGCACGACCTTTGAGTTACTAAAAATTGTCACGGTGACATATATTGCACCACCTTTCGGACTTCTATATATTCTTAACACTCGGTGGTTAATCAACATTCTTTCCCCAATTCAATTATCTGTAACCCTAAATCTTTCACAAACCCTTTCTACTAATCAATTTATCTCAATTAAAATGAATAGAAGAAATCCTACCCTTAACAAATTGAATGAAGTATGCGGAGATTCTGAGCTGAACGCATGTATGGGTCTGTACATTGGTCAAATGGTTGTTGCCGAACAAGGTTATGTCGATGTTTTGCGCGATCAGTGATAGCAGCTGAGGAATACCCTAGGAAATATTGGAATGCTGATCGACGAGATCGATACAAAGGTTGATGAAGATGAAGATGGTTGGGTTGATTTTTTGAAGGAAATGCGTGATAGCGACAAGCAAAAGTTGGCTGGTCTGACAAAGTTGATTAAGAAAGCTAGGGATGCTATAAGCCAGAAGCAAGCTTATGTGGATCACATGGAAGACAGTGATTAGGATTTGTACCGTGTTTTTTTACTGTTTATTATGTTCTTATTCTAATTACCCTATTTTGATCAAGGTTTGTTTTGTACCCTCTTTTGTTATCAACGAAAGCACCCTAAGTGCCCCTTTATTTTAAGGACCTAAATTGCACAATGTTTCAACTTTCACATCTATATATATCCATGACTCTATGCACAAAGTTTATTATACCAAACATACTTTCTTCTAGCATACGATGGAAAACATTCAATCTGAATCTACTTCAAAGTCCACTGACTTGGTCGTACGCCTAATTGGGTTCATGGAGAAGGAATTGGATAATGAGCTACAATTGGAGGAGAAATTAAAAAGTCTATGTTCTGAGGTGGAAGAGACTGTCAGAAAGAGATCAAGGTTCATTGAGGAGATGTAAAGTTTTCTACGGGTTAAGGATAATGATGACGCTTACCAAATTGCAAGAGTATTGAAGCATGCTAAAAAAAGGGATAGGGGTAAGGCAGTTGATCTCCAAATTATGAAGGACCAATCCCATATTGGTACGCGTGAGATGGTCAACCTTGTGAAGAAATTGAAGGACGAAATGATAGGATAATGTTTAGTTGCAACTGGTTTATCCCGTGTGTTTTGGATATCTGGATGCACCCTTGTGTTTCTAAGGTTTAATGGAAAGAAAAATCTTTTGTTTATGGTTTTTTGACATGGAATTGGTATGCTTCCATTGATGTTTGACTCTAGAATGTCAAACATCCTAAAAGATACATGTTGATTTGCAAGATTCAGTGACCCCAACTAATAAATCAATCATTGATATTGGTTTGCAGTCACCATTTTTGGTATTTTGACATGGAATTTGTAGGATTCCATGGATGTTTGACTTAAGTGTATAATGTCAAACATAAAACTGACATATTCATGTTGATTTGCAAGAGACAATGACAAATATTGTAGTTTCAGATAGATTTTTATCACCATTTAGACAAAGAGCAGATGTAAGTCAAATTGCATTGTTCATCCAATATGCCAATGTTAGGCTTTCCTATTACATAACCAAAAGTAATATTAGAACCTAACATCATATTATTCTACATCTTAGCCATGACAAAACATTAAGGGTGTTTGAAACCATTCATTTTGATTTGTTTTCATCTTGCTTGTTAGTCATCAATGCCATGAATTTTCTCCACTTGAGGTCTTCCACCAGCTCTTGTGCATCAACATCATCACCATCATTGGCCTCTTTCTCCACCTTAAAAGCCTCTTGTTTAACCCCAGCAGCCTCTGGTTTAACCTCAACAATCTCTTGTTTAACCTCAACAGCCTCTGCTTTATTCAATTGTTGCTGATAATAAGCATGAATGTCATCCACATCTTCACATTGAGTTATTTATTGAAGCTCATCCAGTGCTTCATCAATGTCAGCAAACATATCACTAATCTCTCCAGGCTCATCATCAAAATGGTAAGGATCATCATTCAAGTCAAAATTAATGGCAATCTTCATGGCTTCTTCTAGAGTATCTTCATCGCTGTCCCATGTAGGAAATTCCCCTAATTTGCCATTGATGCTATCACCGGTGTCAGTCTGATATTGATGAACCTCCATCTCCCCACATAAATCAACATAACCAGCAAAATCATCAAAATCAACCTCACCAAAAGAGACATCATCACGAGTGTTATCGTTTGAGACTTGTTCTTCTTCATGGCTTGATTCATCAAACCCAAACACGTTGTCAAGCTCTTCCAATACTACACTAAACTCATACTCAACACTCGTTCTTCTACTCCTATCTTCAAACAGTTTTTCTGTTGACTGATATGAGCAAAAACTCATATCAATTAATCAACAAATCACCCTAAAACACAAGGAAAATACCTAACTTTTGTGCTATAAAGCGGAATTATGTGGTATGTTTTGTGTTTGTGTATAAATAGGTAAGAAGGATACATTTTCAAGCAAAGAAGAAAAAAATCAAGCTTATTTGGATGAAAAAAAAACAAAGAAGGATCAAAGATGACAAGACTTTGAAGATAAGGGACCTATCTTAACAACACTCCAAAGTTGAAGGACTAAAAGTGTAAATTTGTCAAAGTCAAGATGAAAGTCAAACATGGTCAACTCTTCAGTCAACCAAGTCAAAGGGTCAAACTTATCAAGAATACAAGTGGAAGGACCATTTATGCTAAAGAAATGAAGTTCCTAGCTTATGTTGATAATCTGCCATACTCAAGGGGCTTAAATTGCCATTTTCCAAAGACAAAACAAGTTCAATCCATGTGAAGAGCTGAAAGCCAATCAAATTGCAAGAAACCAAGCACACGGATTGCCACTTGAGACGCCACCTCATCATTTCAGTTAATGCGCCGCCAAGCAATTTAATAACCTCCACTATCCAAAAGCAACCAATAAGAACACGCCACTCAATAATCCAATTATCCAATACGGATAATGATCCGTGTGCTCCCATTTCACCCAACCAAAAGATGACACGTGTCTTCTTCTTCCTCAACAAACCCAGGGACGTATATGAGCTACAATTAATTTAAGAAGACGTTTTCTACATGAAAGTTGTTCGTTTTCGAGAGAGGAACACATTGGACACGAAGAATTAAGCTCAAAATCAATGAATAAAAAGTCCCCAAATTGTGAAGAACATGATGATGAACATTTAGCAGCTTGGTGACACGTGGCAAAAATCAAGCGGTGGAAACACGTCATCAAACCAAAAACTTACTCACACTTTGTCTATAAATAGGATTGTACTCTCTCATTTTCATAAGTAGTTAATGTGTGAAATTTTCACACACATCTCCATTTTCTCTTATTCTTAGTTCTAGTTAGTTAGCTCAACAAACTCAAGAGTCTGACAAGCTCTTGAGTTAGTTAGCTTAGTTGTAACTACTTTACCCGTTTTGTAACAAACTTTGACCCTCAATCAATAAAATTCTACTTTCATCTCCTTCATCTACTATTCATCTATTGTTCATCTACTGCATACCTGTTATCCTTGTGTTGATTTTAGCTTCTTATGATCACAATTGATCATGATTAGTTAAGTGTTGAAGTTTTGAAGCTGTTTTGATCCTGTCCTGTTCATTCAGTACCAGTACTTGTTGATTTTGAAGCTTAAAGGTTCAACAATGGTGATGATGATGTTTGTAGCTGGTTGAGTAGATAGTTGATAGTGTTAAGGTGGTGGTTAACACTATCTAGGTGGCTCAGCGCCAACCTACTCCATCAGAGGAGGCTTATGCTTCAAGGTTTTAAGTTTCTGCATTTTTGTTCCTCTAAACAGTCATGCCTGCTTAATTCCTAGTGTAAACTTGTTTGCTTGCATGATCAAGTGTGTTTAGGCTGAATTTGAACTGAATTTGGTAATTGGATAGATTAAGTGTAGTTTAATTCTTGATCACTAGCTTAATTCTAGTTCTTGTTATCAATTTATCAGTCATCTTAGCTTAATTGTGCATTTAGAGTTCTAGCTTGTGTAATTGTCTGTTATTAGTTGCTTTGCACTTCATTTTGGTCATCAAGTTTAGTCTGTTATCACATTGTAATCAGTTTAGCCAATTGCTTAAATTCATTTCATAAAGTTTGTTGAATTCAGATAACTGGTGTTTGGTATAAGCTTTCACTTTGTGTTCAAGTGTTGTAATTGGTAACTTCTAGTTCATCTTCAGTCATTTAGTCATTTTAAACAAGGTTCAATAGTTTTTAAGTCAAGATTTTAGTCAAAAAGGCAATTGGCAACAAAAAAGGTATGGGTCAGTTTTCAGTTTACTAGTTCATAAAAAGTTCTTGATTTGATTTGCCAAGCATTTCTTTATTTTTTGATGAAATTGATTGAAACCAGTTCTCATTTGTCATATAACATCTGAATGATAAGCTCTCTTAAGGAAATTGTATAGTTTTCTAAAACAAGGATGAAATAAGCAATTCATTAAGCTGTTGAGTTGATGCAAGTTTCTGTAATATTGTGCTTAACTGATTTCTTGAAACAGCATTTCCACTTCATAAACTTCCTTATTTTCTTCCACATTTGAGTTTAGTAAGTGTTCCTGAAGAGATCTGGAAATTTTCAGATTTTCCAAAAATCTGGTCAACGCTGGTCAAATAAGCTTGATTTAGCTTATTTCCATTTTCCTACTTCATTACTGGATCATTTATTATTTCAAAAGACATTCCATGCTCTTAATGGACTGATAATCAAGTTTTGACAAGAAAATTAGATTGTGCATGTCCAGCTTATCAGATAGCTTAATTGTGGCTTATTAGAATTTGCTTTGAGTTTTACTAAGTTTCAGACTTAATGCTTTTACAAGCCTAGGTAAAATCAAGTTTTAAGCCTTTTGCAAGTTACTAGAGCTTATTTGGTTCACTAGATTGCTTAAACGAGCTTATTCATTATCCTAGCCCGTTTTTGATAATATTTCACATTTAATTGCACTTTAGTCCTCAAGTTTTGTTCCTGTTTGAATAATTAGCTAATCTTCCACTAAACTAGGGTTTTCATTTAATTAGTCCTTGTATTTTCTAGACTTTACAAATTCAGTTAGGCAGTTTCAAAATTAGTTACATTTTGGTTATTAGTTTGTTACATTTGCATAGTTAGTCCTTGTAGTTAACTGAATTTACATTTCAAGCATTTTAATTTCAAGAATTTACATTTCAAGTACTTTAATTTCATACTTTTACATTTTTGTCCTTATTTGAATAAAAAAATTGGTAATTGACTATTTGTTTTACGGATACGTAGTTAATATTTTTCAACTTTTTACTTGATTGATCAATTAGACATAGAAAAGCCAAATAACCCTACCAACCAAAAACGATCATAAACCCGATTTTGTTAGGACTTTCAATTGGTTAAGAACTGAGAAAACGAACTTTAACTATACTCAATTTCAAATGGCGCCGCTGCCAGTTCTTTGACTTTACGAGAGACTATCGATTGACGGTTTTCATTGGCTTTTGGGATCCGTTCACCTAGTGAACGTTATTTTTACGTATCATAAATAAAAAACAATAAAAAAATCAAATATATAAAAATATATAAAAACTAAAAAATAACAAAAACAATTCTTTTCCTAAAGAATTGACTAAACAAATTAAGAAATCCAAAAAGCAATCTTTTACCTAAGAGATTGCACCCAAAAATATATATTATTGGATTCTCTCGGTTTTTATGTACATATAGTATTTTCTCTAAAAAACTCATAAATACAAAAATATTTTCCATATATTATTATAAGTAAATACGTATACGTATAAGAACAACCAATTCACATACTCTCCATAAGTATTGCCAAGGCAATACACCGTGTTGAGGGCCGTTCCGGTCCTTGACACACGTATCGATCATACAAAATAAAGCAAGAATAGATAAATAGTTCTAATAAGCAATAATTCGAAGAATACAAACAATTAAGTGAATAGAAGGCGATGTGCTATAAAATGTCATCTAAGGGTCAATAGGTACTTAAGTGCTTCGCGCCACCTAACCCCCCCGTTCACTTGTGAGTATTCTAAGAAGGAAGGCTTCATTGGGGGTCTTGCACCCAAGTAGTACATACGTATATTATTATTTTCTTGTGGATATTTCATATTGAAACTCGAAGAGGATAATCCTTTTCTCTTCAAAGTCACACGAGAGCTTCTCTCTCATTCCTCGTATTGAGTTGCATGCTCACTCGCGGGCATGCACAAATACCGATTGGTGTACAACCCCTTCCTCTGAAAAGGAAGAAAAAGAGAAAGAGTAGGAACACCACCGTCCATCAAGCCGATCCCGAGAATCGTGCTTTGATTCATCCACAACAAGAAGCCATGACTGGAGTTGATACTCGATCTTTGATGGATTAATTGCAATCCAATGTGCAAGGATATGTCGATGCTATCAAGATACCCGATATTCCCGCAAACACATTTGAGCTAAAAACATCCATGATTAACTTGGTTTCAAACACACCTTTTTATGGGAACAAGAATGATAATCCTCATGATCACCTTAAGATATTTCTTGCTTTTTGCAATACCATTAAGTACAATGGAGTTCCCCATGATGCCATTAAGTTGATATTGGTGCAATTTTCACTAGATGGTCCGGCTAAGCATTGGTTAGATACACAACCACCCGAGAGCATTACCACATGGGATGGTTTCACTAAGAAGTTTTTGAACAAGTTCTTTCCCCCATCTAAGACCACGGCTTTGAGGAACTTAATTATAGGCTTCCAACAAAAACCTAGTCAAACATTTAGTGATGCTTGGGAGGAGTATAGAGAGTTATTGAGGAGATGCCCTAACCATGGATTGGATGAAGTTCACCAAATCAATACTTTCTACAATGGCCTTAAACCTCATCACCAAGACTCACTCAATGCTTCCGCGGGAGGAAATATTCTTATTAAATCCATTCAAGAGGCTTGGGATATTATTGAGACCAAATCAATGGTGCAAACCAATACACAATTTGATGAAAGAGTACATGTCATTCAAGAAGGAGGTTCTAAACCATTGGAGACTCAACTCATTTCATGCATTCAAGCATTGACTCAAGCTCAAAAGGAAAGTCAAACACTCATCCAAAACACTCAAAGATGCAAGAAACAATGATGAATGACTTCATGAAGCTTTCTATGGGCAATCATTCCACAAATGATGTGCATGCCATTACTCTTTCATGTGAGACTTGTGGAGGTCCACATTCCTATCAACAATGTGATAAGGTGCAAGGTTATCAAGGGGAATGTTATGCTTACCAAGAGGAACATCGTGAACATTTCAAGCCAAGCATCAATCCAAACAACCTTTCTTACAAGTCTCAAAATTATCTTACTCCACCGGGATTCCCACCCCAACCACCCACCCAACCTCAACAAAATCCTCCTCAATTGTTACAAAGAAATCAAGGTCCAAGACCACATTACCAAGGGAATAACTACAAGGCACCTAACAACTCACAAAATCAAGGAAATAACTTTTATCCACCAAATCAAGGTTTTAATCCACCACTCCCTCAAATCCCAAATCAAGGATACCCTCAACTTCAAAATCAAGGATATGGGCTACAAGAGACTCATGAGTATGTTGAGAGGAGAATTCGTGAAACCGAGAAAAGAATGAATGATCAAATGAAATGTATATCGGAGGAACAAACTAATAGGCTTTTGATGGCATTCAATTAAAGACAACAAGTGGCTTTACCATCCAACACACAAACAAACCCAAGGGCAAATGTCAATGCTATCACAACAAGAAGTGGAAAGAAAACTCATGATCCTTCACCACCCAAACCTTCTTTGGTAGAGCCTACTATGATTCCTTCTTGTGATAAGCCTTCTACATCTAGTTCACCATCTTCAAGTTCTCCCATTTCTTACACTTACACACCTTCTCAACCTATTCCCACTTCTCCTTTACCTTCCACAACTCCCCATCAAGAAGCTAAAAAAGACAAATCAACCACTCAACAACAACCAAAACCAAGTCTCCCTTATCCATCAAGATTGAGAAAGGAAAAGCTTAAGAACAAGGATGATATCCAAGTTTCAAACTTTTTGAGGATGTTCAAGCAACTTAACATAAATATATCCTTTGCGGAAGCTTTAGCCAATATGCCTAAGTTTGCTAAGATGATCAAGGACTTAATTTCTAACAAGGAGAGATTAGTGGATTTGCCTAATGCTTCTTTGAATGAAAATTGCTCCGCGGTTTTGCTTAATAAGTTGCCTACTAAGCTTGGAGATCCGGGGAGGTTTTTGATTCCTTGCAATTTCCCGGGGGTGGAAAATTGCATGGCTTTAGCGGATTTAGGAGCAAGCATAAATCTCATGCCATTATCGGTTTGGAAGAAACTTTCACTTCCCGAGCTCACTCCTACTAAGATGACTCTTGAGTTGGCCAACCGTACTATAGCTTATCCGGTGGGAATTGCGGAGGATGTTTTTGTTGGGGTTGATAGATTTACCTTTCCCGCGGATTTTGTGGTGGTTGATTATGATATGGATCCTAGAGTGCCTTTGATTGTTGGTAGGTCATTTTTGAGAACGGGTCGAACTCTCATAGATGTGGCAAAAGGTGAAGTTACAATGCGGGTAGGAGATGATGGAGTTGTGTTTAACATGGGAAAGTTGTCAAAGAAGTCTAATGAGCCCGAAGCGGTAAAACATATTGATGTTGTGAATGAGGAGGAGACTCATGATGATATCCTTGATGACGTTTGTGATGAATACTTTTATGAAGCTTGCTCAAGTGGTGATTATGATTTAACTCATGTTGAGACCATTGCTTCCATTACTTCATCTTTGGATTTTCATGAACCTCAAGAGCTAAACCTTGGTGAAACCTCATATGACAATCCACTTTTCCACAATGATGAAGACATTCATGAGGACTTTAGTGATGAAGAATCGATACACCAACATATGATGACTATAGTGATGATGAGATTTCTACTTGTGACTCTCCATTTGTTGATGATCACACTTCTTTGGGTTTTGAGGAATCACCAATCTTTGATAGACCAATCTATGATGTTTATGGTGATGAGGAGGATTCTATCATGGATGAGAGTGATGAGTTTTTAGAGATGGATATATCTTTTGAGTACACTCTTGGTTATATTGATGAGGAGGGGGACATACTCTATCTAGAATCTCTATTGCATGAAGATCCTTTACCTACTTCCTTGTCCACCTCAACTTTTCAAAGTGATAAAGGAAAACAAGTCATCATGGTCCCTTCTAAGAGCTTGTTGTTACCCTTTACTCCCCAACCTTTATCTCACCATGTGAACTACAAGGGAGAAACTTCTTACGCAACCACCACTTGTTGTTTTCCCATCAAGGAACGGAATTTTGATCATGGCATAGAGCTTGCTAAATCATCTCAGTATCCGCCTGATGTAACAAAAGGAAAACATGTGAAAGATTTGAGAGCATCACCTTATTACCTTTTGGAGAACATATGGGCAACCCTTTTGGAGAACAACACCTCACCTTTTTCACCATTGCTTGGGAAGTTAGTTGTGGATTTGTGTTATAAGTGGGATGGTAATTATGTATTTGATCCTGGGGGATATTTATGGAGTTTTGATAAATGAAAAATTGTTTTACCTCATCATGGAGATTTTTCTTAAAAAGGGCAAAACTTTTCTTCTCCATGATAGGTTTTAGACACTTTTAAGTGTGAGATGAGTCGAGCTAGAGACTCCTTAAATCAAGCTTGAATAACTAGGTTTAGAAGTTTTTAGATCTAGAGTGTTGTAGGTTAGAAATAAGGATAGCAAATTTTTAAGAAGTGTTGGGGTAGACCTTCTTTTGTCTTCATGTTGTTTGTAGGGTTGCTCACTCATCACTTGCTTTGGAGCTTATGGAGGAGACCCGTGTATCTGGTTCACTTCGATTAGTTTTTGCTATTTGATATTCAAAAACTTGTGCTTAAAATGAATTCCCTTTAGTTGTATCTTCCTTAGCTTGGGTTAAGCAAAGTCTATTCATTGTCATAAGTGTAGGGGAAGTTTTATACTTCCATGCTCTTAAACATTGAGGACAATGTTTAGCTTAAGTGTAGGGGGTCTTCTATCAAAGTGACCTTACCTAGAACTTGTCATTGACTTTCATGATAACTTGGAAAATTAATTTTTCAAACATTTTCCAAATTTTTGATCTACTTTGGCCACCAAAAATATGCATTCATAATTTTTGCATTAATCATTTTTCATTTGCATACACCTTGCATTTTTCTTTTTATTCTATTTTCATCAAAAAAATATATAAAAAGGAAAAAAAAATATAATAAAGAACATGGTTTAACAAATTTAGACTTCTTTGACATATTAGGCCCGCCATGGATAATTTGACTCAACCCGAGTTTGCTCTTCTAAGCATCCTCTAGCTAGTATCCTTAACCATGTAGTCCTTCATTGGTCTATTAGGCTAAGCATCCACCACTCTCATTATTTGAGATTTTAAATTTGTGGAGAATGGGAAATGATAGAGTTGAAACAAGTATAAAAGGGCTAGATAAACTTCATGATAATTACTTGTGGCTAAACCCTTCTCTTCTTTACCTCTATTTTCTTCACATGTATATATGTTAATAAGTAATCAAGAACGGTTTTAATTGGTTTGTAATATCTTATGCATTTTTGTCTAATCATTCATGGTTGATATAAGTACGACTTAAGATTCTAAGTTAGAACGTTTTATGTGTACTAGACTTATGTCATGCTTAATATTTAGCGGGTGTTTTTCCTTTTATTCTTTTCAACTTTCTTTGTGAGGAATAAAGAAAAATAAGAGCGGCTTACAAAAAACTGAGTGGCTAGAAAGAAAAAAAAAAGAAAAAAAAAGAAAAAAAATAATTATACAAGACTCCCAAGAGGGGCAGTGAAGTGTTAATTATAGTAACTATTAGATTCCAATATTACCTTGACGGGTTGCAGAGATTTAATAGTTGCTCCAATCCAATATTACCTTGACGGGTTGCGGGATTGAAGATCCAAAGTCTCAAAAAGATGGCGGATGTAAATTATTGCGTGAGTTTTATTTTTCTTTCCTTAGCGAGTGTGTAGCTACTTATTAATTCATGACATGAGGATTTTACACATAAGGCGAATGACTTATTACTCTTGAAACGGACTTATATTAATTGTGAACGCTTTTTCAAGTAATGGATGAGAGGATTACTTAGGATTAAAACCGTGCTTCCTTATTTTTGGATTTTGCATTTCTTATATTTCACGCTTCAAATAATGACAAATTTGCCCAAAAGCAATTTGCTCAAATAATAACAGGTTCCACATTTGATTGTCATGAATAAGTTTATGCACTTTTTACTTGTGAATGCAATGATCCTATTTTTAAGCTTGGTATGGGGAAAGTGAAACTTGAGGATGATAAGTGTCCATAGTACCAAAGCCCTAATCTAAGTCATTGATTTCTTTATCAGTTATTTCCATCAAAACTATTTCAAGAAAATCCAAAAAGATATAAATAGAATTGTTTCTTTTGCATTGCATTGTTCAAAATCAAAACCATGCATCATATAGTGTAGAGTAGTGTAGATGCATTCCATATTGGCCAAGGTGGATTAATTATGAGGAGAATGTAAATTTGTGCTTTTAAATATAGCATTGCATGAGGTCATGACAATGTTCAAGTGTAGGGGATTTGATATGAGCAAAAACTCATATCAATTAATCAACAAATCACCCTAAAACATAAGGAAAATACCTAACTTTTGTGCTATAAAGCGGAATTATGTGGTATGTTTTGTGTTTGTGTATAAATAGGTAAGAAGGATACATTTTCAAGCAAAGAAGAAGAAAATCAAGCTTATTTGGATAAAAAAAACAAAGAAGGATCAAAGATGACAAGACTTTGAAGATAAGGGACCTATCATGACAACACTCCAAAGTTGAAGGACTAAAAGTGTAAATTTGTAAAAGTCAAGATGAAAGTCAAACATGGTCAACTCTTCAGTCAACCAAGTCAAAGGGTCAAACTTATCAAGAATACAAGTGGAAGGACCATTTATGCTAAAGAAATGAAGTTCCTAGCTTATGTTGATAATCTGCCATACTTAATGTAACACCCCACTTGGATAAGTGGACCGTTACGTGTATTTATGGCGTGTCATCAAAGCATAAGGTAAATGTCCTAAAACATTAAATGACCATAACGGAAATACCGGAATCAACATCGGTAATCTAAACATAAGCCCAAAACATGAAAAATAAAATACTGAACGAAAGGACTAAACAATGTCCAAATAAGCAGAATAATGTAAGAATGCATAAAGTAAGAAGTCTGGATAGCTTCCATCCAAATGCACATGCTCTTAGAATCCTAAAAGCGTCCTGGTGTACCTGCCGTTAGAACATGAAAGGAACTACGGCTGAGCGTAACGCTCAGTGAACGGATATAAAGCATGATAAGAAATTACTGAAATGAAACAGATGATAAATACTGAAGCTGTAAGGCTGATAAGTAAAGTTGCAGCGGAAATCTGTGTATAATCTGTAAAGGCTGATTTATAAATAATAAAGCTGAACTGTTATCTGTTAAATCTGAAAACATGCATTTACTGTATTTTAATTGCCAGAGCTTATATAGGTCACGTGCTGTAACAACCGTGCATGAATAACTGGAGGGGTGACCTCATCATGCTATAGAGGGGTGACCTCTAAATAACTGTGCTGGGTGGAGGGATCAGCTCCAATGTGAAGGATGTAGAGCACCCACCACATTCACCCTGATAACTTGTAACACATATAAGCCTAGGATGCATCCATACGCCCCACTAATAATACTGATAAAATGGCCAAGCTGAGCTGAGTGGGACGATGCAGGACATCACTCTCCTGCATGTGAGTCACGACACCGGTGCCTCTAGTGTCGTGGTTACGGTACCTCCGTAACTAGTACATAAACTGGTCGTGCTTGTATATAATGCTCAGACAATTTATTTAGTTATTAACATGATTACTGATAAACTTAAACATATACTGGGGAAAAACATTTGGCTGAAGACGGGAAATCCTAATCATGCATAGAAAGGAAGTCCTTACTGAAAGGACGGAAAATCCGTACCTCGTGTCCAGTACTGAAATAAGACTGAAAGCCGACGGATCGAATATGACTTCACGGATACTACATAAATAATGGACACGAAAATAAGTTGACTAATTACTGTTTGTATATAATCTGGTAGGTTCTGACTGTTTCTTTAACCGTTTACTGATTAGTACATATCCTGTATTTCTGGTTACCGTATAATATAATATGTTATGTTATTTAAAATATTAATATAGATAGTAACCTGCTATAATTAGAAAGTTCCTTAAATTAGAAAGTTTCCAAATTAGTTTCTTTGAAAATAAGTCATTAACTAAATCCCACGTTTTAAGTAGTAAAAAAAAAGATAAAGTTAATATCAATTTAAATTTACTAACAAAATTAATAAAACAAAACGATATAATTAACTTTATTTATAAAACTCATTTATGAAATGATTTATCCATTCATATAATTCGTGGTTCCCACCGCTTGTGTTAAGTTCCCACTGCTTATACAAAGTTCCCCCTGTTTGTTGTTAAGTTCCCACCGCTTTTGTTATGATTCCCACTGTCCTGTTTAAGTTCCCACTGTTAGTGTTCTGTTCCCACTGTTAATACACACCCAAACACCCCTGCAGGAAACTGCAGTCCCAAACGCACCCTTTCCTGCGAGTTAAACCCAAACACCCCCTTATTTGCGGTTTAAACCTAAACACCCCTGTTAATCATTTTTTTCCCCACTGTTTTTGGTTGTTGTTTGCTGCCGAAACACCCAGATCACCATAGAACCACACACATCAACCAAACAGACCTTGTAGTCACGTCAGGCCCATAGTAACTATACCGAGACCATAGTGGTCTCGGTTTCTGTGTAGTCAAAACAACCCGACACCCCTGACTCTTCCAATTCCCGATTTATGTTTTATTTAACATGAAGATTACGTGATTAAATGAAGGAAAGGATGACGGTTACCTTTTGTGACCTGCGGTACAAATCAACAACACACAATCGAATCAGATGGCAACCCCCAGTTTTTTGATCGCTGGGAGAGAGAAAGGGAAACCCCCAGTTTTCTTTTTTTTTCTTTTTTTTTTCTTTTTTTTTCTTTGCTTGTCTTTTCTGTCGGCAAGAGCCAACAACCTGCAACCCTAATTTTTTTTTTTTGTCTGGTTGTGGGAAGGGATAACCCCCCGTTACAATTTTTTTTTAAAATGGGCTTTGGCCCAAGTTTTCCTTCTTTTATTTGTTTTTTTTTTTTTTTTTAAATCCAGCCCTTGTTTATAAAGTTTCCATTTGTTTCCCGCTTTAGCGTTTTATTTACGTATACTCGTAACTATTTGCCCGTATCTTAATTCGTAATTGTTTCTCGTGTTTTAAATTCGTGAACGTAATAAATCTTTTCTGTATCATAAATAATGCACACGTAATATTTTCTGAAACTTGATTTTTTTGAAACTTAATAGTTATTTCTGATTAATTATTATTTATAATAATTAACTGAAACCGAGCGTACGTATTTAAAATTTTAAATTTTAAATACGGGTTTTACAATTCTTCCCCTCTAAAAAAAATAATTCGTCCCCGAATTAAAGATACGACTATACTGGGTTTTACAATTCTTCCCCTCTAAAAAGGAGAAATTCATCCTCGAATTACAGGTAATAAGCTGATGAAGTTATAAGAACTGAAAGAACACGTAGACTGAAAAGACAATTAAGCTGAAGGATGAATTGTCTTCTAATTAATACATAATGCTGCTGATAGGTATAAACCTGACATGACTGAAATGATCATGTAACGTGACATGGCTGAAGAGAACATGGAACGTGACATGACTGAAAGAACTTAACTGAATTTATTGAAGAAAATAATGAGAGGTCCGGATGGACTCCTCCGTTTCGAGTGGCCTCCCGCTTAAAACGATTCCTTCAAAGGTCTAAACATAATAAAAATATTCTTGGTCCTGGTGACCCTGTCCTGATGATGCTGAATATTTTCAGGTCCCATACTTAAGATGGATTTTCTGAATCTGAGTGAATAAGCTATAGCATGTAGGATACATGAAGTGGTACGTACAATTATCCTGAAATATAACATTTATATCTCTGAGCAAGATGCTGAAATATATAGGGATGAACTACGTGAACAATTATGAACGTGCTACGTGAGCAATTGTGAACGTGGTTCGCGATTATATAAGGAACGTTGTGCATGAAGTATATCGTGAATGGAATACGTGACACATACTGTGAACGTGATACTAGAACACATCATGAACGTATGCTGACTGAGGAATGAATGCCAAATGTTATGGTCTGAGATGTGAAACGTCTGCCTGGTTATGGAATAGTTGTGCTAAACTCGAGTCTAATTTCTCAAGCTTTCTGTAACCGTATTCGATAATAGACTGAGAAACATGTATCATGAAATGGCACCCGAACTTGATCGTGAACAATGTTATGAACACCAACGTGAGCTTAAATCAAGAGATAGCATGAAGATGAACTGAAACAGCATCATACTGCGAATGAGACGTAAACGTGAAAGTGAAAATAACCGTGAACTTAAAGTGGGCGTAAACATACACTTGATCGTGAACATGAATTCTGTCTGATATGATGGTCAAGGGAATGCCTTGAATTCGTACTATTTACTGCTGAATTTCAAAGTTTTCTACAGACCTGCTACTGCGTGATCCTTTCGGATGAAAGAAACACGCAGGCCGATGACATGGTTGACGATAACTTAGATAGTATCATACTTTCTCTGAGCCTATGGTAGCTGATAACAATTTCATGGACTTTCGTCTCATTTCTGTTCAGAAATTCCTAAGGGTTGTAGTAACTCACTAACATGACGGCGTTCTATCTTGAACCTGCAGTAGGTCAGGCATCTAGATATGAACATAGCTGCATCAATGTGTAATACGGTTTCTATCAAAATTCTGCCCAGGCTTATGGGACATTCCGGTGTGAATCTGGTTGATTAGTCATAGCAGAATTTATGCGTTAGCCTAGGCTTTAGTGATGACTGTCAGCAATTTCTGCGTTAGCAGTCAATTGATCTCTAGAAAAATTTGTACTGCGTTCACAGTCGTCAGTCGGGACCATCAGGTGATGGCCTTCACCTTCGCAGGATTGTCTGAAATTTCTTTCTGCTGAAATAGGGTGGCTTAGAAAAGTCACCTTGTTCAACTGGAATTCACATCTGAAAAGTTGCGTATATAATTTTCTCCTATTTGAAAATCTGCATGGCTGTGAGAAGATGATTCCCCCGTTCTTCTTTAGGATTTAGTAGATCAGAATGTGATCAATGAATATACTGACAATTTTGCATGAGAGTCATGAAAGAAATTATTCATAATTTCATAATCTAACTGGAGCGTTAGGGAGCTCAGAAGTATAAAATCAAAAAAAATTTAGAAAGACTGTAATATGTGCAACAGCAGTCTGGAAACGTCATGTTCTTTCTCTCACCACTGATGGTAGCATGATCGGAAATTTGTTCTGGAAAATGTCTAAGACGTCATAGCAGGTCAGATAAACCTGCTATTTATGGAATGAACATTGATTAAGAATGGTGACTCTGGTAAAAATTTTGTGGTCGATACATGATCTCATGATACCGGCCCTCTTCCTGATAGACATAACCGGTGCACTTCCTGGTGGTGCGCTAGGGTGAATAAGTCCTTGTTCCGGTAACTATTGCAGCAAATGCTGCAACTCTTTAACTTAGCTTAAGCCTTGCAAAAAAGAGTTTTGAAGACAGGTTCCGTCCTTGAGACTAACTCGATGTTAAATTATGTCTTGAAGTCAGGAATGAATTTCTGGAAAACCTTCTGGAATTACTTTTGGAAATGCTTGAAGAAATCTGTTGATCATAAATTTAATGAACTTCAGAAGTAGATTATAACTGGTGGCTAGAAAGTCTTCGTAGCTATGGACTGATAAGTCACGCGCTTGTAAGGCAGAAATAATTTGTACTGATTTTCCTGGTAGGAAATATAATGAATATATTTTGAATATAGTAAGACGGGTCTCGTCTTTAACTGAAAGGAAAACCTTCATAAATGTGAGTGATCCTGTGGAGTCCTTGCTGGCTGAGAGGCAGGTAACTACCTGATTTAAGATAAAGCTGACATAGAAACACGTAAAGTAAACATGGCGACCTTTTTACTAAATGTGTTCGTCTGTAACCTCACTGAATGAATAGTGCGTGTTTAACCTGAATAATACTCTAGTGGTGGTGACTGAACTTTAATGATCTGATTCATGCGTGGCATAATAGAACGGGTATACCCCTTTCTAAACGGTACCCTGAATTACTGAGGTCCTGATTTAGAAAACATACTGGAGTTATGAGTCTTGACTCGTGCCTTGAGAAGATATTCATATGACATGTATCGTATCTGGTGTCCTGAAAGGTGTCTTCCAAAAGGATAATAGAGACCCATGTCTTGACTGATGTCCTGACATGTGTTTTTAGTTGGTGAATCTGAACAAGGCTAAAAAAATTTTCTGGTAACAGCTAGGGTTGGCGGACCGATTAGACTACTGACCTCTGTATTTCTGGTCACGTCTGTTTCGGAGTTCCCGGTTGCTGACTGATTAATTATAAGCACGGTGGTTGTCACTACTGCTTTGTCTGTCACCTTATGACGGTCATTATCATGACCGTGATTCTTGTAACTATTTTGTTGAGTAGTCGGCTGGTTTACGGCTCCCACTCTTCTGAATGAACGGTTAGCTGAGTAACGTGTGACAGCCAACTGAGGAAGTAAGGCATGGACTAGAATGGTAGTGTCCGATGGTTGAAATTTTCTCTTGTCAGAAATTTCAAATTTATAGTTTTCGTCCTTGCTCTGCAGTGTCTTTATAGTATAACAGCATCACCATCAGCATCTTGAGAAATCTCCAAAGTATCAGCAGCATCAGCAATTGTGAGGTCTTCAAAGTGTTAGCGGCATCAGCATCTAGCAAAATCTTCAACTCACGAGCAGCATCAGCACCTGGTAGAATATCGACAAGTGGAAACATCTGAGATGATTGAGGATCGATTAGCAATATCCATGGAGTAGGGTACCTGGAGTACACTTGGACTACTGTACATGAAGTACAAAATGAATATTGCACATGGAGCAAATCTGAGACATTGTACGTAGAGTACACGTGAAATATTGTACATGGAGTTGGTGGAAATTTTATGGGATGATCGATACTGGTGTCGCTTGTTTGACATTATCAAAGGAATAAATTGATTTAAACGGTAGTAAACTGAACTGAAACGATTAACATAATAGGCTGATAATTTCTGCGTAGACTTAATGCTGGTTGTATAGAGGCTAAAAAGTATGACTAAACGGAGTTTCATCAACATTTAGTATAAAGACATGATTGTTAAAGACCAGAACATGATTTATCATGAAATAGTATTTTACTGTAATCCTTCTGTATCTTAGCATGAAACATTATCATTCTGTTGAAAACATAATACTTGTAAGGAAACATGAAACTAAATCATCATGTAGATGACATCAACGTGAGGGTATGAAAATTTGACTGTTACAAGGAACATAAAAATCAAATCAACTGAGGTGTAATATCAACTGATGTGGACGGCTATGGTTCAATCCACAGAATTCAAAGAAGAAAACATGAGACTAAGTATGGGCTATTCTGGTTCGATCCATACTGGTCAAAATTTTCTGAGAACTGTCATGTATAGAAATTTATAATCTCGGACAAAATATGGATGGCTGTAGTTCAATCCATACTTGTCAAAATTTTATAAAATATCATGATATGTGCAAAGGTGAAGATCTATGGTTCAGTTCACAAAACATCATTTGACTGAAAAGCATGGAATTTGATTTGAACATTGGTGAACTTATATGGGCTGGTTCACCAAGTAATATTGGACTGAAAACATGAATCTGATATGAGTAAGGGTAAACGCCTATGGTCGGTTTACCAATACAAAATCTGAACAGCAAGGGTGAACGCATATGGTCAGCTCACCAAAACAAAAATTCGCTAAAAAAGCACATGCGACTAAATATGGCTAGTTATGTATCAACCTTTTACTTAGTCAAAACTTTAAGAAAACTGACTGATAAATGAAGAAAACTGACTGAATAATCCATGAGAAACATGAAAGATAACAACGCCAAAATCTGGGAAGTTCGTGGTGACTACCCACTAGTCACAGGTCAAGTTTTAGAGCCTACAGGTCGAACCTTGCGCTCTGATACCATAATTGTAACACCCCACTTGGATAAGTGGACCGTTACGTGTATTTATGGCGTGTCATCAAAGCATAAGGTAAATGTCCTAAAACATTAAATGACCATAACGGAAATACTGGAATCAACATCAGTAATCTAAACATAAGCCCAAAACATGAAAAATAAAATACTGAACGAAAGGACTAAACAATGTCCAAATAAGCAGAATAATGTAAGAATGCATAAAGTAAGAAGTCTGGATAGCTTCCATCCAAATGCACATGCTCTTAGAATCCTAAAAGCGTCCTGGTGTACCTGCCGTTAGAACATGAAAGGAACTACGGCTGAGCGTAACGCTCAGTGAACGGATATAAAGCATGATAAGAAATTACTGAAATGAAACAGATGATAAAATACTGAAGCTGTAAGACTGATAAGTAAAGTTGCAGCGGAAATCTGTGTATAATCTGTAAAGGCTGATTTATAAATAATAAAGCTGAACTGTTATCTGTTAAATCTGAAAACATGCATTTACTGTATTTTAATTGCCAGAGCTTATATAGGTCACGTGCTGTAACAACCGTGCATGAATAACTGGAGGGGTGACCTCATCATGCTATAGAGGGGTGACCTCTAAATAACTGTGCTGGGTGGAGGGATCAGCTCCAATGTGAAGGATGTAGAGCACACACCACATTCACCCTGATAACTTGTAACACATATAAGCCTAGGATGCATCCATACGCCCCACTAATAATACTGATAAAATGGCCAAGCTGAGCTGAGTGGGATGATGCAGGACATCACTCTCCTGCATGTGAGTCACGACACCGGTGCCTCTAGTGTCGTGGTTACGGTACCTCCGTAACTAGTACATAAACTGGTCGTGCTTGTATATAATGCTCAGACAATTTATTTAGTTATTAACATGATTACTGATAAAGTTAAACATATACTGGGGAAAAACATTTGGCTGAAGACGGGAAATCCTAATCATGCATAGAAAGGAAGTCCTTACTGAAAGGACGGAAAATCCGTACCTCGTGTCCAGTACTGAAATAAGACTGAAAGCCGACGGATCGAATATGACTTCACGGATACTACATAAATAATGGACACGAAAATAAGTTGACTAATTACTGTTTGTATATAATCTGATAGGTTCTGACTGTTTCTTTAACCGTTTACTGATTAGTACATATCCTGTATTTCTGGTTACCGTATAATATAATATGTTCTGTTATTTAAAATATTAATATAGATAGTAACCTGCTATAATTAGAAAGTTCCTTAAATTAGAAAGTTTCCAAATTAGTTTCTTTGAAAATAAGTCATTAACTAAATCCCACGTTTTAAGTAGTAAAAAAAAGATAAAGTTAATATCAATTTAATTTTACTAACAAAATTAATAAAACAAAACGATATAACTAACTTTATTTATAAAACTCATTTATGAAATGATTTATCCATTCATATAATTCGTGGTTCCCACCGCTTGTGTTAAGTTCCCACTGCTTATACAAAGTTCCCCCTGTTTGTTGTTAAGTTCCCACCGCTTTTGTTATGATTCCCACTGTCCTGTTTAAGTTCCCACTGTTAGTGTTCTGTTCCCACTGTTAATACACACCCAAACACCCCTGCAGGAAACTGCAGTCCCAAACGCACCCTTTCCTGCGAGTTAAACCCAAACACCCCCTTATTTGCGGTTTAAACCTAAACACCCCTGTTAATCATTTTTTTCCCCACTGTTTTTGGTTGTTGTTTGCTGCCGAAACACCCAGATCACCATAGAACCACACACATCAACCAAACAGACCTTGTAGTCACGTCAGGCCCATAGTAACTATACCGAGACCATAGTGGTCTCGGTTTCTGTGTAGTCAAAACAACCCGACACCCCTGACTCTTCCAATACCCGATTTATGTTTTATTTAACATGAAGATTACGTAATTAAATGAAGGAAAGGATGACGGTTACCTTTTGTGAGCTGCGGTACAAATCAACAACACACAATCGAATCAGATGGCAACCCCCAGTTTTTTGATCGCTGGGAGAGAGAAAGGGAAACCCCCAGTTTTCTTTTTTTTTTCTTTTTTTTTTCTTTGCTTGTCTTTTCTGTCGGCAAGAGCCAACAACCTGCAACCCTATTTTTTTTTTTCGTCTGGTTGTGGGAAGGGATAACCCCCCGTTACAATTTTTTTTTTAAATGGGCTTTGGCCCAAGTTTTCCTTCTTTTATTTGTTTTTTTTTTTAAAAATCCAGCCCTTGTTTATAAAGTTTCCATTTGTTTCCCGCTTTAGCGTTTTATTTACGTATACTCGTAACTATTTGCCCGTATCTTAATTCGTAATTGTTTCTCGTGTTTTAAATTCGTGAACGTAATAAATCTTTTCTGTATCATAAATAATGCACACGTAATATTTTCTGAAACTTGATTTTTTTGAAACTTAATAGTTATTTCTGATTAATTATTATTTATAATAATTAACTGAAACCGAGCGTACGTATTTAAAATTTTAAATTTTAAATACGGGTTTTACAATTCTTCCCCTCTAAAAAAAATAATTCGTCCCCGAATTAAAGATACGACTATACTGGGTTTTACAATTCTTCCCCTCTAAAAAGGAGAAATTCGTCCTCGAATTACAGGTAATAAGCTGATGAAGTTATAAGAACTGAAAGAACACGTAGACTGAAAAGACAATTAAGCTGAAGGATGAATTGTCTTCTAATTAATACATAATGCTGCTGATAGGTATAAACCTGACATGACTGAAATGATCATGTAACGTGACATGGCTGAAGAGAACATGGAACGTGACATGACTGAAAGAACTTAACTGAATTTATTGAAGAAAATAATGAGAGGTCCGGATGGACTCCTCCGTTTCGAGTGGCCTCCCGCTCGAAACGATTCCTTCAAAGGTCTAAACATAATAAAAATATTCTTGGTCTTGGTGACCCTGTCCTGATGATGCTGAATATTTTCAGGTCCCATACTTAAGATGGATTTTCTGAATCTGAGTGAATAAGCTATAGCATGTAGGATACATGAAGTGGTACGTACAATTATCCTGAAATATAACATTTATATCTCTGAGCAAGATGCTGAAATATATAGGGATGAACTACGTGAACAATTATGAACGTGCTACGTGAGCAATTGTGAACGTGGTTCGCGATTATATAAGGAACGTTGTGCATGAAGTATATCGTGAATGGAATACGTGACACATACTGTGAACGTGATACTAGAACACATCATGAACGTATGCTGACTGAGGAATGAATGCCAAATGTTATGGTCTGAGATGTGAAACGTCTGCCTGGTTATGGAATAGTTGTGAGGAGCTGAAAGCCAATCAAATTGCAAGAAACCAAGCACACGGATTGCCACTTGAGACGCCACCTCATCATTTCAGTTAATGCGCCGCCAAGCAATTTAATAACCTCCACTATCCAAAAGCAACCAATAAGAACACGCCACTCAATAATCCAATTATCCAATACGGATAATGATCCGTGTGCTCCCATTTCACCCAACCAAAAGATGACACGCGTCTTCTTCTTCCTCAACAAACCCAGGGACGTATATGAGCTACAATTAATTTCAGAAGACGTTTTCTACATGAAAGTTGATCGTTTTCGAGAGAGGAACACACTGGACACAACGAATTAAGCTCAAAATCAATGAATCAAAAGTCCCTAAATTGTGAAGAACATGATGATGAACATTTAGCAGCTTGGTGACACGTGGAAAAAATCAAGTGGTGGAAACACGTCATCAAACCCAAAACTTACTCACACTTTGTCTATTAATATCTCTCATTTTCATAAGTAGTTAATGTGTGAAATTTTCACACACATCTCCTGTTTCTCTCATTCTTAGTTCTAGTTAGTTAGCTCAACAAACTCAAGAGTCTGACAAGCTCTTGAGTTAGTTAGCTTAGTTGTAACTACTTTACCCGTTTTGTAACAAACTTTTACCCTCAATCAATAAAATCCTACTTTCATCTCCTTCATCTACTATTCATCTACTGTTCATCTACTGCATACCTGTTATCCTTGTGTTGATTTTAGCTTCTTGTGATCACAATTGATCATGATTAGTTAAGTGTTGAAGTTTTGAAGATGTTTTGATCCTGTCATGTTCATTCAGTACCAGTACCTATTGATTTTGAAGCTTAAAGGTTCAACAATGGTGATGATGATGTTTGTAGCTGGTTGAGTAGATAGTTGATAGTGTTAAGGTGGTGGTTAACACTATCTAGGAGGCTCAGCGCCAACCTACTCCATCAGAGGAGGCTTATGCTTCAAGGTTTTAAGTTTCTGCATTTTTGTTCCTCTAAACAGTCATGCCTACTTAATTCCTAGTGTAAACTTGTTTGCTTGCATGATCAAGTGTGTTTAGGCTAAATTTGAACTTATTTTGGTAATTGGATAGCTTAAGTGTAGTTTAATTCTTGATCACTAGCTTAATTCTAGTTCTTGTTATCAGTTTATCAGTCATCTAAGCTTAATTGTGCATTTAGAGTTCTAGCTTGTGTAATTGTCTGTTATTAGTTGCTTTGCACTTCATTTTGGTCATCAAGTTTAGTCTGTTATCACATTGTAATTAGTTTAGCCAATTGCTTAAATTCATTTCATAAAGTTTGTTGAATTCAGATAACTAGTGTTTGGTATAAGCTTTCACTTTGTGTTCAAGTGTTGATAATTGGTAAATTCTAGTTCATCTTCAGTCATTTAGTCATTTTAAACAAGGTTCAATAGTTTTTAAGTCAAGATTTTAGTCAAAAAGGCAATTGGCAACAAAAAAAAGTATGGGTCAGTTTTCTGTTTACTAGTTCATAAAAAGTTCTTGATTTGATTTGCCAAACATTTCTTTATTTTTTGATGAAATTGATTGAAACCAGTTCTCATTTGTCATATAACATCTGAATGATAAGCTCTCTTAAGGATATTGTACAGTTTTCTAAAACAAGGAAGAAATAAGCAATTCATTAAGCTGTTGAGTTGATGCAAGTTTCTGTAATATTGTGCTTAACTGATTTCTTGAAACAGCATTTCCACTTCATAAACTTCCTTATTTTCTTCCACATTTGAGTTTAGTAAGTGTTCCTGAAGAGATCTGGAAATTTTTAGCTTTTCCAAAAATCTGGTCAACGCTGGTCAAATAAGCTTGATTTAGCTTATTTCCATTTTCCTACTTCATTACTGGATCATTTTTGATTTCAAAAGACATTTCATGCTCTTAATGGACTGATAATCAAGTTTTGACAAGAAAATTAGATTGTGCATGTCCAGCTTATCATATAGCTTAATTGTGGCTGATTATAATTTGCTTATTTGAGTTTTACTAAGTTTCAGACTTAATCCTTTTACAAGCCTAGGTAAAATCAAGTTTCAAGCCTTTTGCAAGTTACTAGAGCTTATTTGGTTCACTAGATTGCTTAAACGAGCTTATTCATTATCCTAGCCCGTTTTTGATAATATTTCACATTTAATTGCACTTTAGTCCTCAAGTTTTGTTCCTGTTTGAATAATTAGCTAATCTTCCACTAAACTAGGGTTTTCATTTAATTAGTCCTTGTATTTTATAGACTTTACAAATTCAGTTAGGCAGTTTCAAAATTAGTTACATTTTGGTTATTTTTTTTGAACGGCAGTTTGATGCAGCGGAGTATCTTGCGTGCCACCGAGGCACCAAGTCTCTCAACCCGAGTTCGAATCATCTCGAAGAGAATATCAACCCCCATGCTAGCCATCCAGTTTCCCATTAAGGGGCTTCAAGGTATTGCGATGGGATTCAAACCCGGCTGCCAATTCTGGGAAAATCCCCCATATGGGGAATGACAGGAGTCGAACCCCTGACCTCCCCCATATGGAGACTATAACCAAATGCATCCATCCAACTGAGCTAGACTTCATTTGCTACATTTTGGTTATTAGTTTGTTACATTTGCATAGTTAGTCCTTGTAGTTAACTGAATTTACATTTCAAGCATTTTAATTTCAAGAATTTACATTTCAAGCACTTTAATTTCATAGTTTTACATTTTTGTCCTTATTTGAATAAAAAAATTGGTAATTGACTATTTGTTTTACGGATACGTAGTTAATATTTTTCAACTTTTTACTTGATTGATCAATTAGACATAGAAAAGCCAAATAACCCTACCAACCAAAAACGATCATAAACCCGATTTTGTTAGGACTTTCAATTGGTTAAGAACTGAGAAAACGAACTTCAATTATACTCAATTTCATTGACCATGGTGGTGGGAACTCAATGTCATCATCACAAACACAAAAATCATTAGCCACTACAGTTCCGTCCCTCCCAACAAAGCTAGTCTGACAAAATGTCACCATCTTCTCACTGTTGACACTTTCTGGAGCCAACTCTTTCACAACATCACCACCAAAATTTTCTTCTAGCACCACATCCTTACCCTTACTTGCCTTTTGTTCCATCAGGTGTTGTACCAACGAAACACCTGATTCGATATACACCTCCATTTCCTTAAACCTAGGAACATACTCCAAAAATACGTCAACGTCTTCTTCAAATGATAGTGGTAGCAAACCGTCGTCCAATGACTGGCCAGGAATCCTAAAATGCGGGAACAAAACCATATCTTCTATGTACCCTAGATCCTTAAACATTTCTGCGAGTGTGTGCATACCAAACTTATCACGGTAAACTAAGTCAAACCAACTTATAGTATCAAGCCGATAAATTCTTTCTGGTGGTGTGATAAATTCACCATTGTGATGGATTTGCACAGTAAACAAGTTTTGATTCGATTATGTGAAACAAAAAAAAGAAAACACATATCATTTATAAACTAGGCAATAAAAATAGCAGCATATCAAAACTGAGCTTACCATATAGAAGAACTAAAGGAGACAAAAGCTTACCATAAATGAGACCCAAATCCAGGGATGGTGATACCGCGAGAGCGATTTTACCAAAAATTATCCATGTGTCGTGTTGGAAAAAACGGTTTGAGGGATGCAATATGCATAAACCAAAGGTGGAAGCAATCGTGGCGGTTATAAAATGTTTCCGGGGCCGAAAAATGCATAAGGCTGGTGGGAGTGGCATTGAAGCCACGAGCGACTTGACCAAACCCATGCGCAGCCCCCACCCCCCACCATAACTCGCGCGCGAGTTCTTCCCAGGCAAAAAAAACATAGGCAGACTCACCTGGGTGAGTTTATGCAATTGGGCCCCACCACCAATATATAACCGTTAGTTTTTTTAATTTAAAATTTTTTTTTTACCCAAAATTTACTAATAAATACCCCATCATCTTCTTCATTTTTCACACACGAAAAATCAAATATCTCATCTTCATCTCCTCCAAATCATGTCTAAAAAAAACACACCCCAAACCACCAACAAACGTCGAGGTAGGTCAAATACCCAAAATTCACCACCCACACCGCTAGGAACTTTCGACCTAGAAAACCCGTCACCCGGTATCACCATACGACCACCATCATTGTATCACCCACAACCTTACCAAAACACACCTTACCGTTTCCCGGACCCAAGTCAATACCCTACTCAATACCCGAGCCAATATCCAAGTCAATTCCATAGTCAATACCCAAGTCAATACCATAACCAAAACCCAAGCCAATACCAAAGCCATAGGGGTGGTTCCTCATCACAACCCGCCTATGAAACTCAAGATTGCTACATCCCACAATATTCAGACTCGTATAAAAGTCAAGGGTTTGCTTCGTATCAACAAACCGGGTCTCTCGAGCTGGAAACCGTTCCCGAAACTCAACAAACGGTCCAAAAACCTAAACCAAAGAAGGCACTATCTAGGGGACGTCAAAAGAAAAATACGGTCGAAGAACCTACAAAACGACAACAACATTGGACAACAGCGAAGGAATTTTTTTTGGCAAAAGGTTGGGTTTCCGTGTCTAGTGACAACGTTCATTGAAACCAAATGAGTACGCAGGGATTTTGGACAAAAATCCTTGAGTACTTTGAGAGCAAAACGGAGGAACCCGGGGTTCGTACTTATGATTCTTTGAACGGGAAGTGGAAGACAATCGACATTGTATAGCTCATTTTTTGTGGTGTTTATGGTCAACTGATGCAGATGGGGCCTACAAGTGGTGCATCGAATGCTTTTTTTTTGAACGACAGTTTGGTGCAGCGGAGTATCTTGCGTGCTACCGAGACACCAAGTCTCTAGACCCGAGTTCGAATCATCTCACGAAGAGAATATCAACCCCCATGCTAGCCATCCAGTTTCCCATTAAGGGGCTTCAAGGCATTGCGATGGGATTCAAACCCGACTGCCAATTCTGGGAAAATCCCCCATATGGGGGAATGACAGGGGGTCGAACCCCTGACCTCCCCCACATGGAGACTATAACCAAATGCATCCATCCAACTAAGCTAGACTTCATTTGCATCGAATGCTGATATGATTAATGAGGCGTTGATGCATTATGAGGCTCAAGTTGGACTACCGCTCAAATTTCGTCATTGCTGGGAGGTTGTGAAAGACTGCCAGAAATAGAAGGAGCAAGAATTGCCTAAAGAATTAGCTAGGACTTCCAAAATAAGCAAGAGATACAAGTCATCTGGGTCTAGTTCGTTTAATACAAATTCTATGGATGCAAGTAACAATGTGGATGTTGATGCCACTGATAATGAAGAAGTGCAACCGATCCCACGTCCAATGGGAAGGGACAGAGCTAAGGCTAAGTCTAGAGGGAGCAGAGCTTCGGGGAAGTCGAGTACAAACGACGAGGCTTTGGCTAGGTTGATTTTGTCTGGGTTGGGTGAACAACAAGAACGGGCCTTTGTTGTGCAGGGTGAACAACAGGCCGCATATTTTGAGATGAAGAAGAAAGAGATGGAAGTCCGGGAAAAAGAAGTTGAAGTAGCCCGAAAAAAGCAGGAAAAGGAAGACTTGGACTTTTATATGCAGCCGATAGATCATTTGACGGGACGTGATCTCGCAGTCGCGGAGTGGCGTCGAGCTCAGATCAAGGAGGCCTATAATATCCCGTTTTAATTTTTTTTTAAATGTCGTTTTTTAATTTTCTATGTTTTTATTTTTATTTTCGTACTGTGTTTTAATTTTCTATGTTTCTATTTTTAATTTCGTACTGTGTTTTAATTTTCTGTGTACCCGTGTTTTATTAAAATGTATGAATAAATGTTTTAATTGTATGAATAAAAAATATTTAATAAAAAAATGGGGGTGATGTGGAGTGAGTTTGGGTGAGTGTCATTACCTCCTGTGGTGAGTTTGGGTGAGTTTTGGTGAGTTTGGTAAAAAGCTAACGTGACGCTGAGGTGGCGGTGAGTGAGTTTACACCCACTCTCACCGGCCTAAGAGAAAGGTGGATACTGAATGACAAGATGGGGTGGCACGAGAAATGGAGAATATACCCTCACGTGCCAGGCACGTACAGGACTTAACGGAAAAAGCGACCAAAAGTCAAAAATCGCCAACTTAGTGGCAAAATTGCTTGTAGTTTGCTCTTAATGACAAATTTAAAAAATAAAAATAAAAAAATTCATGGACGTTTTTTTTACACTTTACCCTATTTATAAATAGTCTATTGTGTGAACATATAAATAAGTAGATTTATAGAGAGAGAAAAAGAAAAGGAAAAAGGAAAAACACATAGATAGTGTGTGTAAGTAGAGAAGATCAAGTAAAGTAAAGTAAAATAAAGCGAAGTCTCTTTTTTTCTTTCTTTCACTAGTGTCACTCACTTTATTTCATTGTCTTTTTTGTCTGTTTCTTCTTTCTTATTCTTCTTCTCTTCTCTTCATCTTCCGGCCGACCAACCAACCACCCACCCCACCCACCGTTACATTGTCAGTCATCTTTCTCTCTTTATATCTTCTATACATACATACATATCTCTTTATATATTTATTTTGTTTAATGTATGACTGAATTTTGTTTGCTTAAAAGGTTTTTATATACTTTGTTACCACTTTGTATAAATTTATGTTAATGGAGCATTTTGTTCTTTGACTTTTTTATTATTATTATTTAGATGTAGTTTGAATTATCTACTGTAACAAGTTTTTATTAGGTCATTTCTTTTATTGCAACTCAAAACTAAGCTTCACTTGATTTGCTTTTAAGGTAATTTATTTATGTTGAATTGCTCCGAGAAACCGAGTTTATTAAAGAAACTAAGGTTTCTTTGTAAGAAAATGCGGCTAGTTACTCTTTTCGTATACTTTGTCAAACACTGTTTTTAACCACCACCAAGAGGTCTCCGGTTTAAATCTCAGTAGGTGCATACTTGGGGGTGCCCAAGGAAAAGGCCCGAAATGGTCATGGGCATACATTGGTTAGGCCATGTACATTTGATCAAAAGGCCCGCCCTCCCCGGGTATTATTAGTTGCGCTTTACTTTAAAACGCAATACCACACACCATTTAGGAGTGTAGCTTAGTTTGTTTGACGGAATTGCCTCTGTTTAAGAAGCTAATGTTATTAATAGAATAGTGTGGCCGTTTGGGTTTGGTTTCGAGTAAATGTAACTTGATAGGTTTGGTAATCCGAGTGCATTAGGTTTTGACTTTGACATTTGATATCTAGGATGGAAGTTTTAAGACTGCAGCTCGTCTTGTTTGACAATTTGTCTTTATTCCATTTATTAGTCTATGTTTCTATGTTACGGAATAGTATAGATAAACTTGGTTTTGTTTTCTGGTTTGGGCTGGACCTGAACTTGATATGCGGTCTTTTTATAAGTGCTGATTAGGTACCATCTTTTACATTAGATAAGTTATTTTGATCATTGTTTTGAGATATATAGGAGCCCGTAATTGTTTTCTTACTCTGGCTATGCTGGAGATATATTGTTGGTGCATAAGTTTTTAGCTATATTCTGAGAAGGTCGATTGATCCACACTTTTCTTGCAGTCTGTTTGCCAAAACTAACCAGAGGTATTGTCCACAATGGATGGGAATGGAAATCGGCAACTGGATGTCCAATACATTAACACAGGATTCCCATACACAGTCACTGATAGCTTTATGGACTTCTTTGATGGGATTTCACACCAACCTGCACATTATGCTCATCCTGGTCCAATGCATGATCAGGTTAGTTTTTGATTCATTATCTTTAGAATTCAACTGTATTAAATGCAAATTCTTTTAGTTATGCGAAGAGTACACGAGGAGTTCCCTACCTCTTCCCATCTATTGATCCAGAAAAGACAAATATCCTTTTAATGTTTCTACATGTCATTGTAAGGACTTTCATATGAAACAACTGAGTTTTTATGGTAGAAATAGTAAACAAATGAACGTCAATTGGTAATTTGCTATATTTATTGCCTTTTGGCATATTATGTAGAAAATTGCTTGAAACATCGCTTTGAATTAGGGTTGCATATTTCTGACTATTCTTACAAAGCAAGCAACCAACCAATAAACTTGTTTTCTGTCAAGCCTGCTACTAAAAAATGATACGGAGTGTAGTTTTTTTTCTTATTAGCTTTACGACTTAATTTCTTGCGTGAAATTGGTAGCAACTGTCTAGACATAGACAGTTTTTTTGGATAGCTCAGTGTATTCGTGTATGAGATAGATATCCTGTATGGTATTCTGCAAGTGTTGTGTATGTGAGATTAATACTGTCTTTTGTTTGTACATTTTCCAGGATAATGCATATTGGTCAATGAATATGAATTCATACAAATACGGATTACCTGCTCATGGAGGCGTACCTTATTATGATCCATATCAAGTTCACAATTACGCACCAAGAATGGATCTAAATCGAAGTGCATGGGAATATCCTGTAATGATGAATGTGACAGAACCCGCTTCCACAGATGTGCAGTCTGCTGAGAGTTCAGCTCCAAGCATGCAAGCTATTCCCGAAGAATGTCAGTACTTGTTTCTATATATTTTCAGCTGCTAATTTTCAAATGTTGATGTATGGATTATACTATGTTATAGTTAGTTATAGACTTGTATCGGTAGATCGTACACAGTTACTCTATAGGTGCATAAAATGTGAGTTTTCCTGTTTGAGTGGGTTCCGTTTAGTTATGATGTCCACACATGTAGTCATATCCTCCTTGCCTATGGAAATAAATGAAGTCTCTATAGTAGATGTAAAGAATGATCAGCTATTCTTACGCCATTTTTCTTAATGTTGCAGGCAGCAGTCCTGCCAGTCAGAATGATGACAGTGCTTCTAGTTCTCAGGTAATAAAAAAGTTATTTTATATTATTGTTTTCTGTTCAAGAAACTTTATGCATTCTTTTCAGTCTATAATTGGGATTATCAACTTAGTTGAACATCAAACGCGAGTTATACTGATACATTTTATAGCTATAGAAAATTTACATATGTTACTTATTGCAGGTTGTTTGGCAGGATGACATCGATCCAGACAATATGACATACGAGGTTTGCTATTATTTGATGATTATGCTAGTTCTTTCCATTCTTAACTTACGCCAAAATTGTGAGGACAAATCGTTTTGAACTATTATTTCCACGTGCCATATATGATTACATAATTAGACCCGGCTCAGTCAAACTAGTAGACTCTGCTATTTGAAGTCAACGAAAGCTGGACACAATAAAAGTTTGTATGAGCGTTGTATTGTTGATCCCCAGTAGTGACCACTTATAGCTATCCCAGCTCCGTCTTGATCTTTAGTACACCACTACACCCTCCATACACAGTTAGTCGCTGAGGGTTCAACAATGGCAGATCATTCATTAGGACCTCTCTTATCTACCATATTATCAACCAACCAAGGGCTATAGCTGCCTGTGAAGGGGCATAACCTCTTTGAGCATGCACACAATTTAGGCCCTGATGATCATTTTATTAAGATGATTTATATCTTAGGGATTCTTGCTAATGGCACCTCAATGTTTACAAGTGGAATTTCAAGAATCTTTTAGGACTCAGATTCGAGAAAATCAGCTGAAGTTTACATTAGAACACGGATCTTAGTACATGCAAGATAGAAGTTAAAAAGCATAGCAACCTATAAATGGCAAAACAATGAGAGGATATAACATACCTTTAAACTAGGGGTGGCAGGCAAAATCGACTATCAGATAATGGGTTAAAGCCACCTATGGGTCAAGTTAGCCAAATTAGCTTTCTTTACAATGATGCTTTTTTGTGTGTTAACTACTTAGCTGTTTAATTCGTTTTTGCTTATTTTGTTCTATCTCAATGTCTCTATTAAATAGTTTGGGGTGAGTGGTGTTGTTTACTACGTTGTTGTCATAGTCTAATTATTGGTCGTTTCTAGGCTCAGAATTTAAAGTATCTATCTCGCAACATGCTAATTTCTAGTAATACCAGATAGTGTCATTAGTCATTACACAACTGGATGTCGATGACTAAATATTTTGTTTTTCATTCAGGAATTACTTGATTTAGGCGAGGCCATCGGGACCGAGAGTCGAGGTCTTTCTCAAGAGCTAATTGATTCACTACCAACTACAAGATATAAGTCTGGTGGCTTCTTTTTGAGAAAAAAATCTGGAGAGAGGTAAGATTATCGAAACTTGATTAGTCTGCTCAGCTGAGCAAGTCCCTTATTGTATGCCTTATTGCCTTAAACATACATTCTTTATGGTCTATGGAAAATTGGTTACCCAATGTATCAGACTACTAAATCAAAGTGGCCTTGCACTTGGGTATAACCCTATTAGACCCTGTTCCAAATATGATTCTGCAACTCACAGAAATCCATTTTCCTTCCCTGTTTTTATATTCTAAGATATCCGTGGGATGATCCAATAGAATGTCTCTACGTACAACAATTTACATGAAATTAGCCTAGAAATGATCTTCCAGCAATTTTCTGTAATATGCAATGACAGGAAAATCATTAGAAATACATAACACTTTACAACACAACACTACTATGCGATGTTAGTGTTTCTTGTATACGACTGTTAAAATTTCTTATAGTACCTTGTTTGTTAGTTAGGAAAATATATGATGGACTTTGCAACTTTCATTTTACAAATTTTCTTTTAATTTTGTATGTTTACAACATTGATAGTAACATGTGACACTTGTGAACTTACGCTTCTTTTTACATACACAACTTTCCCATAGGATTTTGCATAGATGTTACCTCCATTGTTCTTAACTACAGCCCTTTGACTACCAACCTATGCTCTTGAATATGCATTCTTTCTAAGGGTACCTTAGAAAGTTAACATCCCAAGAAATCTGATTACTTTTGAAAGAGAAGTTTGCAACCTAGTAAAACAGTCTCAATTACTCATTCCCTGTCATCAAAGCATTTCAAGACTCGAACTAAGGACTTCAATCATCCGCCTCTGCATATTCCTGAGCGTCGAATATTTTGACTTCGGTGTGATCTAGGTAATGATATTGGTCATTGAACCAGTATCATACTATTAGAGATGAAGCATAACCCATAAGAATTTAGTTCAATTTTAACTCATTTAACCCATATGAATTTAGTTCAATATTTCTAATTCAGTTAACCCATTAGAGTAAGCGGGTAACAGTAGCTCTGCACTGGCCAGTACCCACATATGGAACTTGAACTTAAGACCTTTCGGTTTATACCTCAACCATTCAGACCGACCTATTTTGTCACTGATGATTATTCTTTGATATTTTTTCCGAATGTGTCTATTCTTCATTTTGGGTTATCTTTATGTTGGGTGTTCTTAATATGTTGTGAAAAGCAGGTGTGTGATTTGTCAAATGAGATATAAGAGAGGTGACAAACAAATTAATTTGCCATGCAAGCATGTTTATCATACTGAATGTGGGTCGAAGTGGCTGAGCATCAACAAGGTATTACCACTTATAAACTTATCAATTAAACAATATTTACCTAATCTTCCGTATTCTAATAACTTCATTTTTGCCAGACATGTCCTATTTGCAATGTGGAGGTTCTTGGCGAGGAATCAAGCCAACAACAGTAAACTGTTATCTTCTCGAAGTGGTGAAATATAAGTAGTTGATCCGTGTGATGTTATCCCCAAATTTTCCAATCTTTTTCTTTTTGAAAATTTCTTTACTTACATAGAGGTGGTAGTTAACAACCGAAGTTTGTCGTTAATCATTGCATGTTCTATAGGACATGCCGTTAGTTCTATAAAAGGTGAATATGAATGACTCAGATTGGTTGCGGTCATTTTGTAGGTAAAATATTGTCTGACAGTTATTTCTTAGGTAAATTTTGACGATTTAACCTTATGGTTCTGACTAAGCTAGTCGTTGCTTACACATGTGTTTGTATAATGGTTGCGTTTTTTTGGTTCTAAAAGCAAATCAACAGCAAGTTATTGAGATAATATTTTGATATATTACTAAAACCGTTGCTCCGTAGTTTATGAAAGCATCGTTCAACACATATCAAAACATATCAAAACGGTAATAAGTCTCTTCTCCTAGTATGATATAGAAAGTTTGGTAAGGAAGCGTTCATATGTTTTGAAAATAACGAAAACCTGACGTAATTTTTCTTATAAGCAAGTATATGTAGATGTTCAAGTTGTGTTGGAGACACGTGAATCATAATTTGCGTGTATGTGACTGATGATTTGTATGAAGTCAAGGTTGATGGTATAAAAAGTACTCTCATATGAGACACGTAAATAACTCGGCTAGAAAAAGTCAGCAACCGTCCCCCGAAAGAACGAAACAAAATTTGACAAGTCTCAAAGACGGAAATGACAAAAGCTGCAATTCTTGGTAAATCACATGATGAAATTCTAATGTATTTAAAATAAATAAAAAAGATGTTACCATAAAAAAACATGTAAAGAAAGAAAAAAATAGAAACCAGTAAAGCTTAAGGTTTCATGTGCTCTCAAACATGTATTAAGCTATGTTTATCAAGCATGATTTTTTTTATATTTAAAATACATTTAATCCACACATATACACTCGCCACATTTTAAAAATTTTCAAATTTAAAAGTAAGTAAATGGTTGTTTATGTTTTGTCGAAAGGAAGAATCAATATACTAAAATAAGACAAGAACTAACTACATGCTTAACACGATATATCATTCCGCTACAACAAACTAAAGTGGCTTCTATGCTTCGCCCCCCGGTGCATAAGGCCGATCTCCATGTGCTAGAGGGACGAGAGGAGTTAATACCCGGTTAGCCCCTCGCTTTGGCTTAGAAGAGTAGCTGACATAGACTCTTTGCCTTAGGGATAGTCCATCAAGGGGGTGACGAAAGATGGCATCAAATCCACGACATATAGCCTTGGATGACTTTATTTTGGCCATGACACTCTTTTCAATAGCTTTTGTCGTTTTTCTTACTAAAGACTTTCAATTTCGATCATTACTCCAGATTCCGTAATCAGACGTGAACTTGCACGACTGATTTGCGTTGCATTTGCCTAGCTGGGTGAAGACGTTAAAGAAGAGGGCCGACAAGTTGCCTCTTTTTAATTCTCATATGCATTGAAATAACAAATAAGCATAAGCACTAAATAGCGAGGATCATATAGAGAAGATGATTCACGGCCGTGAAGTATTAATAACTCCGGGTATTGGTATTGGTAAGATTTTTTACAGGTCTTATATCCGAAGCTCGAGTAAAAATGAGATAGGACACATTTAAGTTACTGCTATATGTCTTTTTTAATATTCAAACTTATCTATCCTTTTTTAATACGAAGGTTTGTTAACGGTCAGAAAAACAATATCTTAAAAGGTCCCGCGTATGCTTCTCAAAATTTTTTCAGCTGTCTTGGTCAACTCCACTCCCTCCAACGGTTTCATTGCACCAACTTTTATTATATTTGTTCTCACATAAACACATTGAACCAAGTTTTATTATTATGGATGTAGCTGCTATAGATTGGAATGATTCAAAGTTTGAAAAAGATGATATCTATGAACACATTAATGCTCCTCAATGGGTCGATTTCGATGCTGGTTATAATCCATTTCTTCAACACGATGATTCTTGGTTTTGCACACCAGGTAAACATTTCATAATATTCATTTTTTTTTTGTCGAAAAGTGCTAGAGTGTTCGCGTATGCCTCCGGTCAACACCCCCGGAGACGAACGCTTCCCCATCTCAGGACCGGAACCTTCGATCATTTAATAAGGTTGTCTGTGTGAACGGTACGATACACATATGGTGAACAGTCAAAGCGAGGGATGGGGTCTAGTGCATTAATGAACATAGCAAGGCCCAAGGAAAAAGCAAAAGACATCCACTCTATTATCCAGGGAGCTTCCGTCCGTCCTATGGGTAAAAGGAAGCACAGCCGCCCTTGGGACAATAAATCCCTCGATTATGGGGATTTGGCTAAGTTCAGGTTTCGAGGCCTAGCCTATGATGTGACTACTCAGGCAGGTATACACCTTGGGGTAGTATAAATACCCTTACATTTAACACACAATACACATTCAATACTTCCATTAATATATACTCTTACCTTCCGGTATTTACTGTTAAATACCATTCGTGTGTGATAGTTACTTATTCTCACACCGGAGCTTGGTCTCGGGGTCAAACCTGGGGCGAGCTAACGTGTGTTGTCTTGTGTATCCTAGGTTCAAGGTCAAGAGACGAGCACACCTTTATGATGTCGAGGCAAGATCATTGACCGCAGTCTAGCCGGAGGATTTTGTTTCAACATTTGGCGTCATCCGTGGGACCCTAAACTCGGATCTCCACACAACAGCTAAACAATGGCAGGGGTCTCAGGGGAGTCAGATCCATCGTCATCCCCTAGTCGTGACCCCGCAACGATAGTGAAAGAGACGGAAACGCCTCTAAACTTACGGGAAAAGATTTTGGAGAGTATGAGCGCGCTACAAGGTCTGGTGGAGCGTCATAACGCCGCATCCAAGAGGCCCATTTCGCCTATACGCCTAGATTTCGAGGAAGATGTATCGAATCTACCGAAGGATAAGGACGAAGGGCGGGAGGCTCAGAAGGAAGCTAACCTCCCGGAAGATGATTTGCAGAAACCTTTCAAGGATGTGATGGCCTCCCCATTTACTAAAAGAATCATACAATTCTCCTCACCAAAGCATAGGTTACCCGCAACTCTCAAATTGTATTCAGGCGCTACGGACCCTAATGACCATATTACTCGGTTTGCCGGTGCCGCCAATTCGGGAGAATGGCCGATGCCAGTATGGTGCAGATTTTTCCAGCAAACTTTAGACGGAGCCGCTGGAGGATGGTTTGAAAGGTTGCCGAGGGGTAGCATAGACAATTGGGAAGATTTGAAGGAGCAATTCCTAGAAAGATTCTCCTTGAGGAGAAAAAGTCTCAAAGCGCCAATGGAAATTACCACCATCGTCCGCAAGGCTCATGAAACGTTGGCAGTATTTAAAGAGCGTTGGACAGATGAAGCAAGTTATATTCAAGGCGTTCCGGAAGTGATGAAGATATCGGCCTTCGTAAATGGAGCCAAATGCCCGGAATTGGTCCGACGTTTTACAGATGATACTCCGTTGACGGTAGCAGAGATGATGCAAAGAGTAGATGATTTCATAAAATCCGAAGATGCATACCGAAACACTGAGTTGCCAACGGGAGAAGCAGGAGATGGTAACATAAAGTATAACAAGGAGGAAAGGTATGGCCCTTCCGGTTCACGTGGGCGACAAAGAGGGCGTCAAAGAAACGATTATCGGTCCAGACCCCCATTTCCCCCGTATGTACCTCCGGTTAACCCAAATTATGGAAGAAGGGCACCGTACCAGCGTTCCAGCTTGGAGTCGCTTACCAAATTTCCAAAGGAAATCTTAGCAACTGAGTTGCAATTGTGCCTTCCTCCACCACAACCAACCAAGGGTATCATCCGGCCAGAAAACATGGATAAGTACTGCGATTATCATCAAGAGAAAGGACATCTTACCAATAATTGCCATCAGTTGAGAAAACAGCTGGAGGCTGCTCTAGAGTCCGGTAAGCTCAACCATTTGGTAAAGGACCTACGAGGAAGAGTGAATAAAGGGAATCAAGGAAGAGGAAACGAAGATTTTAAAGGAAGGACTATAAACATGATCGAAAGAAGGTATAGCGGCATGAAGAGGAAGGAAGTGTGCAAGATCGAAATGGATTGGATGAATGTCCCCATAACCTTTCCGCCTATACCCGATGATGAGGCTTCGGAAGAACCTCTGATATTCGAGGCCGAAATAGAGGGATATTGGGTAAAAAGGGTGTTTGTGGATGAAGGAGCCACCATGCAGGTCATGTTCGAGCACTGTTTCCTAAATCTAGATCTATCGATCCGAAGAAGGTTAACGCCCGATAACGTGAAAGTCCGGGGCTTTTCGGGGGAGGAAACCACCCCTCTCGGGAAGATAGACTTAGAAGTAACCTTTGGAGCAGACAGTTTAACAAGACGGACGATGATGAACTTCACAGTGATTAGAGCACCATCCCCTTATAATATCATACTGGGAAGAACCGGAATCAGGGAGTTAAGGGCCGTGCCCTCTACTGTACACTCATCCATGAAGTTTCCAACCCCCAACGGAATAGCCACCATGACAACCAAAGCACGAGCCATCTACGAATGTCGAATCATAGAGGATAGTCAAAAGATAAAGATAATGAAAACGTCGGCTGTGGGAAAAGAGTTAGAAGAATGGATTGCCAAGGAAGAATTCAATCAGCAACAACGAGTTGCAGGAGACATGACGGAGCAGATCTGCGTCAATCCTGGATACCCGGAACAGTTGATCACCATCGGAAGGTTGTTCACCAAAAATATCGAATCCAACTCATAGAGTTGCTTAAGGACAACGTTGATGTATTCGCATGGGAGCCTTCGGACATGACGGGAGTACCTAGGAGAATCGTCAAACATTCGTTGAACGTGGATATGGAGACCACACCGATTGCCCAAAAAAGAAGGACGTTAGGTGAAGAAAAAAGCCAAGCGGTTAAGAAAGACGTGGAAGAGTTAACAAAGGCAGGCATCATCCGACCGGTACGATACCCGACATGGATCTCCAATCCGGTCCTAGTCAAGAAGCCGGATGGAAACTGGCGAATGTGCATTGATTTCAAAAACCTCAACTCCGCTTGTGTAACACCCGTGAAAGTGCCGTATGATGCTAAGTTATTGTCTCAAGAGCTGTTCAGTATGAGCATCTCTCGTAAGTTGAGGCTCACTTGTGGATGTGATATCCCGAGCCCAACGTCATTTATTTAATCCTATTTTACGTATATTTTTGAAATTTTTAAGAAATTTTATCGTGGAATTATTTGACGGTTTAAGTTGAAACCAACGTTTACGGTCGTAATTTAACGATTGACGATTTAAGAAGAACCGATAACGACTACGATACCGACGGATGCCCAAAACTTACATTTTATTATCGACTGATCGATATTTGAATTTTTCGAGATTTTATTTTTATTACGTGTTAAGTCGAGTCGGAACCATGTGTATATTCGTTTTGTGTGCGTTTGAACCATTTAAAAGTATTTTCAAGTGTTCGGGGCGAAACCCGACTCCCGTAAAATTTTAAAATCGACTACTAGTCATAATCCCGCTCTTTATATACTTGTTTGCCATTTAAGGCCAAAAGAAAGCCAAAATTGCACTTTGGTCCCTCCTAACTTTACAAAATAACCAACCAAACACACACTTCACAAAAAAAATTCACTTCAAAAATTTCACTCCCTCCCTCCTTCTTCTCTCTATCTCACGGCAACACCACCACCACCTTAAACCACCATCAAAACTTGGTTTTTGACAAATCCAATCAAAGTCCCATGTTTATAACATCAAGTTAAGTAAATCCCACCAATAAAATTACACATGCAACAATGATACTTTGATTTTGTATGGGTTCTAATTTCTCTCTCGATATCCTCTCGAATTGATCTCGGCCTTAAGTGGAATGATTTGTTCTTGGTTACTAAAAAGGAGTTGGTTTGTTTATCTATTTTTAAACTAATAACAATTAAATGTAAATGACGTTGAGTAAAATTGAGTGCTTGAAAACGTAAAGGAAAGATTAGAAAATTTCTTTGAAAACTTAATTGAATTAATGCTTAGAAACTTGTTCTTATCGGAATGTTGAAAATTACTACTATCGGAATGCAATTAAAATGATCCATCGGAATATCTCACGTGAAAGTTCATCGGAATGTTTCTAACAATCACCATCGGAATACTCTAAAATCAAGCTGTCGGAATGAGGCTATCGGAATGTCCCAGATCGGAATATTAGTTCTATCGGAATATGGAAGACAAAAATTGGCCAGAGTTTCGACTAGCAAATGGACCTAAACCCGTCGGAATGTGCGATCGCAATATGCGATCGTAATCCCAGATCGGAATAGGGGGACTTACACCCTATCGCAAAGTAAAACCCCTTTTTGGGTTATTGCGATACCAAGCAACGAAGATCCGTCGGAATGTATAAAACCCCTCTTTTGCGATGGAATGAAGGAAGTTCCGAAAATGGTGGTAAGCAAGAATTTCAATAAGCAAACACAAAAGCCACCTTAACCGAAACTTTAAATAACTCCAAAAGCTTAAATTTGACAACTTATAAAAACGTAAATCATTAACTTAATGAAAGGAACTTTTGAAAGATTAAAACTTATAAGAAATCCGAAATCAATAAGTTTGAACAAGCAATAAGCCGATAAACATGGAGAGCTTATGGCTTATTCACGTAGAGCTTAAGAAGACACAAGAAAGATCAAACTCTATTCACGAACACATCCAAAATCCAAACCGTATGGAATTTAACAATCGGATCTAGGAATTTGACAAATCAAGAAAAGTAAGAAAAGCTTAAAGAACTTAAAAGCATAAACTTGATTAAGATTAACGAAATCAAAAGTACAAGAAAGCTTGAATTAAAAGATGAAAAACAAAGGAAAAGTTTAGTGAGAGAAAGTATGAAACTTTCTCTCTCTAGAAACTAGAGAAAAATGAAAAATGAAAAAACTAAAGACTAGCTAAAAACTAAGTGTGTGAAAATTTGTGAGGTGAAGGCTTTATATAGGCGTGTGTATGGTGTTGATGGGCTTTTGATTGGGCTTTGATTTGGGCTTCTTTTTCTTCTTTCTTCTTAAGTCTTTATGCGTCTTTAAATAAACGTTTCCGACTTGGATTTGAGAAGTGTCGGTGAATAATTCCAACTCGTCTTATAATCTTTTATTTAATAGACTCGAGTTCTTCGACATAAATGACTCTTCCATCTTTGGCTCTATTCTTCGATAAATCTTCAAATAGGCACAATGACTTCAGATCTTTTGCACCTTTTGGACAATAGACTTCGTCTTGAGCCCTTTTCTTCGATAAAACCCGTGCAATCCCATGTTTTCTTCAATATTCACCCGGTCGACTCTGAAAACACAATAAACACAAAAACCACGCATAATTCTAAACAAATGATATTAAATACGTGTTTTGGTCTCGTTTTAGCCCGATTTAAGTGGTAAAAGGATGGGTGTTTTCACACCTATCAAACAACATTTTTTTTAGATCTAATTTTTGATTAATCTTGATAAAAACTATGATTTGATTTAATTAATCTCGTGGGGTTATGTTTAAATGTGTTTAGGAACACACTACTAAAATATTGGAGCATGGGAGATGTTTTCCCATGGTGATTTCAGCCCCAAACCCCACGGCACACATGGGGGTTTTGGTGTTCTTGAAGCTTTGATCCATTTTGTTCATGGTATGGTTCCATTTCTTTGTTATTAATATTTTGTATATATTTAATTATATTGCATGTTTAGTTTTTGATGTGGGTTTTGAATAAGGATGAACATACAAGTGATTTAGGGTGTTTTGGTTTGATTAGGATGGTTAGTAGATGATGTTAGGAGTATAGGAGTTGATGAAATTGGTCAAAATGATGTTTTAATATGATTTTGAAAGAGTCAATTTAGATCAGATTGTTTAAGGGTTATTTTCGTGAGTTTAAGTCTAAGTCCAGGTTGAGAAGATAGGATAATGTTGTAGAGCTTCTTTTTAGCTTCGATTCGGTATAAGGTAGAGCTTCTAACTCAAAACGAGTCAAAAGTTATGATATTTTAAAGTTTGAGGCGTACCGGGTGATGAAAATCACAAGTTACGGGTTTTTGTCAAAATATAGGTCGAATGTCTAGGATTGTAACTAGAGTTCTAAAAATGTTTGGGAGTTGTTCTCAGGCCCTAAACTTAGCGTTTCGAGTCTATTTTCATAATCAAGAGTCGGATTTTCAAATGGCATTGGTTAAGATGGTCAAAACGATCTTACGAGTCGAGTGTGCAAAACTGTCCGAATTTTGTACTTCAAAGATGTGTCGGGCAGAAGGTCTTAGGAGTGAAAACTTTTTATGAAATTTGGTGAGGGGTTTCTACAGATTATAAGTGATTTTTACAAATTTTCTCAGATTTTTAGGAGTGGTCTAAGTGGGGTAAAACAGCCCGTACATTCGGTATGTACCGGCAGAGTTGTAAAATGCGCAATAATTCTAATAAAGTATAAAATGGTTCGTGTCTAGTAAATATCGCTTGTATGGATTTTTGGCGTGAGTTTATATGAACCTTGAGTGTTCTTAATTGTGTACATACAGTACTTGAAGGTACTTGAATGTGTTGATTCATTACGTGTTTACTCGTTAGGTGTTGTGTTTGATTTTCCCGGGCACCCACGTCGTCGGTGACATTTTTCGTTACGTCTTCGCTAGAACTACTACTACGCCAGGTGAGTCTATAGCCTCGCTCTTTACTTATTTCAAATGATTTTACCCGCGAGGGGGATACATGCTAATTTAAATGAAAATGAACATAAGTCTTGATTGATTGTTGGACCCAAATGTTGCCTCGAAATTGTGTTGAGTACCTAGTTGCAAAAGTCCCTAAATTCATGAACTATTAACTATTGTCCTGCCCTCGAGTAGGGGGAAATAGCCGCTTATACAATTTGTAGTACTACGGGGCTAACGACCCAATGCTAGCCGAGAAGCTGTACGTTGAGTAAGTTCTGCGGTAGATTATCTTGTATGAGAGATAAGGTATAATTGCAACTGATGCCTTTAGAAGGGGCACTGGTTTCATCTGAATCACGCCGGTAATTATTACGCGGGTGATTGAGTTAACGGATTAGTGTCATGAGCTTAAACACAATTGTCATATCCTTGAGTAATAGATTGTGAGTACGACAATGCTATTGAATGATCATGATTGGTTTTTAATACTTATGTTCAACTGATGTTTTGATAAACCTATAGATTCGCTCAACCTTTGTGTTGACGATTTTAAGCATGTGTTTCAGGTAATCAAGGTTGATAGCAGTGGAGCATGCGAGGATGGAAGTTGTTGTGGCTTGGCGGTCTACTTGTTTTCCTCCCTTTTTGCACTTAAAACTCTTTTATATTTTGTCATGAGAATGAAAATGTACTTTTTGGTTGAGATTCAGTGGGGACCTAAACGCAACTCTGTTTCATAAAATGAACTTGGGAATTGGAAAACTGTAGACTTACATGTTTTTAATAATGATAAATTTCATGTTTGAACTTTTACGTCTCTTGAGTCGTTTAATATAGCTTATGTGTGATGATAACTACGTAGCACCCAAATGTTGTAGTTCCGCTGCGCATAGCATTTGTGGGGGTGTTACAGATTGGTAATCAGAGCCATGAGTTATAGAGAACTAGGTCATTTTGAAAAATCCTAAACTATAACTTTTGGTGTCGTAAGAAATTGTCCAAGCACACAACTATCCTGCATGGCTCCGGTAAGAATTCTTTAGCATTGCTTTATATTTTAGATGTATCCCTCGAAATTGATATGAATTCCCTAAGTATTTAGTAAGTAAATACTTTGAGATATATATTGAGATATATTGTTTTGTACGTTGAGTACTTATTATCGTAATTTACAAATTCTTGTAAGATTATATTATAGGTTGCATGTATTTGGCATAACGGGCTACATTGCATTACATGGCAACACTGCGTTGTAATCCTACGTGTATGTAGGAGTGGTTGTACGTATAAGTATGTATATACTATGGTATTTAAAGGCATTGCACGTGAAGCAATGGTCCTTGAGTAATTATCGTACATTAAAATGCGGTTTTGTTGAGAATTCGGCCTTACCGCTAATTATCAATCTTGATAATTAATTTATGGTTCGAATAACCGAATATGAACCTCGTTTGATATCCTAGATACGTAAATGATGCTTCGTAACATATTTTATATCGACTAGGTCGATCTCGATTGTCGTTATCGCACCGTGATGTGTCATTTTGGACATTTTCTTTTGAAACGTAATTTACTTACGTATTACTTTATTTCCTTTATTCCTAATGGGTTTGATATGTTAGTTCACGTAACTATAACATAGACGAAGTATAATCGACGATGCGTACATTGGGGCGGCGAATCATGTGTGTATATTATGAAACGTGGTTGAGGCGTGTTGCCATTTAATCGTTGTTTACTATTCTACTTGAATTTTAAAGATGTGTTTTAAAATAGATTGGCGTTGTGATCAAGCGCGATAACTTGGAATTTGGTTGGTTTTTGTGTTAATTTTGTGGAGTACGATTTCGAGACTCATCCGAGGCCGATAACAACATTTAGTTGACATACGTATTCTCGTTCCATTTATTTCATTTTGTTTTGTTGTTTCATTATTTTGAAGTTAATATTTTACATGACGAGGTCCGGCATTTGTGCAAGTTAAGTAAGCATCGAACTTTGTTGATTGAATGATTTAAACATAAAGTGTTTTATATATTTAATATTTGGTGAATGAAACTTTCGGATAAAAATGACGTATGATGTGTCTTATAACAAGTAAAATTCGCGTAGAGAATAAACGGACATTGTGAAATTATTTTCCTTCAACCTTGGTTGGTAAATCGTAATAAGTAATTATTATTACTCGTAAAATCCTTGTTTTCATATATTAAAATTTGATACTAAAAGATTGTGATGGAATTGTTAAGAATTTGTTTAAATTAGTTCGAGAAAGGAGTTATAATAAAATTTGCGAGATGACTATTGAGTATATGTAGCTTCGGATTTAGTATGAATTAATTTTCGGGTCAATGTAGCAAACTTTTGGCATAATTTGTAATATAGAGTAGAAAAATTGGTCATATATTTTGGAGGTAGAAACTTTGTAAAAATTGGTTTATTTTAAACATAAGGTTATGTTTACGTATGCATTGGTGTAAACTAGAACTCGTCACTCGTTGTAGTAAATAAACTGGGATAAAATCGGAATATACACTTTAAGTATGAAATTATAATGCTTGAAATAAAATTTTAAACATTGATGGAACGTCATTGGAAATCTTTTGTTTTATTCCGCGACGAGATGTGTTAATTTTAAAATCATTTGATAATGGGCTAAGGATTAAAAGTTGAATTTTATATATTTTAAAATTATTGAGATAAGCATTTTGATTGTTTATTATATTATTATTATTGAGATTTAAGTCTCGACTAAAATCAGTAAGTATCCGAGATAATACCACGTGAAACCTCTTTATCATTTGAGTCGAATTACGCGAATATGATTTAACAAAACAGTTTTGGGGAAAACATGTGTGTAATAAAAGTCAAAGGTTGATTTTAAGAGTTAATTGGACTAGTTTGAGTCATGTTGGATACGTGTATATTTGTGATAATATAAGTCGTAATAATAAAAACGTAAAACTTGGAAAATTCTTACTACGTATGTTTTTGGTACTTAAGATATGAACATTAATGAGGTTTTGACACAAGTATGGAGATTTTCAAACCTAATGATTTGTCAATTATGATAACCGAGTCACCGCATCTACTAATGTTAATAATTTCCGAGAGATTGAAATTTTTCCAGAAATGAAAGCGTTGTAAAGATTGGAAAATGAAAGGTATAAATTCTTTAATGGTGTAACACAAATTAAAAATGTGTAAATGTTCGGTTTTACAATGTACAAGGTAACACTAATTATTATACGCAACTGGATTACACAACACACGCCTACTTGTATATTATTTAATAAAGATGTATATATAATGTTTTGAGTCACGATGGTTCGATCGTCCGACATCCCTTCTTTGATTTTGTGAGTCCGTATCTAAACATGAGTCGTCATGTGATTGTTCATTTTAATATTGTCTATGGTATGAAACCAATATTATTATATTTATTTTTGTGTCGCTACTTCGCTAGTACTTGATGATGAGGGTATGTCACCCGGTGTATTTTTTTTTTGTCCCCTTCATGGACGCCGTAACTTTCTTCTTTCGGTTAATGGAACCTAAAAATTATGTATTTACTTGTATGATGCTATAAATCTTCATTAGAGTGGTTGTTTACTTATATTTAACAAAAGCGAGGAGGCGTAGCCGCTTTACCAAATTGTAGAGGTGAAAGAACTCGATCTTTCTGGTGAAATTGTTTCTATTTAACCAAGTGATTATTCTTCTCTCCCCGTATACCCTTGGTGGAATGGGTGTGCAACTCGAGACGATGGGAAGTGTGATCGTTGTTTTATTTTTGACGCTTGTGTTGATATTCAACTTTTACTCCATGTATTCGTAGATCGCTGTTGTTATCCTGAGACTTTCGTCATATATTTGAAGTATTTTCATTTCTAATGTAGTTAATTTCCGTTGACAATTATATTGCTCGTTTACCTCGTTCGATCTCATTGATCTTAATTTTATTACTTTTTGTGCTTGCAATGATCTTTAATCATGAACCACCTTACCGTTATTTTGTGAATAGTCTATTTTGAAAATATGTATGAGTGTGTGAAATGGTTCGTTGAATCAAATGTAAATGGTGTCGACTTATGTATTTATTTATTTATTTATTTTCCTCGCAAAAAGGCAAAGTAAAAGTATGTTTCCAAAGTGGACGAAAAATGTTTGATGTGTTTCTTAAAACGATGGTAGCAACATTTTCCCATTTCAAATTTCATTTCAAATGATTTAATTATTTTGAAGGCTAGGTCGAAAACTTCCATAGTCGTGTTTGGTATGTAATAATAATGTTTGTGATTGTCACTCGATCCTCAATTATGCACAGCTTAGCTAACTATGCATAATTCGGGAAGAGTCCTGTTTTGTTGGTTGTTGTTGCTTGATCCTCAAGTATGCATGATCTAGCTAATTATGCATAGTTTAGGAAGGGCACTATCGTGTCAAACAAATTGGTCATCTTGAAACTTGTAGTGTTTTGATAAATGTTTGGATGAGAATGTTTTTAAAAATGGTGGATCCTTATGCAAGTAATCGCATTTTCTTTGATTCCTAAAGACAATTTTTGAATTTTTCTTGTATTCCTTGAAATCTTTTCTTTCGTTTGGTGTTGACTTGGTAAGTCACTGTGACCGAGTAGTTTTTGGAAAATGTTTTTATGAGTTGTGTGTAACGTGCAAATTTCATCGGAATCACGAGGGTGTTGAGGAAATACCAAAGGGGCTCGTATCGTCACCGGGAGAAGAGTTTTTAATAAAGATGGAAAAATGCCGAAATAGAGGAAATCAGAGTTCGAATAACTCTAAGGGAAATGACGAAGACTTCTCCTACAGCGAATGTATCGTACTTTATTTATTATTCTTTTCTTGTTCTTTTAATATGACAACGACACGCGGTGAACTGTTGAAGTTTACCAACTGTGCATCAGTAATTGGAAGACAATTCCATTGTCGTTTTCGTTTATTTAAGTGAGGAATCCTCTTTGCTTGACTCAACCATCCTTGATTATCGATGGTTAAACGATAGATATCCCTAGTTGATGTTTTTGTGGTAAACCCTTGCCTTTTATGTATTTGTGTGGTAAGTAATCTGGTCGAGTGATCGTAAGTTGTGAGAACTTGAGACGACATTATCCAATGAAGTCCGATCATGGAGAACACGTGCCATGTAATGTATTTTTTTTTAACTGTGAACGATGATATTTATTAAGATTTTGACCACGTTTGGGATGGAAGTAAGATGGTGTTCTTGTAGTATCTTTTGGGTATGAATCCGTGTGTGAGCACCCCACGATGACACATGTAAGTATTTTATTTCTTTTTGGATATGCATCCATAGCTAGCAAGCTCTTGAACCTTCTTTAACTTGCAATTTTCTTTTGACTGGACTCATCCGAAAATTATGTAAATATTCTTGTTTTATCTTGGCTTGGCTGATTAGCAAGCGTGGGTTAACTGATTGAACTGATTGGTTTAGCATGGTTTGGCTATGTTGCAAACATGTCGTAATATGGTGATGTGTGTTTCATAATGGCTTTTGTGTTTGTTTGGATTGTGATGTCTTCGAGAGAGTTATGTATACGCCGAATGATTTCGTATCGATGAATTCGTTTTTGACGAAGTAGGGTTGTATGTACGTAATATCGTAATAAGGTGATTTGGTACGACTAGTATTGATTACTTCGTCTTTTATATTTTGAACGTTTTTCTATGAGGTGATGTGCGACCCGTGTGATTTTCTTTGTGATGGTTGTTTTTATGAGATGATGAACCAAGTGAAAGGACGATTCGAACGTTGGAAGACGTGCACCGAGCGTGTGTGATTGATTTTGGTAGTTGTTGAGATCGACCATTGCCGTTGGTAGTACCTTTGTACAACGACATTTAACATGGTAGCATTGAAGCTGCAGCCTTTGAGGAATTATGTCGATGAAAATGTGGATCTCCAGTTGGATAGAATGAAGTAGGAAAAAAAAGTCAGTTGGATGGACTTGAAATGATTCGAGAGGCTACGGAAGAGATAGTGTAGATTAAGAATTATATGCTAACCGCGAGAAGCTGTGGAAAGAGATGTGTTGATACCCGTGGGAAGAATTTAGGGAAATTGAAGTGGAGATCATGGATCAAGATGGTAAGAGATTGAAGCAAGGCATAATACCCATGGTGAAGGTGTGATAGAACCCAAGACGTGAACCGAAGTCCACGTCGGAATGTGGAGACCTCTTTAGGAAGTAGTACCATCATCTTGCTAGTAGTACAAATGCGAGTATAAGAACCGGAGAGCGCCGGGACGTCGCTCCTTTAAGGAGGGGAGGATGTAACACCCGTGAAAGTGCCGTATGATGCTAAGTTATTGTCTCAAGAGCTGTTCAGTATGAGCATCTCTCGTAAGTTGAGGCTCACTTGTGGATGTGATATCCCGAGCCCAACATCATTTATTTAATCCTAATTTACGTATATTTTTGAAATTTTTAAGAAATTTTATCGTGGAATTATTTGACGGTTTAAGTTGAAACCAACGTTTACGGTCGTAATTTAACGATTGACGATTTAAGAAGAACAGATAACGACTACGATACCGACGGATGCCCAAAACTTACATTTTATTATCGATTGATCGATATTTGAATTTTTCGAGATTTTATTTTTATTACGTGTTAAGTCGAGTCGGAACCATGTGTATATTCGTTTTGTGTGCGTTTGAACCATTTAAAAGTATTTTCAAGTGTTCGGGGCGAAACCCGACTCCCGTAAAATTTTAAAATCGACTACTAGTCATAATCCCGCTCTTTATATACTTGTTTGCCATTTAAGGCCAAAAGAAAGCCAAAATTGCACTTTGGTCCCTCCTAACTTTACAAAATAACCAACCAAACACACACTTCACAAAAAAAATTCACTTCAAAAATTTCACTCCCTCCCTCCTTCTTCTCTCTATCTCACGGCAACACCACCACCACCTTAAACCACCATCAAAACTTGGTTTTTGACAAATCCAATCAAAGTCCCATGTTTATAACATCAAGTTAAGTAAATCCCACCAATAAAATTACACATGCAACAACATTTTTTTTAGATCTAATTTTTGATTAATCTTGATAAAAACTATGATTTGATTTAATTAATCTCGTGGGGTTATGTTTAAATGTGTTTAGGAACACACTACTAAAATATTGGAGCATGGGAGATGTTTTCCCATGGTGATTTCAGCCCCAAACCCCACGGCACACATGGGGGTTTTGGTGTTCTTGAAGCTTTGATCCATTTTGTTCATGGTATGGTTCCATTTCTTTGTTATTAATATTTTGTATATATTTAATTATATTGCATGTTTAGTTTTTGATGTGGGTTTTGAATAAGGATGAACATACAAGTGATTTAGGGTGTTTTGGTTTGATTAGGATGGTTAGTAGATGATGTTAGGAGTATAGGAGTTGATGAAATTGGTCAAAATGATGTTTTAATATGATTTGGAAAGAGTCAATTTAGATCAGATTGTTTAAGGGTTATTTTCGTGGGTTTAAGTCTAAGTCCAGGTTGAGAAGATAGGATAATGTTGTAGAGCTTCTTTTTAGCTTCGATTCGGTATAAGGTAGAGCTTCTAACTCAAAACGAGTCAAAAGTTATGATATTTTAAAGTTTGAGGCGTACCGGGTGATGAAAATCACAAGTTACGGGTTTTTGTCAAAATATAGGTCGAATGTCTAGGATTGTAACTAGAGTTCTAAAAATGTTTGGGAGTTGTTCTCAGGCCCTAAACTTAGCGTTTCGAGTCTATTTTCATAATCAAGAGTCGGATTTTCAAATGGCATTGGTTAAGATGGTCAAAACGATCTTACGAGTCGAGTGTGCAAAACTGTCCGAATTTTGTACTTCAAAGATGTGTCGGGCAGAAGGTCTTAGGAGTGAAAACTTTTTATGAAATTTGGTGAGGGGTTTCTACAGATTATAAGTGATTTTTACAAATTTTCTCAGATTTTTAGGAGTGGTCTAAGTGGGGTAAAACAGCCCGTACATTCGGTATGTACCGGCAGAGTTGTAAAATGCGCAATAATTCTAATAAAGTATAAAATGGTTCGTGTCTAGTAAATATCGCTTGTATGGATTTTTGGCGTGAGTTTATATGAACCTTGAGTGTTCTTAATTGTGTACATACAGTACTTGAAGGTACTTGAATGTGTTGATTCATTACGTGTTTACTCGTTAGGTGTTGTGTTTGATTTTCCCGGGCACCCACGTCGTCGGTGACATTTTTCGTTACGTCTTCGCTAGAACTACTACTACTACGCCAGGTGAGTCTATAGCCTCGCTCTTTACTTATTTCAAATGATTTTACCCGCGAGGGGGATACATGCTAATTTAAATGAAAATGAACATAAGTCTTGATTGATTGTTGGACCCGAATGTTGCCTCGAAATTGTGTTGAGTACCTAGTTGCAAAAGTCCCTAAATTCATGAACTATTAACTATTGTCCTGCCCTCGAGTAGGGGGAAATAGCCGCTTATACAATTTGTAGTACTACGGGGCTAACGACCCAATGCTAGCCGAGAAGCTGTACGTTGAGTAAGTTCTGCGGTAGATTATCTTGTATGAGAGATAAGGTATAATTGCAACTGATGCCTTTAGAAGGGGCACTGGTTTCATCTGAATCACGCCGGTAATTATTACGCGGGTGATTGAGTTAACGGATTAGTGTCATGAGCTTAAACACAATTGTCATATCCTTGAGTAATAGATTGTGAGTACGACAATGCTATTGAATGATCATGATTGGTTTTTAATACTTATGTTCAACTGATGTTTTGATAAACCTATAGATTCGCTCAACCTTTGTGTTGACGATTTTAAGCATGTGTTTCAGGTAATCAAGGTTGATAGCAGTGGAGCATGCGAGGATGGAAGTTGTTGTGGCTTGGCGGTCTACTTGTTTTCCTCCCTTTTTGCACTTAAAACTCTTTTATATTTTGTCATGAGAATGAAAATGTACTTTTTGGTTGAGATTCAGTGGGGACCTAAACGTAACTCTGTTTCATAAAATGAACTTGGGAATTGGAAAACTGTAGACTTACATGTTTTTAATAATGATAAATTTCATGTTTGAACTTTTACGTCTCTTGAGTCGTTTAATATAGCTTATGCGTGATGATAACTACGTAGCACCCAAATGTTGTAGTTCCGCTGCGCATAGCATTTGTGGGGGTGTTACAGCTTGCCCGAAGGATTATTATCCCTTGCCGGATATAGACGTCAAGATAGGGGCCGTTGTGGGATACAAATTCAAATGTTTCCTAGTCGCGTACAAAGGCTATCATCAAGTGCAAATGGACGAGGCTGATGAAGAAAAGACGGCATTTTATACCAATGAGGGAACATATTGTTACACGAAAATGCCTTTTGGGTTGAAAAATGCAGGAGCGACCTATCAAAGGTTAGTTGACTCAGCCTTCCGCTCACAAATTGGTACGAATTTGGAAGCATACGTAGACGACTTGATGATCAAAAGCCAAACCGAAGAGGATATGCTTGCAGACATCCAAGAAACCTTTGATAATCTAAAGAGAATCAACATGAAGCTGAACCCGAAGAAATGTTCGTTCGGTGTCGAGGAGGGTAAATTTTTGGGTTACATGGTAACATCCGAAGGTATAAGAGCTAACCCCAAGAAAACCAAAGCAATTGCAGAAATGAGATCTCCTAAGACTCTGAAAGAAATGCAGTCCCTGAGTGGCAAGTTGGCGGCTCTCAACCGTTTTCTATCCCGGTCGGCCGAAAGGTTCATGCCTTTCTTCGAAACATTGAAGAATATCACCAAGGAAAACAAAAATGAGTTCCGGTGGACGGACAAAGCAGAGGAAGCTTTTCAGCAATTGAAGAAAATGATTCTAGACCTTCCATTACTAACATCCCCACTCAAAGGAGAGATTCTGTACGTCTATCTGGCCGCGTCCAAGGAAGCAGTCAGCGGTGTACTCCTAGCGGAACGAAATGGGGTTCAAATGGCCATAAGATATGTGAGTAAAACGTTACATGATGCCGAGAGAAGATACGCTCCATTGGAAAAGCTGGTCCTAGGTTTGCTGCACTTATCTCGAAGGCTAAGAAGACATTTTGAAGCTCACGACATTCATGTTATATCAGACCAACCGCTGAAGCAGATACTAAGCAAATCTGAGGCCTCCGGAAGATTAGCAAAGTATGCAGTAGAGCTAGGGACGTATGAAATGTTCTATGTGCCCAGAAATTCCATCAAAGGACAAGTGTTAGCGGATTTCCTCAACGAAGCTCCGCTAGACCAGCAGGAAGCTGCAACAATATATGAGGTATCCGAAGAAGAAGAGCCGGAACCACAATGGATCCTGTATACAGATGGAGCGGCTAATAGTAAGGGAGCCGGTGCCGGTCTGGTGCTAATTAACCCGGAGGAGGTAGAGTTTACGTATGCATTGAGGTTCAATTTCAACTGCTCAAACAATGAGGCTGAGTATGAAGCCCTTCTGGCGGGACTCCGTCTGGCCGAAAAGATGGAAGTGAAAGAGTTGCAAGCCAAAGTAGATTCAAAATTGGTGGCTTGTCAGATCAAGGGGGAGTTTGAGGCAAGTGATGATAGGATGTCCAAATACTTAGCTAAGGTCAAAGAACTTCTTCCTGTCTTCACCAAGTTCGACATAGAACACATTCCACGCCAAAAGAACCAGAAAGCCGACGTCCTAAGCAAGCTCGCTTCAATTGCATTCAACCATTTAACCAAAGAAGTGCTGGTAGAAGTGTTAGACGCAAGGTCAATAGATGTTCAAGAAGTCAACGATATAGTGGAAGAAGAGGGGGAATGTTGGATGTCTCCTATCAAAAGGTGTTTGGAAGAAGGGATATGGCCTCAAGAGCCAGAGAAGGCCAGGAACCTAAGGATGAAGATCCCCATGTACACTCTGGAAAACGGCATCCTATTCAAAAAGTCGTACTTATCTCCAATGCTAAGGTGTGTCGGCCCATTACAAGCAAACTACATAATCAGGGAAGTTCATGAGGGGGCGTGCGGAATGCACGCCGGAGCAAGGTCTGTTGTGGCAAAGATAATGCGTCAAGGTTATTTCTGGCCAACTATGCACCAAGATGCATGGGACGAGATCTCCAAATGCGACTCATGCAAAATACATGGTCCTATACCGAGGCTCCCAAAAACCAACCTCACTTCAATAACATCACCTTGGCCTTTTTACCAATGGGGAATGGACATACTAGGTCCAATCAGTGGAAATGCCAGAAACATCAAGTTTGTAATAGTGGCCATTGACTATTTCACCAAGTGGATTGAAGCAAAACCGGTGGCTAAGATAACGGGAAAGGAGGTGCAAAAATTTGCTTGGAAAAACATAGTGTGTAGATTCGGCCTACCGGGAGTGATAGTGACTGATAATGGCAAGCAATTGATAGATGGATCCTTCGGAAAATGGTGCGAGAAATGGCACATCAAGCAGATGAACACTGCAGTAGCACATCCGCAAGCCAACGGCCTAGTCGAAAGAGCCAACAAGTCATTGATGCACGGTTTGAAAGCAAGGCTGGGGAGAAGATTAACCGGGTGGGTCGACGAACTGCCCCATGTGTTATGGGCCCACCGTACCATGCTCAAGACAAGCAATGGAGAAACCCCCTTCAGCCTCACCTATGGAAGTGAAGCAGTCATCCCCGTAGAGATAGGCATCCCCACCACAAGAACCTTGTTGTTCGATGGTGATGCAAATGAAGAAGAGCTGCGGCTAAACCTAGACCTTTTACAAGAAAGAAGAGAGGCTGCGGCCATACAGGAAGCCAAGTATAAAAAGAAGGTAGAACAATACTACAACAAACGTGTTAGGCCCTGCTCTTTCAAGGTCGGAGACTTTGTATACCGGCGCAACATGGCCAGCCGGCAGGAGAAAATAGGGAAGTTGGGTCCCAACTGGGAGGGTCCCTACAGGATTGTCGAAGCCTATCAGACTGGATCCTACAAGCTGGAAACCACCGAAGGGAAAGAAATCCCGCGTACCTGGCATGCAACCAACTTACAAAAATGTTTTATGTAATATGAACAAGATGTATCGTTTCCAATGGTTTTTAAATGAATGAAAGTCTTTAAGCATGTTTGATTGCAGTAATTATAAACCTCGGCTTAGCTAACCGTATGGTATGTGAATACGCTTTAAAATGCTGGATGCGCCCAAAAGGCAATCCGGAGATAAACAAAAAGCGGTCCGGTGTCGATATCTCCCACATAAACTAATAAAAATATTATTATACAAAATGGGATGCGTCCAAAGGATAATCCGGAGACAAACAAAAAGCGGTTCAATACCGATGTCTCCCAAACCATATATACACTAATGTAGACGTACAAGTGTCGGATGCGCTCGAATAGCAATCCGAAGACAAAATAAAAGCGGTCAAGTGCCGATGTCTTCCACATATATGAAGTGTAAATAATAGAAAATAAGGCCAAGTCTATAAGAGACATTTTGGCAACAAGTTGGTAGTCATAGCGGTTCAGACAAAGATGTAACACAAAGGAAATTGGATAACCATGCATAAAAAATAAATGTTACAGGTGAAACTTGTTTACGGAACCACAAATATTAAAAATTATTACAATAACCACAAATGTTTCAGAGTAACAAATTACAAGGTATCCCGGCATCCCGGGTCTTCAGATCATGGGGCTTCACCGCCATGGGTTGTGGATTGAGAACCGACACCATCTTGGTTGTTCGCTGGAGGTTGAGTAGCATCAACAATCTCGGCTGCAGGGGCGGGGGGTTTCTCGGCCGGAGCAAGCTGCATGATGTCGACAACTGAAAGCTTGTTGGCTGCTGACACTTTGGCTACGAAGGGATACTCAACAGAGAATAAAGCAATGAAATCCTCCTTCCAGGTTCTAGCCATCTCTATGTTAAGATTGTCAGCAGCGGCAATAGCAGCCTCAACTTGCTCCGGCGTATGCCCATATTCAACGGCCTTCAGAAACCCTGCGTTATACATACCGCCAGCGCCCAAGGAGAGAGATCACCTATACTCATAACTAGCAAGAAGTTTGCGCACCAAGATAGGGAAACCATCTCTCACCAAAACTTGCTTGTCCACTTCGGCTTGAGCGAGTAGAGAGGTCAAGTATTTGTTGCCGGCTTCAAGCTCTTTAATCCTCTCAGAATCTCTGACGTGATCCTGGATGCTCAGACTTGACAGATGTTCCAGCTCAGCTATCTTCTCGTCTTTGGTAGCAATGAGGGCACCGGAATCTTCAACTTCCTTTTCCAACCTATCGATAGCCGCCAGATGTTCCTGCTCTCGAGAAAGACAACTGTTATAGTTGTCCTCAAGCTTCTTGTGCGCCAGCGCCATCTGATCAAGCATACTCTTCCCAGCAACAAAGTGTCCCTGAGGTTCTTTCTGGGCTGCAGTCAAACGGGAATGATCACGACTAAGAGCCTCGTACCTTTTCATCAATTCGGATACAGTAAGAGTGCTCCTGGCAAGAGTCTGATACGCATGGCTCAAAACGTCATAATTAGAAAGAGAAGATAGCGTAGCTTGTTCCGCAGGAGTTGGCAGATGAAACAAAAGCTCTCGGGCAGCATAATGTGAGTCAATACGCACAGATTCATCAAGACGCCACGGGGGAACAAACCGGCGAGGAGGATCCTGCATACCTCCTGAACAAAGAAAACGCATCACAACGAGGAAGGTAAACGCATCACAAAATGAGTCACGAAAAAACGGAGTATACCTGAAACATCATCATCATGAGTATTGTCATGAGAAGGAGATGAGTGATCGCTCAGATTGATGTGAGGAGTAGTCATTGGTCCCTTTCCACCGGTCTTGCTATGATCTCCTCCGGAGCCCGAAGGATGAGAATGATTAAGAGGAGGACTGGAATGAACCTCGTCATCATCAGTACCCGACAAAGCGTGGCCCTTACCGGTTTTCTTCTTGTTTCGACGATTAGAAGTTTCACCAGCCGCAGGTCTCTTTTTGGCAGTAGTCACAGGATTCTTTCCCTCATGACGAAGGCGAGTTGCAAGGATCTTCGGATCAGGTTTGGTCACGGCCTCTTGTTGAGAAGTCAAGTTGGGAATAGAAGTCTTCAAAGGTAGCGGCTGAGTAACCCTGGATACAGGATTATCCATAGTAACGTTCTCATCTCTCCCCACTTTAGCGTTATCAAAGGACGGCAGCTTAATAAATTCATCCATAGTGAGCTCTGCACAAAAAAAAAAGATAACGGTTAGAGCGAGCAACAATAGCCCGCGGTAAGTAAAGAAAATTTTAATATGTGCAAAGTACCCTTTTTATCGAGATCAACTACGATCCGACGGAAGGGAGGGTTCTCATAAGGAAACCATAGGCCGGCCAAGAACAATAAATGTCTGTGAGGAGGACGAAGCGGAATAGGGTCATCGGCAAGCATCTTAGCGTGAGCAGCGTTGAAGTTAGTGGGAAAATCATCATGGACATCGGTGTCTCTATCCCTCCAAGGCATGGCATGAGGGATGGCCCTTCGGTCTATAAGGAACCATTTGTGTTTCCAAAGTTTCAAACTAGAAGTGGTCTCTCTCAAACATTTGCCATACCGAGCTGGATATCGGCTTTCAAAGGAAAACCAGTGACCCTGTTTACCCAACTTATATAACACACGAAATAAAGTCACGGAACAAGGAATGTTTAAGCTTCGACAGCGGATTTCAAACATAGTGACACGGTTGACACTCATGGGAACCAATTGAGAAATATGCACAAGAAAATATCTCAACACAGATAAAAGGAAGGTAGAAAAAGGAATCCGAAGACCCCCATGTTTTAAATAATCTTCATATATCCCAATAAATCGATCCGGAAGGTTGTCCATGGTAAGAAGTGGATCCGGTAACCGTGGACGAAGCTCATTTGGTATAAGATACTTCCTGCGTATCTTCTTAAGATCATCCTCCGTCAAAGTCGAAACCCTAATGTGCATATCACATTTGGGATCACGAAAGGTAGCCTCCTCACCGGAACTACTTGTGGACATAATAAAAAGTACGAACAAAAATGGAATAAGGAGAAGGGCACACCTGCTGAAGGAGAATTCCGCAAGAAAGAATAACAATGGCAGAACCAAGAAAGAAAAGGAACGTGAAGAAAATGAAAAAATAGGTAGGTATTTATACTAAGGAAAGGGGGCACTGAAGGGACGTGCACAAATCCCCAAGTCAAATCCACACCGTTGAAAAATAAAAAGCCACGTGGAAGCAGATGGCGAGTCAAAGGGCGGAAATCAATGCCATAAGTGGCCGACAACCCAAAACCCAACAGACAAAATCAATTAATGCGAGGCCAGAGAGGCGGCTCGCATTAATTACACTCGTTACTGTTTGAAGGACACGTATTTAAGTATCACACCGCTAGCTTAGGCTAACGCTATGATACTGGGGGGGACTTGTTCGCGTATGCCTCCGGTCAACACCCCCGGAGACGAACGCTTCCCCACCTCAGGACCGGAACCTTCGATCATTTAATAAGGTTGTCTGTGTGAACAGTGGAGCATTAATGAACATAGCAAGGCCCAAGGAAAAAGCAAAAGGCATCCACTCTATTATCCAGGGAGCTTCCGTCCGTCCTATGGGTAAAAGGAAGCACCGCCGCCCTTGGGACAATAAATCCCTCGATTATGGGGATTTGGCTAAGTTCAGGTTTCGAGGCCTAGCCTATGATGTGACTACTCAGGCAGGTATACACCTTGGGGTAGTATAAATACCCTTACATTTAACACACAATACACATTCAATACTTCCATTAATATATACTCTTACCTTCCGGTATTTACTGTTAAATACCATTCGTGTGTGATAGTTACTTATTCTCACACCGGAGCTTGGTCTCGGGGTCAAACCTGGGGCGAGCTAACGTGTGTTGTCTTGTGTATCCTAGGTTCAAGGTCAAGAGACGAGCACACCTTTATGATGTCGAGGCAAGATCATTGACCGCAGTCTAGCCGGAGGATTTTGTTTCAACATATACATGGTTTTCAGTTTAATGTTCTTTCGTTTTTCATTTGATGTTTGTAGAGTGTAATCATCCTATAACAGCCGACGATTTCTTCCTCAAAAGAGTGCCGAATCGTTGCAAGGTATATTTATTACCTCTCAAACTTTCTTTTGATTCTATATAATTTACGCGACTTTAGGGGTGTTTCTTATCGGGCTTTGAAAGTGATTATTGTGTACAATTGCCTCTAATGAAAAAAGTTCATACAAATTTGCAGTTGAAGTATCTATAAGTTTTTCTTTTAGGGATATGTTTCGTGGCTTCTGCATCTGCTCGGTGATTTGATTTACCATTACCATCACTGCCTCTATAATATCCAATAAAAGCTAGCATTCTATATGTGAGATGTGGTATTCAATATGAGTTATCTTAGGTGATTCTTGTATAAGGACAAGAGTCATGAAATGCCTTCTATGTGTTGTGTACTTGTGTTTAGAATGTAGTCAAGTATTGGATACTCAACAACAGGACAACAGCAGCACTGGTACAAATGCTGCCAAAACATACTTGTAAATCATAGTGAGCAAGTCACTTAAAAAGTTAAAAATATAATACAATGAAATAGGTCACATAATGGGATTGCTTCTCATTTTAAGTATAGAGATAATATTACAATAAAACATACCTAAGAGCTAAAAAACAGGCGAATATAACTGAGTTTGAATCTGGAATATCAAATTTTCTCATGATGTAACGACTCTCTTTTATTCATCTTTATTCCTTAAATTTTCTGCATTTGTTGTTCTTTCTGAAGCCTATAAGATCAGCTAATGTCTCCGAGAACACTCCACCAGGTGACTGCAGTATGAGGTACACACAAAATTATTGATTACCTTTAAACCAAAACCTCTGATTCAGTAAATCATAGGCTCCTTTTCTACTTGTAGCAACTCGGCAGTGAAGAAAAGAGGGACCCCAATCAACAAAATAATGAGAAGTATTAAAAATGTACAAGATAGCGAGAACCGGAATCCCAATTCTGCAACTCCTGATCATAATATAAAATCTAGCACAGAGAAGAAAAAGGAAAATGACGGTTCTTTACTGCGCCAGGATACACGAAGGAAGCTGAGAAGCACATTCTCGGCACGTAATCTGTTTGCAGGAAACAATGTATTGAACCAGATAACTGAGTTTTGCAATGAGTTGAAGCGATTGGCTACAAGAAAAAAGGAGAATGAGATTGAGCAAATGGAACCCGAGGTTGGAGTCTTGCAAGAGAGAGAGGTTCAAAAGACGCCATTGCGGGAAACAACGAAATTGAAATATGAGCTTTTGGATAATAGTAGCAGGAACGGCAAAGAGAAGAAACTCGCCAGAAAAATGTAAGTTCTCATGTATTCGTTATCGTTATTTGAATATATGCACAATGTTGTTTGTATCAATTTCAATGTCAATGCAGAAGGAAAGATGGGTTACAAAACAGCCCAATTGAAGAAAACACGAAAAGCAGAAAAGGAAAAAACAAGGAAATAGTGTCACATATAGGAACCATTAAAGCCACCCCACCTAAGGCTTTCCGTCCTAGACCTCCTGTACGTGTTCTTCCAATAGCTAACATTTAAATAAAGTTCATTATCGGAGTTATATAAGTACCTTCATTTCATAGGAAAGCTCCAAAATCGGACTTCCAATAAAGGGATGTGTGTGGTAATTGGTATTGCTTCTTTAAATTGTTTTTCTGCTTAAAAAGTACAAGTAAGCAAGTACCAATTTTAAAGTGCTTATTTACTACATATAACTGAAGCAAATACACATTTTCATCAAATGCTCAAAAGTGCTTATACTTGAGAGAAACAGATAAACACCTAAAATTAGTATTACCAAACACCCGCATATCTTTGTCAACCGGGAATTGACAAATGTCTGCCCTGAACAGGAAAAATTTTATGGACACTGAATATGTACATCTTAGTCCGATTTTTGAGATACAATACAAAGACAAAGCGGCAGCAAGAAGGAATATAGGAGGCTGGCTGGCAACAGTGTTCAAGGTGGAAATCCTGATCTAGTCTCATGATTGTTGAATGAAACATATTCTAGTTAAAGCAATTAATTGTCTAAGCAAATATCATTCTTTATTCAACCAACCCTTTAGAGTTCCTTCATGTTGAGAACAATCTTTTCCCTTGTAAACTTACCATAGTTCTTGTTTATGACAGAATAAGAGAACAATAATGAAAGTACATTTGTTCTAATTTAAATTACATTTTATTGATGAATATGAACTTAAGAGTGCTGATAATATACGAGGTACTACAAAAAATTTTAGAGCATCGTGTACGATGGCGATAGACCCTTGCCAAGTTGAGGTGGCAAGCCCGCTATGGCGCGACAGTGCACCGGGGGTGCTTCACCACGCCAAAGAATAGGCTTACGCCAGATGCTGCAAAATCTTTTACTTTTTGACCGCTAATGTCTTGGAAGCATTAATTAGGTTGCTGATAATAACATGGACTTTACGTACCTGAACTGTGTGAAACAATTAAGGCAAATGAGAATTTTATGCTGTTTGCTACTCAAAAGCCACCACTGTTTTACGGTGGACGTAACATGCTTTCTCGTGCATACACTCAAAAGAATGGCTGTATCTGTGGAGTTTAACTGGCCTGTTCTTTTGGTTGGTGAAACTGGGACCGGAAAGACGACACTAGTACAGAATCTTGCGGCAAGGCTTGGGGAGAAACTTACTGGTTTGTATTTTTATAATAAGAGCTGGATAATAGTACTGGATAGAGGTGGAAAATTGGGTGTGGTTCAGGTGGGTTGGGTAGTAAGTCTGGGTCAAAACAAGTAGTTCAAATACAAGTTCAAACAAGTCAGATGGGCTGACTGTCAGACACTTTGGGTGAATTTTAACCTGCTCGACCTGGTCGTGACACATTTTGTGTGTTATTTTCGTAGCTAGATTTTTAACAGTATGCCCATTTTGACATATTGAAGATCAAATCCAAATCGTCCCTTTTTTAGGCAAATGGGTCGAAATTGCCTAAAAGAAGAGTTATGACTTTCATATTGTTTATTTTTGCTCCAATTCTATTACAGAACTTGAGCCAGCAAAGTGATATTGCGGACTTGTTGGAGGTCTATGAAAGCACAATGTGTGCTTTCCTCTCTTTCGGGAGTTTGAAATCCTCTTTACAAGGTATTATATATGAATGCTGTTTTAATGTTTTTCTTCAAACGCAGTATAACCAACGTTTTCTCTCCAATATAAGAAAGCTTGTCATTGACAAAAAATGGAACCCAGTTATGTAATGGTCTTAAAAAGGGTCAACCAGTAAAGGTTAGATTCTATAGAGTTGCAAAGAAAAAAGACGAAGAGTAACGGCAGGATGGTGCTAATCAAAAGCCACGATACAGTTTAAGGTCTGTTTGAATATACAAGAAAGGCGAATCTTAAATGTGGATCCAAAAGAGCTATCTATGATGGATTTGCGATGGTTCTTTCTTAGCATGTTAGATCCTCCTAGTCCCAAAGTGATGGACAAACTAACTTGAACACATCTCTTGGATGGAAAAGCAGCCCCACATTACACATTTGATAGGTATGAATTGACTGTCAGTGTGAGACGTGTGAGGGAAGCAACTCTGCAATTTGGCTCGTGCTATATTTGCTGGAGAGTATCATGTCTTGTTACAGGGCGCTACCATCTAGCGAAAGGCTAGTCTTGTTAAGTATCTTGCTGCAGTAACCGCTTTTGAGTTTGTATGGATTAATAATCATGTACACATTGGTTTACAAGAATATTGAGACTTGAACTCGCAACCTTCCGGTTAAAAGGCCACTCACATACAGCTGGGCCAAGAGATTTTTGGTGGCCAAGTCACTTAGATGGTGGTGCCTGTGCCTCTTAATTCTTTGAGGCAGCAAAGTTTCTCGATAAAGTTCAACGAATTATGCATAATAATGTTAATTTAGATTCAAATATTGTTTTAGAAAAAATAAGTTTTGTATTTAAAAAAAAAATAGTGATGCAGTTTGTTGCGCATTTGTCTTCTACCAGTAAATTTTATATACAATTGTTTTAATGGTTTTCTTAAAAAAATAAAATAAAAATGGTTTGTCATATTTTTGGGGTGGTCGGGTGTTGTGATGGAAAAACAGCCGGGGGGTCGTGGGTGAATTTCTTGTACTTGCTTTACTGGAAATGCATTTTCTTTAAGTCATTGTTCGAATGGTTAAAGATTTCAATTATGGGTTTTTGCCCAAAAAGACTAGATAATTTTTGACATTGCATTGCACAATTTGCGTTAGGGTTCATAGTTTTGCAAGAGTAATATTTTTGCATACATGAAATAAAATGGTGAGTGCAAATTGGTTCCCGGTCAGCCGGGCAACTAAAAAAGACTTAGATGTTGAAATGCTCTGAGAAAAGAACTGAAAACTCGAATATAAGATAATACTAACGCTAATCTGTAATAAAGATTATAATTAAGACTAGATAATGTTCTATGTTGTTTTCAGCGTATAATATTGACGAATTATTATTGTTTAAACGAGAAGAAAGATCCACGTGAAGTGTAGCTAGTAGTAACATCAGGTTCTACTACGTTCAAGAATTTCCCATCATAAATATGCTTTTCAATCCATTTGTTAAAAACTTTTGACTCTAAAAGTATCCAAAACATTTTTTAATTATATTTTCAGAACCTTTAATTAGTTTATAATATTATAAAGTAGGGATAATAGGTTCTAAATGTAACATTATTATCCATTTTTACTATGTTATGCAATCACTTATTAATCTTACCAAAAAACGCACCCACCATTACTAATCCCTACTATTCTAACACTATTATCCTTTCCGTTTGATTTTGATGACGTGACACCATTACTATATGTTTGACCCGTTAGTTTTTGTTTGACCCCGTTAAGTTTTGTTACTATATTATCCTTAACTGGAATTAGGGTTTTACCCATTTGATAACCTAAACCTATCCCCCATATTAAACACACATATATCCTCCTTTCTCTTTTCATCTTTTCTGGCGTCACTACGGCTACCACTGCCGGAATCCGACCGTCGTCATCGCCTCACAAATGCATCACCACTATCACCCTACCATATAGCCACCTTCGCGTTCCACATCGCGACATCACATCCGCCGCTACTTCACCATCATTAGACACCTATTCACCTTGTTCGGCCGCTGCCATCTCACAGGTCACCGCCACCACTTCAACCACCATTATCATAACAACCACCACGAATCTATCACCACCGAGATCCAGCAGCCACCACCGTAGAGGGTGTCAGATCTGTTTGTCAATAGTCCATATGGAGTGTTTTATTGGTTTCATATTTGTTCAGTCACCAATTACTGTGGTCATCACCACAACCGCTTACCACCGAATCCACCTCCCCCAGTAGCTCGTTATCACTACCACCGTTCAAACCATATGACCACCACGAGCCGTCACTGTACCACCACGAACAGTCCTGGTTTCCAGCCGTCAGCAAGGGTGTTCGTTTGTTACTATAAATCAGCAAAATGATGTTGTTTCTGCTTAATATATCCACATGGTGCGTTTGTTTATAGCAATAACACCACCATCGGATGCGTTTGTTACAACAGCAACACCTCCAAGCTGCGTTACAACAGCAGTGCCAATGGGCGTGTTTGTTTTGTTCAGTTAAAGGGTGTTTGTTTTGATTATATGCGGCCATAGTGATGGTGCATTAGGCGCGAGTAGAGTACCAACAACAGGGGTGTTCGACACAGGAAGAAAACACCATCAGGTGTGTTTGGGTTCGGGTAAAAACTCCAACATGGGTGTTTGTCTGGTGATTTTAGCAGTTTACGGGTTTGTTTTGGCTTATAGAACCGAGTTAATGAACGACAAAGATGTTGGACGTGGGTTTTGAATCTGGACACGGGGTTTTTGCTTTTTTGTTCTTGTTCAATAAGATTGGGTTGGAAATGAAGCAGTGGTGGTGGCGGCGGCGGCGATAGTGAGGGGTTGAAAAGGAAGACATGGAAATAAAAAATGGTGATGCATACCGCTTTTTTAGAGATAGATTATGTTGATAATATGTGTGGTTTCTATAAATACGAGAAATGATATGAGCCTAGTAAATTTTAAATAGATGGATGATTATAAAAATTTAAATATTTCGAAAATATATGATTTAAAAAAATAACATACTCTTAACTTTTAAGGCCGTTAACGAGTCAAACAAAAGTTAACAAAACTTAACGAGGTCAAACAAAAACTAACGGGTCAAACATATAGTAAACGTCATCAAAATCAAACGGAAAGGATAATAGTGTTAGAATAGTAAGGATTAGTAATGGTGGGTGCATTTTTGGTAAGATTAATAAGTGATTGCATAACATAGTCTAAATGGATAACAATGTTACATTTAGAACCTATTATCCCTATAAAGTATAAACTTAAGATAAGCAATGCACAATTTATTTTCTTTTAATAGCCACGTCGTTCGATTGAAATATGAAACGTTATCGTGCAACTTACTAGTAAGACAGATCAGATAACTTGAAAAACATAAACTACTCGACTTTAACCGCAGTCGGAACTTATTCCTAAACAAACGTGGCAAAAAGCCCAAAACACAATTGACCAACTAATAATCTTTCCTAAAAATAGTATTTTCCCTAGAGAAGCACTCTCTATAAGTTACACCAAACGGGTAAGAATACTATCAGATGATAGATTAGGATCATTAGGTTAGTTGGTTGAAGCTCCCTTTGTGAGCTTAGAGCCCACTTGCCCATTAAAAGGAATGAAGACACTCAACGGAATCATTCAACAAGTCCAACAGTCGATGATACTATGTTGTAATGTTGATAAGTCTGAAATGATTTTTTTTTTCCTCTCTTTTTCTATAACCGTAACATTAGCCAATATCTTATTTAGACGTGATTGGTTGCCATATATATCTAACTTTACCAAAAAAATAATCATCATCATCAACCATAAATTATTAAATACACTGCCTGATCAAAAAAAGAACGGATCATAACATCGATCATCGTTACAAATTTACAGTTCTATATCAGAATAATCAACCATAAAAAAAGAAAAAGCTAAACACAATAATAATTCAACCACAACTCGAAACTAACATAAAAAAAAAAAACAAAAAACTCATATATAATTAAAGCCTTAAACACATAAAAAAAAATAGATACAATCTGGGATCAAAATCTACAAAAGGCTTATGATCGATCTTAACGAGTGGAATTACTACAAAGCAAACAATCGAGAATCCTAGAACAAGCATACCGTACACGTGGATACATCCTATTGGTGTAAACAGTTGACTCACGCCAAAACTCTTGCATAGATCCTAGAAACATATTCAAGTTTCTAACTGGAGGTATAAACAACGTTAGAGGAACTGCTGAGAATCCAACTGCAAAGAATAGATGAAGCATGTTTTTGTCTTTTTTTAAGGTTTTGTGTTTTTTGTTCTTTTTTCGATTTTGGTAAAGATTTTGGACTTTTTTTGATGTAAAGAATTGTTGTGTTTATTTATGGGTGGGAGAATGTAGTTGGAATTTGTGGTAATGGGTTTGAAGATATGTTGTGTTGCCTAAAATGGTCCTTGTATGTGGTGGCCTATTTATGCCCAGTGATGGTGTGTATTAATGGAGATTACTCCTTTCGTGTAACCGCACTATCCAGGCGACCGACTTACTTCTTGGCACAATAAAACGACCGTGATCAGGTAGAGTGTTCAGCCGGTTATTAGGCTCGATCTGCGTTTTTTATTCGTATATGATTCTTCATGAATGAGTTGGAGTATCGACATCAACTCAATGAGCCCAGTGACAGACATGTTGATAATTATAATTCATAACAATTATTAAAACCTTCACAATAATTAAAGCACATATAACGAAAACGATATAACAAGTTAAGAACGAATCACCAAATAAGGGCTTATACCGAATCACCAAGATATATAGTAAGACTATATTACGTACTTGTACACACGTATTACAACGAGTTAACCGTAATGTTAGCACGTGTAAACCGAGATTCAACGCCTAGCGAAAAATAACCCAAAAACCCTAGAGATGGGCTAAGACTTGATTATTGCTAAACCAAAAAACCAAATGAAACCCTTAGGGGTGTTTGGTCTTGCGATCGCAGGAGAGAGAGATAGAGAGATTGTGGGGTGAAAAATAATGAAGGTCTTAGGGTGTTTATATAGACCTAGAAAACTTGATGCATAAGATAAACGAATATAAGGCAAGAAATCTTTTCCCCCTCCCCTCTTGTAGCCGACGATCGACACCCCCATAAGGGGTGTTCCGAGATCTTTTTTTCTCTTCTATTTTATTCCACAACGCTCGTTAAACCATAACTCTTAATACTTAACGACCGTTAAAGTTATAGCTCGATTTAATGTAATAAATATATAAATATATTTATTAAATAAATTAACTCTATACGTATTGTGTGCAATCCCGAGTTCGATCCGAACACACGACTACTAAAATTTATCTCCATAAACTTTCAGCTCCCACTTGGACAAATTTTAAATAGTGTGATCACATCGGTTAGCGTCTAGTTACACGCTGATGCCTCTAGTACAACTCGAGTAAGGTATTATGGACAAAACCTTTTAATGATTCATCATTATTATTATCCTAATACAACGTTAAGGATATGGATCTTAGTCACTCTTTTCATTGACCGTTTTGTTTCTCGTTCACAGATTCAACAAGATTACCAAAACAAATTTGGGTGCGGCCACAAAAACATCTTACTAATCCCACGAGGGGTCCAACTGTATTAAACTCCAAAATTAATTTGGAGGAAATAAATTTCATATTGACTACAAGAAAAACTTATGAATTTTGCAACACTTCTGAAGGTTTTGCGTTAAATTATTCCACAAAAAATGCACTAGATTCACGACAGTTTCCTGGTATGTCAGGCCTGAGGATAACTATTTATTATTTACCTGATGACAAAGATCCACAAAGTAAAATCATATAGTTGGGATAAGTCCAATATTCGATTCATCGAATATCATCCAAAACCGATCAATATACTTTCAAGTATACTCTATCGCAATTTTGATTTGTCTTAATTTAATAATACTCCCATATTATTAGTCGACAACAAACATTTAGAATAGTATAATATTCATGGATTAAGAATGTAAAATAAGATACAAAATTAAATAACAAGAATAAACGTAACTCAAACTTTATTTTTTTTGGTAAAAACTTATTACATTAAATAATACTGTCTTAACATCTTTTATCCAAATACTAATCACATATCTACATGAATTCACTAGATAATTGCAGCTCAATTGCTTTGTCATGCTTAACAACCTTTGGTCTAGGCAAAACCTTAGTAAGGGGTCCTAGGTGGTTACAATATAATTAATACTTGCCTAAGTATTACACATTAATATCCTTTAATAGTTTCATAAACAAACTTGTAACCTTCTCATCATCCTTATCATGTTTTAATACTTTCCATAAGACTAGGAAGACTAAGTATTTAATCTTATCTTCTACAATCTTCCTTGATCTTATCTTCTATAATCTTCTTTCAACTTTATAATACGACCAGGAGGAACTAGAAGCTGCCAGGAGGAACGAAGTACTCTAGTAGGAACTTCTATATGACCAGAAGTAACTTCTATATACATTATTCCTAACAATCCTCCCCTAAACTTGAATTTAACCTTGTTGAGTTCAAGTTTCCAAGTAGATGTGCCACCAATAAGCATGAGAATTGGAATATGAACCACAATAGCAACAATCTCACTTGATAACACCAGAAGAAACACAAAAGTAGCTGCTGATACACTAACTGCTGAACTACTTTAAAGCTTGAAAACATCTGCACATGTTGAATCTTGACAACAACAGGAGCAGATTTGATATGCCTTTACCAAGTAGCTACTCACTCTTGGGCTAGCCATCCTTTTGGTGGAATCATGACATCACCCTGGGAGACTAGTACCCAGTCCAACTCTTGGAACGTGAATCATCGGTGAGTTGGAGTACGCTGATGATTTTAGGCAAACCATCATAGCCTTCAACAGATTTGAGTAAAGTCTTTACCAGAAGCCGTACCCTTCCGGACTAGCCAACTCTTATCAATAAAGCATCGGTGAGCTGAAAACCCTATAGATTTGAGCAAGCTATTACAGCTATCAACGGATTTGATATGAGTCTTTACCAAGAGCCGTACCCCCTTGGACTAGCCACTTTTTAGTCTAGGACCAAGGCAAGTGAAAACCCTCCAATTTTGGGTAAACTGGCAACCATCAACGGATTTGATAATCACACCAGAGCCGTACCCTCTTGGTGAATCAACTCTTTCTTGTCTGTTAAACATGGTGAGTTGAGCACCATTTCTTGTGTAGGGGGAAACCAACACCTAAGTACCAAACAAAAACAACCCAAAAAAATGAAATATATAAAAAGGTATTTTGATTCGAAAGTTTCTTCCTCTTTTTATTTTTTTATTTTATTTTATTTTATTTTATTTTATTTTTTTATTTTATTTTTTTAATAACCACTCAAAGACTGTGAGTCAACCAGCAGGAAGGACAATGGTCCACCAGAAGCAGGATGAGTGAAACTAGGAGGAACCATTGGTCGACTCGGAGCAACTTAGTTCTGCTAGGAGGAACCATATCCACCAGCACCAATGTCAATCTGCAAAATTGATTAGACAAAAAAACACAAGAATATACACAGTTATACATACAACAAGCCTCCCCTTAGGCTAAAACCTCCCCTCAAACGGAGCAAAGTATTCACCATCAAGGATTTTTTTTAAGACTTCTCTTTTCCTGCAAAGAGTTAGTTCACACAAATATAGAAAATACAAAACATAGTAATTTACAATCACACTTGCTGAAATAAACACAAACCAAGCAAAGATTAGTGCTTATGGAAGTCCCAAGCGAAGACAAACTTGAATCTTCCAAAAACATCAACATAGTCATATCTTGTTAAGGTTTTTGATGCACTATTTGATTTGGAGATATGTTGTAAACCATCTTGTTTAGGTTTCCAAAGCCAATGGGCTAAGGCCTTAACAATATTAACCTTTGTTTTTGACCCAGCAGGGTCAACGCTTCTACCTTTGACATTGTTAAAACATCTTGGTTGTGGAATTATGTTACTTTTCGGATTTGGGTGAAAAACTTTACCAAAGTTCTTATGATTCACCCGTCTCGATTTATTCCACACCGGATTAACCTGTTGTTGATCATTAATCTTTCTCTTGTGTTTAAAAGTATAGTGCTAGTGATCAAAACTGCCACACACATAGCAAGCCTTATTTTTTAACTTAAAGTTATCACCTAATTTCTGAGTCATCATGCCATTCCAACCTCTTTGATTACTTCTAGGACTCTTATTGTTGTTCCTAGGATTATCTGATTTCCTATTACTTTCATTCTTAGTACAAGTAGATTGAGGATAGAACTTACGTAATTCAGCACTTAAGGTAGACTTACATGAGACATATTTACTAGTCATGGGTTCAATTATAACAGGATCAGGCACAGACTCAAGTGTATCAACACTGGAGTCAGACTCACAAGAGTCAAGGTCATTGGTCTTAGGTTCTAAAGACTTGTCACTAGAGTTACAAGAGACAAAGTCATTAGACACAAAAATAGTTTCAATTGAGCCAGTGGACCTTGTACCATATGTAATTTGAGATTCATCAAAGTCAGAGTGGTTCGAGGTAGGCATGAATTCCCTAGTGATAGGTGGAGGAATAACATGCATCTCTGCAGTTGGTTTATACCTATTGAAAACAGGTCTACCTTCCACATCTTCAGGGGTAGTGTCAAACACACTAGACAAAGAGGAGTCAAAAACATCATTTGACCCAATATAGTTTTTAAACCCTAAACCAATTTTAGTCCTACCAAACATGGAACTATCTACTAATTTGATTAGGTTTTTACAAGAACTTGTCTATTTATCAAACCTAGCCAAAGCATTATCTAGTTTAGTCTGTAGCTCCTGCTTCTCTTTATTTACCTAAGTATTAAGCTTTTTAGAATATTTCAATAGATTAGACGTGTTCTCTAAGTCTATACTTAACACTCTAATCTTTTCTTCATACTCTAATTGGGTTTTTTGAAACCACTTTTTCTGTTGTTCCAAGGTTTTAAGAGAACTTTTATATGCTTGAACTTCTAGATAATATTTATCATTTTCAGCATTCAGATCATCATATTGTTTTTGAAGTTTTAAATATTTATGTTCATATGTTTCAGAATAACTAATTACTAAGTCATTGTTGTTATAAGCATGCATATTATTATTTAATTTAGCATTATATTCTCTAACTTTAGATTCAATCATAAGAATTACCTCATTGTCTGGGATTGAAGTTCTGTACGCCATGTCTTCTTCGGCAACACGGATGTATGTATCTTGTTCTTCTCAATCAAAGCTTCTCAACGAGGCTCTGATACCACTTGTTGGGTTCACTTCTTGAAGGATCTTTGAAACCTTGATCACAATACAAAGACTGTGCAGAAACCAATCTTTATATATAAAAAGAACAATAGAATTAACCAAGCATTCAAGCCTCAATATATTAATACGATCACTCCAAATAGTGATAGGGTTTACAACCTTGAAGCTATAACAAACAATGAGAGAAATGTGTAGAGAATATGTGTGTGTAGAAGTGTGTTTATCTCTACACCCTAGGACCTCCTTTTATAGTGCAATGGGTCCTAGGTGGTTACAATATAATTAATACTTGCCTAAGTATTATACTTTAATATCCTTTAATAGTTTTCTAAACAAACTTGTAACCTTCTCATCATCCTTATCATGTTTTAATACTTTCCATAAGACTAGGAAGACTAAGTATTTGATATTATCTTCTACAATCTTCTTTGATCTTATCTTCTATAATCTTCTTTCAACTTTATAATACGACCAGGAGGAACTAGAAGCTGCCAGGAGGAACGAAGTACTCTAGTAGGAACTTCTATATGACCAAGAGTAACTTCTAAATACATTATTCCTAACAGCATCACTCCAAGATCTCCAATAAACTTCCTAATCCAAACAACTTCCATTACAGCTTCTGAAGCAGCCATGTACTCAGATTGAGTCGCATGCATTGCAATCGTTGTCTGCTTTTTGCTCTTCCAGTCAGCTGCTCCTTCATTGATAACAAACACGTAACCCGTCTGAGACTTCGTATCGTCTTTATCACATTTCCAGGACGCATCACAGAATCCTGTTACATTCAGTGTCTGGTTTCCCTCTAAACACCAAAAACATATCTTTCGTACTCCTTAAATACTTTAGAATTTATTTAACAGCAGTCCAGTGGAGCTTCCCTGGATTCTGCTGGTAACGACTGACCAAGTTCCGAGCAAACGCCACATCAGGCCTTGTACATCTTATAGCATCCATAATAGATCCTACAACCGAAGCATAAGGCACCTTCCTCATGTAAGCCTCCTCTTCAAGAGTAGATGAATCCATATCATGACTTAGATTATGCTTAACTTCCATAGGTTGAAAACCTGTCTTGAAATTATGCATATTATACTTCTACAATAGTTTTTTAATATAAGCATCTTGACTAAGACCGATTAACCGTCTAATCCTATCTCGATAGATCTTAATTCCCAGAATATATGCAGCTTCTCCCAAATCCTTTATAGAAAAACATTTACCAAGATAATCCTTAACTGCTTTAAGTCTTAGAATGTTACTTCCCATGATTAACATGTCATCAAAATATAGGACTAGGAATACTACATCACTCCCACTAGCTTTGCGATATACACATGGCTCATCACGATTTTAAATAAATCCAAACTTCTTGATTTCTTCATCAAATCATTTATTCCATTGACGATGCTTGCTTCAGACCATAAATAGATCTTTGAAGTTTACACACGTGTTTTGGATATTTAGAATTAACATACCATTCCGGTTGTTGCATATAGATATCTTCATCTAAGCGACCGTTCAAAAAGGCAGTTTTAACATCCATTTGCCATATCTCATAGTCATAGTATGCTGCTATAGCTATGAGAATCCTAATAGCTCTTAAGTCTGCTATAGGAGAAAACGTCTCCTCGTAGTCTACGCCAAAAGTTTGAGTAAAACCTTTAGCTACTAAACGATCTTTATAAGATTGTATTTTGCCATCCATGTCAGTTTTCTTCTTGTATATCCACTTATGTCTCACTACTTTAGCATTTGGTGGTGGATCTACAAGAATCCAAACATCATTAACTTTCATGGATTTCATTTCCTCATCCATTGCAACCATCCACTTATCCTTTTCAGGATCAAGCATGGCGGATTTATAATTAGCAGGTTCTCCAAGATGCTCTACTTCATCATCATCATCCTCTATGTTAAGACATAGTTTGATTGGTGTACGTATAGTCCTTTCAGACCTATGTAGAAGAATTTTTTCTGGTGGAACCACTAGACTTTCTGGTTCTATAGGAATTATTTCGCTAGTGTTTTCATAAGGTAATGTATCTATATGACTCTCTTAAAGATTATAATTTCTCCCACTAAATTCTTGATTTACAAGATCACTTTCAAGGAAGTCTCCATACCTAGCAACAATAACTTTGTTCTCAGGTGGATAATAAAAGTGGTAACCTATAGTTTTCTTAAGGTAACCTACAAAGATACATTTCACAAATCGTTGTTGGAGTTTAGCACGCGAGTCACGTTTTACATATGCCTCGCAACCCCAGACCTTTAAACAAGACAAATATGGCGTTTTTCCATGCCATAGTTCATATGGTGTCTTATCTACCTTCTTCGTGGGAACCGTATTTAAAATGCGAAACACATATTCTAAGGCATAGTTAATATGACTAATGTGTGTGTGTGGAGTTTAAGTGTTGTTCGTACTCGATTCAATTCTAATTGATCACGGTTTAAAGTGGAATTGTCGTTTTTGGTAACTAAAAGAGGGAGCTTTGGTTATCTATTTCTACTAGTAAATTAAAAACTAAATATATAAAAATAAACGAGAAATCTAACCTTGATTGCTGTGTAAACTAATCTTTGGAAAAATCAACAAACTCAGAATAAACTTGATGTTCGGATAAACATAATTTCTTCGGATAAACTTGGATATTCGGAATAACAACTCCTTTTCGGAATAACCGGTGAATTCGGATAAACCAACTATATTCGGAATAACAGCTTTCTTCGGATAAATGATTTTCGGAATACGAGGGTTTTTCGGAATAACTGGCTATTTCGGATAAACAAAGATTTTCGGAATAAAGGGGTGTTTTCGGATAAATAGGAATTTTCGGATAAAAGTGGGGTTTTCGGAAAAATAGGAATTTTCGGATAAAAGTGGGGTTTTCGGAATAATCAATGATTCTCGGAATAACCACTTTCTTCGGATAAAAGTACGATTTTCCGAATATGGGCTTCAGAATGAATCACTTCTTCGGAATAAATAAGTATTTCGGATAATTGCCTTATTTCGGATAAAACTGAATTTGATAATGATTTTCGGATAAAATATATTTCGGATAAATGGACAATATTCGGAATGTTAAAAACTGATGGGTGTGTAAACACCCATCCTTTTACCACTTAATTCTGGCTAAAACAAGACCAAAACACGTATTTATTATCATTTGTTTGTAATTATGCGTGGTTTTTGTGTTTATTGTGTTTTCAGAGCTAACCGGATGAATATTAAAGAAAACATGGGATTGCACGGGTTTTATCAAGGAAAAATACTCAAGACGAAGTCTATTGTCCAAGAGGTGCAAAAGATTTGAAGTCAATGGGCCTATTTGAAGATTTATCGAAGAAAAGGACCAAAGATGGAAGATTTACATATGTCGAAGAAACTCAAGTCTATTTAACGAAGAAATTAAAAGACGAGTTGAATTTAATCGACGACAAATCCCGAATCAGAATCGAAAACGTCAACTTTTCTGAAAAGACGAGAAGACAAGAAGAAAGGGAGAAAGCCCACTCACCAACCAACCACTAGGAGTATAAATAGATTCCTCCTTCACATTTTAGAGGAGTTAGTTCATTTTTTCTTTTTCCAGTTCTTGTTGGTTCGTTCCTTCACCAACACCATTAGGGTGTTTGGTGATTTTTCTTCTTTCTTTCAATCTTGTAAGTGTGAATCAATACTCTTGTTACTTTTCCATTAATCAATCCACTCCATCTTTCTATTCATCTTGTTCTTCATCATCTTTTTAGTGAAAGTTCTTAAGTTTTTATTTGATTCTAGTTTGATTCTAAAAAGTTGTTGATTTAGTGTTTTTATTGGTGGGATTTGTTTCTTTTGGTATGTTAATGATTATTGGTTAGTTTGGTAAAACCTTTTTGAGTATTGGGGTCGATTTGGAGTTAAAACCGGTTCCCCTGTTTTTACTGCTACTGTTTCTGTTCTTCGTTCCCAGACTTTCCGAATTGAACTTTTTATTCCGAATAGGCTATTTCCCGTTTCCCTTATTCGGAATTCTGGATATTCCGAATAGGGGTGTTCACATTTCCTTTACTCGGAATATTTTATATATTCCGCATAGCTGATTTTTCCGCATAGTGATGTTTTTCCGAATAGCCTAATTTTCCGCATAAGCCATATTTTCCGCATAGCTCAATTTTTCCGAATAGATCTTGTTTTCCGCATTAGGCAATTATTCCGCATAGCATTTTCTTTCCGAATGGGCATGTTTTCCGCATAGAACATATTTTCCGAATAGAGCATTTTATTCCGCATAGTGTTACATTCCGAGTAGGCCATTCCTTGAATTTATTCCGCATAAGCCAATTGTTCCGATTAAGAGATTTTATTCCGTATAAGCCAAATTTTCCAAATAGGATATTGTTCAGATAGGTCAATTTTTGGTTGCTGATTTGTCTTAAATTTTTAATTCAAGTCTTACTTCTTAATTGTTTCAAGTTTAAGTATTTATTTACTTTATTCATTTCCCTTTTTAATAGAATAGAAAACCAAATCCACTTTTTGTCACCAAGAACAATCATTCCACTTTTAACTGAGATCAATTCGAGAGGATATCGAGTGTAATCTGAACCCATATAAAATCAATGTATCAAATGGCGCCGCTGCCGGCTCTTCTCGTTAAGATCAAAAGTTTTTTGTGAGAACTTGGATTTTGGGATCCGTTCCCTGTGAACGTTACTTTTTCATAGAAAAAATTTTTTTTTTACTAAAAAATATAAAATTTTCAAAAAAATCCTAAAAAGTAAAAAACATAAAAACCAAAAATATTTTTGCCTTGTTTGTCTTTGTTCGTTCTTTTGCAGGTGTATGCGCACTCGATCCACGTCTTATCAAGAGCCCGAGCCTCTCGATAACTTAGACATGGCTGGTGTACAAAACAACAATAACATACCACCTCCGAACAACAATAATAACAACAACAACCCGCCTTTCAACAACATGAACAACAACAACAATGAGCAACTTCCGGATAATCGCCCAATGATTGAACTGCTGCAAGCTCATGTCGATGGCAACACGGATCCAATTGTCATCCCTCCAATTGCCGCCAACAATTTCGAGCTCAAGTCAGGCTTTATCCAGATGGTCTCCGCTCAGCCATTCTTGGGACGAACCATTGATGATCCACACGACCACATCAAGAGATTTCTACAACTCACCAACACGGTCAAATTCAATGGGGTTCCGCAAGAGGTTATAAGGTTACAACTTTTTCCCTTTTCTTTAGAGGGACAAGCCCGGCATTGGCTTGCTAAGGAACCGCCACAGAGTATTCTCTCGTGGACGGATTTGGAAACAAAGTTTATCAACTACTTTTTTCCACCCTCTCGTACTACCGCTTTGCGGAATGAGATTATAAACTTTGAACAAAAGTACGATGAGTCGTTCAGTGAATCTTGGGATCGTTTTAAAGATCTTTTAAGAAAATGCCCACAACATGGTTTTACCAAAGTACATCAAATCAATACTTTTTACAATGGTTTAAGCATGAGTGACCAAGATTCACTGAACAGTGCCTCGGGGGGTAATCTATTGGCTAAGACTTCCAATGCTGCTTGGGACATCATTGAGAATAAATCTCGTGTGCAAACCAAGAGTGTTCGGACCAATGTTGCTAGTGCTAGCACTAATGACAGCGACAAGCGATTAGACAAAATCACTACGCTTCTTGAATCGCTTGTCACCCACACCGTCAGCAACAACAACAGCAACAACGCCAAAAATGCTCAAGTAAATGCTGTCAGCCAACCTTGTGAGATATGCGGTGGTCCTCATTCTTACACAACTTGTACCGCCACTCAAGATTACCCTGCTGAGAATGTGAATGCGGCATATGGCACCTACCAACAACCTGCTTATCAAGCTAGACCTCAAGGTGACCGTAACTTGCTTAGCTACCGCAGCAACAACTATCTTTCACCACCTGGCTTTCCTCCCACCAACCAAAATCAACAACAAAACCTCAACCGCCCTCCTCAACAACAACAACAACCTCGACAACCATACATGCCACCTCACAAGCAGCAACAACCGCCTCAACGTAACAATCAAGTCTACCAACAACCTGCTTACCAACCACCTGCATACAATGCTCCTCCCAACCAAGCCACTACTGCATTACACCAAGAGGTTGCCACTTATATGAGGACTAATGATGCGATAGTGGGAAATCTTCAGAGAGAGGTGCTCAACTTGAAGGCAGACTTGGTAAAGCAAGGAAATGATTTGAGAGCAGATATGAGAAATACGTTGGATAGCCAAACTAATGATCTGCGGAACATGATGGCTAGTTTCTTCCAAAGTAGTCAACCCTCTTCGTCGGGTACTCTTCCGAGTAACACCGTTGCGAATCCAAGAGGGGAGATGAAAGCAATCACCACTCGAAGTGGCAAAGGTACCAAGGAACCCGAGCTTCCTATACCTCCACCGGTGGTTGTGACTAAGGAGAACGAGTCACCTGCTCCTATTCCTCCTCCTTCTCCTTCCCCAATTTCTCCACCTCTCCCTTCTACCCCTCCTCCACCCGTGGTTGTGAGTGATCCTATTCCCCTAAAGCCTTCCTCTTCTTCCAATATACCTTATCCTTCAAGGTTGAGGAAAGAGAAGCAAAAGAGCAAGGATGATATTCAGGTTTCGAATTTCCTTAAAATGTTCAAACAACTGAATTTCAATATCTCCTTCGCTGAGGCTCTCGCTCACATGCCCAAGTACGCAAAAATGTTTAAAGATCTTTTGAGCGACAAGGAAAAGCTCCTCGATATTGCCAACACCCAACTTAATGAGAATTGCTCTGCAGTGCTCTTAAGGAAATTGCCAACTAAGCTTGGTGATCCGGGTCGTTTTCTTATCCCTTGCAATTTCCCGGGAGTAGAGAATTGCATGGCCCTAGCCGATCTAGGTGCCAGTATTAATCTCATGCCTCTAAGTGTTTGGAAGCAATTATCTCTCCCAGAGCTAGTCCCCACCAAAATGACTTTGGAATTGGCTAACCGTACGGTTGCTTATCCAGTGGGGATAACCGAAGACGTCATTGTAGGAGTCGACAAATTCACCTTTCCTGCTGATTTTGTTGTCGTCGACTACGAGATGGACCCACGTGTGCCACTCATTGTTGGTCGTCCATTCTTGAGGACCGGTCGCACTCTCATCGATGTTGAAGCTGGTGAGCTTATCATGAGAGTAGGTGACGATAAAGTAGTCTTCAACATGGGAAAGCTTTCTAAACAGCCTTATTCTTACGAGAGTGTTAATTGTATTGACGTTCTTGATGAGGCTTGTGAAGAACACTTCAAGGATGCTTGTAAAAATATTCCCACCTCTCTTCCCCATGTTGAGACCGTTTCCTCTATCGACTCATCACTATCTCTATTTGGAGAAAGTGATTTCCTTTGGAAACATTTGGAAGCCACCTTGGGAGATGTGAAGCAAGACAATGACGAATCGACTGCCACTTGGGATGAAGACCTCAGTTTCATTGCAAACCTCCTCAAAGAAGACAATCCTTCTCCTCCATCTCCCACTGTCATTGCTATCGATACTCCGACTTCGAATACGCCTCCCGTCGACAATCCTCCGGATTTGGAACTTAAGGAGTTGCCACCCCATCTTGAGTATGTATTCCTCGAAGAAGAGAAGAAGTCGCCAGTCATCATTGCTAAGGATTTGAAGGATGAAGAGAAAGCCCGACTTGTCGCTGTGTTGAAAGATCATAAGAAGGCTATCGCTTGGAAGATTTCGGATATTCGTGGAATTGATCCTCACTTCTGCACACACAAAATTCTCATGGAGGACGACTTTAAGCCCACAATTCAAAGCCAACGAAGGGTGAATCCAAAAATCCATGAAGTCATCAAAACAGAGGTTCTCAAACTTCTTGATGCGGGTATGATTTACCCTATTTCGGATTCACCATGGGTTAGTCCAATTCATTGTGTGCCCAAGAAGGGCGGAATAACCGTTGTTCCCAATGAACACAACGAGTTGATTCCCACTCGTCTCGTTACTGGGTGGAGAGTTTGTATAGACTACCGCAAACTCAATGATGCCACGAAAAAGGATCATTTCCCTCTACCTTTTATGGACCAAATGCTTGAACGCTTAGCAGGAAATGAATATTACTGCTTTCTTGATGGTTTCTCGGGTTATTTTCAAATACCCATCGATCCCCAAGATCAAGAGAAGACTACATTCACTTGTCCCTATGGAACTTTTGCTTACAAAAGAATGCCTTTTGGCTTATGTAATGCGCCCGGGACTTTCCAAAGGTGTATGTTAGCTATCTTCCATGACATGGTTGAACAAACCATGGAAGTCTTCATGGATGATTTCTCGGTCTTCGGGGATTCCTTCTCTTCTTGCCTTGCCAATTTGGAACGTATGCTAAAGCGGTGCGAAGACACTCGCCTTGTTCTGAATTGGGAAAAATGCCATTTTATGGTAAAAGAAGGCGTCGTGCTTGGACATAAGATCTCGAAAGCCGGTCTCGAAGTAGACCGTGCTAAAGTCGATGTTATCGCAAAGTTGCCTCCACCTTCAACTGTGAAGGGTGTGAGAAGTTTCTTGGGTCATGCGGGCTTCTATCGTCGATTCATCAAAGATTTTTCTCAAATCGCTCGCCCGATGACCCACCTCTTGGAAAAAGATACTCCTTTTATCTTCTCCAAAGAGTGCCTTGAAGCCTTCAACTCGCTTAAGGATAAGCTAACTAAGGCACCCGTCTTGGTCACCCCTAATTGGGAGCTGCCCTTTGAGTTGATGTGCGATGCTAGTGATTTTGCTATTGGAGCGGTTCTTGGACAAAGAGTGAACAAACACTTCCAACCAATCCATTATGCTAGCAAGACAATGACGGGGGCACAATTGCATTATACGACAACCGAAAAAGAGCTTTTAGCTGTTGTCTATGCTTTTGAAAAGTTTCGCCCCTATCTTGTCCTTTCCACCACCATCGTGTATACCGATCATTCCGCGCTGAAGTACTTGTTGACAAAGCAAGATTCCAAACCAAGACTTCTTCGCTGGGTTTTGCTGCTCCAGGAATTTAAAATCGAAATTCGCGATAAAAAGGAGCAGAAAACTTAGCCGCGGATCATCTCAGCAGACTTGAGGATCCTTACCAAGGGGATCATCCAAACAAAGAAATCAATGATTCTTTTCCCTTGGAGACCTTAATGTCTATAAACTCGAAGTCGAATGAAACCCCGTGGTTTGCGGACTTTGCAAACTACTTAGCGGGTGGAATTCTCAAGGAAGGGTTGACGTCTCAACAAAAGAAGAAGTTCTTCACCGACATTAAGACTTACTTTTGGGACGACCCTTACCTATTCAAACAATGTGCCGACCTGATTATCCGTCGATGTGTTGATGGACCGGCAGCGTCTGAAATCCTTGATGCTTGCCACAAAGGACCCACCGGTGGTCACTTTGGTCCCAACTACACCGCCAAGAAAGTGTTTGATTCGGGATTTTATTGGCCCTCCATATACCGTGACGCTCACGATATGGTCAAACGATGTGATGTTTGCCAAAATCAAGGCAAAATCACACATAAAGACGAGATGCCTCAGAATTTCATTCAAGAGTGTGAAATTTTTGATGTTTGGGGTATCGACTTTATGGGGCCATTCCCTTCTTCTAAAGGAAACAAATACATCCTTGTAGCCGTTGACTACGTTTCAAAGTGGGTTGAAGCCAAAGCTTTGCCTACTAATGACGCAAGGGTGGTTTGTAACTTTTTGAAAGCTCTTTTCGCTAGATTCAGTGTGCCTCGCGCCATTATTAGTGATCGTGGGACTCATTTCTGCAATGACCAATTTGCTAGAGTCATGGCTAAGTACGGTGTAAATCATCGTCTTTCCACAGCCTACCACCCACAAACTAATGGCCAGGCTGAAATATCCAACCGAGGACTGAAGCGAATTCTTGAAAGAACTGTGGGAGAGCATCGTGCCGCATGGGCTGATAAACTCGATGATGCTTTGTGGGCTTTCCGTACTGCTTACAAGACCCCGATCGGCTGTACGCCTTATCGTCTTGTGTACGGGAAAGCGTGCCACCTCCCCATTGAGTTGGAGCATAAGGCTTATTGGGCCTTGAAGTGGGCTAATTTTGATATAAACAAAGCCGGTGACCTACGCAAGATCCAACTCAATGAGCTGAATGAACTTCGGAATGAGGCTTATGAAAATTCTTTGATTTATAAGGAAAAGACTAAGCTCATTCACGATTCCAAGATTAAAAACCGAGAGTTCCATGTTGGAGACAAAGTCTTACTTTTTAACTCTCGGTTGAAAATCTTTTTGGGCAAGCTGAAATCTCGTTGGTCCGGCCCATTCACCATTGCCCAAATTTTTCCATATGGTACTCTCGAGCTCGCTCAACCTAATGGACCGAATTTTAAGGTGAATGGCCAACGAGTGAAGTTGTACTTTGGTGAGGACACCTCTCACGAGGTGATTCCATCCCTCACCACGTTCCCTATGAACTGAATTTGGGTCGAGTCAGGCTCGTGACTCGGTTATCAAAAACAAGCGCTCCTCGGGAGGCAGCCCGAGTTTCTATCCCTTTAACCCCCTAAGTGTAGGGGAGGACCTATTTTGGTCGTTTGTCTTTGTGTGGTGATGTGATTACAGGGATAAATGCAATCTTGGAAATCTTTGAAGAACCGTGCTCCCATGTTATCCGAAATCCGGTTCTATCTCTCAACTATCGTGATTCAATTTTCTTCATACTCACATTTGAAATTGATCACGTTAGTCGTCTCTTCCTTAACTCGAGATTAACCAACGTGCACAATGTCATAAGTGTAGGGGAGATTTTTCCCACATGCTTAAACATTGAGGACAATGTTTATCTCAAGTGTAGGGGGGACTTCTATGGAAGTTTTAAGTGGACTTTTCCATGAAAATGCCTTCATTTAACCGGAAAATCCTATTTTTCAACATTTTTCAAATTTTTTATTAACTTTGGCCATTTAGTCGTAATTTTTAAATTTTTATCGTTGCTTTCGTATGTATATATCCCACAATAAAGTCAAAATTATTAATAAAGTGGTGAAGCTAGTTTAGAAATCTTTGACATATTAGGCCCGTTGCGTTTATTTTGACTCAACCCGAATAGACTTATCCAAGTTTATTCTAGCTAGTATCCTTAACCATGTAGACCTTAATCGGTTTATTAGGCTAAGTGTCCACGAGTCTCATTACTTGAGATTTTAAATTGTGGAGGACGAGAAATGATAGAGTCAATTATAAGTCGGTATTCTTGCGCAAGCTCACTTGGTGTAATTATTTGCCTATTCTCCCATCACTTGCTAATAATTTATCTGCAATAAGTAAGGTCGTACGATTTGAAAAGTTACTTAGCTTCTAGCCCAAGATCGTTTAAAAGTTGCTCGGTAATGATAAGAGTTCATAGCCAAGGCATAACTTATGAAGCGGGGCGCGAAGATTGGCGAGTCCGAAAAGGCCCTAACAAGGCATGAGGATTCAATTTTATTGCTGAAGATCCAAAGTGATGTGAAAAGCATTATTCCTAAAGTCTATATGAAGGATCAAGACTCACGACGAAAAGCAATAAACTCCCATAAAGATCATGGAGAAGTCTATCCGAAAAGACCCTAACAAGGTATGAGGATAAATAGATCCAAGTCCGAAAAGGAGGCGGATCGTTGTATCTCAAAATCCCAATTAGAGATTGAAGAAATAATCATGAAGTCGTGGTCAACAAAGTTGGAGTACCCCTCAAAAGTCTCCAAGTGAAGAAACTCTATTATGATGAGAAGACCATTATCTCAAGAACGTCTCTCGAAGATATGAAGTATGAAGTACATGCCAAATATCGGCCCGAGAAAGGTCTCAAATCGTGAACCAAGTTATGCCAAGATATGAACTTTTTGATATCCCAAGAAGCAGTTTTAAGAGATTTTGTCCTTTAGCTAACTATTGATCAAATCGTCCTACTTTGCTTTCAGCCTAAATAAACTATCGAAATAAGTCCAAAAATGCATCTTCATGATCATTCCAAGACAAAAATAAAATATAAGAGATACACCTAGGAATAAGGGAGTTTAAGCATTTAATTAAGCCATGTGTGTAAGTGTCTGATTTACTAACTTATAATAACAATGATCTCGTTTTCAAGCTTAGTTTGGGGAACGTGAAACTTGAGGGTGATAAATCTTCGCAACACCAAAGCCCTAATGTAAGTCCTTGATTTCTTTACAAGTTATTTCCATCCTTTTGTTTATTTTAAAGTTTTAATTTCTCTTAGCATTTTAATTTCTGTTTAATAGAATTTGAATAAGGCCAAGGTTGATTAATTATGAGAAAAATGTAAATTTGCTTTATCACTAAGCATTGCATGAGGGCATGGCAATGGTTAAGTGTAGGGGATTTGATGGGTGTGTAAACACCCATCCTTTTACCACTTAATTCTGGCTAAAACAAGACCAAAACACGTATTTATTATCATTTGTTTGGAATTATGCGTGGTTTTTGTGTTTATTGTGTTTTCAGAGCTAACCGGATGAATATTAAAGAAAACATGGGATTGCACGGGTTTTATCAAGGAAAAAGACTCAAGACGAAGTCTATTGTCCAAGAGGTGCAAAAGATTTGAAGTCAATGGGCCTATTTGAAGATTTATCGAAGAAAAGGACCAAAGATGGAAGATTTACATATGTCGAAGAAACTCAAGTCTATTTAACGAAGAAATTAAAAGACGAGTTGAATTTAATCGACGACAAATCCCGAATCAGAATCGAAAACGTCAACTTTTCTAAAAAGACGAGAAGACAAGAAGAAAGGGAGAAAGCCCACTCACCAACCAACCACTAGGAGTATAAATAGATTCCTCCTTCACATTTTAGAGGAGTTAGTTCATTTTTTCTTTTTCCAGTTCTTGTTGGTTCGTTCCTTCACCAACACCATTAGGGTGTTTGGTGATTTTTCTTCTTTCTTTCAATCTTGTAAGTGTGAATCAATACTCTTGTTACTTTTCCATTAATCAATCCATTCCATCTTTCTATTCATCTTGTTCTTCATCATCTTTTTAGTGAAAGTTCTTAAGTTTTTATTTGATTCTAGTTTGATTCTAAAAAGTTGTTGATTTAGTGTTTTTATTGGTGGGATTTGTTTCTTTTGGTATGTTAATGATTATTGGTTAGTTTGGTAAAACCTTTTTGAGTATTGGGGTCAATTTGGAGTTAAAACCGGTTCCCCTGTTTTTACTGCTACTGTTTCTGTTCTTCGTTCCCAGACTTTCCGAATTGAACTTTTTATTCCGAATAGGCTATTTCCCGTTTCCCTTATTCGGAATTCTGGATATTCCGAATAGGGGTGTTCACATTTCCTTTACTCGGAATATTTTATATATTCCGCATAGCTGATTTTTCTGCATAGTGATGTTTTTCCGAATAGCCTAATTTTCCGCATAAGCCATATTTTCCGCATAGCTCAATTTTTCCGAATAGATCTTGTTTTCCGCATAAGGCAATTATTCCGCATAGCATTTTCTTTCCGAATGGGCATGTTTTCCGCATAGAACATATTTTCCGAATAGAGCATTTTATTCCGCATAGTGTTACATTCCGAGTAGGCCATTCCTTGAATTTATTCCGCATAAGCCAATTGTTCCGATTAAGAGATTTTATTCCGTATAAGCCAGATTTTCCAAATAGGATATTGTTCAGATAGGTCAATTTTTGGTTGCTGATTTGTCTTAAATTTTTAATTCAAGTCTTACTTCTTAATTGTTTCAAGTTTAAGTCTTTATTTACTTTATTCATTTCCCTTTTTAATAGAATAGAAAACCAAATCCACTTTTTGTCACCAAGAACAATCATTCCACTTTTAACTGAGATCAATTCGAGAGGATATCGAGTGTAATCTGAACCCATATAAAATCAATGTATCAAAAACCCTTTTCCGAAGATAGCAGACACGAATAAACAGTAACAGCAGATCTAAAAACAGAGAACTAAATATAAGCTAAAATAAGCAAAAATTCAAATAAGCACTTAATCAAAACTTAAGCCAAATTGATTTTAAGAAAAACTCAATAAGCCACGAATTGAAAACTATAAAAACACAAATAATCAAAATATTTAAAATCAACTTTAATTAAAACTATTTATCTACCAAATAAACTTAATTAAAAACAAACCAAACACTAATAAATCAAAAAGTGCAATAAGCTAAAACATCAAGAACATCAAATCAATAAGTACAATCTAATAAGCAAATCAATCAATTAACCAACAAGTTTAAACAACCTACATGGTAATCAATCAACCACAAGATTAAGAAAGGAAGAATGAGAATTATAAAATGAGCTTGAATTTAATTAAGATGATTAAGATACAAAATACGAGATTTGAAATGAAAGGTTAAGAAACACTAGAGAGAGAAAATTCTAGAGAGAGAAAGTAATTTCTACTTAAAAACTAAAAACTAAAAAAAATGACTAATAACTAACACCTCCTAATGAACCATTAGGAGGGTATTTATAGGAGGAGGAGAGTGTGTTGTTTCTTCCTTCTTTACTCTTGTCTTCTCGTCTTTTTAAATAACTCGACTTTCTCGACTTTGTCTCAGGATTTGTCGAATGATAAAATGAACTTGTCTTCTAATTTTCTTCTTTTAGTAGACTTGGTTCTTCGACTTCGTTAAACTTTAGTCTTTAAACTTTTTCTTCGATAAATCTTCAGAATAGGCCTTTGCCTTCCGTTCTTCTTGCACTTTTGATCTTTTGACTTCGTCTTTTGTCTTTTTCTTCGATAAAAGCCCGTGAAAGCCCGTGTTTTCACCCTTTTTCATATTTTTGTCCTAAAACACAATAAAAACACAAACCACGCATAATTCCGCCTTTTACGACATTAAATACACGTTTTGGTCTTGTTATTATTATAATTAAGTGGTAAAAGAGTAAGTGTTTTCACACTTACTAAATCCCCTACACTTGACCATTGCAATGCCCTCATGCAATGCATTAATTTCAAAGCATGAATTACATTTTCCATCATAATTAACCCACCTTGGCCTTTATTAGATACTAGACAATAATGAAACTAAATAAAAATAGAAAAGTACAAAATACTTGAAGGAAGAACAAGTAAAGAGATCGAAGACTTTCATTAGGGCTTTGGTTGTCATGAATGTTTATCACCCTCAAGTTTCACGTTCCCCATACCAAGCTTAGAAACAAGATCATTGTTATTATAAGTTAGTAAGCTAACACTCACTCATGTGGCTCAATTATTCGCTTAGACTTCCTTATTCCTAAGTGTATCTCTTATATTTTATTGTTGTCTTGAATGATCACGAGGATACATTGTTGACTAATTTCGATAGCTTATTTAAGCCGAAAATAAAGTAGGACGATTTAATAAATAGTTAGCTAAAGGACAAAATCTTTTAAAACAGCTTCTCAGGACCTCATAAAGTTCATATCTTGGCATAACCCGCTTCACGATTTGAGACCTTTCTCGGACCGATATTTGGCATTGACTTCATACTTTAAATCTTGAGAGACGTTCTCGAAATAATGGTCTTCTCTTCATAATAGGAATTTCTTCACTTGAAGTTTTTGAGAGATTCTTCATACTTGGACCACGACTTCTTCATTTTTCTCCAATCTTTATTTTGGATTTTGATATACAACGATCCGCCTCCTTTTAGGACTTGGATCTATTTATCCCCATACCTTGCTAGGGTCTTTTCGGATAGACTTCTCCATGATCTTTAGGGGAGTATTTGCTTTTCGTCGTGTGTCTCGATCCTTCATATTGATTTTTGATAAATGATTCTTCACATCACTTTGGATATTTAGCAACAAAATGTAGCCCTCATGCCTTGTTAGGGCCTTTTCGGACTCGCCAATCTTCGCATCCCGCTTCAATAAGTTATGCCTTGGCTATGAACTCTAATTAACACCGAGCAACTTTTAAACGATCTTGTGCTAGAAGCTAAGTAACTTTTCAAGTCGTACAACCTTACTTATTGCAATTATATTTATTAATAAGCGATGGGAGAAGAAGCTCATAATTAACTCACATAAATTCATGAAAGAATACCAAACTTATAATTGACTCTATCATCTCTCGTTCTCCACAATTTAAAATCTCAAGGAATGAGACTCACGGATGCTTAGCCTATTACATCAAAGTTTTGGGGTTTCAAGTCATCTATAGGATCTTGCAACTTCTTAGACTTTTTCAAGTTTAGAATTCGCATTTTAAAATTCCCTTGATAAACGACTTTCTAGGATCAATTATAGGAACTTGCGAAAAGTTCTTGTTCTTAACCCATAAGTGTTAAGACTTTCGCGTTTTAACGTTCCCTATAAAAGCCCAGCAAAACTTGATTTAAACACGTTAAGGATACTAGCTAGAGTAAATTTGGATAAGTAAACTCGGGTTGAGTCAAAAGATTCATGATGGGCCTAATATATCAGAGACATCTAAACTTGTTAAAACCATTTTATTCCTTTATTTTTCTCTTTTGACTTTATTTTTGAAATGAAATATATACATACGATGCGATAAAAAAAGGAAAGAACATAAAAGAGAATAAATGAAAAAATGCTACTAGGCCAAAATAGATCAAAATTTTTGAAAAATGTCGAAAAATTAGATTTTCCGGTTAAAATAAGGACAAATTCATGGAAAAGCCCACTTAACTTCGATAGAAGTCCCCCTACACTTGATATAAACATTGTCCTCAATGTTTAAGCATGTGGGAGTAAACTCCCCTACACTTAGGACATTGTGCTCTTAGTTTAAATCTTGCTAAGGAAGAGACAACTATCATGATTTCAATGTCAACATATAAGATATGAAATATTGAATCACAAGAGTTTAGGATAGAACCGGGAAGACGGGAACACGGGATCCCGGGTCGTCAAATATCAATAAAAGTGCTCTTTGAAGGCTTTAATCCCTGCACATCATAAGAAACAAGACAACAAACACCTATGTAGCTCCCCCTACACTTATTATGAAAATGGGTAAAAAGGATAGATCATCGGGTTGCCTCCTAAGAAGTGCTTGTTTTTGTTAACCGAGTCACGAGCCTGACTCGACCCAGAATTAATTCAAGGGAAACGTGGTGAGGGATGGAATCATCTCATGAGAGATGTCCTCACCAAAGTACAACTTAACACGTTGGCCATTCACTTTAAAGTTTGGCCCATTTGGTTGAGATAACTCAATGGTGCCATACGAGAAGACTTTAGCGACGGTGAATGGACCGGACCAACGAGATTTAAGCTTGCCCGAAAAGATTTTCAACCGAGAGTTAAAGAGTAAAACTTGATTACCTATGTGAAACTCTCGGTTCTTAATTTTGGAATCATGAATGAGCTTGGTTTTCTCCTTATAGATTAGTGAATTCTCATAAGCCTCATTCCTCAGTTCATTAAGCTCATTGAGTTGGATTTTCCTAAGATCACTGACTTTATTGATTTCAAAATTATCCCATTTCAAGGACCAATAAGCCTTATGCTCCAACTCAATGGGGAGGTGGCATGCCTTTCTGTACATAAGACGATATGGAGTGCAACCAATAGGTGTCTTATATGCGGTACGGAAAGCCCACAAAGCATCATCTAACTTATCGGCCCATGAGGCACGATGCTCTCCCACGGTACGCTCTAAGATTCTCTTAAGTCCACGGTTAGAGATCTTGGCTTGACCATTAGTTTGTGGATGATACTCGGTGGAAAGACGGTGATTGACACCATACTTAGCCATGATTCGACCAAATTGATCATTGCAAAAATGAGTCCCGCGATCACTAATGATAGCACGAGGAACACCGAATCAAGCAAACAATTGTTTCAAAAAGTTCACAACCACCCTCGCATCGTTAGTAGGTAAAGCCTTTGCTTCAACCCATTTGGATATGTAGTCAACGGCTACGAGGATGTACTTGTTCCCTTTGGATGATGGAAATGGCCCCATAAAGTCGATGCCCCATACGTCAATGATTTCACATTCTTGGATGAAATTTTGAGGCATCTCATCTTTATGTGTGATCTTGCCTTGTCTTTGGCAAGCATCACAACGCTTAACCATTTCATGAGCGTCATGATAAATGGTGGGCCAATAGAATCCAGAGTCGAAAACTTTCATCGCGGTATAGTTAGGACCAAAGTGACCACCGGTGGGTCCTTTGTGGCAAGCTTCAAGGATTAGTAAAGCTGCCAGCCCATCAACACACCGACCAATTACAAGATCCGTACAGTGCTTGAAAATGTAAGGGTGGTCCCAAGAATAGTGTTTAATATCCTTAATTTTTTTTATTTTGTTGGGACGTTAACCCTTCCATAAGAACACCACCCGCTAAATAGTTTTCAATGTCCGCAAACCATGGGGTATCGTCAAGATTGGAGTTAATAGACATTAAGGCCTCAAGGGGAAAAGATTCATTAATCTCTTGATTTGGAAGTTCCCTTTGATAAGGATACTCGAGTCTACTAAGATGATCTACGGCTTGGTTTTCTGCTCCCTTTTTATCACGAATTTCGATTTTGAATTCTTGTAGGAGAAAAACCCAACAAAAGAGTCTCGGTTTAGCATCTTGCTTGGTCAACAAGTATTTCAAGGCAGAATGATCGGTGTAAACGATGGTGGTGGAAAGCACAAGATAGGGGCGGAATTTCTCAAAAGCATACACTACGGGTAAAAGCTCTTTTTTGGTAGTGGTATAATGCAATTGAGCCCCCGTCATTGTCTTGCTAGCATAATGGATTGGTTGGAAATGTTTGTTCACTCGTTGACCTAAAACCGCTCCTACCACAAAATCACTAGCATCACACATGAGCTCAAAAGGTAACTGCCAATTTGGAGAGACTAAGACTGGTGCCTTAGTTAATTTACCTTTAAGAAGTTCGAAAGAATCGAGACATTCTTGAGAAAAGATAAAAGGATCATCCTTTTCTAAGAGGTGAGTCATTGGTCGAGCTATCTTAGAGAAATCTTGGATTAAACGACGATAAAAACCCGCATGACCTAAAAAACCTCTAACTCTTTTGACGGTGGTAGGTGGAGGCAACTTACCAATGACGTCAAATTTATCACGGTCGACTTCGATACCGGCTTTGGAAATTTTATGACCAAGGACAATACCTTCTTTTACCATGAAATGGCATTTTTCCCTATGAAGAACGAGACGAGTGTCTTCACACCGTTTCAGCATACGTTCTAAATTGGCAAGGCAAGATGAGAAAGAATCACCATAGACCGAGAAATCATCCATAAAGACTTCCATAGTTTCTTCAACCATGTCATGGAATATAGCCATCATACACCTTTGGAAAGTCCCAGGAGCATTGCATAAGCCGAAAGGAATTCTTTTGTAAGCAAATGTTCCATAAGGACAAGTGAATGTGTTTTTCTCTTGGTCTTTTGGATCGATGGGAATTTTAAAATACCCGGAGAAACCGTTTAAAAAGCAATAGTAGTCATTACCCGCTAAACGCTCGAGCATTTGATCCATGAAAAGAAGAGTAAAATGATCCTTACGAGTGGCATCATTGAGCTTGCGATAGTCAATGCAAACTCGCCAACCCGTGACAAGTCGAGTAGGAATCAACTCGTTGTTTTCATTGGGAACAACGGTTATTCCGCCTTTCTTAGGCACACAATGGACGGTACTAACCCATGGCGAATCCGAAATTGGGTAAATCATTCCGGCATCTAGAAGTTTGATAACTTCTTTCTTGATGACGTCATGAATTTTTGGATTAACCCTTCTTTGGCTTTGGATTGCGGGTTTAAAGTCATCTTCCATGAGAATTTTATGAGTGCAAAAGTTAGGATCAATTCCGGGGATGTCGAAAATTTTCCAAGAAATTGCTTTCTTATGATTTTAGAGCACATCAATAAGTCGAGATTTTTCATCCTCTTTTTGTCCTTTGCAATGATGACGGGTAACTTCTTATTGTCTTCTAAGAAAACGTATTCAAGATGAGACGGTAAATCCTTAAGCTCTAAATCCGGAGGATTTTCTATGGAAGGATTAATCAAATTCGGATCATCGTTTGTAATTTCCATAGGAGAAGGTGGAGAAATATGATCCTCATTGAGAAGTTTCTCAATGGTACGAATGTCTTCATCCCAATCGAAGGGAGAATCGTCATATTTTAAGTCCACATCCCCTAAACTTGCTTCAAATTCTTTCAAAAGAAAATCACTTTCTCCAAATGGAGTCAATGAGGGAGCAATAGAGTCAACGGTCTCAACAATGGTTAGAGAAGAAAAACCACTTTTACAAGCGTCTTTGAAATGTTTTTCACAAGCCTCATCAAGTACGTCAATGAAATTAACGCTCTCGTGTTCATAAGGTGGCTTAGAAAGTTTACCCATGTTGAAGACGATTTTCTCGTCACCAACTCTCATGATTAATTCGCCCGCGGCTACATCAATAAGAGTAGGACCGTTCCTCAAGAATGGACGTCCAACGATTAATGGAACACTAAGATCCATTTCGTAGTCAACGACAACAAAATCCGCCAGAAAGGTGAATTTGTCGACACCGACGAAGACATCTTCGGCTATCCCAACCGGATAAGCAACCGTACGTTTAGCTAATTCCAATGTCATTCGTGTGGGGACTAGCTCGGGTAGAGATAATTATTTCCACACGCTTAATGGAATTAAGTTGATACTAGCACCTAGATCGGCTAGGGCCATACAATTCTCTACCCCGGGAAAGTTGCAAGGAATGAGAAAGCGACCCGGATCACCAAGTTTGGTTGGTAATTTCCTTAAAAGAACTGCGGAGCATTTCTCATTAAGTTGGGTTTGAGAAATATCAAGAAGTTTTTCTTTGTCACTTAGAAGATCTTTGAACATTTTAGCATATTTAGGCATGTGAGCGAGAGCCTCGACAAAGAAGATGTTGAAATTCAATTGTTTAAACATTTTAAGAAAGTTTGAAACTTGAATATCATCCTTGTTTTTCAGCTTCTCTTTCCTCAACCTTGAAGGATAAGATATGTCGGGTTGAGATGAAGGCTTTGGAATGGATTGCTCACTCACATCCTTGGGTAGAGGAGGGGTGGAAGTATAAGGTGGAGGAATTGGTGAAGGGGGCTCGTTATCCTTTGTCACAATCACCGGAGTATGTTTAGGAATCTCGGGTTCCTTATAACCTTTTCCACTTCAGGTGGTGATTGCTTTCATCTCCCCTCTTGGATTAGCAATGGTGTTACTTGGAAGAGAACCCGAAGCAGAGGGTTGATTACTTGGGAAGAAACTTGCCATCATATCCCTTAAGTCATTCGTTTGATTGCATAAAGAGTTTCCAATTTCATTCCTAAGCTCGGCTCGTAGATCATTCCCTTGTTTAGCCATGTCACCTTTCAAGTTAATAATTTTACTCTAAAGATTCTTCACCGGCGCGTCATTAGTCCTCATGTAAGTTTCGACCTTGTCATTAAATGTCGTGGGTTGGTTGGGAGGGGGAGCTTGGTAAGCGGGTGGTTGATATATGGGAGGTTGGTAAACTTGATTAATTCCTTGAGGTAGATATGTGTTTCTTTGGGTTTGATATTGATTAGGAGCTCGAGGTTGGTTTTGATTGTTGCGATTGAGGTTGTTTTGGTTTTGAGGAGGAAAACCGGGTGGTGAAAGAAAATTGTTGGAACGATAACTTAGCAAATTACGGTCACCTTGTGGACGTGCTTGATAGCCTCCCGTGAAAAAGGTACCGTTAGCCGCATACACGTTTTCCGGATTGTCATGAGTAGAAGGACAATCGGTGTATGAATGAGGACCACTACAAGTCTCACAAGAAAGTACTACAGCTTTAACTTGTTGAAATTGGTTCGTAGCCATGGTTAAGAAATTTTTGTTCATCTCGGCTAGTTGGCGGGTGAGTTGGGTGAGTTCAGCTATCTCGGGGTTTGATGAAGTAGAAGAAACATTGACTCTAGGATTATTTCTTGAAGATGCGGATGAATCCCAATTTTTGTGATGAGTGGTCATGTTCTCTACAAGCTCTCTACACTCCTCGGGTCTTCTCTTCATAAATGTACCACCGGCGGCGTCATTAATCGTATCACGATCACGAAAAGTTAAACCGTTGTAGAAAGTATCAATTAGAGTGACAGGGAGCATATTATGGTTGGGACAACGATCGATCAAGACATTATAACGTTCCCAAGCATCAAAAAGAGACTCATCGGGTTCTTGAGTGAAACCACTAATTTGATTCCTAAGACTAGTTACCATGGATGGTGGAAAATATCTTGACAAAATTTTTTGAGTCATCTCGTCCCATGTATGAATTGAGTTTTTAGGAAGACGATCAAACCATTTTTCAGCATGGTGGGATAAAGTGTGTGGAAAAAGATGAAGGCGAAGAAAAACCATGGAAACACCGGGCAATTTCATGCTTTGAGTGTCGGTTATGAATTTCTCGAGGTGTTTGTTGGAATCATCATCCGGTAATCTGCGAAATGGACAAGCATTTTGAACTTGTTGGATCATGTGATGCTTCAACGAGAATTCGGGAGCCGTGATTTGCATAGGCGCAATCGGTCCTCCACGTCCATTCATAGTTGGTTGGCATAGCTCCTCCATCGTACAAAGGTCGGGTTGAGGGTCATGGTTGTTATTATTCACAACGGGGTGAGGTGGGTTGTTATTATTATGCACACCGACCATATCTAGATCTCTACGAGTCTCGGGCTCAAGATAAGACGAAGATCGAGTACGCATACACTAAAAATGAAATACAATATTTTTGATTTTTTTATCTTTTTTATTTTTTTGGATTTTTGAAAATTTTATATTTTTTAGGATTTTTTTGAAAATTTTATGTTATGAAAATAACGTTCCCAAAAGAACGGATCCCAAAATCCAATTTTTCTAAAAAAAAACCGTTAATCTTTACGAAAAGAGCCGGCAGCGGCGCCATTTTAATATGACTAATGTGTGTGTGGAGTTTAAGTGTTGTTCGTACTCGATTCAATTCGAATTGATCACGGTTTAAAGTGGAATTGTCGTTTTTGGTAACTAAAAGGGGGAGCTTTGGTTATCTATTTCTACTAGTAAATTAAAAACTAAATATATAAAAATAAACGAGAAATCTAACCTTGATTGCTGTGTAAACTGATCTTTGGAAAAATCAACAAACTCAGAATAAACTTGATCTTCGGATAAACATACTTTCTTCGGATAAACTTGGATATTCGGAATAACAGCTCCCTTTCGGAATAACCAGTGAATTCGGATAAACCAACCATATTCGGAATAACAGCTTTCTTAGGATAAATGATTTTCGGAATACGAGAGTTTTTCGGATAAAAGGGTATTTCGAAATAACTGGCTATTTCGGATAAAAAAGATTTTCGGAATAAAGGGGTGTTTTCGGATAAATAGGAATTTTCGGATAAAAGTGGGGTTTTCGGAAAATAGGAATTTTCGGATAAAAGTGGGGTTTTCGGAATAATCAATGATTCTCGGAATAACCACTTTCTTCGGATAAAACTACGATTTTCCGAATATGGGCTTCGGAATGAATCACTTCTTCGGAATAAATAAGTATTTCGGATAATTGCTTTATTTCGGATAAAACTTAATTTGAAATGATTTTCGGATAAAATATATTTCGGATAAATGGACAATATTCGGAATGTTAAAACCCCTTTCCGAAGATAGCAGACACGAATAAACAGTAACAACTGATCTTAAAACAGAGAACTAAATACAAGCTAAATAAGCAAAAATTCAAATAAGCACTTAATCAAATCCTAAGCCAAATTGATTTTAAGAAAAACTCAATAAGCCACGAATTGAAAACTATAAAAACACAAAATAATCAAAATATTTAAAATCAACTTTAACTAAAACTATTAATCTACCAAATCAACTTAATTAAAAATAAACCAAATACTAATAAATCAAAAAGTGCAATAAACTAAAACATCAAGAACACCAAATCAATAAGCACAATCTAATAAGCAAATCAATCAATTAACCAACAAGTTTAAACAACCTACATGATTAATCAATCAACCACAAGATTAAGAAACGAAGAATGAGAATTATAAAATGAGCTTGAATTTAATTAAAATGATTAAGATCCAAAATACAAGATTTGAAATGAAAGATTAAGAAAAACTAGAGAGAGAAAATTCTAGAGAGAGAAAGTAATTTCTACTTAAAAACTAAAAACTAAAAAAAATGACTAATAACTAACACCTCCTAATGAACCATTAGGAGGGTATTTATAGGAGGAGGAGAGTGTGTTGTTTCTTCCTTCTTTTCTCTTGTCTTCTCGTCTTTTTAAATAACTCGACTTTCTCGACTTTGTCTCGGGATTTGTCGAATGATAAAATGAACTTTTCTTCTAAATTTTTTCTTTTAGTAGATTTGGTTCTTCGACTTCATTAAACTTCCGTCTTTAGACTTTTTCTTCGATAAATCTTCAGAATAGGCCTTTGACTTCCGTTCTTCTTGCACTTTTGATCTTTTGACTTCGTCTTTTGTCATTTTTCTTCGATAAAAGCCCGTGAAAGCCCGTGTTTTATTCCTTTTTCATATTTTGTCCTAGAACACAATAAAAACACAAACTACGCATAATTCCGCCTTTTACGACATTAAATACACGTTTTGGTCTTGTTATTATTATAATTAAGTGGTAAAAGGATAAGTGTTTTCACACTTATTAATAGTCCTAAAAAGATAATGGTAAAGTTGTAAGATTAAACATAGATCACACCATATCTAATAGTGTACGATTTCTTTTTGGAATACATCATCTATATCCTAATTAAATCAAGATAATTTAAGAAGTACGTGTCACAACTATAAACATAACACGTATACAAAATAATGACATGTCTATTCCTCCGTTAATTTCTCCCATTTTAGATGCTAGCCCTAATTTGTGCGCTCCCTCTAAAAACTACAATTGGCAGTTTTAGTCGATTCATAACTGTCTATAATCACACTTCATACATATTATTTAAGAAAACAAAACATAATGCGAATGATAAATCTATGCATGAAGAGTAATTCGTCAATTCACAACTACAGTCTTATAATTGTGTGTTTGAACTTATATAGGGTTTTTAAGCGGGTGACGTGGTGGTATAGAGTCTTTGTAAATGGTGCAATAAGTTGATCCAGGAATTTGTCAATTCAGAATCGTTTGGATTGAAGGAATTTAGAGCCACAAGGATCTTCAACAGGTTCGTTGGGTATCCTAATTAAATCAAGATAATTTAAGAAGTACGTGTCACAACTATAAACATAACACGTATACAAAATAATGACTTGTCTATTCCTCCGTTAATTTCTCCCATTTTAGATGCTAGCCCTAATTTGTGCGCTCCCTCTAAAAACTGCAATTGGCAGTTTTAGTCGATTCATAACTGTCTATAATCACACTTCATACATATTATTTAAGAAAACAAAACATAATGCGAATGATAAACCTATGCATGAAGAGTAATTCGTCAATTCACAACTACAGTCTTATAATTGTGTGTTTGAACTTATATAGGGTTTTTAAGCGGGTGACGTGGTGGTATAGAGTCTTTGTAAATGGTGCAATAAGTTGATCCAGGAATTTGTCAATTCAGAATCGTTTGGATTGAAGGAATTTAGAGCCACAAGGATCTTCAACAGGTTCGTTGGGTTTCTATTAAATCAAAATACTTGGAAAAAACGGGCAAAATAATATCTCAAAGTCGTTTTTTACAGATTCAAACCAATTTTATGGATAATTAAGTTATTTTAATCTAGAGGATGAACCTCACGGGTGGAATACTTTATTGGGTATTATATTAATGCTTTTTATTCAGGGAGCATATCCAGATTTTAACTACTATCATCAACGTAAGTTGCGCCTTTTTAGAGATCAATTGTTTAAGGCGGGTGTCAAACCATCAGTGAAGTCTGAGGGAAAACTTGACTTTAAAATGCATGACGTAGAGGTATATACTTGTTTTCAGTGCATAACTTTGGATTATAATTAGAAGATAGTATTCCTCTTACTTTTCTGTGCGGTATTTAGATCACTCATGGATATCTTGTGAAACCGAGCTAACTGAACTTAATGCAAAGAGTGACAAGTTGCAGCGTGGCTATAGACCAGTGGCGTACATATCTGCATAAAGGTAACTGAACTTATTAGGCCAAACCTGGATAAACCCGACCCATTGGGCCTAGTATAATCCTACCCGCTGTGTTTTAGGACAAAAGTAAACTTAGCAGTTATTTTAGAATGGACACAACGTTTCACAAAAAGTAAACGTTGCGACCCTTAGTCGAAGTACCTATTCGACATGTATATATAGTTTAGGATTTACTCATTCAAACGATGATCATATATGTTTGTAAAACACAAGTTTCAGTTTATTAATAAAAGTCTATAGTTCGGTATATCTTGATTCTTGGTTTTGTAACATCGATCCGGGAAGTTTTCCTCCAACAATTGGTATCAGAGCGTGGTTATCACCAAGCAAATCATCATATACCAAGGTTATTTTTCTGCCCAGTTTCGAATAAAAAAAATCCATTTGATTTCCAGATTTTGCAAAACACCCAAACACAAATTCATTCGAATTTATTTTCGTCTGTGTTTGTTAAAGGGGTTCCTACCTCTATCACCAAGGATCAATCATCCTTGTGATTGATTTTTAAACCGGCAACAAAGGGGTTTTTACCCACGAATTATTTTGCAAGAATTGTTTTTTTTCTTCTCTGTTTTTCAATATTTTTGAAAGAAGAAGAACAAGAAACCCAGATTCGAAACCCAAAGTTTTCCTCCAACAATTATCAAAAGGGAACAAACACACCTGTTTGTAGATTCTACTGAATCAATCCCAAGTCTGAAAATCACCACGTGATTTTCGTTTATCCAAAAGCCCCAAAATTAATTGAGGCAAAGATCCCCAAATTACATCGAACCAATCGAAGGATTCGTACCAGAACAACGAATCATAGAAGAAGATTGGATAAAGCCCCAGTACCCATTGGAGATCAGAACCATTAATAAAGAAGATTGGATAAAGACTTCGATATTATCGAAGAAGGAAGAAGACGAAGGAACGGTCAAGAACCGTTGTGTACTTGTGTGTGTGTTTTATCTAAACACAAACAATAAAAGGACGGGTATAAAGAAAAGCAAAGGTCGTATATATCAAAGGGTAACAGGCCAAGCCCACTTGCGGATCGTATATATTCTACGGGCCAAAAGCCCAACAGGTTTAAAAAAAAAAACTTACTTTTCATTTTTTTTGTGTTTTAAGTTTTTAGAATTTTTAAGTTTTTTAGAGTTTTTTTTAAGTTTTTTTGAAGTTTAAGTTTTTTAGAAGTTTAAGTTTTTATAATTTTAAGATATTAGAAATCATTAAGTTTTAAGGTTTATTAAGATTGAAAGTTTTAAGTTGTCTTATTTGGTTTATGATAAGCAACAAGGTTTTTAAGGATTTTTCTTATTTGGTTTACGATAAGAAAATAAGGTTTTTCAGTTTTTTTTCTTATTTGGTTTACGATAAGAAAATAAGGTTTTTCAGTTTTTTTTCTTATTTGGTTTATGATAAGAAAATAATACAAGTTTTTAAGTTTTTATTTGGTTTATGATAAAAACAAGTTTTAAGTTTTTATTTGATTTATGATAAAAACAAGTTAAGTTTTATTTGGTTTATGATAAAAAAGTCTAAAGTTTTTGCTAAGTTTTAATATTTTATTAGGTTTAAGATAAGAAATATATAAAGTTTAAAGGTTTTACATATTGAAGTCTATAAGTTTATAAGTTTTAAGTTTTAAAGTATTTAAAGTTTTTAATAAATTTACCAAAGATTAAAAGTTTCAAAAGTTTTAAGAAATAATGGGAGACAGTTCGAAGAATGATAAAAATAGTCAAGTAATGAATACCGGAAGTACAACCCATTTTCAATGCCCCTTGCAAGTTCAACAAATTATACCACATGGTCCATAAGAATAAAAATTATTCTACAAGCAAATGGCCTTTGGGAAATGATTGAACCTACTGATCAAACAAAAGAAGATGACAAAAGAGATAAAACTGCAATGGCATATCTCTCTCAAGCACTACCTGAAGATCTGGTTTTACAAGTGGCAAATTGCACAAGTGCAAAAGAAATATGGGATACGTTGAAGACCAGAAATATTGGTGTGGATCAAGTACAAAAGGCGAGATTACAAACTCTTAGATCAGAATTTGAGGCACTGGAAATGAATGATCAAGACAGTATTGATTCATTCACCTCGAAAATGACAAATGTGGTTTCAAAGATAACTAGCCTTGGAACAACACTTGATCAACCAACTCTCGTACGAAAACTGCTGAATTCTATGCCAGACAAATTCCTTCAAATAGTCGCAGCCATTGAACAATACTCGGATTTAGAAAAAATGTCATTTGACGAAGCAATTGGAAGATTAAAGACATTTGAAGAAAGGCTCAAGCACAAGAAGAACAAATATGTTAATGATCAAGATAGACTATTATTTGCAAGACACAATGATAATGGTCGAAGACATCACCAAGATAATCAAGGAAGAGGAAGATACATTCCACCACATAGCCGAAATCGTAACGATAATGGACAACATGGAAAAGAAGGAAATTCCTCGCAAGACTACAAAGAAGCGATAAAGCACCCTGGAAGCCAAAACAGATTCTCAAAAGATTTCAGCAACATAAAGTGCTATAACTGCAACAAATATGGACACTATGCCTCGCACTGCGATGAAAGATCTCAAAGATACCAAAGACAAGAACAGTTGAATTTAGTCCAAGAAGATTTTGAACCAACGTTATTTATGGTAACTATTGAAGAAGATGAAGTTGATAATCATTCCAAGTTTACAACATATGATTACAAAGAAGACTCAAGCTCGAAGAATCAAGATTTCAAGGAAAAGATTTGTAACACAGCGTTTATGATTAGAGGGGAGAATATTAGGCCAAACCTGGATAAACCCGACCCATTGGGCCTAGTATAATCCTACCCGCTGTGTTTTAGGACAAAAGTCAACTTAGCAGTTATTTTAGAATGGACACAACGTTTCACAAAAAGTAAACGTTGCGACCCTTAGTCGAAGTACCTATTCGACATGTATATATAGTTTAGGATTTACTCATTCAAACGATGATCATATATGTTTGTAAAACACAAGTTTTAGTTTATTAATAAAAGTCTATAGTTCGGTATATCTTGATTCTTGGTTTTGTAACATCGATCCGGGAAGTTTTCCTCCAACAGAACTTGCTTTGTATTTAGAATCATTTCCTTTTACTTTTACTTTTAGAAGTCAATTCTTTGTTATAATGTCAAAACTCTAAATGTAAAGTGATATTTAACTTTTATCAGTATAACTAAGAAGTATAATATAAGAGGCTGGTTAAAAGTCTGGTGTTTCATTTGTAGTGTTAGGCCCTTGGTGCTTTACCTGTCATACATGCATGGATCGGTAGTAGAACGACAAAAGTTGCCACCAAATATTACTACAGAACCCTCTTTTTTGTTTACATCATAGTTTTGGGTTATTCCATTGTAGAAAGATAAGATCTATAGAGTTGAACGCATTTCCTTTGGAAGAGTTAACGTACACGAAGAAGGCCTTTAAATGGACTTCATAGTGTTATAGCCACCGATTTTTTGTTTCAGGAAAGCAGTTAGGAATTTGGATAACCATGGAGAACCTATGTGAAAAAAGGGTTCTGTTCGTGAGTCTACAAAAGATGATAAAGAGGGCCGTTTTGAATAAAGGGTTTAAGTTAATGATGATATTGAAGGTGTATCAAAAGTGTAATTGGTTATTTGCAAACATCTTTTATTAGTTTTAGTGTTCTTTAATTTTTTTTAAACCATTTTTATATTTAGCTATGAATACATAATGTTAAAAATTTATTTTTTGATTGCAGACATCTTTCATCATCATATACTAATTTCGCTAAAGTGTCTGAATTCCGTGAGAAGTCTACATATCTTTTGAAAAGATGATGAGAAAGGTAGCTTTCATCATGCCACTTATTTGAAATAGATGCTACTTACAATAAATTGAATTTGATTTTTTAAAGAGCGAGTTATACAGAAGCATATAAGCATATATGCTTAAAGAGTTTGTTTTAGCCGGACACAAAAATTGCTTATAAATAAGAAAATAATCTGAAAAAATAGCAATCTCATTGATGAAATATACTGAGTTCGATTTGTCAATGTTCAATTGAGCTAAAGGTGTATGCGTTGTTTTGATAGAAAGATTACGGGTGGGTCAAAACATAACCAGTTCATGAGTTCGTTAACAGAACCTTATAGATCATGCGTAACGTCTCAATTCACAATTCTTTTCTTCGCCCATTTCTTTTTTAAAGCGGATGGGGATGTAATATTCTGTAATGATATTAGCAATCTTTCATTGAAAACCAACCTTCAGATGCACCATCTATTTATCTAAAGTAGGTTGGCTATGTAATATCGAATGACTTCACACGTTGGCTTAGCGAGGCAGAAGACTACTTTTGTGTTATCTTGCGTTAACAAATTAAAGTAGATTTCCTGCAACGGAATTGGTTCCAAGTAGTTTGCTATTGGGTGCCTTTAATCATTTAGTTTTTCCCTTTGCTCTCTTTACTATTGCGTAATACTCCGTGTATGCTTGTCACTAATAAACCAGGATATGTACTATATTAAGAAGTACAAAAGCATAAGGAATCTTGATGAAAACAGTTCCTATCACTAACTTTTTGACTAATCGGTCTAGGGATTGTAGCAATGAGAAGTTTGAGCCTGGATGTCCTATTAGAAAAGCTTTAACAGGATAAGGTGTTGGTCTTTGAATGGTCATGCCCGACCTTGGATAGGGGACACGAAGCTGACGAATGGTTTATTTAATTTCTTGAAAAAACGATCCGGTTAGTGCGCTTAAATGAGGTACATCAATCGAATTCATTTGTACGTTATATAGCATATAAGCATACAAGACATGAAATTTGGTTTGGTCTGCTTTTGTATATAAAGTTGCAGACTAGACCCGTTGACCAACGATATGCTACCAGATATAATGCAAAGCTGAAGTCCTGTTGTCATTCCAATACCCATTACTGTAATCCGTTTGTGATGCTTATGCGACCATTGTAAGCTAAGGCTACTTATGTGTAGGGTTGTTTGAAGCGATTTACATTAAAAAGGAGTAGTTATGCCATTTGTTGGCTGTTTGTAAAAGCTAAAACAAACATAGGACATTTAACAACTCTTTTGAGACTGTAGCAACTAATAAGTTAAGTTATAACAAAGCATGATCATGTGAACTAACTTCTAACGTATACTAAGCTTTAGAGACCTTAAATTGTTTAGGCATTGATTAGAAGAAACCAAAAACATATATTATAAACCAGATATTACTCACCTCTAGCAGTCAGTTACATAGATTGAATAAATACTGAAAATTTAACCCTAAAAATCAAAGATTCGCATGGGATGAACATATGATAAACTTAGTACAACTATATTGCTAACTTTCTATATAATCATTTAGTACAACTATATTTGCACAGTCCAATAATACGGAAGTTAAAGAGAATAGGACCAGCTTTAATAGAGGATGGGACCAGCTTTAAGAAGAGAATGTGGCTGCATCATCATGTAATTTGGTTCATAAACAGCCGGTATTGATCAAATTCTCCTATTACATTATAAAATATGCATGACAATCAAACTACACTTTGTATATGGTTCTTTTACCTTATATGAATGGTTTTAGTATATGGGTCTTAAAATACCTTTGTAGTCAATGTTCAGATCAAAATTAGTGTGCAGGAGTGATACTTTACTGCTCGCGTCATAGCGAAACATAGGTTTCAAAAACTTATTTTATACAACACATGTGAAGAGTTTGCAATAATCATTTTTTATGTTGGTTTCATATATATTCTAAGCGCTATTACATATGAATGTACAAACACATAAACATCACGTTATTTTTTTTAACTCCATTAACACTTCACATGTCATACAATGTATGCGAAGTGTATATTTTATGCTATAGTTGATCTTTATTGGATCTTAAACATCACTTTGCAATATTAATCAGTTATTAAGAAAACCGTCCATCGGACGGGATGATACCTAGTTTTATTATGGTGTATAAGGAGAAGTAAGATTCTGAACAATTATGTTCTCACTTAAATAATCTTTAAACTCTTGACTTAAATACTCACCACCTCTATCGGAACGAAGAGCTTTAATCTTCTTTCCTAGTTGGAATTCTACTTCTGCTTTAAACACTTTGAATGTTTCAAATACCTCATGTTTATGCTTAAGTAAATAAACATAACCATAACGACTATAATCATCCGTAAATGTTAAGAAGTAGCTAGCACCTTTCCTTGACACATGTCTAAGTGGTCCACACACATCAGTGTGTATTAAACCAAGTAGATCAGTAGCCCATTTAATATTGCTATTAAAAGGTTTCTTGGTCATCTTTTCAGAGATACAAGACTCACATTTATCAAATGATTCATCATTGATATTTTCTAAAAGTCCTTCTCGTTGAAGCTTTTGTATGCGTGTCTTCCCAATATGGGCAAGTCTACAATGCTAAATATAAGAAGAGTTCTTGTCAAACTTTCTCTTCTTATTCATGCTAAAGACATAATTATTATATAACCAGGAATTTAACTTGTATGTCAAATTAAATAATTCAATCATAAATAAGTTACCTGAAGCTGCAACACTTAGCTCAGACTTCTTCTTCTTTTCTCACAACTCATCAAGGTAAAGAGGGCAGTTTCTCTTCCACTAACCAGTTGCAGTGCAATGGTGACAAGTCTCATCCTTTTGAGATTGATTCTTCTTAGCAAAGTTCTGCTTAGGCTTTTGATTAGTCGCAAATTGCTTGCCTTTATCACCTTTTCCTTTGCCTTCATCTTTTTGTTCGCTTGCGGGTTTGGCTTAGTCACTCTACCCTTTTATATAGTTAGTACTTGAGGAGTAGAGGTAGACACCTTGTCCTTTAACCCTTTTTCACAGTCAATAAGCATTGCATGCAAATCATTAACTCTCTTCCCCGTGCAATGCATATTATCGTTTCTAACAAAATCGTTAAAGTCCTTGTTAAGGGACCTATTGATTAAGTTAATCGCCATATCATGGTCCTAGGGTTCTCCAAGTGCGATGAGCTGTTCCATGTAACCTCTCATTTCCATGTAATGTGTACTTACGGATTTCCCAGGGGTTTGCTTACAGCTATGCAAAACATCTACTAAGTCGTATATCTCCACAGCTTGGGGCTTCTCAAACATTGCCTTAAGTTCATAAAGCATGCGCATAGGAGGAAATAACTCAAACTTATTTTGAAGAGAAGGTGACATTTTCCCAAGCATTAAGCAAACCACATCAGAGTGATTCTTAACTTCAGCGGTGTGAGCGAGCCTTTCAGCGTCAGAAGCTCCTTCAGCAAGGTTAGCCGGAAACGACGTGGACAAGTAATCAATAAGTACCCGCTACTCTCAGAACAATTCTTACGGAGCGATACCAATAACTAAAGTTTTGGTCAGCAAGTTCTGGACGAACAAAGAAAGTTTCGAACACCGAACTCAAAGCTTTGTTGTCGGGTTGAGCCATTTCTACAGAAATAAGTTAAAATATTAGTATTTTCGATAATACTTTCAAGAAAATAAAATTACCCACCATAGTATTTTCCTTGAAATAGAACATGTATTGACATAGATCCATTACATCAGTTGATCTGCTAGTAATGAATGTATTCAACATAGTGACATGTCGAACAATTCAATTGACAAACAATTTGCAATTTGTAGATATTTTAGGGACTTACATTGCCAAAAAGAACATTTGCATTGTAAACATGTTTCACCCCCTCTGAATGCCTTAAGTTTCCAAATCTCACTGAGTAACTTAATCAAGTCGTCTAATCTGAAGAACATAAAACCATCACGCGAATTCTTATTCAATGAATGTTTTCTTTCCATCACAACATCGTCCAAAAATCTCATATGATGGCATAGTAACTTCAAGTGTTCGTCAATTAGATGGCATTCGACTTAAATTTAAGGGTATAAATTTTGATGTCAAAATCAATGTATGGAGAACCATGCATACAACTCCATAACATAAGTTTAATAAAACCTTTAGTAAACTTTTTCACGAGACTAAATTTTGCATATATTATGTTGAGGTATTGGTTAAACCTATTAAATAATTACCCACAACTATTCACAACGTACTTTTTCTAGAACCCGGCTAAAGCACAAAGCAATAACCTTATTCATTGTGTTTCAGATGTGAATTTACGGTAAATCAACCTTAAGGTATAATGCAAATAATAATCTTAGGTAATTTCAATTTGACGCACAGGCGAGTCGGGAATTTGGTCAGCGACAATGGCATAACCTTCTTCCTTAGTCGGGTACATGACCAGCAGCGTGTTATATCCACTTTATAGTTTGTCAAAAGGAGTAGGCCGTTAAATTATTATTGCAATTTACCAATCAACACAATTCTATGTAATTTAGATCTCAAAACAAATCTTAATTTTAATATGATTTAGTCCATATTATTTTTCTTAAAAAAATTACCCTTACAACATACAATTAAAAAAACATATGAAAACAACTAGGTAAACAAAAAACACTAAATCTTAAACACATAATAATAATTTATATGTTCAATAAATAAATCAAATAGCCACATGCATATGATTTATTCAATTAAACATCAAATCTAGGTTTTTATATTCATATAAAAATCTTCCCTAATTATAGATTTATTGAATAAAATAAAATAAGTAGCACATAAGATCATATAATCATACAATTTTATGATCCATGAAAAAACATGCATGTTCATCATGGATCCACCCACGTCTCTTAACAATTAAATCTTTACGGATCATGACCTTCAATCTACATGACATAACAATTAATCATGCATTTTAATCTAAAATCACACAACATGTAATTTTGGGTTTCAATTTTTTTAATATAAAATTCGGCCAAAAAATTCAACCAACATAAAAAAAACCCTAATTTTTATTAAACCTAAAAAACATGTAGTTTTAACTCACAACAATTATTAGTTAATAAACTTTAGATCTCGATAATTATAACAGGTTAAAACTGCTCTCGATGCCACTGATGATTTATATAGTGCATTATAATTATTATAACCCTAATAAAGATCAAAACACATATAGCGGAAGCGATTTAACAAGATCATAATAACACAATTATAACTAATCGAATTAAGGTTACATACCTTTTAGCTAAGATGATTCCACAAGATAGGAATGAATCACCAAATAAGAGTTTATACCGAATCATCAAGATATAGTCTAAAGTAAGACTATATTACGTACTTGTACACATGTATTACAACGAGTTAACCGTAATGCTAGTACGTGTAAACCGAGCTTCAGCGTCTAGCGAAAAACCAACCCAACAACTCTAAAGAGGGGCTAGGAATTGATTATTTCTAAACCAAAAAATCAAACGAAATCCTTAGGAGTGTTTGGTCTTGCGATCGTAGGAGAGAGAGAAAGAGAGATTGTAGGGTGAAAAATAATGAAGGCATTGGGGTGTTTATATAGGCCTAGAAAACTTGGTGCCCAAGATAAACGAATATAAGGCAGGAAATCTTTTCCCACTCCCCTCTTGTAGCCGACGGTCGACACCCCCATAAAGGGTGTTCCGAAATCTTATTTTCTCTTTTATTTTATTCCACAACACTCGTTAAACCTTAACTCTTAATAGTTAACGACCGTTAAAGTTATAGATCAATTTAATTTAATAAACATATAAATATATTTATTAAATAAATTACTCTATAGGTATTGTGTGCAATCTCGTAATCGTGAGTTCGATCCTAACACACGACTACTAAAATTTATGTCCGTAAACTTTCACATGCCGCACGCGGTTTCAAGACGCGGTCTAATCACACACGGTTGTGTTCAGACAGAATCACACTCTAATTAGGATTATAATTCATCTAAGATAAGGGAAGATATACTCTTCTTATTTAAGCGATAAGGATCTCGAGTATTGTAGAATCTTGATAACCTATGAATCTATGAAGGGGTTGATGTTTTCTAGAGAGAGAAACTTAGAGAGAGAAAGTGAGAGAAAACTATGTGTAATTTTATTAAGTGGAAATGAGAAACATTCAACAACCAACCCCTTTCCATGGTGGAAAGGGGTATTTATACTTCCAAGCTACATTGGGCTTGGGCCGGTCCATGACAAGCCCATGGACCGGTTCTTACTTAACTAAATAAGTAACTAATAACTATTTGTTAACTACGAGCTATTACAATATAAATAATATTGTGGAGTGACCGATACTTCTAATATACGTAAAAACGTATTTCTAACAATCTCCCCCTAAGGGAGGTCACTCCACGTTACAAAGTTCTAAACCTAGCATACTATACTAAGTCTTCGTTCTTTAGCTCGTAGTCTTTTCTTCTTTTCTTTCTTTTGTTGTGAATATGTTGGTTTGATCTTTTAGGCTTTGGCTTGAGAGCATTGTTCTTTTGGCCTTTCACGTGCGATCTTTTGCCTTCTTGTGAATTTTGCCTCCTCGTGACTCCATGTTCCACACACTCATGTCTTTTTGTTGAATTCTCGAAAGTTTCAGAGTTTGGTACAGCGGAAGACTTTATCTTGTACTTTCTTGAATTTTTGCTAAACTTTGATGCAGAAAAACATAAGCATGTGGGAACGACTTCAACAGGTACACCGCAACACCACCGTCTTCACTGGTACACAGCAACGCCACCGTCTTCAACAGGTACACAGCAACGCCACCGTCTTTAACAGGTACACAACAACGACACGAATAAAATGGCTTTGAACATTTTATTCTAATTCGGTAGCATTTTACCTCCGGTCGGTGAAGACCGTTGGACGATATTAGATATTGTACCCGTGACGGATAGTTTCAATTAAGTAACTTCCTGACAGGATTTCGCGGGTAAACCCGTTCTCTTTATTCGATCGTCCAAAGCTGACTGCGAACATAAAGAGTGAATCACTTGGATAAATTATCCTTGTGATTTGAAGCCGTCAATTCATGAAACCTGGAACAAGTGAATTTCAATTAAGATTTTCACCATCGTTGCTTTCCAGTTATCACGAGCTCAATTCATAAAGAATCTTGCACGTCACCTACCAAGTGCTGTTTGATGTTAACACTAGAAGGATTTCCACTCGTCACTGTGATCAATAAAGAGTCACTCTGAGTGTTCTGGCAAGATCATATGATAATGCGAAGAGGCCTGGAACGAGTTTAAGTTCAATTAAGAATTAAACCACTGTTTCTTTCCAGTTTTTCACAAGATTGGTTCTAAAAGAACCGCACGTGTAACCTACCATGAGCTTGTTTGATGTTGGCTCAAGCAGGATTTCCATCTTCATTGTAATACTTACATATTACTCGGATGTTCTGGCAATATTACGGGAATATTGCGTAGGACTCATGAAAATCTCTTACTTTTCACAGTGTGTGAGAAAGCAAGGAATAAATGGAAAGTGTCCTAATGAGACTTTTGATGATCTCTTGGCTCTAGACTCGATTGTGCGTTTTGATTTAGTGAGCGATGGCTGGAGAGGAGTGCCACCTTTTCAATACCAGTCTATTCGGAGTGAATAAACCAATAGATAACGTGTTAATCTCCGTGTGATTAAAACAAATACATTTTGAGAGATATTTGAGTTAGCTGGGAAGGGTTGTGCATTGCATCACTGGGTCCATGATGTCTTTCTTCAATACCGAGAATCACTAGCAAAAATGACCTCAATAGCATATGTATTGACCCGGTTTCTGCCTAAAGTTGTAAGGAGGGCTTCTTTCTTTACACCCTTTATCTTTACAATTCTTTTTCATTCTTCAACCCCTTCAATGCTTACCAATACGTCATCACTAGCACCTTGTTGTGATTGTTCCAGTGCTAGCTTAAGTACTTGGTCGGCATTCAACTACGTTCACATTCTTTCTCCATCTTTCCTAGGACTTCTAATTCTATTTAGGGAATTGTCCTTGGGAAGATTCCATCGGCTCTGATGAATCATTGGACTAAACCTATTCCTACCACCCTTTTGTCACCACATTCGTCGTGAATTTAAGCGTGTTTTGGGAAGGAATTGCCACCATGAAAAATCATTGAAAATCACCCAAAGTACTTGTGATATTGAAATCAAAAGTTTCGTACCATAGGTGTTTTTGATCATCAAAAAAACGCTCCCCCTTAATACGTGCTTTACACATATTAAGTTGGATTATCGTTAAATCTTTTTCATCTTTTAGCCAAGTATCACTTAAGTCTCCTTAATCCCATTTTCTCCCCTTATCCAAAATGTTAACCATTAATATTTGGGATATTGAATGGATTAACCGGTCGTTGGGTAAAAAATGAAATCGATGTTTGGCCATAGAACAAGTTAATGCTCCCCCTTAATTTAATAAGGGATATTTGTAGTGCTTTAGTATGATATATTTTGAAAGATTTAGAATCTCGTGAAAAATTCTTGAAAAATTATCACACCTTAACACTACATCAAGCCGTACAAGCACAATATTCACAAATATACATATTCACAATTGAAAACCAATATAAAGTGGACCTGAAAATGTACGACCCATTAGATGGATCGTTGCAGTAGCTTGTGGTGCACTCCATATGGTCTTCCACCAACGAATCTTTCCAAGCTCCTCATCAATCTACGTTCACGGAGCTTTTGATCAATCTTCTTGATCACATACTTCGCCATCTGCCGATAACCCGGATGCCAATCCTCCGTCATCTCTGGCAAAGTCCCACCCGAGTTAAGATGCTCCAACTTTCCTCTGACTTGTAGAAGAGTCCTATCACTGTACTTATAAAGCTCACCCACCCTCATAAACTTCATTAAACCTCGACTGTTCAAGTAGAAAATGCCGCAATTCGGGACAGAAATGCTGGTATAAGGACATCTATCTACATGTTGAGGTAGAACTTGATTCACTGGACGGGTTAAGTTGAGCTTCCTTTGGTAGCTTTCGACTCCCAACTGAAGATCTTCAACTCGTTTCTTGATAACAACGCTTCGTGTGAACATACGAAGTGCTGTAATCAAGGCAATGAGGTCTTCACGAGGAATATGTGTGAGTTGATCGCGGGTCATCAGAAGCAGCATATCTTCGATATCCTCAAGGCGAATGATAGAAAAATCTCCCTGCTGGATTTTGTATTCCTTGTCATCCTCCCTTTTCAAACGAATCTCCGTCACATGATAATAGCCATTCTTGGCTTCAGTTTTCAACCCTAAGATGCTGGAGATGCGGATATCGGATCTAACATTGCTTCCAGAATTGACTAGGCAGCAACCCCTGTACGCCCTTCGGACTCGTTCGTCCCAATGAGATGCACCTATAACAGCATACATATCATAATTACGAGTTACCCTTGGGACCTAGAGTCTGTTTACCTTTTCCTCGATCCAGGGTATTGTCCCCCAGTTAGCAGCTTTCAGCAAGGTCAAGGATGTTGCGTACTTTGATGAACCCTTCAGAAGATACTCAAGATCATAGGTGACGAAGAAGTCGAGAGCTATCTGATTGTCTTGAGTAGGATCAAGTGGAGGTGGAGCTCTTTTTGATTCATGAAGTCCTTTCCGTTGAACGGTATTCAGAGCCTTCAGGATCTCATCGGCATAATACTCGAACTCCATTCGGGTTAACCGGGTTTTGGCGCGAAGTCTCTTATCCTTCAGCGCTTTCTTCACCAAAGATGGAGTAACCGAAGTCTTATACTCATGAGCAAGAAATGCACATAAGTCAATCGGACTGCGGATACGGAGATACAAAACATCTTTGTCAGCGTCTGTGATCGGATCATATTGCGCTGCTGCCGTGATCCAAGCCTGTGGTGGTGTAGTCTCGTCAATCTCCAACGTGTCTGCCCAGTCCTGTGTGCTTGGTTCAGGAACCGTAGATTGTTGTGCTTGTTGTAGAGGAGTAGAATCGCGAACATCTGTTGGTTCTGATTCAGGCATCTCGGTGGTGTCATGAACGGGTGAGTGTTGTGCAGCTTCGGGTTCCGTTACTGATTCTGCAATCACAGGAGCAACAACAACAGGACTAATAGGGTTAGTGGTAATAGGTATAGATACAGCAATAGAAGTACCAGGAATCGACGACGCTGTAGTAGCATTCACATCGTGGCGCCACTTAGATCGTCTTGATTCCGATGATGTTGATTTGTCCTTCTGTGCTGCATCTTTCTTGGACTTGGTTCCAGACTTAGCAGGTTTCTTGGAACTGGTAACCTTATCTCCCTCTTTAGGCTGTTCACCCCCATCATCATCCTCATTGTTATCCCCGTTTCTCCCCCTAGCACTCTCCTCATTACCATCACCACCATCATCGCCATCATCATCATCATCATCATCATCATCCTCATCCTCATCATCATCACCATTGTCGTCATCTTCATCATCCTTTTCTTCTTCTTCTTCTTCTTCACCTTCTTCTTCACCCGTACCCTCTGCTTCTTCACTTTCTTCCCTTTCTTCCTCAGGCAGAATGTGGTATGGTACCACACTTCCAAACGTTTTGAATAACCTATCATCCTCCATGATAGCGTCATTCAGGGATTTGTAAAGAGCCCGTTGAATCCTAGACTTATCAAACGATCCAAGTTCCACCATACGAGCTTTGAGGATCTTCTTTAGTTCAAAATCCGTTAACTCATAAGCAATTTTATAGGCGGATTCTGAAGGATTGGATGACTTGATCATCAAATTATCAGCTGCGATTGTCTTCAACTCATCACGCAGTTTTGGCATAATGGATTCAACAGATTCCTTCACTCTTTCTTCAACAGAAGCTTCAAGTGCTTCTTTCTGCTCCTTGTATTTATCCCTCATCGCTTGAAGTCTAGTGATACGTGCAGCATGCTTATCAGCCTCAGCCTGCTTAACCCGAGCTAGTTCTTCCGCATGAGCTTTTCACGTCAATTCCATATCTGCAGCGAACTTAGCAAGCATCTCCTCTTGGGCTTTCCTAGATGCTTCTTCACTTTGAGCTCGTCTATGTAGTTCTTGGCGAAGTTCATCCATTTCTCTTTTGTGATTATCCGTATGTTTATCCAACATTTCGGCCATCATCAAAGCAGCCATTGTAGATGTTGCAGAGCTGCTCTGGGTTGACGGAAGAGGCTCGGTTGTTACTACGGTACTAAGGATGGGAGTTATTGGTGGTGGAAGGAATGGTGTTGAAGCCGGTCTGGTTGGTAAGGGTTGGATTTGTGGAGGTTGAGTTGCTAAGGGTTGAGTAGACACCATGATAGTAGGGGCAACGGACTCCTTTTCAACACTTGCTGAAACCGGAATGGATGTCTCCTTCGAAGTAGAATACCGTTCAGGTGATCCAAACTCATCAATATCATCTGGTTCCTCGTACTCTTCTTCAACATTTACCCTTGCACCTGAACCACTACCGCCAGTATCTTTCCTACTCCTTTGAATAGCTATTTTCATCATTTTTCTTTCCGTCTTGTCAAGAGTTGGATCAACAACATCTTCTTCGTCACGTAGACGTAACTCATCAGCCTTACCCTTTCCCTTCTTAACCTCAGTCTTCTTCTTCTTGGTTTCGGGTTCAGGTAACGCAGCTGGTTGCTTGCGTTTACCTTTACTCTTGACCGTAGTAGACGAGTCTTCTCCAGTCTGAAGGTTTGCTTTCAGCTTCTTGATTTCTAGCTGCAGTAGCTTGTAATCAGCAGAACCCTTAATTCTTTCCGTCAGAAGGTAATCGAGAATAGGACCAGGAATAACACCACCAGCTGGTCCTTCATGCCTTAAATCCACAGTATCATCAGCTTCTTCAGTGTGATGCCGACTTGCTGCACGCCTATCAATAGTAACATCATTCTTCATAAAATAATGAATGATAAGCTTGATAAACCGAGGATAAGGAAAGAAATTAGTCTTCAGCTTCTTGTTATGAAAGAGTTGAAAGGTGAATTCTTCCCATATCAATAATGCATAATCTGCATTTGCAGCTTTGTACATGCCATAGAAGAGGTTCATAATAGGACTGCGCAAAGCATCATGCCCACTTGTTTTTGGTGTAAGACATCTACTGAGAATACCTAACAATGCTCTCCAAGGTTGTCCTACTTTAGCAGTGGTAAACTCAGACGCAACTCGTATTTCAGGACATCCAATAGCGTCAAATAACTCCATGAGTTCATCTTTAGTAGGATCCCTCGAAAATGACATGCCTTTGGGTGTATCCCGTATACCAAAAATCTTACGGAAGTCTGAAACTGTGAGCGTCTGCTGCTTGTTGTCGATGGTGAAGGTGATCTTGTTTGAAGTGATTTCCTTGGTAGCCCAGAACTCATACATATAATCATAAGGCACCGATGCACTACTTCTTAAAGCATTCTTAAAATGGGATTGATCAAGGATTGCGATGGCTACTTTAAATCCATGGTGAGTTGATTTTGAGACTTGCTTCAGCCGGTAATTGTTTGGTATGAACTTGAGGGTTCGTGCTTTAGCAATAGCGGCTTCTCTAGAGTCTTGGATTGCTTGTACTGTTGGATTAGTCATTGTATCTGCTTAAGATAAGACATGAAAGGTTGATGCACAAAAACATATAGATATATATCATTCTTACTTCTAAGCATAACACATTTCATAACATAATACAACAAGTACATATAACATGCAAACAATAATAAACAAACAACTCTTCATCCGGAACATTCCTTCATTCGGAACTTCTTCATCCGGAACATTCCTTCATTCGAAACATCTTCATCCGGAACTTCTTCATTCGGAACTTCTTCATTCGGAACTTCCTTCATTCGGAACTTCCTCATTCGGAAGTTCTTCATTCGGAATTTCTTCATTCGGAATTTCTTCATTCGGAATTTCTTCATTCGGAACTTCCTTTATTCAGAACTTCCTTCATTCAGAACTTCCTTCATTCGGAACTTCCTTCATTCGGAACTTCCTTCATTCGGAACTTCCTTCATTCGGAACTTCCTTCATTCGGAACTTCCTTCATTCGGAACTTCCTTCATTCGGAACTTCCTTCATTCGGAACTTCCTTCATTCGGAACTTCCTTCATTCGGAACTTCCTTCATTCGGAAGTCCTTCATTCGGAAGTCCTTCATTCGGAAGTCCTTCATTCGGAAGTCATTCATTCGGAAGTCCTTCATTCGGAAGTCCTTCATTCGGAAGTCCTTCATTCGGAAGTCCTTCATTCGGAAGTCCTTCATTCGGAAGTCCTTCATTCGGAAGTCCTTCATTCGGAAGTCCTTCATTCGGAAGTCCTTCGTTCGGAAGTCCTTCGTTCGGAAGTCCTTCGTTCGGAAGTCCTTCGTTCGGAAGTTTTTTCAGAAAATTCCTTCATTCGGAAGTTTTTATCCAAGTTCATCCGGAACATTACAAACACACTTATGAAAGATTTTTCTAACCGCGTTTGTGAGTTCTAAGGTAATCTAAAGGCAACCAATCATAATCTAATGCTATTCCGCATAAAACCCACCAAAAATCCCTAGTTAATTAACCCTAAATTAATCATACGACCCCTAATTTGATAGTGATGATTACCCGAATCAATTAACTGGATTTACATGATTTAAACGAGTTAGGAATTGAATGATTGATGTTTATTACCTTATTGAAGCGAATGAATGGAACGGATTGATTAAACTCGAATGTTGTGAGCTTGTGTGTGTGTATTTTAATGGCGGCAAGATAATAGTGCAGGAACAGTGAATGAAAAGAAAAAGGGGGGCGGGGGTATCCATTTGACTTAGGTCAAATTTTTACAAGTTTCATACAATGTCACTTTACGTCCCAATGTTCCTTATTCTTTTCCTTTTTGTTTACAACTTATCTTTTCATTTTTCCTTTCCATTGTTAAGCTTAGTCAACTTAATTTTGCTTAGTTAAACTAAACTCGACAATCTCACACAACTTAAGTATCGCATCCAATAATCAAATCTCCAAGATCTAAAGCAATTCCTATCACAATGAACGATCACAAGTCGTTTTCTAAAGCAAAACCACTAATTACCATTTAGCCATTAATTTTCCACAATCACTTTTGAAAATCGATTTAATGACGAAGATGATTTAATATTTTCTCCCCCTTAAACGATGACCCGTTTTCTATTTAAAGAGCTGTAGTCATTGTTTAAAGAGTCAAATATTGATGAAAGCATTTCCAATTTGTATCTTGAAAAATTTGATTCGTGGTGTCAATAAGATTTCTCTTATTTTAACAAATTAATGCACTGAGACGTACACCAATTCGTGTTAGACCAAGTTATAAAGTAAACTTGATCCCTTTGCATGATTTGGCTTGTAAATCATGCCCGAGAAAATTAATTCCCGTTCTGAGCCAACGTTTTCCAAGGAAATACGTGACTTTAATATGAAAACCGGGTTGCAGTCAGAAATAACTACAAGCCATAATGGGCATGTTTTAAAAATGTACAACTTTTATACGGACTCTATTTATGGCACCGTGTCAATATTGATCGACATTTCTAAGGCCGTAAATATTACCGTACTAAAAGACATGCCCGATTTAAAAAACGAAAAATATTTTTGGTTTTTCTTGATTTTATAATTTTTATGGTTTTTCTAGGTTTTATATTTTTTTTTTAATTATTTTTGTTGGTTTTATATTTTTGTATTATTTTTTTGTGGTTTATATATTTACGATAATATACATGATCACGAACAAAGGATACTCTGAATAGTTTACCACGACTATTCAGCTGATTCTTCTGCCAACTCTTTGAGAGTCGCTGGAGTGAATGATTTCATACCAAGCTTGTCGATCAAAAACTCGATTCGTCCTCGATCTAAGGCTTTGGTGAACATATCCGCCAGCTGGTACTCAGTAGTGACAAAATACAGCTCGATCACTCCGTTCTCCACCTGCTCTTTAATGAAATGGTAGCGAATGTCTATGTGCTTGGCCCGGGAGTGTTGAACATAGTTGCAGCAAAGGGCAATGGCGCTCTTGTTGTCACAATACATCGGGATTTTGTTGAATCCCAAACCGTAGTCAGTTAATTGTGATCTCATCCAAAGGACTTGAGCACAACAACCGGACATGGCGATGTATTCAGCCTCCGTGCTTGATATTGCAGCGCTTTTCTGCCTTTTTGAAGACCAACTGATCAATCTATCTCCAAGGAGTTGCACAGATCCAGAAGTGCTACGCCTCGTGTCTTGACATCCAGCATGATCGGCATCTGCGTATGATATTAAAGCAATAGAGGAATCTTTCGGATACCATAGACCACGATGAAGTGTTCCTTTTAGATACCGAAAGATCCTTTTCACAACATGTAGGTGCTTTTCGGTAGGCCGAGCCTGATACCGGGCACACATGCATACAGCAAATTGCAAATCAGGCCTGCTAGCAGTCAGATACAGAAGGGTGCCGATCATCCCACGGTAAAGTTTTGGATCGACAATAGTCCCATTCCTATCTTCATCTAACTTGGATTTCTCCACCATTGGAGTGTCCACGGGGTCACAATTTTCAAAGTTATATTTCTTTAAAGATTCTAGAGCATATTTAGATTGATTAATAAAGATGCCTCTGGGATTTTGAGAAATCTGTAATCCTAAGAAAAATGAGATTTTTCCCATCATTGACATCTGAAAGCGTGTGGACATTATCTTCTCAAATCGATTTGACAATTCTATGTTAGTGGCAGCAAATATTATATCATCAACATAAATTTGTACCAGAATCATGTCGTTGCCTTCCTTGAGAGTGAATAGAGTGGGGTCCACCTTGCCTTTGGAGAAGCCTTCCTAGATGAGGTATGTTGAGAGAAGATCGTACCACGCGCGTGGAGCTTGTTTCAACCCATAGAGAGCCTTCTTAAGCTTGTACACATGATTAGGAAACTCCGTGCTAACGAACCCATCCGGCTGACTAACATAGACTTCTTCCCTTAGTTCACCGTTCAAAAATGCCGTCTTCACATCCATTTGATAGACGATCATATTCATATGAGCAGCATACGCAAGGAATAGTCTAATGGCCTCCAATCGTGCAACAGGAGCAAAAGATTCTTCAAAGTCTATACCCAAGGCTTGTTTATATCCTCTAGCAACCAATCTAGCCTTATTCTTCAATACCGCACCCATCTCATCAAGTTTAACCTTATAAACCCATAACAAGGTAAGGATGTTAACCTTGTCAGGGAGAGGAACTAATTCCCATACTTCAAGTCGTTGGAATTCATTTAGTTTCTCCTGCATGGCTTCAATCCAAGATGATTGAGTCATAGCCTGCTGCCATTTTTTCGGTTCAACTTCAGAGAGAAATACATCAAAGTAGCAATAGAGTGCACTCTCTTGTAATTGATGGCGTGTAGAGACTGGTCGATCTAGATCTCCAATGACATTCCTAATTGGGTGATCTTTTGTCCATTTAGTGCTATGGTTTTCAATCCTAGGTGGTCTGGAGTGAACAATAGAAGGAGCTTCTTCTGAGGTAGACGCGGCTGAAGGGTTTTCAGGTATCGCTACACCAAAGAAAGGAAGCTCTTGTATGTGAGCATATTCCAAGTCGTGATCAATAGAATCCTCTTCCACATCATTAGGCACAAGTAGGGGTGACGATTCAGGTGTACTTTGAGAATCACTTGGTGAAGGTGCATCCTGTTCAATGTGAATTGAAGATGCATTAGATAAAGCTTCATTGGCTGGAGCAACAACTTCAGGAATTGGAGCTATCACTACGGGTGCTGGAACTTCATCAATTGGGGGATCAAAGAATTCGTCAAACAACGGTTGAAACAGTTTATCCCACTCGGGCCTTGTTGGTGGTAAAAATGATGTAGAAGTAGGATTATTGGGAACTAATCCGGAACTAATAGCACCGGTTCCCATCTCATGAAGCGCGGGTTCAGAGCTGTGTTGCTCAGAAGCCATCGCTGTCAGCTCATCGAAATCTGCGTCCATAGTTTCTACAATCTTGCCAAGACGACGGTTATAGATTCGGTATGCTTTCTTGGACGGTGAGTAACCAATGAAAATACCTATATCGGCTTTCGGTTGAAGCTTACCCAAGTTCTCACTATTAATGTTTGGATAACAAAGAGCACCAAACACATGAAAAAATGAAACATCGGGTTTACGGTCATGTAGAAGCTCATAAGGTGTTTTTCCATGGCGTTTCCGAATGATAGAACGGTTTTGGGTGAAACATGCAGTAGATATAGCCTCTGCCCACAAGAACAATGGAGCGTTCGCGTAAATAAGCATAGTCCTAGCAGCTTCCATAAGTGTACGATTCCGTCTTTCAACGACACCGTTTTGTTGTGGAGTGCGTGCAACGGATGTTTCATGTGAGATACCAACTCCTTCATAGTAATCACGAAGAGTCTGGTTGACGAACTCTGTACCATTGTCTGTACGAATACGGCGGACAGTAGTATTCAAACGTACCTGAATGAATTTCAGAAAAGTGATGATAGCCTTCGGTGCTTCATCCTTTGTACATAGAAATCTAACCCATGTAAACCTGGAGAAATCATCCACAATCACCAGAATGAATTTATTACCGCTCACACTTTCAGTTCTCATTGGCCCACAAAGATCCATATGCAAAAGATGAAGTTTTTCTTGATTGGTGTCTTCAGCTTTGGGCTTGTAAGATTTCTTGGTGCTTTTCCCCCTTGAACACGCGGAACATAAATGGTCCTTGTGAAATTTAAGCTTTGGAAGACCACGAACTAATTCGTTTGTAGCCAGATGATTAATAGCATCAAAGTTAAGATGAGATAATCTGCGATGCCATAACCATGACTTGGTCTTAGATGCTTTAGAGAGAAGACATACTGGAGAGGCGGCCATCATGTCTTGTAAGGACAAGGTATAAAGATTTGCACCACGAGATCCCTTCAACAAATCTTTTCCTTCCAAGTTGCGGATGAAACAAGTGTGTTGTCGAAAAGCAACCTCAAGGTTGGAATCACAAAACTGCCCTACTGAGAATAAATTATGACCAAGACCTTCTACATAGTATACCCTTGAAATCGTCATGTTTCCAATCTGATATTCACCATACCCCATTATCTTTGCTATATGATCATTCCCGAATTTAACCGTACCAAGAAACTTGCTGACGAAATTTCGGAGCATCGAGCGATCTCCGGTCATATGTTTTGAACAACCGGAGTCCAAATACCACAGGATGATTTGGACCACCTGAAAATATCACCACACGAAGACAATGTAGAGGTATCGGAATCTGAGTGTTCCTTGTTATTAGCAGGTACAGATTTAATAATCTTAGATTTGCTAACTCTAGGTTTCTTAGATTTCCTAGCCTTTTTCTTCCTAGTTGGTGGTGTAGATTCTAGTTGGCTTAAATCCTGAGGTATTTCTTCACTGATAGGCACTATAGTGGGGGCTGACCTAATTAAAGGGCGCTGTTTCCATACTTGAGTGCGAGTGTTCCTAACTGAAGGACGCTCAGACCTAACCTCAATGGATGCATTCCTAGTTAAAGGGCACATTTTTCCATCTAATGTAAAGGTCCTACCAGTGGGACGCCATTGCCAGCCAACCTGGGCACGAGTTCTACCCGTTGGCTTCCATTCAAGACCATTCCTAATGGCATTCATTTCATTTACATGATCAATAAGACACAAATCATGACGTTGGGAAAACATACATTCATTAAAATTCCAACAATTCAAATTAGAATTCACGAATGGTTTAGGCTTCTACACAGGTGCAGAGCTTTTAGTCTTAACATGATTCTCTTTATTTAAAACTGAACTAACATTCCTATGGTGAGCTTCTACTTTCTTCTTTTTGGCACTACTAGTGGAGGGCTTGATCTTATCTTTCTTGAGTGGCGATCCTTTAGCCTTAGTAGTCTCTTTTAATCCTGTAGAAGGCAAAGTGGGAACATTAGCAACAGATTTTAAAGGTGCCTTACTTGATTGTGCCAATGACGGTTTTGCTCCTGGAGTCTTATTAAATGGAGTTACAGCAATGGGCCTATTAGTGAGTAGTGCAGAACCTGGTGTACCTGTGTATTGCAAATATGCTAAGCAATATTGAACTCGCTTAATATATTCATGAGCCGAATAATAGTAGCTACTTGAGGGATCTAAGGCATAAAGATCGTCTAAAATATCCCTAACAAGATCTACATGCTTAATGGCATTCCTCATATAATCATCGTAGGTAACCGGGTTTCTCTTATGAAGCGGGTTCTTATAAAGCACTACTGACTTGGTTGTTGGAGCACTAGTGGACAGTGCAGAGTCGGTAGCTAAGTTATCAACAACTTCTTGTCGGGTGAGAAGAAGTGTCTCCTTTAACTCGGCCAAAACCATGTTTTTGTCAATGAGCAGGATGTTTAAGTCAGAGATTTCCTCACATTTTTGGTTCAATTGTTCAACATAAAATTGTTGCTGTGCCGCATTAAAAGCGAAGCGTTCTTCTAGTGAACCATAAAGTTTGGACATTCCCTGTCTTGCACGATCCATCTCCCCTAGAATAGACGAAAGTCTAATTTCTAAGGCCTGGTTTTTAGACTCTACAGCCTCTAGTTCCAATTTTAATGTTTCATTTGATGACACATCTCTCTTCAATCTCATAATCTCTTCCTCTAATGCCTTAACAATTGCAATCATCTTGTCACTCGTCTCAACACCGTTTTCACAACCATTTGATATCAAAAGATCCTCATTTTGAGTTTGTTGTTTTAATTCTAAAGATATACAATGTTGTTCTAGTTGATTAAAGCGTTTTGAAAGTAAATTGTACGAATCTTGTAGCTTTAAAAACTCAGCGTTAGATTTGTGACAAGAATGATTATCTACCTCATTTACAGTATCAGCAACATTTATAGAGAGATCACAAACATCATCACATATATGCACAACATCACAATTAATCATAGCGGATGTAAGCTCATTCGAATAATTAACATTTACAGTAGTAAGCACATCACACGAGATTACTGCAGACAAGAATCGGTCATATTCAGTTAAAATCTTTTCTTTTTCAATTAGTTGTAGTTCGTAAGCGGTGTCCATTTCATAAAACACTTTTTGAACTTCACCAATTTCAAACACAAGATTTTCCTTAAGAGATGCAAAACTTCCTTTTAGACTTTCGACAAACGGATTGATCTCATTTTTAAACACCTCGTTCATATGTTCGAAAGCCCATTCTCCGGCATTTAAGCCATTTGAAGTCGTACATTCCAAAATGACCTTGTCAAAATTAGTAAAGTATTGATTAATCTCTTGCAAGTTTAACCATACAGTGCTAACAGGTGGAAGATCCTTTGGAATTTCCTTAGGACCTTCCATATTGACAAGTGTAGGAAATGTACTAGGGTTTTCTTCATCTAATATGTAGGTCGGTGCTGTTATGAGATCTTTGTCCATATGGAAGCGAATTCTAAAATCCGTTTTAGCAAGCTCCTTATTCAATTTAAAATAATCACACTCGGGATATTTTGCAGAATTGTATGACCGATCCTCATCAACTAAATCCTTACTTGTTCGATCATTGAAAATAACAATCGGGTCTAAGGCCAATCCTAATTGAGTGGCATTATAAAGTCTTGGATTATGTCTTAAAGCTTGTTTTGCATACCTTGGGTTAGGGGGAAGGCCTTTTTGACGTGATAAGTTAAATTCTCTAAACGAAGCATCAAATAAGTGCACTAGTTGAGAAGCAGCGTATTATCTTAAAAGCAAGTTATCTAGACTTCTAATCTTATTAGTAGCATTAATCTCCATTTCATTCTTCTTAGACTCGAGTGATTCAAAATCCGTTTGAAGTTTTTGAAAATTAGTGACCACTAACTCCTTTTCTTTAAGTTCATTAGACAGATTTGCTCTTAAGTTTTCAATTTCTTGCAAGTGACCCATTTGTTTGTTTCGAAAGTGATCATATTCGGGATTTGTTAGAACACTAGACGAAGGCACTAACTCCAAAGTTTGAACTTTCTCGTTGCTTAAGGCAAGCTCATCAGACAAATTCTTATTCTTAGCTAGGGTTTCTAAGAGTGCAGCATTCATTTGGCTAAGTAATGTAGCAGGAACCATGACCAAATCTTGTTGAGCAGGAGTAGGCGTATGCGAAATGGCTCCCGGTTGTGATTCACTCAAAGTCTGGGGACTCACATTGATATTGCTATCATTGATTGTCTCCTCATTTGAAAGACTCACCACCGAAGAATCATTCGAATCAGCACTCTCTTGCACAACTTGATGTGGTTGAATACTAGCATCAGTGGTATTATCAGTGGTATTAATAAGTACCTCAGATATCTTTTCTGGCCCTAAGCTGGAGATAGTTGCCATGAGAGCAGCCTTTGCAGATTGAAAGTCATCACAGTCTGAGTCATACGCATCGAGATCATCTGCCTGGTATGCTGCATTCTGTGTGGTGACAGTGTCTTGTTCAGCAATCCCTGGATTAGCAAGAAATGCAAGCTCCTCTTCATCAAGTTCCCTTCCTTGTGCCTGAGCATTCACCAGATAGATCTTCTCTGCAAACCATTGTCCATCCCTTCTCCTCTTGGGTTTCTTACAATCCTTGGACATGTGACCCTCTTCCTTGCAGTTGTAGCATGTAATCATTCTCAACTTGCCTGTGGAATTAGCCCGTGGAGCAGGATTGACCATTGGAGCCTGATTGACCGTGCGAGCATTGGTAGTTGATGTGGTAGGTCTCCCCTGATATGGTTGAATAGGCTGAACCATTACCCTGCCATTCTCAATAGTAGCTTGTTGGCGAGAATTGGATGAATTCCTCAACTGATTGTTGGTAGGAGCTGATCCCCTAAATCCTCGTTTGCTTAAAGTCCTTGTGAGATAAGCAGACATAGTGGTTAACACTTCAACTGGGTCAGCACCTTGTTTGAATACAGGAACGGGGACTTCCTCATCATCACAGTACATTTCTTGGTCTTGATGAGCTGCATAATCACTAGAAGGAATACTCATTTGATCAGGGTAGCTTGTTGGATATGCTGCATTCTCTTGATAAGAAGAATATGAAGATTGAGCATAAGGTGCAATACTTGCTGGGTGAGGTTGTGTAGCATATTGTGATGAAGGTGCACTAAACCGATATTGTTGCTGATGTTAGGTGGGTGGTTGCGGTAGAATCGAGTATTGGGGGAAGGTTGGTGTCATGTAAGGTGATGGATGATAGGCTTGATGTCCCAAAATATAAGGAGTGTTGTTGTGAGACAAGCTTGGTTGATTCGCCATCAAAGCTAATGAATCAGGGTACAGACCTCGAGGCGAACGGTGCATGATCACATGTTTCTCATGCTGCTGAAGAAAAGCATATAGTTGATCCAAATTGCACTTATGCAAATCCCTGGTTAACTTAACATCGGTAATATACTCACCCCATTCAGCTTGAGGTAAAGTATTCAAGAATTTGGTGTTAACCTGGAATGGTGCAATCACGAGATTGTATACATTCAGATCATTCATGAGTGTGGTGAATCTGAAGTAATAATCGTGAAGCGTTTCCCCTGGGTTGTACGTGAATCTATCAAACAGATCATACGACTGACATTCCCTTTCCTGTTTGGTGAGAGACGTACCTTGTAGCAACACCTTAAGACGTTCCCATAAATCCTTTGCCACCGTATACCGACTTACCATCCGATAGATGTCATGGGGAAGAGCTTGGAGAATGGTTTGAAGTGCTTTTTCGTCTGCATCGGCAACAAGTTGTTGAGCTGGTGTAAGTTCTTCAAATTCTCTTGGTCGAGTCACATTGTTAGCCACGATGGTACCATAGTCAAGTGGACCATTTAAAATTGACTTAACCATAAGCCTCCCATAAACTGGTTTTCCCTTAAGGTAAGACATCATCCGGCCTTGCCATGCTTCAAACACTTCTTTGATGAGCATTGGCGGGCGATTATCCGTTCCCGTAATGACCGAAATATCTGTAAGTGATGTCATCTGAGGCATTACTGAATTCGGATTCATTTTGTTAACTTCAAAGAGACAAAGATTATCGGTTGATCGAGCAGTGAAGTAAAGCTTGTGAATTGTGTTGAGTTTTTGTTGTAAGAAACCAAGATTAAATCCTCTAAAAAATCGTCGAAAAAACAAGCAAAATAACCCTTGATTCGGAACTTTTTGTTGATTCGGAAGATTTGGCTTGGAATTACCTTGATTCGGAACTTTTGGCTTGATCCGGAACTTTCCCTTGATTCGGAACTTTCCTTGATCCGGAACTTTTTGGTTCGGAACTTTTTGGTTCGGAACTTTTCTTGATCCGGAACTTTCTTGATCCGGAACTTCTTGGTTCGGAACTTTTTGGTTCGGAACTTTTTGGTTCGGAACTTTTTGGTTGGTTCGGAACTTTTTGGTTGGTTCGGAACTTTTTGGTTGGTTCGGAACTCTTTGGTTGGTTCGGAATTTAGTCTGGGTAAACAGAAACTTTGTTCGTGATGAACAGTCGATCAAAAAACGTGAAATAAGCCCAGATTTTTTCCAAATAACCCAAAAAGTTTTGTGATTTCTACAATAATAAGTAAAAACTAATACTTATCTACTAATCCCAATCACAAAAACACCAAAAAAACACCAAGAATCAAGATGGATCTTCTTAAAGAACACTAATACACTCAAAAACTAAAAAACCACACAAATCACTACCTTAAATCACCCCATAGCTCTTGATACCAAATGTAGAATCTTGATAACCTATGAATCTATGAAGGGGTTGATGTTTTCTAGAGAGAGAAACTTAGAGAGAGAAAGTGAGAGAAAACTATGTGTAATTTTATTAAGTGGAAATGAGAAACATTCAACAACCAACCCCTTTCCATGGTGGAAAGGGGTATTTATACTTCCAAGCTACATTGGGCTTGGGCCGGTCCATGACAAGCCCATGGACTGGTTCTTACTTAACTAAATAAGTAACTAATAACTATTTGTTAACTACGAGCTATTACAACATAAATAATATTGTGGAGTGACCGATACTTCTAATATACGTAAAAACGTATTTCTAACAAGTATATATCTTATTCTTAGGCCGAAAGTTTCGAGAACCCTAATTGAGCTTCACCAGTTATAAAAAACCCACCATGGCCCCTTTAAATGTACGATTTTCTCGATCAATCAAACCCTAACCGATTACTAATCACAAACCAATTACTTACTCCCACTCCGGAGGTTAATCTAACAATCCTACGCTAAGCTTAACGGTGTTTCTTTATTGTGAAGGGTCCTTAAACAAGTTCACTTGGTGCCGGAGCCGGAGCCTCTAACACATGATTTACCTCCAATTCGGGTCATCAAGGTCCAATCCAATTTTGTATCAACAAGTTGGCATCATTCGTGTAACCCTACACTTGAACAAGATCTCTACAATGACTAAAACGACGACAACGTCTCCTTACCAGCAACGCCAGTCAAGAAAAAATGGCCACCAGAAGAGACTCCCTTCATCTCATTTTCCTCGGCCGTTGGTGGAAAGCAAAACCTTCAACAAGAAGGAACTCCCGAAGGTTCGAATGCTCAAAGCACTGAAGCAAAACCGCCACACCAAGTAGCAACTCCGTTATTTGTGGCAACTCCTTTTGTTACCTCAATATCCACCACCAACCACTTCTGCTAAGCCCTATCCACCTCGCGCAAACTAGATCTCTTGTTTGTCAAAATAAAACCGCAACCAAGTTCTCGCAATGTCTTTTTAGTATTTTATTTTTTTGTTATTTTTCTCATTATAGGTTGTAGTTTTATTTTTTTTCAAGTAAGTTGTATGACATGTTTATATGTCAAAAAATTTCCATGTTGATGGACCTATTTATTGCTTGATATTGGGTGAATATGTGTTATTCTCTCTCTCTCTCTCTCTCTCTCTCTATATATATATATATATATATATATATATATATATATATATATATATATATATATATATATATATATATATATATATATATATATATATATATATATATATATATATATATATATATATATATATATATATATATATATATATATATATATATATATATATATATATATATATACATTTGTTATGCTTGTACTTCTAACTTTTGCTTTGTAACAAGCATCGATAGCTCGACCTTTTGGTGTCTCAATTTAGGGGGAGTTTACATTATGGGGGAGCAAAAATACCGTCGATTTATTTTCTTTCATTACTCGACGAAACTTTTTTGATTCTACAAAAGGGGGAGAAGTAGATATAAACTCACTAAAAATTTGCTTAAATATAAATTTATATAAAATGGGTTTATTATTTTGTAATCATATAGAATGTGGAGATTGTTAATACAAATAATGTCGTAAAGCCGTTTTTTATATTTTTCGACTTCTCGTTGTTTTGATTATTACAAAATACAAAAACGTACTATTGTATCTTTAATAATAGAGGGGAATCACGTTCCCCTAGGAACAGTGATCCCCTCACACTAAACATATTATATTACCTCTCCTCTCACACACACACAGATCAATCTTCTCCTCATTGTAGATCTAATAAAAAATGGGTTCCTGTAGCTGCTCTCACAAAAAAATAGTGGGTGTAAGAATGGACCGTAGCCGTTGATTGGATGTGTTTCATGTGAAATCTTTGCCGTTCATACGTTTTGGGTTTATTATGTTCATCTTCACACTGATTGATGCCCACAGACCACATAATAAAAACAAAAACCCCACCATCACAACCTCTCTCTGTAAAATAACCGATCTAATTTTGATCGGGTTTGATCCACAAAATTTTTGATGTTGGGTAGCTTAAGCAAGTTTCGTTGTTGCTGCACACAGGTTATTGATTGTGAAGTTATTGGTGGAAACCCCAAATTTTTTGGGGGGTTTGCTAGAACCCTAATTTTTATGAGGTATTGATGCTTCCATGGTATTCTTCCTTTATGGGTTAGTGAGTTTTCGGTTACTCATTATTCTTTCGCCTTATTAACCTTTAGAAAATGAACCTTTCCTGTTTCCTTTCATGATCTTTGTGATTAATTGAAAAAACGTTATAATTGATCCGTATTATGGTTGGATTTAGTTATAAAGTGTGGTGCTAAGTTGTGTATATCAAGAACATGTGAGAAAATTTGGGGGTTCTAGGGTTTGTAGCTCGATTTGTAGCTCATAATGGCTTAAAATGAGAACCCTTCGTTGCATCCAAATCGCTTCATTGCCGCCTTCGATGGTGTGTGGTGATGTGGGTCAGTGTGTGACGAGGTTGGATGTCTCATGTCGGTGGTGGTCATGAGGTTTGCTTAGTTTTTGGCCATGGATTATAAGCTAACTTGAATAACCTCATAGGCTGCTCGATCAACATATTTAAAGTATGTCGGTATTTCTTTGCACATAAGAGGTCGGCTCATTGCTTTACTGATTTTGGCCTTATGTTAGATAAGTTAAATAACATGCTCTTGCATTATGCATTTCTATCACTTATAACGTCATTTGCTTATTCTTATAGTGTGATTTCGTCATGACTGAATGCCGGCTGCCTTTGATAATTGTTTCTGGTAGGTTTAATGGTCATGATCATGTTGAACAGATTTTGGGATTATTACGTGTTATTCCTCATGCTTTGATTGTACAGGTACAATCGTTTGTTGATCATGATTATAGGAGTCGGCCTGTATCTTGGCGGGGCACCATGATATCGTGTTTGCAGCTATGTCGGGTCGGGTACTCTTTTTTGATGATCTACTAATGGCTGCTTGCATTTTCTTGTGGTTGGTATGAAGGGTAGAATCGATCTGTACTTAGCTGGGCATCACGCGAAAATGTTTGCAGTCATCGTAGGTCGGATGCCCTTTCCTTATATCTGTCGTTGTCTATTGCTTTCATGATGATAGCTCAGAACGAACAATAGTCACGTGTCTTTGCACGGGTATCATGGTGTGGTAATCTGTTATGTTACAATAGTATGTGGTGATGTGTCTATTGGAAGGTCCTAAAAGGCAATGATGATACTATTCGAGCGTCCCTGAGCGGAATCGAGCAGAATTTAGATTGTGTGCCTCTTGGTGGAGCAAGCTTTGTGTGTTTGCAGCCAGAGCGCAAGTATCCTAATACTTGACCCCTCAATTATCCGAGCCTCAACATACCACAAAAAACACTTTACCTATTCTTTGTGACCTACGATCTGTTGATGGGCATGCGAGAGACTATCCATGATTTGTGCTACTCGCGTGTCAGCAGCTTCTACCATAGAACATGTAAATTATGGTTTGTATTCTGCGTCAACTGGCTGGTAAGTGTTACATTCTTTTTTCCGTTTAGTTAACATTTACTTTTAACAAGCTGACCTCTTTTATGTATCTGACATTTTCTTGCCACGGGTTAATGACTGCATTGTAGTGGTGTGCTTGCCATATTGGCTTGATCGCATATTCTAGCGGTTAGGAGCTGGATTGGCTTGATCGCATCCTAGCTCAGCCTATGGTTGCAGCCATGCCAAGTGTCTACTCTTTATCCTAAATCACATCCTATATGAGCCTATGGTGGAACCCGAAGAAAGGGTGTTTCTGAAAAAAATGTCCGCTTTGAACCACGAGGTATGTCAATGTCAGGTTCCTGCTTAGAATATAAATGTTGTATGTTGCCTTGAAAAGTCTTGCCGGCGTAAGTACGTGGCAACCAACAAAATAGTGATGTTTTTTTTGAAAAGGTAATCCATCAATAAAAAAATATAGGTGTTAGATGCTTTGATTGCTTACTTGAAGGATGCAGACGCTGATCCCGTGAGGTTTAATTTGTTTTATGTTTATGATGTTCTATTGATTATGCATGTTGTGAGTGTTATGAACAATAGCTGTTTTTTTTATAGTTTTGTTGTTTGTTGGTACAAAAGGGGTTTAATCATTTTAGTGGGACTTTATTTGAATCTCATGTTTCTTTTGTTGGCGAGGCAGCGCTCCTAGGCGTGCAGTCACGACGGATGTCCGGTTTTTTGTTTTACAAGCTACCTGAGCCGAAGAACGTTTCTTTGCGCTTGTAGTACTATCACTTATCTCAGCCTACAAAAAGAATTTGGATTGACGGTTGGTTTAATGAAAACATTTCCGGTTAATCATTGGTATATGTAATATGTATGTGCTCTTGCATCCGTGTTATTAGACGTAAATGATTGCGCATTATATCCACCATGATCGTTGCCACTGCTCTTTGATGGGTCGACGACGGGAGAGTAAGGGTCACAATGATTTCTGTTGACCTTGAACGTTGCCCCAACTCTGATGGGTTGGCGATACCGTATACACGTACACATATTGTGTATGTTATGAACAACTGTGTACATATTTATTGTTGTCGCCAATTTATTATTAGGCTGCGATGACCAAGAGCAGTGCCCAACAAGTTTGAGGCCACCCGTATCTTGGCTGAGCAGCCTATTACAGCTGCAACCATGGCGGGTGTGCCTGATTTTTCCTTGATTTGCCTTATCTTAGCCTATAATTTATTAATTATGAGGCTGTGTAAAAAAATAGATTACATGTTTTGCAGGTTGTGTGTCTACATGAAGATGGATAATTAAGCACCAGGTAACGACCAACGGTATTTGTTTTGTCCAAATAAAGCTTTAGGTTTGGCGAATTATTGGGGTCAAGAATTGAAATCAGCAAAGAAAAGGTAATACAAACACCTATATTTAGTGGTCATTAATTAAGTTAACTATGTTATCTTTTATAGGTGACGATACTAGTGAGTTTGCTTGAAATCTACTTGGCATTGGTATCTCTGATTGCAACACATGGGGTGATCATTTTCTTTGAGATAGAGTTCATACTACACATGCATATTTGCAAGGGAAAGCTGATGAAGATGGAAAGCCAAAATCGTCTGGTAAATTTGTTGTAACAAAGGAAGCCTCTGCCGAAATCGCTAAAGAAAAGGTAACACAATTACTTCTAGCATTTAAGCAGGTTATCATATATGATAAGAGTCTGCTATGTACACAGTGGCAATGTTGTTGAGCTGGCACTCTGGGATGAAATGGCAAAACGATTTGACAATGATGAATTTGAAGCAATGCCAAAACCTGTGATCGTTGCTGTAAGTTCATGTAAAGTATCAGAGTACGCTGGTGGTATGTAGTTATTTGCCACTCCTGCGACACACTGCTATATGAATCCAGATATCCCAGAACTGAAACAGCTTCAAACTCAATGAGCACTTTAATCAGCCGAATATATAGAACTATAAATTTAACTTTGGTTACCATTCTTATTCAACTAATAAAATTGTCCTTTTATAAATATAACACAGGTTTGGTGCCAAGTATGATGAAAAACCACTACTCGAAATATGTAAAAACAGGTAAGCAGACCGGAACAAAGAAAAACACCGCAACATGTTTCCATTGTCGACGTTGCTCCAACTAAATCCTCAAAGCTATAGGGCAAGTTATAAACAGTATAAGTTTCACTCTCTTATTATTAACTACCCTGCTCTACAATATCCTAAACTACTTTCTGACATGTATAACCACAATTCCACATGGTCTATAGTCAGTGAGATTTACATCGGAAGCAACCATATCTGAAATAAACACTGCACGAGATTGGTAATATCCATCCTGTACCAAATGCAAAAGGAAGCTTATAGACAGCAACGACACGCTGTATGTTCGAACCATGGGCCGGAGCTGGAACCCGCATATAGGTAACATCCTAAAAGATAATGCATCATGATTATCAAAAAATACTCCAACTAATAGCCAAGAAAAAAAATACACAGGTACAACTTTAAGGTCCTCATATCGGATGGTTCAGGTACAACAACCTTAACTTTCTTCACCCCAAATGCAAACGATCTGACAGGATCCGAATGTTGTGCATTAGTGAAAAAATACAACATTCCAAGCCCACGTGACTTCCCAACAGAAATACTTGAAAACAAGGGAAAAAAAACATTTTCCAATTCCATTACAACCCGTATTGCGAAACAGGAAAGGTTGACTTTTACTTCAACGATATACTTGACAAGCCTCTATAGATCACAACAGGATCCACATCAGAACAACAGCTAACGGGTAAACTTACCTATCATTCTATTTCCTTCTCAAAAAAAGAAAAAAATTCCAAAACAATAAATATTCAATACTTGTTGTATTTTGATGAAAACAGAATCAGATGAAACATCGGCAGCATTGGCAGCACCCAGTCTTTTACCTTCGACACCTTCCATTTCCACAAATAGGGTTGACCTGAAACATGTTCGTCCATTATTTTCAAGTTTTTCTGAAAATTATTAGTTTGTCAATATGATTAAAGAAACACTACTCTATATCAACAAGAAGCCAACTTTTCAAATAAAATGATTAATATGTTGTTCAAGTATACTTTTGGTGACTTTCGAACTACTTGACCCGTTAAGGGATAAATATAACCTTATGTTGTATGCCTAACTGCTAGAAAATAGTGTTTGGATGTACACATGCTGTTTGACATTGTATTTATATGGTGTTACAATAGGCTCCTGTACTTTTTCTAGGCAACCAATGAGGATTTCTTATGTACTTTTTCTTTGTTTTCCCGAGGAAGAGCTCCATCGAATGGCTCACGAAGTACGTGGTTATGTTTAGGCTCTCCTTAGTAGTCTTGGCGCGAATGTTCCAATGGTGTTTACCTAGAAGGTATGCAGAATCAATTGCACAGTTCTGTTAGGTTACCCCTTATAAGTGTCACTTATGTATATATTGTCTTTTCTGTGTTTGTTTTTAAAGTTAAGAGTGCATGGCAAAAACATTAGTATTCATTTTAGCCAATCAAATATTTTGAAGGTGTGTTTGACATGAGCTAACTTTTTGAGTTATTAGATTTTTGTTTTTTGGATAAAACTTGAATTTGAGGTCTGTTCGACATGAGCCATCCAATGGAGCTCTTTGTATTTTGTCATCAATACTTTAATCAAATGTCAACAAATTGTATAAAGATGTATCACTTTATATGACTGAAATATTTAACACAACTATTCAAGATGAGACTTGGAAGTTAAATGTGCATTCTAACATATTCATATTCTTTATATGTTTTGATAAAAAATTTTGTTTGGATTAACTGAACGATGTTAAGTGGCATTGAATGTTCCGAAGGCAGGTTTATAAATTTCTATAAGCAAGCTCTTAATATTGATTTCACCACTTAGTTATTGTGTCACACAATTTTTGTGGATTGTATACGTTGATTTTCGTTTTGTAAATTACATTTTTGTTTCGTAAAGTACATTGTTGTACTACACTCATGGAGGGATATACAGTGTGATTTTTTAATACATAGTTTTAATCGATTTGTATCCCAATTTGTGATCGGTCAGGAATCTTCTATGCAAAGCTAGCAAGCAGGCTCTTTAATACATTTATACAACACTACTGGGTTCTTAGTATTCACAAATCGTGTATTCAATTTACTACCTAAATTAGAGGATGTAGTCGGTTGCGTCTTATTTTATGCTACCTAAACGCCGTGGGGAAGCGTGGGCACCATTCCTAGTATAAAATTAAACGTAAGAAAAGTTTAGTCATATATATTTATTTCATCACAATATCAATTAAAACATGTATAAATAAATTAAATATTTGAAAAGTGATCAAAGGAAAACCTGTCTTTTATAATCTAACATTTTATACAATATACATAAAATGTATTAAATATTCTTTTTTTTAAAACCCACATCAAACCCAACTAAACTACTCACCTTATAAATCAAATCTTAATTAAAACTCGACTTTAAACCAAACAAACTCTCAATTTAAAAACGGTCAAAATATCGTAGTTTGTATTGAAGTAACGCGTGTAATTACAACCTCCTCTCACTTAATACTTTTGACAGTGTTGAGCCAAAATGGGCTCTGCGCCCATAGATGTAGGCAATATTTTGAAACCCGGTTTTGAAATCGATCCCGTTGAGTCATCAGGTTCGTGTCAACCCGAGTCAAATCGGGTCAACCCCAGTTTCTAATTTTTTTTATATTTTTAATAATCAACAAAAATTATATTTAAAAACTTCCGTATATTAAAGATATAAATTGTTTACCAACCAATATAACATATAAAGATAAAATCTTATCGCAGATACGTTAAATTTACATATTTTTTTGTAAAAAGAACCTGAAAAAACCCGGTCGGGTCGCGGAAACCGGGTTCACCCGGGTCACCTCAAACCCCGCGGGTCTAGCCGGGTTTCGAAAATATAAAATCCGGGTCAAAATGACTATTTTTTTACCGAAACCGGGTCAATGGGTTGACCCGACCGGGACGACCGAATTTAAAAACATTGGATGTAGTATTATTGCATATATAATTTTTTTAATTCCCAATATACAGCATGTATGTCACCACTGAAAATAAACTATTTCATCGTTAACCCTAAATTGTGATGGGTATAAACAATCGTGTTACAAAAGGCATGAACAAACCCAAGTGACAAAGCGAATATGAGCCACGACAACTCATGACAAATGACTACTAAATTACTTTTGCTTATTCTATATTCTATATCTTGTTTGACCTTTTATAGAAAAATCATACATTTGATGTGAAAAATGTATTAATTAGTTTGAGCTAAATACACATACATCCGCACCAACACTCGAGTGATAAGAAGTAAAACATGTAGATTCAATTGTCATCGCAATTAAGTATGCTTAGTGAATACTAGTAGTACATTTTAATGCTAGAAATAACGTTCTTATATATCTATGTAAGCTCAATTTAGTTTTCATAATGGTCGAAATTTATAACTTACAAAATACCCCAACAAAGATGCCAAAGACAAAGAAACCTAGTACGGAGTACATGATATTGTTTTAATTGTTGTTTTCTGATCCTTGATCCAGCTGAGTCGGTATAAAAGAGGTGGTTGGTGATTTTGTGTCACCAATATGATTTAAATGTAATAAATTGATTTAGTTGACCAATATATAATTGTAATAAATGTTTATCAAGTCGGGGTGTGTGGAGTGTACAATTGTTTGACGTTATTCTGATTACCATATGAGAGTGAAGCCCCAAACCACGGGGGTGATGGGCAGCGCCCCTCGTATCAGGGTCGAGGGGCGGCAACCCCTGGAAGGGTCAAAGGGGCAGAGCCCCAGGTCCAAGGGGAGAGCCCCTGGCTGGGTAAGCTTGGGAAAGTGTTATTTAGTTTAAATTGTCATGTTAAAAATGCACTTGAAAATAAAATTCTCGGAAATTCAGCACTTGTTTTTGCACAATTTTTAAACTGTTTTGGTAGTTGTTTTAACTGCTATTGCAGTTTCAATTTTTGGCCAGTCTTGTTAGTCTTATATCTTTAACATTTGCTGGTTCCGTTTTCATAACAATCAAAATATATTCTCAGTTCATAATTTGAGTTTTGAAAAAAAGTAATTCAATGTGAGATTGATTTCATTATGTATAATGATACTTGAGAATTAACTGATTTACCTCATGAATGCAAGGCAGTAGGATGTAAATGGATCCTCAAAAGCAAGATGAAAGTGGATGGAAACATAGATAAATATAAAGCCAGATTGGTGATCCAAGGCTTTAGACAAAATGAGAGAACTGACTTCTTTGATACTTATGCTCTTGTTGCTTGGATTTTACTATTAGATTGTTATTAGCAGTTGAAGCTATACATGATCTTGTTATTCACCGAATGGATGTGAAAACTGCATTCTTGAATGGTGATTTGGATGAGGAAATTTACATGAAACAACTTGAAGGGTTTGTGATGCCCGGACATGAAATAAGGTATGTAAATTAAAGAAATCATTGTATGGTCTAAAACAAACACCAAAACAATAGAATCAAGAGTTTGATGATGTGGTGTTGTCTAATGGTTTTTCTTTAAACCATTATGACAAGTGTGTTTATAGAAAATTTGATGCTTTTGGTAAAAGAGTCATAATTTGCTTATATGTAGATGAACTGTTGATCTTCGATAATGACCAAGATCAAGTTGATAAGACAAAGAATTTTTTCTCATCTAATTTTGATATAAAAGATTTAGGAGAGACCTAGGTGATTCTAGGTATTAGAATCAAACGAGGAAACAATGATATCTCTATTTCTCAATCTCATTATATTGAGAAGATACTAACAAAGTTTAAATTTGCTGATTGTTCTCCTGTTTATACTCCTAGAGATCCTACTGTGAAACTGATACCTAATAAAGGAACTCTATTTTTTCCAGCTAGAATACTCTAGAGCTATTGGATGTCTTATGTATGCACTGATTAACATTAGGCCGAATATAGCTTTTGCTATAGGAAATCTTAGTAGGCACACTAGCAATCCTAGTGATCTACATTGGCAAGATCTAGGTCGAGTACTTCAGTATTTGAAAGGAACCACGAATTATGGTTTGACTTATAGTGGTTATCCTTCTTTTATAGAGGGTTATTCAGATTTCAGTTGGATTAATAACATGGAGGATCACTCGTCTAAGAGTGGACGGGTATTCATTCTCAGGGGAGGTGCTATTTCTTGGGCTTCAAAGAAACAAACTTGTATTACAAGCTCAACAATGGAGTCTAAATTTGTGACTTCGGCTGCTGTTGGTAATGAAGCTGAGTGGCTAAGGAATTTGGTTTATGCAATTCCTTTGTGGCCTAAACCGATATCTACCATATCTATTAGATGTGATAGTGTTGCTAGGCTAAGGCTTATAGTCAAGTGTACAATGGCCAGTCAAGATACTTAGGTGTTAGACATAGTATGATTCGTGAGCTTATCATGAATGGTGTGATTTCTGTGGAGTTCGTAAAAACTCAGTTGCATTTAGCTGACCATTTAACCCAAGGGTTAGCAAGAGATCTCGTATGCAAGGCGGCTATTGGGTTGGGTTTAACGTCCACTAAATTAAATCCTTGTATCAAGATACCCAATTCCCATATAACGTAATGTTAGATGTTGAATTAAATGTGGAAAGCTTGATATTTTTGGATTGGAACACATAATTACATCATCCAACGATATGTGTTCAGAACTGCAAGATAAAGGAGGTTGGAATTATATTTCTTACTGGGTTTTTGAAAAATTGCATGTGCAGGTGCAAGAGTAAAAAATCATCTAAATAAACATTAAGTTTAGCTGCTTCGAGAAACTTGAGACCTGGCTTTGGTATGCCTATTGACGGATAGGACACACAAGCTAGTAAAACATAGTGTCAAGTAGAACATGTGAATGTATAAAGTGTTGTTTATATTATCTTCATGTATTCACTATGAATAGAAAGAGTTCAATCCTTAGTGACACTCTAATATTTGAATATTTTGAATGCTAATGTATTAATGTGAAATTCAATCGTATCCGCATTTTATTTATGCATTGGTTTGTTGTTTGTTATGAGTTTGCTTTTAGTTATTCAAGATTACACTTAAATAGGGGTGGATTGTTGGTGATTTTGTATCACCAATATGATTTAAGTGTAACAGATTGACTTAGTTGACCAATGTGTAATCATGATAAATGTTCATCAAGTTAGAATTATGCGAAATGCACACTTGTATGACGTTATTGTGATTATCATACGGGGGCGAAGCCTCGTATAACGGGGGCCAGGGGCAGTGCCCCTGGTAGCGCAGGGTCTAAGGGGCGGCATCATCTGGCAAGGTCCAAGGGGTAGAGCCCCTAGCTGGGGTCGAACTTGGAAAACATTTTATTTGGTGTAGATCAATGTTAAAAACACGCTCGAAAATAAAATTCTCAGAAACTCAACACTTTTTTTGCCCATTTTATAAATTTTTTTGGCAGTTGTTTTAACTGCTATGGTAGTTGCAACTGTTGGCCAGTTTTATTGGTCTTATATATATGTTCAACATTGTCTGGTTCTGTTTTCATAACAGTCAAAACATATTCTCAGTTTATAATTTAAGTTTATCCGATTTGAGATTTTGATAAAACCATCAAAATACTTTGATTTGAAAGTATTTACACGATTTTTGAATTTATGTGATCGAAATCAACCACGGACATCTTTTAGTCCTATGAATCCATAAATAAGACATAAAAACAATATCGTCACAAAAGTGTCTTCCCTTATCATATATCAAAACACATGTCTCTCCTGTATATCGCCATATAATGATAGATTGAACAACTATCTCAAACTAAAATCCGAAAGTAGTCTGTAGGGAAGAGTTATCGTCCTACATGGTTAAAATTACACCGAAGGTGGTGACCGTATATATCCCGTGCTCATAACTCATATCCATAGTCATTTCGTTTACATACCAAACAACCCCTGATACGTGAATAGGTCTAATACGTAAAACACCACTCTTACTACTAGTACTTTCTTACCATAACTTTTGCTTTGAAATAATTGGAAAATACTCCAAAAAATTATCTTAATTTTCATAACATTTTGCTGACACACGTTATGTATAGAAGCTGCTACAACATAAGACGTAACTCAAGTGTCATCATGTCAACGGTTACATACAAAAAAACAACAACAACAACAAATAAAGTAATAAACAAACAAAAAATAGCATTAGTGTCTAAGATTTCACATTTTTTAAGAGGAGATACTACTTGAAATTCCCACTTAAAGAAGCTCCAAACGTTGCAGACTTAATCAAATACGCCTCTTGGTGCATGCCTATGCTCCCAGAGTTTGGTCGGAAAACATGAAATGATGGTCGATGGCGTGATGCAGACGACGACTATATTAGAAAGAAGAAAGAACACAAAGTTGTTAAAAACTCAGTTACAAATATAATTCAACGTCAGTAATGCATGCATATGTAACTTTGATCATCTCATTTCCCTTTACAAGTGTTTTTGATCATCTCACTTTTAAAACACAGTTTACACACACTAAAATTAGTTTAGAACGTTGCACAGAATAGAGCGAAAGTCATACCTTGCACGAGATACATCGAATTGTTGTAGACGACGCCATAGATCTTCATTCAATGCTATTAAGAGATTGATTTTCCGTAACGAAGGTGTGAATGGTGTGAGAAGGATACTGTTGTGAAACCTAGAATGAAAAAATGCAACATACTGAAAGTTGAAACTAAAAAACGTTATAAAGTTATTGTGTCTATTTTTGTTAGTAATCAAATATGTTCTAATATATTTCTTGGAGGCTAATGGTATTGACTGGTGGGTGCGAGCTCACTTCAACCAACCTAGTTTCTCTAAGTAATACATAGGTCCACAACACATCACAATATTTTGCAAGACAAGAATGAATCAAGCATTCAAATATATAATGGTGACGTGAACTAGCAAAAGAAAATTTACCTTTTTTGTGAAGTTTTAAGGTGGGTGTAAGAGTCTAATTAATATGCAGTTGCACCCAATTATCTATCTATTGCCCACGGTCTTTCAAGTCCCGAAGTTTATTTTTAATCGATGGATCAATGTTACTTTTAATCTGGACCATTGTAATTCCAAGATTATCTATATATAACGAACTTGAGACAAACTCGGTATTAAAAAACTATTCGATATATCTGGAACAAACCATGCCCATTTTCTTATTAGATGCATATATCTAATACTTATCTACAATTATCCCCGTGCATTATCGAACTCTTCTACAATTAAGGAAGTGTATAAAATACACTTTCAGTGGTTCACATATACGAGTCAGTAACCTTTTATATATTAAACTCTAATTTCACGTAGATACATTACTATACCATCCCAATTTTGCACTCCCTATTTCACTATATTTCACTTTTTTGAGTTACATCTATAAAGCTTTTGTGTGTTGTTTTGTGGCCGAGTTTATTTTGTTTTCTCTTACTTTTTGTCTTGTTAATTTTAGATCTGAGTAAAGTTTATTCTATTGTTCTATTACCTTTTCTAGCCATGAGAAGATGATTGATTTTTTCTTGATGCGGGTTGGGATGATGATTGACAAGATGAGTTGTTGTATGTCTGCACTTTTGTACTGGCATATTTATGTGGCGGAGTCCCTAAAGAGATCAGCTGATGTGACAATACCATTGCTACAACAAGCGGGTGGAGAGGCAGTGAAGTTAGCTATGCCCGTGATGCCGGAGGCAACAAAGAAAGCATAAGAAGCTATTCAGGGCTCTCAGTTTGATACCGAGCCTGTTTACTCTACTGCTAAGGTACTCATATAAAGTCTCCAAAATTTATGCGACACTGATAAGTTCATTGAAAAATGATTATTGTTATGTTTTGCATATAGTTTTGTGATGGCCCAAATGGATTTTGACCCGACTTTAGTATATTTACCATTTAATTGTCTGTGTTGTAACCAGTACCTGATGCTGCAGAACAAACCTGGAAGGTGATCCAGAAAGCTAAGCCCATTACATCTACAACGTTCGCCACCATCTCGTCAGCAAACCCGACCACCATTGCTGTAATTGGTAGAGTTTCAGTCCTAGCGTACTTTTTACTGCCACCTGTCTTTTAGCTATCTCATTCAACCTTCGTGGATACAAGCCTTGATGTTTATGGGGTGTTTCGGATGGGTTACTTATAGTTTTGAAGTAATTTTTGTTAAAATATGTATGAGAAACATAGACTTGTCCATTTCAAAAAACAAATACATTATCTAACATCAAGTTTATTGTTTTTGATCATCTTCTTGGTTGGGGTTGTGGTGTGAGGGTGTAATTGTAGAATATTGATAACCTATGAATCTATGAAGTGGGTTGAAGATTCCTAGAGAGAGAAACTAGTGAGAGAAAGTGAGAGAGAAACTATGTGTATTTTTATTCAAATGAGAAAGTGGAATGAACAACAACCAACCCCTTTCCATGGTGGAAAGGGGTATTTATATCCAAGGCCCTTATTTGGGCTTGGGCTGACCCATGACAAGCCCATGGGTCGGTTTCTTACTTAACTTAATAAGCAACATTAACTACGAGCTATTACAACATAAATAATATTGTGGAGTGACCGATACTTCTAATATACGTAAAAACGTATTTCTAACAATCTCCTCCTAAGGGAGGTCACTCCACGTTTACAAAGTTCTAAACCTAGCATACTATACTAAGTCTTCGTTCTTCAGCTCGTAGTCTTTTCTACTTTCTTTTTGTTGTGAATATGTTTATTTGATCTTTTAGGCTTTGGCTTGAGAGCATTGTTCTTTTGACCAATCACGTGCGATCTTTGCCTTCTTGTGAATCTGGCCTCCTCGTGACTCCATGTTCCACACACTTATGTCTTTTTGTTGAATTCTCGAAAGCTTCAGAGTTTGGTACAGCGGAAGACTTCATTTTGCACTTTCTTGAATTTTGCTGAACTTTGATGCAGAAAAACATAAGCATGTGGGAACGACTTCAACAGGTACACCGCAACGCCACCGTCTTCAGCTGGTACACAGCAACGCCACCGTCTTCAACAGGTACACAGCAACGCCACCGTCTTTAACAGGTACACAGCAACGACACGAATAAAATGGCCTTGACATTTTATTCTAATTCGGTAGCATTTTACCTCCGGTCGGTGAAGACCGTTGGACGATATTAGATATCGTACCCGTGACGGATAGTTTCAATTAAGTAACTTCCTGACAGGATTTCGCGGGTAAACCCGTTCTCTTTGTTCGACCGTCCAAAGCTGACTGCGAACATAAAGAGTGAATCATTTGGATTAAAAATCCTTATGATTGAAGCCGTCAATTCATGAAACCTAGAACAAGTGAATTTCAATTAAGATCTTCACCATCGTTGCTTTCCAGTTATCACGAGCTTAATTCATAAAGAATCTTGCACGTCACCTACCAAGTGCTGTTTGATGTTAACACTAGAAGGATTTCCACTCGTCACTGTGATCAATAAAGAATCACTCTGAGTGTTCTGGCAAGATCATATGATAATGCGTAGAGGCCTGGAATGAGTTTAAGTTCAATTAAGAATTAAACTACTGTTTCTTTCCAGTTTTTCACAAGATTGGTTCTAAAAGAACCGCACGTGTAACCTACCATGAGCTTGTTTGTTGTTGGCTCAAGCAGGATTTCCATCTTCATTGTAATACTTGCGTATTACTCGGATGTTCTGGCAATATTACAGGAATACTGCGTAGGACTCATGAAAAATCTCTTACTTTTCACAGTGTGTGAGAAAGCAAGGAATAAATAGAAAGTGTCCTAATGAGACTTTTGATGATCTCGTGGCTCTAGACTCGATAGTGCGTTTTGATTTAGTGAGCGATGGCTGGAGAGGAGTGCCACCTTTTCAATATCAGTCTATTCGGAGTGAATAAACCAATAGATAACGTGTTGATCTCCGTGTGATTAAAACAAATACCTTTTGAGAGATATTTGAGTTAGCTGGGAAGGGTTGTGCATTGCATCACTGGGTCCATGATGTCTTACTTCAATATCGAGAATCATTAACAAAAATGATCTCAATAGCATATGTATTGACCCGGTTTCTGCCTAAAGTTGTAAGGAGGGCTTCTTTCTTTACACCCTTTATCTTTACAATTCTTTTTCATTCTTCAACCCCTTCAATGCTTACCAATACGTCATAACTAGCACCTTGTTGTGATTGTTCCAGTGCTAGCTTAAGTACTTGGTCGGCATTCAGCTACGTTCACAATCTTTCTCCAACTTTCCTAGGACTTCTAATTCTATCTAGGGAATTGTCCTTGGGAAGATTCCATCGGCTCTGATGAATCATTGGACTAAACCTATTCCTACCACCCTTTTGTCACCACATTCGTCGTGAATTAAGCATGTTTTGGGAAAGTATGGCCACCATGAAAAATCCTTTAAAATCACTTAAGGTACTTTTGATATTGAAATCAAAAGTTTTGTACCTTAGGTGTTTTGTTCATAAAAAACGCTCCCCCTTAACACGTGCTTTACACATATTAAGTTGGATTATCGTCAAGTCTTTTTCATCTTTTAGCCAAGTATCATTTAAGTCTCCTTAATCCCATTTTTCTCCCCTTATCCAAAATGTTAACCATTAATATTTGGGATATTGAATGGATTAACCGGTCTTTGGGTAAAAATGAAATCGATGTTTGGCCATAGAACATGTTAATGCTCCCCCTTAAATTAATAAGGGATAATTGTAGTGCTTTAGTATGATATATTTTGAAAGATTTAGAACCTTGTGAGAAATTCTTGAAAAATTATCACACCTTAACACTACATCAAGCCGTAAAAGCACAATATTCACAAATTTACATATTCACAATTAAAAACCAATATAGAGTAGACCTGAGATGTACAATCCATTAGATGGATCGTTGCAGTAACTTGTGGTGCACTCCATATGGTCTACCACCAACGAATCTTTCTAAGCTCATCATCAATCTACGTTCACGGAGCTTTTGATCAATCTTCTTGATCACATACTTCGCCATTTGCCGATAACCCTGATGCCAATCCTCAGTCATCTCTGGTAAAGACCCACCCGAATTAAGATGGTCCAACTTTCCTCTGACGTATATGAGAGTCCCATCACTGTACTTATAAAGCTCACCCACCCTCATAAACTTCATTATCCCTCGACTGTTCAAGTAGAAAATCCCGTAATTCGGAACAGAAATGCCGGTATAGGGACATCTTGTGACATGTTGAGGTAGAACTTGATTCACTGGACGGGTTAGATTAAGCTTCCTTTGGTAGCTTTCAACTCCCAACTGAAGATCTTCAACTCGTTTCTTGATAACAACGCTTCGTGTGAACATACGAAGTGCTGTATTCAAGGTAATGATGTCTTCACGAGGAATATGTGTGAGTTGATCCCGGGTCATCATAAGCAACATGTCTTCGATATCCTCAAGGCGAATGATAGAAAAATCTCCCTGCTAGATTTTGTATTCTCTGTCATCCTCCCTTTTTAGACGAATCTCCGTCACATGATAATAGCCATTCTTGGCTTCAGTTTTCAGCCCTAAAATACTGGAGATGCGAATATCGGATCTAACGTTACTTCCTGAATTGGCTAAGCAGCAACCCCTGTACGCCCTTCGGACTCGTTCGTCCCAATGAGATGCACCTATAACAACATACATATCATAATTACGAGTTACCCTTGGGACCCAGAGTCGGTTTACCTTTTCCTCGATCCAGGGTATTGTCCCCCAGTTGGCAGCTTTCAGCAAGGTCAGGGAGGTTGCGTACTTTGATGAACCCTTCAGAAGATACTCAAGATCATAGGTGACGAAGAAGTCGAGAGCAATTTGATTATCTTGAGAAGCATCAAGTGGAGGTGGAGCTCTTTCTGATTCATGGAGGCCTGGCCTTTGAACGGTGTTAAGAGCTTTCAGGACCTCGTCAGCATAATACTCGAACTCCATTCGGGTTAACCTGGTTTTGGCGCGAATTCTCTTATCCTTTAGCGCTCTCTTTACCAACGACGGAGTGACCGAAGATTTATACTCATGAGTTAGAAATGCGCACAAGTCAATCGGACTACGGATACGGAGATATAGAACATCTCTGTCAGCGTCTGTGATTGGATCATATTGAGCCGCTGCCGTGATCCAAGCTTGTGGCGGTGCAGTCTCGTCAATCTCCAATGTGTCTGCCCAGTCCCGTGTGCTTGACTCAGGAACAGTGGATTGTGGTTCTTGTTGTAGAGGAGTAGAGACATGAACACGTGCTGGTTCTGATTCAGGCATCTCGGCGGTGTCATGAACGGGCGAGTGTTGTGCAGCTTCAGGTTCAGTTACTGACTCTGCAATCACAGGAGCAACAACAAAACTAACAGGGTTAGTGGTAACAGGTATAGACACAGCAATAGATGTACCAGGAATCGATGACGCTGTAGTAGCATTCACATCATGGCGCCACTTGGATCGTCTTGATTCCGTTGAAGTAGATTTTTCCTTCTGCGCAGCATCTTTTTGAGACTTGGTACCAGACTTAGATGGTCTCTTTGTGCTGGCAACCTTATCCCCCGTTTCAGGCTGTTTACCATCATCATCCTCATCGCTATCCTCGTTGCTTCCCTTAGCACTCTCCTCATTACCATCACCACCATCATCACCATCATCATCATCATCATCCTCATCATCATCACCACCATCATCATCATCTCCTTCTTCTTCTTCTTCTTCTTCTTCTTCTTCTTCTTCCCCGTCACCCTCTTCTTGTTCACTTTCTTTCCTCTCTTCCTCAGGCAGAATGTGGTAAGGTACCACACTTCCAAACGTTTTGAATAGCCGATCATCCTCCATGATAGCATCATTTAGTGACTTGTAGAGTATCTGTTGAATCTTAGATTTATCAAAAGATCCAAGTTCCCTCATACGAGCTTTGAGGATCTTCTTTAATTCAAAATCCGTTAAATCATAGGCAATTTTGTAGGCGGATTCAGAAGGATTGGATGACTTGATCATCAAGTTATCAGCCGCGAGTGTCTTCAACTCATCACGCAGTTTTGGCATAATGGACTCAACGGATTCTTTCACTCTCTCTTCAACAGAAGCTTCAAGTGTTTCTTTCTGCTCCTTGTATTTATCCCTCATAGCTTGAAGTCTCGTGATTCGTGCAGCATGCTTATCAGCTTCAGCCTGCTTAACCTGAGCTAGTTCTTCTGCATGAGCTTTTCGTGTCAACTCCATTTCTGCAGCGAACTTAGCAAGCATCTCTTCTTGGGCTTTCTTAGATGCTTCTTCACTTTGAACTCGTCTAAGTAGCTCTTCGCGAAGATTTTCCATCTCTTTTCTTTGATTATCCGTATGTTTATCCAACATTTCTGCCATTACAAATGCAGCCATTAAAGACGATGCAGAGGTACTCTGGGTTGGTTGAAGAGGCTCGGTTGTTACTACAGTACTAAGGATGGGAGTTATTGGTGGTGGAAGGAATAGTGTTGAGACCGGTCGGGTTGGTAAGGGTTGTATTGGTGGAGGTTGAGTTACTAAAGGCTGAGTAGGTACCATGATTGTAGGAGCACCGGACTCCTTTTCAACACTTGCTGATACAGGGATGGATGTCTCCTTCGAAGTAGAATACCTTTTAGGTGATCCAAACTCATAAATATCCTCTGGCTCCTCGTACTCTTTTCCAACATTCATCTGTGCACCCGAACCACTACCTCTCGTGTCTTTCCTACTCCTTTCAATAGCTATCTTCATTAATTTTCTCTCAACCTTGTCAAGAGTAGGATCATCAACATTTTCTTCGTCATGTAGAACAAACTCATCAGTAGTGCCTTTTCCCTTCTTAGCCTCAGTCTTCTTCTTCTTGGTTTCGGGTTCAGGTAAAGCAGCTGGTTGCTTGCGTTACCTTTACTCTTGACCGTAGTAGACGAGTCTTCTACTGTCTGAAGGCTTGCTTTTAGCTTCTTGATTTCTAGCAGCAGTAGCTTGTAATCAGCTGAAGCTTTAATTCTACCCGTCAGAAGATAATCGGGAATAGGACCAGGAATCACAGCACCAGATGGTCCTTCATGCCTTAGATCCACAGTGTGATCAGCCTCTTCAGTGTGATGACGACTTGCTGCACGCCTATCAATAGTAACATCATTCTTCATAAAATAATTAATGATAAGCTTGATAAACCGAGGGTAAGGAAAGAAATTAGTCTTCAGCTTCTTGTTTTGGAAGAGTTGAAAGGTGAATTCTTCCCACAACAATAATGCATAATCTGCATTTGCGCCTTTGTACATTCCATGGAAGATGTTCATAATTGGACCACGCAAAGCATCATGCCCACTTGTTTTCGGTGTAAGACATCTACTGAGAATACCCAAGATTCCTCTCCAAGGTTGACCTACTTTAGCGGTGGTAAACTCAAACACAACTCGTATGTCAGGACATCCAAGAGCATCGAACATCTCCATGAGTTCGTCTTTGGTAGGATCCCTGGAAAATGACATACCTTTAGGTGTATCCCGAATGCCAAATATCTTACGGAAGTCTGAAACAGTAAGTGTCTGCTGCTTGTTGTCGAGAGTGAAGGTGATCTTGTTTGAAGTACTTTCCTTGGTACCCCAGAACTCATACATGTAATCATATGGTACCGAGGCCGTACTCCTTAAAGCATTCTTAAAGTGAGAGTGATCAAGGATTGCTATGGCGACTTTAAATCCATGGTGAGTGGATTTTGAGACTTGCTTCAGCCGGTAATTGTTTGGTATGAACTTGAGGGTTCGTGATTCGGCAATTGCGGCTGCTCTAGAGTCTTGGATTGCTTGTACTGTTGGATTAGTCATCGTATCTGCTTAAGATAAGACATGAAATGTTGATGCACAAAAATATATAGATATGTATCATTATTACTTCTAAGCATGACACATTTCAACAAGTACTTATAACAGGCAAACAACTATCAATTCAACAACTCTTCATTCGGAACTCTTCATTCAGAACTCCTTGATTCGGAACTCTTCATTCGGAACTCCTTCATTCGGAACTCTTCATTTGGAACTCTTCATTCGGAACTCCTTCATTCGGAACTCTTCATTCGGAAGTCCTTCATTCGGAACTCTTCATTCGGAAGTCCTTCTTCATTCGGAACTCTTCATTCGGAAGTCCTTCATTCAGAACTTCTTCATTCGGAAGTTCATTCGGAACTTCTTCATTCGGAAGTTCATTCGGAACTTCTTCATTCGGAAGTTCATCCGGAACTTCTTCATTCGGAAGTTCATCCGGAACTTCTTCATTCGAAAGTTCACTCGGAACTTCTTCATTCGGAAGTTCATTCGGAACTTCTTCATTCGGAAGTTCATCCGGAACTTCTTCATTCGGAAGTTCACTCGGAACTTCTTCATTCGGAAGTTCATTCGGAACTTCTTCATTCGGAAGTTCATCCGGAACTTCTTCATTCGGAAGTTCATCCGGAACTTCTTCATTCGGAAGTTCACTCGGAACTTCTTCATTCGGAAGTTCACTCGGAACTTCTTCATTCGGAAGTTCATTCGGAACTTCTTTCATTCGGAAGTTCATCCGGAACTTCCTTCATTCGGAAGTTTGTTCAGAACTTCCTTCATTCGGAAGTTTGCTAGCCATGTTCATCCGGAACTTCTAAACACACCCTATAAATGATTATTCTAGGCGCGTGTGTGAGATTTAAGGCAATCTAAGGCAACTTAACACAATCTAATGATATTCCGAGCAAAACCCATCAAAAACCCCTAATTAATTAACCCTAAATTAAGCAAACGACTCCTAATTTGATATAGTTGATTACCCAAATCAATTAACTTGTTTTAAATGATGAATTAGGCGAATTAAAAGTTAAAGATTCGATGTTATTACCTTGTAGATTAAATGAGGTGGATTGTATGATTTAGAACGAGAGGTTATGAAAGCTTGAGTGTGTGAAAATGGCGGCAAGAGAAACAGTGAACAAGAAAGAATACGCACGGGGGGGGGGGGGGGGGGGGGGGGGGGGGTTTGGTTTTGACTTAGGTCAAAAATTTCCAACTTTCACAAGTTGTCACCTTTAACCCTACACTTTTCTTTCTTTTTCCCTTTTTATTTCATATCTTTTCATTTTTCTTTTCTCGTCTCCCTAACCATCGTTAAACTTATCCAACTTAACCTTGCTTAGCTAAACTCATCACGACAATCTCACACAACTTAAGTATCGCATCCAATTAGCAAATCTCCAAGATCTTAAAGCAATTCCTATCACATTGATCGAGCACAAGTCGTATTCTAAAGCAAGACCACTCATTAGCCAATTAATTTTCCACAAACACTTTTGAAAATCGTTTTGATGACGAAGATAATTTAATATTTTCTCCCCCTTAAACGATGACCCGTTTTCTATTTAAAGAGCTGTAGTCATTGTTTAAAGAGTCAAATATTGATAAAAGCATTTCCAATTAGTATCTTGAAAAAGATTGATTCGTGGTGGCAATAAGATTTCTCTTATTTTGACATATTAATGCACTGAGACGTACACTAACTCGTGTTAGACCAAGTTATAAAGTAAACTTGATCCCTTTGCATGATTTGGCTTGTAAATCATGCCCGAGAAAATTAATTCCCGTTGTGAGCCAACGTTTTCCAAGGAAATACGTGACTTTAATATGAAAACCGGGTTGCAGTCTGAAATAACTACAAACCATTATGGGCATGTTTTAAAAATGTACAACTTTTATACGGACTCTATTTATGGCGCCGTGTCAATATTGATCGACATTTCTAAAGCCGTAAATATTACCGTACTAAAAGACATGCCCGATTTAAAAATGAAAAATATTTTTGGTTTTTCTGGATTTTATAATTTTTATGGTTTTTCTAGGTTTTATATTTTTTATGGTTTTTCTTGGTTTTATATTTTTGTATTTTTCTTTTTGTGGTTTGTATATATACGATAATATACATGATCACGAACAAAAGATACGCCTGAATAGTTTACCACCACTATTCAGCTGATTCTTCTGCCAATTCTTTGAGAGTCGCTGGAGTGAATGATTTCATGCCAAGCTTGTCGATCAAAAACTCGATTCGTCCTCGATCTAAGGCTTTGGTGAACATATCTGCCAGCTGATACTCAGTAGTGACAAAATACAGCTCGATCACTCCGTTCTCCACCTGCTCTTTAATGAAATGGTAGCGAATGTCTATGTGCTTGGCCCGGGAGTGTTGAACGTAGTTGCAGCAAAGTGCAATGGCGCTCTTGTTGTCACAATACATCGGGATTTTGTTGAAACCCAAACCGTAGTCAGTTAATTGTGATCTCATCCAAAGGACTTGAGCACAACAACCGGACATGGCGATGTATTCAGCCTCCGTGCTAGAAATTGCAGCGCTTTTCTGCCTTTTTGAAGACCAACTGATCAATCTGTCTCCAAGGAGTTGCACAGATCCAGAAGTGCTACGCCTCGCGTCTTGACATCCAGCATGATCGGCATCTGCGTATGATATTAAAGCAATAGAGGAATCTTTCGGATACCATAGACCACGATGAAGTGTTCCTTTTAGATACCGAAAGATCCTTTTAACAACATGTAGGTGCTTTTCGGTAGGCCGAGCCTGATACCGGGCACACATGCATACGGCAAATTGCAAATCAGGCCTGCTAGCAGTCAGATAGAGAAGGGTGCCGATCATCCCACGGTAAAGTTTTGGATCGACAATAGTCCCATTCCTATCTTCATCTAACTTGGATTTCTTCAGCATTGGAGTGTCCACGGGGTCACAATTTTCAAAGTTATATTTCTTTAAAGATTCTAGAGCATATTTGGATTGATTAATAAATATGCCTCTGGGATTCTGAGAAATTTGTAATCCTAAGAAAAAAGAAATTTTTCCCATCATTGACATCTGAAAGCGTGTGGACATTATCTTCTCAAAGCGTTTGGACAATTCTATGTTAGAGGCAGCAAATATTATATCATCAACATAAATTTGTACTAGAATCATGTCGTTGTCCTCCTTGAGAGTGAATAGAGTGGGGTCCACCTTGCCTTTGGAGAAGCCTTCCGAAATGAGATATGTTGAAAGGAGATCATACCACGCGCGTGGAGCTTGTTTCAACCCATAGAGAGCCTTCTTAAGCTTGTACACATGATTAGGAAACTCCGTGCTAACGAACCCATCCGGCTGACTAACATAGACTTCTTCCCTTAGTTCACCGTTCAAAAATGCCGTCTTCACATCCATTTGATAGACGATCATGTTCATATGAGCAGCATACGCAAGGAATAGTCTAATAGCCTCCAATCGTGCAACAGGAGCAAAAGATTCTTCAAAGTCTATACCCAAGGCTTGTTTATATCCTCTAGCAACCAATCTAGCCTTATTCTTCAAGACTGCACCCATCTCATCGAGTTTAACCTTATAAACCCACAACAAAGTAAGGATGTTAACCTTGTCAGGGAGAGGAACTATTTCCCATACTTCAAGTCTTTGGAATTCATTTAGTTCCTCCTGCATGGCTTCAATCCAAGATGATTGAGTCATAGCCTGTTGCCAATTTTTAGGTTCAACTTCGGGGAGAAATGCATCAAAGTAGCAATAGAGTGCACTCTCTTGTAGAGACTGGTCGATCTATATCTCCAATGACATTCCTAATTGGGTGATCTTTTGTCCATTTGGTGCTATGATTTTCAATCCGTGGTGGTCTGGAGTGAACAATTGAAGGAGCTTCTTCTGAGGTAGACGCGGCTGAAGGGTTTTCAGGTATCGGTACACCAAAGAAAGGAAGCTCTTGTAGGTGAGAATATTCCAAGTCGTGATCAATAGAATCCTCTTCAACATCATTAGGCACAAGTAAGGGTGACGATTCAGGTGTAGTTTGAGAATCACTTAGTAAAGGTGCATCCGGTTCAATGTTAATTAAAGATGCATTAGATAAAGCTTCATTTGCTTGAGCAACAACTTTAGGGATTGGAGCTATCACTACAGGTGCTGGAACTTCATCATTTGGGGGATCAAAGAATTCATCAAACAACGGTTGAAACAGTTTATCCCACTCGGGCCTTGTAGGTGGTAAAATAGATGTAGAAGTAGGATTATTGGGAACTAATCCGGAACTAATAGCACCGGTTCCCATCTCATGAAGCGCCGGTTCAGAGCTGCGTTGCTCAGAAGCCATCGCTGTCAGCTCATCGAAATCTGCGTCCATAGTTTCTACAATCTTACCATGACGACGGTTGTAAATTCGGTATGCTTTCTTGGAGGGTGAGTAACCACTGAAAATACCTATATCGGCTTTTGGTTGAAGTTTGCCCAAGTTCTCACTATTAATGTTTGGATAACAAAGAGCACCAAACACATGAAAGAATGAAACATCGGGTTTACGATCATGTAGAAGCTCGTAAGGTGTTTTTCCATGGCGTTTCCGAATGATAGAACGGTTTTGGGTGAAACATGCAGTAGATATAGCTTCTGCCCACAAGAACAATGGAGCGTTCACATAAATCAGCATAGTCCTAGCAGCTTCCATAAGCGTACGATTCCGTCTTTCAACGACACCGTTTTGTTGTGGAGTACGTGCAGCGGATGTTTCATGAGAGATACCAACTCCTTCATAGTAATCACGAAGAGTCTGGTTGACGAACTCTGTTCCATTGTCTGTACGGATACGGCGGACAGTAGTATTTAAACGTACCTGAATGAATTTCAGAAAAGTGATGATAGCCTTCGGTGCTTCATCCTTTGTACGTAGAAATCTAACCCATGTAAACCTTGAGAAATCATCCACAATAACAAGGATGAATTTCTTACCGCTCACACTTTCAGTTCTCATTGGCCCACAAATATCCATATGCAAAAGATGAAGTTTTTCTTGATTGGTGTTTTCAGCTTTGGGCTTGTATGATTTCTTGGTACTTTTCCCCCTTGAACACGCGGAACATAAATGGTCCTTGTGAAATTTGAGCTTTGGAAGACCATGAACTAATTCGTTTTTAGCCAGATGATTAATAGCATCAAAGTTGAGATGAGATAATCTGCGATGCCATAACCATGACTTGGTCTTAGATGCTTTAGAGAGAAGACATACTGGAGAGGCGGCCATCATGTCTTGTAGGGACAACGTATAAAGATTTGCACCACGAGAACCCTTCAACAAGTCTTTTCCTTCCAAGTTGCGGATGAAACAAGTATGTTGTCGAAAAGCAAGCTCTAGGTTGGAATCACAAAACTGTCCTACTGAAAATAAATTATGACCAAGACCTTCTACATAGTATACCCTTGAAATCGTAACGTTTCCAATCTGATATTCACCATACCCCATTATCTTTGCAATATGATCATTACCGAATTTAACCGTTCCAAGAAACTTGCTGACGAAATTTCGGAGCATCGAGCGATCTCCGGTCATATGCTTTGAACAACCGGAGTCCAAATACCAGAGGATGATTTGGACCACCTGAAAATATCACCAGACGAGGACAATGTAGAGGTATCGGAATCTGAATGTTCCTTGTTATTAGCAGGTACAGATTTAATAATCTTAGATTTGCTAACTTTAGGTTTCTTAGATTTCCTAGCCTTCTTCTTCCTAGTTGGTGGTGTAGATTCTAGTTGGCTTAAATCCTGAGGTATTTCTTAACTGATAGGCACTATAGTGGGGGCTGACCTAATTAAAGGACGCTGTTTCCATACTTTAGTGCTAGTGTGCCTAACTAAAGGACGCTCAGACCTAACCTCAATGGATGCATTCCTAGTTAAAGGGCATATTTTTCCATCTAATGTAAAGGTCCTACCAGTGGGACGCCATTGCCAGCCAACTTGGGCACGAGTTCTACCAGTTGGCTTCCATTCAAGATTATTCCTAATGGCATTCATTTCATTTACATGATCAATAAGACACAAATCATGACGTTAGGAAAACATACATTCATTACAATTCCAACATTTCAAATCAGAATTCACAAATGGTTTAGGCTGCTGCACAGGCGCAGAGCTTTTAGTCTTAACATGATTCTTTTTATTTAAATCTAAACTAACATTCCTATGGCGAGCTTCTACTTTCTTCTTGTTGGTACTACTAGTGGAGGGCTTGATCTTATCTTTCTTGAGTGGCGATCCTTTAGCCTTAGTAGACTCTTTTACTCCTGTAGAAGGCAAAGTGGGAACATTAGCAACAGATTTTAAAGGTGCCTTACTTGATGGTGCCAATGACGGTTTTGCTCCTAGGGTCTTATTGAATGGAGTTACAGCAATGGGTCGATTAGTGAGTAGTGCAGAACCTGGTTTACCTATGTATTGCAAGTAGGCTAAGCAATATTGAACACGCTTAATATATTCATGGGCTGAATAATAGTAGCTACTTGAGGGATCTAAGGCATAAAGATCGTCTAAGATATCCCTAACAAGATATGCATGCTTAATTGCATTCCTCATATAATCATTGTAGGTAACCGGGTTTTTCTTATGGAGCGGGTTCTTATAGAGCACTACTGACTTGGTTGTTGGAGCACTAGAGGACGGTGCAGAGTCGGTAGCTAAGTTATCAACAACTTCTTGTCGGGTGAGAAGAAGTGTCTCCTTTAACTCGGCCAAAACCATGTTTTTGTCAATGAGCTGGATGTTTAAGTCAGAGATTTCCTCACACTTTTGGTTCAGTTGTTCAACATAAGATTGTTGCTGTGCAGCATTAAAAGCTAAGCGTTCTTCTATTGAACCATAAAGAGCGGATAGTCCTTGTCTTGCCCGATCCATCTCCCCTAGAATAGATGAAAGTCTAATTTCTAAGTCCTGGTTTTTAGACTCTGCAGCCTCTAGTTCCAATTTTAGTGTTTCATTTGATGACACATCTCTCTTCAATCTCATAATCTCTTCCTCTAATGCCTTAACTATTGCAATAATCTTGTCACTCGTCTCAACACTGTTTTCACAACTATTTGTTATCAAAAGATCCTCATTTTGAGTTTGTTGTTTTAATTCTAAAGATATACAATGTTGTTCAAGTTGATTAAAACGTTTTTAGAGTAAATTGTAAGAATCTTGAAGCTTTAAAAATTCAGCGTTAGATTCGTGACAAGAATGATTATCTACCTCATTTACAGTATCAGCAACATTTACAGAGAGATCACACACATCATCACATATATTCACAGCATCACAGTTAATCATAGCGGATGTAAGCTCATTCGAATAATTGACATTTACAGTAGTAAGCACATCACACGAAATTACTTGGGACAAGAATCGGTCATATTCGGATAAAATCTTTTCCTTTTCAATTAGTTGTAGTTCGTAAGCGGTGTCCATTTCATAAAACACTTTTTGAACTTCTCCAATTTCAAACTCAAGATTTTATTTAAGAGATGCAAAACTTCCTTTTAGACTTTCGACAAACGGATTGATCTCATTCTTAAACACCTCGTTCATGTGTTCGAAAGCCCATTCTCCGGCGTTTAGGCCATTTGAAGTCGTACATTCCAAAATGACCTTGTCAAAACTAGCAAAGTATTGATTAATCTCTTGCAAGTTTAACCATATAGTGCTAACAGGTGGAAGATCCTTTGGAATTTCCTTAGGTCCTTCCATTTTGACAAGTGTAGGAAGTGTACTAGGGTTTTCTTCATTTAACATGTAGGTTGGTGCCGTGATGAGATCTTTATCCATATGGAAGCGAATTCTAAAATCCGTTTTTGCAAGCTCCTGATTTATTTTAAAATAATCACACTCGGGATATTTTGCAAAGTTGTATGACCGATCCTCATCAACTAGATCCTTACTTGTGCGATCATCGAAAATAACAATCGGTTCTAAGACCAATCCTAATTGGGTTGCATTATAAAGTCTTGGACTATGGCTTAAAGCTTGTTTTGCATACCGTGGGTTAGGGGGAAGGCCTTTTTGACGTGATAAGTTAAATTCTCTAAACGAAGCATCAAATAAGTGCACTAGTTGAGAGGCAGCGTATTGTCTTAAAAGCAAATAATCTAGACTTCTAATCTTATTAGCTGCATTAATTTCCATTTCATTCTTCTTAGACTCGAGTAATTCAAAATCCATTTGAAGTTTTTGAAAATTAGTGACCACTAACTCTTTTTCTTTAAGTTCGTTAGAAAGATCTGCTCTTAAGGTTTCAATTTCTTGCAAATGACCCATTTGTTTGTTTCGAAAATGATCATATTCGGGATTTGTTAGAACACGGACGAAGGAACTAATTCCAAAGTTTGAACTTTTCTCGTTGCACAAGGCAAGCTCATCAGACAAATTCTTATTCTTAGCTAGGGTTTCTAAGAGTGCAACATTCATTTGGCTAAGTAATGTAGCAGGAACCATGACCAAATCTTGTTGAGCAGGAGTATGCGTATGCGAAATGGCTCCCGGTTGTGATTCACTCAAAGTCTGGGGACTCACATTGATATTTCTATCATTGATTGTCTCCTCATTTGAAAGACTCACCACCGAAGACTCATTCGAATCAGCACTCTCTTGCACAACTTGATATGGTTGAATACTAGCATCAGTGGTATTATCAGTGTTATTAATAAGTACCTCAGATCTCTTTTCTGGCCCTAAGCTGGAGATAGTTGCCATAAGAGCTGCTTGTGCAGATTGAAGTTCATCACAGTCTGAATCATACGCATCAAGATCATCTGCTTGGTATGCTGCATTCTGTGTGGTGACAACGTCTTGTTCAGCAATCCCTGGATCAACAAGAAATGCAAGCTCCTCTTCATCAAGTTCCCTTCCCTGTGCCTGAGCGTTCACAGATAAATCTTCTCTGCAAACCATTGACCATCCCTTCTCCTCTTGGGTTTTTTTGCAATCCCTAGACATGTGACCTTCTTCCTTACAGTTGTAGCATGTAATCATTCTCAACTTGCCTGTGGAATTAGCCCGTGGAGGAGTATTGACCATTGGAGCAGGATTGACCGTGCGTGCATTGGTGGTTGATGTAGTAGGTCTCCCCTGATATGGTTGAATAGGTTGAACCATTACCCTGCCATTCTCAATAGTAGCTTGTTGGCGAGAATTGGATGAATTCCTCAGCTGATTGTTAGTAGGAGCTGGTCCTCTAAATCCTCGTTTGCTTAAAGTCCTTGTGAGGTAAGCAGACATAGTGGCTAACACTTCAACTGGGTCAGTTCCTTGTTTGAATTCAGGAATGGGGACTTCATCATTATCACAATACAGTGCTTGGTCTTGTTGGGCTGTATAAGCACTAGAAGGAACACTCATGTGGTCAGAGTAGCTTGATGGATATGCTGCATTCTCTTGATAAGAAGAATATGAAGATTGAGCATAAGGTGCAATACTTGCTGGATGAGGTTGTGAAGCATATTGTGATGAAGGTGCATTAAACCGATATTGTTGCTGATGTGAGGTGGGTGGTTGCGGTAGAATCGAGTATTGGGGGAAGGTTGGTGTCATGTAAGGTGATGGATGATAGGCTTGATGTCCCAAGATATAAGGAGTGTTGTTGTGTGACAAGCTTGGTTGATTTGACATCAAAGCTAAGGAATCAGGGTACATACCTCGAGGCGAACGGTGCATGATCACATGTTTCTCATGCTACTGAAGAAAAGCATATAGTTGATCCAAATTGCACTTATGCAAATCCCTGGTTAACTTAACATCGGTAATATACTCACCCCATTCAGCTTGAGGTAAAGTATTCAAAAATTTGGTGTTAACCTGGAATGGAGCAATCACGAGATTGTATACATTCAGATCATTCATGAGAGTAGTGAATCTGAAGTAAGAGTCGTGAAGCGTTTCCCCTGGGCTGTACGTGAATCTATCTAACAGATCATACAACTGACATTCCCTTTCCTGTTTGGTAAGAGACGTACCTTGTAGCAACACCTTTAGACGTTCCCATAAATCCTTTGCCATCGTATACTGACTTACCATTCGATAGATGTCATGTGGAAGAGCTTGGAGAATGGTTTGAAGAGCCTTTTCGTCTGCATCGGCAACAAGTTGTTGAGCTGGTGTAAGTTCTTCAAACTCCCTTGGTCGAGTCACATTGTTAACCACGATGGTACCATAGTCAAGTGGACCATTTAGAATGGACTTAACCATAAGCCTCCCATATGTCGGTTTTCCCTTAAGGTATGACATCATACGGCCTTGCCATGCTTCAAAGACTTCTTTAATGAGCATTGGAGGGCGATTATCCGTTCCCGTAATGACGGAAATGTCGGTAAGTGATGTCATCTGAGGCATTAATGAATTCGGATTCATTTTGTTCACTTCAAAGAGACAAAGATTATCGGTTGATTGAGCAGTGAAGTAAAGTTTGTGAGTTGTGTTGAGTTTTTGTTGTAAGAAACCAAGATTAAATCCTCTAAAAAATTGTCGAAAAAACAAGTAAAATATCCCTTGATTCGGAACTTTTGTTGATTCGGAAGTGTTGATTCGGAAGATTTGATCCGGAACTTTCCTTGATCCGGAACTTTCCCTTGATCCGGAACTTTACCTTGATCCGGAACTTTCCTTGATCCGGAACTTCCCCTTGATCCGGAACTTTACCTTGATCCGGAACTTTCCTTTGATCCGGAACTTTCCCTTGATCCGGAACTTTCCCTTGATCCGGAACTTTTGGTTCGGAACTTTTTGGTTCGGAACTTTCCTTGATCCGGAACTTTTGGTTCGGAACTTTTTGATTCGGAACTTTCCTTGATCCGGAACTTTTGGTTCGGAACTTTTTGATTCGGAACTTTCCTTGATCCGGAACTTTTGGTTCGGAACTTTTTAATCCGGAACTTTGGTTGATCCGGAACTTTTGGTTCAGAACTTTTGTCTGGGAAACAGAAACCTTGTTTCGTGTACAGTCGATCAAAAGAATGATGAAAAAACCCAGATTTTTACCAAGTTACCCAAAAAGTTTTGTGATTTCAACTAAAATAAGTAAAAACTAATACTTATCTACTAATCCCAATCACAAAAACACCAAAAATCAAGAATCAAGATGGATCTTCTTAAAGAACACTAATACAATCAAAAACTAAATAACAACATAAATCATTACCTTAAATCACCCCATAGCTCTTGATACCAAATGTAGAATATTGATAAACTATGAATCTATGAAGTGGGTTGAAGATTCCTAGAGAGAGAAACTAGTGAGAGAAAGTGAGAGAGAAACTATGTGTATTTATTCAAAATGAAAGTATGGAATGAACAACAACCAACCCCTTTCCATGGTGGAAAGGGGTATTTATATCCAAGGCTCTTATTTGGGCTTGGGCCGACCCATGACAAGCCCATGGGTCGGTTTCTTACTTAACTTAATAAGCAACATTAACTACGAGCTATTACAACATAAATAATATTGTGGAGTGACCGATACTTCTAATATACGTAAAAACGTATTTCTAACAGTAATTTATTGCAATGTTTTAAAATTCTGGTTGACAACTAAAACAATCTGCCAACTATCGTAGAAACAAAAAATAATTTAATGGCATTGTGAAAATCTCAACCAATGACGGAATCAAGGTAAAGATATGTTTCAACATCTCACTTAATTTTTTTTATCAATGCCTAACTTTTTCTTCTTCATTTAATAGAAAGTCAGAAACTTTTTAATATCTCTTCATGACAATAAGGTAACACTTCTTTCTACGTTTTTCCGTTCGTTAATGATATTCATATATTTGTATGAACGTCTAAAGTTGTTTTTCGTCTTTAAACAACAGGATAACGTGAAACTTGATGTCCAACCATTAGTTGATGAGGTGATTGGCAAATCTCAGAAAAGGAAAAGGAGGCTGGCGACATCGACATCAAAATGGGACGATGATATTCAAATTGAAAGTTCCAATGATGACAACATTTTCAATGGGATGATGATACTCTTGATGATACTCTTGATGATACCTTAGATGATATTATGTCAATGTACAAAAATCAAGAGAAAGAAAAGAAACCAAGTTTATGTGTTTAGCCGCAACAAAAGTTCATCGTTTGATTAACGAAGATGGTGAAGAGGAAGAGGATATTTTAGGTAATAAATAAGTTAATTTTGAATGTTTTAAATACTTTATTAATGTTTTCTTCATGTCTTACGTCGTATTTATGCCCATTGGTTCTTTATTGATGTTTTATTCTGTTCAAGCAAAGGTTGAATTCCCGATACTATTAGTATTTAGTGAACAAATGTTATTGAGAAACTTACGCATTAATGTAACTATTGTTACGTACTACTACTCCAATGTTTGAGTAATAACGCAAAATATAAGCAACAAGGCAAAGTATCAACATTTTTTTGAACATGATTTAGATCTTGTCGAACAATGGGAGAAACTGATGGAGTCCTACTCGATATGGAGGCATGCTTCGCATCGTCATTGTGTAACTGTCGTATTACTGTTAAATTGGTAGGTTGTGTATCTAACAACAAGCTTTTAACATTTTTAAATTTTTGAATCGTTATACCCGAGAAACGCACGGGTATTGTACTAGTAATTAGGGTAGACGATGCCCCGTTAAATATAGTGTTGGACCAATTAGTTTTAAATAAATTTAAATATAAATTAGTTTAAGTGTTATGAAGACTCGTTGATGTGACCTCGACAAGTCGATAAAAGACTCGCTAATGGCATAACTTTGATGAGCACCACCAGACACATTGTAGTCAGAGATATTGTTAAGGAAGTCGAATATTACTTGAAGATATATTCGTCAGTTGAGATAGATATAAGTCGGTATGTAGATGGAATGTATTTAAGGTTCGATAAAGCATTATGATGGGACAAAGTACAACTCGAATAAAGGTTGCTTAGGTATAACAAAGAATGAAAGCATTATGACGGGACAAATTACAACTCGAATCAAGGCTGCGTAGGTATAATAGCGAATGTGGTGAACAGTTGTTAGAAATGTCCATAGAAAGGTAGTTGGAGCTTTTCCAAGAATAGAAGTATAATAAATGCTATTGTACGTCCACCATCAGATTCTTGATACGTCCCCACTAAGGATACTACCTCGTACCACCGTAGATAGAGAATGCTTGTAGGAGTAAATGTTTTGTCACTTTATTGTTGTGTTTATTATAGGTTGCATAGTAGTTTCACATTTTCATTCAAAAAGTATGGTCCATACTCCATAACACTTTATACTTTATAAATAAAACATTACACGATTGAAAAGTTATTTACTTTTGTCATTTTACTCGCTTATTATTTATGTTAAATAATAGACATAAATTAGGACTTTCAATTAGTATCACAACGATTTGATTTATAAAACTCTTTATATACCGTTCTTGTTTTTAAAATCAAGATCTAAACATGTCTGGAACATATAAGAATGTAAATCCTTGTGGTGACGATCACAACAAACATATTGATTACATAAATAACAATAGGAAGGCCCATAATGCAACTAATGTGAATATGGTGTTAATGAAAATGATTTTCCTCAACTTATTCATAGTAGAGGTGGATCTCATGTCACAAATGTCCCAATATTCGATGCTGATAATTTCAGTAGCTAGAAAAACATGTTTTTAGTCTGTCTTGATGGACTAGATCCTTATCTTCTATAAATTCTAAAAGAGGGACTGTTTGTCCCTATGGCAGAGACTTCCGCTCCTAATACCCATCTTAAAGAAAACTAAAGCAGACAACAATTCCTCAAAGGTTGGAAAATCAAGATAAAAGGCTAAAAATCATTATCTCAAGCCTACCCATGATGTCATGAAATCTTTTATTAAGAACACAACAACTAAATCTATGTGGAAAAGGCTTACGCTTATGTCATGAGGGACCCTTTAAAACAAGAGATACTAAGATTCCAACCTTGAAACTACAATGTAATGCATTTAAAGCTGTTGATGGATAAAAGGTTAAACAAACCGTTACCAAGCTAAAAAGTTTGTTAAATGATCTTGAAAGTCAAGATGTATTCATCCCTCAATATGAAATCAATGCTACGTTTTAAAAAACTTACCTATAAAATAGTTAATTATGACTCAAACTCAGTGATAAAATAACTTCATATAAATGACTCTATGTCTAAGATCATTGTTAAACATAATTATGAGGAGGATCTTAAGGCTGAGAACTTAACCATTCGTAGTCCCAACACAAAATCCTTGATTTCAAACACATATTTTTGAGATATAGACTTATAGAAAAGGATACAAGAAGCAACCAAGAGTATCAAGATAAAGTACTTTTGGTTAACGAGAAGAGATTTTACATAAAATCATGAGGAGTGGAAGCTAAAAGAAAACCTATTTATAAAAAAATGAAACATGTTTTGCATGAGAAAGACTTGGTCATTACCAAAAATATTTTCACATAAACAGAATCTCTTCACCATCATATCCCTAATCCAACAAACCTAAAGGTAGAAGCAAATTTCAACCATCTTCTTTTATCAGCAAGACCATCCTAGTGACTATGGTCAAATGGACTATAAAGTCAAATACAAAGCACTTAAAACTGAGTTGGCTCTACTAACTTAAAATGTTGATGCCATAACCAAGAAAAAGGCAATGAAGAAGGTTGAGAAAGGGTTACTTGTTGAGTCATTTGACTAGGATAATGAATCTGTGTCCTTAGAGGGGGGAGGGGATGTTACTAAGGACAAAGACTTCAAGGTTATTGTTAAAGATGAACCTGTTGTAGGAAAGGTGATGCAAGAATTGGTCTATGGGTTGACATCATAACAGAAAAGGTACATGGTCGTCTATCTATGAATCAAAGTCATGAAAAAAAACACGTGTTGATTATACTTTTGTTTATCTCCACTATGTAAAAGATTAGATGAAAATATTTCTTAGCATGTTCAACTCTCTTAACAAAGAGTGATCCTCATGTAAAGGTGGATTGAAAATTTCAAATATACTAGGTACAAAAATCTACTCTCCAAAATAAAGTAGCTAAATTTATTTTGCTTAAATGAATCAAGACTTGCCTAACAGTTCTTGGGAGAAGTTGTGTACATTTCATACTAAACATAAAATATATCAATCATTCTCAAAATACATGGGATAACTCCATATGAAGTGTTCAAAAAAGGTCTCTAGATGTTAGCTACTTTCACATTATTGGTTTTCATGTGGTTATTCACAATTACATGGACCATCTTGGAAAGTTTAGTGAAAAAGTTGATGATGGGTCGCCCTTTGTACACACTATCTCCAAAGGCCTATAGGGTGTTTAATATTATGAGACAAGAGCTTGAAGAAACTTTTCACGCGACTTTCAATGAAGTATATGAAGCTATCAGATATTTAAGTACTAAAAGTGATGATATTAAATTCAATGGAAACAAGTCCTGTCTAGAGGATGCGTTCTTTCTCCCAAGAAATCCAAAGAATCAGGGTGTTGAACACTTACTCCCTATATACCTGCATATGATCCCTTGTCTACCAAAAACATCATTGTCCATGATCCTATCATGTAATTAACTAAGGAAATTAGTCTAGAAATTACAACTTTAAATTCAATAGTTGATGACATCCTAACTCATTCTCTAATGGCGAGTTAGATCAAGCTGCAGATGATAATGAACCACAAATTTCATATAATGATGAAGGTAATGAAGATATCCTTGAGACAAAAACCTACGTAATCACCACAACTCTATGAATGTGCCTAATGTTCTTGATGATGTTGATCTTATTTGGCTATCATTGGCTTCAGGTACCGAGGTTAATGATATAATGAATATTTCACTTTATGGTTACTTTATTAGCAAAGTATTTTATTTCCTTGTTGTGAAATAGTTTGTTCGCAACGATTAGAAAAGAGTATGATTTAGAGAAAGTAACATTGCTGAAAGTTTTTTTTCTTTTTAAGTTTTTATAAATTGAGGGTGTTGATTTGGTGCTTATAGGGGGTTCTTATATGGTGTTGTCTAATGGTTTTTCTTTAAACCATTATGACAAGTATGTTTATAGAAAATTGAATGCTTTTGGTAAAAGAGTCATAATTTGCTTATATGCAGATGACATGTTAATCTTTGGTAATGACCAAGATCAAGTTGATAAGACAAATGGTTTTTTCTCATCTAATTTTGATATATAAGATTTAGGAGAAACCTAGGTGATTTTAGGTATTAGAATCAAATGAGGAAACAATGATATCTCTATTTCTCAATCTTATTATATTGAGAAGATACTGACAAAGTTTAAATTTGCTGATTGTTCTCCTGTTTATACTCCTATAGATCCTACTGTGAAGCTAATACCTAATAAAGGAACTCTAGTTTTTCAACTAGAATACTCTAGAGCTATTGGATGTCTTATGTATGCACTGATTAGCATTATGTCGAATATAGTTTTTTCTATAGGAAAGCTTAGTATGCACACTAGCAATCCTACTGATCTACATTGGCAAGCTCTAGGTCGAGTATTTTAGTATTTAAAAGGAACCACGAATTATGGTTTAACTTATAGTGGTTATCCTTATTTTATAGAGGGTTATTCATATTTTAGTTGGATTAATAACATGAAGGATCACTCGTCTACGAGTGGACGGGTATTCGTTCTTAGGGGAGGTGCTATTTCTTGGGCTTCAAAGAAACTAACTTGGTTTCAAAGATAGACGTGTCACATAATCACATAAATAAGGAAAGAAAGTGAGTAAAGGAGTGACTATCAAGGATAGGCACGACTAAATAGACTGAAATGCATAAGTATTACAAGTTCAAAAATGGAGTCTGAATTTGTGACTTTGGCTGCTGCTGGTAATGAAGGTGAGTGGCTAAGGAATTTGGTTTATGCAATTCCTTTGTGGCCTAAACCGATATCTACCATATCTATCAGATGTGATAATGTTGCTAGGCTAAGGTTTATAGTCAAGTGTACAATAGCCAATCTAGATACTTAGGTGTTAGACATAGTATGATTCGTGAGCTTATCTTGAATGGTGTGATTTCTGTGGAGTTCGTAAAAACTCAGTTGAATTTAGTTGACCATTTAACCCAAGGGTTAGCAAGAGAACTCGTATGCAAGGCGGCTATTGGGATGGATTTAACGTCCACCAAATTAAATCCTTGTATCAAGATACCCAATTCCCATATAACATAATGTTAGATGTTGAATAAAATATGAAAATCTTGATATTTTTGGATTGGAACACATAATTACATCATCCAACGGTATGTTTTCAGAACTGCAAGATAAAGGAGGTTGGAATTATATTTCTTAATTGGTTTTTAAAAAATTGCATGTGCAGGTGCAAGAGTAAAAAATCATCTATATAAACATGAAGTTTAGCTGCTTCGAGAAACTTGAGACTTGGCTTTGAAATGCCTATTGACGAATAGGACACGCTGTTGATCCCAAACTTAGATCGATTAGCTTTGTGTTAACGAGATTGAATCAAGATTAACACTTAGAGAAACTTTGTGTTATGAAACAATCTAAGTGCTATGCGGAATTTAACACTTAGAACAAGAACACACAAACAGAATAACCCAAACTTTCACTTTGATTAATGGTTGAACTTGCGTACAATGAAAGTGTAAAACGTATATTAAACTAAAACCTAAAGGCCTCCTTTTATAGATTAAGGAGCCTAGTACAAGAGTCTACGTATCAGCTATTTTAGGTAAAGATAAATATAGAAAATACAATGTCAAACATATCTTTACTAAAAGTACAGAACGTGTAGACTAAGTATTCTATCAGTGCTTGGACTTCTTCTCATAAACGCTTGGATACTTCTTGTCAACCTTGATATGTCAGCGCTTGATTTCTTCTTATCAACGTCCAAATAACTCTTGTCAGCGTCTAAGTGTCTTGGCTCATTTTATTCCCAACAATCCTCCCCTAAACTTGATATCTACTATAGTAATCAAGTTTCTGAATAAAAACTAAGTACAAGGAGGATTCTTACAAATACAAATAACTGGTTAATTAGGAAATAAATAAACCTAATTAAATCTTTGCCAACATCACTTGTATAATCCATTTCCAGCTGTGTTGACACCATTTGCTTCAAAACTTCCTAGGACATGGGATATTCAACATCCATATGAAGATATTCTAAAAACTTTGTAGTACTCAAATGGAAAACACCAGCTGCTGAATGTAGACGCCATTGAAGTCCACTGATATCATCCAAATCTAACCATATTGGATTTGCATCATTTGGCTCACACATTCTCTTGAATGTTGACCAAATCTTTATTCCATTCACTGAAGTAGTTGCTTCAGCCTCATACTTGGCCTTCATCAATACTCAAAGATCTACCAAGTCTTCTCTATCCAGGCTTGCAAACAAAGAGATGAAAGAAGTAAAAGTATGTACCTTCTTTCCATATCTGCCAATCATCCAGAACCCACTTGCATCTTCTTTATAGTGAACAATAGGGTTTCTGGAATCAAAAGGTAATACCTCTACAATATGTGAAGCTTCCAAAGTTAAGAGCTTAATAGTCCTTCTAAAAACTGCTTCACTAGGATTCACTCTATCCAAAGTCTTTGGGAATTTAATAGGAAGTCCCTTCTTCACTGGCCTTTGTGGAAACCTTGGTTTCTGGATCTTTAAGCTACTAGGAATGATCATTGTTCATATGATTAAAATAATCAAAGCGGAATTAGAACAACAACCATTAACAAGGTGTTTAGGCACAAAATATGAATTAAAACACAATTAGATTGCTAACTATATTAATAATTAACAATCACTAGACGTGTATACATTGAATCCCACGTCTAGTCGACACACGCTTTAGGTTTACATTGTGAATGAACTTATGAATAAAACCTAAGATCCTTGGTTCCTTTTATAGTGTAAGGATTAGGGTTTACAAGAGATAATAATGAATAAACAAGTAAATCTTCTATTTAGATAAACATATACAGAATATATCCTGCATATATATCCAAATAGAAGCTTCTAAAGGATTCTTGTCTACGTTTCTAACAATGCTTACATTGTACATGACAATGTTTGGATTGTACATGAAAATGCTTGCTTTGTCAACCATGGATTTGCTCTTGTCAACGCTTAGATTGCTCTTGACAACGCTTAGACAAAATCTTCATGTTTTCTTTGTTTTTGAGTTTCTGCCACATCAACTTTTTGACCCAACAGCCTTGGTGCAATTGAAGCTTTTGGATCTGCATCTCGTCTTCAAGTTCTTCCTTTCTTTGATCAGAAAGGAGTCTAATAGTATTCTCCTCTTGAACACGTGCCCATATTGGATAAGCACGAAACTCTAATTCATCAAAGGACAAATCCTGCAATTTCTTGAAAGGCCAACCCCCTTGATGACATCTGAGAAGCATATAATAGAGCTCCCTTCTATCCCTCTTAAGATGTGAAAGAACCTTGCTATCCTTATACTTCAAGATTGCCTTGCAATCTCTTTGAACTCTTAGCGGTCCAAACCCCAAATTTGATCTGAAATTGTCATGTTTGGATTCTCCATAACCTTATTCTTCTATGCATAGTACATTCTTGCTACTTTAGGCATTTCATAATCTACCTGCATTTTCAGCTCCTCAAGCCTTTCCTTAGCCAACTCATCTCCATATTCAAGCCATTCTGGATCTTCAATGATCATCACACTTGAATCAGTACTCTCATCATCACTGCCTTCCTTATTACATTCAGAAGTAGCCACAATATGTGACTCAATAGCAGTCTCCTTCATCTTCTCCTTTTCCTCAAGTTGTGCAACCAAAATAGAATCAAAATGTACTTGGGCTGCATCCTTGGTAACTTCTGCTTCTACCATAATCCCTTTACCTTTATCCAATACATCAAAAGTGGGTAAAGAAGTTGATGGTACCTGTGTAGACACATCCTTGATGATAGCTGATGACTGGGATGCACCAACTACATATGCAAGTCTCTCAGCATCCAAACTATGAGTGTCAACTCTTAACTTACTCTTATCAGCGGCTGACTCTATGAACTGCTTCATCATTTCAGTAAAATATAACTTTGTAGGAGTAACCAATGAAGCATCAAAACCTGGTTGGCTCTTCAAATCTGTAAGAGCCTCAGCTATACCCAAAGAATCACCAAAAGAAGTACCTTCTTGTAAGCCTTTGTCACTCACATGTACCTGTTCATCCTCCCCTTTGGAAGAATCCTCTTCGCTACGCCTAATGTTAGCTCCTTCCAAAATAACTATCCTCTCCCTCATTTGCTTGAGTTCAAGGCCTTGTGACTTGACAATCTGTACAAGGTCTGCATTTTGCTTTTGCAAGCTAATGCAGACAGCCGTCAATTCCAAAATGGTGTAAGGTTCCAATCTACCCTCCTCTAGAATGGGAATTTGACCTCCCAAAGTAGATTCATGGGGCATGGATGGGGTCTTAAGGATGTTAGGACTGCCTTGGTCTGCATCTAAGCTAGAACTAATAGTCCCAGCTCCACCCATGTCACCAACCACACTTGTGGTGGTGGTTCTCTCTGCTACATGGCTAAGACCACTAGAGGAGAACACTCCAATAGTCCTTTGGCGCTTTACCAACCTATATTCTGGGGGTGTAGAAGAAGGAGTGGATTGAGGGTCTGTTTGAAGGTTAAGGGGTGTTTGGGTTTGTGGTAAAGTGGTGTCAGCGTCTGGATTTGTAGTGTCAACGCCAACATTTGAGGTGTCAGCATTGAATTGTTCTTGGTCAACTTCCATTTGCTGGGGTGATGGTGGTTGTTCAGGCAATGGGTCTGGTTGAGGGTGTGGGTGAGGGTTTGCTGCTTCAATAACAACAAGCATGGCTTGGGTGAGGGGTAGGTCTCGATAAGGTTCAGAGTTCATCTTCCCAAAAATTACTTTCTTTTGAACAGGGATCGTATAAAAGTAATTTTGATCCCTATTGTAGTATGCTTGTAAATCAAAAACCATTTGCAAAAACCTAGGGTAAGCAAGAGTCATCTTGTTACCCTTATTATGACACATGCATCAAAAATCATTTTTGAAAAGTTATACTTTTGCCCAGTTGCAATACACACAATGGCACTCCCAATAGATCAGTTGATTTCATTGTGTACAGTACACTTGGGACTCAAACATTGAAGAATGACATATATTAAGTACTTCCAAGCCGGGGGAAACGCCTGTTTTGAATATTTATTTAAATGGCCTTCTTCAGGCAAAGGATAACCCAAGGCTTGTAGTCCTTGCTCTAGCTCTGCAATGGGTAGGGTGGTTATACCATCTGCATCATTAAGATGCAAAGCTTGGCGAACTAAAGCTTCATTAACCACCCATGGAACCCCATGGACAATAGCAGTCAATGTAGTCACTTCATTAACTGTTGAGGAACTGACAGTGTTCCAAAACTGTTTAATGTGTGTGACAAGGATAAGAGGAGTATGTGAAAGTGCATACCTTAATGGGGACGCATTCAAATACTCAACCATCTTAGTATATTGGGGAATCAGAGCATTATCAACTTGTAAATATGCTACCATGTTGTTTTGACTCCTAAACCCCAATTCCAAATCTGTAGGTTTAAACTTTGGTGCCATTGATGTAAGAAAGCTATGATAAAAGTTATGGAAGATGAAGGTTTTGAGAAATTTTAGTTAGACAAGAATAAGTAGTTACCCTGTTTAAAAGAAATGAGCCAAATATATAAGAGAGGTGAAAATATGTGATTGGTCAAAACATGAGGCAGATATATTTAAAAAGTAATTATGAAAATCTTGAAAATATTTAACTTATCTCAAACATTAATAAAAAGTTACCAACTCCTAAAATTACGGCCCATATTTTCGTCAAAAATAACAACTGGGTAGGACCCAATGTTTGTCAACGGTCAAAAATAACTTATCAGCGCCCAACGACTATATTCTTGTCAACGTTGGTAATGTGCCATGTCAGCGTTAAAATTGGTCTTATCAGCGTTTGGAAAGTGTCAGCGTCCAAATATAAATATAATTAAAAAGAAATAGGACCTTAACAAAGTAATTTATCCTAGTGAAGATAACTTATAGACTGAAAATCACTATAGGGTGGCAAGCACTGTCCAATCATGCATACTTGCTTAAGCAAGATAGACATAATTGCCCTCAAGTGTCCCTTGCTAACCAAAGTTCTTAACAATGATTATCTCATATAAATCCCTAGTAACTTCCCAGGTAAGCCTAATAAAAACGTACCCAAGTCTCCTAACCGACCAAAACCAATTCTAGGCCAAAAAGTCTTGGCAGCGTGCACAATATATCAACTTTGCATGCTACAGTGCCTCACGATTTAGAAAACTAACTCATACTCACCAGTGGACACAATCTAGAATTGTGATTAGAGTATTGTAAGAATACCCAAAAATCCTAAAGGTTTCCTAAACCTCCCCTTAAACTATGATATACAAAGTTGCCAAAAATAAAATATGCAATAAAAATTTATGTCAATATAGGAATGTAAACATTCCAACCATCATCCATAAACTTGAGCACACTCCTAGTAAGCACCAAAGATCCATAAGCAACTCTGTATCCATTTGTACAATGCTCATAATGCCTGCATAATTAGATCAAAAACCACAAAACTAACATATTGCTGTCAGAGTCCATTTTAACACTTATCAGCGTTAAAATAACCTTTGTCAGCGTTAGAAAAATAAAGTGGAAAACCTAATTTTGTACAAAGTCCAATAACAGTGCATATCATGTACATACTTTTACAATAAGTTTCAAAAACACATTTTAGGTAAGATTGATCATTCCAATACTTTTTACCAAGTATTGAAACCTCCCAGCATCAAAAGGTTTAGTTAACAAATCTGCCACATTTTCTTCTGTGTCAACCCTATCTGGTTGTATTAAACCTTTTTCAAAATAATATCTTATAAAATGATGTCTAATTTCTATGTGTTTTGTTTTAGAATGATTTACAGGATTCTTAATAATGCATAATGTACTGTTATTGTCAACAAAAATCTTGGTATGCATAAAATTATACCCATAATCCAATAGTTGGTTCTGAATCCATAAGACTTGTCCACAACAAGCAGCTGCAACTACATATTTTGCTTAAGTTGTAGAGTTGGCCACCACTGTTTGTTTCTTGCATTGCCAAGATATCAACCTGCTCCCAAGAAATTGGCATCCACCAATTGTGGATTTTCTATCAAACTTGTCACCTCCATAATCACTGTCTGAATAACCAATAAGCTCCAATGGTGAATCCTTTGGATACCATAATCCCAAGGTGGGATAGCACCTAAGGTATCTAAAGATCCTATTGACGGCATGAAGATGACACTCTTTGGGAGTCTCCTGATGGCGTGCACATGCACACACAACAAACATGATGTCAGGTCTAGAAGCTGTAAGATATATCAATGATCCAATCATTGACCTATAATGCCTGAAATCCACCTCTTTTCCATCTCCAATCTTTCCCCAAGGGTGTTCCCTACCTATGGGTGTGCTAGACTGTTTTTTCATGTGGAGAAAAGCCAAACTTCTTCAAGATTTCTGCTACATACTTGTCTTGAGAGATAAAAATACCATCTTATTTATGTTGAACTTGTAAACCTAGAAAGAAGTTCATCTCTCCCATTGCACTCATCTTGAATTTGTCTGTCATGAGCTTGGAAAAGTTTTCACTCATCTTTGGACTTGAAGAGCCAAACATGATATCATCTACATAGACCTGAACAAGTAGAAAGTCCTTACCAATCTTCTTGGTAAATAGAGTCTGATCTATGGTGCCCCTCTTAAATCCATTTTCCACCAGATAGGTGGAGAGTGTGCCATACCATGCTCTTGGGGCTTGATGAAGTCCCTACATTGCTTTCTTCACCCTATACACTTTGTCTAGATGTTCCGAATCTTCAAAACCAGGAGGCTGCATTACATAAACCTCCTCTGTAATTGTGCCAAAAAGAAAAGAACTCTTCACATCCATTTGATAAACTGTGAAGCCCATGCAAGACGCATAGGCTAGAAAAATCCTTATTGCTTCAATCCTTGCAACAGGTGCAAAATTTCTTCATAGTCTATCCTTTCGTCTTGTGTATAGCCTTGAGCAATTAAACGTACCTTGTTTCTGATCACAATTCCTCTTTCATCCTTCTTGTTTCTAAGAACCCATCTTGTCCCTATAGGTCTTACATATCTAGGACAGTCCACTAACTCCCAAACATCTTGAATAACAAATTGGTGAAGCTCATCCTGCATTGCTTCCACCCAACTTGGTTCTTTGAGAGCATCAAATATATTCTTGGGTTCCTGTTGTGACATAAAACAAGCAAACAAACATGCCTGTACAAGAGGGGTATCAACCTTATTATGGATATTGGCAATAAAACCTCCTTGATTCTGATGAGACCTTCTTGTTTGAACAGGAAACAACACATCACCAATGATTAGAGAAGGAGGATGATTTCTGATAGTAGATGTAAGTGTTCCTCCTTTAATAAGTGTGTTGTCTTCAATCTCAGTCTCCATGTTGCCAATATCATCTTCATATTCTCCTCCATTATCACCAGAATGAAGCTCTTCATGAACTGTGGAAGGTTCACCTTGTTCAAAAACTTTGGAAGAGAATAAATTGTCAAATGAATTTTCAGCGTTTGAGCCATCAACGCCTGAATTTTTCCTTTCAATGTTTGAGCCATCAACGCCTGAATTTGGCCTGTCAGCGTTGGAGTTGCCTTTATCAGCGCTTGAAGATTCATGCATGTTTTCATCAATTGGTTTTTCTTGTGGACCATCTTTTTCCTTTCCAGCAGCATCAACAGCAAATCTATCTGTCCATATGGTAACATACTCAAGTGTGGGAGCTGATTTGACTGCATGTGATCCTACTTCCTTGTCAACCTGTTTACCTGAAAATTCAACAATAGGTTCTTCCACAACATTTAAATCCTCTTTCACAATGTCTGGATTAGTAACAAGCATATAATTCAAGGTCCTAGATAAAGGTTCTAAATCCAAGAACCAATTAGGTCCACTCTCAGGATCACTAGGTTTACTCTCTAAAAACTTAGCATGTACCTTTTCAAGTATACTTTTTTCTTTCTTACTGTAAACCCTATATCCTTTACTCTACACTGAATATCTCATAAAATAGCCTTCATCACCTTTAGCACTAAACTTTCCTAAGGCATCACTAGTATATAAGATCACTACATGAGATCCAAAGGGTTTAAGCAAACCAATATTAGGGTTCATATTCCAAAATAGCTCATAAGGTGTCTTATTATGGATTTTGTTGATCAATGCCCTATTCTGAACATAACAGGATGTATTCATAGCCTCAGCCCAAAATGCAATGGGAAAATGAGCATCAACCAACATTTTCCTAGCTGCTTCTATAAGTGTTCTATTCTTCCTTTCAACCACCCCATTCTGTTGTGGGGTTCTAGCTATGCTAAACTGCCTAGTAATCCCTTTATTGACACATAAGTCATCTAACAATTATTTCTAAACTCACCCCCATTATAACTTCTAAGTATTTTAACCTTCTTCCCAATCTTTTTCTCAATCTGGGTAATAAAATTTACTAAAACTCTGGCAGTTTCACTTTTTAATTCCAAAAAGAAAGTCCAAGTAAATCTAGAAAAATCCTCAGTTATGACAAAACAAAAAGATTTACCATTTAAACTTTCTATATTAGTTGGACCAAATAAGTCCATATGCAGCAAGTGAAGTGGTTTAGAACTAGAGTGCACAAGTTTAGACTTAAATGAGACTTTGTGCTCTTTGCCTTTAAGACATGCAACACAAGAATGATCATTGTGGAAAGCCTTTTCAGGCAAACCATCAACTAAACCATGTCTCACAAGTCTGTTTATGTTCTTAAAGTTTATGTGCCCTAACCTTCTATGCCATAGATTACTTTCATCAACTGAAGCCTTAGCATATAGACATGACAAATTATTATTCATCCTAATTCAATTAAGATTCACATTATAAATGTCCTTATGCTTAGGTGTTCTATAATCAATAAACTTTTCATCAAGCATTTTAAAGTCTTTGCTTAAAACCAAACATTCAGTATCAATGAAAAGAACCTTATTTTTGTTATCACAAACTTGTGATACACTAAACAGATTATAATCAAGTTCTTTTACCAGAAATACGTTTTCAAAACCCAAATTATTGGTGATAAGAGTGCCTTTGCCAGAAATTGTACCATATCCTCCTCCAAAGTACACTTTGTCACCATCTTTAATGGGGGTAAAGTTAGTCAAATAATCTTCCTTCCCCGTCATGTGCCTAGAGCATCCAATATCCCAATATCCATAATCATTTACCTACTTTTGAATGCCCTGTACATAAAGAAAACAAATTAGTTTTCTTTGGGACCCAAGCCTGAGCAGACTTGGATTCATTTGGTTGTTCAACAAGAACAAATTTAGTCCTTATAACAACCCTTGTTCATCCCTTTGAGGATTGAACACCCAGTTAACCCCAATTGGTTTAGTTATGACCTTTGAAATATAGTGAAATCTGTTACAGGTCATAGAAATCCCATCAACATTAGGGTTTGGTCTTGTTTGGGTCTCCATGTCAAACTAGATGAAGCTTTAGACCCTTTTCCCTTAGGCTGCAAGTACTTGTTATTACTTGGTCTAACAGCGTTGGAAACATTCCTGTCAACGTTAAAGTTGTTCTTGTCAGCGTTGAAATTGTACTTATCAGCGCTAAAATTAGGGTTTGCTACAGAAACCCATTGTCTGTTAGACCATGTATTGGTCTTTTGAAAAGGCCTTTGTCCATGAGTATTAGACCCTTTAGTAAAGAATTGAGCTGGTCTAGTAACTTGTGGACTTTGTTGGACAAAAGGTCTGGGTTTGACCATGGTTGACTTATTGTCAGTGTTGACTTTTGAAGCACTGACACATTTATAAGCCAAATGAGAAAAGCTTCCATATATATAACAAGCTTTTCTAGACATAACCCTAGGTCTAGATGAAAAGAACCCTGTCCCATTAACACTAGCTTGGCTTTGTGGTGACTTAGGTTTTCTATACATTTCTGCATACTTAACACTAGGTTTTCTATTACTAGATGAGCCAAGGTCAACAGGTTTTCAAGTAGAGGGGTTGGTCACAATTATGGGTGTAGACTCATTTGGACTCTCACTAAGCATTCCACCCTTAACAAACAATGTAGGATTGGCTTTCATCCATTGTTCCAAGTCAATTACTCTCTGCTTATACTCCTCTACTAGAGTAAGAACTCTTGTTGGAGGAATGAATTCCTTTTCTTGGAGTTCTGGAATACCAGTCTAAGACAAATCCTTTCTAAGGACACCATGAAAGTTCCCAGTAGGTGATGGAACATCTACATACTCTTTCATCCCAATCCCAGTCATATCTCTAGAATCTCTTTGCTTACTTACACATTTTTCCAGGGTTTGAGAAGCTTTATCAAACCTTTGAATTTTAAGCCCTACATTCTCTTTGTTTTTAATGCCCTCATCTAACTTAGCTTGTATAACTCCTTTGGATCTCTCCAGTATGTCCCTAAGGTCAACACTAACTTTGAGGTCATGAGACAAAACGTTAATTTGATCTTTTAGGTCAAGCTCCATTTTCTTATATTCTGCTACAGTCTTTTCAGTTTGAACAAGTGCCATTTGATAATTAGATAGATTGCTTTTTTCATCAAAAACATCTGATTTTAACATTAAAATTTCTTTGTTAAGTTTTTTCAGTGTTTAAACGACAACCTTTACTACAAAAAGCATCATCATATACCTCATTATCTGATGAAGACGAAGAATATGCCATGAGAGCAAAGTGAACATGCTCTTCTTCTTCCTTCTCTGTAATCAAGGCCTTGTTATCTTCTACCTCCTTTGCCATAAAGCCCTAGTCCCATCCAACACCATCAATTTCTTGCATGGCAACCATAGCCTTTGTGTCTTCAACCTTAATGATTTGGCTTGAAGGCTTTCCATCATCAGATCTTCTTGGAGATCTGCATTCCCTCATAAAGTGACCCATTCTATGGCAATTGTAACACTCAACCTTGTATTTATCAAACCCAACAGTGTCTTTAGCATTAAAAGTCATCTTCTTCCTGAATCTCCTATTCCATCTATTGGCCCTTATGCTTGCAAGTGCCATATTCCACTTAATATCCATCTCCTCTAAATTCTCCTCACTGATTTGCTCAAGGTCCTCATATGTAATCACTGAACCATTGGGCAATGCAGCAATGTATGCACATATTGTGTCTAGATCAATGCCATCAGGTTTAATCCTTGGTGGGTCAAAATTATATGTGTCAGTGTCTGAATGTAAAACGCTGACAAAGGTTGATCCACCGCAGACACAAGGTGATCCAGTAACATGATGCACGTATGATTCTCTCTTATCAACTTGGGCTTCGCTATGTGAGATGAAAGCCCGTAGATTTTATTCCATGATCCAAGAGGATTTCATTCTCTACAATCTTCAGCTTATTGTAGACGTCATCAAAAGTAGAACTTTTGTGAGCACCGGTAGCAATAATAGACCTTTCTTCAATTTTCCATGCATCACCAAGGCTTTTAAGGAAAGTGGTAATGATATCAGCATCATTATACACTGTTCCCATAAAGGACAATTTGCGTGTGATGTCAAGAAGCCTGCTTCTCTCCCCACTTAGCTTCTCATTGGGAAGAGCCTTGAACACATCATACTCATGCAAGAGTTGCTTCTTCTTCTCTGAGGCAGTATCATCATTACCACTATAGTTAACTTGAAGAGCTTCCCAAATTTCTTTAGTAGACTCAAAACCTTTATACTTGTGCTGATTTCTTGGTCCCAAAGAGAGTTTGAGAATGCTTAAAGTTTTCATGTCATTCCTTCTCTTTGCAATATCCTCAGTTGAGACAGCTCTCCCATCCGAAGGTCTTTCTTTTCGATCCTCTTCAGTTGAGCCCTCAATTGATCTTGCAGCAATAGCAGTAGCAATCTTACCAGCCATATCGAATGTGTTTCCATATTCAATAATTTCACAGAGTGTGTGATCATGAATTTGAAGGTACTGCTCAAAAATAAACTTCCATAGCTCAAAGTTGTCAGGGTCTAGCATGGGGATTTTTAGATTGTGACTTGAGGAGGAGGTCATATCTAGAGTAGACATCTTGTCTGGTTTTTTAGGGTTTCTTGAAAAATTAGGGTTTTTGGCGATTTAGGGTTTTTAGGGTTTCGTGTTCTTTAGATCAAAGTTCCTCAACAAGCTCTGATACCACTTGTTGATCCCAAACTTAGATCGATTAGCTTTGTGTTAACGAGATTGAATAAAAATTAACACTTAGAGAAACTTTGTGTTATGAAACAATCTAAGTGCTATGCGGAATTTAACACTTAGAACAAGAACACACAAACAGAATAACCCAAACTTTCACTTTGATTAATGATCGAGCTTGCGTACAATGAAAGTGTAAAACGTATATTAAACTAAAACCTAAAGGCCTCCTTTTATAGATTAAGGAGCCTTGTACAAGAGTCTACGTATCAGCTATTTTAGGTAAAGATAAATATAGAAAATACAATGTCAAACATATCTTTACTAAAAGTACAAAACGTGTAGACTAAGTATTCTATCAGTGCTTGGACTTCTTCTCATCAACGCTTGGATACTTCTTGTCAACGCTTGATCTATCATCGCTTGATTTCTTTTTATGAACATCTAAATAACTCTTGTCAGCGTCTAAGTGTCTTGGCTCATTTTATTCCCAACACACGCAAGGTAGTAAAACATAGTGTCAAATAGAACATGTGAATGCATAAAGTGTTGTGTATATTATCTTCATGTATTCACTATGAATAGAAAGAGTTCAATCCTTAGCGACACTCTAATATTTGAATATTTGGAATGATAATGTATTAATGTGAAATTCAGTCGTATCCTCATTTCATTTATTCATTAGTTTGTTGTTTGTTATGAGTTTGCTTTTAGTTATTCAAGATTACACTTAAATGGGAGAGGATTGTTGGTGATTCTGTATCACCAATATGATTTAAGTGTAACGGGTTGACTTAGTTGACCAATGTTTAATCATGATAAATATTCATCAAGTCAGAATTATGCGAAAGGCACACTTGTATGACGTTATTGTGATTATCATACGGGGGCGAAGCCTCGTATAACGGGGGTCAGGGGCAGTGCCCCTGGTTGCGCTAGGTCCAAGGGGAAACATCATCTGGCAAATTCCATGGGGTAGAGCCCCTGGCTGGGGTCGAACTTGGAAAAATTTTTATTTGGTGTAAAGTGAAATGTTAAAAACGCACTTGAAAACAAAATTCTCGGAAACTCACACTTGTTTTTTCCCATTTTATAAATTGTTTTGGCAGTTGTTTAACTGCTATGCCAGTTGCAATTTTTGGCCAGTGTTATTGGTTTTATATATATGTTCAACATTATCTGGTTCTGTTTTCATAACAGTCAAAACATATTCTCAGTTCATAATTAAAGTTTATCTGATTTGAGATTTTGATAAAACCATCAAAATACTTTGATCCGAAAGTATTTACACGTTGAATTTATGTGATTAATATCAACTACGTACATCTTTTAGTCCTATGAATCCATAAATATGACATACAAACAATATCGTCACAAAAGAGTCTTTACTCGGTTTCCTATCATATATCAAAACAAATGTCTCTCATGTATATCGCCATAAATGATAGATTGAACAACTACATTAAACTAAAATCCGAATGTAGTATGGAGGGAAGATTTATCGGCCTACATGGTTAAAATTACACCGAAGGTGGTGACCGTATATATCCCGTGCTCATAAGTCATATCCATAGTCATTTCATTTTACATACCAAACGACCCCTGATACGTGAATAGGTCCAATATGTAAAACACCACTCTTACTACTAGTACTTTCTTACCATAATCTTTGCTTTGAAATAATTGGAAAATACTCCAAAAAATTATCTTAATTTTCATAACATTTTGCTGACACACTTTATGTATAGAAGCTGCTACAACATAATACGTAACTCAAGTGTCATCATGTCAACGGTTACATACAAAAACAACAACAACAACAAATAAAGTAATAAACATACAAAAAATAGCATTAGTGTCTAAGATTTCACATTTTTAAGAGGGAGATACTACTTGAAATTCGCACTTCATGAGGTTCCAAACGTTGCAGACTTAATCAAGTATGCCTCTTGGTGTATGCTTATGCTGCCAGAGTTAGGTCGGAAAACATGAAAGGATGGTCGATGGCGTGATGCAGACGACGACTGTATCAGAAAGAAGAAAGAACACAAAGTTGTTAACACGTCAGTTACAAAGATAATTCAACATCACTGATGCATGCAGATGTAATGTTGATCATCTCATTTCCTTTTAAGATGTTCTTTACAAGTGTTTTTTATCATCTCACTATTAAAACACAATTTACACAGACTAAAATTAGTTTAGTACGTTGCACAGAATAGAGCGAAAGTCATAACTTATACGAGATACATCGAATTGTTGTAGACGACGCCATAGATCTTCATTCAATGCTATTAAGAGATTGATTTTCCTTAACAAAGGTGTGAATGGTGTGAGATGGATATTGTGGTGAAATCTAGAATGAAAAAATGCAACATACTAAAAGTTGAAACTCAAAAATGTTATAAAGTTATTGTGTCTATTTTTGTTAGTAATCAAATATGTTCTAAATATTTCTTGGAGGCTAATGGTATTTACTGGTGGGTGTGAGCTCCCTTCAACCAACCTAGTTTCTCTAAGTAATACATAGGTCCACAACACATCACAATATTTTGTAGACAAGAATGAATCAAGCATTCAAATATATGATGGTGACGTGAACTAGCATAAGAAAATTTACCTTTTTTTTGAAGTTTTAAGGTGGGTGTAAGAGTCTATTTAATATGCAGTTGCACCCTTTATTCTATCTATTGCCCACGGTCTTTCAAGTCCTGAAGTTTATTTTTAATTGTTGGATCAATGTTACTTTTAATCTGGACCATTGTAATTCCAAGATTATCTATATATAACGAACTTGAGATAAACTCGATATTAACAAACTATTCGATATATCTGGAACAAACCCTGCCCATTTTCTTATTAGATGCATGTACCTAATACTTATCTACAATTATCCCCGTGCATTATCGGACTCTTCTATAATTAAGGAAGTGTATAAAATACATTTTCAATGGTTCATATATACGAGTCAGTAACCTTTTATATATTAAACTCTAATTTCACGTAGATACATTATTATACCATCCCAACTTTCCACTACCTTTTTCACTATATTTCACTTTTTTGAGTTACATCTACACAAGCTTTTGTGTATGGTTTCGTGGCTGAGTTTATTTTGTTTGATCTTGCTTTTTGTATTATTGTTAATTTTAGATCTGATTATAGTTTATTCTATTATTCTATTACATTTTCTGGCCTTGAGAAGATGATTGATTTTTTCTTGATGCAGGTTGGATGATGATTGATAAGATGAGTTGCTGCATGTTTTCACTTTTGTATGGGGCATATTTATGTGGTAGAGTTCCTAAAGTGAGTAGCTGATGTGACAATGCCATTGCTACAACAAGCGGGTGGAGAGGTAGTGAAGTTAGCTATGCCCGTGATGTCGGAGGCAACAAAGAAAGCACAAGAAGCTATTCAGAGCTCTCCGTTTGATACTGAGCCTGTTTACTCTACTGCTAAGGTACTCATATAAAGTCTCCAAAATTTATGCGACACTGATAAGTCCATTGAAAAATGATTATTGTTATGTTTTGCATATAGTTTTGTGACGGCCCAAATGGAGTTTGACCCGAATTTAGTGAAAGTTTATGGACTTATATTTAATAGTCGTTTGATAGGATCGAACTCGAGATTACGGGATTGCACACAATACGTAAAGAGTTAATTTATTTAATAAATGTATTTATTAATTTATTTGATAAATATATTTTTTATATTTATTAAATTAAACCGAGCTATAACTTTAACGATCGTTAAATAATTAAGAGTTAAGTATTAACGAGCATTGTGGAATAAATAGAAAGAGGAATAAATAGAAAGAAGAATGGAAGGTTCCGGAACATCCCTATGGGGTGTTTGGGCCATCGGTTATGGAGGACAAAAGGAGAAGGGAAAATTTTTCCTTATATTTGTTTTGGGCTACAAGATTTAGGTCTATATAAACAACCTCCCACCCTCATAATTCAACACACCAATCTCTTCCTCTCTTCTGTCTAGTTGATCGCAAGGACAAACCTACAAAGGGGTTTGGTTGGTTTTCTTGTTCTATCGATTTTGCTTATAATCTAGTCCTAGCCCCTCTCTAGGGTTGTTGGGTAGATTTTCCACTAGCGTAGAAGCTCGGTTTCACGTGCTAGAATCACGGTTAGCTCGTTGTATTACGTGTGTACAAGAACGTAATATAGTCTTACTTTAGACTATATCTTGGTGGAGTATGTTATAAACCCGGATTGGTGATTCGTTCTTTATCTTATGGATTTGCTTTAGCGTAAAGGTATGTAACCTAATTTGATTAATTATAATTTTGTTAATTATGATCTTGTTAAATCGCTTCCGCTATATGTGTGCTTTGATCTCGTTTAGGGTTTTGTGTAATTGTTATGAACTATATAAACCTTCAGTGGTATCAGAGAGCCGGTTTAACATGTTATAATTATCGAAGATCTAAAGTTTTTATAACTAATAATTGTTTTGAGTTAAAAATACATGTTTTTAGGTTTTCTTAAAAAGTAGGGTTTTGTTTTTTTTAAAATTAGGGATTTTGGCCAAATTTTATAAAAAAAGAATTATTTTTGAAACCCTAAATTACATGTTGAATAATTTTAGATTAAATTGCATGATTAATTGTTATGTCATCTAAATTAAAGGTTACGATTCGAAGAGATTTAATTGTTAAGATTTTTGGGTGGATCCATGATGAACGTGCATGTTTCAAGATCGTAAAATCGTATGTTTATATGATTTAATGTGCTACTTGCTTTATTTGATTCAATAAATCTTGAATTAGGGAAGACTTTTATATGAATATAAAAACCTAGATTTAAAGGTTATTGAATAACTCGTTTGCATGTGGCTATTTGATTTATTTATCGCACATATAAATTGTTATTATGTGTTTATGATTTAGTTTTTTTTACTTGTTTATGTTAAAAATTGTACGAATTGTTGTAAACAAGGGTTTTTTAAGAAAACAAATATGGACTAAATCATATTAAAATTAAGATTTGTTTGATATCTAAATTACATAGAATTATGTTGATTGGTGAATTGCAATAATAATCTAACGGACTACTCCTTTTGACAAACTATAAAGTGGGTATAACACACCGCTGGTTATGTACCCGGTTAAGGAAGGAGGTGTTAAGCCAGTAGTCATAGACCAAATTCTCGGCTCGCCTATGCGTCAAATTGAAATTACCTACGATTATTATTTGAATTATACGTTAAGGTGGATTTACTACAAATTCACATCCGAATCACAGTGAATAAGGTTATTGCTTTGTGCTTTAGCCGTAAGTACGTTGTGAATAGTTCTGGGTAAATTCTTTGATTGGTTAAACCAATACCTCAACATAATTTATAGAGAAATTTAGTCTCGTGAACAAGTTTACTAAATGTTTTATTAAACTTATGCTATGGAGTTGTATGCATGCTTCTCCATACATTGATTTTGACATCAAATTTATACCCTTAAAAATTTAAGTCGAAGGCTCCTAATTGACGAACACTTGAAATTACTACGTCATCAAATGAGATTTTTGGACGATGTTGTAATTGAGATAAAACTTTCATAGAGTGAGAATTCGTATGATGGTTTTAGGTTATTCAGATTAGACGACTTAATTAAGTTACTCAGTGAGATCTGGAAACTTAAGGCACTCAGAAGGGATGAAACATATTTACAATACAAAACGTTTTTTTGGCAATGTAAATCCCTTAAATATCTAGAAATTGAAAATTGTTTGTCAATTGAATTGTTCAACAAGTCGCTATGTTGAGTACATTCGTTACTAGCAGACTAACTGATGTAATGGATCTATGTGAATGTATGTTCTAGGATTCAAGGAAAATACTATGGTTTATATACCGGGGTAATTTTATTTTCTTGAAAGTATTTTATTATCGAAAATACTAATATTTGAACTATTTCTGTAGAAATGGCTCAACCCGAAAATAACACTATAAGTTTTGCGTTCAAAACGTTTTTTGATCGTCTTGAACTTACTGGCCCAAACTTCAATGATTGGTACCGTACACTAAGAATTGTCTTGATTTTAGCAGGTACTATTAATATATTGACGACTCCTTATCCGGAGGATCTTGCTGAAGGTTCTACTGAAGCGCAAAGGCTTGAACACGTTGTTAATGTTAAGAAGCACTTGGAGGTGTCTTGCTTAATGTTAGGGAAAATGTCCCCTCCACTTCAAAAGAAGTATGAGTTATTTTCGCCTAAGCAAATACTTGATGAACTCAAGGCTATGTTCGAGAAGCCGGAAGTTGTGGAGATCTATGACTTAGTAGATGCTTTGCATAGCTGCAAGCAAACTCCTGGAAATTCTGTTAGTGCCCATTACATGGAGATGAGGGGTTATATGGAATAGCTCATTGCACTAGGACAACCCTATGATCATAATATGGCTATCAACTTGATCAATAGGTCCCTTAACAAGGACTTCAATGATTTTGTTCGAAATATAATATGCATTGCACAGAGAAGACAGTTAATGATTTGCATGCAATGCTCATTGACTACGAAAAGGGGTTAAAGGACAAGGAATATATGACAACCGTGGTTTTGAGGTTCGTCACTTAGTCGTATTTTTAGGGTGTTATGTGTGACTATGTGTTTTATGTGTTTACGTGTTTATTTGGTGTGAATGAGGATGGTTTGGACATCGTTTATGAGGACGGAGTGCTCTTATGTAAATAGAGGAACGGTTATTTCATGTTCATGAGCTCACAAATTGGTGACTATGAAATGAAATGGTGTTATTTTGGTGTTTTACATATACGTACAAGTATTATAGTAAATCGTATTTTTACGATTTAAGGTTTAGCATTTAGAGGTCTCAGATGAGGTAATTAGTCATGGGAGTATTTTTCGGGATGGTTTTAAGTCATTTGGGACTTATTTAAATAGTTTATTTCATATTTCAAGAGTTTTTATAAAACTGTATATTTTATGTCCATTACGGTATACGCGTAAATTGACTAGTTTTACGGTTTTGAGGTTTTGGAGGTTTTAGGAGCTGAAATGAATTAAGGTAACTTAAGGTATTATTAATAATATATTAATAAGTATTAAAAAGAAAAAAAATAAAAAAATATATATGAATCGGGTTTTAAGCCGACTAATAAAGAAAAAGAAAGGATAATGGGCCAAAAGACCCAACTTGAGCCTAATTTGGAAAAGCGTTTTTATAAAACATATAAATACCATGTTTATATCACAAAATCAGTTTTTCATTATTTTTCTTCCCTTTTGGCCGAATTTTTACAAACCTAATTTAAGGATTCATCAAAAATAATTTTTTTTTGAAGATTTGAGGTAAAAATCTTGATTTAATTCTTATAGTTTTCAGGCTTTATATCATTAAAGCTTCAAGTTTTATTTAATCTATCTATTATATTATAAGACTAAGTCCCATTATTAAATGGTCAGTCTTAATGATGTTAACAGTTAAATGCCAAATACATACAAAAAACTTCTAACAGTTAAATGCCCAGTCTTAATGATGGGCAACAAATACATACCAAACACTTCTAATAGTTTAATGCCCAGTCTTAATGATGGGGTGGTGGGCATACGATCAATGCCCAGTCTTAATGATGGGCAACAAGTACATACCAAACACTTCTAATAGTTTAATGCCCAGTCTTAATGATGGGGTGGTGGACATACGATCAATTGTTTCTAACAGTTACAATTCACAGTTACAAAATGATATAATAAATAAAGGACATACAAAAAGCTCATGGCAATATTATAAATTAGATTTCCATGGGTTGAGTTGCATCCATAACTAACCGGACATGCCAAAACAAAAACTCAAAAGCAACCAAACATGTCAAACAAAGTTGGAGAAAACACCAACAAAGTTCTTCAGCCCATTATCGAATTCTTCTTGGACAATCTTAAGGTGGGTGGAACTGGCACCATTGTTGTTATGTTATGCAGGATGTTCGATATCAATGCACCTTCTAGACAATATTTAAGTACTGACTTCATCGTGTCTGATGCTAAGGTAACCCTATTACATAATCTCTCATCATTAAGACAACAATTGGATGAAGCCTGATCATAACCTTTTGCAGGGTACCATAATGCATTGTACTGCAAAGGCGAATATAGCCCACAATTTTATCAGATTGAAGGAGGGGGTGGTGTATTCAGTTAAAGACTTTGTTGTTCACCCGAATAAGGAAGAGTATCACATTATTAAGAATGCAGCTCTAATGATTGAATTCGACGGTGCAATGACCATGCGAAAAACTTCTGCTACGTCTGGGGATTTTGTGAGATACCCATTCCAGCTTGAGGATGTAGAAATGTGATAATCTTTGTATTTCAAGAGGGTTGATGTTTTTCTAGAGAGAGAAACTAGAGAGAGAAGTGAAAGAAACTATGTGTATTACTTTGAGAAATGAAACAACTAACACCTCTTTCCATGGTGTAAAGAGGTTTATATATCCAAGTCCTTATTGGACTTGGGCCTCCGGCCCATGAACATGCTCATGGGTCGGGCTATTCAATAAATGTTATTTAAACACTACTACGAGCCTATAACTATATTGTTGGAGTGACCGAGACTTTCTTTATACGAAAAATATATTTCCAACAATCTCCCCCAAAGGGAGGTCACTCCAAATTTACAAAGTCCTAATCTAGCATGTTAGATCTTGTTCTTGAGCTCGTAGTCCACTTTCTCTTTCTTTCTTTAACTTTTCTTCCTTTTGTAAATATGTGTTGAATAATATCAGGCTTTTGCTTGGAACACGTTCTTTTGGCCTTTCACGTGCAATCTTTATCTTCTTGTGATGTTCGCCTCTTCGTGACTTCATGTCCCACACACTTATCCTTTGTTGAATTCTTGAAAGTTTCAGAGTTGATACAGCGAAAGACTTTTAGGTCATACTTTCTTGAATTTGTAGAAATATTTGATGCAGAAGGAATAAGTATATGAGGACGACTTCTACTGGTACACCGCAACGCCACCGTCTTCAAATGCCGCAACATAACAAGACACAAATGAAATGGCTTAGAACATTTCATTCTATATTGGTAGCATTTTACTTCCGGTCAGTGAAGACCGTTGGACGATATTAGATATCGTACCTGTGACGGATAGTTTCAATTAAGTAACTTCCTGACAGGATTTCGCGGGTAAACTCGTTCTCTTTATTCGACGATCACTAAGCCTGACTGCGAACATAAAGAGTGAATCACTTGGATAAATTATCCTTGTGATTGAAGCCGTCAATTCATGAAACCTAGAACAAGTGAATTTTAATTAAGATATTCACCATCGTTGCTTTCTAGTTGTCACGAGCTTGATTCAAATAGAATCTTGCTTGTCACCTACCAAGTGCTGTTTGATGTTAACACTAGAAGGATTTCTACTCGTCAATGTGAACACTAAAGAGTGTCACTCTGAGTGTTCTGGCAAGATCATACGATAATGCGTAGAGGCCTGGAACGAGTTTAAGTTCAATTAAGAATTAAACTACTATTTCTTTCCAGTTTTCACAAGATTGGTTCTTAAAGAACCGCACGTGTCACCTACCATGAGCTTGTTTGATGTTGGCTCAAGTAGGATTTCCATCTTCATTGTAGTACTTGCGTATTACTCGGATGTTCTGGCAATATTACAAGAATACTGCGTAGGACTCATAAAGATCTCTTACTTTTCATAGTGTGTAAAGAAGCAAGGAATAAATGGAAAGTGTCCTAATGAGACTTTTGATGATCTCGTGGCTCTAGACTCGATTGTGCGTTTTAATTTAGTGAGCGATGGCTAGAGAGGATTGCCACCTATTCAATATCAGTCTATTCAGAGTGAATAAACCAATAGATAATGTGTTGAACTCCGTGTGATTAAAACAAACATCTTTTGAGAGATATTTGAGTTAGCTGGGATGAGTTGTGCATTGTATCACTGGGTCTATGATGTCAATCTTCAATATCGAGAATCATTGGAAAAATTATCTCAATAGCATATGTATTGACCCGGTTTCTTCCTAAGGTTGTAAGGAGGGCTTCTTTCTTTACACCTTATATCTTTACATTTCTTTTTCATTCTTCAACCCCTTCAATGCTTACCAATACGTCATAACTAGCACCTTGTTGTGATTGTTCCAGTGCTAGCTTAAGTACTTGGTCGGCATTCAACTACGTTCACAATCTTTCTCCATCTTTCCTAGGACTTCTAATTCTATCTAGGGAATTGTCCTTGGGAAGATTCCATCAGTTCTGATGAATCATTGGACTAATACCTAAACCTACCACCCTTTTATCACCACATCCGTCGTGAATTAAGTGTGTTTTGGGTAAGTATTGTCACCATGAAATTTTTTTGAAAAATCACTTAAAGCACTTGTGATATTATAATCAAAGTTTTTGTGCCTTAAGTGTTTTGTTCATAAAAAATGCTCCCCCTTAACATGTGCATTACACATATTAAGATGGTTTATCTTTTAATCCTTTTTCATTGTTTAGCCAAGTATCATTAAGTCTCTTTAATCCCATTTTCTCCCCTTTTCCAAAATGTTAACCATCAATATTTTGGATATTAATGGATTAACCGGTCTTTGGGTAATAAAATGAAATTAGATGTTGGCCAAAGAACATATTAATGCTCCCCCTCAAATTAATGAGGGTTAATTGTAGTGCTCGAGTACGATAAGTTTGAAAGATTTAGAATCTCGAGAGAAATTCTTGAAAAATATCATACTTTTACACTACAACATGCAACAAAAGTTGATTATACATAAATTAACATATTTACAGTAATAGACATATGGAGTTGACCTGTTATAAGACGATCCATAATTAAATGTATCGTTCCGTGAACCTATGGTGAGCTCCATATGGCCTTCAACCTACGAATCGTTCCACACTTCATAGCAACCGGCGCTTCCTTAAAATTTTCTCGATCTTTTTGATCGCGTACTTAGCTCCTCTTTTGAATTGGCTCGTCCAGGGGTACTTGACTGCTGGAAGCGGTAGGTCGGCGTGAGAACAGTCAGATCATCACGAACATGTTTGAGCGTACCATCGCTGAATTTGTGTAGTTCGGAGACTCGCATAAACTGCATGACGCCAGTCTCATTTGGATAAAATATCCCTGCTTCTAGTGTCATGGTTCCCATGTAAGGATTCTTGTTCATGTGGAAATTACTGAGTGGAGTTGTATGGGGACGTCGCAAGTTTAGCTGCTTTTGATAGCTCTCCACTCCAAGTTGAAAATCTTCCACCCGGTGTTGGATGACGATTTTTCTAGCATATTGACGAAAGTTGGAGCTCAATGCAATGACTATCTCAGGTGATAAATGGTCGACTTTTTTCTGAGCCAATAACAACAGAAGATCTTCGATGTCTTCAAGTTGAAGGTACTGGAGATCACTTTCGTCAATTCGGTATTCTTTCTCATCAGTACGTTTGAACACGATTACATTCAAGTAATCATAGCCGAATACAGTCTGAGTGGTTGCTCCATGAATGCTTTTAATTCTGTGAGCTGAGACAATAGAAGAACCTCTCTTTGGACGATGGAAGTGATTGTAAGCTAACCTTTTCTTTGCATTCTAGTGAGAGATGCCAGTGATGCGAAAGTATCATAAAACTTGAGCAGTTTCCTTCTTCATAACGCATCAGGTACTTTATCTTCGATCCATGGTACGTTCTCCAGATTAACAGCCTTGAGCATGGTAAGTGATGTGGCATATTTCTTCGCGCCTTTTTCAAGATACTCAAGATCATGAGATACGAAGTGCTCTATTGGAATCGTTGCAGACCCGACGATGATTGTGGGTGTAAGAGGTCGTAACACTGGAGTCTGAATTCCCGTAGTCGTCGCTCTTATTGCCTTTGTAAGCTCATTTAAGTGATATTCTGCCTCATTATGGCTGATCTTCAAGGTATCAAAGAAGTCTACATCTGCGGCTGCCATTTTGATAAGATCCAGAGTCATTATCGGTTTCCCATGAGAATACTTTGAAAGGCCGAGAAATCGATAGGATTGTTTAGGAATTGAGTGAGCTCTATTTCAGTTGTTGTGGCGAAAGGATGCCGTGGTGCTGCTTTTGTAAGCCATAGTTTCTCGTGTACCATGTCATCGATGATAAGTGATTCAGCAAACGTTGGTTCTGGCACATTTAAGTCCTCAACTTCCATATCAGAGATGTGCTGATCTTCAGATGGTGTTGAAGGTTGTTCTTGTGTCACTGGTATATCATCATTTGGCATAGAGACTAGAATTTCGTCTTCTAGCATTGTGGGTTCTTCTTCATACGTAGACACAGGAATTCCGTCTTCTAGCATATGTTCTACAGATTCATTATGAGAAGCAGTAGTAGAAACTGGTCCAGTAGATATACATGTGTCAGTATGCTAAGATTCTGGTACAGTAGATTCCACCATCTTTTCTGTGGTTTCAGCAACGCTTTCTTCAGCTTCCTCAATACCTTTCTCAGTTGCCTTATCACCTTCATCCTTATTTGACTCGTCGGCATTCATACCCGTTTTGTCATTCTTGTCACCCTCGTTGGTTACATTCCCGTCGTCATTATAATCATCATCATCCTCATCCTCATCTGTATCCTCGTCCTCATCTTCATCTTCATCCTTATCCTTATCATTTTCTTCCTCATCCTCTTCTTCCTCATCCTCTGCTTCCTCATCCTCTTCCTCATTTTGATCATTATCACCCTCATCCTCATCACCATTACCCTCGTTATCTGCCTCCTCGAGCTCTTCTTCATCCTCAGACTCAGAGTCTTCAGTGTCTGCAGGTGTATCTTCTATGATTTCTTTGTTGAGATATTGCAGAACTTTGCGTTTATATTTCGATTTACTAGTCCTCATATCGTGCAGTCGTGTCTGTAACAATTTCATTAGTTGAAAGGTAGATAAACCAGTACCGAAAAGAGTTGGTAGCTCCTGATCAACATATGACTTTACTTCTCTTCGAATGATCTTGGTCATCTTCTCATTAATTGACCCAAGAAAGGCAGCATTCTCTTTGTCACGAGTTTTCTTCTCTCCAAGAAATGATTTGTGTTGTTCTTGAAGTTTAGACACGCTGTCGGATATTTTCTTAAGTGTAGGCTCATCAGGTTGCGGTTCCTTGAGAGTTTGTGTGTCAAGAGTGGTGAATCTTTCAGTCAGTGCAGCTATTTGTTTAGCTTGAGCCTCCAACTATTGTTGAAGAGACTGAATCAGTGGATCACTGACTGTGAGGAATGGGTTGGATGTGGATGATACTTGTTGTACTGATGGTGGAGGTGTAACCATGACTGTTAAAGTGGTGGTGGATGATACGGGTTGTCCAAGGATAGGTGATGGTGTAGATTCAGTGATTGGGGCGGTAGTTGATACAGGTTGCTCAGCTATTGATGACGGTGTTGATTCAGTCGTTGGGGTGATAGTTGATACTGGTTGTTCAACAGGTATTGGTGTGATTGCTGGTGTTATGACATCAGTGATGACCGGGGTGGATAAAGGTGGAATGGTAGTTGATGTAACAGAAGTTATAGGAACATCCACCATGTTTTCATTTGTCGATGGATCAGTGTTTGTAACCTCGACACCCCCCCCTTCAAAATTAAGATATTTCATAACATCATCAGAGCCGGAAGTAGGCTTACTTTGAAGTTGGGTTCCAGGTATGAAAGTTGCGTGAGCATCGTCGTTAATCACAATGTTAGTTGGTTCTGGTAAAGATGTGGTGATATTGACATCTTGATACATTAAATTTGTTATCGTGTTTGCACTGATACCACCCTCTTCACTCTGCTCACGACTTTCAAAATGGAAGTTATCAGCATCTTCATCGTTAGGATCTTCATAGAAGGCAATATCGGCATCAGGTTCACCAAATTCCTCTAAGTCATCAAACACTGTTGAGCCTGATCCTTTGTATGTTGCAAAAGCCTCCACTCTGCTTTGTTGTAGAGTAATACATAGTTGTTTGGCTTTAGAAATGGTTTGCTTAGCTGGTTTAGCTGAAGCAACAAGTGCTTCTTTACCTTTGGTTTGCTTTGCTTTCTTTGTCCTTCTTAGTGGCACTTCTTCGTTGTCTTCCTCAGTGTGGGTCATCTCATCTTCTTCAGCATCTTCATCAACTAATTACTCTTTCCCTGTGCCTTTATCTTTTGAGGAAGCAGTCGATTGGCGTTTGGAAATTCTTTTATTTCGTTTACCTTTTTGTGTCCCTGATTGTTTCTCAGAGGGAGCTGCATTTGCTCGTTTGAACTGTGCTTCAATATCCAGTAGCATCTCTTGGTAGTGATCACTTTCCTTGATTCCTTCATTCATCATGCTGTCTGGCACTAGAGCTGGCTTGAGTGAATACTTTGTGAATTGATTATCTGCAGTCATAGTATCCAACACATCGTCACTATCTTGAGTATGATAGAAAAAATTCCTACGAGGATCAATATCTGGGTCACTCTTCATGAAGAAATTTATGATAGTTTTGTGAACCTTGGAAATGGAAGATGCACCGCTTTCCTCTTGGAACTTGTGAATTGATGATAGAATTACTCCCAAAGTTGTAATGCATAGTCCACTTTAGATCCAGTGTAGAGACCCCAAAAGATAATTGCTTGAGAGGGTCTCATTGCGTCTGATCCGCGAATCTTGGAAGTAAGGCATTTTACTAAAGTAGTGACAATTGCTTTCCAAGGTTGCCCAATATGTGACGTGTTAAACTAAGAAAGGAAACCAATTTCACCCTCATAATTCAATTCTCGGATTACTCGAAGTAGTTCCTCTGAATCTGGGTCAGGCAAAAAGTATTCTCCTTTTACTAACTTAGGAAGCTTGAATAGTTGCCTAAATTGACGCAACTCAAGTGTCAAGTCTTTGTTGTTTAGCAAAAACGAGATAATCTTCTTTGACAATTGCTTTGCCTGTGTGATTGAGGCTATTGCCCAAAATTCGTGCATGTATACTTCAGGAACTGATGCAGTGACACGTAGTGCATCCTTTATTGGTGAACAATCTAGGATGTCCGTTGCAATTTTGAATGCCGCCAAAGAAGGATCAAAATCGTCTTTCAGACAAAAATTGTTTGGTACATGTTGCATTCTAGCATTAACTGGAACAAGGATAAGATCTAGTCGTTTTTGTTCTTCTTCGGTTATCGACATTTTCCTGCTTTTAGATAAACACAAGCACACTTGATATATACACATATATATATCTCATAAACTATGTAAATCCTAAGTATAGGGAATAAATCACAACAAATGTCACCACATATGATTGAGTAACACGATACATACATAGTTCATATGGACTAAGTTCATACATTCAGAATCACACCTAGAATTATGAAAGATATACCACAGACAATTTATTCTAAGGAGATAACGACCTAGCATTAGTTCCTTGAAAATTTGGGTTTCTTGGTTGTCATAACCAGAACCTCAGTAGGTCTAGGTTTAGTTTCAACCACAACCTCAGTAGTTCTTGGTTTAGTAACAACCACAACTTCAGTAGGCTTTGGTTTAGTTTCAACCACTACTTCAGTAATTTTTGGAGTATCCTCAACCCAAATTTCAGTAGGCTTGAACACAGGGTTAGACAATGATGAGACTTTGTCTTCCATGGCCTGGATACAAAACTCAAGACATTGAATAAGTAATTTGTATCTTTTTTGTTTACAGAATTGTCAACTTATTAAATAAGATGAACTTCTGTAATAAGAAACCTTTCAAGTATTCTTATGAGATAAGATTAATTATTTCCAATATAACTTGGTTTCGTTTTAATGGCCCTAATTTACTTAAAGCCTAATAAAGTGGGAATGCTGTCTAGGCCGAATTCATTAGATCGTCTTTGGCATGTGCACAATTCTTAAAGTCCATTGCAAGCCTAACATGTGTTGCAGTGTAAACCCTTATCGCAATCTAAAAGACATTTAAGGCAAAGGCATTGCAATACTAAGTCCATTGTGGTGCTAAACCTGTCTAAACAAACTTGCAAATTTTGGTCCATCGTAACTATGCATCGCAGTGTGATCGTATTGAGGCCATCACAGCGAGTCAATCGCATTGAACCCATCACAACAAGCCCATCGCAACAAGCCCATCGCAACGGACCCATCGCAATGGACCCATCGCAAAAGACCCATCGCAACGGACCCATCGCAACGGACCCATCGCAACGGACCCATCGCAACAGACCCATCGCAACGGACCCATCGCAACGGACCCATCGCAATGAACCCATCGCAACGGACCCATCGCAATGAACCAATTGCAACGAGTCCATCGTAATGAACCCATCGTAACGAGTCCATCATAATGAACCCATCGTAGCGAGTCCATCGTAATGAACCCATCGTAATGATGCCATCAGAGTGTCCCATCGCAGTCAATACGATCATGCCATTGGAGTAAGTCATCGTATTCATGGCGATATTAACTATGCATATCTTTTGAGTTCGATTACGGGACTTAGAAGCTGTTTTAGGCAAAACTGGGTAAAACCAATGTATATCTAGGCTAGATGAATAAATCCCACTACTTAAAACTCATTTTCATCAAAAAACTGAAAAGCCTAATTTGTTCAGATTCGATTTATACATGTTCGAGTTATGAGAGGAGCATGAGATAATCATCTAAATAATACACAATGATAGTAATAATTATACCTAGATCAGATAAGCGAGTAGCACAGATAGATGAATATACCAAGCTTTAACAATGACGGAGAGAGTTTTGTGTTTGTGTGTTGCGATGAAAAAGAAATAACGGGGAGGGGGTTTAAGTTGACTTAGGTCAAACCAATGTTGCAAGAAATTGCAACTTGGTCTCCCCTTTTTGCAATTGTGCAATTTTGACTCCCAAGGATTTAATATTGTTAATTTAGCACTTGTAAAACAACAAATGAACTAACAAACTCCCGTAACGTCTTATCTTTGAAAACAAACACGAACACATACGCCTAACGCATAATTTTAAACAACCTATTCCTCAATTTCTATTCCACACAAGGCACACTTAGCATTTAATAATGACGATGAATGGTGAATATTTTCTGAAAACCCTTTTTGAAGACCAATTTTAATTCTATGACGATTTAATATTTGCTCCCCCTTAAACACTGACCCGTTTTCTATTAAAAGAGCTGTAGTCAATGATTTTGAAGAAGCAAATATCCATGAAGACATTTTCCGATTAAGTGCTTGGTTGGAACGATTCTGGTGGCAATAAGATTTCTCTTATTTTTACAAAATAAGTGCACTGATACGTACACTAATTTGTGTTAGACCAAGTTATAAAGTAAACTTGATCCCTTACAATGTTTTTAAGTAAACCTTGCCCGAGAAAATTAATTCCCTTTGTGAGCCAACGTTTTCGTAAGAAATACGTGACTTTAATGCGAAAAGCGGGTTGCAGTCTGAAACAACTACAAGCCATATGGGCATGTTTTAAAAATATGTACAACTTTTATACGGACTCTATTTATGATGCCGTGTCAATTTTAATCGACTTTTCTAAGGCCGTAAATATTACCGTACTAAAAGACATGCCTGTTTTAAAATGAAAAAATATTTTTGGATTTTCTTGATTTTATATTTTTATGGTTTTTGTACGTTTTATATTTTTGTTCTTAATCACTATGTACTTGTTAGGAAAAATATTGTAAGGAATTCTACACGTCGTCCCATGGGGGAAGATTGTTGGAAATTCACTTTATGTGACGACATTTAAGAATTCCCATTAGTTATCATAGTCACACACACTTAGACTAGACTAGGAAACAATGTATAGTTAAGTGTGGTGTGTGACTATATATACCACTCCAAGGCTTCCAAGGAGGGGTGTTGCTTGTGTTTCATTTGTGTTTTTAATACATTTTCTATCTTTTCACACACAACCTCTCTCTCTCTCTACTTCATCCATGGCTTCCACCACCATCTACCACCCTAATAGACCACCGGATCCTATTATAGCAAACCCACAATTGGCATCAGAGCTTTGGTTCAATCCTTGGATCGTGTTTTTTTATTGTTCGATTTTGGTGGTCTAAATTTTTCTGTCTCAAAATCTGTTAGACATTTTTTTTACGAATCTGTTTAATTTTTTTTGTTACAAAAATGGTGTCTGGTGGTCATAATTCTTGGTCTCAATATTTTAATATTTATTTGTCTCGTTTACATCCAATCAGTCCATCAAAACAGTTATATTTTTGTCTATTTTTTGGTCTGAATTTATCACAACTCTTTGTCTCGTTTACATCCAATCAGTCCATCAAAACAGCTATATTTTTTGTCTCATTGGTTATTATATCCTAGTCAAATGGTTTTCCCATGGTCAATGTTTACTTATCTGATTTTTAACAGCATTTTCTGGATTTTTCTGGTATTTTTTATACACATGATGATGAAGATGATACCCAGAAAAGTAAGATCCTGAAAATCAGGAAAAAGTACACTCGGGTAAGGTTTCTGCTTTACAGTACGATCGCATTGATTGCGATGGACTCAATTTTTAAACATTGCGATGGCCACCATTGCGATGGCTACCATTGCGATGGCTACCATTGCGATGGCTACTATTGCGATGGCTACCATTGCGATGGGTACCATTGCGATGGGTACCATCGCAATGGGGTACATCAGGTTGTGATGGAAATATACTAGACTGCGATGGCTTTATTTTTTAAATATTGCGATGGCCCATTTTTTTTTACTTGCGATGGGTTGTTTTTTTGAAGAAAACATTGCGATGAAAAGAAACGACAGCATGACTAGTTTAAAACTATACCGAGACCATACTTGATCCAATACACCACATTTTCACTCCAAATCAAATCCACAACAATCACTATCCTAATCCCAACGACACCTAGTCCCATCTATATATCACTAACCAAACTCAAACCAAAACAGAAAACTTATAAAACAAATAAAGATCTCAGATTAAAATCGTGATTTGACATGCATGTCAAGATCTATAAAGATCTAAGCCCACGAAACTTATCTCATCATAGATCACTGTTGATGTTTTAAACTTCTTTGATTTATTTTCAAAAAGATAAGAGTATGAATAATAACAAATTAGCTATAATCATCTCTTTGATTGGAATTGAATCAAACACAAATTAATATCAACCACAATAACTTACCTGTGACCTTCATTACAATCTTGTAGCCGAATTATTCGATGATGAGATGAATTTATTAATGGTTCTTGATTTTTCGGGGGTTGTTTATAAAAGATAAATATGTAAATGGTTTGTATTGATGTCGAGGGTCAATGATCTTCGTTTGTGAGATATTATTTGGTGGGATGAGATTTGGTTACGTTGGAGAAAGCAGAAAGTTGGTGGTGATGGAGATTTGATGAGATTAATTTTTTGGTTGACAGAAAGAGGTAGAAAGGAGTGGATGTTTCTATTGTGAGATTAGGTTATGACTAAATGTGAAATATATTAGGGTATCACTTGTTTTATATCTCACGTTTAGTGTATTAAAGATTTTTTTGGGCTGATACACGTTTGACCGAGTATAATAGGGTCTCTCCACTTCACAATTTATTTTAATGTTGGATGGGCCATGAAACCATTGCACAGTTGTATTTGGTTAATTGTTGTTTGGGCCGAGTCTAACATGAATCGGATTTAAGGGGCCATAAGGTGACGGGCTGGAGAATTTTTATTTTTTTTGGTATACAAATGTGGTCGCTTTAATAATATACGTAAATGTTAACATTAATATGTTATTTACGTTAACATTTTGTTGTTATGGTTAATGGGTCGTATACCATTGAATGATATAGACATGAAACTGACGGGCCAAATTTATTGGTTTTATGTTATGTTTCGTGTTTATAATGACCATGTAACGAGACAAAATGATGAGACAAAGTGACAAGACAATGTGACGTGATAAAGTGTTGAGAATAAATGACGAGACAAAAAGACGTGACAAAGTGACAAGATGTTTTGTGACGAGACCAAGAAAAATGGCTATATTTTTAGTGGCTACATATTTGTTTGATCGGATATTAATTATGTGAAGTTGAAGACAGATTTTTCGAAGGCGTGTATTTATTTTATCTTTAAAAGATAACTTGCTCGTGCTTACTCTTAGAATGAAGACTTGTTTATCTGGTTTCCGGGTTCGGGGTGGTTGGTTGATGACTCGGATAACTAGCACTTAAAGGGGTTACATTGTTGTACTCAGTGTCACGCGCTTAGTCGACGTGGATGATTTTAAGAGGTGTTGTGCTTATATACTTCTTCAGTGATTTATTGGGTACTTAGAGATTTCTCCACCGTTCCTCATTCAACAATTGTGAAAGCTTAAGTCACAAGATCGAAGGATTTTTATTCAGTTTCTCGTTTGATGTATCTGGTTCATTCTATCAATGGTCACTTCAAATTGCTTACAAGGGGGTTGGTAAAGATGGCCATGGAGAGTTTATGAGTAGAGAATTTCGATCAACAGCTGATTCTCACAAATATATAATTCTGCTTATTTATTATTCTCACGAGATTTTAGGTACATGTGTGTACGATTTATTGCTGGTTTCGAGTTTCGAAACCATCAAGGGGGGAGAATAAGACACATTAAACGCACAACGAGTACACGTGATGAACTCCATACTTTCTTTTGATTTGAAGACATTCCGGGAAGACAATTGTCATAACCGCAGAGAAAATCAGTGTTTAACTCGTGGCGTTATCAATCTCTAAACGATACACTACTGATTCGATGTTTAATTGTTTTGATGTTGCAATTATTCATCATCATTATCCTATATGGAGATATATGCACTTCCGGGACTTAATTGACTCTGTTGCATCTCCGGAAGAAGATATGTGCATTTCCGGGACTTAATTGACTCTGGTGTTACGATGTCAACTTCATGAATGGGATAAAGTGTCTACTTCAGTATTTGAGCTTCATACTTGGGATTGGTTTATTTTCTTCAACTATGTGGGGGAAGAAATGTCTTGATTCTTTCTAGTATGCATAACTTGAACTCTCAGGGGGAAGAAAAATTCAGAAGAATTATTCAAGCGTGGGAAGAGAAGTTGTTGATCTACTTGGTGTGCCCCAAACTTTCAATCCCTCATAGAAACATTATCATGTTATATGATGGGGTTTGATTTTTAAATTCCGCTGTGCACTTAATCTTTCTAAGCTTTATTGAAAGCTTTGAAGTTGCTTATGAGGATTGTCGGTTTAGGGGGAAGCTATTTAAAAGCTTCTACATCAAGTTTATGTGGCATGAATTAGGGGGAAGTTAATTCAGAAGCTTCTCCTCAACCAGAAGTATATGGATTACTTAGCTCGTGTCGTTACAGTATTTCAACTACAAGTTACTTTAAAGATGAGTCGTTTTGAAGTGAAGACTTGAAGTCAAAGGCCTCAGAAGACATCATCAGCATTGGACGCTTCATGAAAGCTTTTGTTCTTAATGACTATGTACTTGTTAGGAAAAATATTGTAAGGAATTCTACACGTCGTCCCATGGGGGAAGATTGTTGGAAATTCACTTTATGTGACGACATTTAAGAATTCCCATTAGTTATCATAGTCACACACGCTTAGACTAGACTAGGAAACAATGTATAGTTAAGTGTGGTGTGTGACTATATATACCCCTCCAAGGCTTCCAAGGAGGGGTGTTGCTTATGTTTCATTTGTGTTTTTAATACATTTTCTATCTTTTCACACACAACCTCTCTCTCCCTACTTCATCCATGGCTTCCACCACCATCTACCACCCTACTAGACCACAGGATCCTATTATAGCAAACCCACAGAGGAGTTTGACAACATTGTACCTACAGAAAAGAAGTACTTTATTGGTAAGGCTTATCTATGCAATGTTGTTTGTTATATTTAATAATACGCTTATAATGATAAACAAATGAATGCCCCCTGGATGTCGTTGGTTATGTCACCAATATAGGAAGGAGCACGCCACAAAAGACTGGCTCAAGGACTCTGGATTTTTACCTTGCTAATAAAAGGTTAGAGCCATTGTCTTTAACTACCCAACCATAATATATATATATGTGTATATGATAACGTGGTATATGCTTTTTCTGTAAATCAAGGGCCAATCTTTGAGGGTGACATTGTGGGGTGCTCTTGGAGATTTACCGATTGAAAAGAAAACAGAACACATTGGTTCTTACGCAGTTGTCCTAACATCAATGAATGCCAGATATTATAACAGTAAAAAACTTTATCCTGATGTGATGTGTGTCCCATATCTAAAGCGGTATTGTGATTCTTAAATGTTTATCTCATACCTTTTAGATAAGCTTTCTCTCTCTAGCAGCTCATCAACCCAGATTCCAGACGACCCTGCAATACATGTGTTGCATGAATATAAAGAAGCAATGAGGTGCTTATGTGTGCATCATGTATTTGTTATGTTAAAAAAGTTGTTGCATTCTAAAGCTTACCCTTCATTTGTTGTAGCGCTGAAAATTGCATGGAAGAGAAACGCTTAGCTGTTCATGGTGATCCATCCGTACCACGAGATGGGAACCTAGAGAATCTGCTGCTATGGGCGCGTAATCGCAAAATGGATGTAAGGGGCCGTTTGGTTCAAGATTTTAAAATTCTGGAATTCTAATATCTAGTAAATTAGAATTCCCAAGAATTTAAAATTCTAGAATTTAAAATGCCTAATCTTGTTTGGTTGACAAAAGTTTGTAATAGTTTCAACTAATTAAACCAATTAACGAATAATTTTTTTTAGAAATTTTTTTTATTTAAAAGAGTAAAAATAAAATGTTCACTTTTTATATAAATTTTATAAAAAAATTTATAGAATGTTTTTATAAAATTTTTATAAATTGTAAAAAGCATTCTATAAATTTTATAAAAAGAGTTATAATATTTTTATATAAATCTTATAAAATTTTTATAAAAAGATTATTAAATTTTATAAAAAAATCATTAAATTTTATAAAAAGTTTATATAACCTTTTATAAAGAATTTATATATGTTTTATAAAATATTTATATAAATCTTATAAAAATTTCTTAAGAATTAAAAATCAAATTTTAACTTTTTATATATATTTAATAAAAAAATTTATATAGTTTTTTTTTAAAAAAGTTAATTTAAATTTTATAAAAAATTTATTTAAAGTTTATAAAAATTTATAAAAATTTCATATATAGTTTATAAAAACTTTATATAAATTTTATAAAAAAATTAAATAAACTTTATAAAAACTTAAATAAATTTTTTATGAAAAAAATTATAATTTTATAAAAAATTTCAATAATTTTTTTATAGAATTTATATAAATTTTGTAAAAAAATCCTATAAATTTTATTAAAAATTTCTATAAATTTTATAAAAAAAGTTCTATAAATTTTTAATATAAATTTTATTTTTGCTATTTAAAAGAGTAAAAACCGAAAAAATAATTTTTATATAAACTTTTTAAATTTTATAGTTTTTTATATAAACATAAAACCCCAATAAAAATTATTAGCAAAAAAGTTTATAAAATAAAATTTTCAAGTAAATTAAAATTCCTCACTTTTTGGAGTAATTTCAATATCTTTCATTTTGGGAATTCGGGGAATTTAAAATTCCTTCGTTAGTCATACCAAACACAATATTTGGGGGAAATTAAAATGTCAAAATTTTGAATATCCCCCAATATCCTCCAATATGCCCCAACCAAACGGCACCTAAGTCTTTTACATTTGAATTTTTCTTGGGCAATCATAACCCATTGATAAATGGATGGCCTATGCAGTCTGCAACTTTTAACTACATGCTAAAGATTGACAATGTTCGAACAAAAAAAGGTTGGCATTATCCATCATGTGGCAGTGAAAAATGCAAAAAAGGCACTACCCGTAAAGAAGGCAGTTTCTGGTGCGAAGCGTGTAACAGCCCGATTGAGTACCCAACCTTGGGGTAATGTTTTGCTTTTTCAGCATACTAATTGATAATTTAATATACGTACCTACCATGTTCCATGTCCCACTTGCAGGTATCGTCTAGAGCTAGGAGTCTCCGACAAGACTGCAGTAACTGTCGTTGTATTGTTTGATGAGACTGCTACAACGTTAATCAAATGCTCTACAAAGTCAATTGCAAATATTGACGATGAGGTACATTTTAGATAGTTTATGGCACTATTAGTAAATTGTACAATACTTACCCTTTATTACAGTCCCTAGATGGCCTGTCAAGCTTTCCCCGGGCCATAACAAATATCATCAGTACAACTCACATGATGGCGCTCAAGTCTCATACCTACTATGAGCATAGATCATTTGAGAGCTTCACATGCTCAAAGATTATCCCAGATGCATTTTTCGAAGAGAGTGCAACTTCAAGTGATCTAGATACAGGTTTGGAGACCAAGACCCTAAAATTTAAAAGATTGCTCAAGCATCCATCTGTCTCTACACCGTCCAAACCTATAGAGGGCAAGAATAAACGAAGGTCTGATATAATTGTACATGTTGTACATGTTGCTATATTAGATTGTTAGTTGGTTACCAGTTATTGTGAAATTGTCGCAGGAAGGAGCTTTAAGATTCAGATACTGAACATGAATGTGATGCAGTTGAAGACGAAGTTACAGCAGGGGATCTCTGTCCTGCGCCAAAAAAGAAAACAAGGATATCATACATTTTTGAAGAATCAGACTCAGAGAGTGCCACATAAGGTTGAATGATTACAAGGTTCAAACATACTGGAAGGAATGTGCGGCCGATGCTTTCATGAATAAGATATTAGGAAAAAAAATAACTAGATTCCCACGTTCGGAAAAAAGACGGGAATTTGTAGTACCATTGCTAATAAAAAAATCTAATGTTTAGTTTTGCGTATTTTCTGTTCCAAGGTTTATATATGCTTTTTGTCTCCAAGAATGATGCCAGAAACCATCCTTCAAGTCTCTCAAAATCTGCACAAAAAAACATAATAAGCTTTTATTTCTCGATTTTATGATGTTGTGTAGGATGTGGGATGTCACCTATCTAATCAGTTTTATCAAGTTGAAATGGACAGAAGCCATCCTTCAACTCTCTCGAAATCTGCACAAAAAAAACATAATAAGCTTATCATGAGAACAAATGATGCAGAAACTAAAAAAGATAAGGAAGAGAATGAGGCAGAAGCTGAAACATATAAAGAGGACAATAAACAATCTAAAACAACATCTATGTAGTAGTAAATTGAACTGGTGTGGTTTGTAATGGAACCATTCGAAACGTAATAACAATTTACCTATTGTGTTTTCACTGACCGTTATGGTGTGATCATTGCAACGAGCCTGTGAATTACGGTAAACCAAGGTGATAATATGTTCCTCACTTTTGCAAAACAGATGTGAAGGTATTGCCAACATTTTCTTTGCCCGAAAAGAAGTAGCCTCGAACCATAGAGTATCACTTTCTGCTCTTCGTTCTGTTGGACAAGTTTGGGTACCAAAGTCCTAAGATAAACTTCATCAAAAATTGTCTAATGTATATTGTAAGTCGGTCAACACAACCTTCTCGAAGATGAAAATTATAGATCTGGCCGTACGTGCAGAAGAACAAGCTCGATTCCACTCCCTCTTTTCATCTGATTTACCAAAACTGTCATAGATCTCTAAGTTCCATAGATGGATACTTCTTACACCTGCAAAGTAAAACAATCACATATAATAAGGTACAAGAAGCAATACGGATTTTCAATTAGTGACAATCGGCTTTAATATGCTTGATTCTAGCAACAGTGGAGTCACAATCATTACGCTATCAGCTAGAACAGTTCTGGCAAACGAGTGTGGTTTGTGTTGATAACCATGTTTCTCGCATTATTTAAGTTTCTTTTACTATGTGACAGCAGAAATTAGAGATAAGCGTGTTTCATGATAATTTATCTTAGCATACTTCATGTTAGCCCAACATTAAAGGCCATTTGTCCTTTTGGTAGATTAAGTGGCTGATAAGAATTTGCATACCTTCTTTCATATTATTTTCATTTATTAGTATGATAAATGTGATACTTAAACAATGAAACTCTAACAGGCATTCTGTTAAATATTTTTACTGTATATATCTTTTCATATGATCAATCAACCTTTCATTGTTGCTGTATACATAGTTTTTCTAACTGAAGCAAGTATGAAGAAAGGTATATGTTATTTCAATAAATCTACATTCATTTAAAATAACAGTATATTCAGGAATATATTCATTTTGCAGTGTCAGAAAAACATAGCAATATTTCATCTCTAGCCAACCTACTCTATAATTCTATCAATATTCAATCAAATACCATTATTAATCGGGAAGGAAAAGTTCAAAGCTATTGTGGTCTGAAACTAACAGACTTACCTACACCAAATTTAGGTAAAAACACAAACCTCTATTGTAATTAAATAATTAAATCAAATTGTAACCTAAGTTTCTAACTACTTACTCCGATACAGGGTCCCTCCGAGTCAACACCATAGAAGGCCCCACGAAACACAACCAGGCTTCTACTTCTAATGCTCACTCTACCAGGCCAGGACTCCCAACATCATGTATGGATTCTAACAAATGATATAATGGGATTAGTTTAAAAAATATTATACATTCACTCAAATATTTATACCCTAACCTAAAACTTTTACACCCAATGTTCGTTTTTCTAGAACCACCCATGATACGTGCATCAAGGAAAATAGCTAAGCAAGCAACCTTAACTTCTACAGATTTTAGTTATGTTTAATTTAAAGATGTTTTAATTGACATCCTTATCTTTAGATTTTCTACTGATTATGATTTTTCGTAAAGGAGTGCCTGTATCTTACCATAACATGGGCCCACCATCATATCAATGTCAGGCCTGTGCAGCAAACATGTGGTATGAAGAGAGAACTAATAAGGGAAAAAGAGCTGTAACTCCAACATTTTCCCTTTGTTGCCAAGAGGGTAAAGTTCTGTTGTGGAGATTCAAAGAGACACCATGGCCAGTAAAGACACTTCTTGACTTCAGTGACCCTACGACATCTAATTTTAGAGACCAAATTAGAATATACAATAGCATGTTCTGCTTCACATCTTTTGGAGCAAGAATAGATCATTTAATAAACATGGGGATGGGGTTATACACATTTAGAATTAATGGGTAAAGTTATCATCGAATTGATTCTCTGCTTCCTAAAGAAGGCATTCAGCCGAGATATGCTCAGCTATATTTCTATGATACACAAAATGAAGCTAAAAATCGGATGACAGTTTTCATTGATAAAGAGACAGGTGAAGGAGTTGACGTAGCAATAGTAACATCTTTGATTGCTATGTTGGATCGTTCAAGCGCAGTAGCTAAATCATTTAGGATGGCAGGAGATTGGTGTCAGTCTCATGGTTAAGTTAACTTCGAACTACATCTTCTTAGCAAAAGAAGCACATCTAAACAGTATAATGCACCTACGGTGGCTGAAGTTGCTGCTCTAATCACCAATGATTTTGGTGATGGTATTCATGTAAGAGATATTGTTGTAAACAGCCAAGATAGTGGACCTAAAAGAATTTTGGAACTTCATCCATCATATATGGCCTTACAGTATCCATTGTTGTTCCCGTATGGGGAAGATGGCTACCACGACAAGATACCTTATCATAACAATAGGGGTGCAAGAAAAACACGTCGTGGTTGTGGATTTGCTTTTATCTAATCCGGTGGTCTAGGTGGGTAGTGGAAGGTGGAAGCCATGAATGAGTTGAGAGAAAGAGAGGTTGTGTGTGAAAGGTTAAGAAAATGTATTAAGCAAAGTGAAAAACACAAATGAGACACAATCAACACCCCTCCTTAGAAGCATAGGAGGGGTATATATAGCCACACACCAAACACTTAACTATACATTGTACCTAGTCTAGTCTAAGCGTGTGTGACTATGATAACTAATGGGAATTCTTAAATGTCGTCACATAAAGTGAATTTCCAACAATCTTCCCCCATGGGACGACGTGTAGAATTCCTTACAATATTTTTCCTAACAAGTACATAATGATTAAGAACAAAAGCTTTCATGAAGCGTCCAATGCTGATGATGTCTTCTGAGGCCTTTGACTTCAAAACGACTGATCTTTAAAGTAACTTGTAGTAGAAATACTGTAACGGCACGAGCTAAGTAATCCATATACTTCTGGTTAAGGAGAAGATTCTGAATTAACTTCCCCCTAATTCATGCCACATAAACTTTATGTAGAAGTTTTTAAATAGCTTCCCCCTAATCCGACAATCCTCGTAAGCAACTTCAAAGCTTTCAATAAAGCTTAGAATGATTAAGCGCACAGCAGATTTTAACAAGCAAATCCCATCATATAACATGATACCGTTGCTAAGAGGGATTGAAAGTTTGGGGCACACCAAGTAGATCAACAACTTCTCTTCTCACGCTTGAATAATTCTTCTGAATTTTTCTTCCCCCTGAGAGTTCAAGTTATGAATACTAGAAAGAATCAAGACATTTGTTCCCCCCACATAGTTGAAGAAAATAAATCAATCCCAAGTATGAAGCTCAAATAATGAAGTAGACACTTTATCCCATTCATGAAGTTGACATCATAACACCAGAGTCAATTAAGTCCCGGAAATGCACATATCTTCTTCCGGAGATGCACCAGAGTCAATTAAGTCCCGGGAATGCATATCTCTCCATATAGGATAATGATGATGAATAATTGCAACAACCAAACAATTAAACATCGAATCAGTAGTGTACCGTTTAGAGATTGATAACGCCACGAGTTAAAACACTGATTTTCTCTGCGGCTATGAAAAATGTCATCCCGGAATGTCTTCAAATCAAAAGAAGGTATGAAGTTCATCACGTGTACTCATTGTGCGTTTATTGTGTCTTCTTCTTCCCCCTTGATGGTTTCGAAACTCGGAACCATCAATAAATCGTACGCACATGCACCTGAAATCTCGTGAGAATAATAAATAAGCTGAATTATATATTTTGTGAGAATCAGCTGCTGATCGAAATTATCTACTCATAAACTCTCCATGGCTATCTTTACCAACCCACTTGAAAGCAATTTGAAGTGACCACTGATAGAATGAACCGGATACATCAAACGTGAAACTGAATAAGAATCCTTCGATCTTGTGACTTAAGCTTGCACTACTGTTGAATGAGGAACGGTGGAGAAATCTCTAAGTACCCAATGCATCACTGAAGAAGTCTATAAGCACAACACCTCTTGAAATTATCCACTTCGACTAAGCACGTGACACTCAGTACAACAATGTAACCCCTTTAAGTGATAGTTATCCGAGTCATCAACCAACCACCCTGAACCCGGAAACCAGATAAACAAGTCTTCATTCTAAGATTAAGCACGAGCAAGTTATCTTTGAAGATAAAATAAATACACGCCTTCGAAAAATCCGTCTTCAACTTCACGTAATTAATACCCGATCAAACGAGTCCGTCGCCACTAAAAAATCGCCAATTTTTCTTGGTCTCGTCAAATAAATTTTGTCACATTTGGTCATGTCTTTTTGTCTCATCACATTGTCACGTCACTTTGTCCTGATAATATCTAAAGTATATCCTAATACACAAAATTTTATTCAAAATAAATAATATTTGAGAAAAATTCGTGTATATAATATATTGAATCACACGGCCCATTCCAAAACCAATAATAGCAATGATAGATAATCATACACGGCCCATCAAGATATTGCAGCTCAAAGTTTCAATAATATTCCATCATACTCGGCCCATGCAAAACATGCTAGTGATTGATTATGGCCATGATTTAATAAAAATTCGATCCACATAAAAGATACAAGGCAATGGTACGGTTATAATTTTTAGGGGGGACAAAGTGAATCCAACACATATTATACCCTAATAAGAAGGATATGTATATGCACAACCCTAATTAACCTCTCAGCCACCACACACTAATCTCTGCCTCATCTCAAACATAAAATCCTCCGCCTCTTTTTTTCTCTCACACCCCCCACATCGTAATCCCATCTCATCTTAATCTTCCAAGATCCCAAATCCAATATCATATCAATTAGTAACTTAACTGATTTGATAGTGATCATCCCAAATAACAAATCTCAGCACTTATCAATACTTATCGTGTCTCTCCCAAGAGACAAAGAACGCAACACCACAAAAGATTAATCAGCTCATATAAATCCCACCTTATTACTACTCAATCGAGTCACAAGTCAATCACAACCTATCTGAAGACGTTAAGCTTAATTTCAAGATCCGAAAAAGGGTCTCGGGTAGGTGTAATCTATTGCATGTCGGTTTTTGAGTCTACTTGAATCGAAAAAAATAAGAGCAAACTTTCTAGTTTGATTTCTTTCCTTTTGATTCGAATAGTAAGCACATATCGATGATGATTATGTTTCGGGTTGCATAGATCAATTGAGATCTTTGAACATTCTTGAGAGATGTAGCCGAAATAAGTAGGAGATCGTTTAATTTTTGCGTCTAGAGTCTAGATTGTATGGAGATAGGACATAGGTGGCGATGGGTTTTAGGATTAGATTGATGGTGTTGGATTTGTTGTGAAGTTATAAGGTGGAAATGATTTAAATTACACTCAGTGAGTAAAATGAGTCAACTCGGTATTTACCGAGTTGACTCGGTTGTGATGGTTTTGGTCAAGTGTTAAGTTTAAAACTACATGTTCAAGATTTTATTAAACTGCATCGTAGTCATACTTTTAAACCATCGCAGTCTAAAAAAAATATAGCATCGCAGTCAAGTTCCTTCCATCGCAATGTAACTTTTTAACCCATCGCAGTCAAAAGAAAATTGCCATCGTAGTGTAACACAAATATGTCCATCGCAGTCTGTTTAAACAACATACCATCGCAGTCTAAAACTTTGAGTCCATCGTAGTCTTGACTTTTTTAACCCATCGTAGTCAAAAACAGTATTGCCATCGCAGTCAAGATGGACACCATCGCAATGGACACCATCACAATGGTTCCATCGCAATGGAGCCATCGCAGTGGTACCATCGTAGTCTATCCATCGCACTCAATGCGATTGTACCAAGAAGCTGAAATCTAATCCAAAAGTACTTTTTCCTGGTAACTTGCCTTTTCTGAATCTGACTTTCTAGGCAAATCTGGGCTTATCTTCATCTTCATGAGCATGAAACTTTCCAGAAAATGATAATAACAGAAAATCCAGTCATAAAATCATTAGCAGGGACTTAAAACCAGGAACTTAAGCAGGTTTGACTTTGGACCATTACATGATAACCAGTGACACAAAAATTGATAAAAAATTGTGACACAGATAGGATAAAAAATTTGGACAGATATAAAAAATATCATCACAAAAAAAAAATTAGACAGTGATATGGATAAGAGATATTGGTGGACTGTGACAAAACAAAGAGAGTTTTTAGACAGATTGTGACAAAAAAGGATGACCATGGTGACAAGAAAACAAACCAATCAGACCAAAAAATGATAGAACGAGACAAAAAAATTTTAGACCACCATATCGAAACCAAAAACACGACGATCCAAGGAATGAACCGAGGCTCTGATGCCAATTGTGGATTTTCTTTTAGCTAATCCGGTGGTCTAGGTGGGTGGTGGAAGGTGGAAGCTGTTGATGCAAAAGTTGGTTGATCCTTGCTAGACCCGAATTAGGCTTAATTCGGGTTGGCTGGGTACCGGCTCCTACACCAAGTGAATCGTCTGGTTGGGATCCTGCACACTAAACAACACGCGTTAAGCTTACCGTGGGAAGGTTTCCCATGATTAGACTCCGGCGTGAGAGTAAGTAATCGATTTAGGGTTATATGTGAGTTAAGAGAGAATTGTGATACCTTCGTGGAGCCCTTGGGGGTTCCTTTTATAGGCAGTGAAACCCTAGTGGGCTTTCACTGATCCTTCGGCCCCAAGGAAGAGATAAGCACCAGAATTAGAATGATTGTTATCTTCTAGTTCTGGTAGTGAATATCCTCTCTTATTGGGGTAAAGATATTCCTAGACAGAATATCATTCTGTCTAACCCTATGTCGGCCGTGTCGGCCGTACCGGGCCGTGGGCCGCACACGTGTGTGCGGTTAGTGTTCATTCAAGCCCATAAGCCTAACTGACATTTATCCCACCCATATATGATGGGCCGGATACGGGTAGTACCCTTGGGCCGGGTTCATGACCCGGCTGGGGACTATACGTCATCATGTCCCCCCAGTCTAGTTGTTACAACCGTAGGTGGAACCTCTAGACTACAAAGATGCTCCCGGACGTACCAAGGAATTCATAACAAAGGACAATGATGCTCGATACATGGTAGCCGAGACAAATTAAATATATCATTAAATGTCAAGTCTTACGTTAGAGCCGCATAACCCGACATGAACAACTGTTCATCTGACTTGTTTGACTGACAAAAGTGCAGACAGTCAGAACATTGAGCAGTGCAAACGTGTGGGTCAGATATGACCCGTGGGTCCCATCTGACGTTTCACTTGCCACTTGCCCCCTAGCCACACGATTAAGAATAGTGGCCAACACGTGTCACATATCCAACAGGCTGTGACCCTCAAAGTAACCCTATAAATAAGCCACCCCTACGGCTGTGTGAAACACACAGTTCACAACCTCCATTTCTGCCATTAAAGCTTTCCTCTTATCTTGAACCAAGTACGCACGGATCCCTTCACACGCAGGTTAGAATACCACGTCCTTACACTCTTTTTTAGTAATGGCTAATAGAAACAGCCCTACCATCGGATCCGTGCTAAATGTTATGACCCAAGACCAGTTAAACCATTTTTGTACAAATTACTTCATCCCTTCCAACCTACACCCCTCACTTCCTGGCGTCGGAGACCTCATAACTGAGGCTCCAGCGGGTAAGATAGGCCTCTATGCTCGCCTGTTTGACGCGGCGAATTACCGTATTCCTTTCACCCACTTTCTCGTAGATTTGTTAGGATATTACAATGTACACATTAGTCAACTCCACTGCATAGGTGCCTGTAAAATTAGCCAATTCGAGATTCTTTGCCGTGCTAGGAGAATCCCCCCAACCGTAGAGTTATTTAGGTTGTTTTACACCCCAAACCTAGTGAACGGTTGGGTATCTTTCAAAAAACGAGCCTCCAACAGCCAACAATCACACAACAAACCAATGGATTCACTGAAAAACTGGTATGACCATTACTTTTTCATTGACGCAGTGGTATGGCCGGGTGATTTCATTATTAGGAACAGATTCCCGCACGACCCTAAGCCGCACGCCAGTACATACAATCCCCTTCACTCTCAAGAGTTAGATCTAAATAGGACTGGATTCCACAGAAACCTACCGGAATCATTCTTATGCTTGCTAGGAATTAGCCGCAATTACTTTGGTCCCTCCAATAGGTATCCTGTTTTTTGGAGAAGGCAGGGCGAAGGTAGGCTAATCATCCATACGTCAATAAGAATGTATACATGTGTTTGTATAATAACCAACATCTATTGTTTTGTGCTGGACAGAGATGAACTTTTTTGGACTGTTGCGCCAGGGCGATCCAAAGCTTGTGCCGGAAGGTCTCCGTCCTCTTCGTGAAAATGAACAACCCCTCCTCGAGCACACCCGACCAGTGACGGTTGCCTTGGAAGCCGTGCCTGATCCCCATTCTGACGAAGAACATGGAGACCATGATGAGGGTAACAACCAGATGAACCAAGGAGGTGCCGGGCACTCCTCACTGCATAGAGAACAACAGGGAGACAACATTGAACAAACCGACTCCAGCATCCGCCGGCTGATGGGCGATGATGATGATGATGAAGTGCAACAACATGTCAACTTGGACGAAGAGGAGGAAGCCGAAGAGGAAGTTGCTGAACTCACAACGCAGCCCCTCACCAGGCGCACCCGGAAAAGAGGAAACCGTGCGAGAGGGACTGCATCAGTGGAGATTGGTGAACACAATGCTCCCGCCAAGAGGCTTCGAGAGGATCACCCCATGTATCAATCTGTTGGGAGTGCCACGCAGGGTTCCGAGGCTAACCGGGCCGCTCATGTCGATCCTGTCACACAAATTCCCCCAACCGCCTCCGAAGGAGCAAGAAGCAATATGTAAGAAACCATCTCAATATGCAACAATTTCCGCGTCCTCTCTTCTTTCTTTTTTTTTTTTTTTTTTTTTTGTTTAAGCCATACTTAATATATTTCGTAATACTCATGTCGCAGGGACAACCAAACTGGTGCCGCGCCTCCTTCTGACACCCAAGTGGATAAGGAGAAAGGAAAAGCTGTCGAAGAAAACCCCGCGGCCCCCACAAAGTCCGGCCCTGTTTTTGAGGATGGTTCACCTCTGGTTTCCCAAGACTTCCCTTCATCCGGCGCTCCTCAACCTTTCAACCCTATTTGGACCATTACCACGGTGTCGCGATTGAGGAGTGCTGACGAGTGCCAGGAGTACCTCAATAACTGCATACCACCAAGCTTGGTGCAAGAGGTAAACTCGCTCAGTCATGCGGATTTGGCAGATGAGTATAATGGGACGCTAGTACATCAGATGGCGATGGGAACCTCGATGAGGGTCAGGTTTGAAGCTGCGCTTGGGCATGTGGACTCTCTCAAGAGGAAAGTTGGACGGAGAGAAAAAATGATTGAAGATAATGAAGCCATGATTGCTGACCTCCAATCCAAACTAGCGAATGCTGAGGCAACCATCAAGACACAATCGGTCCGTGCGAGTGAACACGATCAGCAAGTAGCCCACCTTGAGTCTCAACTAGATGCTGCAAACACCAAGGTACACATCCGTGCCGCACCACCCATATATACTAAACAATGACTGTACTAACACGTCTTTCACTACAGGTAAGCACGGCCGAAGCCTCTGCCCATTCTTACTCCAGCCAGGTAGATATTCTGAACCAGAAGCTAGAGGACGCGCATTTGGCCGTCCAAAACATGGAAAATATGCAGACAGACCTTGCTGAGGAGAGGGCCATCACCCAAGAGCTGAAAGAGGCAGTTGCCCAAAAAGAATTGGTGATTGATGCCCTGGCCGCTGAGCGTGACAATGTACTATGCCCCCAACTGCTAACAGCCATTGCAGACCGTAGGTGGATGGTTGGGCATGGAGCACGCCTGGCCGTGACGAAGGTACTAGAGGCCCCATCCTTTGTACAACAATTTGCCAACCTTGTATCTGATGGTATCGACCATGGACGCCACGAAGGAATGGTTGAGGCTGCTGAACTGATCACTAAAGGTGGGGACATCGCCCGTCATACCTTCTTTAAGCCCGAAGCCGCCAGCAAGATGACTGCCTCCATGGCTGCGATGCAAGATCTGCATTACCCATTCCTGGATGAGCTAGAGGCCACCAAAGATGCCCCAAACACTGAAATCATGGAAAAACTCAGTCCTAGCACGCCTTCCAATGCTTCCTTTCCTCTAACCCTTCCTGTATATGAGGAAGTCACCAGGGTCGTACTTGACGAAGAGCCCCTAGATGTGGTGTTGGAAAGAACCGCGGCCCAAGCCCAAAAGCGGGGAGAAAGTGATGAATGGTTGCCGCGTTTGGTGGAAGAACAAGCGGAAATGGGTAGGTTTCTCCCCTCAATTTAGGATGCTCCTTTTTTCACGACACTTTCTTTGTAATCTATGGATATGTATTGTTTTGATTCGTCCGTGTATGTACACGGCTAACAATTTTTACGTTCTGTATATAAGTCCGTGGGTAGCCACGGCAATTTTGATTTGTTTCGAAACCTGTGTATTTGTGCTTGTGTTTGAAATATTGTAGTTCAATACTGCATGATGTACCACGTCTTACTCACAAAGAAAATACATACAAGTCTATAATTTACTAGACATGCGACGTGCGTCTTTACTATGCAGAGCACGGTACGGCTATAGCATATGAAACTTACCCCAACGTCTTGTGAGTAAGGTGTCTAGTAAGGATACGTGATCCGTGCGGCTGGGGTTGCATCCCTCTTACGCGGCAAGTTGAATTAGTAGGTTCACTTAATCCTCTTACCCCACCTGGAGGCGTATGGTACATGTACGGTATTTCGAGAGAATGCATATGAAAGAAACATGGCATATTATAACACAAGTAAAATTCATACGGCTAACAAAGAATCTAAAAAAAAAAACAATAATTTGCACGAAACAGGCAATGGAGCTAGCTAGGCACCACGGCATTTTATTAGAACATTTACATTTTTGCTTGAATAATGACAAGTCTTTAAAAAAGGTCCATAAGGGAAACTAAAACAAACATAAGAAAAACAAGTAAGACAAATAACCCGCATGGTCTTTATTGAGACCGCCTATAGCGAAGTATCCATGCGGGAGCCGTAGCTTTCAAAGATAGCACCTTTTTAGATTGGCGATGTTCCATGTGCGCTCTAGGTCGCGGCCATCCATGTCGCGTAACTTGTACGCGCCTCGTCCCAAGGTTTCAATGACTTCATAAGGTCCTTCCCATTTAGGGCCCAGTTTTCCTGTATTTTCCACTCGACTTGCTTCGTTAGCACGATAGACGTAGTCTCCCGGTCGAAAAGAAACACCCTTGACCTTGGCGTCGTAATAAGCCTTCATCTTAGCCTTGGACTTAGCTTCATTGATGGCCGCTACTTCCCTTTTTTCTTCCAACAGATCCAGGTTGATTCGCAGTTGTTCATCATTCGTGACGGCATTAACCTCCGCCGTGCGGATGGTAGGCATCCCTATTTCTGCTGGTATAACGGCTTCAGTGCCGTAAGCCAGTGCAAACGGAGTATCTCCGTTGGCCGTTTTTATCATGGTTCTATGTGCCCATAACACGTGCGACAATTCATCGACCCATTTGCCCTGTCGTTCATCCAGCCGCGCCTTGATTCCATTCCCCAAGCTCCTATTTGCTCGTTCGACAAGGCCGTTTGTTTGTGGATGCTTAACAGACGCGAAGCGCCGCTTGATGTTCAATGATGCACACCAGTCTTTGAATGGGTTATCCGTGAACTGTTTGCCGTTGTCCGATATAATTTCTCCAGGTAGACCGAAACGGCATACGATGTGTTCCCACACAAACTTCTTGACCTGCTTACCCGTGATAGATTTTACTGCCTTGGCTTCTATCCATCGTGTAAAGTAATCTATTGCAACAATCAAGAATTTAACCCCCCCCCGCAGCTACAGGAAATGGTCCTGCAATGTCAATTCCCCACTTGTAAAATGGCCACGGGGACGTGATAGGGGTAAGCTCCTGCTGCGGGTGCCGCGGTACTGGCCTATGCACTTGGCAATCATTGCACCTGCGAATCATATCGCGCGCGTCTCTGTGCATAGTGGGCCAGTAGTATCCTGTTCGTAAGGCTCGGGCTACCACGGATCGTGGGCCTGCATGCATGCCGCACAACCCCTCGTGTATGTCACTGATAACGTAGGCCGCCTGGCGTGGTCCAACACACCGCAGCCACGGCTGCAAGAAAGAACGTTTATAAAGGATGCCTTCCCGGAGTTCGAAATGTTGTGACTTCCTTTTAACGCGTCTTGCTGCTTTTTCCTCGTCTGGAAGGGTTTCACTAGTCAAATAGTTGATGATTGGGGTCATCCACGTAGGTCCCTCCTCTTCAACTATAGCAGTCACTTCCCCTTCCGTGATAGACTTTTCCTTGAGTATTTCCACCAAAACCTGTTTAGACAAGTGGGCGAAGCTCGTGGATGCGATCTTACTGAGAGCGTCCGCTTTCTTGTTCTCGCCCCTTGGCACCTGTTTGATGGAAAACTTATTGAAAGTCGCGATTAGCGTTTTGACTTTTTCCAAATACCTGACCATGTTGTCCTCCTTAGCCACATACCCACCTAGAATATGGTTCGCGACAAGCCGTGAGTCCACATAGGCCTCAAGGTTGCGGACTCCCATTCTAGCGGCGATTTTTAAACCCGCAATTAATGCTTCATATTCCGCTTCGTTATTAGTGGCCGTGAACTCGAAACGGAGGGCGTACGTGAATTCCATTCCTTCTGGATTTGTGAGGATGAGGCCTGCCCCAGACCCGTCTGTGCATGAGGATCCGTCCGTGAATAGCACCCAAGGTTCCGCTGGGACCTCCTCTTGCTTAATGATTGGTTCTTCCTCATCCGGCTTCTCGATCAGGAAATCTGCCAAGATCTGGCCTTTAACAGCCGTCCTTGGTCTGTAAGATATATTGTGCCCTCCCAATAGGATGCTCCACTTCTCTAGTCTCCCTGCCACGTCTGGTCTAGATATAACCTGCTTAATTGGCTGATCCGTGATCACAACAATCGGGTGCGCCTGAAAGTACCGGCGCAGCCGCTTTGTGGCAAATACTAGTGCTAGTACCAATTTTTCCATGGGGGAATAATTCAGCTCCGCTCCTTGTAATGTTCTACTTATAAAGTAGACCGGAGTCTGTATTGTGTCTCTATCGGTCATCAGTACCGCGCTTATTGCGCCGTGAGTGGCGGAGAGATACATAACAAGTTCCTCCTTTGGACGAGGGGCTACTAACATGGGGAGAGATGCGAGATGCTGCTTGAGTTGGCCAAAGGATTCCTCAGCCTCCTTCGTCCAACGGAAGTCTCCCTTTCTAATACACTTCTTGAGTGTCTTAAATAGGGGTAATGACTTCTCTGCGGATTTAGATAAAAATCTATTCAGTCCGGCTAACTTCCCATTCAGGGACTGCACCTCCTTTCTTGTCTGCGGGGACGACAGCCGTATCACTGCGTCTGTTTTCTCCGGACAAGGTTTGATGCCGTTTGGGTCAATCAAATATCCCAGGAACATTCCTTCTGTTGCACCAAACGTACATTTCTTTGGATTTAACTTCATGTTAATCCTTCTCAGCGTGTCAAATGTCTCCTGGACGTCCCGGAGGAGTGCCTCCTCCGTGTGGCTTTTTATCACCAAGTCATCAACATATACTTCCAAGTTGCGTCCTATTTGTGATTCGAAAGCTTTATCCACCAACCGCTGATACGTAGCGCCGGCGTTCTTTAATCCAAACGGCATTTTTGTATAGCAATATACGCCCTGGCTTGTGTGGAACGCCGTTTTTTCTTCATCCTCCTCCGCCATCTGGATTTGGTGATACCCTTTATATGCATCCAAGAAGCATTTGAAAGGATATCCACACAAGGATTCTACTTTCCAGTCGATTTCTGGTAGCGGGTAACAGTCCTGTGGGCAGGCCTTGTTCAGGTCCGTGAAATCCACGCACATGCGCCAACTTCCGTCATGTTTCTTGACCATGACTGGATTGGATAACCACTCGTGGTAGTATACCTCGCGCATAATGCCTGCGTCCACCAACTTCCGCACTTCCTCTATTATAACTTGACTTCTCTCGGGCGCCTGGCCGCGCTTCTTTTGCTTGATGGGTTGGTACCCTTGGCGGATCTGGAGCTTATGCTCTGCTATCGTACGTGGCACACCCGTCATGTGTTTTGGTTCCCATGCAAATATGTCCAGGTTTGCGCTTAAAAGTGCACACATGGCCCTTTTGCCGCTATCTGAGAGCGCCCCTCCTATGGATACCTCCTGTTCCGGGTAGTCAGGGTGAATGGCCACCTTCCAATTGGGTGGTGGTGCTCCATCCTTGGGTGGTACAGGTGGTGCCGGTGTTGTCACAGTGTGGCACTCGGATGTTGGCGCGGCTGTGTTATAAATAGTAACGATTCCCCCATCAACGGGGAACTTAATCATTTCGTGTGCCGTAGAGGGTACTGCCCGGATAGCCAAAATGCCTGGTCTGCCTATGATCCCATTATAAGGGGAGTGTGAACGTATCACCATGAAGTTCATCCACGTTGTAGTAGAATGTTCCTCATTCCCAATGGTGACAAGCAAACGCAACTGCCCTATTGGCCAGATGGTATCTCCACTAAAACCAGTAAGCGGCGACGTGGCCGGTACTAATTGGCTTCTTATCTCTGGGCATAACTGCACAAAGCAGTGTTCATACAATACCTCTGCTGACGACCCTCCATCCACATACATGCGACGAACATTGTGTGTTCCAACGCTTATCTCAATAGTGAGAGGCGCATCAACCACGTCACTTGCTGTAATGAGAGGGAATGAGATTTCCTTGCCGCGTGAAAATTTTTGGCCAATTTTCTGTCTCGTGCGGCGATGCCTGGATTGGATCATGTATATGGTAGAAGGCTTGTCCTTTTGGGGGTCCTTCTTATCATACTTCTTGTTGTTGTCCTTTCCGTCTTTCCAATCCTTAACTAGGTGCTTGAGTTTGCCCGATTTGATTAGCGACTCAATATGCTTCTTCAGCTGGATACACTCCTCCGTGCCGTGCCCTTTGTCATTATGGAACTCGCAGAAGCGACTTCCCTGCCGACGTTCCGGGGGTGTGGTCATTGGGGGAGGTCTTGGAAAATTCGCCCCTTCAGTCAGCAAGATCTCCCGGTAGGACATCTTTAGGGGGGTGAACTTGTCGTCCGACCATCCGCCTTTGCTTTGGCTTTTATAGTCCGAGCCCTTGTTATTGTTCTGGCTGCCTTGACCGCCCGACTGTCTCCGGGATTGGTCATTTGAGCGGTACCCATTTCCTCTGGATGGGTAGGCTGCGGCAACAGCTGTCTCTCCCTCTATGAAATTTCTGACCCTTTCCATGAGGTCATCATATCTCTCTGGACGCTTGTCGTTGAGACGCCTGATCAGTTCTCTGTCTGTTATGGCGTGCATGTAGTCGGAGATTTTCAGGAGCTCTGGCATGGTTCTTGTGCGCGTGCACTCGTCATTGAAGCGCTCAGTGAAGGCTTCTGTGGACTCCCCCGGCCGTTGCTTGACAGTTGCCAATGAGACCGGATCCCTATTATACTTCTTCCTTTGAGTATAATTGTTCTCAAACGCAGTGCGTAGTTCCGTGAAACTATCAATGCTGCGTGGGGGAAGTGCCTCGAACCAGTCACGAGCGTTTCCAATCAAGGTCGAATTGAACATTTGGCACCATATAGGCATGGGCCATCGTTCAATTTTAGCCTGAGTATCGAATATTTTGAGGTGATCGACCGGATCACCGGACCCATCATACGTCTTGATACATGCCGGCATGCGACGTTTGGTGTCCTCAGAATAATTCCGTATGCGGAGGGTAAACGGATCTTCCCTGGGATCCGCCCATGGCCGTGTGAGCCTAGGGTCATCCCATGGTTCACACCACGGACGCGAGAGGTCCTCTGCTTCCGTATCCCGATAGTAGGGGCCACCATAATACTCATCATTATTTGGTGGCGGAGGCGTGCGCCTAGGCCGGCGGCGCTTGGGTGGATGGTCATCCGAGTCTTCCCCAGACGGATCTGGGGACGGCGGTGGTGCCCGACCTTTTGAATAGGGACCACTTTTCTGAGATGAACCAGGAGCCTCCCTCCCTGTGTTCATCCTATCCCACACACTTGGGCGACGTGTGGTTCTGGTCAGCTCTCGATCTGGCCGCTCGGGGGAGCCATCCGGCCTTTCTCCATCTTGGGGCTGTGTTAATTCTTACATAATGCGGTCCCCTATGCGTTCAAACACATTCCGGGGTTGAGGGTCTTCCTCAAAGGTTCCCTGCTCCCGAGGCTGAGTCCTTTTTCTCCGATTTCGGAAAGGGGTGGATGGTCCACTGTCGCCAAAGTTGAGTCGGGCTTGGAGGTTTCTCCCCAGGCTCAATCTTGATGCGATCCCTGGGACGATCCTTTCAAAATTCTGAGTGAGAACTCGAGTGAGCTCATCCTCGCTGAGTGGTTGAGCTTCCACTTCTTCCTCCATTAAGGGTCTACGTGGCTCCTTGTTAGGAGGGTCTGGCGCACTTCCCGGATCAGGGTTGTCCAGGGTTGAAGTGGGAGGGGGTGTCACCGAGATCGTGCTCGTCACCCCTGCGGACTGAAGACCGCTACGGTTACCTGGCCCGCCTGCGAGGCGGCTAGGTGATTGGTTGGGAATAAGAATCCCTTCCCCTGGGGACTTCCGATTCCCAGGATTCACGTTCCTGGGGTTAACTGGCGGATGCCCCTTTGTCATTGAAAAGATCGAGATGAGGTTTTGTTCTAGCTTAGTGTTAAGGTCCCACGGATGGCGCCAACTTGTTGATGCAAAAGTTGGTTGATCCTTGCTAGACCCGAATTAGGCTTAATTCGGGTTGGCTGGGTACCGGCTCCTACACCAAGTGAATCGTCTGGTTGGGATCCTGCACACTAAACAACACGCGTTAAGCTTACCGTGGGAAGGTTTCCCACGATTAGACTCCAGCGTGAGAGTAAGTAATCGATTTAGGGTTATATGTGAGTTAAGAGAGAATTGTGATACCTTCGTGGAACCCTTGGGGGTTCCTTTTATAGGCAGTGAAACCCTAGTGGGCTTTCACTGATCCTTCGGCCCCAAGGAAGAGATAAGCACCAGAATTAGAATGATTGTTATCTTCTAATTCTGGTAGTGAATATCCTCTCTTATTGGGGTAAAGATATTCCTAGACAGAATATCATTCTGTCTAACCCTATGTCGGCCGTGTCGGCCGTACCGGGCCGTGGGCCGCACACGTGTGTGCGGTTAGTGTTCATTCAAGCCCATAAGCCTAACTGACATTTATCCCACCCATATATGATGGGCCGGATACGGGTAGTACCCTTGGGCCGGGTTCATGACCCGGCTGGGGACTATACGTCATCAGAAGCCATTGTTGAGTTGAGAGAGAAAGTGGTTGTGTGTGAAATAAGAAGAAGTGTATTAAACTTGAAAATGAAACACAATCAGCACCCCTCCTTGGAAGCCTAGGAGGGGTATGTATAGCCACACACCAAACACTTAACTATACATTGTACCTAGTCTAGTCTAAGCGTGTGCGACTATGATAACTAATGGGAATTCTTAAATGTCGTCACATAAATGAAGGAATACTATGCATACATAATTCAACAACGTAATAACCAGGGCACTACTTTGCTTAAAGGTGGTCGGCTGTATCAGCAATATTTAGTAGATGCATATGCAGATGTTGAAGAACAGAGGCTTTAATGGGTAAGAATCAATCAAGACACCTTGCGAGTAGATCTCTATCACAATTTGTAGGATGCTGTTACAAGAGGTGATACAAACGCAGCGGGTCTTGGGAAAAGAAATGTTTTGCCCACAAGCTTTACGGGAGGTAATAAGTGTGAAAACACTTATCCTTTTACCACTTAATTATAATAATAACCAAGCCAAAACGTATATTTTATGTCGTAAATGTTGGAATTATGCGTGGTTTATGTTTTTGTTGTGATTTAGGACCAAAATGTGAAAAGGGAAGAAAACAAGGGCTTTCACGGGCTTTGATCGAAGAAAAAGACAAAAGACGAAGTCGAAAGATCAAGAGTGTAAAACGAACGGAAGTCCAAGGCCTATTCTGAAGATTTATCGAAGAAAAAGTCTAAAGACAGAAGTTTAATAAAGTCGAAGAACTCAAGTCTAATTAATGAAGAAATTACAAGACGAGTTCAAATAATCCCGAGACAAAGTCGAAAAAAGTCAAAGAATTTAAAAGTCGAAAAGACGAGAGAAGAAAGAAAGGAGCAACACATGCTAACCTCCCTAATCACCTATAAATACCCTTCTAATGACACATTAAGAGGTGTTGGCTATTTGACACATAGTTCTTCCACCTTTAATTACTTGCACTTTCTTATTGTCATTTACTTAATTGCACCTTTAATTTCTTGCCTTTAATTTCAAGTAAGTCTTTTAATTTTGTTATTGAATCTTTTCTTTTAATCAAGTTCTTATTTTTAATCTCCCATTCTACCTTTCTTGGTTTGCTTAATCTTTATGTTTATGTGCTTATTGTTTTGCTTATTTGATTAAATGTTATGTTTTTTATGCTTTTGATTGTTTTGGATTATTGATTTTATAGCTTATTTGTGTCTTTCTTAAATTTACTTAAGTTTTATAAAAGATATTTTTATTAAAAAGTCGTTTTTAAATATTTTAATTATTAAGTGTTTTCAAAAGTCTTTAAATTCTAGCTTATTAGCTTTTACTTATACGTGTGTAGTTAAGTTTTTAGTCGTGTGCTTATTTGGTTAATAGCTTATTTAGTTTTGCTTATTTACGTTTTGCCTACTGTATTCCGATCATACCAAATCGGAAAGGGGTTTTGGCTTTCCGACCAGCATTCCGATCAGTGGATCAGAATAGGGTTTCTGTTATTCCGATCAACCCCCATCGGAATAGGGTTTTGCATTCCGATTGGGGATTCCTTTTTGACATTCCGATAGGTGTTGGTTTCCCACATTTCGACAGGTGTGTGTTTTTGGATATTCCGATCAGTTTGATTTCCAGTATTACGATTTGGGATTCCGACAAACATTCCGACGGGGGACATATTCCGATTGCATTCCGATTGGAGAGGTAAGCCTTCATTCCGACCAGGATTCCGATTGGGAACATTCCGATCGGATTTCGATCCCATTCCGACGGTAGGTTTTATTTTAATGTTTTGTCTTAGTTTTATTTTTAAGTATGCATTATTTTAAAGCTTTCAAGTTTTAAATTCATTACGTTTTAATTTCCAAAAATTGCACGCCTCCCGAAATCTCTGTTTTTACCAAGTGTTTTTCTAATTTTAGAGAAAAAGTGACAGTTTTTCTCGTTTTGCTTTTAGCCTATTTTAATTACGTTTTGCATTTTTATTTAATTGTCAAATTTATTTTTCGTCAAGTTTTAATTTCTCGTCATTTACTTTTAAAAAGTTTTAATATTGCACCATTTACGTTTTAATTAGTTTTAGTTTTAATTAACGTTATTTACTTTAACGCTTTGCACATTTATTTTACTACAACGACCAATCTATTTGTTATCCACCAAAAGACGACTGAGTCGCACGTTAACCAATAGTCAATTCGATTAGACCGATTTCAACGAACAATTTTTCTAACTAAAACTAGTTATTAAAATTCGAAGAGACTGGAACAACGATATTTTTAACTGAGTAAAATCCAGTTATTAGGAGGCCCCCGTTATATGATGCAGAACTATCAAGATGCAATGGCCCTGTGTAGGGCGTATGGTAACCCAGACCTTTTCATCACTTTCACGTCCAACCCAAAATGGCCCGAAATAGCAGAGATGCTGGCGTTTATTCCTGGCCAGAAACCACACGATCGTCCAGACGTCGGGACTAGGGTTTTCAAAATGAAACTCACTCAGTTGTTAAACGATTTAACCAAAAATGAATTTTTTGGCAAGAGCCGTGCCGGTAATACCTTCTAAAAAACAACTAACACGCGTATGTTTAATAATCTTTAATCATGTCTAATACTCTCTTGAATTTATTTGCAGTCGTGTATGTCATCGAATTTCAAAAACGCGGTCTCCCACACGCCCACATCTTATTATTGCTTGAAGAACAGTGGAAATGCCAAACACCAGAACAACTTGATGATATAATCTCAGCAGAGATGCCATCTCCAACTCATGATCCGGACGGATACAAGGCTGTAACTGAATATATGTTGCACGGACCATGTGGTAAGGGATCTGCGTGCAACGTCGAGGGAAAATGCTCAAAGCACTATCCTAAACCATTTGTTGCAGAGACATCAATTGATGAAGATAGATACCCTGTTTACCGGCGAAGGGATTCTAAAGTCAGTGTCGTGAAAGGCAAAATTACCTATGACAACCAACATGTGGTACCTTACAACCGATACCTTTTGCTCAAATACCAGGCACACATTAATGTGGAGTGGTGCAACAGATCAAAAGCGATTAAGTACTTATTTAAGTACTTAAATAAAGGGCCGGAAAGGGCAACGATTGTTATACAAGAGAATGTCCAAAAGGATTCGCATGGCGACGTTGAAAAAGTTGTAGCCGTGGATTAAATAAAAAGTTACTTAAACTGTCGCTATTTAGTTCCGTGTGAGGCGGTGTGGCGTATCTTCTCTTTTGATATCCACTATTCCTACCCATTTGTAATGAAGCTGAATTTCCACTTGCCAAATCAGAACGCAGTAACATTACATGATGCAGAAAGTTTACCAGCCCTACTAGAAAGAGAAGAAATCAAATTGACAATGTTTACTGAATGGTTTCAGCTTAACATACGTGACAAGGCGGACAAAAAGTTAACTTATGCTGAAATTCCAAAAAGTATGTGTGGCATGAACAACAAAAGATCTGGCTACTACGAAAACAAAAAAATGCATTGGTAGAATTTATTATTTGAGCCCAGCATCGGGGGAACGCTACTATCTCAGGATGTTACTGAATGTTGTAAGAGGGCCTCGATCTTTTAAGGAATTAATGACAGTTAACAAAATATTATGCGGAACATTTAAAGAAGCATGTTTTGCATACGGACTACTCAATGATGATAAAGAATGGGCGCACGCTATATCAGAAGCACGGTTCTGGGCCCTGGGTTCACAAATAAGAGATTTATTTGTTACCATTTTGTTGTTCTGTGATGTGAGTAGACCACTCCAGTTGTGGGAAGAAACATAGGAGCCTTTATCCGAATATATCTTACATAAAAAGCATAAACTTTTTAGATATCCTGATTTGCAGCTTACAGATGAACAACTCAAGAACTATTATCTGGTAGAGCTTGAAGCGTTGTTAAATAGAAATGGTCGTTCTTTAGCGGATTTTCTAGATCTTCCACGCCCGAACCCGAAATTGTTAACACATATGGATAATCGCTTGATTAGAGAAGCACTCAACTTTGATATCAAACAAAGCAAGATAGAACATGAACAGCTTCATGGACAATTGAACCCCGATCAACACTTAAACTATGAAGAGGTGCTAGACTCTGTTTACAATGACAAAGGACAATTCTTCTTCGTGTATGGACCTGGAGGAACCAGGAAGACGTTCTTATACAAAACTATAATATTAAGGTTAAGATCAGAAAGAAAGATTGCACTTGCAGTTGCATCTTCAGGTAAATTTTTGCTTAGAATTTTTACTCCAACGTAGAATATTAAATTTTAATAATTTACAATAATAAATTGAAATAGGAATTGCGTCCTTGCTGCTACCGGGAGGGAGAACAGCTCATAGCATATTTGTTATACCCCTCTAGTTGTTAGAAAATAGTACGTGCGACATCAAACAAGGCACCCATTTGGCAGAGATTATGCAACAAGTCGACCTGATCATTTGGGATGAAGCACCAATGACTCAAAAATATGCTTTCGAAGCATTAGATAAGACTCTACGAGATATAATGGGATAGAAAAACCCTATTAAAAGAGACAAAATGTTTGGAGGGATCACAGTATTGTTGGGAGGGGACTTTAGGCAGATTCTACCGGTCATACCAATAGCGGAAAGGCCAGAGATTGTTGACGCATGCATAAACCACTCAGTCCTGTGGAAATCTTGCAGAGTTTTCACCCTTACTCGCAGCATGCGGGTCAATGAGTATACTCCAGATGGAGAGGTCGATACTAGGAAACAAGCGTTCAATAAATGGGCTTTGGATGTGGGCGATGGAAGTTTGTCTGCCAAAAAAAAAGAAGACGAAGATGAGGCCACGTGGATTGAAATTCCAGAAGATTTCATTACTAAATCGTGGAGTTCTCTGATAGAAGAGATTGTAAACCAAACTTTCCCTGACTTTGCTACAAGAAGAAGTGAGGATGAGTATCTAAAGGAACGCGCGATCTTAACTCCCCGAAATGATGATGCTGATACAATCAATACCTATATGTTTAAAAAGCTACCCGGTGAATGTGCCACCTACAATAGTGCAGATGAAGTGTGTAAGGCTTCAACTGATACACTAGACCAACACCAACTATATCCCACTGAGTTTCTAAATTCCTTAAATTTCCCGGGAATGCCACCTCATGCCTTATGTTTAAAAAAGGAGCTGCCCGTAATGCTTTTGCAGAATGTAAATCCAAGCATGGGCCTATGCAATGGAACACGCCTTATTATCACCGACATGGGCCAATTTGTGAATCGTGCCAAAATCCTAACTGGCTCAAATGTAGGGGACACAGTACTTATACCGAGAATCACCCTCACATTTACACAAACGCAATGACCCTTTATAATGAACCGGCAACAATTTCCTATCAAACCATGCTATGCAATGACTATAAACAAGAGCCAATGACAGTCACTTAACTATGTGGGGATCTATTTGCCTAATCCAGTGTTCAACCATGGGCAGCTTTATGTCGCAATGTCCCGGGTTACAAGCCCAAACGGCCTCAAAATCCTGATGATGGAAGATGGAGATCCTCAACTAAGGAATCGAACACGGAATATTGTTTTCAAGGAAAGTTTCAGCAACCTATATTAACAATCTCATCATGATTTGGCTAATATTTTTAAATGCTATCTTATGTATTCTAATATCGACCCTTAATAATCACAGCACATCAACAGTACTTGATGGCCACAAACGAGTGACTCATGAATGATATAGCTAAAATTCGCACAAAATCCAAATTTTGGAGTGTTATTGTAGATAACTTATGTAGATAACTAAATCAAGAATACAAGCAAACCAATATTTTAAAATCATTAAACTATTGTCATTAGGCTTAGAAACATCAGTAACTCGATAATAACCTAACTCATAACAAAGCAGCAAATGTCAGCAGTTAAACACTTACAAATATGAGTAACGGTATAATAAATTTTAAATCTAATTAATTACCACCCGTAAACAAATGTCAGTAGAAACATATACTAGAGTGTTTATTTCAGCTTATATAGGTTGTTTATGATTTATAGATGTTGGTAAGTCGATGATAATAATCTAACTAACTGATGTAAACACCTATCATACATACAAACCAATATCTTAAAATCATTAAACTATTGTCATCAGGCATAGTAATGTCGTTAACTCAATTTTAATCTAACTAATGTAAACACCATCATAAGAACCAATAAAAAATAGCGAAAAGAGCGAAAACCGCAATGCGGCCAGCACAACATACCAGATCAAGAGCACAAGCAAACCGCCCTTGAATCTGAACAAACTTATCCTGACCACGAGGCGGGTCACCTCTCAAAGCAAACACATTCTGAATCCCATCTTTCTTTTCAACGCACACCATGTTCTGCATACATCTCGCAATCTCCAACGTCAGCTCAGCTGTGGACCCACCTGCTCTCCATGTTAGCGGTCTTCAAACTGCTTGATTCTCTTAGAATATCAATTCGAAGATCCATGATGATGATGACCTGCCCAATTGATCTAATGACGGTAAGAGAAACTAAATAAGATGATGAGATGGCCAGTTGATCGGTATGTCTTAAACCAGTGATATCTTTGATTTTTTTTAAAGAAATGATGCTTTCAAGATATCTTCAAAGTTTTAAAATTCATTCGTTGACTATGGCTTGATTTTAGTTACACCCAATATAAAAGTAATCACTTTCATTGGCAAATAGCAAATGGCAAATGTTTACTTACCAAAAACAAATGTAACTTTTTAAAATTTATAGTTATACCTTTTTACGTCTATTTATTTTCTCAAAAACGCGGTTTGAGCCGGTTTCGATAAAAAAACGGGTCATATTAAACCAAGTTTTGCATTTTCCTTTTGACTAATCGGGTCTTGAGTGACCCGGGTCAACCCAATAATTGAGACCCGGATGCCGGATGGGTTAGAATTTTACGTGTTACTTCACAAATAAAGCATGTAAACTATACGTATTTGGGACATAATTTTATTTCAGATTGATTTAAAAACCGGTTTTAAGAACATTAGTAAAAACTAATAATGAAGTGTTTTCTTTGGCATTTGATAACAACGATTACTCGAACTAAGATGATCGAGAATAATATAACACAACCCAATGCACAAGACGTGTAAAAAACTTAGCCAATTAAATCCATAAATAAAATAATGACACGAACATAAGGTACACAACAACTAAATCGAACCGTTGTGCAACGCACGGGTCTGCACGACTCGTCAACTTATATGATGGATTAGGGTTCTTAATAGATCTGTAATTAGGGGTTTTATAACAATTAACATGATTAGGATAATGATTGGTGATTATTAGTGATGTTAATTAGGGTTTAATCATGTTTAAATTCGTTTTTAAAAACAGATTTTTGAGTCACTTGTTTTGATCATATCTAGACTTCTACAAACTTTCATGATGAGATCCAAGTACCCATGTAAAGGTATTTGAGTTAGATTTTGAATGCAAGAAACGAGAACTAAACTGGAGGTCGGGAAATGGGTCAAAAGTAGGTTACATCAGTCGGGTGTCAAAACTGTTTTTGGATCAGTCTGTTTACATTTTATATTTTGAGTTTGTTAGGGTTCTTAGGGTTATAGATAGACCTTCAAATGAATATGGGAGTTAGTTTTTTATTATAGAAAGGATCTAGAGTGGGGATAAGTAAATGGAATAGGTTAAGACCCTCTGCTCATAACAAACTTTTCAAATGTTCAAAATCGGTAAATTTTGGATAGGTAAAGGTATAAGTTGCATATCGAGGACTTAAGATTAGATTTGATGTTGGGGAAAGGGCTGATATTTTAGCTAACACATATAAGTTTATTGGGTTTTCATTGCAAGGAATGTGGTTTAGGTTTGGTGGGCGTTTGGCTCATAATACGGAGTGTGAAAAACGAGACTGTTTTGGGTTAAATGTTAACGGGACGAGTTATGAACTAAACTAAGTTAAGGGCTTTATAGAGGAGTGTAATGAGATGCTTATGGCATATAAATGGGGTTAAGTTGTAGGATAAGGTTAGATATCCATCATAGATTTATGAGCCATTTTGGTATGTGGTTCATGTCTTGATTGTATATGTTTGTGTGTTTAGATTTTGCTAGAGCGCGGATACTTAGAGAAGTTTGTTCAGGTGAGTTTCATAGTCCCATATCTTTTAATGATTTTGACTTCTAGATGGGATGGAAGTGACACTGTATGGTTTTGTAAATAATGTTGTGAATGTTTTTATGGTTTTTTATGTACTTGTGTGTACACCTATGTAATTAACTAATATGTGATTCTTGATTATGTCTATGATTTGGATCAGGGGACGCGTACCGTCTCAGTTATTGTGGTTTGACTTGGTACCAAGGGGATGTTGACAAGGCGGGGCCTTGGGATTGGTTCATAGGTGTATGGGCGCCTATGGGGACATGGTGATTGGTAAGACTGAGAGCCTTGGAATTGTGATGAATGGTTAATCTTGAATGCTAGTTGTTAATGCACAATCGTAGCACATTGTCCATATGTTTAATTGATGGTTGTTATTCACAGCTAATAACTGATTTGGCATTGGAGTCTAAACCTATGACTCTCACCAACATTATGTTGATGTGTTTTAGTGTCTCTTTCCGGTTAGAATGTGGTTAAGCTTGAGAATATGAGTGGCTAGCTTTGGAGGCTTAGGATTGCATTTGGAGGAACCCCCATTCCTCTTAGTCTTTATTTAATGTTTGATTAGTGATACTTTTAGACACTTTTATGTTTGTTGTGTGTTATTTGAATGTATTTGGTAAGAGGTATACAAGTTACCTACTTACCTAGACTCCTTCATTGTTTGAGATATTGTCATCACATTATGTCACCCATTTATGACATTTCTATTTCATTTAGTTATCTCTATAGACACGTTATTGTTGTGATAATATCTATAGTCGCGCCCCATATTCCGTCATGGTGGGGTGTGACAGAATGGTATCAGAGTCAATGGTTATAGAGAATTAGTTTGCCTAGTCTCGTAGCCTAGTCTATAGGTTAAGGGTCGCTGCATATAGGCGTCATAGGAGTATGTGTGCATTATATTAATTGATGTTTTTTCTGGATGTTATTGGTTTTTATTTGCGATGTTTTGTTGAGTTTTGACTAATATGGATTGACACATAGTCGTTCATACTTAGTCACTTGTTTTTCTTGAAATTTAGGCTAGTATGGATTGAACCATAGTCGTTAATACTATAGCATCCCGCCTACTCAGACTACAATATTGTCCGCTTTGCCCGCAGGCTCACGGCTTTGCTTTGTGGCCCTCTTGTAAGTACTTCCCGGCTGGTCACCCAACCTAGTACTACTCTGACATGAGCACGCTTAACTGCCAGTTCCTAAGAACCCACTTGTAGTAGACCACAAAACGCGTTGTGTCATGAGAAGGCGACTGTTATCTTAGGAACCATGGATCTCTCCTGGCCACAGCCGATGTGGGATTTGCCTAGGGTGTCACAATCACCCCCCCTTCGGGACTCATCGTCCTCGATGAGGTTTGCCCCACCATCCCGAGCGGCTCAGGAGTGGCTCTGACACCCTAGGTAAATCCCACATCGGCTGTGGACAGGAGAGATCCATGGTTCATAAGATAACAGTCGCCTTCTCATGACACAACGCGTTTTGTGGTCTACTGCAAGTGGGGTTCTTAGGAACTGGCAGTTAAGCGTGCTCATGTCAGAGTAGTACTAGGTTGGGTGACCAGCCGGGAAGTACTTACAAGAGGGCCACAAAGCAAAGCCGTGAGCCTGTGGGCAAAGCGGACAATATTATAGTCTGAGTAGGCGGGATGTTAGAATGGTATTAGAGCCAATGGTTATAGAGAATTAGGTTGCCTAGCCTAGTCTATAGCTTAAGGATCCCTTCATATAGGCGTCATAGGATTACGTGTGGTCTTGATTGTATTTTCCTAAATTTTATTTTTTGTGAATTTTGACTAGTATGAGTTGAACTGTAGTTGCCCATACTTAGTCACCTGTTAATTTATGTTTTGCTTTTGATATAGATATTGCTTTCACCATAGTAAGTTATTTGGTGTACCTAATGTATAGTATTTTTCCTTTGATGTTTAAGTCATGTTCCTAAGAATCATGTGGTGATTCGAGTTACTAGGAGTAGGTGGATAGGAAGGATTTTAAGTTGTTTCCACTCTTATGGGCGACATGACTTATAACTGGTTATGATGTTGTGTTGGAGTTTGTCTATGATATTTTAGCTAGACTATGGATTTATGTATTCCAAGAGTTTGACTATATTATTTTAATAGATGAAGTTTTGGACCTTATTGTTTATGTGGTTATGAGCTTATGTGAGTAGATGGATTTATGTGTTATATGTTGTATTGATTCTTATAAGTGTCATCATAGGAGGGAGTGCATTGAGGAAAGAGTAATTGTATAAGTATGGTGGCCAACATAGTTATACAAGTACCACAACTTCAATGGGTTCTCAAGTATGATTGCATGAAAGAGGGTTAGTACATGCTTGTATATGATGAGATGTGGATTTTTGGTATATGTATAATGTATGGGTTTATGTAACGGCTGTCTACCATATGGCTATATTTGAGTGTGTTATATGTTTTGGGTTATACTCATGCAGTGTGATTATGGGGTCACACGGTATGGACTGGTTTTAGTGATGGGTTTTATGCCTTGTGGTAAGATGGTGATTACTCGTATTGAAAAATGAGTGTATGACGCGATTGATTGATCTGACATGTATGGTAACGAGTATGTTATGGGTAATTAATTAGACTAATTATGTTAAATTCGTTTTTTTAAAACTGGGCAGAATTTTAGGTCAATTGTTTTGATCATATCTAGAGTTATATAAACTCTTATTTTGCTATCCAAGTATCCCTGGAAAATTAATTGAGTTGAATTTCAAATGCAAGAAACGAGAACTAAATTAGAGGTCGGGAAGTGGGTCAAATACAGGTTACAACAGTCGGAGGTCAAAACAGTTTTGAAATCAGCGTGTTTTCAATTAATGTTTTAAGATGGTTAGGGTACTTAGGAGTACAACTGGACTTTCAAACGAACATGAGAGTTATTTTATATATTATATAAGATATCTGAAAGAGGGCTAATCAATTGGGATAGTGGAAGACCCTCTGATCATTACCAACTTTTCATATTTTCAGAATCAGTAAATTCTGGATAGGTAAAAGTATATATATATATATATATATATATATATATATATATATATATATATATATATATATATATATATATATATATATATATATATATATATATATATATATATATATATATATATATATATATATATATATATATATATATATATATATATATATATATATATATATATATATATATATATATATATATATATATATATATATATATATATATATATATATATATGGAGGCCTTAACAATAGCTTTAAGGTTGCGGCCAAATAGAAGAGTTAACTAACACATGTAAGGATAGGGTTTCTTTTACAGGACATATTATTTTGGTTAAGGGGGTGTTAGACCCATAGTTTGAAGTATGAAAAACGAGACTGTTTTGGGTAAAATGTTAACGGGACGGGTTATAAACTTAACTATGTTAAGGGCTTATAGAGGGGTGTAATGGGATGCTTATAGCACGTAAATGAGGTTAAGTTGTAGGATAAGTTTATATATCCATCATAGATTGATGAGCCATTTTGGTATGTGGTTCATGTCTTGATTGTATATGTTTGTATGTTTAGATTTTCTCTAGAGCATGGATATTTGGAGAAGCTTGATCAGGTGAGTTTCATAGTCCCATATCTTTTAATGATTTTAGCTTCCAGATGGGATGGAAGAGACACTCGTTATGGTTTTGTAAATTTTTGCTGTGAATGTTTTATGATTAGTGATGGACTTGTGTGTACTTATGTGATTAACTGCTAATTGATTCATGATTGTTTGTGATTTGACTTGGTACCAAGGGGATGTTGACAAGGCGGGGCTTTGGGATTGGTTCATAGGTGTATGGGCGCCTATGGGACCATGGTGTTTGGTAAGGCTTGGAGCCTTGGAATTGGTTTGGTATGATGAATCTTGAATGTTAGTTGTTAATGCACATCCGTGACATAATAAGTGTGAAAACACTTATCCTTTTACCACTTATTTCCAATAATAACAAGACCAAAACGTGTATTTTATGCCGTAAAAGTCGGAATTATGCGTGGTTTGTGTTTTTATTGTGTTTTAGGACCAACATATGCAAAAGGAAGAAAACATGGGCTATCACGGGCTTTTATCGAAGAAAAAGACTAAAGACGAAGTCGAAAGATCGAGAATGCAAAAAGAACAGAAGTCCAAGGCCTATTCTGAAGATTTATCGAAGAAAAAGTCTAAAGACGGAAGTTTAATGAAGTCGAAGAACTCAAGTCTAATTATAGAAGAAAATTATAATACAAGTTCAACTTATATCGACAAATCCCGAGACGACGTCGAGAAAGACAAAAAAATTAAGTCGAGTCGAGACGAGAAGAAAGAAAGAAGATAGCTTAAGCATGTAATCTTCCCACCTCCTATAAGTAACCTCCTAATATGTCATTAGGAGGGTGTTAGTGGTTAGGTGGTTAGTTTTTAGTAGTTGTAGTTAATTTTAAGTGTGCTTTTAATTTTTCTCTCTAGTTTTTCCTTTCAAACTTATTAAGTCTTTACATTAATCTTGTAATCATTTGATATTAATCTTTAATCAATCAAGCTTATTTTCTTAATTCTCATTCTACCTTTCTTAATCTTTATCTTAATCTTGATAATCATGTAGTTTTATTTTAATTATGTTGATGGTTTGATTGTGTAGCTTATTTGATTGTGCTTATTAAATTGGTGATCTTAAAAAGTTTCTTCATTGAAAGTGCTTATTTTCTTAATCTTTATGTTTAATAGTTTTTGGGAATAAGTTGTTTTTAATAAGTTTAAGTTTTAATAAAAAGTGCTTTTTGATTTCTAGCTTATTTAGAGTTTTAAAAGTTTTTAAATTCTAGCTTATTTACTTTTTCTTAGAATCTTTTTGGCTTAAGTTTTGGTATGTGCTTATTTTTGGAATTGCTTATTTGCTAAGTTGTTTGATATCCGGGTTCTCTAAAGCCCTTTATTCCGATTAGTGGTCATAACAGAATATTCCGGATAAGATTCATAATAGCTTATTCCGGATAGGCTCTTAGTTTACAATATTCCGAATAGTCACTTTAATTTTATTCCGGATAAGGTGCACGTCAAGTATTCCGGATAAGCCAACATTTTAAGTTTTCCGGATAGTGGGTTTTTCCAGTTATTCCGGATAAAGGTATTTTTGAGTTATTCCGGATAATCATCCGGAAAATATTCCGGATAAGAGTTTAACAGTGGATTGCGGATAAGTCACTTCTTTTGAATTCCGGATAAGCTGCCAATCAACTTATTCCGGATAAGCATCATATTACTTGTTCCGGATAAGATCCCGAAGAAGATTCCGGATAAACACTACAAGTTTATTCCGGATAAGCAGATAGGAGTAAGGATTCCGGATAACCCTCAGAAGAGTTATTCCGGATAAGCTGCAAGTTCATTATTCCGGATAGTTACTTTCATTTTTATTCCGGATAAGCTACAAGTCATTTTTTGGATAAGTAGAAGAAGATTGTTCCGGATAAGCTTCCCAACTTATTCCGGATAAGCCTCCTGTCTTCAATCCGGATAACATTCCGGATAAGGTTCTGTACTTTCAGTTTTCGAATTTTTATTTTTCCCGCCTTTTTACTTAGAATTATTCTAACTCGTTTTTATTTAGTTTAAATTTTAAAGTTTACATTTTTACAAGTTTTAATTATTGACTTTCGAATTGTTTAAAGTCTTCATTTTTAGTTTTAGATTTTCAAGCTTTCATTTTTATTTACTCAACGGAATTTTCATTTTTAGTTTAAAATAGATAATCAAAACCCCTTTTATTTTTTCACCAAGAACAATTGAGTCACACTTTCTACTGGTAATCAATTCGAAAAGACTTGGAACAAAATTATTTTATACTAAAACCTTGTATTAAATGGCGCCGCTACCGGCTCTTTTCGTTAAGATTAACGGTTTTTAGTGAGAGACGCGTTGGATTTTGGGATCCGTTCTTTTAGGAACGTTATTTTCAAGCACAAAAATTTTCAAAAATCCATAAAAATTATAAATTTTACAAAAAAAAAATACAAAAACATTAAAAAATCATAAAAAGCATTTCTTTTCCAAAAGTTTTGCACCAAAAAGATGTTATTTTTATAACTATATATATTGTCTATTTCTTTGGTATCTTTTTCTTTTGCTTTTGCAGGTGTATGCGTACTAGATCTTCAACTTATCCAGAGCCCGACACTCGTGAAGATTTAGATATGGCAGGTGTGAACAACAACAATAATCCACCACACCTCAACAATAACAACAACAACAATGTTCTCCCACCCAACCTACGAACAATGGAGGAACTTTGTCAACCAACCATGAACGGACGCGGAGGACCGATTGCACCGATGCAAATCACGGCTCCTGAATTTTCGTTAAAGCATCACATGATCCAGCAAGTTCAAAACGCTTGCCCGTTTAGCGGATTACCGGATGATGATGCCAACAAACATCTTGAAAAGTTCATTACCGTCACCCAAAGCATGAAACTTCCCGGTGCTTCCATGGATTTTCTTCGCCTTCACCTTTTTCCACACACTTTATCCCATCATGCCGAGAAATGGTTTAATCGTCTTCCCAAAAACTCAATTCATACATGGAATGACATGACTCAACGCTTTTTGTCGCGCTACTTTTCACCATCCATGGTCACTAGTCTTCGCAACCAAATCAGTGGATTTACTCAAGAACCTGATGAGTCGCTTTTCGATGCTTGGGAACGTTATAATGTCTTGATCGACCGTTGTCCAAACCATAACATGCTACCCGTTACATTGATTGATACCTTCTACAATGGTTTAACTTTTCGTGATCGTGATACGATTAATGCTGCCGCCGGTGGTACATTCATGAAGAGAAGACCTGAGGAGTGTAGAGAGCTGATTGAGAACATGACCACTCACCACAAAAATTGGGATTCATCCGCATCCTCAAGATCAAACCCGAGAGTCAATGTTTCTTCTACTTCTTCAAACCCTGATATTACCGAAATGTCCCACGCAATAGTCGAAATGAGCAAAAAGATTGAGTTTTTAGCCACTAACCAATTTCCACAAGCTAAAGTTGTAGCCACGTCTTGTGAGATTTGCGGGGATTCTCATTCATACATCGATTTTCCTTATACTCATGACAATCCGGAAAATATGTATGCCGCCAATGGTAACTTTTCTATGGGAGGCTATCAAGCACGTCCTTAAGGTGACCATAATTTGCTTAGTTATCGTTCGAATAACTTTCTTTCACCACCCGGTTTTCAATCCCATAATAGACCACCACCACCTCAATTGAACAACACACAATACCCACCAAGGAACCAAGGCCAAAGAAGTAACTACCAAGGGAATTCTTCTAATAATCAAAGGAATTATAACTCCAATCAAGGGAATTTTAATAGTCAAAATCAAGGGGCTTTTAATAGGCAAAACCAAGGGTTTCAAAATAACAACTTTAACCAAGGTTTTAATAATAACAATGCTTATCAACAATATCCAAACCAAGGTTTTCAAAATCAAGGGCAAAACACAAATTCCCCTTCAGTGGACTTGGTTCTTCAAAAGTTGACTGATAAGTTGAGTGAACATGAGAAAATCATGTCTGCTATGCAAGAATCGAGTGATAAGAAATTTATGCTAATGTTTCAAGCCATTAATCCCCAAGGCCCACCCCAAGGTACTCTCCCTTCTAACACCGTGACCAATCCTAGGGCCAACGTTAATGCCATCACTACTAGGAGCGATAAGATCATCGTTGAACCTTCTTCTTCACCAACTAACCAAGGACCCGAGATTCCTTCTACTTGTGATATACCACCCGTTATGCCTTCGTCTGCACCTTATGTCCCACTGATACCTCAAGTTTATACCACACCTTCGGTTCCAAAACCGGTTCCTCCACCTTCCATTTCTACCCCTCCACCACCCAAGGATGTGAGTGAGAATTCCATTCCAAAGCCTTCCTCTCAACCCAATATACCTTATCCCTCAAGGTTGAGGAAAGAGAAGTTGAAAAACAAGGATGATATTCAGGTTCCTAACTTTCTTAAAATGTTTAAACAACTGAATTTTAACATCTCCTTTGCTGAGGCTCTCGCTCACATGCCCAAATATGCTAAAATGTTTAAAGATCTTCTCAGTGATAAGGAGAAACTTCTTGATATCGCTCAGACCCAACTTAATGAGAATTGCTTCGCAGTGCTCTTAAGGAAATTACCCACCAAACTTGGTGATCCGGGTCGTTTCTTGATTCCTTGCAACTTTCCCGGGGTAGGGAATTGTATGGCCCTAGCCGATCTAGGTGCTAGTATCAACTTAATGCCTCTAAGCGTTTGGAAACAATTGTCTCTACCCGAGCTAGTCCCTACACGAATGGCATTGGAATTAGCTAACCGTACGGTTGCTTATCTGGTGCGGATAGCCGAAGATGTGTTCGTCGGTGTCGACAAATTCACCTTTCCGGCGGATTTTGTTGTCGTCGACTAAGAGATGGATCCCCGTGTTCCATTAATCGTTGGACGTCCATTCTTGAGGACCGGTCGCACTCTCATTGATGTAGCCACGGGCGAATTAATCTTGAGAGTTGGTGACGAGAAAATCGTCTTCAACATGGGTAAGCTTTCTAAGCAACCTTCTGAAAACGAGAGTGTTAATTTCATTGACGTTCTTGATGAGGCTTGTGAAGAACATTTCAAAGACGCTTGTAAAAGTGGTTCTTCTTCTCTTCCCATTGTTGAGACCGTTGCCTCTATTGCTCCCTCACTAACTCCATTTGGAGAAAGTGATTTCCTTTTGAAAGAATTTGAAGCAACTTTGGGAGAGGTGGACTTGCAATATGACGATTTTCCCTCCAATTGGGATGAAGACATTCGTACCATTGAGAAACTCCTCAATGAGGACCATATTTCTCCACCATCTCCTAAGGATATCTCTATCGATGAACCGAATTTGACTACGCCTTCCATCAAAAATCCTCTGGATTTAGAGCTTAAGGACCTACCGTCTCATCTCGAGTACGTTTTCCTTGAAGACAACAAGAAGTCACCCGTCATCATCGCAAAGGACTTGAAAGAGGAAGAAAAATCTCTACTTATCGCCATGCTGAAGAATCATAAGAAAGCGATTGCTTGGAAAATCTCCGATATTCGTGGAATTGATCCTCACTTTTGCACACATAAAATTCTCATGGAGGATGACTTTAAACCCACTATTCAAAACCAAAGAAGGGTGAATCCCAATATCCATGACATTATCAAAAAAGAGGTTATCAAACTTCTTGATGCGGGAATGATCTACCCTATCTCTGATTCACCATGGGTTAGTCCCGTCCATTGTGTGCCTAAGAAAGGCGGAATCACCGTTGTGCCTAATGAAAACAACGAGTTGATTCCTACTTGATGTAGTGTTTTTACACACCTTTAGGAAAAAGAGGCAAAATAGGGCAAGCGTTAACTGTCGGTTTAGGAAAACCAAGCACTAATGACCAATGAGAAGTTCGTTTCCCAAGGAGGCTTGTGTGTTGTGTAATGAATTGATTAGTGATGTGATTATATTTGTGAGAAAGAAAAGTAGAAATGGGATAAGAAGAGAATGACGGTTACGAAGACGGATTACACTAAGACGATAAAGGCGTACACGTAAAACCGTAAAAAGCACCAAAATTAAAATTTTACTCTAAAAATTCCTAAAAATTACCAAAAATTACCAAAAATCCACTAAAATATTCTAAGGGTTTACAAAAAATCCAAACTTGCTAAAACTTTTTAATTAATTAAATATTAACTTTTTAATGCTAATTAAAGCCCTAAAAATCAATATTAACTAATAAAAAGTCCAAATCAAGATCTTTAAGTTTGTAAACATTTAAAATAACCTAATTAAGTTAAAAAGTATTTTTCAAAATTTTAAAACCACAAAATCTATTTTTAAACAATTAAAAACTATTAAAAACTATAAAAACTTAAAATAATTCTAGAAAATAATTAAAAGACTCTAAAAATATTTAGAAAGTAGAAAAATTCCTAATTAATTGTTTAGAACCTAGGAAAAATATAAAAACTTAGAAAATCAGACTTTTTAATTTTTAATAATAAAATAATATTAAAATATTAATAAAAACCCAAAAATCCTAAAAAATTCTAAAAAGTTGAAAACTAGCTTAATTTAACCTAAATAACACAGAAATGAACTTGAAATTACCTAAATACCCTTAATGGGCCTAGAAAATGGGCTAAACCCAAAACAGATCCTTAATGGGCCAAATTTGAGCCCAAAATGAAAAAGTGGCCCAAATAAGCCCAAAAAGCACTACTTGACTCAAAATTTGATTTTAAACAACTTTTTCCAAAGGCCCAAAAGCTGAAAGTGTGAAATAAGCTAGCTTATACCAAACAACTTATTCTTAATGGGCTTATGGCCCATTAAGCTATAAGCTAATGCCATAAGCTCAAATTAGACACACAAGCTTCTTTTGTCCTAAATAAGACTTCTGTTAATAGAAATTTGAAATAAGCCCAAGGAATAAGCCTGAAAATGCAATAAGCAATCTACAGAAAACGACAAAATAGTCGTTTTTGAGTTCTAGGCCACCCCAAGAGCTGATTCAAGTTTCTAAAGATTTTAAATGACTTAAATAAGCTATTTCAACAAAAGGTTTTCAAATAAGCTAACTCAATAAGCTGGAAAAAGCAAATAAGCACTTATGAAAAAGTCAAATAAGTTGATTTTCTAGCAAAAAGTCAAAGTCAAAGTCCAATAAGCTCCAGTCTAATCAAATGGGTCAAATAATGAAGATCTATCACAAAAAATACGTTTTTTGCAGGTCTGGATAAACTAAAATAGCTTATTGATAAGCTGAGTACAAATTAACACTAGCAGGGGCTAGTTTTGGGTGTTGAGCAGTGGGAACTTTTCCCACTGCTTGACTTGTAGACTTTTTTTGTCTTTAGTGACTTTTTTGGAGATTCAGATTTCACAAAGGCACCCAAATGATCTTTGGATCATAAGGAGTCAATAACAATCAATAAATCACAACAAGAAACAACCAATTTGTACAGTTAATTCAAACAATCACCAGATCTGTCATAGACTTAGAACAATAAGCAGTTTAGGTTCAAAAAGCACTTTCAGCAATATTCAGCCAACCAAACTTAACCAAATGCATACACAAGCTATATTAAACTTAAATAAGCAAGTCTAAACAAGTTTCATGCAATGATTCAAAGTTTTAAGCAAGATTCAAGCACTTAAAGTTACTGATGAACTCTAACACATGCAGTTTTCACTTTTGCTGATGCAATTGACCAACAAGCCAGATTCAAACACTCAGATCTATCAAGTATGTTATAAAAATGATGTTTTAACAACTTTCAACCCTAAGCATGCACAACTACTAGATTTCACCAAAATCTTAGGTCAAAAACAGTCAAACTCAACAAGTTATAGCACAATCTTTGATTTCAAGGTTTAAACCCAAAAAACTTGCAGCAAACAACTCTCAACCAAGTGTATAGCATATATAGAGCAGAAACACAAACTTTCCACAACACAATAATAAGTTTTAATCTCAAACAGGCAATCCCAAACACCCCTTTAACTTTTCAAAACCAAGTTTTTCAAATCAAAAGTGAGATTTAAGACCACCCAAGACCAAATTAACATAATAACATATGAGAACAACAGATTCAAGCAAGATTAAGCCACAAAATTCACAAGAACACAAGTCACACACAAATATCACCAAAAATCAAGATTTAAGAAGATTTTGGGATTAAGTATGCAAACCTCATGGATGTACATCCACACCCACGAATTTTGAGCTTATGTGCTAGCAAGAACAAGTACAAGCTTCCACAACAAAGCCTGCTAAGAATCAACAAAGTTAGAAGCACACTATGAAAATCTGAAAAAGTAAAAATCCTTGATTATGCAACCTTGTTACCCCACACTTGATTATCCCCAAGTTATAAGCCTCACCACACCTTGATGACACAATATCAGGACGCTATGATCAGCCCTATAGCCCAAGAATTCCAAGGTTTGAACAAGAACTTAGCAAAATATCAAGAAAAGTGGAAAAATGCAAACTTTTGCACCCTCCTTTTTGAAAAAAAGTTTCTGATTCAAGAATAATGTACAAAGAAAAATAACAAACAGATTATAAGAGTGGCACTTGAGCTTTCTTCAACAATTTCCAACACATTTCATTGATATGAATATGGATTTACAGAAAAGTGAACAACTGAAAATTCAAGAGCAAAAACAAATGTAGTGACCTAAGGCCTTTATATAGGCATACATGAACTAGTTAAGAGCTAAAAACATAAACCCTAATAGCTGTGATCTCCCAAAATTTCCCTTGTGATCTTTTGAAAACTTGAGGATCATGTGACTCCTTCTTGGATTATAGAGGAGCTGGCATGATGTATTTGCATCTAAAGGCTTATAATAAGCTTAAAAAGTAAGCTGCAATCTCAAACGTTGGATGGCTGTTACTATTTTGGCGTCTTCCTCACCTTTGTAGCAGGGGAATCTTGTGTGGGACAAGGGAGTGAGGTGGCAAGGTATTTTAAGGTTGGGTTATGATTAACAGACCATTAATCATTAATCTGGACAATCTTAGGGTTTAATTGTGAGTAATTAGTAAATCCCCAATTTGTGTTCTTGGTAAATAGTTGCTAGTTTGATCCAGATTAGGGGTGATTAACTTTTAAATTGGTGTTAAGGCGCCAAGATTAATTAATATTAATCTGGTGAGTGGAGGGTGAGGTGGATAAATGGTGGGCTGTGATTGGAGGAGAGGAGTGAGTGGGACAGGTGGCGTGTGTTGGTTGGTCTAGGTAACAATTGATTTTTGCCATGTTACACCCCTCACTTCTTTCTTTCTTGTCTTTTCAGTTTAAAAAGCCATCAACGCCTAAATCCTTCTTATCAACTTTTCCTTTTTCACACATTTGCCCCAAAATGTTTTATAAAGTGAACTTAGGGGTAATTCATGCCAATTCTTGATTCTTGAAGGGCTGGTTTGGTATTTTCTTCAAGGATAATGGTCTAAACTTGTATGATTGACATTTTGGAGGACTGAAATTGCCAATTCGTGTTTGATGAGGGACCATTTTTGCCAAATCTTCAAATTCAAGGGTCCTTCTGGTAATTTTTAGATTTTCAAAGGACCAATTTGCCATTCTTGTAACTTGGAGTCCTTCTTGGTATGTTTGACTTTGAGGATGATAAATGTTGACATTTTAGCTTTGTTGAGGGGCTAAAGTTGCTAATTCTTCAATGTGGAGGGCCCTTTTTGCAATATTGACAAACTTTAGGGACCAAACTTGTAATTATGAAGATACAAGGGTATAAAGTGTCAATTATTCCATATTGAAGGACCCTTCTTCATAAGTCTCCAAATCTTCAAGGGTTTTTCTTGGGAAAGTCTTCATTAGGGCTTGGTTCATTGTACGGCTTCGTTTCCCGTGTTCGTTTTTGCATGATTCTTGTGATCTTTGTCATTTTCTCAATATCCGTACCTAAAATTGTGACAACCGTGGTTTTGAGGTTCGTCACATGGTCTTATTTTTTAGGTTATTTTATGTGTGACTACTTGATTTGTGTGTTTACGTGTTTATTTTGTGTGAACGAGGTTGGTGTGGTTATCGTTTATGAGTATAGAGTACTCATAAGTAAATCGAGGAACGGTTATTTCATGTTCATGAGCTCACAATTTAGTGACTATGAAATGAAATTGTGATATTTTGGTGTTTACGTATACGTATAAGTATTATAGTAATAGTATATTTTTTTTAGGATTTACGGTTTAGATTTTAGAGGTCTCGGATGAGGTAACTAGTCATATGAATATTTTTAGGGATGGTTTTAAGTCATTTAGGACTTAGTTATAAAGTTTATTTCAAAATTTGAGATTTTTCTATAAAAGTGTATATTTTACGTCTTTTACGGTAAAACGCGTAAATTTGACAAGTTTTACGGTTTTAGGGTTTTGGAAGCTTTAGGAACTGAAATAAATTAAGACAAATTAAGGTAATGTTAGTAATGTATTATTAAACAATAAAAAGAAAAAAAATAAAAAAATGCATATAAAAGTCGGTTAGGCCGATTGGTTTAAAAAGAAAAGAAAAGGAAAGTGTAATGGGCTATGGGTTGGACTTGGGTTCACCCATACCCTATATAATGTTATAACTAAAATAAAACAAAACCATTTTTTTTCTTCCTGGAGCATTAAGTCGACGGCATCAAGAGAGTTTTTAGGGGTTTTCATAGTTTTTCATCTTCCATTGAATTAAAGGTAAAAACCTTCTTAAACCTTTTTAATTTAAATTGTTTTTATGTTTAATTAATCATCTTATGATAGATTTAGGTTAGGGTTGTTATAAAAACAGTAAATTAATGTGGTATTAATCATAATATGATGATTACATAATCTAGGGCTTGTATTTAATGATGTTATGGGTAATTAATTAGTTTAATTTGATTAAACCCGTTTTTAAAAACTAGGCAGAATTTTTAGTCAATTGTTTTGATCATATCGGGAGTTCTACAAACTATTATTTTACGATCCAAGTACCCCTGAAAAGGTAATTGATGTGGCTTTCCAATGCAAGAAACGAGAACTAAATTGGAGGTGGGGAAGTGGGTCAAAAACAGGTTACAACAGTCGGAGGTCAAAACAGTTTTGAATTCAGCCTATTTTCTTTTTAAGTTTTGGGTTGTTTGGGGTACTTAGGGGTGCATTGGGATCTTCTCACGAGCATGAGAGATGGTTTATATATTGTAGTAAGTATCTGCACTTGGGCTAAGGTTGTGGTTTAGAGTAAGACCCCCTAATTGTAACAAACGTTTTATATGTTTAAAATCAGTAAAACTGGAATGACAAAAGTATATATATATATATATATATATATATATATATATATATATATATATATATATATATATATATATATATATATATATATATATATATATATATATATATATATATATATATATATATATATATATATATATATATATATATATATATATATATATATATATATATATATATATATATATAGATATATATATATATATATATATATATATCGGGGCCTTAACAGTAACTTTAAGGTTAGGGCAAGTGGGAGGTGTTAGTTAAAATAAGTAAGGGTATGAATATTCCTTTTACAGAAACCATGGGTATGTTTAAGTGGACGTTTGACTTAAAGTTTTTAGACCTAAAAATTGGGACTGTTTTGTGTAAAATATGAACGGGATAGTTATTGAACTTAACCAAGTTAAGGACTTGTTAGGGAAGGGTAATGGGGTTTTTAGAGTTTATAAATGGGGTATTTATAGGAGAGGGGTTTAGATGTCCATCATAGGTTGATGAACCGTTTTTAGTGGTCGGGTCATGTATTGATTGTGTGTTTTTGAATTGTTAGCTTTTGCTAGTGCAAGGACTTTTGGAGAAGCAATCAGGTGAGTTTCATAGTCCCATGTTCACTATTGTTTTTGACTTCCAGATGGGATGGAAGAGACACTGTGTTATGTTGTTTATAAATTTGTGCTGTGAATGTTTGGCATTGGTAATGGACTTTTGTGTTGATACTTATGTGATTAACTGCTAGATAATTCTTGATTTGTTTATGTTTTGACTTGGTACCAAGGGGTGTTGACAAGGCGGGGACTTGGGGATTGGTTCATAGGTGTTTGGATTCCTATTGGATTATGAGGTTTGGTATGGCTGGGAGCCATGGTTTTGGTTTGATTGGTTGAATCTTGAATGTTAGTTAGTTAATGCATGTAGTATCACATTGTCCATATGTTTTGAACTTTGATTGTACTCATAGCTTTTTGGTATGATTTGGCGTTTGAGTCTAAACCGATGACTCTCACCAACTTTATGTTGACGTATTTTAGTGTCTCTTTCAGGTGATACTATGGTTAAGCATGAGAACCTAAGTGGCTAGGATTTGGAGAGCTTAGGAATGCATATAGAAGGAGATCCGCGTTTCCTTCTTAGTTTTTATTTGTTCATTTAATAAGTGATACTGTGGCACACATATGTTTGTTTTTGGTTATGTTATTTGTTGTCTTAGGTAAGAGGTAGGATTGTTACCTACTTACCTAGACTCCTGCATGTTAAGATATTGTCATGACGTTTGTGTCATCATTTTTATGACATTTCTTATTTCATATAGTTATCTCTATAGACACGTCATGTTGTGATGATATCCATATGTCGCGCCCCATATTCCGCCATGGTGGGGTGTGACAGATGGTATCAGAGACAATGGTTATTAGAGAATTAGGTTGCCTAGTCACGTAGCCTAGTCTATAGCTTAAGGGTCCCTGCATATAGGCGTCATAGGAGTATGTGTGCATTTTATGATAATTGAGGTGTTTGGATGTTATTTTGTGATGTTGTTAAGTTAGGAACTAATATGGTTCATACTTAGCCACATATTATTTTCCCTTCGGGTTTTGATTAGTGCGGGTTTAACTACCATCGTCCACGCTAGTCATTTTGTACTTTGCTAGAAATGTATGTTATAGTATAAAATTTGGTGCATGATAGCACTTGCCTCTTGTTATGTTATTCTATGTATCTGATGAGTGATATTTTTTCTGATATTTAAGTCATGCCCCTTAAGAGTGACGTAGTGGTGGTGCGAGCCACTGGAATTACGAGAATAGGATGCCACATACGTACAAACTATAGGAGGAAAGTTCCAAAGGAGTGGGATCCATGTGAGGCGGTAGCACACATGTCTAAGGTCAAAGTGAACAATGAGTGAGTCTATAAGACAGTCCTAAGGATAACGGCTAAGGAAGGGAATAAGGAGGTACTATTGAGGACTGTCAAGACTAAACCAGTTTATCCATGGGATAACAATAATGAAGGAGAAGAAACCGATACCGAATCCGATACCGAATCCACTGCATCCGATAGTTATTTGTTTTAAAATTTTTCTGACTCTTATGGACGGCATGCCTTAGAATTATTTATGTTTTGTTTGGATTATATCTATGCTAGTTTAGCTAGACCACGAATTTGGGATGTTTCAAGTTTTGACTATGTTATTTTAATAAATGGAGTTTTGGATCTTATTTTGTGTGGTTATGTGCTTGTGAGTTGATGGATTATGTGTTATGTGTAGTATTAATTTCTTATAAGTGTCATCATAGGAGGGAGTACATTGGTGAAAGGGAACATGTATAATTATGGAGGCCTACATAATTATATATGTTCCACAACACCACTGGACTTTCAAGTATGATTGCATGAAAGAGAACTGATACATGCTTGTATAGTATATGTTGGTAGTACGTATGATTATGTTAGGCGTGTGTTTGGTGGTAAGTATACTATATGGAGTATTTTGGTAGTTGTTAACGGGTGTCATGTTTTTACTATAGCATGGTGAATACGCGAAATGGTGCTGGGGGAAGTGGTGGTGATGGAAATCCTGATTTGGCTGCTTTGATTACTGCTCAAATGGCCAACATAATACCAACCATTGTTCAGCAGGTGACTAATAATCTGAACAACAACAACAACAACAACAATAATGGTCAAGGAGGAGGTGGAAACAATGGTTGTAGCTATAAGGCATTCACTTCTTGTGGTGCAAAAGAGTATGATGGGAAGGGTGGCGCGGTAGTACTTACCCAATGGATTGAGAAGATGGAAAATGTGATTCAGATGAGTGGTTGTTTACCCAATCAAAGGGTCTTGTATGTAACTGGTTCACTGGTAGGAAGGCTTTAACTTGGTGGAATACTCAAGTTCAAGCAAGAGGGAGATTTGCTGCAAATGCTATGGCTTGGGCCGATTTTAAGACTCTTATGACAACGTAGTTTTTCCCAAGCAATGAGATGGAGAAGATGGAAAATGAGTTTTGGGGACATGAGATGGTTGGAGCAGCTCATGCAGATTACACGGATCGCTTCCATGAATTGGCAAAGTTGGTTCCCATTTGGTTACCCTTGAGGCAAACAAAATCAAGCGGTACATTGCTGGATTGCCTACTCAGATTAAGGGAATGATCAAGGCTACTCAACCTAACACGATACAGCAAGCTATACTTACAGCATGAATACTTGTTGAGGAGGCGGTATCTAGTAGAACTTTGGTAAAGGCGGGGGATAAAAGAAAGGAGCCAGAAGCCACGAAATCGCCTGACACCAACTGGAAGAATGTTAAGAAGGCAAAAGATGGAAGAAATTTTGCCATGAGAGTACCTCAAGGTTCTGGAAATCCGAACAACAACAATGCTGCTTGCCGAACCTGCTCTAGGTTCCATCCAAGAGGTACACCATGCCAGATATGCTTCAATTGTCAGAAACCAGGACACTTTGCTAGGAACTGTGAAGCACCTAACAAGAACACGACACTAATCCAGTCTGTGAGGATGAATGTCACTGGAGGAAACTGCTTTGAGTGTGGACAACCCGGACATTTCAAGAGGGAGTGTCCTAGGTTGGTTGGAGCAACCAACCAGGGCAGAGGCCAGCTAGCTTTGGAAGGAAATCGAGGAAACCAAGGTGGTGGAAACCGGAACAATGCTAACCGCAACAATGGAAACACTGGGAACCGGAACTGGAACAGGAACGAGGGGAATCAGAATAAGGGAAATCGGAATGGAGGCAGGGTTTACCTTGCAAATGCAGTAGAAGCGGTTCAGGACCCGAATGTGGTGACGGGTACGTTTTCTGTTAAAAATCACCTCACTACTATTCTTTTTGACTCTGGGGAAGATTTTAGTTTTGTGTCTTCTCAATTCGTGCCTTTGTTAAATATGAACCCTAGTGTAGCGAAACCAGGATATGTGATTGAGATAGCTAGTGGTAAGCAAGAAGAAGTAGATGAGATATTTTTAAACTGCAAGTTAGAGTTGGGAGAATTTAAGTTCACCATAAATTTAATCCCTCTAGGACATGGGAGCTTCGATGTGATCATTGGGATGGATTGGTTATCGAAGCATAGGGCTGAGCTAATGTGTCATGAAAAGATTGTTAGGATCCCCATAGGTGATAATAAGGTGTTATACGTGTACGGAGAAAGGAAGGAGAAGAAGTCCAGGTCCCTTATGAATGCCAAGGATGATGAGCCACAAATCAGTAAGATTCGAGTAGTAAGAGAGTTCGTTGATGTATTCCCGTATGACTTGATGGGGTTACCACCGGTGAGACAAGTAGAGTTTAAGATTGACTTAGTACCTGGGGCAACACCCGTAGCGAAGTCACCATATCGTCTAGCACCGTCAGAGATGCAAGAATTAGCCAAGCAACTCAAGGAATTGCAGGATAAAGGTTTCATTCGACCAAGTTCTTCTCCATGGGGAGCGCCGGTGCTATTTGTTAAGAAGAAGGATGGATCATTCCGGATGTGTATCGATTATCGGGAGCTGAACAAGCTGACCATTAAGAACCGTTATCCTCTTCCAAGGATTGACGATTTATTTGATCAGCTGCAAGGAGCAAGATACTTCTCAAAAATTGACCTTAGGTCCGGTTATCACCAACTAAGGGTATGTGAGGAGGACATACAAAAGACCGCGTTCAGAACAAGGTATGGACACTTTGAATTCACCGTTATGCCATTTGGATTGACAAACGCGCCAGCAGTGTTCATGGACCTAATGAACCGAGTGTGCAAGCCATCCCTGGATAAGTTCGTCATAGTCTTCATTGATGACATACTTATCTACTCTAAGACGGAGAAGGAGCACAACCAACATTTAAGGTCGGTATTGGAACTGCTCAGGAAGGAGAAACTTTATGGGAGGTTCTCCAAGTGTGAATTTTGGCTGCAAGAAGTACAATTTCTGGGGCATGTAATCTATAAGGATGGCATACATGTAGACCCAAAGAAGATTGAAGCAGTGACGGATAGGAAGGCACCTACTACACCGTCAGAAATAAGGTCATTCTTAGGCTTGGCAGGATATTACAGAAGATTTATAGAGAATTTCTCTAGAATATCAAAGCCTTTGACATTGTTGACCCAAAAGAATCAGAAGTATGAATGGGGCGAAGAGCAAGAGTAGGCATTTCAGACACTAAAGGATAGGTTGTGTAATGCACCGATATTGTCCTTACCAGAAGGGGTGGAAGATTTTGTGGTTTACTCTGATGCGTCCAACCAAGGTTTAGGATGTGTTCTTATGCAGCGAGATAAGGTCATAGCTTATGCATCACGACAATTGAAAAACTATGAGAAGAATTACACCACACACGACTTGGAACTAGGAGTTGTAGTCTTTTCTCTTAAGATATGGAGACATTACTTGTATGGGATAAAAAGTGTGATCTATACGGATCACAAAAGCTTGCAGCACATCTTTGATCAGAAAGATTTGAACATGAGGCAGAGGCGGTGGTTGGAGTTATTTAGTGATTATGATTGTGAGATTAAGCATCAGCCTGGAAAGGCCAATCTGGTGGCGGATGCTCTAAGTAGGAAGGAGAGGATAAAACCTAAAAGAGTAAGGGCAATGAGCATAACTATACAGACAACACTTAGAGATAGAATTCGAGCAGCACAAGTAGAGGCTGTTAAGGAGGAGAGGCTGGTTGAGGAAAATCTACATACTATGGATCAGTACATGGAAGAAAGAGGAGATGGTTGCAAGTATTACTTGGATAGAATCTGGGTTCCGTTGTTCGGCGATACAAGGAAGGTTATATTGGAGGAAGCTCATACGTCGAGGTATTCGATACACCCAAGAGCTGATAAGATGTATCAGGACATGAGAGATATGTATTGGTGGCCAGGAATGATGAAAGATGTAGCTTTGTACGTTAGTGAATGTTTGACTTGCGCCAAGGTGAAGGCTGAACATCAAAGACCATAAGGGTTACTGCAACAACCAGAGGTTCCTAAGTGGAAATGGGAGAATATTGCCATGGACTTCATTACAAAACTGCCAAGGTCTAACAGTGGTAATGATATGACTTGGGTAATAGTGGACAGACTGACTAAGTCTGCCCATTTTGTGGCAATGAAGGAGGATGATAAGATGGAAAGGTTTGCCAAGAAATACATGAAACATGTGGTGGCAAAACATGGAGTGCCGGTGTCGATCATATCGGATAGGGATAGCAGGTTTACGTCTAGGTTTTGGGGGCTATTACAGAAAGCCTTGGGAACGAGACAGGATATGAGCACAACTTATCATCCGCAGACGGATGGACAGAGTGAGAGGACTATACAAACGCTAGAGGATATGTTGAGGGCGTGTGTGATAGACTTTGGAGGAAGTTGGGAGAATCATTTGGCGTTGGCAGAATTCTCGTACAATAATAGCTACCATGCTAGTATAGAGTGTGCACCGCTTGAAGCACTTTATGGTAGGAAGTGTAGGTCACCGTTGTTATGGGCAGAAGTAGGAAGTAGTCAACTAATTGGACCCGAGATGGTACAGGAGACTACAGATGCGATAACTATGATTAAGGAGAAATTAAAGGCGGCTAGATCTCGACAAAAGAGCTATGCAGACAAGAGGCGTAAGCCGTTGGAATTTGAGGTTGGGGACAAGGTTATGCTAAAGGTTTCACCATGGAAAGGGGTGATGCGGTTCGGGAAGAAAGGGAAGTTAGCGCCTAGATTTGTGGTTCCATTTGAAATCCTTGAAAGGATAGGGCTAGTGGCGTATAGGTTGAGATTACCGGAAGAGTTGAGTAGTGTACATGATGTGTTTCATGTCTCAAACTTGAGGAAATGCTTACCAAGAACTGACTTGCAAGTGCCGATGGACGATATTAGTATAGATGCGAGCCTTCGTTATATTGAAGAGCCGATAGAGATTATGGACCGTGAAGTTAAAACATTGAAAAGAAGTAAGATACCGTTAGTTAAGGTTAGGTGGAATTCAAAACGTGGACCGGAGTTCACGTGGGAACGGGAAGAGTTTATGAGGAATAAGTATCCTCAACTGTTTGTTAATGATGATCCTAAGGAGTAAATCTCGGGACGAGATTTCTATTAGGAGGGAGTGATGTGACAACCGTGGTTTTGAGGTTCGTCACTTGGTCTTATTTTTTAGGTTATTTTATGTGTGACTACTTGATTTGTGTGTTTACGTGTTTATTTTGTGTGAACGAGGTTGGTGTGGTTATCGTTTATGAGTATAGAGTACTCATAAGTAAATCGAGGAACGGTTATTTCATGTTCATGTGCTCACAATTTAGTGACTATGAAATGAAATGGTGATATTTTGGTGTTTACGTATACGTATAAGTATTATAGTAATAGTATATTTTTTAGGATTTACGGTTTAGCTTTTAGAGGTCTCAGATGAGGTAATTAGTCATATGAATATTTTTCGGGATGGTTTTAAGTCATTTAGAACTTAGTTATAAAGTTTATTTCAAAATTTGAGATTTTTTTAAAAGTGTATATTTGACGTCTTTTACGGTAAAACGCGTAAATTTGACTAGTTTTACGGTTTTGGGGTTTTGGAAGCTTTAGGAGCTGAAATAAATTAAGACAAATTAAGGTAATGTTAGTAATGTATTATTAAACAATAAAAATAAAAAAAATAAAAAAATGCATATAAAAGTCGGTTAGGCCGACTGGTTTAAAAAGAAAAGAAAAGGAAAGTGTAATGGGCTACGGGTTGGACTTGGGTTCACCCATACCCTATATAATGTTATAACTAAAAAAACAAAACCATTTTTTTTCTTCCTGGAGCATTAAGTCGACGACATCAAGAGAGTTTTTAGGGGTTTTCATAGTTTTTTATCATCCATTGAATTAAAGGTAAAAACCTTCTTAAACCTTTTTAATTTAAATTGTTTTTATGTTTAATTAATCATCTTATGATGGATTTAGGTTAGGGTTGTTATAAAAACAGTAAATTAATGTGGTATTAATCATAATATGATGATTACATAATCTAGGGCTTGTATTTAATGATGTTATGGGTAATTAATTAGTTTAATTTGATTAAACCCGTTTTTAAAAACTGGGCAGAATTTTGAGTCAATTGTTTTGATCATATAGGGAGTTCTACAAATTCTTATTTTACGATCCAAGTACCCCTGAAACGGTAATTGAAATGGCTTTCTAATGCAGGAAACGAGAACTAACTTGGAGGTAGGGAAGTGGGTCAAAAATAGGTTACAACAGTCGGAGGTCAAAACAGTTTTGAATTCAGCCTGTTTTCTTTTTAAGTTTTGGGTTGTTTGGGGTACTTAGGGGTGCATTGGGATCTTCTCACGAGAATGAGAGATGGTTTATATATTGTAATAAGTATCTGCACTTGGACTAAGGTTGTGGTTTAGGGTAAGACCCCCTAATTGTAACAAACTTTTTATATGTTTAAAATCAGTAAAACTGGAATGACAAAAGTATATATATATATATATATCGGGGCCTTAGAAGTAGCTTTAAGGTTAGGACAAGTGGGAGGAGTTAGCTAACATATGTAAGGGTATGAATATTCCTTTTACAGAAACTATGGGTATGTTTAAGTGGACGTTTGACTTAAAGTTTTTAGACCTAAAAACTGGGACTGTTTTGTGTAAAATATGAACGGGATAGTTCTTAAACTTAACCAAGTTAAGGACTTGTTAGGGAAGGGTAATGGGCTGTTTAGAGTTTATAAATGGGGTATTTATAAGAGAGGGGTTTAGATTTCCATCATAGGTTGATGAACCGTTTTTAGTGGTCGGGTCATGTATTGATTGTGTGTTTTTAAATTGTTAGCTTTTGCTAGTGCGAGGACTTTTGGAGAAGCAATATGGTGAGTTTCATAGTCCCGTGTTCACTTATTTTTTTACTTCCAGATGGGATGGAAGAGACACTGTGTTATGTTGTTTATAATTTTACGCTGTGAATGTTTGGCTTTGGTAATGGACTTTTGTGTTGATACTTATGTGATTAAATGCTAGATAATTCTTGATTTGTTTATGTTTTGACTTGGTACCAAGGGGTGTTGACAAGGCGGGGCCTTGGGGATTGGTTCATAGGTGTTTGTATGCCTATGGGATTATGAGGTTTGGTATGGCTGGGAGCCATGGTTTTGGTTTGATTGGTTGAATCTTGAATGTTAGTTAGTTAATGCATGTAGTATCACATTGTCCATATGTTTTGAACTTTGATTGTACTCACAGCTTTTTGGTATGATTTGGCGTTTGAGTCTAAACCTATGACTCTCACCAACTTTATGTTGACGTATTTTAGTGTCTCTTTCAGGTGATACTATGGTTAAGCATGAGAACCTAAGTGGGTAGGATTTGGAGAGCTTAGGAATACATATAGAAGGAGATCCCCGTTTCCTTCTTAGTTTTTATTTGTTCATTTAATAAATGATACTGTGGCACACATATGTTTGTTTTTAGTTATGTTATTTGTTGTCTTAGGTAAGAGGTAGGACTGTTACCTACTTACCTAGACTCCTGCATGTTAAGATATTGTCATGACGTTTGTGTCACCATTTTTATGACATTTCTTATTTCATATAGTTATCTCTATAGACACGCCATGTTGTGATGATATTCATACGTCGCGCCCCATATTCCGCCATGGTGGGGTGTGACAAAAATACACAAGCAGCAAACACAAGCATATATATAGGTATTTTGATGATACTTAATGCATTTTAAGCCCTTTTTGGACGATGAGACTATGTATAAAAGCAGTCTCATCACTCCCCCATACTAAACCATTCTCGTGCCCTCACGCAATGCTAGAATAAAGTATCGTAGAACCTCCAAAATTTATTTTTATTCACTTTATTGAATGATAAACTAGCTACACTACTACTATTGCTACTACTTGCGTTTTAGACATAATGTATGATTTTCATCGCAAAATGAGACGTTTAGGTTCATAGAATAAGAACACGTGAATGCTTCGTTAGAAATAATTTTGTCGTCCTCGATTTTCACCCCAATTCCATGCCAAGCGTGCAACGAGATCATTGTCATTATAAGTTAGTAATGCTAACACTACTCATATGCCCTAATCACATACTTATCCTCCCAATTTCCTAAGTTGTATCTCTTATATTTTATTTTGTCTTGAATGTTTCACGAGGATACATTGTTTAAGTTATGCGATAATAGAGATTTAGGTCTAAAAATAGAGTCCTAACGATGTAATCAAGACCATTAAATCAATAACCCCTCCTAATAGACAACGATGTCAAAAAATTAAGTCAACAAGAAGGAACGATAAACACGGTTTTATAACGGTTTTGAACATGAGACTTATTACCAAGACTTTTATACGCCCCCTAACGGAAGGGCCTTATTATCTTTGGTTTACCTCCATCTTTTATTCAACTTCGCCATGAAGCTTTTATTATGACTTCGGTCTTGCCTTGCCTCTTATTATCCACCTCATCGGTAGTTTTATTAGCCAAAGACGTATATCCTCACGCTAAGGCGAATTTTGGATCTTTAAAGCTTCAAAGATTAAGGCTTGATTCACTTTCAATTTTGCAAAGATTTTTCAGCCTTGTGGGGCTTCAAATTGTTTGCTTGATTTAGGTGAGCACTTGAAATCTTATTATTGGGTGAAGCTTTCGATTATTCGGGTGCCAATACTTCAAAACCGTGACGCTGGCGATACCTTAATGTCTTCCCAATTTAATTACACGGAAGCTAGTAGAAAAGACTAGAAACCCAACAATCCCAACTAAACCGCTAAGTCAATATTTATTAAGCAAAAAATATTTACATGCGAAGGGAGAATAAGCAAACAACGAGAACACATGAGTTTTTGAAAGAATACGAGTACTCTATGTTTAGCATAGTAACTTATAATTAACCCTATCATTTCTCGTCCTCATTCAAGAGACTTGGCCTAATGTGAAGTTAAGGAATCAAAGCTAAGTGCTCAACACGCACGGTCGAGTCAAAAATTACTCTTATTCTCGCCATCGGAAAAACCTACATTCGTGTCTTCAAACACTTATAAAACATGAGAAATTTTTTTAAAATTTGGCCATTTTTAGCCTTATTTTGCAACAAAACGATAAAAAAAAGATAAACTTTGGAAAGCGTGAAGGTTTGGCAAGGCAAGTATCTATTCACCCCCCCCCCCCCCTACTAAAGTTAAACATTGTCCTCAAGTTTCGAGTCTAGGGGTGCAAACACCCCCATACTAGAGACGTAGTCGAATGCCTAATCTAGCATGAAAAGGGTGTAACCGTTAAATTAAAAGCCGTTTATGAAGTGTGATAAAAACCTAAGGTTAGAACATCAAAGGATATATCATGGATATTGAGAAAGTCTTCAAAGAAAACGATCGAGTGCTCCCATAAAACGAACACGAGAGGCTCCAATCGTGAAGATCATGATCATCTAAAAACCAAAATTCACAAACAACCACGGAACAAAAGTTGGAAGGGCATAAATCCCCTCACGTTACTACATTAGAAAGCGATAATATGTACATAGGATAAGAATGGGACTCCCCCACGAGGCACCTCGTTTTTGATTACCGAGTCTTGAGCTCGACTCGATCCCCTCAATACTAATTATCATTGGGGAAGGTGACTTGGTCGAGGTAGTTCAAGGATGGAACTTCCCCGCCAAATTAGTGCTTCAACCTATGTCCATTCACCTTGAAGTTGGGGCCATCATTTTGAGCTAGCTCGATGGTCCCATATGGAAAAACTTGAGTCACGGTGAATGGACCGGACCAACGGGATTTCAACTTACCGGAAAAGATTTTCAAACGAGAATTAAAAAGCAAAACTTGATCCCCAATGTTAAAAATCCGATTTTTAATTTTAGAATCATGCAACTTTTTAGTTTTTTCTTTATAAATCAATGAATTTTCATAATCAATGTCCCTCAATTCATCCAATTCATTTAATTGCATTTTCTGGTGTTTTTCCGCGGTCTCCATGTCATCATTACAATGCTTTAGGGCCCAATAAGCCTTGTGTTCCAATTCGATTGGCAAATGACAATTTTTCCCATACACAAGCTTATAGGAAGTGCACCCAATGGGCGTCTTATGAGCGGTCCTAAAGGCCTATAAAGCGTCGTCCAACTTATCCGACCAAGATTGTCGGTTTTCCCCAACGGATCTCTCCAAGATCCTTTTCAACGCTCGGTTTGAAACCTCGACTTGCCCACTCGTTTGTGGGTGATAAGCCGTAGAAAGCCGATATGGAACCCATATTTCCTTAGGACCCTTTCGAATTGGTCGTTACAAAAATGGGTTCCACGATCGCCTATGATCGCATGAGGGGTTCCAAACCGAGAAAACATTTGCTTCAAAAACTTGACTACCACACGAGCATCATTGGTGGGCAAAGCCTTAGCTTCCACCCACTTAGATAGGTAGTCAACCGCAACAAGGATGTACTTATTACCACGAGATGATGGGAATGGCCCCATAAAGTCTATACCCCAAACGTCAAAGATCTCACACTTGGATGATATTTTGTGGAATTTCATCTTTTTGTGAGGCTTTTCCTTGTCGTTGGCACGAGTCACACGACTTCACAAGATCTTGTGCATCTCGGTAAATAGTAGGCCAAAAGAAGCCAGCATCAAACACCTTCTTGGCCGTGAAATTAGCACCATGGTGACCACCCGTGGGTCCCTCATGACAAGCTCTAAGGATGTTAGAAGCTTCGGTGCCAAATACACAACGTCAGATGATTTGATCCGCACAAGTTCGAAACAAGTAAGGGTCGTTCCAAAAGTAGAACTTGACGTCACGAAAGAATTTTCATTTTTCTTGAGTCGTCATACCCTTGATGATGAAGTTACCCGCATGGTAATTTGCAAAGTCCGCAAACCATGGGGTGGAAGAATCAAGCTTAGAATTCACTACACCAAGTGTCTCGAGCGGAAATGTTTCGGTGATTTCCTTGGGCTCGTAAACACTTTGGTGAGGATCTTCCAAACGAGAACGATGATCGGCCGCTAAATTCTCGTGTAACACCCCATTTTGATAATGGAAATGTCACATGTAATTATGGCGTGTCATCAAATCATACAAGGAAAAATGTCTAAACATTACATGACCATAAAAGAAAAATACCGGAATCAAACATCGGTAGTCCAAAAGTAAAGATCATCACACACAAACATAAGTATAGCAAAGGAAAGGACTAACCAATGTCCATAGCAATGTATCAAAAGAAAGGAAATGCATAAAGTAAAGAAAGGCTAGAAAGCTTCTAGTCCATATGCACGTATGCTTAAAGTCTACGAGCGTCCCTGAGTACCTGCCGTTTTGGGAACATAGAAAAGGAAAACGGCTGAGCAATACGCTCAATGCACGGATGTACAATAAAGCATGAATAGGATAACCATATAACATATAACATATAACAGCGGAAGAAACAAAGTCCCGAGTAACCTGGTTAAGTCTTGATAAAACTGGTTTTATAGTTTGAAAAGCCTTATGTTTATCTTGTAAAAACTGTTTATCATATTTTACCATTAGCCAATATAGGTCATGAAAATCCACCGTGCATGAATACTTGGAGGGGTGACCTCATCATGCAAATTAGAGGGGATGCCTCTAATTTAATATACTGGTTTTGGGTAGGAGGGATCTGCTCCTTGTGAAGGATGCAAGGCACACACCACATTCACCATGAAATCCTGACTGAAAACATGTAACTAGGATGCACCCATACGCCCCACATGATAAATATAATATAAATGGCCAAAAGCTGAAGGGAAGCCACGAGCAATCACTCCGCCGTGGTGAAGTCATAGCATCAGTGCCTCTAATGTTATGGTTATGGTACCTCCATAACTAGGTGAAACTGGTCATGCATGTATATGGCTATAGGTATTCTAAATTAAACATAAGCAAATCAAACACATAACTTATACTACGGGAAAACATTTGGCTGCATACGGGAAATCCTAATAAGGAAAGAATGTCCATACTGAAAGGACGGGAATCCGTACCTTATGTCCAGTGAACGAAGAAGATGAACTGTGAGGAATCCTACTTCCATATCACTAATGCTACATAAGTACATACATGAATAAGTATCTGCTTACTAAATAAGTAACTGGTTTTATGTCATGTCTTAGCTTATTTTATGTGTTCTTATCATGTTTTACTGTTTTAAGCCTTAAACTGTGTTTATCTTATATTCTGTTTACTCTGATCAAGTGTTTCTGGTATTTCATGTATTATTATACTTACTGTGTAATAATAAGTAACTTTATAAAAATAGCAGGTTTCCTAAAATAGAAAGTTTCCAAAAATAGAAAGTTTCCAAAAAGAGAAAGTTACCAAAAATATAAAGTTTCCAAAAATAGAAAGTTTCCAAAAATAGAAAGTTTCCAATAATAGAATTACTGCTTAAAATAGATAAGTTTCTAAAAATAGAAAGTTTCCATAAATAGATTAGCTGCCTTATTTAAATAAGTTTCCATAAATAGATTAGTTGCCTGAAATAAATAAATTTCAAAAAAATAGAAAGTTTCCATAAATAGATTAGCTGCCATATTTAAATAAGTTTTTAAAAATAAAAAGTTTCCATAATTAGATATAAGCTGGTTAAATAAGCTAAGTGTATAAGCCTAAGTGTTTTCATGATTATTTTCTAAGTCATATGATATAATGTATAGTTTATTAATTATTTTATGTAATTAAAATAAACTATAGGTTAAAATATTTAATTAAAGTATATCATGTTTTTAATTAAATAAAGTTAAATACTTAGGTTAAAATGTGTATTATTATCTATTAATAATATAACCTAAGTCATGTTAATTAATTAATTATAACCATGGTTTTAAAATAATTAATTAATTATAAGTCTAAAATATAAAATACTTAGGTTAATAATTTCATGTTTTTAATAATTAAAATAACCTAAGTCATGTTATTAAATTAATCATGTCATGTTTATTAATTTAATTTAACATAAGATTAAAAAAAAATCTTAACATACACCGTGAACCGGATCTTGACTAAGAACCATGAACCAGACATGAAATCGACACCATACCCCGAACCACATCGGGGTTCCCCTTGTCTTGTTGCTGTCGTGGGACCCACACCAACCAACCGGGACCATATGGTCTTGGTGGTGGTCGAATAGCCAAACCGAGACCCCCTCGGGTTCGGTTTAGGCGCCGGCCAAGAACAGACACCCCTAAAACACCCTTTTTGATTTATTCCAAAACCAATTTCATGTTAGATCTATGTTTTAATTAGGTTTTTTTTTAAAACACATCATGTTCATAATTATTTAAAAGATCAAACCCAAAAGAAAAGGGTTAAAAGAATTACCGAATGCGTGGATCTAAACAACGATGAACAAACACGAACACTAGCACCAAAACCAAGATCAAAGATCAAATAAACACCTCCTTGGTGTGTTTATGGGTGGCGGCCAAAAAAGAAAAGAAGGAGGAGGAAGAACTTTTTAGGTTTTTCTGAAAATCCTCTATAAAGTGAAAAATGAGTAGTGATTTTCCTTTAACCCCCCTTTAGTGAAAATTGAGATGGGCTTGGCCAATCTCTCCCTTGTTGCCGCGGGTAGGGGCCCCACATGGGGTACCCGTATCGTTTTCCGTGTCTCGTTGTTTAATTACTCGTTCGTGATAATTTGTGTTCGCGTTTAATGTGTTCTCGTTTATTAATTACCGTGACCTAATATATTTATTTACGCTCGTAATAAATATATATACGTAATTAATATTAGTTCGTGAATTAATTACGTTCATGATTTCATGATCGCATGTTCGTGATTAATTATTGTCAGATAATTATTGCGTGCTCGTGCGTAGTAAATACTTATCGTGTTCTAACACATACGTAATACGTAAAATCCTAACACGTAATCGTAATCATGCTATAATAGGAAAGTTTTAATCTAGTACGTACGATCTTAAGGGTACTATTTATGGTAAAAGCATGCGGGTTTTACAACTCTTCCCCCCTAAAAAGAATAATTCGTCCCCGAATTATAGATAAAGTAAACTGGAAAAGAAGAACATACCCGAATTCAAAATATGAAATGAGGGTAAGAAGCCCGGATAGACTCCTCTGTTTCCCAAGTGGCTTCCCGCTCGGTATGATCCCTCCATAGGATTTTGACAAATGGAATCGTCTTCCTTCTCATGACTCGTTCTTGTCTGTCAAGAACTCGTTCGGGTTCTTCTATAAAAGTGAGATCTTCACGTATCTGTTCCAGTGGATACTGAACCATGTGAAGGGGATGATACTGGTACCCTCTGAGTAAGGACACATGAAAAACATTGTGCACATGCGAAAGCTGCGGAGGTAACGCCAATCGGTAAGATACTTCACCGACTCGTTCAATGATATCAAACGGTCCGATGAAACGAGGACTGAGCTTCCCTTTAATCTCGAAGCGTCTAACACCACGTGCCGGCGAAACCTTAAGGAAGACGTGATCTCCTACGTTAAAATGTATGTCCCTACGATGCTTATCGGCGTAACTTTTCTGACGTGATCGTGCTTCCTGAATTTTCTGCTTAGCTACTGCGATCTTTTCATTGGTCATCTCTATGATTTTTGGTCCTTCAAGTGTTCGCTCACCAACCTGATCCCAGCAGATTGGGGCGCGACACTTTCTGCCATACAATATCTCGAAAGGAGCACACTTGATACTTGCGGGCCAACTGTTGTTGTATGCAAACTCTACCAAACAGATGTAATCGTCCCAATCACCCGTCCATTCCAACGCACATGACCTCAACATATCTTCCAATGTCTGAATGGTTCGTTCCGACTGTCCGTCCGTTTAAGGATGAAAAGCCGTGCTAAGCTTAAGTTGTGTACCCCAAGCTTTCTACAGACTCTTCCAAAAGCGCGATGTGAATCGAGGATCTCTGTCTGAGACGATGTTGGATGGTGAACCGTGGAGTCTCATGATCTCTCTTCTATACGTATCGGCGAGTTTACTTACCGGATCTTCCTTGCGGATCGGTAAGAAATGAACTGATTTGGTAAGTCGATCTACGATAACCCAAATTGCATCGTGCTTCCTCTTGGTAGGCGAAAGACCAGTAACAAAATCCATGGTGATTTTGTCCCACTTCCACTCTGGAATATCTAACGGTTGAAGGAGACCGCCAGATCGCTGATGCTCGATCTTAACCTGCTGGCAGGTAAGACATTTGGAGACGTAAGTGGCCACATCCTGTTTCATACCACTCCCCCAAAAGTATTGCTTGATGTCATGGTACATCTTAGTCGATGCAGGATGTATAGAGAATGGGGAGCTATGAGCTTCAGCTAACAAGGCTTCCCGGAGTTCTTGGTTATCAGGAACACAAAGTCTCGTACCCTGCCATACGATGCCATCTGCATCTACCCTGAATTCTGTCTGTTTCTCCAAATTCTGCACTATCGCCCAGATTTCTCCGTCATCCTTCTGAGCTTCCTTGATCTTAGAGAGTAAATCGGGTTCTACTCTAAGATTAGCCTAGTAACCGTGCTGTCCACGTAGCATGATTTCGATGTCAAGTCGCTCCAAGTCTCTTATGATTTCCTCTTCGATTTTAATGTCGTTGATCATTCCGGACTTCCTGCTAAGAGCACTGCTACTACATTTGCCTTTCCAGGATGATACTATAGATTAATCTCATAATCCTTCAACAGCTCTAACCATCTCCTCTGCCTCATGTTCAATTCACGTTGAGTGAAGATATACTTCAAGCTCTTGTGGTCCGTGAAAATGTCACATGATTCTCCATACAAGTAGTGCCTCCATATCTTCAATGCAAACACCACTGCTGCAAGTTCCAAGTCATGCGTGGGGTAATTTTCTTCATAAGGCTTAAGCTGTCGTAAAGCATACGCGATCACTTTCCCATGTTGCATGAGAACACAGCCAAGTCCCTTCCCCGATGCATCACTGTAGATTTGAAATCCACCCGTACCATATGGGAGAGTAAGAATAGGTGCAGATACTAGCTTCTGCTTCAGGTCTTCAAAGCTCTTCTCTCGTTCTTCAGTCCAGACGAATTTCTCCCCTTTCCGCATCAGTTTGGTCAATGGTAGTGCTAAGCGGGAAAAGTTCTCCACGAACCTACGGTAATAGCCAGCTAAGCCTAAGAAACTGCGGACTTCCGTCGCTGATGTTGGCCTTGGCCACTTAGTAATGGCCACAGCCTTCGCTGGATCCATAGTGATTCCTTCTGCAGATACAATGTGACCTAAGAATGCCACATTGTCTTACCAGAACTCACACTTGGAGAATTTAGCATACAGCTGCTTCTGGCGAAGAATCTGTAGTACTGTACGATGATGGTCTTCGTGTTCCTCCTTGGATTTTGAGAAAATCAGGATGTCATCGATGAAGACAATGACGAACTTTTCCATAAATTCATGGAAGATTCTGTTCATCAAATCCATGAACACTGCTGGAGCATTTGTCAGGCCAAACGGCATAACTACAAACTCGTAGTGGCCATAGCGGGTACGAAAGGCAGTCTCAGCGATGTCCTGCTCCTTGACCCGTAGTTGATGATAGCCTGACCTAAGATCAATCTTGGAGAAGTGTTTGGCCCCTTGGAGTTGGTCAAACAGATCATCAATACGTGGCAGTGGATATCGATTCCGGATAGTAATCTTGTTGAGCTCGCGATAGTCTATGCAAAGACGTATACTGCCGTCCTTCTTTTTAACAAACAAGACCGGTGTGCCCCTTGAAGATGCGCTCGGTCGAATAAAACCTCGCTCAAGCAGTTCTTGCAGTTGATCCTTCAGCTCCTTCAGCCCTATGGGAGCCATGCGATAAGGAGCCTTGGAGATTGGTTCAGCTCCTGGAATAAGCTCGATACTGAATTCCACTTCTCGTGCAGGTGGTATGCCCGGAAGTTCTGCTGGAAAAACATATTGGAATTCCGACACTATTGGTTGATCCTGAATTGATGGAGATTTAGCATCCATGTCGTGAACCGTAGCTAGATAACCCTCGCAGCCATGTGACAGTAGTGCACGTGCTTGCAGGGTAGATATGACTTGTACAGACCGTCCGGGTATGAACCCGTTATGAATGTACTCTGGTGCGTTAACATCACCGAAGATAACTCGATATGAATGGCAATCTATGGTAGCATGATGCTTGGATAGCCAATCCATGCCCAAAATCATGTCGAAGTCATTCATGTCCAGCGGAAGTGCGTCAACAGGTCGAACCTTATCGTCAAATTCTAGGGGAAGACTCTCGTATACATGGGTCATTAGTACAGAGTCCCTCAAAGGCGTGGAAATAGTAAGCCTATTTTCTAGTGGCATGGGGAGCATCCTAATGTTCTTAGCATAAGCAGTAGAAATAACCGAGTGAGTAGCACCCGTATCGAAAAGAACACATGCAGCTTGACCGTACATATACAAGATTCCAGTGATGGTACCTGTAGACTTGTTGGCCTGGTCTCGAGATGCCGTGTAGACACGCCCGGTGGTATGAGGCGGCTTTGAATCAGCATGTCCTGATGTACCCTCCATCTCGCCCTTACGGCAATCCTTCATGACATGGCCAAGAAGACCACACTTGAAGCATGAGTCAGTGTTACGGCGACATGGCCCTGGGTGCCTACGGTGGTAAGTAGAGCAAAGAGGATAAGTAAATCCTCCAGCATGTGCTCTGGCTGGCTGGGAACCTGATAAAACACTTTCCATAAGACATGATAATTGGGTACAAAGGACAATGCGGATAATTGTAAGATTGAATACCAGTGATAGCTGGACGACTAGGTTGTGAACCTGATAGGTGTGTAAACACCCATCCTTTTTACCACTTAATTACAATAATAACCGAGCCAAAACGTGTATTATATGTCATTTATGTCGGAATTATGCGTGGTTTTTGTTTTTGTTATGATTTAGGACGAAAAGGTGAAAAGTGGAGAAAACACGGGCATTCACGGGCTTTTATCAAAGAAAAAGACGAAAGATGAAGTCAAGAAGTCAAGAATGCAAAAAGAACGGAAGTCCAAGACCAATTTTGAAGATTTATCGAAGAAAAAGTCAAAAGACAGAAGTTTACTTAAAGCCGAAGAACTCAAGTCTTATTTATTGAAGAATTAAAAGACAAGTTCAAAGAAATCCCGAGCCAAAAGTCATTAAAGTCCAAGATTAACAAAAGATTAAGAAAGGAAGGACTTAATGGTGCAATTAAGAAGAAATGAATGAGGGGAGGAAGCTTCCTAAGCATTCCCTAATCCTCCCCTATATATAGATCATTAGGATAATCATTTCATTTTGTTGGCTAGAGTGACACTAGTTCTTCCATCTTTAATTTTTGCACATTTACTTTTCATGTCAATTTAAATACATTGTCTTGCACTTTTAATACCTTTTAATTCCTAGTAAGTGTTCTTTAATTTTCTTGTTTTAATCTCTCATTCTACCTTTCTTTCTTTGCTGATCTTTATGTTTATGTGTTTATTATCATGCTTTAATCTTATTGTTTACATGCTTTTTGTGTTGCTTATTTGATTAAAGGTTATGTTTTTATGCTTTTGATTGTTTTGGTTTATTGATTTTTATAGCTTATTTGTGTTTATTTTAAGATTTCTAAAGTTTTTATAGAAGTTATTTTTATATAAAGTTTGCTTTCGTATACCTTTTTCATTTAGTGTCTTCAAAAGTCTTTAAATTTTAGCTTATTAGTTTTACTTATACTTGTTTTGATTAGGATTTTAGGTGTGTGCTTATTTGGTTTATAGCTTATTAGAACTAGCTTATTTCGTGTTATTTCCACTGTATTCCGACCACACCAGTCGGAATAGGGTTTATTATTCCAACCAGCACTCCTTTGCTTGGTCGGAAAAGGGTTTGTGATATTCCGCTCTAGGGTGAGTTTGGTATTCCGATCAGGAGGTAGGTGACAGCATTCCGATCTGAGTCCACTCCTTATTCCGATCAGGGTTTGGTTCTTCACATTCCGATCTGGGGTTTTTGCTTGGTTATTCCGATCAGGTCTAGGTGACAGCATTCCGATTGGTAATTTCGACCACATTCCGATCAGAAAGGTAAGTGTATTCCGATCAACATTCCGATTGGAGGGTTTGTATATTCTGACGAGGCCACATTCTGATCAGGAGGTAAGTATACATTCCGATCATCATTCCGATCGGAATGTATTCCGATTAGGTTTGTTTTTTCTATTTTGTCTTGTTTAATTTTTAAGTTTACATTTTAATACTTTGTCAAATTCTAATTTTTGTCACGCTTTAATTTCAAGTCATTTATTTTCTCGTTATTTACTTTTCAAAGTTTTTAATATCTCGCCATTTATTTTAAATTAGACTTAGATTTTAATTTAACGTCATTTACTTTAAAGTTTTTCACTTTTATTTTTCAACAACGAAAAATATTTTTCTTAACCAAAAACAATTGAGTCATACTTAAAACCATTTTTCAATTCGATTAGACATACTTAAACGAATCTTTTTACCTGGCCAAAAGCCTTGTATTAAAATGGCGCCGCTGCCGGCTCTTTTCGTAAAGATTAACGGTTTTATGTGAGAGACTCGTTGCTTTTTGGGATCCGTTCACTTGTGAGCGTTATTTTTCTTGCCTAAAAAATTCAATAAACCAAAAAAAAAATAAATTTTAAATTGTTAAAAATTTATAAAAATTAAAAATTTCAAAAATCCAAAAAGATTTTATTTTTATTGTGTATATATATTGTCTTTGTGTTTGGTATTGTTTTCTTTTGTCTTTGTAGGTGTATGCGTACTAGATCTTCTAATTATCAAGAGCCCAAGACTCGAGAAGATTTAAGTATGTCAGGTTTTAACAACAACAATAATCCACCGCACCTCAATAATAACAACAATGTTCTTCCACAGCCCGATCTTCGGACAATGGAGGAGCTTTGTCAACCTACCATGTTTGGACGAGGAGGACCGATTGCGCCGATGCAAATCACGGCTCCGGAGTTTTCGTTGAAGCACCACATGATTCAGCAAGTACAAACTAACCCATTCCGTGGATTGCCTGATGATAATGCCAACAAACACCTCGACAAGTTCATTACAATCACCCAAATCATGAAGTTGCCCGGTGCCACAATAGATGTTCTTCGCCTTCAACTCTCCCCACATACTTTATCACATCATGCCGAGAAATGGTTTGATCGTCTCCCAAAGAATTTCATTCATACTTGGGATGACATGACTCAACGCTTTTTGTCGCGCTACTTTCCACCATCCATGGTCACGAGCCTTCGCAATCAAATCAGCGGTTTCATCCAAGATCCCGATGAATCTCTCTTTGATGCTTGGGAAAGCTATAATGTCTTGATCGATTGTTGTCCAAACAACAACATGCTCCCTGTCACATTGATTGATACTTTCTACAACGGTTTGACTTTTCGAGATCGTGATACGATTAATGCAGCCGCCGGTGGCACATTTATGAAAAGGAGACCCGAGGAGTGTAGAGAGCTTATTGAGAACATGACTACTCACCACAAAAATTGGGATTCCTCCGCTTCTTAAAGGAACAACCTGAGAGTCAATGTTTCTTCCACCTCAGCAAACCCCGACATGACCGAATTCACCCGCATGATGACCGAAATGAAAAAAATATCTTGCTTCTCGCTACAAACCAACAACAACAAGTTAAAGCGGTTTCACCTTCTTGTGAAACATGCGGCGGTCCTCACTCATACACCGATTGTCCTTCTACACAAGGAAATCCGGAAAATGTGTATGCAGCTTATGGTAATTATTCACCGGAAAATTACCAAGCTCGACCTCAAGGGGATAGAAATTTGTTGAGTTACCGATCAAACAACTACCTTTCACCCGGTTTATCTCCTCAAAACCAAAACCCCGCCAACAACTACAATAGAAGCAACAAAATCCCACCAAGAGCTTCTACATATTATCACCCACCCGCCCAAAAAGCCCCACCCATTAACCCTGATGTTGAAGCCATCATGAGAACCCAAGGTGAGCAAACCAAGAATCTACAGAGCCAAATTATCAATCTGAAAGGAGATATTACCAAGCAAGGAAATGACCTTAGATATGAGCTTCGCGATAATATCCAATCCTCCTTCAGCAATCAAACAAATGATTTGAAGAATATGCTTGCTAGTTTCTTGCCCGTCGCTCAACCCTCTTCTTCGAGTTCTCTACCTTCAAACACCGTCACCAATCCGCGAGCAAATGTGAGTGCTATTACTACCCGTAGTGGAGTCACCATAGTAGGACCACCGATCCCGCCCCCATCATCTACACCTCCTCCACCACCATTTATCCCTACTCCTCCTACACCTAGTATTAGTGCACCATTACCGTCTCTGCCTCGTCATGACGATGTTCCCAAGAAGAACCCTTCAACATCTCAATCTTTACCACCTTCACCTTCACCACCCAAACCTAATATCCCATATCCTTCTCGCTTAGGCAAGACCAACGAGCTAACCAAGAATGACTGTCAAGTGTCAAGCTATGTGAAGATGCTCTCTCAAATGAACATCAACATGAGCCTTGTTGAAGCACTTGTCCACATGCCGAAATTTGTTAAATCATTTAAGGAATTGCTTAACAAGATGGAGAAGCTGATTGAGCTCGCCAACACACGCTTAAATGAAAACTGCTCTGCAGTTATTCTTAAAGAACTTCCGAAAAAGCTTGGAGATCCCGGTCGTTTTGTGTTGCCTTGCATTTTTAACAAAACTGAAGAATTTACTGCCCTAGCTGATCTCGGGGCCAGTATTAATCTTATGCCTTTGAGTGTTTGGAAAACACTATCATTACTCGACATTAATCCAACAAAGATGACTCTTGAACTTGTAAATCGCACTCTCGCTTACCCCGTTGGTATAGCCGAAGACGTGTTCATTAAAGTTGGCACATTTACTTTCCCGGTCGATTTTATTGTTGTTGATTATGATATGGACCCTCGTATTCCTTTATACTTGGTCGGCCATTCTTGAGAACCGGACGAGCTTTAGTTGATGTTGCCGAAGGTGAGTTAATCTTAAGAGTAGGGGATGATGCATAAGTGTTCCAAATGGGGAAGCTTACAAGCAAATCCTTTGGACGAGAATCTGCGAATATGATTAATGTGATTGATGATTTTGTCGTCTACAACAATCCTTTATTCGATTCTTGCATTAATAATCCACTTTTTCAAGATGATGTGGATGATTCTCTATCCAATTTGGACCCTTCACCCATTTATGATTCTCCACCGATCTTCGATGCTTATGATGATGATTCTAGCTCAGATTCGGATGATTATGATGACCTTACTTCTGAGTATCCCGATCTGCCCACATATGATGATTTTGATGAGGCCGATACTCTTTCGAGTGATTCTTCACATGATGAAGATCCTCCGTCATCCATGTTTAATCCTACTTTGGATGATTACTCTTTTGAGGAAGACTTATCTACGTTTCTCAACACTTACTTCCCTCATGAGAGTGATGCTCCTCTTTTAGATTTTGAAGATTATCGTCTTGATCCTACTTTGGATTTGAAGAACATTCTTTCAAAGGAGAAGAAACCGGTCGACACCAATATCCGTAGCACATATGATTTAACACCTATTTGTCCCCCTTCCGAGGACGAGGTTGTGCATTTTCATCGCGGATCATCTTCACACTCTGCTGAGCCTGAGTGCTATTTTCCCCTAAAGGAAAAGGTGTTCGACCCCGGTATCGATATTCTGCAGCCATCTCAGTATCCACCTGATGAAATAAAAGGAAATATTTTTGGAACTTATGGAAATCTTCTTGCACCACTTCACCCTTGCTTCCACCGTGCTCCATCGCTGCTTAAGGGAACCTTGCCTACTCTTCTTTGGCTTGCCTTGTTCTCCTTAAGCTTGTGCTATTTGATGGACGAAAACTATGTCTTTGATCCTGGTGGATATGTTTCATGCTTCTTCCTATGATGATCAAGGTCGAGTCAGGCTCACGACTCGGTAATCAAAAATCAAGCGCTTCTTTGGAGGCAACCCATGTATCTATCTTTTCGCTTTCTTTATCCTAAGTGTAGGGGAGACCCGTTGGTGTTTGCTATTTCCTCTCCTCTCTTAATCAGGGATTCGAGCTCAATGATCCACTCTTGATGATTCTTGACGACCCGTGATTCCGTGTTCCCTTCTTCCCGGTTCTATCCTAAACTCTTTTCGATTCACTATTTTATATTTTCTCAATATGAAAATAGGAATCTCTTTAGTTGTCTCTTCCTTAGCGAGATTTAAACAAAGTGCACAATGTCCTAAGTGTAGGGGAGTTTACTCCCACATGCTTAAACATTGAGGACAATGTTTATGTTAAGTGTAGGGGGGACTTCTATCGAAGTTAAGTGGCCTTTTCCTTGTATTTGTCCTCATTTTAACCGGAAAATCAATTTTTTTGACATTTTTCAAAATTTTTGATCTATTTTGGCCTATTAGTTTTTCCCTTTGTATAGTTATTTTCTTTCTTTGCTAGAATAAACTTTAATAAAGTGGTTTTAATTTTCAAACATTGTGAATCTTTTGACTCAACCCGAGTTTACTTATCTAAGTTACTCTAGCTAGTATCCTTAACGTGTTTAAATCAAGTTTTGCTAGGCTTTTATATAGGGAGCTATAAAACGCGAAAGTCTTAACTCTCACGGGTTAAGAACAAGAACTTTTCGCAAGTTCCTATAATTGATCCTAGAGAGTCGTTTATCAAGGGAACTTTAAAACGCGATTTCTCAACTTGAAAAAGTCTAAGAATTTGCAAGATCCTATAGGCGACTCGAAAACCCAAAACTTTGATTTAATAGGCTAAGCATCCACGAGTCTCATTCCTTGAGATTTTAAACTGTGGAGAACGAGAGATGATAGAGTCAATTATAAGTTTGGTATTCTTTCGGGAATTTATGTGAGTTAATTATGAGCCTATTCTCCCATCGCTTGCTAATAATTTATCTGCAATAAATAAGGTTGTACGATTTGAAAAGTTACGTAGCTTCTAGCCCAAGATCGTTTAAAAGTTGCTCGGTATGGATTAGAGTTCATAGCCAAGGCATAACTTATTGAAGCGGGATGCGAAGATTGGCGAGTCCGAAAAGGCCCTAACAAGGCATGAGGGCTATATTTTGTTGCTAAAGATCCCAAGTGATGTGAAGAATCATTTATCGAAAATCAATATGAAGGATCGAGACACACGACGAAAAGCAAAAATTCCCCAGAAGTCATGGAGAAGTCTATCCGAAAAGGCCCTAACAAGGTATGAGGATGAATAGATCCAAGTCCAAAAAGGAGGCGGATCGTTGTATATCAAAGTCCAAAATAAAGATTGGAGAAAAATGAAGAAGTCGTGGTCCATTTATGAAGAACCTCTCAAAATTTCAAGTGAAGAAATTCCTATTATGAAGAGAAGACCATTATTTCATGAACGTCTCTCAAGGTTTGAAGTATGAAGTCGCTGCCAAATATCGGTCCGAGAAAGGTCTCAAATCGCGAAGCGAGTTATGCCAAGATATGAACTTTATGAGATCCCGAGAAGCAGTTTTAAAAGATTTTGTCCTTTAGCTAACTATTGATTAAATCATTCACTTTATTTTCGGCCTAAATAACTATCGAAATAAGTCAAACAATGCATCCTCGTGATCATTCAAGACAACAATAAAATATAAGAGATACACCTAGGAATAAGGGAGTCTAAGTGAGTAATTGGCCCACATGAGTTCGTGTTAGTTTGCTACCTTATAATAACAATGATCTCGTTTTTAAGCTTGGTTTGGAGAAAGTGAAAACTTGAGGATGATGATTATTCATGACATTTCCAAAACCCAAGGTATGCTTTTGATTTCTTTACTTTGAATGTTTATAGTTTTCTATCTCTTTAATAAAGGCCAAGGTGGATTGATTTTGATGAAAAATGTAAACGTGCTTTGTAATAATGCATTGCATGAGGACATTGCAATGGTCAAGTGTAGGGGATTTGATAGGTGTGTAAACACCCATCCTTTTTACCACTTTATTACAATAATAACCGAGCCAAAACATGTATTTTATGTCATCTATGTCGGAATTATGCGTGGTTTGTGTTTTTGTTGTGATTTAGGACGAAAAGGTGAAAAGTGGAGAAAACACAGGCATTCACGGGCTTTTATCAAAGAAAAAGACGAAAGATGAAGTCAAGAAGTCAAGAATGCAAAAAGAACGGAAGTCCAAGACCAATTCTGAAGATTTATCGAAGAAAAAGTCTAAAGACGGAAGTTTACTTAAAGCCGAAGAACTCAAGTCTTATTTATTGAAGAATTAAAAAGACAAGTTTAAAGAAATCCCGAGCCAAAAGTCATTAAAGTCCAAGATTAACAAAAGATTAAGAAGGGAAGGACTTAATGGTGCAATTAAGAAGAAATTTAGGAGGAGAGGAAGCTTCCTAAGCATTCCCTAATCCTCCCCTATATATAGATCATTAGGATAATCATTTCATTTTGTTGGCTATAGTGACACTAGTTCTTCCATCTTTAATTTTTGCACATTTACTTTTCATGTCAATTTAAATACATTGTCTTGCACTTTTAATACCTTTTAATTCCAAGTAAGTGTTCTTTAATTTTCTTGTTTTAATCTCTCATTCTACCTTTCTTTCTTTGCTTGATCTTTATGTTTATGTGTTTATTATCATGCTTTAATCTTATTGTTTACATGCTTTTTGTGTTGCTTATTTGATTAAAGGTTATGTTTTTATGCTTTTGATTGTTTTGGTTTATTCTGATTTTTATAGCTTATTTGTGTTTATTTTAAGATTTCTAAAGTTTCTATAAAAGTTATTTTTATATAAAGTTTGCTTTCGTATACCTATTTCATTTAGTGTCTTCAAAAGCCTTAAATTTAAGCTTATTAGTTTTACCTATACTTGTTTTGATTAGGATTTTAGGTGTGTGCTTATTTGGTTTATAGCTTATTAGAACTAGCTTATTTCGTGTTATTTCCACTGTATTCTGACCACACCAGTCGGAATAGGGTTTATTATTCCGACCAGCACTCCTTTGCTTGGTCGGAAAAGGGTTTGTGATATTCCGATCTAGGGTGAGTTTGGTATTCCGATCAGGAGGTAGGTGACAGCATTCCGATCTGAGTCCACTCCTTATTCCGATCAGGGTTTGGTTCTTCACATTCCGATCTGGGGTTTTTGCTTGGTTATTCCGATCAGGTCTAGGTGACAGCATTCCGATTGGGAATTCCGACCACATTCCGATCAGAAAGGTAAGTGTATTCCGATCAACATTCCGATTGGAGGGTTTGTATATTCCGACGAGGCCACATTCCGATCAGGAGGTAAGTATACATTCCGATCATCATTCCGATCGGAATGTATTCCGATTAGGTTTGTTTTTTCTATTTTGTCTTGTTTATTTTTTAAGTTTACATTTTAATACTTTGTCAAATTCTAATTTTTGTCACGCTTTAATTTCAAGTCATTTATTTTCCCGTTATTTACTTTTCAAAGTTTTTAATATCTCGCCATTTATTTTAAATTAGACTGAGATTTACTTTAAAGTCATTTACATTTAAGTCTTTGCACTTTTAATATACTACAACGACACAACTTTTGTTTCCACCAAAGAACGACTGAGTAGCATAGTTAAACCGGATCAATTCGATTAGACCACTAGAACGAGAATTTTCTTACTAGGCAAAACCTAGTTATCAGAACCTCTCTGGTTCTGGTCCCTACCGTTTCCATGGTTCCTGGTAGAAGTTTTTCTAAAGTGTCAGAATATGAGTTATAACATGAAATCATAAGGAAAATGCGTAAGTATTAGGACCTGCTGCTGTTGGAGTGTCCAGCGTTGTTACGGTAATTATCATTACCGCCACGCCTATCCGTAGCAGAACGGTCGTTAGTCTGACCGTTTCCCTTGGGGTGATGAGGCTGCTGCTGAGTAGCCGGCAGAGACCGGTCCCCAATTTTCTGCCTGGAAGATACATTTTAAAGAGATGAATAATTGACATATACGGAAAGAATACGGATTGATCACCGCTTAAATACGAATGTTTACCTCTTGTCGGGTCTCTCAGCTTCCCCGAACTCATCTCTCTCTTGCAGCATCTCCAGCTTACGTGCTGCATCGGCCACTTGTGCTACCGTGTTGAACGTAGCACACACCAGATTGTTCGGGAACGATGTGCGAAAAGCCCACCTAAAGTGGTGTGCCTGCTCTTTAGGAGTACCTGCTGCCGTACCAAAGAAACCAGCTAAGCGAAGAAAGCGCTGCATAAACTCGTTGCTATTCTCCCCAGCTCTCTGTCGGATCCCATGGTACTTTCTCTTGAGCTTGTCCTGCTCAGCCTTGGGAATGAACTGCTCCATCACCCTGTCCTTGAACTGAGCCCAAGTCAAACCAGCTACCCACTCGTCACCACCCTCAGACTGCATCAACGCTAACCACCAATTTAGCACATCGCCTTCGAACCGATAGCATGCCAACCTCGCCTTGTATGCGGGGTCACAACCCATAGCATTGGAAATCTTCTCGACATGAGCCAACCAGCTTTCAGCATCACTAGGGCTATCTGTCTTCTCAAAAGCTCGAGGACGGAGCTTGTTGAATCTCTCCAGCCATACTGCTAAAGTCACTGGAGGAGGAGGAGGTGCCTGATTATGCTGCTAATTGTTGGAAGCTTGAACTTCAGCCCTGATGTCGTTCCTTAGTTGAGGAAGCAAAGCTTGCATAGCAGCGTGAATTGCAGCATTGAGTTGTTCCTGTTCGCGTGTGAGAACCATCTGACAGTATAACATAAAACATATGATTAAACAGATCAAAACATAATATATATATATATACATGAAAAAAAAAATTATACCCAAATTTCAAGAGAAAAATTTTATGCAAGAAAATTTTATGTATGAATACATGATGCAGTTTTATGAAAACTTTTGTATGCTCGAGAGTGAACGCCTATGGTCAGTTCACCCAAAACAAAAGACATGGCGAGGGGACGCCTATGGGTCGGTCCCAAATTTAAAAGTTTCGATAAAACACATGCGTCTAAATAGGGCTAGTCCTGTACCAACCATTACTTAGTCATAAATCTGCGACAATGACATATATATGTATGCATAATAATGATGAATGCATGAAAACAACCGTCAGTTCTAGGAAGACCGTAGTGACTACCCACTAATCACAGGTCATATTTGAGAGCCTACAGGTCGAAGCCTTGGCTCTGATACGATAATTGTAACACCCCATTTTGATAATGGAAATGTCACATGTAATTATGGCGTGTCATCAAAGCATACAAGGAAAAATGTCTAAACATTACATGACCATAAAAGAAAAATACCGGAATCAAACATCGGTAGTCCAAAAGTAAAGCTCATCACACACAAACATAAGTATAGAAAAGGAAAGGACTAAACAATGTCCATAGCAATGTATCAAAAGAAAGGAAATGCATAAAGTAAAGAAAGGCTAGAAAGCTTCCAGTCCATATGCACGTACACTTAAAGTCTACGAGCGTCCCTGAGTACCTTCCGTTTTGGGAACATAGAAAAGGAAAACGGCTGAGCAATACGCTCAGTGCACGGATGTACAATAAAGCATGAATAGGATACACATATAACATATAACATATAACAGCGGAAGAAACTAAGTCCTGAGTAACCTGGTTAAGTCTTGATAAAACTGGTTTTATAGTTTGAAAAGCCTTATGTTTATCTTGTAAAAACTGTTTATCATATTTTACCATTAGCCAATATAGGTCATGAAAATCCATCGTGCATGAATACTTGGAGGGGTGACCTCATCATGCAAATTAAAGGAGCTGCCTCTAATTTAATATACTGGTTTTGGGTAGGAGGGATCAGCTCCTTGTGAAGGATGCAAGGCACACACCACATTCACCATGAAATCCTGACTGAAAACATGTAACTAGGATGCACCCATACGCCCCACATGATAAATATAATATAAATGGCCAAAAGCTAAAGGGATGCCACGAGCAATCACTCCGTCGTGGTGAAGTCATAACATCAGTGCCTCTAATGTTATGGTTATGGTACCTCCATAACTAGGTGAAACTGGTCATGCATGTATATGGCTATAGGTATTCTAAATTAAACATAAGCAAATCAAACACATAATTTATACTACGGGAAAACATTTGGCTGCATACGGGAAATCCTAATAAGGAAAGAATGTCCATACTGAAAGGACGGGAATCCGTACCTTATGTCCAGTGAACGAAGAAGATGAACTGAGAGGAATCCTAGTTCCGTATCACTAATGCTACATAAGTACATACATGAATAAGTATCTGCTTACTAAATACGTAACTGGTTTTATGTCATGTCTTAGCTTATTTTATGTGTTCTTATCATGTTTTACTGTTTTAAGCCTTAAACTGTGTTTATCTTATATTCTGTTTACTCTGATAAAGTGTTTCTGGTATTTCATGTATTGTTATACTTACTGTGTAATAATAAGTAACTTTCCAAAAATAGAAGGTTTCCTAAAATAGAAAGTTTCCAAAAAAAGAAAGTTTCCAAAAATAGAAAGTTTCCAAAAATAGAAAGTTACCAAAAATAGAAAGTTACCAAAAATAGAAAGTTTCCAAAAATAGAAAGTTTCCAGAAATAGAAAGTTTCCAAAAATATAAAGTTTCCAAAAATAGAAAGTTTCCAAAAATAGAAAGTTTCCAAAAATAGAAAGTTTCCAAAAATAGAATTACTGCTTTAAATAGATAAGTTTCTAAAAATAGAAAGTTTCCATAAATAGATTAGCTGCCTGAAATAAATAAATTTCAAAAAAATAGAAAGTTTCCATAAATAGATTAGCTGCCTTATTTAAATAAGTTTCTAAAAATAGAAAGTTTCCATAATTAGATATAAGCTGGTTAAATAAGCTAAGTATATAAGCCTAAGTGTTTTCATGATTATTTTCTAAGTCATATGATATAATGTATAGTTTATTAATTATTTCATGTAATTAAAATAAACTATAGGTTAAAATATTTAATTAAAGTATATCATGTTTTTAATGAAATAAAGTTAAATACTTAGGTTAAAACGTGTATTATTATCTATTAATTATATAAACTAAGTCATGTTAATTAATTAATTATAACCATGGTTTTAAAAAATTAATTATAAGTCTAAAATATAAAATACTTAGGTTAATAATTTCATGTTTTTAATAATTAAAATAACCTAAGTCATGTTATTAAATTAATCATGTCATGTTTATTAATTTAATTTAACATAAGATTAAATAAAAAAAATCTTAACATACACCGTGAACCGGATCTTGACTAAGAACCATGAACCGGACATGAAATCGACACCATACCCCGAACCACATCGGGGTTCCCCTTGTTTTGTTGCTGTCGTGGGACCCACACCAACCAACCGGGACCATATGGTCTCGGTGGTGGTCGAATAGCCAAACCGAGACCCCCTCGGGTTCGGTTTAGGCGTCGGCCAAGAACAAACACCCCTAAAACACCCTTTTTGATTTATTCCAAAACCAATTTCATGTTAGATCTATGTTTTAATTAGTTTTTTTTTTAAAAACACATCATGTTCATATTTATTTAAAAGATCAAATCCAAAAGAAAAGGGTTAAAAGAATTACCGAATGCGTGGATCTAAACAACGATGAACAAACACGAACACTAGCACCAAAACCAAGATCAAAGATCAAATAAACACCTCCTTGATGTGTTTATGGGTGGCGGCCAAAAAAGAAATGAAGGAGGAGGAAGAACTTTTTAGGTTTTTGTGAAAATCCTCTGTAAAGTGAAAAATGAGTAGTGATTTTCCCTTAACCCCCCGTTAGTGAAAATTGAGATGGGCTTGGCCCATCTCTCCCTTGTTGCCGCGGGTAGGGGCCCCACATGGGGTACCCGTACCGTTTTCCGTGTCTCGTTGTTTAATTACTCGTTCGTGATTATTTGTGTTCGCGTTTAATGTGTTCTCGTTAATTAATTACCGTGACCTAATATATTTATTTACGTTCGTATTAAATATATATACGTAATTAATATTAGTTCGTGAATTAATTATGTTCATGATTTCATGATCGCATGTTCGTGATTAATTATTGTCAAATAATTATTGCGTGCTCGTGCGTAGTAAATACTTATCGTGTTCTAACACGTACGTAATACGTAAAATCCTAACACGTAATCGTAATCATGCTATAATAGGAATGTTTTAATCTAGTACGTACAATCTTAAGGGTACTATTCATGGTAAAAGCATGCGGGTTTTACATCTCGGCTCCTTTTTTGTCAACAATTTTGTGATCAAATTCTTGAAGGAGGAGAATCCAACGAAGTAATCTTGGCTTTGAATCTTGTTTAGCCATAAGATACTTGATAGCTGAATGATCTGTATACACTATGCATTTTGTCAAGACGAGATAAGGTCGAAATTTCTCAAATGCATACACCATGGCAAGGAACTCCTTCTCCGTTGTAGTGTATTTTAGTTGAGTCTCGGTCATCGTCTTGCTAGCATAGTGAATAGGCAAGAAGTGCTTTTCATGACTTTGCCCCAATACGGCCCCAATAGCGTAATCACTAGCATCACACATGAGCTCAAAGGGGAGGTCCCAATTGGGAGCAACAAGAATGGGAGCTTCGGTAAGTTTCCTCTTAAGGATTTCAAAGGCTCGTACACAATCTTCGTCAAAGACATAACGTGCCTCTTTTTCAAGAAGATGTGTAATGGGTCGAGAGATCTTTGAAAAATCCTTGATGAATCGACGATAAAAGCCCGCGTGGCCTAGGAAACTCCTAACTCCCTTAACGATTTTGGGATGAGGTAATTTGGCGATGATGTCTACCTTAGCTTGATCTACCTCAATCCCCGCTTTCGAGACCTTGTGCCCTAAGACAATTCCACTTTTAACCATAAAATGACACTTTTCCCAATTGAGCACAAGGTTGGTTTCCTCACAACGTTTCAACATTCTCTCAAGATTCGACAAACACGAAGTGAACGAATTACCAAACACGGAAAAGTCATCCATGAAGACTTCCATCGTCTTCTCGATCATATCATGAAAAATAGCCATCATGCACCTTTGAAAGGTTCCTGGTGCATTACAAAGTCTGAATGGCATTCTACGATAGGTAAACGTTCCATATGGACACGTAAACGCAGTTTTTTCTTGATCACGAGGATCGATGGGGATTTGGAAGTAACCGGAAAAACCATCTAAAAAGCAATAGAAATCGTTTCCCGCAAGACGCTCCAACATTTGGTCCATGAAGGGTAAGGGAAAATGGTCTTTACGAGTGGCTTCATTCAACTTTCGATAGTCAATGCACACTCTCCATCAGGTCACGAGTCTAGTGGGAATCAACTCGTTGGCATCGTTTGGCGCAACGGTCATTCCTCCCTTCTTAGGGACACAATGAATAGGACTCACCCAAGGGCTATCGGAAATAGGGTAAATCATTCCCGCGTCAAGGAGTTTAAGGACTTCCTTTTTAATGACGTCGTGAATTTTGGGGTTCACCCTCCTTTGACATTGGATTGCGGGCTTGTAATCCTCCTCCATTAAGATTTTGTGGGTGCAAAATTTGGGGTCGATCCCCTTAATGTTGGATAACTTCCACGCAAGCCCCTTTGTGATCCTTTAGAACATCGACAAGTGCGGTTTTTTCATCATCCGAAAGTTCTTTCGTAATAATAACCGGTAACTTGTCGCCCTCCTCCCAATAGAAATATTCGAGATGAGGAGGTAAATCTTTCAACTCGAGGATAGGTGGTTCCTCAAGTGAAGATTTAGGCTCGATACTCATAACCTCCTCGGGTGGAGGAAATGGGAAATCATTAAGAAAATCCTTGATAATCGAGAAGTCCTCATCGTTGTCGAGGTCTTCGTTACAAGTACGTGGAACATCGAATTCTTCCAACATAAAACCACCACCTTCAAATGGAGTGAAGGTTGGTGTCGAATTATCAAGAATTGGATCTAACATAGTGGGATTGCCACTATTTTCATCATCACCAAAACCTAGAACTTCTTGTGAAAATTCCTCGCAAACCACGTCGATCATATCAACGAGGTATGGTTGCAACGGAATAAACATGAGAAATTTGAGAGTTTTGAGTTGCGTTTATAACAAGTTCCTCGTCGTTGAAACGTAAGGTGATCTTTCTAGCATGAACATCGATCAAAGCCATAGACGTATCTAAAAACGAACGACCTAAAATGAGAGGAACTTGAGGATCCGTGGGAATATCAACAACGATAAAGTCTACAGGATAGTAGAACTTTCCTACTTTCATAAAAACGTCTTCCGCCAATCCACATGCGGGAATCGTGGAATGGTCGGCCAACTCGATAAACATTAGTGAAGGAGTGAGATTAGGAAGATTGAGCGACTTGAAGATTGCAAGTGGCATCAACTTAATGCTAGCACCAAGATCGGCCAAGGCAAAGCATTCTTCCATATCTTGGATTGCACAAGGGATCAAAAATTTACCGGGATCACCGACTTTTTGAGGTATGAGATTAAGATAAACCGACGAACAACTAGACAATGGGTGCAATTTCTCCTTGTTGTTCAACATACTCTTAAAGTTAGCAGCAAATCGAGGCATCATGACCAAAGCATCGGCGAAACTCACATTAAAGTGAAAATCACGAAACATTTTCATAAAAAGCTCAAATTGGTAATTGTCGCGCTCTTGACGTTTCTCCTTTCTAAGTCTCGATGTATAGGGCAAAGGTGGTGTGGGTTGAGGCATAGGCATAGCCTTTGGAATCTCGGGTTCCAATGTGGGTAATGGGTCAACCGTAGGTGTGGCATGAGCGGTACTTCGTGGGATTGGGACATGCTCCTTTTGGAGCACCACCTCGGGTTCTTCCTCAATTGCTTCCTCCGTAGGAGCAATTGGTTGAGGAGTCGGTTCCTTAAGTGTCTTACCACTACGTGTGGTAATCACTTTCATCTCACCCTTAGGGTTTGATACGGTGTTGCTAGGAAGACTACTCGAAGACGGTTTACACATTATTGCCTCAAACATAGATGAGATTTTATCTTCAAACTTGGATTTCCTCTTCTCGTCTTTAACCATTTCTTGTTTTATCTCATGTTGCCCTTGTTCCATTTTTTGTTGATTTTGTTGTAACCTAGTTACGGTCCCTTCCATCTTGTTGGTGTGGATTTTAAGCTCATTAGCTAACTCATTTTTCAACTCTTTCTTCAAGTCGGTCTTAAACTCGGATCTTAGGCTAATGATTTCTCTTTGAATATTGTCAAACCTAGCATCATTCCCATTAGCATATTCAACAAATTCATTTGGAAGATCTTTCAACGTTTGCAAACCTTTGTTGTTGTTTTGAAAATCATTTTGATTTTTGTTTGAAACTTGATTATTAGCCCCTTGATTACCATAGTTACCCTTGTTGTAATTGTTTTTGAAACCAACTTGATTGTTGCGATAGTTGTTGTTAGCATTTTGATTTGAACCAAAACCCGGTGGAGTCAATTGATTAGAGCGGGTAACTTGACCGTTTTGGTTGTAAGTTCCCGTGGACGCGTAGGCACTCGAAGTGTTACCACCATTGGTAATGCACTCGGAGAAATCATGACCTCCACCACAATACATGCATGAAACCTCAACCGCTTTAGCCATAGCGGGAGCACTTGGTTCTCCAACTTTGAACTCAATCAAAAGACCTTTTAGTTTATCAAAAATCTTGTTTTCCAAGTTCGCCTCAGTTTGGCAAGCATCGATGGTAGTAGACAAAGAAGGTGAAGCCGAAGACGAAGCCTTACGAACACTAGACGTGCTACGAGGACTATACACCTTAGATCTATTTTCAATTATCACCAAAGCTTCCTCAACCGTTTTACACAAAAAATTACCACCCACGGCGGCATTTAAGTAATCCCTTTCATGATCATTAAGTCCATTGTAAAACGTGTCAATTTGATGCAAATCGGAAAAACCGTGATGAGGACACTCATGTAACATTTCCTTAAACCTATTCCAAGCCGTTGAAAAACTTTCATTAAACTCTTGTGAAAATTTTGAAATCTCGTTTTTCAAGTGCGTAGTCTAAGAGGGAGGAAAAAATTGGTTCACAAACTTAGACACGAGATCCTTCCACGTCAATATAGAATTGGGTGGCTCTTTCTCTAACCAAATTTAAGCGGGCCCCGCTAAGGAATACGGAAAAAGCATCATCTTAATCGAGTCATTAGAGACATCCTTAAACTTGCAAGTGGCGGTAAGACGATTGAATTGGCGGATATGGTTGTGTGGATTGTCCTTCTCATCACCATGGAATTTGTTGTTTTGGATCATCGACAACAAACCCGTTTTCACTTCAAAATTCTCCACAAGGATAGCGGGAATCACAATAGCCTCTCCATAACCCTCAGTGGGTGCTTGAAGTAACTCCATCATAGTTCGATTCTCCATGGTTGGTGCTTCTCTTACAAAGGGTTCGTCAATAGGAGACTCCTCACTAGAAAGATTAGGAGTGGGAGTTTTGTTCTTTCGTTTACGTGCACGTCTTGCTTGATTACGAGTTAGCATAAACGTCACGTACAACGAGGGGACGAGCAAAGAAGATTATTTTTGGTGTTTTGTATTTTTCAATTTTTTTGTGGTTTTTGATTGTATTAACCTTTTTGGATTTTGGTGAATGTATTAAGTAGACAAAAATCTACAAATCTCCTCCTTAATCAAATCTCTTGATTAAAGAAGCCTCAAGGAATGAAAACGATCACGTGAAGTGAACGCCTTCGATGACTTTAGAACGTTGGTGGAACACCAAAACGTTCAAGAGGGTTTAATCAAATGAAACCAAGAAAGTATATATGATACTTAATAATACTTTGGGCGGCAAAACCCTCGATTAGCTCTCAAAATCAAATACTCACAAGCAAGCGGGGAAACGAGGCGGCGCGAAGCACTTAAGAGCCTTTTTCCTTAGGATATATTTTATAATATCCGCCTTATACCCACCTTATAGTTTGTATTTTTCAAAATTGAGCTTCACGAAAGTATTTATCTATTTTTGCCTTTTTCTTTGGTTTGAGATTCGAATACAATGATTGGGTAATGACCTCCCAAGTCAAGGTTGTGATTTCTCACGTATTTGGAGTACTTGTGAATTTATTGTTCTACGTATACACTATAGTAATAGTATTCACACAAAAAACGAAAACCGATAATACGTATTAGTAGAGTGATACTAATACAAATACTATTATGGTTAGTATATAAAAACAACAATTGCAAATCAAAACACAACACACCTCCCCGACAGTGGCGCCAAAATTGATGTAGTGTTTTTACACACCTTTAGGAAAAGGAGGCAAAATAGGGCAAGCGTTAAGTGTTGGTTTACGAAAACCAAGCACTAATGACCAATGAGAAGTTCGTTTCCCAAGTAGGCTTGTGTGTTGTGTAATGAATTGTTTAGTGATGTGATTATATTTGTGAGAAAGAAAAGTAGAAATGGGATAAGAAGAGAATGACGGTTACGAAGACGGATTACACTAAGACGATAAAGGCGTACACGTAAAACCGTAAAAAGCACCAAAATTAAAATTTTCCTCTAAAAATTCCTAAAAATTACCAAAAATCCACTAAAATATTCTAAGGGTTTACAAAAATCCAAACTTGCTCTAACCTTTTAATTAATTAAATATTAACTTTTTAATGCTAATTAAAGCCCTAAAAATCAATATTAACTAATAAAAAGTCCAAATCAAGATCTTTAAGTTTGTAAACCTTTAAAATAACCTAATTAAGTTAAAAAGTATTTTTCAAAATTTTAAAACAACTAAAAACTATTTTAAACAATTAAAAACTATTAAAAACTATAAAAACTTAAAATAATTCTAGAAAATAATTGAAAGACTCTAAAAATATTTAGAAAGTAGCAAAATTCCTAATTAAGTGTTTAGAACCTAGGAAAAATATAAAACTCAGAAAATTAGACTTTTAATTTTTAATAATAAAATAATATTAAAATATTAATAAAAATCCAAAAATCCTAAAAAACTCGAAAAAGTTGCAAACTAGCTTAATTTAACCTAAATAACACAGAAATGAACTTGAAATTACCTAAATACCCTTAATGGGCCTAGAAAATGGGCTAAACCTAAAACAGATCTTTAATGGGCCAAATTTGAGCCCAAAATGAAAAAGTGGCCCAAATAAGCTCAAAAAGCACTACTTGACTCAAAAATTGATTTTAAACAACTTTTTCCAAAGTCCCAAAAGCTGAAAGTGTGAAATAAGCTAGCTTATACCAAACAGCTTATTCTTAATGGGCTTTTTGGCCCATTAAGCTATAAGCTAATGCCATAAGCTCAAATTAGACACAGAAGCTTCTTTTGTCCTAAATAAGACTTCTGTAAAAAGAAATTTGAAATAAGCCCAAGGAATAAGCCTGAAAATGCAATAAGCAATCTACAAAAAACGACAAAATAGTCGTTTTTGAGTTCTAGGCCACCCCAAGAGCTGATTCAAGTTTCTAAAGCTTTTAAATGACTTAAATAAGATATTTCAACAAAAAGTTTTCAAATAAGCTAACTCAATAAGCTGGAAAAAGCAAATAAGCACTTATGAAAAAGTCAAATAAGTTGATTTTCTAGCAAAAAGTTAAAGTCAAAGTCCAATAAGCTCCAGTCTAATCAAATGGGTCAAATAATGAAGATCTATCACAAAAAATAAGTTGTTGTAGGTCTGGATAAGCTAAAATAGCTTATTGATAAGCTGAGTACAAATTAACACTAGCAGGGGCTAGTTTTGGGTGTTGAGCAGTGGGAACTTTTCCCACTTCTTGACTTGTAGACTTTTTTGTCTTTAGTGACTTTTTTGGAGATTCGGATTTCAAAAAGGCACCCAAATGATCTTTGGATCATAAGGAGTCAATAACAATCAATAAATCACAACAAGAAACAGCCAATTTGTACAGTTAATTCAAACAATCACCAGATCTGTCACAGACTTAGAAGAATAAGCAGTTTAGGTTCAAAAAGCACTTTTAGCAATATTCAGCCAACCAAACTTAACCAAATGCATACACAAGCTATATTAAACTTAAATAAGCAAGTCTAAACAAGTTTCATGCAATGATTCAAAGTTTTAAGCAAGATTCAAGCACTTAAAGTTACTGATGAACACTAACACATGCAGTTTTCACTTTTGCTGATGCAATTGACCAACAAGCCAGATTCAAACACTCAATTCTATCAAGTATGTTATATAAATGATGTTTTAACAACTTTCAACCCTAAGCATGCACAACTAATAGATTTCACCAAAATCTTAGGTCAAAAACAGTCAAACTCAACAAGTTATAGCACAATCGTTGATTTCAAGGTTTAAACCCAAAAACTTGCAGCAAACAACTCCACAACACAATAACAAGTTTTAATCTCAAACAGGTAATCCCAAACACCCCTTTAACTTTTCAAAACCAAGTTTTTCAAATCAAAAGTGAGATTTAAGACCACCCAAGCCCAAATTAACACAATAACAGATGAGAACAACAGATTTAAGCAAGATTAAGCCACAAAATTCACAAGAACACAAGTCACACACAAATATCACCAAAAATCAAGATTTAAGCATATTTTGGGATTAAGTATGCAAACCTCATGGATGTACATCCACACCCACGAATTTTGAGCTTATGTGCTAGCAAGAACAAGCACAAGCTTCCACAACAAAGCCTGCTAAGAATCAACAAAGTTAGAAGCACAATATGAAAATCAGAAAAAGTAAAAATCCTTGATTAATGCAACCTTGTTACCCCACACTTGATTATCCCCAAGTTATAAGCCTCACCACACCTTGATAACACAATATCAGGATGCTATGATCATCCCTATAGCCCAAGAATTCCAAGGTTTGAACAAGAACTTAGCAAAATATCAAGAAAAGTGGAAAAATGCAAACTTTTGCACCCTCCTTTTTGAAAACAGGTTTCTGATTCAAGGATAATGAACAAAGAACAATAACAAACAGATTATAAGAGTGGCACTTGAGCTTTCTTCAACAATTACCAACACATTTCATTGATATGAATATGGATTTACAGAAAAGTGAACAACTAAAAATTCAAGAGCAAAAACAAATGTAGTGACCTAAGGCCTTTATATAGGCATACATGAACTAGTTAGGAGCTAAAAAACGTAAACCCTAATAGCTGTGATCTCCCAAAATTGCCCTTGTGATCTTTTGAAAACTTGAGGATCATGTGACTCCTTCTTGGATTGTAGTGGAGCTGGCATGATGTATTTGCATCCAAAGGTTTATAATAAGCTTAAAAAGTAAGTTGCAATCTCAAACGTTGGATGGCTGTTACTATTTTGGCGTCTTCCTCACCTTTGTAGCAGGGGAATATTGTGTGGGACAAGGGAGTGAGGTGGAAAGGTATTTAAGGTTGGGTTATGATTAACAGACCATTAATCATTAATCTGGACAATCTTAGGGTTTAATTGTGAGTAATTAGTAAATCCCCAATTTGTGTACTTGGTAAATAGTTGCTAGTTTGATCCGGATTAGGGGTGATTAACTTTTAAATTGGTGTTAAGGCGCCAAGATTAATTAATATTAATCTGGTGAGTGGAGGGTGAGGTGGATAAATGGTGGGCTGTGATTGGAGGAGAGGAGTGAGTGGGACAGGTGGCGTGTGTTGGTTGGTCTAGGTAACAATTGATGTCTGCCATGTTACACCCCTCACTTCTTTCTTTCTTGTCTTTTCAGTTTAAAAAGCCATCAACGCCTAAATCCTTCTTATCAACTTTTCTTTTTCACACTTTTGCCCCAAAATGTTTTATAAAGTGAATTCAGGGGTAATTCTTGCCAATTCTTGATTCTTGAAGGGCTGGTTTGGTATTTTCTTCAAGGATAATGGTCTAAACTTGTATGATTGATATTTTGGAGGACTGAAATTGCCAATTCATGTTTGATGAGGGACCATTTTTGCCAAATCTTCAAAGTCAAGGGTCCTTTTGGTAATTTTGAGATTTTTAAAGGACCAATTTTGCCATTCTTGTAACTTGGAGCCCTTCTTGGTATGTTTGACTTTGAGGATGATAAATGTTGACATTTTAGCTTTGTTGAGGGGCTAAAGTTGCCACTTTTTTAAAGTGGAGGGACCTTTTTGCAATATTGACAAACTTTAGGGACCAAACTTGTAATTATGAAGATACAAGGGTATAAAGTGTCAATTCTTCCATATTGGAGGACCCTTCTTCATAAGTATTCAAATATTCAAGGGTTTTTCTTGGGAAAGTGTTCATTAGGGCTTGGTTCATTGTGCGGCTTCGTTTCCCGTGTTCGTTTTTGCATGATTCTTGTGATCTTTTGTCATTTTCTCAATATCCGTACCTAAAATACACAAGCAACAAACACAAGCATATATATAGGTATTTTGATGATATTTAATGCATTTTAAGCCCTTTTTGGACGATGAGACTATGTATAAAAGCAGTCTCATCACTACTCGTCTCGTTACAGAGTGGAGAGTTTGTATAGACTATCGCAAACTCAATGATGCTACGAGAAAGGATCATTTTCCCCTTCCTTTCATGGACCAAATGCTTGAACGTCTAGCGGGTAATGACTATTACTGCTTTTTAGACGGTTTCTCCGGGTATTTTTAAATTCCCATCGATCCCAAAGACCAAGAGAAAACCACATTCACTTGTACTTACGGAACATTTGCTTATAAAAGAATGCCTTTCGGCTTATGCAATGCTCCTGGGACATTTCAAAGGTGTATGATGGCTATCTTCCATGACATGGTTAAAGAAACTATGGAAGTCTTCATGGATGATTTCTCCGTCTATGGGGATTCTTTCTCTACCTGCCTTGCCAATTTAGAACGTATGCTCAAACGGTGTGAAGACACTCGTCTCGTTCTTAATTGGGAAAAATGCCATTTCATGGTAAAAGAAGGCATTGTGCTTGGACATAAAATCTCCAAAGCCGGTCTTGAAGTAGACCGTGCTAAAGTTGATTTCATAGCAAAATTACATCCACCTTCAACCGTGAAGGGTGTGAGAAGTTTCCTTGGTCATGCGGGCTTCTTTCGTCGATTCATTCAAGATTTTTCTAAAATCGCTCGCCCGATGACCCACCTCATGGAAAAAAGATACTCCTTTCATCTTTTCCAAAGAGTGTCTTGAATCCTTCAATCTTCTTAAGGATAAGCTAACTAAGGCACCGGTCTTGGTCACCCCTAATTGGGAGCTACCTTTTAAATTGATGTGTGATGCTAGCGACTATGCTATTGGGGCAGTTTTGGGCCAAAGAGTGAACAAACACTTCCAACCAATCCATTATGCTAGCAAGACAATGACGGGGGCTCAATTGCATTATACCACTACAGAAAAAGATCTTTTAGCTGTAGTGTATGCTTTTGAAAAATTTCGCCCCTATCTTGTCCTTTCCACCACCATTGTCTATACCGACCTTTCCGCGTTGAAGTACTTGTTGACTAAACAAGATTCTAAGCCAAGACTTCTTCGTTGGGTTTTGCTCCTTCAAGAATTTAACATTGAAATTCAGGACAAGAAGGGAGACGAAAACCTAGCCGCGGATCATCTAAGTAGACTTGAGGATCCTTATCAAGGGGATCATCCGAATTAAGAGATCAATGACTCTTTTCCCCTTGAGGCCTTAATGTCTATCAATGCCAATCTTGATGACACCCCGTGGTGTGCGGACATTGTAAAATACTTAGCGGGTGGAATTCTAAAGGAAGGGTTAACGTCCCAACAAAAGAAAAAGTTCTTTAAAGACATTGAACACTATTTCTGTGACGATCCTTACCTTTTCAAACAATGTGCGGATCTTGTCATTCGTCGTTGTGTTGATGGGCTGGCAGCGGTACTAATCCTTGACGCTTGCCATAAAGGACCCACCGGTGGTCACTTTGGTCCCAACTACACCGCGAAGAAAGAGTTTGATTCGGGATTCTATTGGCCCACCATTTATCGTGACTCTCACGAGATGGTTAAACATTGTGATGCTTGCTAACGCCAAGGAAAGATCACACATAAAGATGAGATGCCTCAAAATTTCATACAAGAATGTGAAATCTTTGATGTCTGGGGTATCGACTTTATGGGGCCATTTCCATCATCTAAAGGGAACAAGTACATCCTCGTAGCCGTTGACTACATTTCCAAATGGGTTGAAGCTAAGGCTCTCCCTACTAACGATGCGAGGGTGGTTGTGAACTTTTTGAAGCAACTTTTTGCTCGATTCGGTGTTCCTCGTGCTATAATCAGTGACCGCGGGACTCATTTTTGCAATGATCAATTTGCTCGAGTCATGGCTAAGTACGGTGCCAATCACCATCTTTCCACCGCTTATCATCCCCAAACTAATGGGCAAGCCGAGATATCTAACCGTGGATTGAAGCGAATTCTTGAGCGAACTGTGGGAGAGCATCGTGCCTCCTGGGACGATAAGTTAGACGATGCTTTGTGGGCTTTCCGTACCGCATATAAGACCCTGATTGGTTGTACACCTTATCGTCTTGTGTACGGGAAAGCATGCCACCTCCCTATCGAGCTGGAACCTAAGGCATATTGGGCCTTGAAGTGGGCTAACTTCGACATCAACAAAGCCGTCGATCTTCGGAAGATTTAACTCAATGAGCTCAACGAACTAAGGAATGAAGCTTATGAGAACTCATTGATCTACAAGGAGAGGACCAAGATCATCCATGATGCAAGGATTAAGAACCGAGAGTTCCACGTTGGTGATCAAGTTTTACTCTTTAACTCTCGGTTGAAGATCTTCTCGAGAAAGCTGAAGAGCCGCTGGTCTGGTCCATTCACCGTCGCTAAAGTCTTCCCATATGGCACCATTGAGCTTTCTCAGCCAAATGGGCCCAATTTTAAGGTGAATGGCCAGCGCGTGAAGCTGTACTTTGGTGAGGACATCTCTCACGAGATGATTCCATCCCTCACCACGTTTCCCTTGAATTAAGTTCTGGGTCGAGTCAGGCTCGTGACTCGGTTAACAAAAACAAGCGCTTCTCGGGAGGCAACCCGTTGATCTATCCTTTACCGTTTTTATAATAAATGTAGGGGGAGACCCGTATGTGTTTGTTGTCTTGTTTCTTCTTCTGTGCAGGAATTAAAGCTTCAAAGATCCATTCTCGATGACTTTTGACGAACCATGATCCCGTGTACCCGTCTTCCCGGTTCTATCCTATACTGTCGTGATTCAATATTTCATATCTTCTATGTTCACATTGAAATCACTATAGTTGTCCTTCCCTTAGCAAGATTTAAACAAAGTACACTATGTCATAAGTGTAGGGGAGTTTACTCCCACATGCTTAAACATTGAGGACAATGTTTATATCAAGTGTAGGGGGACTTCTATAGAAGTAAGTGGTTTTTTCATGAATTTGTCCTCATTTTAACCGGAAAATCTATTTTTTCGACATTTTTCAAAATTTTTAATCTATTTTGGCCTAGTTGTATAGTAGTATTTTCCTTTGTTATAGTTATTTTCTTTCTTTGCTAGAATAAAATTTTTAATAAAGTGGTTTTCGTTTTTCAAAGTCATGAATCTTTTGACTCAACCCGAGTTTACTTATCTTAGTTTACTCTAGCTAGTATCCTTAACGTGTTCAAGTCAAGTTTTGCTAGGCTTTTATATAGGGAGCTTTAAAACGCGAAAGTCTTAACTCTCACGGTTTAAGAACAAGAACTTTTCGCAAGTTCCTATAATTGATCCTAGAGAGTCGTTTATCAAGGGAACTTTAAAATGCGATTTCTAAACTTGAAAAAGTCTAAGAGTTTGCAAGATCCTATAGATGACTCGAAAACCCAAAACTTTGATTTAATTGGCTAAGCATCCACGAGTCTCATTCCTTGAGATTTTAAATTGTAGAGAACGAGAGATGATAGAGTCAATTATAAGTTTGGTATTCTTTCGTGAATTTATGTGAGTTGATTATAAGCCTATTCTCCCATCACTTGCTAATAAATTTATCTGCAATAAATAAGGTTGTACGATTTGAAAAGTTACTTAGCTTCTAGCACAAGATCGTTTAAAAGTTGCTCGGTATTAATTAGAGTTCATAGCCAAGGCATAACTTATTGAAGCGGGATGCGAAGATTGGCGAGTCCGAAAAGGTCCTAACAAGACATGAGGGATACATTTTGTTGCTAAAGATCCAAAAGTGATGTGAAGAATCATTTATCAAAAATCTATATGAAGGATCGAGACACACGATGAAAAGCAAATACTCCCCTAAAGATCATGGAGAAGTCTATCCGAAAAGACCCTAGCAAGGTATGAGGATAAATAGATCCAAGTCCTAAAAGGAGGCGGATCGTTGTATATCAAAGTCCAAAACAAAGATTGGAGAAAAATGAAGAAGTCGTGGTCCAAAGATGAAGAATCTCTCAAAACTTCAAGTGAAGAAATTCCTATTATGAAGAGAAGACCATAATTTCAAGAACGTCTCTCAAAGATTTGAAGTATGAAGTCGCTGCCAAATATCGGTCCGAGAAAGGTTTCAAATCGTGAAGCGAGTGATACCAAGATATGAACTTTATGAGGTCCCGAGAAGCAGTTTTAAAAGATTTTGTCCTTTAGCTAACTATTGATTAAATCGTCCCACTTTATTTTCAGCCTAAATAACTATCAAAATAAGTCAAACAATGCATCCTCGTGATCATTTAAGACAAAATTAAAATATAAGAGATACACCTAGGAATAAGGGAGTCTAAGTAAATAATTGGGCCACATGAGTTCGTGATAGTTTGCTAACTTATAATAGCAATGATCTCGTTTTTAAGCTTGGTATGGGGAACATGAAACTTGAGAATGATGAACATTCATGACAACCTAAAACCCAATGTAAGTCTTTGATTTCTTTACTTGTTTTGATCTTTTAGTTTTCTTAGTATTTAGTATTAAATAAAGGCCAAGGTGGGTTATCTATGATGAAAGATGTAAACCATGCTTTGCAATTAAGTGCATTGCATGAGGACATTGCAATGGTCATGTGTAGGGGATTTAATAAGTGTGAAAACACTTATCCTTTTACCACTTATTTCCAATAATAACAAGACCAAAACGTGTATTTTATGCCGTAAAAGTCAGAATTATGCGTGGTTTGTGTTTTTATTGTGTTTTAGGACCAAAAGATGCAAAAGGAAGAAAACATGGGCTATCACGGGCTTTTATCGAAGAAAAAGACTAAAGACGAACTCGAAAGATCGAGAATGCAAAAAGAACAGAAGTCCAAGGCCTATTCTGATGATTTATCGAAGAAAAAGTCTAAAGACGGAAGTTTAATGAAGTCGAAGAACTCAAGTCTATTTATAGAAGAAAATTATAAGACAAGTTCAACTTATATCGACAAATCCCGAGACGACGTCGAGAAAGACAAAGAAATTAAGTCGATTCGAGACGAGAAGAAAGAAAGAAGATAGCGTAAGCATGTAATCTCCCCACCTCCTATAAATACCCTCCTAATATGTCATTAGGAGGGTGTTAGTGGTTAGGTGGTTAGTTTTTAGTAGTTGTAGTTCATTTTAAGTGTGCTTTTAATTTTTCTCTCTAGTTTTTCCTTTCAAACTTATTAAGTCTTTACATTAATCTTGTAATCTTTTAATATTAATCTTTAATCAATCAAGCTTATTTTCTTAATTCTCATTCTACATTTCTTAGTCTTTATCTTAATCTTGATAATCATGTAGTTTTATTTTAATTATGTTGATGGTTTGATTGTGTAGCTTATCTGATTGTGCTTATCAAATTGGCGATCTTAAAAAGTTTCTTCATTAAAAGTGCTTATTTTCTTAATCTTTATGTTTAATAGTTTTTGGGAATAAGTTGTTTTTAATAATTTTAAGTTTTAATAAAAAGTGCTTTTTGATTTCTAGCTTATTTAGAGTTTTAAAAGTTTTTAAATTCTAGCTTATTTACTTTTTCTTAGAATCTTTTTGGCTTAAGTTTTGGCATGTGCTTATTTTTGGAATTGCTTATTTGCTAAGTTGTTTGATATCCGGGTTCTCTAAACCCCTTTATTCCGATTAGTGATCATGACAGAATATTCCAGATAAGCTTCATAATAGCTTATTCCGGATAGGCTCTTAGTTTACAATATTCCGAATAGTCACTTTAATTTTATTCCGGATAAGGTGCACGTTAAGTATTCCGGATAAGCCAACATTTCAAGTTTTCCGGATAGTGGGTTTTTCCAGTTATTCCGGATAAAGGTATTTTTGAGTTATTCCGGATAATCATCCGGAAAATATTCCGGATAAGTGTTTAGCAGTGGATTGCGGATAATTCACTTCTTTTGAATTCCGGATAAGCTGCCATTCAACTTATCCCGGATAAGCATCATATTACTTGTTCTGGATAAGAGACCGAAGAAGATTCCGGATAAACACTACAAGTTTATTCCGGATAAGCAGATAGGAGTAAGGATTCCGGATAACCCTCAGAAGAGTTATTCCGGATAAGCTGCAAGTTCATTATTCCGGATAGTTACTTTCATTTTTATTCCGGATAAGCTACAAGTCATTTTTCGGATAAGTAGAAGAAGATTGTTCCGGATAAGCTTCCCAACTTATTCCGGATAAGCCTCGTGTCTTAAATCCGGATAACATTCCGGATAAGGTTCTGTACTTTCAGTTTTTGAATTTTTATTTTTCCCGCCTTTTTACTTAGAATTATTCTAACTTGTTTTTATTTAGTTTAAATTTTAAAGTTTACATTTTTTACAAGTTTTAATTATTGACTTTCGAATTGTTTAAAGTCTTCATTTTTAGTTTTAAATTTTCAAGCTTTCATTTTTATTTACTCAACAACATTTTCATTTTTAGTTTAAAATAGATAATCAAAACCCCTTTTATTTTTCACCAAGAATAATTGAGTCACACTTTCTACTGGTAATAAATTCGAAAAGACTTGGAACGAAATTATTTTATACTTGGCTAAAACCTTGTATTTTGACACATTGTCCATATATTTTTATTGTTGGTGGTTATTCACAGCTTATTATAACTGATTTGAGGTTGGAGTCTAAACCTATGACTCTCAGCAACTTTATCTTGACGTGTTTTAGTGTCTCTTTCAGGTGATATTATGGTTAAGCGTGAGAACATAAGTGGCTAGGATTTGGAGTTGCGTAGGAATGCATTTAGAAGGAGATCCCCGTTCCTTCTTAGCTTCTTTTGTTTGTTTAATAAGTGATACTGTTGACACCTTTATGTTTGCTTTGTTTATGTTAATTGTTTGTCTCGGGTAAGTGGTAGGACTGTTACCTACTTACATAGACTCCTACATTGTTGAGATATTGTCATGACATTTGTGTCACCATTTTATGACATTTCTTATTTCATTTAGTTATCTCTATAGAGACGCCATGTTGTGATGATATCCATACGTCGCGCCCCATATTCCGCCATGGTGGGGTGTGACACATACTTAGCCACATGTTATGTTGTTTTCGAGTTTTGACTAGTGCCGGTTTGAACCATAGTCGTCTATGCTAGTCATGGTTGTATTTTTTGTAAATTGTACATTATAGTACATAACTTGGTAAATGGTAGTTTCCGTCTTTTGTGTATTTTCACAAACATTGTTAAGTTATTTTGTGTACCTGATGTATAGTATTTTTCTTTTGATGTTTAAGTCATGTTCCCTAAGAATCATGTGGTGATTCGAGTTACTAGGAGTAGGTGGATAGGAAGGATTTTAAGTTGTTTCTACTCTTATGGGTAACATGACTTATAACTGATTATGATGTTGTTTTGGATTTTGTCTATGCTATTTTAGCTAGACTATGGATTTATGTATTCCAAGAGTTTGACTATGATATTTTAATAGATGGAGTTTTGGACCTTATTGGTTATGTGGTTATGAGCTTATGTGAGTAGATGGATTCATGTATTATATGTTGTAATGATTCTTATAAGTGTCATCATAGGAGGGAGTGCATTGGGGAAAGGGTAATTGTATAAGTATGGTGGCCAACATAGTTATACAAGTACCAGAACTTCAATGGGTTCCTAAGTATGATTGCATGAAAGATGGTTAGTACAGGCTTTTATATGATGAGATGTGGAATTTGGGTATATGTATAATATATGGGTTTATGTAACGGTTGCCTACGGTATGGCTATTTTTTAGTATGTTATATGTTTTGGGTTATAGTCATGTTGTGTGATTATGGGGTCACACGATATGGACTGGTTTTAGTGATGGGTTTTATGTCGTGTTGTAAGATGGTAGTTACTCGTATGGAAAACGAGTTTATGACACGATTGATTGATTTGACATGTATGGTAACGAGTATGTTTTGGGTGATTTAATAGGTATATATATGCGGATGTATATATACTAGTATGGGTTAAGTTAGGATATATGGTCGTTAAGTAGTTATTATAACTTGAACGTACCTTGTGTTTGCTCATGTTTTATGGTGCTGGAGTTTGATGGAGTTTCAACGACGTTTTTAGTCTTTTTGATGTGTGTCTACATTCAGGTATGTATTTTAATTAATGAGAACTACTAAATTTTCTTGCAAATAAGTCTGGCTAATTATAGGAAAACGATTATGAAAATAATTTGTAAGTGTATGGTATGATATCGTGACTTACATATCTTTTCATTAAGTTTGTGGTAGTAAGTTATAAAAAAAATTGTCTTGAAAATAACTGGATTAGTTTTCTAGGTAACATGTGATAATATATTTTAAAGGAAACAAAATTTTTACAATAATTTTCTTAAGTGGAGTTTAATTTTTAGAAGTATTTAAATGGACGGAAAGAGTAAAAAGAGAGATTTTATTTTAGTATTGATAATAATAACACAACACTTTGTAAACGTGTAATAGTTTAGTTATAACAAGCCTAAATGGATTATATAAAATAATAACAATAATAATAATAAAATTATTATTATTATTTGGAGACGGCTTGTCTCCAAGGTATGTGCTTATGAGGTTGGTCCTTCTTTGGATGGGTATTTTGGTGATTTGCAGTTTGGGGTGGGAGTGTCGGAAGGGAGTGAGGCTATTCTTCATGCTGTGAATCGTTTTCTTGAGAGATATGGTGATGATGTCGGTTTGTCGATGTTACTTGTGGACTTTAAAAATGCTTTCAATTTGGTTGATCGAGAGGTTATGTTGCGAGAGGTTCGTCTTCGTTGTCCCTCTATCTCGTCTTGGGTGGAGTTTTGTTATTCTAGTCCGGCAAGGTTGTATTACGGGGAACATGTATTAAGGTCATGTCAGGGGGTACAGCAGGGTTACCCTCTTGGTCCGTTACTCTTTGCTCTTGTACTTCAACCAATGATATGTAAGATTCGGGACTCCTTCTCTCTTTCTCTACAGGCCTGGTATTTGGATGATGGCACTATTATTGGGGATACTTTGGTTGTGGGGAAAGTTTTGGAGTGCATCATGGAGGAGGGTCCAGTGTATGGACTGCATCTGAATATTGATAAGACTGTAGTTTTTTGGCCGACCGAGGATCCTCGCAGCAAGTTTATTGGTGTGTTCCCAGATAATATTGCTCGACCTACGAGTGGTGTTAAGTTACTTGGGGGGCCTGCGAGTGTAGATCTTGATTTTTGTAATAAGCTTGTGTTGAAGCGTGCGGTTAAGACTATTGAGCTTATGGATGCTGTGGCCAAAATTAATGACCCCCAATGTGAGTTGATGCTTCTTCGTTCATGTGCCGGTATTTCCAAGTTATATTTTGCTATGCGTACTTGTTCACCTTGTGCTTTCAAGTCTGCCCAAAGTTCTTTTGATTTGGCACTCCGTTCTTCTTTGGAGCGTATCGTTGTTGCTTCTGGACCGGGATTTGGTGATTGGCAGTGGAGACTTGCTACGTTGCCCTTTTCCTTTGGAGGGTTGGGTGTTTATTCTGCGGGTGACGTATTGCATTATGCTTTTCTTGCTTCTCGGTTACAGTCAGCTGATTTACAGTCTAAGTTACTTCAACACACTGATATTAGATCTTATGGACTCCAGTTTGATGATGCCTTACGTGTGTTTAACTCGGTTATGGAGATTGATTTTCTAAGTAATCCGAGTGAGGTCGCTGCCCCCAAACTCATGAAGAAAATGGCAGATATATATTTTGCTCGGGTTTTAAGAATGTTGAATCTACTTTCGCTTTATCTGCTCGTCAGTTGGCTTTATGGGCATCTCAGAGGGAGGATCATACGTCTGACTGGCTTAGGACGGTTCCTATCCCCGGATTAGGTCAGACTATGAATGGGAGGTCTTATCGATGTGTTTTGTGCTATCACTTAGGTATTCCCTTGTTCTCTGTTTTGAAGCCATGTTCAGCTTGTTCTAGGGCTTTTGATGGGGATATTTGGGGATCATGCCGTATCGTGTGCTGGCATCGTTGGGATTAAGCATCATCACAATTTGGTTCGAGATAGTCTTGCTGACATATGTTACCGTTCAGGGATATCTGTCGGAAAGGAAGTTAATATTGGATTAGATGGTGGACCTGATAATGTCCTACGTCCGGCAGATATTTTGTTTTATTCCTGGGATGGAGGTAAAGATGTGTGTGTTGATCTGACTGGTTCTTCTCCTTTGACTCATACGGGGATGAATGACTTTGTACCTGGCCGAGCTGTGATCGATGCTGCACAACGTAAACGATGCAAGTATTTGGCTAAGTGTGCAGCTCTCGGATATGGGTTTCTTCCTTTCTCCTTTTCTTCTTTAGGGGAGTTACAGGAAGACGCAGTTGCGTTGCTGAAGCGGATTCAGAGATTTTCAAAGGCTCAAGACATTGGAGCGCGCGCTGCTGTACATATTTTTCATAGAATAGGTTTTACCATTGCTAAAGGGGTGGGATCGCATATAGTATCTCGACTCCCATCCAATTTGTTGTAAATCCTTTTTTGTTTCTAATAAAAGTGATGGTAAAAAAATTAATAATAATAATAATAATAATAATAATAATAATAATAATAACATTCATCTTCATCAACGGTATACCCTTTTTGATCAGAAACATTCATCACGGTATCCATCTTCATCGACGTATCCATCTTCTTCAAGATTCCATCTTCATCAACAGAAACATTCATCACAAGAAACATTGATCACGGTATCCATCTTCATCAGAAACATTCATCACAAGAAACATTCATCTTCATCAACGCATCAACGGTATATCCTTTATCAGGTATCCATCTTCATCAACGGTATCCATCTTCATCAGAAACATTCATCACGGTATCCATCTTCATCAGAAACATTCATCACAAGAAACAACCATCTTCATCTGGAAACCATCTTCATCAGGAACCATCTTCATCAGGAAACCATCTCCATCGCTACTGCGGGCGATTATCCTCTCCATCAAGAATCCATCTTCATCAGGATACCATCTCCATCCCCATCGTTTAACATCTGTATCATCTGTATCATCTTCATCCCGTTACTGTATCCGACTAAGTTTTGTTACGGGTGGATTTGTATTGGGTTTCGTTACAGGTGGGTATGTTGTAGTGGGTTTCGTTGTAGGTTTGGATTCGGTTCGTTGTGGTTCGGTTGTAGTTCGTTGGATTTGGTGTGGGTTGTGGTTGGTAGTGGGTCGGTAGTGGTTCGTTGTGGTTCGGTAGTGGTTCGGTAGTGGTTCGTTGTGGTTCGCGGTTGTGGGTTGTGCCGGTTACTGTTTGTGTGAGGCTTCGGGGGTGAGTGGTTTGGTGTATGGTTCGGTAGGGGTTTGGTTATTGTTCGGTTAGTGTTCTTTTGTTACGGCTGTATTGTGTTGGTTCGATGTTGTGGAGGTTGGTTTTGGTCGCTGCTGTAGGTCTGTTTTATTGGTTGGTTTGGGGTTGTGTTGTGGGGTTTGTGTGTGCTACTGGTTGTTTTGTGTTGGATTTTATTGTGTTGATTATGGGAGATTCGCTTAGAATTTCTTGCCCTTTGCAAGGGGGTGAAGGGTGTGGAGCTGGTAGGGGTGGGCGGGGGCATTCTAAAAAGTATTTTATCGACCACTTGGGTACTCGCCATTTTAAGACGGATGTGTTGAAGGGTGTTTACAAAGTGCGTATCGCGAATGATTTTTCCTTGTTTTCGGCCCTTGATCTTGCTTTGCATCAAGCGGGGATTTGGCTTTGTGGTGAGTGTCTTTGTACGCATACTTTTGGTAAGAATTGTAGACACATGGAGGGTGTTGTGGTTGAGTCTCCAGATTTTGAGGATTGTGCGATTCGGGGGATTGTTTTGCCGGTTTGTTCGCCTAGTGTGGATGTTGATGTTGATCGAGGTCAGGTTTCGTTGTCAGGTTCTGGGCCTCCTACAGATTGTGACGAGGGTTCTGTTAGAACTGGCTTAGGGATGGGTTCACTTTGTTTAGATGTTGACCTCCTTGACCGTTTCTTTTTGACGCGCATACGCACGGTCAAGTGCATCCCGCCTAAGTTGAGGCTTGGTTTTGCTAGGATTTTTCTTAGTGCTCTTGACAAAGTTTTATCTAGCCCAAGTGATATTGCAGCGTGGGTGGAACTTCTCATCTTACCGGGTTGTATTTTGGCGGTGTTTGTACCGTCTTGCAGGGCTCAGCGGCGATCTGGTGAGAGGGAGCGTGGTCAGTTTGTTAGTATTTCTAGTGCCATTGCTCGGTGGAGGGATCCTGGGGAGAGGATTGGTTTGATTAGAGATCGTTTAGGTGGTCTTTCCTTTTCTTCGCGTAGGTACTTGAGGTCGCAAGATGCTATGGCGGCTAATATTTCTCAGTGCAAGCGTAAGTTGAGTGATGGCCACTTTTCAGCGGCTATTAAGGTCCTCACTTCTTCGGGTGTTGCCCCTGATTCTCCTGTCACACTGGGGGATTTGGAGGCTAAGCATCCATTTGCTCCTCCTCCTGTTGTGCCATCTTCTTCCTATGGGGTGGACACGCTTTTTGTTTGTAAGGATCTGGTATTGAATCGGATTCGAAGTTTTCCCAAAGGTACTTCTTGTGGTCGAGATGGGCTTAGAGCTCAACATTTTTTAGATGTTTTGGGAGGAGCAGCTTCTGCTGTGGCTGATGATCTTTTGGTTTCTATCACTGGTGTGGTTAATCTGTTTCTTTCTGGTAAGTGTCCTAGTCTGCTTGGTGAGTTTATTGCCAGTGCCCCTTTGACTCCGCTTGTTAAGCCTGGATGGGGCATTCGGCCTATTGCTATTGGTACTGTATGGAGGAGGCTTCTCTCTAAGGTTGCATCTTCTTCTGTTGGGGAATCGATGACCTCTTATCTGCATGATTTTCAGTTTGGTGTGGGGGTGCCAGGTGGGTGTGAGGCGGTTCTTCCTTCTGTCAGCAGGTTTGTGGAGGAGAGAGGGGATGAGGCCGGACTTTCTATGCTTTTGGTGGATTTTCAGAATGCCTTTAATCTTGTTGATAGGAGCACCATTATTCATGAAGTTCGGCTGAGGTGTCCGGCTATCTCGTCTTGGGTGGAGTTTTGCTATTCTCGGCCAGCTCGGCTTTATTATGGAGATTCTATTCTTTGGTCTTCCCAGGGGGTTCAGCAGGGTGATCCATTGGGTCCCTTATTATTCTCTCTTGCTCTGCATCCACTTGTTCATGCTATTCATCAGGCGTGTGAGCTCTCCCTTCATGCATGGTACCTTGATGACGGCACTATTATTGGCAATACTCTTATGGTTGCTAAGGCTTTGGATATTATTAGTGTGGAGGGACCGGCTCGTGGGCTTCATCTAAACGTGGATAAGTCTGAGCTTTTCTGGCCGGTGGAGGATCCTCGGGGGTTGGTAGATGGTCTCTTCCCTGCTTCTATTTCTCGTCCGAGGTCTGGTGTTAAGCTTCTTGGTGGCTCTATTAGTCGTGATTTAGTTTTTGCTGGTAATTTTGTTGCGCGTCGGGTATCTAAGGCTATTTCTTTGTTAGAGGCTATTAGGGGGCTTGATGACCCGCAATGTGAACTTCTTCTCCTTCGTTACTGTGCTGGTGTTTCTAAGTTGGTGTATGCTTTGAGGACTTGCCCCCCTGGGTTTCTTGAGGGTGTTTTGTCACAGTTTGATCAGGCCTTACGTGCGTCTTTGGAGTTGATTGTTACGGGTTCAGGGCCTGGGTTTGGTGATTTGCAGTGGCGTCTTGCTACTCTTCCTATCAGTATTGGTGGCTTAGGGGTCTTATGTGCTGAGGATGTCAGGTGCTTTGCCTTTATTGCTTCTCGTTTACAGTCTGGTGATTTGCAGGATCGGATTTTGGCGAGGTCTGGGATTGTTTCGCCTGGCCCTATTTTTCAGTCTGCTCTTGATGCTTTCTCGACCTGTTGTGGTGTCGACCCTCTCTCTGTCACCACTAGCTCTCCTGTCCCCCAGTTTATGAAGTCTTTGGCAAAGAGTTACTTTGGTTTCATTGATGGTTGTTTGACGTCGCGTTTCGGGTTGAGTCGTCGTCAGGAGGCACTTCTCAGCTGTGTGCGTGCTCCTCATGCGCAAGATTACCTCTTCGCTATTCCGATTGATGGGCTGGGACAGCGGATGAACCCGAGACAGTTTCGTGCGGTATTGTGTTATCGTTTGTCGATTCCTTTATTTCCTGGTGGTTCTTTGTGCTCGGGTTGCCATGTACATCGGATGGATCGGTGGGGTGATCATGCTGTTCATTGCGCTAGTGATTTGGGGGTTAAGTTTCGGCACAATCTTGTTCGTGATGTGTTGTTTGATATTTGTTCTAAGGTTGGTGTGTCGGTGAGGAAAGAAGCTGATATGGGATTTGTTTCTGATGGTGGGCGTGATCTTCGGCCAGCAGATTTATTGCTTCACAATTGGTCCCAGGGCAAAGATGCGTGTTTAGATGTTACAGGGGTTTCTCCGTTTGCAGGGGCGGGGTTGGATTCGTGGGTTCCCGGGAGTGCTTTGCAGTCGGCTGTTCAGAAGAAGAAGAGGAAGTATTCTTCTATTTGTGCTGAGCATGGTTACTCGTTTATTCCATTCGCCTTCTCGACTTTTGGGGAGTTTGAGGAGGAGGCGATGGGTACTCTCTCGCGTCTTAAGCGGTTAGCTGGTTGTCATTCTAATGACGCGAGGAGTGGTGGTTTTTTGATGTCTAGACTTAGTTTCTGTATTCAAAAAGGGGTGGGCGCGCAGCTTGTTTCGCGGCTCCCTTCCAATTTTGTGTGATTAATAAAATTTGGAATTAAAAAAAAATAAAAATAAAAATAAAAATAAAAATAAAAATAAAAATAATAATAATAATATGGAATAAAATTAATAAAAACAATATATTTTATAAACATGTAATGGTTTCATAATAACAAGTGAAATAAATTTAATATGAGTAAACAAGATAATGGTTAGAATTAGAGTATAGTTTACTAACTAGTTGTTATATTTGGTAAAATAATGAAGATAAAGGATGAGTTTATTGTTAAAATGTGATGATAGTTGGAGTGAGTTTTTAATAGACTAACGGAGTTGTGCTCTTTGATAATAGAGGGAATGGTTAAAAATGAGTATGATTGATTTTAGTAGTATTGAAGTTTGGTTCTTATGAGAGGTAAGTAATTGGGACGGAAATTTAAAATTTATAAGGTATTGAAATTTGGTAATACTAATCGCGATGAGTCTAATTTTTCGTTGTTGGCACTCCATTGTGCTTTCGGATTACATTGTTTCGTTTTCAGTTGTTTTGGCTAGGGTTCGTTATGGTTGATCTTTCGATTTACCCTATATTTTATTTTGGGACGCGATTGTGTGGAATTCTTTTGGTACAACGTCATGGTTAATTTAGTTATGCGGTTGTGGAAACTTTAAGATGAGATGATAGAGTTGGGTAATATTACTTGTTTTAGATATTAGAATGGAGAGTTGAATTTTGATTTAAAGGTTGTGTTGAGAGAATAATTAAGATTTGTAGAGTTGAGGAATTTAGATTAGCTATGGGAATAAGAAAGTAAGTATAGCTGGCTGACTGGTTGTGGGAATGAGATGTCATACTATGAAAAGAGGGTTGAAGTGCCATTAGGGGATTGTTGATAGTGTTAGCAGATAGGAGGGTGGAGTAGAAAGTTTCTACTAGTGGAAAGATTGAAAAAAAAAGAAAAACATGCTAAGGAATTTGCATAGCTATGGAGACAAGGTGGTAGTAGACATGTGGAGAAAGGAGTTGCAAGGACTACGTACCGACTGCAAGAAGAATGCAAGAGATCTCGGGGGAGCCGCAGAAGCTGCGAGGACTGGATTAGTGACAAGTACAATGATGGGAATTTCCGTGAAGAAAAATAAAAAAAAATCGGGTATCGGAGTGGAGCTAAGAAGAGCTGGACCAAAGGATCGTGATGGTGTGACTACACAACATAGGAGTTAAAGGACTTGTGGAAGTAACAAAAGGGAGTCGCGTGACTACACAAAGATAGAACTTCATGGTAGCCGATATCGAGGGATGAATAGTGAAGCTGGAGCTGAATAAGTTTATGGACAAGTGATTTAGAGAGTCGTTTTTGTGAAGGTGTTATGAAAGATCTTTGGAAGAGACAGTTATGCATTATCCAATGCACTAGCGATTTCCATAGATTTTATGAATGGAGAATGGAATTTCTATTTGACGGGATAGTACAGGAATTAGGGAGAACTATGGAAGAAGTGAACCAAGTATTCCTAGACGATGATGATTGAAGGTACCTCATGATATGTGCAAGGTCAAAATAAAAGTATGAGACTTGAGTAGAATTTAGAATATGGCTTGGTTAAGAAAAATGGAAACTAATATGGGTATAAGATGAGAGTGTGATCCGCATGGAATCACAGGAACTCTAGTCTGTCCCTATTAGGAGGGAGTAGGAGAACTGTGCGTGAGGAAAACAAGTGAAGCTCCTTGGACAATTTGAACGTATAGATGACATGAAAGATGAGAAGCATAACATCGTGATGTATTCCATGAGTTGAGGAAGAAGAAGGAAGTATGGATATATGCGAATCATGAATGAAATAGGTCGAGATAGGAACCGAAGGTAAAACTTTGGTACAGTCTAATGAATAGACGAAAGCACAAAGCATGCTAATATTGTTGTAGTATGGAAAAGGGAATGACACTGACCTATACTGTTTGATTGGAAGGCTTAGTATCGATAATCGGATGGATGAGGAGTTATAGATGGGATGTTTCATGAGAGACGAAGGGCTTGGTCTAACTGAGACAAGATGAGGAGCACTATGAACTTGAAGGTAAGACATTGTGCAAGTATAAAGGAAGTGTTGGGTATCAAGGATAAATGAAAAAAAAATCTTTCATTGAGAAAAGTGAGAAATTTATACAACCTTAGGAGTTACACCGAGGGCATGAGAGATTAGTTTAGAGGGAGTTAGGAAACTCGTTAGCGATGGCTGAGTTTTCATTTAATGGTGGTTATCATACTAGAGGTCGATAAATGCCATTTGAGGCACTATATGGAAGGATAGGATGAGTTGCCATAATTGTGGACTAGAATTGGTGAAAGAGGCTGCTAATATAATAATGGTGTTTGTGGAAAGGTTGAGAGAAACAAGAGATGATATGTTAAAAAGGAGGAAACCACTAGAGTTTAGTGACAAATTTATGTAGGAAGTTTCACCCATAGTAACGGGCGGCATGTTTTGGAAAAAAGGGAAAAGTTGATGTCGAGTTTTGTAGGTCCATTTATGATCTTTTACAAGATTGGACCAGTAGTTTATGGGTATAGAATTACCTGGAGAATTGAGTGGTGTACATGATATATTTCATGTATTGAGATTTGGGACATGTGATTTGAGAATGCATATTTGCATGTACGGTTATTAGGGATTTGTGTTAATAAGAGTCATTTGTGAGATTTATGGGCTGTGAGGTCAAGAGTTTGGGAATGAATTTAAATAATGTTGGTTAATATATGTGGTAAATTGAGACATGAACTAAAGTACACATGGAAATGAGAGGAGTTCATTTAGAACAAGTATCCTCATGTGATTTGTTGATTGTGTGTTTGATCCTAAGGAGTAAATATCGGGACGAGATTTCTATTAGGAGGGAGTGATGTGACAACCGTGGTTTTGAGGTTCGTCACTTAGTCGAAATTTAGGGTGTTATGTGTGACTATGTGTTTTATGTGTTTACGTGTTTATTTGGTGTGAATGATGATGGTTTGGACATCGTTTATGAGTACAGAGTTCTCTTAAGTAAATCGAGGAACGGTTATGTCATGTTCATGAGCTCACAAATTGGTGACTATGAAATGAAATGGTGTTATTTTGATGTTTTACGTATACGTATAAGTATTATAGTAAATCGTATTTTTACGATTTAAGGTTTAGCATTTAGAGGTCTCGAATGAGGTAATTAGTCACGGGAGTATTTTTCGGGATGGCTTTAAGTCATTTGGGACTTAGTTAAATATTTTATTTCATATTTCAATATTTTTTATAAAACTGTATAGTTTACGTCTTTTACGGTATACACGTAAATTGACTAGTTTTACGGTTTAGAGGTTTTGGAGGTTTTAGGAGCTGAAATAAATTAAGGTAACTTAAGGTATTATTAATAATATATTAATAAGTATTAAAAAGAAAAAAAAAGAAAAAAAATTAAAAAAAATATATGAATCGGGTTTTAAACCGACTAGAAAAGAAAAAGAAAGGATAATGGGCCAAAAGACCCAACTTGAGCCCAATTTAGAAAGGCCTTTTTTATAAAGCATATAAATACCATGTTTATATCACAAAAATCTGTTTTTCATTATTTTTCTCCCCTTTTGGCCGAATTTTACAAACCCTAATTTAGGGATTCATCAAAAATAATTTTCTTAAAGATTTGAGGTAAAAATCTTGATTTAATTCTTATAGTTTTCATGTTTTATATCATTAAGGCTTCAAGTTTTATTTAATCAATTTATATGATGGATTAGGGTTCTTAATAGATATGTAATTAGGGGTTTAATGACAATTAACATGATTATTGTAACACCCCCAAATTTATACAACTTAGTACAGCGGAAGACTAGTTGGTGTTACGGGATAGCACATTACTCACATCATAGACAACGCATAAAAATCGCGTCGTTTAATAATAAATCATTTCCATTCATAAATCTCAAAGTTACATCGGTCCCAAGTCATTATATTTCATACAAAGTTTTACAAAGCATTTTGAATGGAAAATATTGTTTAAGTGCGGGCCATTAATTCTTGTCGTCTTCCCGAGAATTACCTTCAAGTACCTGAGATAAAACATGTTAAAAGAAAAGGTCAGCGATAACGCCGAGTGAATTCATAGAGTTTAATAAATTCCATCAATATAATTTTGGTATAAAATTAGTACCAAAAATCAATTCGTACAAATCGTTGTAATAGGCCGTAAAATAGCCAAAATCAGTTTATACAAATCTTTGTAATAGGCCATAAAATAGCCAAAGTCATTTTATATAAATCCTTATCGAAAATCATAATATAGGCATTTGCCTTAAAAATTATTATACGAGCCAATGTCGTAAAAACATCATACAATACGTCTTATGACGTTGTATGAAAATAAAAACCGTTATATGAATATGGTTACGAAAACCAAAACACAAACATAATATCAATAGTATGACCCTGTATTGCTAGTCAGGCAATACATCGTAATTCGGAGCGTCTATTAGTATTTCGTTAATTCGGATTATTATAAGCCGCATGACATTGTTACCTTACTAAACCAACAACGGGTAGCTAACCCGATACCAATTTTGCCCATCTAAAGTAGCGTGTCGTCACAAAGGTCACGCTATGGAAATCTTCTCATACATTAATTCGCTTACCAATCAATGTGGCACGACGGGGATCAACCGTCAAGGCGCGAACTGGGGTGATCGTCCCCAAATAGTACTATTAAATGCATAAGCGTCTACCAACTCCCGGTAGTTCACAATTCATGCTAATGGGACTTTTAGTGACATAACCTAACTTTAATAATCCATTTTTATTTCATCTATCGGGTCCTTTAATCATTCATAGGGTCATACAATCGGGTCATTCAATCATCCGGGTCCAAAATCAATAAACAAACAATCGGGACAAATGGTGTCCTATTTTTATAAAAACTAACATGTTATCTCCCTCGCGGGTTTATAAAACATTTATAAAAACATTTAAAAGAGTGCGAGGCTATGAACTCACGTTGATGTGGGAAGGCGGGTTATCGGCAATTAGGACGTACGGTACGTGCTTCAATCACGGAAACCTAGACAAATAATAATCGGTCTTAGACGTTTGTCCAATGACTTTATAAAAATATCAATTATGTATACATATGATGATTATATATATATATATATGATGATCAAGTGGGTTTACATATTCTCATTTACTCATTTTTGTGCTATGTGTCGATAACTTTTATACTAGTTTTCTCGTTTTACCCATTTATGTGTTTTAGGTTCAATAAGCCTATTATAAGTTCTTATCTTGTTTTAATCCTTGTTACACTTATATTATCAGTATTTAAACTTTACAAGTTGGGCCTAAATGGGTTAAGCCCAATAGATTCTTTTTACAAGTTTTTATCCTATTTAGTCCATTTATTAGTCCAATAGGTTTATTTAACTTGTTAATGTCCGTATGCCCTATAGTTCGGGTTTTATCGGTTTTTACTTGTTATACATGTCTATATATCAGTATATAAGTTTTATAAAGTTTTCATTAGACGGGTCCAACCATCTATGTTTTATTTAACAAAAACGTTAATTCTACGGCAATAGCCGAAAAAGTCGTAAAAATCATGTTTATAGTTTTTATTACTTATAAACATTATTTCACCACCATTTATATAATTTATCCATTTGATTAACCTTTTATATATATTTATATAAATAAGTTTTATAAGTTAGTGGGTTTTTATTTTACATTTTATATATTAAAATGTGAGTGCTTATATAATAGTATTATTCTTTAATTTCCAAAAATCTGATTTTTAACTTCATCATCACCAAAACTGCCATATCTTGAGTTCTATATGGAGATAGAAGCTCAAATTTTTATCACATAAACTACATGATATTTGCTACATTTAACTCTTTTATAGCTACTGTTGAACATTTTCTAAATATTTTCTAAAAATCGTCCAAAACAGTAACTTCAGATTTATACCCTAAACTTGTTTTGATCATATCTCACTCATTACAATGATTCCATTGTATGGCCAACTCTCACATGTGTACAAGACCCATAGCTTACTGTAAATAGATTCTACTTCATCATATTATCAGTCTATGACCTGTTTATTTACTGTTTTACACAGCCAACATATTTAGACAAGATTTTAGACTTGTTTCTTATAGTTTTTCATCTTTTTATCCATGATTATCAACAACAAATCCCCACATAACATTTTTATCATCATATAATCATCATAAATATATACAATAGGAAATAAAATACATGTGTACATAATCAAAATAACAAGATGATGAGGAGGACAATCTTTATACCACCATGATGATGTAGGTTGTGATCAAAACATGGATTTTGATGGAGATACTTGTGCTTAGCCAACACCATCTTCAAGACCATCAATCTTTATGATCACCTTGTAGAAAATCAGCCCTAATACTCCATGGAAACTCCTCCTTGGATGTTATAACTTACACCAATCTTCATCTTTTTGAATGGAGATTAACATATGTTGATTATAACATATGTTTATGGTTAAATTTTATATGAATTGGGTGTTGTGTGATGATATGGACGGCACACATAGAGAGCCAAGAGAGAGAGATTGGGTGGATTTGAATGTAGGAAATGAAGAGTGGTTTGAGGTTTGCTTGTTTTGTGGTAAGCTTAGCTTACAAAGTAAGCATAAGCTAACATGTGTTGAGCTAAGTGTTGAGGTTATGACACATCATAGATGTGTTGTAGCTTCATGTGGGCCGGTTTTGGGGGTGGGACAAGTGTCCCACTTGTCTCATCCCCAATTATTTACGGGTACTCCTCGATTCTAGTTTCCTCGATTTGCGTGCCCTCGGGTCGTTTTACGAAAAACGTTTTTATAAATTATGAATCACCGTCACAAAACGAATCTAATAAAAATTGTCTCATCAAAAACGGAGTTCGAAAACGTAAATACGTAATCCTAAGGTTTCCGGTTTAGTCGTAAAGGACGTTAAAATAAAATCGTAAGTCCTAATCTCTTCTCGTAAATTTGTGAGTTTATAAACCAACACAAATTTAAAACTCCAAAATAATATTTACGGATTAATTTATTTTCTGAAATGTCGTACTGTCACCAAAGACGGTGTATGTAAACGTAAGCACGTAACGTTGAATCCTCCGGTTTAAACGTAGTCGATGCTACTTCAAGACGTAAATCCAAATTTCTTCCCAAAAATAAGTGAGTTCATATCGTAACATTGAAATAATATTTTCAAATAATATTTGAGAATAAAATATCAACCATAAATTGACGGATTGTCACAGCATTTACCCCTAAACAGGATCTTTGTCCTCAAAGATCATCTTACTACTCGCTTCTTATAGAGTTAAAGCCATGTGGGTATTTCCTCCACATTCGGTCCTTTCTCACAAATGCAATTCATTATAATACGCGAGTTTCATCAAACATAACTACGGGAATAAGATCAGGCTTAATGTTGACTTACTTTCTCTATCCATGATGTTCACGGGTTTCTGATGAATGCAACTTTTCGCCGATCTAAGCTTTACTAAGAACAATCAGATTTTCATTTGATAGATATTCCATCAAGTTCGATTTACGAAACATAATTCACGCAGTCTTTGAAGTCCTAGGGTAGATCCAGCTTATATGCCTTTCAATCCCAACTTTTACATCATCTCAATGGTCCCATACAACGGGGACTTATATCCCATGATTTGTCAGATCATGAATTTCATTTTTTTCCAAGGTTAAAAATTGTGGCATAACTTCGCTACCCATTTGGCACTTCAAGATCTACATTTCATATTCACATAACCTCCTGCCTACTACCGGCAGTCAATATTCAGATCCTAATTTCAACAATCATTTCAGATCTCGCGGGTCAGGTATTTTGCAAGGTTAGGTTCGCCATTATAGGAAACCTTAAACCTAAAAGACGTGTCCAACTCACAATGGGTGTATGTCGGATGTCTTCATCTCAACTCCTGCTTATAGATGCTCTAAGATTTAGATCCTAACAAGATTCGATCTCAATCCTAATACGATAATTATCAATGATAATCTCTCCAAAGGAAAACGATTATACGGTCTATTACCAAAGTTCAATCATTCAAACACAAAACAGCACTTATATTGCCTTGTATCGTTACTTTACCTCATCCCTTCGATTTGGGGTGGTACATAGTACTCTCATCAAGGTTCGTTCTCAATGATTTCTGAGCAAATCTCTAGAAATTCGATGCGAAGCGAGGATCTTGATATAGATGTTCGATACAGGCACACCATGTTTACATAATTCTTTTGCATTTATCATTAACGGGAATGATATTAGCAGATTTGGTCAGTCTGTCGACGGTGACCCAAATCGAATAAAATTCAGATGATGACCTTTGCAATAGCTAGACGTTTACTAATGTATGAGGCGATGTCTGCCTTCATAATTTGCCATTAGTACAACTTCTTCAGACAAAGATACTTTTAGTCAGAAATGACATAAATAGAATACTTATACTTACAAATTCCAACATAACTATATCTCACAATCTCCATATTTAGGCAACCACCAGTGGCCTTTTATGCATTTAACGCTATCGGCTTCTCAATTCTAATGGTTCACATTAGACGCGAACCCCTTCACTATTTATATTATCCTTTTTACAAACATCGGCTATTTTATATTGTTCGGCACTTTATGTTGCACCTTCATTATTAAGGAATATGTCCTAACTTGTTCTTTATCTTTTATACATAATGCGTCGGCATCTATATTCACTTCTCATGATGATATAATTATCATGTTCACAATTCACTCAAATATTCTTTCTATATTATGCGTCAGTAATTACGTTCACCTTCCTGATGAAATAAATATCACAAGCGTATTTATTCAAAATTCTTTCTTCACAGCTTCTATGTTTTAGTTTCGTCTTTACTATCATTTTTATCCGTTTTTCTCAATCCGGCGTTTAAAGCGTCGATAATTATTATAATTAATTAAATAATTATTAGTTAATTTTGATGAAGCGTAATCGTTTTAAATTTCTTAGTTCAACCAATTATATAAAATGTTCAAATTAAATTTGAATTTAATTAACAAGATTTTTGCTGATTTATCGAAAATAATTGATAAGATTCGTAAATGTTTGAAAAATCCTTGGTTATATTTTGGTTAAAGTTTTCTTAGTTGAAAAGCTAAAATTGTCGTTTTAAGTTTTCAGGTTATGGTATAAATGGTTTACTCAATCCTTATTGAATTATCTTGAGGTATACACAAACATTTACCCCTAAACAGAAGTTTAGTTAAATGGTTTGTGTATAAGGGAATAATCCCTTTGAAAATCCTTTGTTAAAACATTTGTTAAAACATATTTCCATTTCTTTTTGGCAAAATCCAAAGTCTTAAAAGGGCTCTTAATTTTTTTTGAAGAGTCTATATGCATACATCTTACCATTATTAATCCAATGGTCATTTTATGTAAAGGATTAAGTTTTTAATCCGTAAGCGTTAATGGTTCTAATCTTTGAAAAGTCAATATAGCTTCCATTATCTATTAATCACACGGTTAAATCATATAAATTATTAAGTCTTAAGTCTCATGTTAAATATTCAAGATACAATTTTTAATTGTTCGGCCAATTTATGGCAATCTATAAATAATTATTAACTCATTCTTATTCTTATAAACAAATAAATGATCCTTAATGATCACAAGCATGAATTTATCAATTTACAGCCTACACACGTTATTCACCAAATTTATGAATACTACCTGTGCATTAGTCAATCCAAACGACATAACATGAAACTCGTAATGTTCATTACAAGTACCAGATGTAGTGATTGGAATAGATAATCTTCTTCGCAGATGCGAAGTTGATGATAACCATGCTATGGATCAAATTTGCTAGAACCTTGTAAATGATCGAACAAATCTTCCATTTCGAGTTATGGATATCGTTTTCGATTGTCAATTTACTCAGTCACAGTAATCTATAAATATAAGGAATGATAACACCATAGCTCTTCAGGATGACAGGCTTGGTATAATAAAATCTTTCTCTGACAACTTTCTCAGTTGTACGGTAATTCCTTAAATTCAGATGGTGCTGACGTACAGTGCACAAGCCACAGGTGCAGCACCGGAAATATAATCAATACCAATTTCTACTTGCCTTAATGGCGAAAGTCTAGGTAATTCACCAACAATTACTTCCTAAAGTTTCAGATAACATAAACATCTTTTAATAAATTTATTTTAGTTCTTCTAGATTACAATATCTATAACTAGTTCATAACCATTCACGGTATACTTTTAAGTCTAAATGCATGATAAAATCATCCATCAAGAATTATTTAGATTACTTTTGATAATCAACATCTTATCATTTAGGGGGATTCTACTTGAGTTCCCATCAATTAAGACAATGTCGTCATGTCATAATCAATCAATCCATTCTACTGGCATTATCAACTTTTTAGTTTCATTGCCGTCGATAAGATGTGAACTTCTCAAAAGACTAATAATAACTCATAATCCTTCACAATTTCAAGGATATCAGGAGACATAACTACCTTAAATGAGTAAGGTCAACGCATAATCCATGCGAGAGAATTTCAAATCAGATACAGACGAAAACATTTAACGAATATGAATATATCCCATGTTTTCATAATTTGAGTACGCATTCGAAAGCTCCTCGGATCGTTGCCCAGGTCATTCAAATGAAATCAAATCATAAGAAATGATAAGAACGTCAATACATCCAGTCGGGTATCAACACTCGGTAATCAGATACTTTTCCTAAGAATCTCACTACGGGAGAATTGGATAGGAAAGAATTGTCAATTGTCAAATAAGACAATTTCCACAGATGAGTAAATTCGATTTAGAAGAATAGATGCTACAGGCACATATGTAGGTGTCCCTAACATTATGTCCTTATTTTTCACTTCTTGCAGATCTCATTAAGATTTTGATCTTTCACAATCCTCAAAGAAAATGTAGTGTTTATTCATTAGTTTTATGGTGACTACTAATCAGTCTTGCATAGTCCATTCCAAATTGTATGTAGGCGCGCAACTATATACAATTTCAAGATCAACAATGCAATACTCAGTTCGTCAAAATTTTAACATCATGTTTATAGTAAAAACATTTTCATGCTTAATTCATAAATAAGAATCAAAAATAAATTTACAAAGATGTTCTTTGTTATGAAAACAATTAGGTTTTCCAAGGTGTTTTATAAACAACTTCATTTCAATAACAATCACTTATAAATCTCACTATGAATAATCCTTATAGTGATGAAAATTGAATTTTTCTCAAGGGATACGGTTTTAACTTTATAAAAACAATGTGTGATCTGCAAAAGAGTGATGAAGATTATTCACCAAGAATTAACTACGATATATACCAGGAAATGTGCTTAGCCAAATAATCATGAGGTTCATGATCTTGATGGCGCTCAAAAGGAATAATCCACAACGTAACTCAAATCAAGATGAGTACTTGTTCAATGGTTGCACCACTAATGTGAGCATTAGGATGAAGCAATAAAGGATAGATAACATCGATACATGTAGGATTTAGCAATCAAAGGTAGTCTTTTCATTAATCACAAACAAGTCAAAATTGTACCGTAACACATTACATGTCACTATGTCATACAATTCTCAGAACTCATCCTACCAACTGATGTCTCAGTTAAGTTAGGGATTTTTAAAAGATACCACAATGAATACTAATCTACAAGAGTCATTAGGTGTCCTGCCTGTCCCGAAAGATCCATCGGTCCCAATTCAGAAGAAGATTTCTTCAATTTATTTATTGGACACTGGGCATCCTCATTAGTGGACAATGGCCTAGGAACAACCTTTAACACGAACCTACAATCAATTAAATCCTTATAATCTAATCACAGAACTTAACGACTTCCTCTTAACAATCTCATATTCCATCTGGGTTAAATTTTACTTTATTCAAGTTTCAACCAACTTATACTCAATTTGATATCCTACCTCATTTTTCCAATACTTTCAGCCTTATTTATAAACCTTAATAGGGCAATAAAAGCTCAATATGATCAACACTTAATTTCCAATCCTATTAGCTCTTACAACAACAATTATCAAATGAGTCATTAATATGAAATGACTTGATCATTCAACTTAGACTTCTCGGAAAGGTATTAGTGGCATGAGGCTTTTGGGTAATGGTTCCAATAACAGCCTCAAGTGCAACATTCACCCCTTTCGATTTCAATTTGAGAATTGGATGACAACGAATCAGATGACATCTTTCCAGGTGATAACGTTTTGTCAAACTCCACTCTATAAGGAAAGATCGTCATGACATCGATATCAGATTTAATCTCGCCAATTCTTCTTCAATGTCACAATCAACTAATATCTACATTTCTACGAATATCAACCATTTGTTGGGATCATAAATATCCACAACTTGGTTTAGATCTAGGATAGCTAGAATTCCTATGAGAATAGCTTCGATTAATTTACTAGGGGATTTAGGGTTACTTGTGACAATCAACGTCATATAAATATCTCGTATAAAAATCAAAATAATCGTCAAACAATCATGTAATAAAATTACATCATATATATATATATATATATATATATAATCCAAGTTATATATATATATATTAAAATAACACTTCTCAGTCTGGCCTTGTCGGTAACTCGGGAATTCTTCGGCACCGTTATAGTCAAAAGATTTTTAGACATTTTGGGAAAAATATTTATAGGTAAAGATTTTGAAAAGTTTTATTCAAAACCTTAGTTTTAAAAATCTTTCGTTCTCTATAACGAGAGCTCTGATACCAAACTGTAACACCCCCAAATTTATACAACTTAGTACAGCGGAAGACTAGTTGGTGTTACGGGATAGCACATTACTCACATCATAGACAACGCATAAAAATCACGTCGTTTAATAATAAATCATTTCCATTCATAAACCTCAAAGTTACATCGGTCCCAAGTCATTATATTTCATACAAAGTTTTACAAAGCATTTTGAATGGAAAATATTGTTTAAGTGCGGGCCATTAATTCTTGTCGTCTTCCCGAGAATTACCTTCAAGTACCTGAGATAAAACATGTTAAAAGAAAAGGTCAGCGATAACGCCGAGTGAATTCATAGAGTTTAATAAATTCCATCAATATAATTTTGGTATAAAATTAGTACCAAAAATCAATTCGTACAAATCGTTGTAATAGGCCGTAAAATAGCCAAAATCAGTTTATACAAATCTTTGTAATAGGCCATAAAATAGCCAAAGTCATTTTATATAAATCCTTATCGAAAATCATAATATAGGCATTTGCCTTAAAAATTATTATACGAGCCAATGTCGTAAAAACATCATACAATACGTCTTATGACGTTGTACGAAAATAAAAACCGTTATATGAATATGGTTACGAAAACCAAAACACAAACATAATATCAATAGTATGACCCTGTATTGCTAGTCAGGCAATACATCGTAATTCGAAGCGTCTATTAGTATTTCGTTAATTCGGATTATTATAAGCCGCATGACATTGTTACCTTACTAAACCAACAACGGGTAGCTAACCCGATACCAGTTTTGCCCATCTAAAGTAGTGTGTCGTCACAAAGGTCACGCTATGGAAATCTTCTCATACATTAATTCGCTTACCAATCAATGTGGCACGACGGGGATCAACCGTCAATGCGTGAACTGGGGTGATCGTCCCCAAATAGTACTATTAAATGCATAAGCGTCTACCAACTCCCGGTAGTTCACAATTCATGCTAATGGGACTTTTAGTGACATAACCTAACTTTAATAATCCATTTTTATTTCATCTATCGGGTCCTTTAATCATTCATAGGGTCATACAATCGGGTCATTCAATCATCCGGGTCCAAAATCAATAAACAAACAATCGGGACAAATGGTGTCCTATTTTTATAAAAACTAACATGTTATCTCCCTCGCGGGTTTATAAAACATTTATAAAAACATTTAAAAGAGTGCGAGGCTATGAACTCACGTTGATGTGGGAAGGCGGGTTATCGGCAATTAGGACGTACGGTACGTGCTTCAATCACGGAAACCTAGACAAATAATAATTGGTCTTAGACGTTTGTCCAATGACTTTATAAAAATATCAATTATGTATACATATGATGATTATATATATATATATGATGATCAACTGGGTTTACATATTCTCATTTACTCATTTTTGTGCTATGTGTCGATAACTTTTATACTAGTTTTCTCGTTTTACCCATTTACGTGTTTTAGGTTCAATAAGCCTATTATAAGTTCTTATCTTGTTTTAATCCTTGTTACACTTATATTATCAGTATTTAAACTTTACAAGTTGGGCCTAAATGGGTTAAGCCCAATAGATTCTTTTTACAAGTTTTTATCCTATTTAGTCCATTTATTAGTCCAATAGGTTTATTTAACTTGTTAATGTTCGTATGCCCTATAGTTCGGGTTTTATCGGTTTTTACTTGTTATACATGTCTATATATCAGTATATAAGTTTTATAAAGTTTTCATTAGACGGGTCCAACCATCTATGTTTTATTTAACAAAAACGTTAATTCTACGGCAATAGCCGAAAAAGTCGTAAAAATCATGTTTATAGTTTTTATTACTTATAAACATTATTTCACCACCATTTATATAATTTATCCATTTGATTAACCTTTTATATATATTTATATAAATAAGTTTTATAAGTTAGTGGGTTTTTATTTTACATTTTATATATTAAAATGTGAGTGCTTATATAATAGTATTATTCTTTAATTTCCAAAAATCTGATTTTTAACTTCATCATCATCAAAACTGCCATATCTTGAGTTTTATATGGAGATAGAAGCTCAAATTTTTATCACATAAACTACATGATATGTGCTACATTTAACTCTTTTATAGCTACTGTTGAATCATTTTCTAAATATTTTCTAAAAATCGTCCAAAACAGTAACTTCAGATTTATACCCTAAACTTGTTTTGATCATATCTCACTCATTACAATGATTCCATTGTATGGCCAACTCTCACATGTGTACAAGACCCATATCTTACTGTAAATAGATTCTACTTCATCATATTATCAGTCCATGACCTGTTTATTTACTGTTTTACACAGCCAACATATTTAGACAAGATTTTAGACTTGTTTCTTATAGTTTTTCATCTTTTTATCCATGATTATCAACAACAAATCCCCACATAACATTTTTATCATCATATAATCATCATAAATATATACAATAGGAAATAAAATACATGTGTACATAATCAAAATAACAAGATGATGAGGAGGACAATCTTTATACCACCATGATGATGTAGGTTGTGATCAAAACATGGATTTTGATGGAGATACTTGTGCTTAGCCAACACCATCTTCAAGACCATCAATCTTTATGATCACCTTGTAGAAAATCAGCCCTAATACTCCATGGAAACTCCTCCTTGGATGTTATAACTTACACCAATCTTCATCTTTTTGAATGGAGATTAACATATGTTGATTATAACATATGTTTATGGTTAAATTTTGTATGAATTGGGTGTTGTGTGATGATATGGACGGCACACATAGAGAGCCAAGAGAGAGAGATTGGGTGGATTTGCATGTAGGAATTGAAGAGTGGTTTGAGGTTTGCTTGTTTTGTGGTAAGCTTAGCTTACAAAGTAAGCATAAGCTAACATGTGTTGAGCTAAGTGTTGAGGTTATGACACATCATAGATGTGTTGTAGCTTCATGTGGGCCGGTTTTGGGGGTGGGACAAGTGTCCCACTTGTCTCATCCCAAATTATTTACGGGTACTCCTCGATTCTAGTTTCCTCGATGGGTCGTTTTACGAAAAACGTTTTTATAAATTATGAATCACCGTCACAAAACGAATCTAATAAAAATTGTCTCATCAAAAACGGAGTTCGAAAACGTAAATACGTAATCCTAAGGTTTCCGGTTTAGTCGTAAAGGACGTTAAAATAAAATCGTAAGTCCTAATCTCTTCTCATAAATTTGTGAGTTTATAAACCAACCCAAATTTAAAACTCCAAAATAATATTTACGGATTAATTTATTTTCTGAAATGTCGTACTGTCACCAAAGACGGTGTATGTAAACGTAAGCACGTAACGTTGAATCCTCCGGTTTAAACGTAGTCGATGCTACTTCAAGACGTAAATCCAAATTTCTTCCCAAAAATAAGTGAGTTCATATTGTAACATTGAAATAATATTTTCAAATAATATTTGAGAATAAAATATCAACCATAAATTGACGGATTGTCACAATTATGATAATGATTGGTGATTATTAGTGATGTTAATTAGGGTTTAATTATGTTTAAATTCGTTTTTAAAAACTGGGCAGTTTTTTGAGTCACTTGTTTTGATCATATCTAGAGTTATACAAACTTTCATGATGAGATCCAAGTACCCATGTAAAGGTATTTGAGTTAGATTTTGAATGCAATAAACGAGAACTAAATTGGAGGTAGGGAAGTGGGTTAAAAGCAGGTTAAAAGCAGGTTACATCAGTCGGGTGTCAAAACAGATTTTTGATCAGTCTGTTTAAATTTTATGTTTTGAGTTGGTTAGGATGCTTAGGATTATAGATAGACCTTCAAATAAATATGGGAGTTATTTTATATATTATAGAAAGGATCTGGAGTAGGTCTAATTAAATGGAATAGGTTAAGACCCTCTGCTCATAACAAACTTTTAATATGTTCAAAATCGGTTAATTTTGGATAGGTAAAGGTATAAGTTGCATATCGAGGACTTAAGGTTAGCTTTGATGTTGGGCAAGGTCTGATAATTTAGCTAACACATATATGTTTATGGGGTTTTCATTGCAAGGAGTGTGGTTTAGGTTTGGTAGGCATTTGGCTCATAATACGGAGTGTGAAAAACGAGACTGTTTTGGGTTAAATGTTAACGGGACGAGTTATGAACTTAACTAAGTTAAGGGCTTTATAGAGGGGTGTAATGAGATTCTTATGGAATATAAATGGGGTTAAGTTACAGGAGAAGGTTAGAGATCCATCATAGGTTGATGAGCTATTTTGGTATGTGGTCCATGTCTTGAGTGTATATGTTTGTGTGTTTAGATTTTGGTAGAGCGCAGATACATGGAGAAGCTTGTTCAGGTGAGTTTCATAGTCTCATATCTTTTAATGATTTTGACTTCCAGATGGGATGGAAGAGACATTGTATGGTTTTGTAAATAATGTTGTGAATGTTTTTATGGTTTTTGATGGACTTGTGTGTACACTTATGTGATTAACTGCTATGTGATTCTTGATTGTGTTTATGATTTGGATCGGGGGACACGTACCGTCTCAGTTATTGTGGTTTGACTTGATACCAAGGGGATGTTGACAAGGCGGGGCCTTGGGATTAGTTCATAGGTGTATGGGCGCCTATGGGACCATGGTGATTGGTAAGGCTTGGAGCCTTGGAATTGTGATGAATGGTTAATCTTGAATGTTAGTTGTTAATGCATAATTGTAGCACATTGTCCATATGTTTAATTGATGGTTGTTATTCATAGCTTATAACTGATTTGGCGTTGGAATCTAAACCTATGACTATCACCAACACTATGTTGACGTGTTTTAGTGTCTCTTTCAAGTGATAATGTGGTTAAGCTTGAGAATAGGAGTGGCTAGCTTTGGAGGCTTAGGATTGCATTTGGAGGAACCCCCATTCCTTTTAGTCTTTATTTAATGGTTGATTAAGTGATACTTTTTAGACACCTTTATGTTTGTTGTGTGTTATTTGAATGTCTTTGGTAAGAGGTACACATGTTACCTACTTACCTAAACGTCTGCATTGTTTGAGATATAGTCATGACATGGTGTCACCCATTTATGAAATTTCTATTTCATTTATTTATCTCTATAGACACGCTATTGTTGTGATGATATCTATACGCCGCTCCCCATATTCTGCCATGGTGGGGTGTGACAGCATCTAATTCTACTCCTCCTGTACTAGCAATACAAAAGGGTAGAGTGAGTAAGCCAAAACCGCAAGCGAACAAGAAGAAAGGCAAAGGCAAGGGTGATAAGGGCAAGCAAGTTGCGACTTATTCGAAACCTAAGCATAACTTTGTCAAGAAGAATCAATCTCAGAAGGATGAGACTTGTCACCATTGCAAGGCAAGGGGTTATTGGAAGAGGAATTGCCCTCTTTACCTCGAAGATTTGCGAGAAATAAGGAAGAAGTTTGAGCAGAGCGCTGCAGCTTCAGGTACTTTATTTATGATTGAATTATTCAATTTGACATACAAATTAAATTCCTGGGTATATGATACGGGATGCGGTATTCACATTTGTAATACGATGCATGGATTTAATCTGGAAAGAAAGCTATCCTATGGGGAACAATTTCTGCAAGTGGGCAATGGCGCACAAGCAACGGTTGAAGCTATAGGAACATTTAATTTAGTTTTACATTCGGGTTTAATATTGATTTTAAATGATTGTCATTATGCACCTACAATTGTTAGGGGTGTTATTTCCTTTTCTTGTTTGTTGAATAATGGATTAGTTCACACTATTGATTATAATAGAATTTCTGTTTGGAAAGATGGTATTTTCTATTTTAATGAAATTTCTGTGAATGGTGTGTTTGAAATAGACATGCATGAAAATGAATCCAAGTATAATAAAAATTATGTTTTTAGCATGAATAAGAAGAGAAAGTTTGACAAGAACTCTTCTTATCTTTGGCATTGTAGACTTGCCCATATTGGGAAGACTCGTATACAAAAGCTTCAACGTGAAGGTCTTTTGGAAAATATCAGTGATGAATCATTTGATTAATGTGAGTCTTTTATCTTTGGAAAGATGACCAAGAAACCTTTTAATAGTAATATTGAAAGAGCTACTGATCTACTTGGTTTAATACATACTGATGTGTGCGGACCACTTAAACATATGTCAAGGAAAGGTGCTAGCTACTTCTTAACATTTACGGATGATTATAGCCGTTATGGTTATGTTTATTTACTTAAACATAAACATGAGGTATTTGAAACATTCATAGTGTTTAAAGTAGAAGTATGTGGAGTCCTATGATCGTTAGACTCAATGGTAAAAACCATTCTATCTAGGATTATCAATTGCACTTATGTGATTAACATAGCGGAATAGCACAATTGATTAGTAACAAGATGTTATGAACAAGATGAATTTCCCCAATGATTACTTGCATTAAATATTAAAACAAATAATCTCTAGGCGTGTATACATTAAATCCCACGCCTAGAACATGAACTCAATTGTAGGTTACATTTGTGAATGAATGATATGAAAAACCTACGTCTGGTGTATTCTTTATATACTAGAATACCCAGGCTTACAAAGGAAACTAAATAAGATATTTAGTAAGTAATATATTCACTAAACAAGATATTCACTAAATCTTCTAATCTTTTATTATGATCTTCTACAAAGTTTGTCCACCAGCTTATAGAATCTCCTTTTGTCAGATTTAGTCCTTATCTTTTGTTTTTGTTGTTTTTGACGCATCAACTAATAATTTCGACCCGATGATGTCAAAAACACTTCCCCTTAAGCTCGCATTCTTTGTAAAACATATAACACCAAGGATCAACAGATTGCATAGTGTAGACTTCTTCCCCTTTTTGACATGATCCAAATAGGGGTCTTGTATGTAAGCAACCTTGATTTCGACCACTGCTTAAATAATACCACACCACTAGTACAAGTTTTCTATATCTCAAATTACCCTCCATGAAGAACAGCAGGGTGAAATTAAATGAATCTGAGCTATAGAAACTCACACAAGTTGTATTAAGACTAATGAGCAGTAGTAAACACCTTCACCTTAATGTTACATGTAAATGATTAACACATGAACAATTTAGCTTCCCCTTAAATTGTGATAATCATTCTTGAATCTTCAAATTCTGTAGGCTTTATGTAATGATCACATATGAAGAAATCTAATTACGACTTACTTGATGATGAAGTAGAATAACCTGAACTTGTATTCCATGTCTTGTACTAAACATGTGACTCCAAAACTCACGGCTATAATGAGTAGACTATAAAACTCACGGCTATAATGAGTAGTCTCTTGACAAAAAGAGTTCTCTAACAAATATGAGCATAGAGCGTCTTAAGTAAAATCTCATACCTTTGTTACCTTTTTATCAAGTCCGTTGTCACAACTTAAAGCACCTACAAGTTACCTTCAAATGCTGACAAAATTTGAAGATGTGATAGAACACCAATCCGCGAAAATCTACTTCGTCTTCAAACAAGTAATAAAAACTTTTCTTCGTAACCAATAAAAATAAAACGAGCCTTTATATCTTTAAGAACTAGTTGCTGTGAATATACCAAACTCCAAACCAAAATAGCTCCAAAGCTTTCTGTCAGCGACTTACTGTGGACTCCACTTGAGACCACATGTTGTAGCCCATATTACGTGAAGTAAGTAGCACGTGCATAGGTCTCCCTCTTGTCTACACAAATCAAACATCAAGTCACTGTTTATACTATAATGACCAATCACTGTCCAACTTACGTGAACCATAAAGGTACATAAGTAGATATTGCAAAACCAATATTCATTTATCACAATCAATAGCATATTTTCTTGGAAAAATTGAGAAGTTAGGATCACGTGATATTCACTTATCACAATCAGCCTTTGACTTCCTTTTCATCATAGCAATAAATATCAAACCCTTGGCCACGTCATTATCAGCCAGCGAATATTGTAAATTGTACATCCACACGTCTCTTGTTGCATAGGATCCCCATGTCATCTTTAACCAATAAAGCTGCTTTCTTTTGCTTTGAATGACACAAGCAGGCTTTTGTGTAGAAACAAAAACCAATATCACGTTCTCTTTCTTTGTAGCTGCTCAACAAAACAATCACTGGACCACATCTTTTGGAAATTGATTGACGTCTCAACATCTTTTCCTTATTGGCAGAGGCAACAAAGTCATGGGTATCTTTTCCAAATATAAGCAAATATAAATCATGTCACGTCACTTTCTATAGAGAATCATGAATTTCTCTCATCAAAAAGTGATTTGACTACTTTTAACTCTCAAAACCCACGTGAACTACTAACATCACCTCTCTTAGAATCCAATGTGAATGAGCACATTTATTTTGAACCACAATATAATAACATAAAGCAAAATAGTGCAAAAGTAACTCTTTTACCTAGATGATCGATCTCTGTACATGTTCATCGTAGGACTATAAATACATGTAATCACCGTCACCCCTTTTGCTTATTTTACTTTAGACGACAGAATACTTGCACATTAACATCATGATCCCTTTACCATAAATATGATCGATTACACTAATATCCTTCTTCGTAGTTGCTGCTTGGTACTTCTTTTCTTTAAAGAAACTGTACACACTTCCTTGTACTCAGACCATCACAAAAACCTATTCACTCACACATGTGTGATAGCATTGAGGATTCAGGATCTGCAATAACTCTGTGAACCCCCATCAGAAAATCGAGCCCTAAAGGAAGTCTGATCGCAGCAGCTTTGTTAAACCACAAGCTGCTTCTATAATCACTAATACAAGAACGGATCATGCATATCTTATTGTGACCTTTGTCTTCAGTTTATCCATGCAGTCATGAACAGATTCAAATTGATGATGCTTGTCTTTTAGGGTTTATTCAAAAACCCTAATAATAATGGTTATGATGAAACGAATCAGCAACAGAAATCTTCATCTTGAATCAGGAACAAAGAATTCTAAACCCTAACAGATCTAGGGTTTATTCAGCCAACGCCCCTTTAGCAACAATTTAGTTGTCACTAAACTGTCGCACATGTGATTACTCCTTCCTCCCATTCTTTATGTGACACCAGATCTGTCACGAAAACGTCGCAAATCTGTCACAGATCTGACATACCGTCGCTAAACTGTCACTAAAACTGTCGCTAATTCTGGACAGTGGCTTCACAGCAACACGAACACGAACATAACACCTTGTATCTCCTAGATATCACGAGCCTTAGGCTCTGATACCAATTGTGGAGTCCTATGATCGTTAGACTCAATGGTAAAAACCATTCTATCTAGGATTATCAATTGCACTTATGTGATTAACATAGCGGAATAGCACAATTGATTAGTAACAAGATGTTATGAACAAGATGAATTTCCCCAATGATTACTTGCATTAAATATTAAAACAAATAATCTCTAGGCGTGTATACATTAAATCCCACTCCTAGAACACGAACTCAATTGTAGGTTACATTTGTGAATGAATGATATGAAAAACCTATGTCTGGTGTATTCTTTATATACTAGAATACCCAGGCTTACAAAGGAAACTAAATAAGATATTTAGTAAATAATATATTCACTAAATAAGATATTCACTAAATCTTCTAATCTTTTATTATGATCTTCTACAAAGTTTGTCCACCAGCTTGTAGAATCTCCTTTTGTCAGATTTAGTCCTTATCTTTTGTTTTTGTTGTTTTTGACGCATCAACTCATAATTTCGACCCAACAAAGTAGAATTGCAACTAGAAAAGAAGATTAAAGCTCTTCGTTCTGATAGAGGTGGTGAATATTTAAGTGAAGAGTTTATAGATTATCTAAGTGAGAATAGAATTGTTCAGCATCTTACTTCTCCCTATACTCCATAACAAAATTGTGTATCCGAAAGGAGAAATCATACATTATTAGATATGGTGTGATCTGTGTTTAATCTTACAACTTTACCATTATCCTTTTAGGATTATGCTTTAGAATCTGCCGTTCGCATTTTAAAGTGATTGTTGCTAGGTATAAAGACTTCCTTGAATGTGATCTTGTAAATCAAGAATTCAGTGGGAGAACTTATGATCTTGAAGAGAGTCATATAGATACATTGCCTTCTGAAAACACTAGCGAAATAATTCCTGTAGAACCAGAAAGTCTGGAGGTTCCACTGGAATTAGTTCCTTTGCGTAGCTCCGAAAGGGAAAATAGAAATATATGTCTTAATATAGAGGATGATGATGAATTAGGTGATCTTGGAGAACCTACTAATTATAAATCCGCCATGCTTGACCCTGAGAGGGATAAGTGGATGGTTGCTATGGATGCGGAAATGAAATCCATGAAAGTTAATGATGTTTGGATTTTTGCTGATCCGCCACTGAATTCTAAAGTAGCGATACATAAGTGGATATACAAGAAGAAAACCAACATGGACGGAAAAGTACAATCCTATAAATCTCGTTTAGTAGCTAAAGGTTTTACTCAAACTTTTGGCGTAGACTATGAGGATACATTTTCTCCTGTAGCAGACTTAAGAGCTATTAGGATTCTCAAAGCTATAGCAACATACTAAGACTATGAGATATGGCAAATGGATGTTAAAACTGCCTTCTTGAACGGTCGCTTAGATGAAGATATCTATATGAAACAACCAGAAGGGTATGATGATCCTAAGAATCCAAAACACATGTGCAAACATCAAAGATCTATTTATGGTTTGAAGCAAGCATCACGTCAATGGAATAAACGATTTGATGAAGAAATCAAAAAGTTTGGATTTATTCAAAATCGTGATGAGCCATGTGTATATCACAAAGCTAGTGGGAGGGATCATGAGACTGCAACTATACATAGTCTCATCATCCGAATCAGACTTAAAACGCTTAAAATTGTCATAAAATACCCCAAAGTATGCTTGTTTTTGTTCATTGTGTATTTTAGGTACGGATATCGTAAATTCACCAAAAGATTACAAGATTCAAGCAAAAACTGAACACGGGAAACGAAGCCGTACAAAGAACCGGACCCGAACGATGAATTTCCAAAGAAGTCCTTGAAGTTTGAAGATTTGTCAAGATAGGTCCCTTATATTTTGAATACTTTTCATAATATACCCTTGCAAATCTCATTTATTGCATTTGGGTCCGTAATATTTCAGAAATATTCTATATTAGCCCTTTAAAATGATAAAATTGCATAAGTGGTCCTTGATAAAAGTTTGGCAAAAACAATGTGCCAAATTTGACAATTTATCCAAAGTTATTTACAAAGGGAAGAGTTAAAAAGCTGTGATAACTTGTTGTGAACAAAATTTGGAAAAGGGGGGACTCGTTTTGCTAGACAATAAAACTTCACCAGCCACTCACAAGCCACCACCTCATCTCAGCCACCCCACGTCACCCCTCCAAGTCAGCTTCCACTACTAAGTGTTAATATTAATTAATATTTTTTCAAACGATTATATTAATACTAATAGTGGCGGGTAACACAAACATATTCCCTATTCCAGATCAAACCCCCATCTCCCCTACTAAGAACCCAATCCCAATTCGACCAAACCAAAGGGGAAACTAACCAAAACCTCTAGATCCCTAATTACCATTACCCTCACCCCAACCTCACTCACAAATACTGGTCCCCTCTATCTATGTGGCCTCCTAAGGGGTCCCCTGCCCCGTCTCTTTCACCCAAAACCCCAAAAGCAGACAAGATGAATGGCCAAGGTTTATTACTTCCTCCCCACAAAAAAATCAAGGGAGGAGATCACTTGAAGACAGCTAGCACCCTGCACAATCACATGACTCCACTTTTGACCAAGATTCAAATTGAGAAGACCAAGTGCACTTTAGGGCTTTTGATAGTTAGGGTTCACTTGTTTTTTTAATTCTAGATAGTTCTTTTCCTTATTATAAATAGCAAGTCGACCCATATTTTTGAATAGTTAAAGTAAAAATTTTGGCCTTGCAATCTCTGAGTTCCTTATTTACAGTTCTGCATTTTAAGTTTCTTGTATTGTGTTTTCAAATTCCATCAAAGTTTTTTAGATATTTACCAATATCTGTTTCCTCAAGCTAGTTTTTTGATTAACAAGATTCTGGGACCCAAACTTTATCCAACAGCCTTATACTCTTGACTGACAATCAAGGTATAAGGAGTGGTGAATAGGGTTTGTTAATTTGTGTTTGATACTAAATCTTGTTTCAAAAGTTTGGTTTTTAAAAAATCTGTTTTTAAGAACCTTTTCATTTTATACTTTAGACTAACTGTTCCAAAAGTCACACCATAAGCTGTTGACACCAGCTTATGGCACCTTTTGGAACTTTCATTGTTATCTTTGTTTGTGGTTTTGTTATTCAGCAGGTAACAAGAAAAGGGCTTCAACACTTATTCATTCTTTTTGAAGATATGGTCCACCCCTAATTCTGTTGTAGAATCTCAGCAGGGGTTCTCTACACATCTTAACAAGCTTTTCATAAGCTTCAAAAATCAAAGGAGAAGGCATCAGTTGGTAAGGCTTAAACCCTCCTAGAATTTTGGTAGTTTATGTGCTTTATGTGGAACTTGTCATGATTGCTTGTTTTTTAGTTTGAGAATTTGATAAGTGGATTTTATTGTTAGTATATGATTTAGTAGTTGATAGATGCATGTTTAGTTAAGTGCTTGTTAGATTTGTATTTGGTTTGTGGAATTTCTTTGTAAAAATTTTGTTCATCAGAATATAGGGGTGTTTGGTTATGGTATTACAAGTCTTGGGTGACACAAGACTTAGGTATAAACAGCCTTTACATGCTCAAATAGGTAGTGGTAAGGTTTAATAGTGGTTTGTTTGGAGATTGTTAGTGTTAAACTAAAAGTCATCTTCTTGGAAATCTGCCATAGTTATTCAGTAGGCTTTTATTTATCTTAAAATTGTATTTTGATTGTTCAAATCTTGGAATCTGGTAGATTTGTAGTGTATTTAGGGTTGTGTGTAGTTGTTTTGTAGTTTGGATAGGGTTTCATCAAGATTTGCCTATCTAAAGTTCACAACATGACCAACTAGTTCAGCATTAGACCACCAAACTTGAGTTTCTGTGACCACAGTGAACATATTGCTTAGTTTTGTGTGCAACTTGTGTTAGATTTGAATGTTTCTTGCTTGTTATTGACTCCCCACACTCCACTGAGTGTCGGGGTGCCTTTATCATCCAAAAACATCCAAACACAAGGCTCCAAGAGCTCATATACATTTTTCTGTGACCCAGCAGTGGGAAAAGTTCCCATTGCTAGTGTAAAAGTTCCCACTGCTACACAACAGGACAAAAGTCCACAAGGTGTCACTTTCAGTTTCTTGATTTTTTGTCTCTAGTGGCCTTAAGTTAGTCTTTTCTTGATTTTTAAATTTTCCCATGATCAGTGATTTATTTTAAGATTTTTAAATAAGTTGTTTTATTTTTCTGATTATTATATTATTTTTTTGCATTAATTTAATTTAAATCAATTTTTAATTATTCTGATTTTGTCTTTAGTGATAGAAAAGTAGTATTTTTAAGTTTTTCTAATTTTCTTAGTTTAAGTAAGTTATTTTAAGATTTTTAGAAAAAGAATTTCATTTTTTCCTCTTATTGAATTATTTTTTAGAATGATTTTAAGTTTAAATTAGTTTTTAAATAAACTATTTTTGTCTTATTAGGACTAGAATTACCTTTCTTCCAACTTTTTCATTTTTCTCATATTTAGAGATGTAAAATATGATTTTTCAAAAAGTAATTTATTTTTCTCATTATTATTTTTAATCATTATTTTAGTTTAAAAAGTGTTTTTAGCCTTCAAAAAATAGAAAAATAGTTTTAAAATTTTAGGAAAAATACTTTTTAGCCTTAAGATAATATAAGTGAGATATTAGTTTGATAAAATATAATTTTAGACTTTCTATTAATTATATTTAGTTTTAGGGCTTTAATTAGCATTTAAAATTGAATTTTTAATTGATAAAATGTTTTAAAATTTATTTATTGAATTTTTGTTCTTATTTATATTATTTTAGACTTAGTTTTAATTTTTAATTAATTTTTAGTATTAATTTTTAGTTTCGTCGCATTTTACGTCATTACGTTTACGTTTTACGTTCTACGTCGTAGTTTAATCATAGTGTAACTCGTCTTTTAATTTTCTCTCTTCAAACCTAAAAACGAACTAATCCAAATTTCATTTTATAATATTGGCACACATCACACAGCTCCTCCGAGAACGAACTCGCACTTATTCGGTTTTACGGTTTTCCTAAACCGTATCACTTAATACTTGCCGATTATACGCGTTTTTCCTAAAACGTGTACGATTTTACTAACTCAATTTTGGCGCCGCTGCCGGGGAGGTGTGTTAGCCTTATATATATCGTGTTTATGTGAGTAGTGCGTTTTTGGTTTTCATTTTTGGAAAGCGTATATAACGTATATACTCGTTTTTATTTTTTACTATATCGTAGAATATCCAAATAAATCGTGTTTAGTTATCCATAATTAAACACACAACAATCTTTTTACTATATTCTAGACATCCTATTATTCGATTACGTTTTTTGTGAATATTATTAATATATTGTATACGTATCACAATAAATTTACAATATCTCCAAAAGCGTGAAAACGCAACCTTAATTGGGATTTCATCACTCAATTATTGTATTCGAATCTTAAGCAAAAATCAAAAGGCAAGATAGATAATTACTTTCGAAAGGCTTAAATTTGATTAACACAAACTATAAGGTGGGTATAAGACGGTTGTATTTCACGACCTAATGGAAGAAGGCTCTTAAGTGCTTAGCGTCGCCTCGTATTCCCCGCTTGCTTGTGCGTGTTTTGAGAAAAAAGGCTAATCGAGAGTTTTCCAACCGAAATGTTATCTACGTATATTATATTTTCTTGATTTTCAAAGATTAAACCCTCTTGAACGTTTTGGTATTCCACCAACGTTCTAAAGTCATCGAAGACGTTCACTCAACGTGATCGTTTTCGTTCCTTGAGGCTCCTTTAATCGAGAAATTGATTCGAAGAGATATTTGTAGATTTGAGTCTACGTAATACACCAAAAATCCAAAAAATTTAAAAACAATCAAAAAATAAAAAAAATTGAAAAAACGAAAAACCTCAAAAAGAATCTTCTTTGCTACCCCCCATTCTCTACGTTAGTGCATGCGCACTCGATCGAAGGATTATTCTAATTCTAGCGACGCTTCGAATCGACGCAATCGAAATCGAAGGAATCAACGACGTAGACAAGATTTAGAAACCGACGTTCCTAATATCGTTGTCGAAACCGAAGACGAGATGCTCGACAATCGTTCGATGATGGAATTGCTCCAAGCGCCCACCGAGGGTTATGGAGACACGATCGTAATTCCCGGCTATCGAAGCGGAGAATTTTGAGATTAAGAGCAGAATGCTATCGTTGATACAAGCTACGAAGTTTCGAGGTCGTGAGGCGGATAATCCTCACGATCACATTCGGAATATTGATCGTCTTTTGGCCACGAACAAGTTTAAGAACGTCGACACCAATGTCGTTAAGCTTATGCTTTTTCGTACTCGCTCGATGGTGCCGCCAAGGATTGGTATGAGAAAGAGCCACCTAATTCCATAATTACGTGGAAGGATCTCGTTTCCAAGTTCGTTAATCATTTCTTTCCGCCGTCGAAGACTCCGTTTTTCAAAAACGAGATCACGAGGTTTGAGCAATAGCCGAATGAATCGTTTAGAGACGCGTGGGATCACTTTAAGGAATTGCTTAGGCAATTTCCTCACCATAGATTTTCCGAGTTGAACCAAATCGATACGTTTTATAACGGTCATAGTTTTCAAGAGCAAGATTCGTTGAATTCCGCAGCCGGTGGCAATTTTTTGTGTAAAACTTCGAAAGACGCTTTAATGATTATCGAAAATAGATCCAAGGTTTACCAACTCCGTAACACACCGAGTGTTTCCAACGTCGCCAATGTTAGTAATTCTAATCGCGATATTGAGAGGGTTGATGCAAAAGTCGATAAGTTGAAGAATGTGTTTACGTCTTTCCTCATCGAAATGCAAAAGAAAGACGCTCCCGCTACGGTGAAAGCGGTTGAGGCATCGTGTACGCTGTGTGGTGGACCTCATAATTATTACGAGTGTGCGCCTACGGATGGCCAAACGTCAAGTGTAAACGCGTTAAACAACAATTTTCAAAATTAAAACAACGCGGGTCCATCACAAGGAAATTTTAATCATGGCAATGATGTTAAAAACCGTAACAATTTTCATGGAAATAATCAACAAGAGAATTTTTCAAATCAAGGTTATAATCAAGGTCGGAATTTAAGTTGGCAAAATCGAGATAACAACAACAACCAAAACTCGAATTTTTCAAACAACACTAATCATGGAAACAATTTTTCGAGTAGTAATCAAGGAAATTTTCAAAGAAACAATCAAAACCAAGGGAACTTTAATGCTAATCAAAATAGTTCGTCAAACGATTTTCAGGAATATATGAAAACGAATGAAGCTAATATGAGACGATTAGAGGGACAAATTGGTACTTTGAAAAACGACTTTTGCAACACATTGAAAAATCAAAACACAAAGATTGAGCAAGGACAAATCGACATTAAAAATATGTTTTCGGCCATAATGAACAAGTCTTCAGGTTCATCATCGAGTTCGTTACCTAGTGACACGGTTGCTAATCCGAAGGAACACGTTAAAGCCGCCTCGTCTCATGGAAAAAGTCGTGTGATTACCCCTAACCTTGATGGATTTAGAGTTGTTCCTTCTTCTCAACCCTCGACTTCTAAAACACCTTCATGTTCTAAAGTCGATGGGGTGAACGTGGTGACCAAGGAAAAGAGTGTACACCCTCGTGTACCTCAAATTCTAACCACGGTTCAAAACGAGAGCATTATCGACCTCACCCAAGTAACCCTTGAAGAAACTTATGCTTCGATCCTTCTTAAAAAACCTAAAAGGCATATGCCGAGAAAGGAAGAGGATCCGGGCCAATTTCTTTTACATTGTGATTTTTCCGAGATTGAGGGATGTTTAGCCCTTGCCGATTTAGGTTCTACCATCAATCTCATGCCTCATTCTCTTTGGAAATTGATGAAATTTCCTAGACTTACCCCCACGAACATGACAATCGAGCTAGCAAATTGTACGCCTTTAGAACCAATTAGAATAGTCTAGGATGTTTATGTTAGAATTGGAAAGTTTGTTTTTCCCACGGACTTCGTCATTTCCGATTATGAGTGTGACCCTAAATGTCCCATTAGTTTAGGTCGACCCTTTTTATCGACGGCTCGAGCCGTAATCAACGTTCACGGTGGGAAACTCACTATGAAATATGGGGAGGAGAAAATGGACTTTTTCACGAGTAGATCCCAAGTTTCAAATGATCATGATAAAACCAAGGTTTCAAATTCTAATGATTTCAAAATGTTAACTTTAGCAGAAAATATGAGGCTTGATACATGTTTTGAAAGAATGAAAATGAACGGTTTTAAAGATGATAATTTTAACGATAAAGAATACATTTACTTAATTCAAAAGGGTATTCGTAGATTTGTGGATGAAAAATAATTTTGGAATATATTCGGCGAAACAAGTGAACAACCAATTCCGAAGGGCGATGTTAGTGCCATCACCACAATGACCAAAATGGACTCGTCTTTACCACCTTCGAAGGACCACGTCTTTGAGGCATCAACTTCTCCATTGAAGTGCCTCCATTTCCTAGCCCAACACCCGCTGAGGCTAAAGGTTTTATCGACATCGATCCTATCATCATTGAAAAGTCACCAAAGCATAGTCATTCGACTTGTAAGACCATGGTTGTGAGTGCTCACATCGACTCTTTCTTTGATGACGACGATGGCGAATTTGCGGAAATTGATCACATAATCAAAAATCCACAAGCAATTTTTAGTTCTTCTAAAAAGAATTCTCTGTGTGATGAGTATGATGATTTTGAATCCGAGCCAGAGATTGAGGAAATTACTGAACGAGAGCTTGCTCTTTTACCTCCACTTCCACCTACGAGTGAGGTTGATTTTTCCAATATCGAGGCCGAACTTGATGAGTTGGAACGTCTTATTCTTAATGACGAACCAACTCACGTGACCAAAAATCCCATTCTCGAGGAGTTACGTAATCAACACTCCTCAAATGAGAATGACGTTGACCGCATTCGTGAGGATCTAACTTATCAACGATCCCGACAAAAGAAGGATGGTTTTGTGCTTGATCGTGAACTCTTTGAGAGAGTTTCTAAAATCATCAATGAAGGGAATAACAAACCTTGGTTTGACAAGCCTGTCTATGACGAAGAAATCGATGAGATCGACGTTCATGAGGATGACGAATATGTTGACCCCGAGGGGGCGGTGTTCTTTATTGACCATTGTTTTGAGAATTTATATAATCCACCACCCCCACCCGTAACTTAAATGTGAGAACTTTTAGTGTGCCTAACATCGTCTTAGAAACGCCAAATATTTTTGACATCATAAAATCGAGTTTTCATAAAGAGTTTGAAAATGATGAAAAAAGAAAAGATTTTAGAAATGATTTAAAAGATTTTTCTACAAGTTTAACTCAGTCATCACCGCGTTTTATGAGTGCTACCACCTCGGGGAAGCCCGTTATGTTCCCTCACATTTGTCCATCGAGGACCAGATATTCGATCCTGGAATTGCTTGTAAAGGGAAATCTCAGTCTTCCACCGATGAAATAAATAGAAAACTTATTTATTTTCTTGTTGTGAGTATACCTCGAGTAGCTCATTGTTTTAGTACCCCACCCATTGTCCCACCCTTGTACTTCTCATCTATTTTCTTTTACCTCTTTGAGGTTCTAGTTTGTGTTGGAGTAGCGTTGTTTCGTCTTTCATCCGAAAACGAGGACGCTATCTTTGACCCCGGTATACCTTTATCGGGTTTTAAAGTACTCCATGTACTTTTGGGCCTTGTCTATCATGTAATCCCCACCAAAATGACCAAACCGAGATAATCCCTAAATAATCACATTTATGGGGATTCGAGTCGAGCTTTTGACTCGGTTATCATAAACAAGGTTCCTCGTGGGGGATTCTCATGCTTATCTTTGTAAATATTATTGCTTTCTAATTTGTTAATGCAGGGACTTGTGCTCTTCCAACCTTTGTTCCGTGGTTGTTTGTGATTGTGATTTATTAGGTTCATCGTCATCATTGAAGCCTCTCGTGTTCGTTTTATGGATCACTCGAGCTTCGATCGTTTCCTTTGGAGATTCCGATATCCGATGATATCCTTTTATGTTCTAACGTTTATCTTATTATCATAATTCATAAACGGCTATAGACTATTCGTTTTACCCTTCCCATGCTCGAGATTAAGCATTCGACTTTCGTCTCTAGTATGGGGGTGTTTCACCCTTAGACTCGAAACATTGAGGACAATGTTTAGTTTTAGTATAGGGGTGAGTAGATACTTCACCTTGCTTATGTGATAACGCAATCCAATTTTCATCTTCTTGTTATCGTTTTATGCAAAATAAGGCTAAAAATGGCCAAATTTTAAAAAATTTCTTGTTTTTCATAAGTGTTTAAGACACGAATGTAGGTTTTCTGATGGTGGAATAAGAGTAATTTTTGACTCGACCGTGCGTGTTGAGCACTTAGCTTCGATTCCTTAACTATAGTAGGCTAAGTCTCATTAAGTTGAGGATGAGAAATGATAGAGTTAATTATAAGTTACTATGCTAAACGTACAGTACTCGTATTCTTTCAAAAACACATGTGTTTTAATTATTTGCTCATTCTCCCTACGCGAAATTGTTAATAAATATTGATTTAGCGGTTTACTCTCTATTGTTGGTTTCTAATTTGTTTTAGTAGCTTCCATGTAATTAAATTGGGAAAACATTAAGGTATCACCAACGTCATGGTTTTAAAGTATTGGCAACCCGAATAATCAAAGGCTTCCCCCAATTATAATTTAAGTTCCTCTTCACCTAAATCAAGCAACAATTCAAAGCTCACAAGGCCGGAAAATCTATGCGAAAACTGAAAGTGAATGTGTAGGTCCACGTTTTCCTAGGATTGTCTATGTGTTGTAAAGATCTAAAGAGAGGGAGAGAGATGAAGAACTACAGAGAGAAAGTTAGAGAGAGAAAGGAGAGGATTAGAGAGAAAGATGTAAGATTAATTAAATGAGAACCAACAACCCCTCCGAACATGCTAGGAGGGGATATATATAGCCCATCCTACATGTGGGCTTTATGGGTTATATGTTTACATACTAGATCACGAGCCCATGCTAGAATATATCGTTGGAGTGACCGATCCTTTCTAAATACGTAAAAACGTATTTCCAACAATCTCCCCTTAAGGGAGGTCACTCCAAGTTACAATTTCCTAAATAGTCTATAGCTCGTGATCTATGCTAACAATGATGTGACCGAGACTTTCTTTGAAAAAACGTATTTCTAACAATCTCCCCCTAAGGGAGGTCACACCATTTTATAAAATCTTAAACCTAGCATACTATGCTTGAGTCTTCAATCTTGTTCTTGTGAATATGCTGATGAGATCTTTGACTTTAGTCTTGAGCATGTTTCCTTGCCTTAACCTTGTGCATTCATCACTTGTGAAATTTGCCTCCTCGTGACTTCATGTTCCACATACTTACACCTTTATAAATTTTTGAAAGCTTCAGATTTTGATACAGCGGAAGACTTGACTTTTAGGCTTTCTTGAATTTGTTGAAGTATTAATTGCATACAGTATAAGCATGTGTTGAAGACTTCTTCTAGATTTTACACCGCAATGCCACCTTCTTGTTACGCTGCATAAGACAATTAGCAACAAAACATATACACGGATGAAATGGCCTTGAACATTTCATTCTAATTCGGTAGCATTTTACCTCCAATCGGTGAAGACAGTTGGACGATATTAAATATCGTACTTGTGACAGGTAGTTTCAATTAAGAACCTCCTTGACCAGATTTTGCGGGTAAACCCGTTCTCTTTATTCTACCGTCCAAAGCTGACTGTGAACATAAAGAGTGAATCATTTGGATAATATTACCGCATGATTTGAAGCTGTCAAATCCGATTCCTGGAACAAGTTTGATTCATTAAAGAATGCACCATCGTTGCTTTCTAGTTGTCACGAGCTTGATTCATATAGAATCTTGCAAGTTACCTACCAAGTGCTGTTTGATGTTAACAATAGAAGGATTTCCACTCAAAACTGTGAACATTATATAGTGTCACTCTGAGTGTTCTGGCAAGATCACTAAGATATTGCGTAGAGGCCTGGAACGTGTTTAAGTTCAGTTAAGAATTAAACCACTGTTGCTTTCCAGTTATCACAAGCTTGATTCATAAGGAATCGCACAAGTCACCTACCATGAGCCTTTTGATATTCGCTCAAGAAGGATTTCCATCTTCATTGTAAATACTTTCGTATTACTCGGATGTTCATGAAATATCATGAAGATTTTACGTAGGACTCTTAAGATCTTTCTTTCTTTTCACAGTGTGTGAAGAAGCAAGGAATTATGAAAGTGTGTCCTAATGAGATATTTGATGATCTCAAATGGCTCTAGACTCGATCGTGCATTTTGGATTTTAGTGATCGGAGGCTGGAGAGGAGTGCCACCATTGCAATACCATTTTATTCGGAGTGAATAAATCAATAGATAATGCGTTGTCTCCGTGTGATTAAAACAAATATCTTTTAAGAGATACCTAAGTTAGTTGGGATGGGTTGTGCATTGCATCACTGGGTCCATGATGTCTATCTTCAATATCAAGAATCATTAAACAATGATCTCAATAGCATATGTGTTGACCCGGTTTATGCCTAAGGTTGTAAGGAGGTCTGATTTCTTTTCACCCTTTATCTTTACAACTCTTTTTCATTCTTCAACCCCTTCAATGCTTACCAATACGTCATAACTAACCTTGTTGTGATTGTTCCAGTGCTAACTTAAGTACTTGGTCGGCATTCAGCTACGTTCACAATCTATCTTCATCTTTCCTAAGGACTACTATTTCTAGATATTGGGAAGATTCCTCCGGTTCTAGAAAAATCATTGGACTTTAACCTATCCTACCATGCTTATGTCACCACAATCTTCACCGTCGTGAATAGAGATGTTTTGGGTAAGTGTATGTCACAATGAAATCCATTTTGATATCCAAATCCATTTTTCTCCCCTTAACATATTCCACGATAACCGAAAACATTTCGCACATGTCGGGATGAGCTATCACATTAAGTCAAACCATTTGTGATTAATCATTTCCCATATTAAATCACATTTTCTCCCCATATTAAAAATATTAACCCAATCGATGTTTTTAATATCAATTGATTTAATAGCATTTTAAGAAAATTTGGGAAGAAAAATGCAAATCCAATTATCTTCATGATTTACACAAGCTCCCCTTCAAATTAATGAGGGTGTACTTGAAACGTAAATTAAATACCTTTTAAACACAAGTGTAAGGTATTTATCACGTGCAAAGATCATATATGATAATGTATTCACAAGGTTAATAATTTACGAGGTTGGACCTAAATGATGGAGAACATCATATGATAGAATCACATGGTTCTTGTTCACGAATGTAGGTCGCCTCGTCACGTCTAAAGTTATCTCTTGACACCATGTGTACGATTGATATCGTTGTCTTGACACCAATTAGTGACCTTGGCACTTTCGACATCAAAGATTCTGAATGCTGGACAATTGCTCCCCCTCAATTGATGACCCATGTTCTATTAAAAGAGCTGTAGTCGCTGTTTGAGTAGTCGCATCGTCGAGTATGTAGATATCAATTGTAAATTGCTGCTGATAGTGGAGATGATAACTTCATAAAAACAAGATTTCTCTTTTTTTAACAAATATATGCACTGACACGTACATAGATTCGTGTTAGATTGTGCTATTACGTAAAAACAATCCCTTACATGGTTATGAAAATAAACCATGCCTGAGAAAATTAATTCCCGTTGTTGAGTTAAAGCTTTCCGGTGAAATGCTTGACTTGAGTATAAAAAGCGGGTTGCTATCTGAAATAATAGCAAGCCATATGGAGCATGTTTTAAATCTTTTAAACTTCTGCTCGAACTTTATTTACAACCCCATGTCATTATTAAACGACATTTCTAGGATCGTAAATATTATCGATTCCAGAAGACATGCTCTTTTTTTTATCAAAAACATTTTAAACACACAATTTTGAAAGATTTAGAAAAACCTTTTGAAAAAAAATTCTTGAAAAATTATGTTCAAAGTTTTGAAAACCAAATTACTTGAGCTTAAGATGTTGAATATCTTACAAAACAAGCTCAAGTCCGAGAAGTTGTAAACTTCCCGTTGTTAAGGATAAGTTACCAACGACGAGAAACTTTCCTTTTAACTGAAGAACGAGTCCTAAGTTGATATTTACTTAGAAGTCGTTTTCATGAGCTTGAAAACTTTTGAATGTTCTAACTAAAAGCTCATTATCGAGAAAGATGAATTTCTCGTTATGAGGAAAAGTTCTCTTATTTAAAAGATACAATTTCCTTTCTGAGCTTAAAACTTGGAATCTTTTAATACAAGCTCATGACCGAGAAAAAATAATTTCCCGTTACGAGGATAAGTTATCATAAAAGATTAGCTTTCCTAAAATTAAAGTTCGAGTTACAGTCTGATATTTAACTGTAAGTCATTCTACATGAGCTTAAAAACGTCGAATGTTTTTAATATAAGCTCATGCCCGAGAAAAATTAATTTCTCGTTGTGAGGATAAGTTTATCATCGGCGATAAACTTTCCTTTATTTGAAGATCGGGTCATCGTCTGATATTTAACGATGAGCCATATACACTAGCTTAAAACTTTAGAATAGTTTTAATAATAGCTCGTGTCCGAGAAAATTTACTTTCTCGTTTTGAGGGTAAGTTATCATTGACAAGATAAACTTCCCTTTCTTTGAAGTTCGGGTCACAAACTGTCATTTGACTATGAGCCATTGTGCATGAGCTTAAAAACTTCGAATATTTTTAACATAAGCTCATGCCCGAGAAAACTAAATTTCTTGTTGTGAGGGTAAGTTATCGTTGATAAGATTAACTTCCCTTTATTTGAAATCCAGGTCATCGTCTATCATTTAACGAGGAGCCATATACCATAAACTTAACTACAAATCCCCTGAGACACTTGTTTCTCTGATATCTGCTTCTTCAGTAACCAAACTCTGAGAGCGTCCTTAGTTGAACGGTATATAAAACTCATACCGGTTTGTTTTTGTTGATCCTTGACTTTGGTACCTGCATTCTCATTTGGAGTTTGTATGCTTTTATATGGGTTAGTGATATCTATCTTAGATCCATGCGGGGATTCACAGTTTTCTTTTCTTATGCATGCCAGAGGTGACGTGAGGAGATGATTCACTTGTCTTAGATGGTAAACGTTTCCTTTTTAGAAAACCTTAAGATCAGGCTTAAGTGATGTATCATCCTTTTCAGTTTCCTCCCTAGTTGTCGTAGTAGAATCAGAGACTATCCTAGTTAAAGGGCACTCGTTTCCTACAAGAGTGAAAGTTCTACTAGTGGTGCGCCAAACTTTACCAATGGGTTTGATTTTAGCTAGCCACTGGGATTTTATTCTAGCATGGGAGTTCACCTCATGAAGAAATTTATTGACATAAGAGTCATGATTTGCCTTAAAGACACATTTCCTACATGTTTTACAAGTAGCATATTTAATGTCCGAGTAAGATCTAGAATTCCTAGATGATTGATTGATGCTCCTAGGATAAGACATGTTATGGTTAGCAGTATTGGATAATCTAGAAGGCATCTGACTAGGTTTGAAATTTCTATCTCTCACTTGTAGCTTTTTCTTAGCATCCCTTAGATCAAAATTATGGCGAACGTCATTTGAACTAGTTCGAGACGTGTTCTTTGGACTATATCTAGGGAGACTAGAGGCAATCATGTGATTAGATCTTGCAAAAGCTGTTTTAGTCACATTGGCCCTAGTTGGTGGAGTGACTGGTCTAGAAAGATGAACCATATCAACTTGGGAGGCAAACCGCGGTCTCGAGGATTTTGGTCGCTTGGATCTAAATGCAGTCGGTTGTTTAACAGACTAAATTTGAGGCAGTTTCCCCAAGATTAATGGTTTTTCAAGATTAGTGTCCACACTGGTTCCTTTAGTTTTCCTTAATTCATTTCTCAAAGTAGCTATAGCAAAGACCTTTTCTTGAACCTGAGCTTTTAAAGTCTCATTATCTTTAAGCAATTTTTCTTGGGATGCCAACTTAGATTCTAGCAACTTAATTTGTTTCAAAAGATTATCCTTATCAGGTTTAGAATCTAGAACTTTTTGATCTAATTTTTGTTCAAGAACAACGTTGGACATTTCAAGTTTTTCAAAATATGTTTCAAATTTGTTCGTTTTCTTTGAAAATTCAAGTTTGGCATCCTCAAGATCTTTTGATTGCTGAGCTACGATCGTTTCGAGCTCTTCAATCTTGGAATCAGAAGCAGTTAATGAAGCAGTCATAAGACAATTATCATGATTAGCATTTTGAACAATTTCTCCTCCATTATGACGTACATCAGATGAATCAGAAATGGTACCGCTATCACTCTTTTCCATCCCATGTTTGTCATAATTAGGTTCAGAATGCTCAATATGCGGCATTTCATCAGCATAGACATCATATACAACATTACATTGTACCATGTTTGTAGGCTCTTCGTCATAAACGGGTATGGTGTCTTCAAAAGAGATGTCTATATCATTCCCTAACATGCTGCTTGTGTCATGCTTTCCTCCCGATTCCATGCTCTTGTTTACCGTGTGATAAGTGTGAAAACACTCATAAATAATGATCCAAAAACCACTTAAAACACAGTCAAATACAATATATTTAACTTTAAAATATCAGAATTACGCGTGTATTTGTGTTTTGTGTGTTTCGGGTAAAAAAGATACACTTTGGAGCAAACATGCATTTTCAAGGGATTTTTATGATAAAAGACGAAGAAAAGGACGAATGAGCTTTCAAGGACCGTACTTGCCATCATTTACCAAGATCAAGGGCTTAAGTTGAAATTTCTTCAAAGACGAAGGATGAAATTGAGATTTGCTTAGACTTTTGATTCTTATATTACACTTTTGATAAAAGAGATAAGAGTGAAGGACCAAGAAACAAATAAATGAAAGTTTACTTAACTTTCAACTTAACCGATCAAAGTCAAGTTATCACACACGCGTCTCTTTCTTCATCATAAACGAGAGAGAGAAAGTATCACAGTTGGAGACAGTTCATCTATCTCTTCTCTTTTCCACTACCAAACCTGCAATTCATTATTACGAGGATTCAAGAAGGATTCAAGAGAAAATCAAAGAAGCAAAAGTGATCAGTTTTTCCTCCTCTACAAGATGATATAAGTGAATTAGATCAAGATGGAGTAATGAAGAAACCCCCAATGATGAAGAATGAAGAACGAATCAAGATCCTCGTATTTAACACGTGTCTTCACTGGATTGGATAAGACGCGTCATCAACACGTCATCTCTTTCTTCTCAACGCCTATAAATACAAGACGTAGAGCTCATTTTCAGACGGTTAGCCTAGGAGTAGTTTCACATAGTAGTTAGGATAATTAGTTAGATAGTTAAATTTTCTCTCATCTTTTCTTGTTAAGCTTTTGTAACAGAATTAGTTAATTGTGTAACCGAATTCATTTTCCACCATTAATGAAAGATTGAAGTTCAGTTTTCTTAATCTTTTTCTTTCTCTTATTCTTTTCTTCTTATGAACTGAATTGAATAAGCTTTTGAGTAATATACTTTTTCTAGCTTATGAGATTTGATTTTCAGCAACAGTGATTCGTGTTCTTTTTATTACAGTTTTTGATTTTGAGTTATTGTTCATTTGAATATGGTGAGCAATTTGAGTTTATTGGATTGATTTTCTGCTAGTTAAAATTTCAACTGGTTACTCTTCGTCAGTTCATTAAGCTTGAAATGATGGTCTTTTAAGCTCTTAGTTTGTAGGATTGTGAGTACTTGACAATTTGATCAAGGTTTAATCAGTTTAGAGTTTTAGCACCTTTTCAGATTTAGAAGTGTTTCATGTTAATTCAGTCGAAATCTGTCATGAATTAGTTAAGTGTGGTTGTAGTCATAGGTAATTCTGTTGGATCTGCTTATTAGAATTAGAGTGAGCTTACTGATCTTGTAAAGTTTTGTTTGAAATTGTAGCCTATTAATCCTAGCTAAACTTTGATTATCAGTGTTTAGGGACAGCAGGTTTTAAACTGAATTTGGTAGATAGTGAGTAACTCAACTGGTAATGTTAGTTTGAGTTAGAAATAGGTTCAATCTCGGTTCAGTTTTCAGTACTGCAGGTTTCAGGATCGAAGGATCTGTTTGGTTTTTGTCTTGATTTTCAAGTTTTGCAGGATTACTGTATGAAGGTAGCAGTCAAGCGTGATTTTACTTTCAGTTTTTGATACGGTAGCAGATTGGTGGTGTTTGGTTTCAAGCGAGCTTAGCGCTCCGCTTCGACTCAACGGACTTAACGTCGGATGCACAGGTCAAGCGTTTTTAGTTTTCTGCATTTGTAGTGTAAATCTTATAGGTAGTTAACTATAGTATATCTTTGATTGCAATGTGTCTTTAACTGTTTGTTACTTAGCTGTAAATCGTTGGACAACTTGTTTAGCCTATTTAGCTTGTAAGGTTTTACATTCTGCATTAAGATTAGTGCACCATTTGTTAACCAGTGTTTGGAATTAAAGAATTGGAGCTGATATTAAATCTTTGAATAAAATTTAGTGTGTATGATATTGAACCATTGAGTTGTGATTACAAAATTTGCAAGACTAAGGAAGTAATATAGATGTAAGGGTTAAAGTTCATAAGTAAAAAAATAGGAGATCGTGAAGTACAGATCAAGCGCATTCTGTTTCCAAAAGTTCATTTGTAGAAATTTGGTAGAAGTTTAGTAGAAGTCCATGTTTAGTCCTTTACTCGTGTATATGTAGTATCAGTTTCAGTCCATACAATTAACTGTTGTTAGAATCAAGTTAGTTTAAGTTTTGTGGATTGTTTCTTGCTGGGCTAAAGTGAATTTGGGCCAACTGACAATTTAAAAGCGATGGATCAATTTAGTTTTGTTAGAGAAATGCAAAGTTTGCACATTTAGATTTTATTAGGAGCATTTTTAGTGTAAACTTTGTTTTTACATTTAATAAACAAGTAGAAATTTTATGAAATTTGTATTTCTCTTTCATAAAAATTAATTGTTGAAAATTCTAGTTTGTTATTTTGTACTTTGTGATTTTCATTTGTAGTATAAAGTTGTATTTTATGATTTTTCATTTTGTGCATTTAATTGTGGTAAGTGCAATTTGTTTTAGATAGTACGTATACGTAGCGTAATATAGATATTTCTACCTTTTTACTTGATATTTGCCAATTAGACATAGATTACCATTCAATCTTTTAAAACCAAAAACAATAGAGTCAAGCTTAAAATTGTTATATCAATTCGTTAAGACCAAGAGACAACGATATACTAAAAACGAGATATTAAATGGCACCGCTGCCGGTTCTTTTCGTAAAGATTAACGGTTTCGAGTGAGACAATTGGATTTTGGGATCCGTTCACTTTGTGAACGTTATTTTTACGTATTATAAATTAGAAAGATAAAAAACAAAAATATAAAAATACAAAAAAAATAAAAAATCACAAAAATAATTCTTTTCCTAAAGATATGAACCAAAAAATAAAAAAAATAAAAAAAATCCAAAAAGTAATCTTTTTCCTAAAAGATTACACCCAAAAAAATATATTATATCGGTTTTCATCGTTTTTACGTACATATAGTATTTTTCTTAAAAAAATCAAATAAATACAAAAATATTTTCTTTATATTATTATATGTAAATACGTATATGTATAAGAACAACCAATACACATATCTTCCATAAGTATTGCCGAGGCAATACACCGTGTTAGGGGGCGTTCCGGTCCTTGACACATGTATCGATCAAACAAAATAAAGCAAGAATAGATAAATACTTCCAATTGGCAATAATTCGAAGAATACAAACTACAAAGTGAATAGAAAGGCGATGTGCTATAAAATGCCATCTAAGGGTTAATAGGTACTTAAGTGCTTCGCGCCACCTAATCCCCCATTCACTAGTGCGTATTCTTTGAAGGAAGGCTTTATTGGGGGTCTTGCACCCAAGTAGTAATTATATATATTATACTTTCTTGTGGATATTTCATATCGAGCCTCGAGGGAGATAATCTCTTCTCTCTCAAAAGTCGACCGAGGGCTACTCCCTTATTCCTCATGTTTACTTACACGTGTACTCGCACGCGTGTAACCATACCACCTTTGGTGTATTACTTCCTTCCCCGAGGAAGCTTTTTAAACGTCATTCTACTTGTATATACATTCGGCCACCTTGCTACACATGGATACTCGTTCCATGTTGGAGATTTTGCAACAACGATCCGCCAACGTTAATTATTCGACTTGTTCGACTTGTGGAGGTCCACACGATACTTATTTATGTGATCAAAATAATGGCTATTATGGGGAGGGATATGCTTACAATGGAACCGAGAACCCTAATTTTCAACCTAACCTTCAAATGGACTATACTTGTAATGACTATATGGGATATTCCGGTTTTGCATCTCAAAATCCACCATCATTTCATGATCAAACCTTTAATGAGCCATATCAAAACCAAGGATTTTCTAATTATGGAGGTTTTCAAAATGATGATAATTTTCAAGGCTATAATCAAGAAACCTTTCATAATCAAAGATTCTCAAATAATGAAGGCTTTCAAAATGATGCAAATTTTCCATGCTATAATCAAGACACCTTTCAAAATCAAGGATTTTTACATCATGAGGGTTTTCATAATCAAGGGTATAATCAAGGGTTTAACCAAGAGAACATGCAAAATGAATCTCAAATTCTTGAAATCCTTGCTAAGATGCATCAAGATAATGAGAGGCGATTTCAAGAGAGTGAAAGGAAACTTGAAGAATGGTACGAGGAAACTGATAGGCAATTCTTAATTTTGGAAACACAACTCTTGCAAAACTTTACACCTCAAGGAGCTTTACCATGTGATATTGAGCCGTCTTTGAGAGTTGATGATGAGGATGATACTATTAGTAATGAATATCGTGAATCATGTGAAGAAGAATATCTTGCTACTCGTCGGCCTTATCCATTATTTTATGATGACGATGATGACGATCCTCCGATTTGTATGACACTTAATGATGACACACCTTCATCACCTTTACCTCACATGGAACCCAACGACTCTTTAACCATGGGGGACGAGCCTCTTAGCACTAATACAAACACCAATTTGGATGAATTAACCGTTTCTAGTGTTGAGAACCGTATCCCAATCCAAAGAGAGCTTGAGGGTGTTTCCAATGAACCATGTGACGAGCTTTGTATTGATATCTCTTCTCCTCATGATCACATTGAGATTTCATCACATATTGACCTTCATGCTACTACTAGTGATTTTGGTGACTTTGATCTTGATGAATTCTTTAAAGAAAGGGATAATGAGATTGAGGAAGAGTTTATTCAAGACTTGCCACAAGTAGAGGATTATGATTGTGATTCTAGTGAGGCATATTATGATATATCATCCGATGACTTTTCATGTCAAGATGACATTCCTAATTTGTATGAAGATGTTGCTCATATAGAATTAGTGGAAGATGATCATATTCGTGAGGTTTTATCAAACGTTTATGATCTTATCTCCTCGATTGAAGCATTGAATGAACACCATAATGATGATTCCATAGAAGAAGAACCTTTCATTGATATTTCTTCACCGGTTTTTGAGGTTGCACCTATTGATTTTTATGATGATATCATCCCTTTGAGTGATTCTCTCAATACACCTTATTTTGAGCCTTCTATTCCCACCCTTCCACCCTTGAAGTTGGTTATTGATGAATATCCTATACTCATAGAGATTGATCCCTTTTCACCTAAGGCACCTTTAGAACCCAAAACCTTTGATATGGATTCTCATATGGATATTAATGCCACCATAGAGGCTTATCTTGCTAATATTGATATTGAGGTTGATGATAGTGATTCTAATTGGGAAGAGGATATTCGTCTTATTGAGAACATGCTTTTTGGGACCATAAAGCCTTTACCTTCTCCACAAGATACTATTAATCTTGATCCTCCTTTTTCTATGCCTTCTATGGAAGATTACCCACCTTTTGATGATGATGAGGAGCCCAATATGGATATACTTGTTATGAACGTTTTGATACCTACACCTTCATTGTCTCATGATGCTTTGATCACTAAGGGGGAATCTCATATGATTGATACGAGTTCATCTCTTTATTTTCCCATGAAGGGAAAGGTTTTTGATCCTGGGATACGTATATTTGGGAAATATTGGTTTTCATCTACTCCACTTAAGAGTGTGATTTCTATTGAGATGGGATTCTCGTATGAGCTTACTTTGGTGATAATACCTACTTTGGAGTTGTTCACGTGTAGAGATGGAAACTATGTATTTGATCCTGGTGTGATTTCTATATGAGAGTTTTCGTATGTTGGACAAACTTGAGACACGTTGGACCGTTCCATTTATCAAGGCGGATATTGTGAATCTTATAGTAAATGGAAACGTGCTAAGTTTGAGTGTATCATGTGAGATGTGCTTCAAAGTGGATATCCTTTATTCTCCATGATGGTTTCCCCAAGGACAACCTAATTCGGGGCCGAGTCGAGCTAGCGACTTAGGGTTTAAAAAAACTCAAGCATTGAATAACTAGGTTAGAAAACGTAGAGTAGATCTAAATAGGTTAGGTTTAATTAAAAGGATGTTATAGTAGAGTTGAAGTGGAGGGGAGGCCTTTCTTCGTCTTTTGGTGTTTGTTTCAAGGGTTGCTCTCTCTCATTTCATGCTTGGAGCTTATGGAGGAGGCCCGTGTATCAGGTTCACTTCGATTAGTTTTTGCTATCGTGATATTCAAAACACTTGTGCTTAAATGTATACCCTTTAGTTGTCTCTTCCTTAGCTTGAGTTAAACAAAGTTATCAATGTCATAAGTGTAGGGGAGTTCACTCCAATACTCTTAAACATTGAGTACAATGTTTATCTTAAGTGTAGGGGAGACTTCTATCGAAGTGACCTTACCTAGACCATTGCCTTAACTTCATGATAACACGGAAATTAATTTTTCAAACATTTTTCAAATTTTTGATCTACTTTGGCCACCAAAACTATGCATTCATAATTTTTGCATCAATCATTTTTCATTTGCATAACACATTTGCATTGTATATAATTCTTCTTTTGTTCTTTATGAAAAAGTTGAAAAAAGAAAAAAAAAATATAATAAAGGATATGGTTTAATAAATTTAGAATTCTTTGACATATTAGGCCCGCCATGGATATTTTGACTCAACCCGAGTTTGCTTATCTTAGCACTCTCTAGCTAGTATCCTTAACCATGTAGTCCGTTATTGGTCTATTAGGCTAAGCATCCACCAATCTCATTATTTGAGATTTTAAATTTGTGGAGAATGGGAAATGATAGAGTTGAAGCAAGTATAAAAGGGCTAGATAAACTTCATGATAATTACTTGTGGCTAAACCCTTCTCTTCGTTATCTCTATTTTCTTCGCATGTATATATGTTAATAAATAATCAAGAACGGTTTTAATCGGTTTGTAATCTCTTATGCATTTTTGTCTAATCATTCATGGTTCGTATAAGTACGTCTTAAGATTCTAAGTTAGAACGTTTTATGTGTACTAGACTTATGTCATGCTCAATACTTAGCGGGTGTTTTTCCTTTTATTCTTTCCAATTTTCTTTGTGAGGAATAAAGAAAAATAAGAGCGGCTTATTAAAAAAATGAGTGGCTAAAAAAAATAATAAAAATAATTATACAAGACTACCAAGAGGGGCAGTGTGGTGTTAATTATAGTGACTATTGAATTCCAATATCACCTTGACGGGTTGCGGGGATTCGATAGATTGCTCCAATCCAATATTACCTTGACGGGTTGCGAGGTTGAACATCCAAAGTCTCAAAAAGATGGCGGATGTAAATTATTGCGTGAGTTTTATTTTTCTTTCCTTAGCGAGTGTGTAGGTACTTATTAATGTATGACATGAGAATTTTACACATAAAACGAATGACTTGTTACTCTTGAAACGGACTTATATTAATTGAGAGCGGTTTTTCGAGTAATGGATGAGAGGATTACTTAGGATTAAAACCGTGCTTCCTTATTTTTGGATTTTACATTTCTTATACTTCACGCTTGAAATAAATGACAAATTTGCCCACAAGCAATTTGCTCAAATAATAACCGGTTCCACATTTAATTATCATGAATAAGTTGATGCACTTTTTACTTGTGAATGAAATGATCCCATTTTTAAGCTTGGCATGGGGAAAGTGAAACTTGAGGGTGATAAGTATCCATGGTACCAAAGCCCTAATCTAAGTCATTGATTCCTTTATGAGTTATTTCCATCAAAATCATTTCAAGAAAATAAAAAATATGTAAATAGAATTATTTTCTTTGCATTGCATTGTAAATATTCAAAATCATTCATCATGAAGCATAGCATAGTATATTAAATCATAAAATGGCCAAGGTTGATTAATTATGAGAAAAGTGCACTCTAGAGCTTTAAAATGCTGCATTGCATGAGGTCATGGCAATGGTCAAGTGGAGGGGAGTTGATAAGTGTGAAAACACTCATCAATAATGATCCAAAAACCACTAAAAACACAGTCAAATACATAATATTTAACTGAAAATATCAGAATTATGTGGGTATTTGTGTTTCATGTGTTTTCAGGTAAACAAGATACATTTTGAAGCAAATACGCGTTTTCAAGGGATTTTTATGATAAAAGACGAAGAAAAGGACGAATGAGCTTTCAAGGACCGTACTTGCCATCATTTACCAAGATCAAGGGCTTAAGTTGAAATTTCTACAAAGACGAAGGATGAAATTGAGATTTGCTTAGACTCTTGATTCTTATATTACACTTTTGATAAAAGAGATAAGAGTGAAGGACCAAGAAACAAATAAATGAAAGTTTACTTAACTTTCAACTTAACCGGTCAAAGTCAAGTTATCACACACGCGTCTCTTTCTTCATCATAAACGAGAGAGAGAGAAAGTATCACAGTTGGAGACAGTTCATCTATCTCTTCTCTTTTCCACTACCAAACCTGCAATTCAATATTACGAGGATTCAAGAAGGATTCAAGAGAAAATCAAAGAAGCAAAAGTGATCAGTTTTTCCTCCTCTACAAGATGATATAAGTGAATTAGATCAAGATGGAGTAATGAAGAAACCCCCAATGATGAAGAATGAAGAACGAATCAAGATCCTCGTATTTAACACGTGTCTTCACTGGATTGGATAAGACGCGTCATCAACACGTCATCTCTTTCTTCTCAACGCCTATAAATACAAGACGTAGAGCTCATTTTCAGACGGTTAGCCTAGGAGTAGTTTCACATAGTAGTTAGGATAATTAGTTAGATAGTTAAATTTTCTCTCATCTTTTCTTGTTAAGCTTTTGTAACAGAATTAGTTAATTGTGTAACCGAATTCATTTTCCACCATTAATGAAAGATTGAAGTTCAGTTTTCTTAATCTTTTTCTTTCTCTTATTCTTTTCTTCTTATGAACTGAATTGAATAAGCTTTTGAGTAATATACTTTTTCTAGCTTATGAGATTTGATTTTCAGCAACAGTGATTCGTGTTCTTTTTATTACAGTTTTGATTTCGAGTTACTGTTCATTTGAATATGGTGAGCAATTTGAGTTTATTGGATTGATTTTCTGCTAGTTAAAATTTCAACTGGTTACTCTTCGTCAGTGCATTAAGCTTGAAATTATGGTCTTTTAAGCTCTTAGTTTGTAGGATTGTGAGTACTTGACAGTTTGATCAAGGTTTAATCAGTTTAGAGTTTTAGCACCTTTTCAGATTTAGAAGTGTTTCATGTTAATTCAGTCGAAATCTGTCATGAATTAGTTAAGTGTGGTTGTAGTCATAGGTAATTCTGTTGGATCTGCTTATTAGAATTAGAGTGAGCTTACTGATCTTGTAAAGTTTTGTTTGAAATTGTAGCCTATTAATCCTAGCTAAACTTTGATTATCAGTGTTTAGGGACAGCATGTTTTAAACAGAATTTGGTAGATAGTAAGTAAGTCAACTGGTAATGTTAGTTTGAGTTAGAAATAGGTTCAATCTCGGTTCAGTTTTCAGTACTGCAGGTTTCAGGATCGAAGGATCTGTTTGGTTTTTCGTCTTGATTTTCAAGTTTTGCAGGATTACTGTATGAAGGTAGCAGTCAAGCGTGATTTTACTTTCAGTTTTTTTACGGTAGCAGATTGGTGGTGTTTGGTTTCAAGCGAGCTCAGCGCTCTGCTTCGACTCAACGGACTTAACGTCGGATGCACAGGTCAAGCGTTTTTAGTTTTCTGCATTTGTAGTGTAAATCTTATAGGTAGTTAACTACAGTATATCTTTGATTGCAATGTGTCTTTAACTGTTTGTTACTTAGCTGTAAATCGTTGGACAACTTGTTTAGCCTATTTAGCTTGTAAGGTTTTATATTCTGCATTAAGATTAGTGCATCATTTGTTAACCAGTGTTTGGAATTAAAGAATTGGAGCTGATATTAAATCTTTGAATAAAATTTAGTGTGTATGATATTGAACCATTGAGTTGTGATTACAAAATTTGAAAGACTAAGGAAGTAATATAGATGCAAGGGTTAAAGTTCATAAGTAAAAAAATAGGAGATCGTGAAGTACAGATCAAGCGCATTCTGTTTCCAAAAGTTCATTTGTAGAAATTTGGTAGAAGTTTAGTAGAAGTCCATGTTTAGTCCTTAATTCGTGTATATGTAGTATCAGTTTCAGTCCATACAGTTAACTGTTGTTAGAATCAAGTTAGTTTAAGTTTTGTGGATTGTTTCTTGCTGGGCTAAAGTGAATTTGGGCCAACTGACAATTTAAAAGCGATGGATCAATTTAGTTTTGTTATAGAAATGCAAAGTTTGCACATTTAGATTTTATAAGGAGCATTTTTAGTGTAAACTTTGTTTTTACATTTAATAAACAAGTAGAAATTTTATGAAATTTGTATTTCTCTTTCATAAAAATTAATTGTTGAAAATTCTAGTTTGTTATTTTGTACTTTGTGATTTTCATTTGTAGTATAAAATTGTATTTTATGATTTTTCATTTTGTGCATTTAATTGTGGTAAGTGCAATTTGTTTTAGATAGTACGTATACGTAGCGTAATATAGATATTTCTACCTTTTTACTTGATATTTGCCAATTAGACATAGATTACCATTCAATATTTTAAAACCAAAAACAATATAGTCAAGCTTAATATTGTTATATCAATTCGTTAAGACCGAGAGACAACGATATACTAAAAACGAGATATTACCATGACGACCAAATTGGCACCCATTTCTTGCACCGGGCAGATCTAATCATCTCTTGACGGCAGCTTGGAGCGTTGTTGATCCCTTTGATTGGATCTATATTTAGTTAAGAATTAGTATAGTAGTTTGTAATCAAACTAAAACACTTTGAGCACTCTTACTAACACTAAATAAGTTATGCGGAATCTAACTTATAAAGCACAGAAGAACAGAATTACTTTTAACTATTCGATTCTCTTATTAATCGACTTGAATGAGGTACATGAAAGACATTGTACCTATGTTCCTTTTATAGAGTAAGGAACCCTAGAAACCTTAGAATATTCTATAAAGATAACTATATCACCGACGATATATTATCAATATTCTAACTATTTAAGTATATCACATAAAATATACTCTAACTATAACTATGACATATCTTATACAAAGATATATTCGTCCTAATCAGTATAGCAGTACTTACTTTATAAGTAGCAGTACTTACTATGTACCGCGTTAACACTAACGGTACTTAGATAACACTAATAGTACTTAAAATATACTGACGATACTTGACACTTGACAAATAATTGCCAACAATCCTCCCCTAAACAAGAATGATAACTTGTTGTCTTCTTGTTTCTCTTGTACTGAATGTATTAAAAATACATGTCTTCAGTCTTTCCTTCATCCGTGGATTGAACTTGGTAATTTGTATTTGTATCCAACTGAATGTAGCCAAACACTTCAAATGTAGATCTTCTTCTGATAAGATAATCTACAAACATCATGAGTATCATCTTTGTCTTCAAACTATGATCTTCTTTGTGTCTTCTAAACATTCATTTATCTTTGCAGCATCAGTAATTGTCTTCTTGAGTTAAATCTTTATGCTCCGAATCATGAACTTCAGTCTTGATTTAATGAGACAAAAACTTCTAAGTATTTTTCTTTGAATACTTATTTGCTTGCAATCTTCATATCTGAAATAAAACAGTTAACAACAAAAACCAATCTGTATTGGCCTCATGATGTTTAGCAAATCACCAGCTATCAACGGATTTGATAAATTCTTTACCAGTTAGCCGTATACTCTGGAATAGCCAATACTTTATTCATAAATAATAAGGTGTACTGATAACCTTACAATTTTTGGTAAATTGTCAACCATAAACGGATTTGATGAAGTCTATACCTAGTACCGTTTGTCTAGGACTAGCCAACTCTTTGTCTCTAAACAAGGTGAGTTAGAACCATATAGTTTTTAGCAAACTATCAGCTTTCAATGGATTTGATAAGTCTTTACCATAAACTGTTTGCTTATGGACTAGCCAGTTCTTATGTGTGTTAGACATGGTGAACTGAGAACCATTTGTGAAGTGTGACTGAAAGTCAAACACTTAAGGCTCTTTCTCAGCTTCTTCCTCATCTTTCAAATCCTTGATTTGTTGTTTAACCATTCTGATCAACTCCAAAGCATCAACAGATTCTTCTGTAACTTCCAATTGTTGTTCTAACAACTTTTCCAACAATCTTCTTTTAAAAGGGTAAGTCTTCTCTTGCAGCATATAGTATGTAACATCATCTATATCCAAAATATGCAACCCACATGACCTATAATGTCTCCAATAACTAGGAACCTGATTCTCTAATTCCTTCAACATTTCTTTATCACAATTGTGTCGTTCATACATAAAGAGAAATTCCCTATATAACAGTGATACTTCAGTTTTAACTGCACTGGCTTCTTGAACTAACCTAAAAAGATCCTGAATATGTTGTTTGTCAAGAATGTGAAGAATATCCTCCAAAAGTCTGAATATCCTTTTTGTGCCATCAGTTTTTTGAATTCCATGAGCTTTAGGTCCTTGATCCACAGTGTAAATCCATCTAGCAATAGATGATCTCTTTCCAAAAATCTCTGTATCAATACATTGATCTTCAAATTTTACAATCTTCAAGTACTTCTTTAAGCTCTCATCATCATCACTATCTTCTGCTGTTGATTTAGCCCTGTTGGCTTTCTTCTTTGTCTTTGTTGACCTTTTCCTTTTAACACCCTTGGAGGTTCCCTCAAGTTCTGTTGAACCCTCTTCCAAGTTTGTATGTACCATCTCTCAGTATGTACTGTTGTATGTACTATTGACTGTGTATGTACTGCTTGTATATTTTCAGTCTGAGCAATATCTTGAGCTTCAAATCCTGTGTTCATTCTTTGAGTAGTCTCTTCCTCCCTTGAACTTACCTTCTCCTTTCTATTTTTCCTCACATAAGTGGTCTTGATAGTTGGATATGTATTTGTAGGTTCAGCAGTACTTGGCTCAATTCTAGGAGTACTTTCAAATTGCCTTTGTTGTTGCAGATGTCTTTTAAGCTCTTCAACAGCTTTTCTATCTGCTTCAGATCCAATCTCAATAAAATTCAATTCAATTCTCTTATTTTGCTCATACAAAGTCTTGATTTCTTCAAAATTCTTCTTGACCAGCTGAATATGAGTAAAACCCTTAACTCTCTTAAGAAAATTCATCATTTGATTCCTAATCTGCATAGTAGTTAGAGGCTTAATGTTTTCTCTTCTTCTCTTTTCAACAAAGAATCTTTGTTTCTCCCTTACCAGATCATCAATCAACTTTGATTTCTCTTCTTCATCATAAGCATCTCTCTCTTTAGCTATCAATGAGTCTGCAAGAAGCTCACTTGCATACAATTCAACTTGAATCCTATCATACTCTTGTATGCTCCATTCTTGCTGTATTCTCTTAGCTTCTAGCAAATGCTGTTTTGCTGCAAGTTCTTCTTGTAATTCATCTTCACAAATTTGTGCTTGGATTCTGTAAACATATTCCTCATCATGGTCTAATTGATTAAATCTGTACATAACTTTGTTTACATCATCATCTGAATCACTTTCATCTTCAGATTCTAATAATATTTGCTTCTTCCCCTTATCCTTTGGATCAATCTTAGGTAGCTTCTTCTTCAGCTTGGAAGATCTTTCCTCATTAGCTTGTTTTTGAATAACTATACCTTTAGTAGGGTGTGAAGCTTGAACTTTCTTACCTTGAATTTGATTCTTTTTGGCAAGAACTTCTTGTTGTGTCTTTTTCTCTGCCTCTGCTTGTTTAGTCTTCTCAACTAAATTCTTCTTTCTTAAGTCAAGCAATAATTGGGCTAAAGTCTCATCCTCTCCAAAAGGAGTTTGACTTTCTAGTGACAGATGATCACCAGCGGTACTTGCAATCGGCTTAGTTGGCTTAGCAGCACTTAGGTCTTTAAAAATGTCAGCAGTACTTACAGTCGGCTTAGTTGGCTTAGCAGTACTTGGATCTTCAACAGTGTTGATTTCACCAGTATTAGACACACTTGTTTCTTCAATCACTTTTGTATCCCCAGATACTCTTTCTTCCATAGAAGCTATCATTTCAACTTGCACCTCTTCAGTCTTGTCTGATCCATTGCTCATTCTTGATCTAGACAGTACTTGCAAAGTTGTTTCCTTTGAAACCATACTTGTCTTTGTGGTGGTGGAGTTGAAGATACAGGAAACTGAATGTTAATTTCCTCCAACTTCTCATAGAAAGTACTCCAATTTACTTGAAGTGGTGATTGAGGTATTGGTGTTGGCTGAGTTACCATCATTTCTTCAACTTGTGGCTCCTCATGAGTAGGTTGTGGTTCTTCATGTTGAATCTCCATATTTGAAGGTCCACCCACACCAGTCTCTAAACCAGTTCCATCTTCATAAGTCCCCAAGACATCTTCATCTATCTCAAAATTGATGTCATTTCCAGAGATCCTTGTCTGATTATCAGAAGAAGGTGGTTGTTCTTTATAATTCCTCCCATGTTTAGTTGCATTCAGTTGCCTTTTCTTGTGGTTCCTGAATCTTTGCTTCTTGAGTGCAGACTTCTAAATAGATCTATCTTGCCTCATCCAAGGTGATACTTTATTCCTCAACTTGATTAGGCTAGCTTCTAATTCAGCAATTTTCTTGTCTTAAACAAGCTTTTCTTTCTGCAACACCTGTACCTGTTGGGACAAGCTTGTACACAAAGCAGTTAATTTTGCAACATCCACTACCTCTGGTGCTTTTGCTTGTGGTGAACCACTAGCATCAATAGAAGCAGCAGGTGTGTGGATCATCTCATCATTGTTTGGTGGAGCACCAACATTGTGAGAAGAAGATTGTGAATCTTCTAGGAAATGGGAACTTTGGTGAGAAGGAGTTTGCTGAGAATCACTAGCATTGCTAGGTTCCTCACCTTCTTGATTGGCAGGTTGGGCTAACATATGAGCAAACAATGGTGTAACTATTCCTGCGAAGGCATTGCCTTGTTTGGTCAAGAAAGAGAAATTTCTCTTTGTGAATGTAGGAACATCCCATGTATTAGTTAACTCCGGTAGGTTAGGTATTTGGTCACTAACTAAAGTCTGAATGAATCTAGGATACATCAAAAACTTTTTAGTCCCTTCCAAATTCCTAGTCATGCCTTCAAAAATTAATCTTGAAAAATTAAAAACTCTGTTATTTGCTAGACAAATGCCAGCTGATGCCAATGCAGCAGGATTTTGATCAAAAGATGTACTTTTAGAGCTTAAACAGTGAATAATAGCATGAAAAAGCAATTTCCATTGAGGTGAAAATAAAGCTTTAAAGAAAGTAAGACTTTCCCTACCACCTCCATAGCCCATGGCTGCAAGGCCATCATGAATCTTTGTATTATTAAGCATACGAAGTCCATTTTCATCATTTAGTCTCAAACTTTCTCTTAGCAATACCTCAGTTACATATATATTTCTATGATTCGCCCTAGCCTTAATGCAAGGTTGATTAAATCGAGTACCTAATACAACAGTATTCCAAAATTGTTCAATAATGGAAATAGAGACAACTGGACTTACAGTGAGTGCAAAACGAACATGACTTTGAGATAGGAAACCAAGAATCTCATGGAAACCAAGAGAGTCATCATTCGTAGCAAGATTCGCAACCAAATTATGCTTAGAGATCACTTGTAAAGCAGCCATTAGTATTTTTGATGATCGAAAAATTAGAGAGAAGGTTATAGAATCAAGAGATAAAATAAAAGATTAGGTGAATCAATTGTATAATGGGTGTAAGTATTTAAGTAAATAACAAACCCAAGCGCGAAGAAACCACCAAATTTACTAGAGAGACCTTTAACGGTAGAACGGACATGTAGCGGTACATGGAACATAAGCGGTACTTGAATTTGTGCTAGCGGTACTTGGAGTTATAACGGTACCTCACAATTTTGACCAGTTCAGGCTTTCCACTATCAATTTAACCTCTTTTATCTTTTTCTATTAACCTGAAATTACATCAAAAACACAAAACATAGACTGTATAATAAAAGTTATAAAAAATTTGTACAGCTATTACCTCCCCTCAACATATGCAGCAGGTTATTGGTTGAGTATACCAATGTGTGTTACCAAGAATTCAAATCTCTTTGCATCAAATGCCTTCGTCAACAAACCAGCTACATTGTTGTCTGTATGAATCTTCAAGACTTGAATAAGCTTTTGTCATAAGCATCTCTTATAAAGTGATGTCTTATTTCAATATGCTTGGTCTTGGAGTGAAATACTGGATTTTTGACAATACATATAGTACTTTCATTATCAATGTAAATCTTGGTGTTCATGAAGTTAAACCCATAATCTAACAATTGATTTTAAATCCAAAGTACTTGTCTACAGCAATGAGCAGCAGCTACATATTCAGCTTCATTTGTAGAAGTAGCAACAATGGTTTGCTTCTTACACTGCCATGATATGAGCCTTCTGCCTAGGAATTGACAACCTCCTGTTGTTGATTTCCTATCATGATTAGCTCCAGCATAATCACTGTCCGAGTAAGCTTCCAATTCAAATGTGGAATCTCTAGGATACCATAATCCTAAATTGGGTTGACTTTTAAGATATTTAAAAATCTTCTTCACATCATGTAGATGTGACACCTTTGGATGAACTTGGAACCTTGAACAGGCACACACAGCAAACATAATATCTGGCCTTGAAGCAGTAAGATACATCAATGAACCAATCATTGATCTGTATAGATGAATTTCAACATTTTCTCCATGTTCATCTATTGATAAAGACTTCTTGGCTTCAAAATGTGTGCTTTTAATCCTTGTATCCATACATGAAAATTTATTCAAGATTTCAGCAACATATTTATCTTGGCTGATAAATATTCCATCTTTCCTTGTTTGACTTGCAGTCCCAAAAAGAAAGTTAGTTCTCCCATGAACTCATTTGAAATCTTCCTTTCATCAAAGCTTCAAACTCTTCACACCATGTCTTCTTGGTAGAACCAAAAATGATGTCATCTACATAAACTTGAACTAGAATGATATCCTTAACATTCTTCTTGATGAACAGAGTTTTGTCAATGGTTACTCTTTTATATCCATGTTCTAGCAGAAAATTGGATAAAGTTGCATACCAGGATCTTGGAGCTTGATGCAGACCATAAAGTGCTTTGATAACCTTGTAGACTCTATTGGGGAATTTAGGATCTACAAAACCTGGAGGTTGTGAGAGATATACCTCCTCTGAAATAGTACCATATAGAAAGGCACTTTTCACATCCATTTGATAGACTATAAATCCCATATATGATGCAAAGGCCAAAAATAACCTAATGGCTTCTATCCTTGCCACTGGTGCAAAAACCTCATCGTAGTCTATCCCTTCTTCCTGTCTATAACCTTGAGAAACAAGTCATGCCTTGTTCCTCACAACAACTCCTCTTTCATCCTTCTTGTTCCTGAAAACCCATCTAGTACCAATTACTCTCTTACCTGAGGGAAGATCCACAAGAATCCAAACTTTTTGTAGCTCAAATTGTGTTAATTCTTCTTGCATGGCATCTACCCAGCTTTCTTCATCAAGAGCCTGAGAAATATTTTTGGGCTCTACTTGTGATAAGAAACAGGCATACAAACAATGTTGAGTATCTTTATGATTTGTTCTCTGTTGTTGTTTGACATAACTCATAAGTGCATGAGTTTCAATATTGGTTTGAAGTTGTCTTCTGGTTTGTACAGCAGATTTGGGATCTCCAATAATCTGTGTAGTAGGATGATTGTTGTTGATATTATGAGTGGGAATAGAACTGACTGGAATTTCTGTTTCTAAATTATTGAAATCAGTTATTGCACCCTGCTCATCATAGGAAGCTTTGGAGAAGATTCCTTCAGCTGGACTAGCATATAAGTCTTCATCGTCCATAGCTTGTAAAATCTCTTCTAGTGAGTCAACAGATTTGGCAGATTTTGACTTAGCAGTACTTGCAGATGAATTACCACTAGGTGTAGTATGTAATGCTGAGTGTTGTGACTCAAAAGATTCTTCTCCTGAATGCTTATTAGCAGATGTAGCATTCTTTTCTTAATCTTGAAGCCTCTGAAGCTCTTAAAAGGCTTGATCATCTTTTGATGGCATGGTTTGCTTTTTGGGAGTGGCAGACATGGAAGTAACAGTAGGCATATTGGGCACATAGATATGAACATCGCCATCTAATGAAGAAAGATCTTCTTGAGTACCTGCATTAGTTGCACTAGACTCCTCACCTGCATTGTTAGTTTGACAATCCTTTTACAAAGAATAGTAATCCATGGAGTTAGTTAGGTAATCTAAATCAAACATCCAAGCATAACCTATTCCTGGGACATTGGGTTTATTTTCTAAGAAATTAACATGAGCATTTTCTTCAACCTTCTTAGATGCCAAATTATAAACCCTATATGCTTTACTTTACACTGAATATCCTACAAGATATCCTGTATCAGACTTTCCATCAAACTTTCCCAAATAGTCAAGAGTATTTAGTATAGACACATGACACCCAAAAGGTCTTAAATGACTTATGGTAGGCTTCACACCAGTCAAAAGTTCATAAGGTGATTTGTTTTGAGGCTTGGTTCTTAGGACTCTATTTAACACATAACATGCAGTGTTGATTGCTTCTGCCCAAAAGGTGTTTGGCAAAAGAGAATCAGCCAGCATAGTTCTAGCGGCCTCAACCAGTGTCCTATTCTTCCTTTCAGCTACTCCATTTTGTTGTGGAGTCCTAGGATTACTAAATTGTCTCTTAATTCCTTTAGACCTACAAAATTCATCAAATTCAGCATTCTTGAATTCTGTCCCATTATCAGTCCTAATGATTAAAACCTGTTTTGTGAACTGTTTTTCAACGAAAGTGATAAAGTCTTTAAGTAATTCATTTGTTTCACTTTTAAGAGCTAAAAAGAAAACCCAACTGAATCTACTATAATCATCAGTTAGGACTCGACAAAAGGTCTTATGACTAATGCTTCTTATAGAAACTGGACCAAAGAAATCCATATGCAAAAGATGCAAAGGTTTTGTCACAGTGTTGATAGTCTTGGTCTTAAAAGAGGTTCTATGTTGTTTACCTATTTGACAGGCAGCACATGTGAAATCATTTTGAAAAGATTTGTTAGGTAAACCTCTAACCAAATTCCTATTCACTAATCTATTAAGATTCTTGAAATTCACATGACCTAACCTTCTATGCCACAAATTAGACTCATCAAAATTAGCCTTAGCTAGCAAACATGTAATACCACCTGTTGGAGTAATAGTATGAAGATTAAAGGTGTACATATTTTCTTGCCTGGGTACTTTAAGCAGTATTTGAGATTCCTTACACATCTCAAAGTCTTTAGACAATACCAAGCAGTCTTTGTCTGTGAACATCACCTTGTTCTTCTTATCACACATTTGTGATACAGAAAAGACATTGAACTCATTCAATTCTTTTACAAAGAACACATCTTCAAATTCCAACTTTCCTGTGTTGATTTTCCCTTTACTAGTGATTTTACCTTTGCTACCTCCAAAGGCTACTGGACCTCCTCTGAATTCTTCAAATTCAGCAAGAAAATCTTTGTTTCCTGTCATGTGTCTTGAGCATCCACTATCTACTATACCTTTATCCTTCAATTCATCAGTTAGATGCCCCTACACACAAATAAAACTCATTAGTTTTTAACAGGGACCCAAGCCACATTTGGCTCGGATCTTGTGGGACCTACACATTTAAGAGTTTGTTATGAAGCATTCCCAGTAATGTTACTTTTTCTTTTATACTTCATGGTTTCATTTATGTAGTCAAAGACATAGGGTGACTCTATGTGCTCAGACTTCTTTGCCTTAAGTACTGCTTTAGCGGTACTTGCTTTAACACATGATTTATCTCTTTTAGGAACCCACATTTGCACTGGTTTGTTTTTATCCTTACTTCTAGGTGTTTTAACTTTTTCAAAACCTTCTTAGAAGTCTTAGAGAACTTTGGTTTTACAGACTTTAAACCAACAGTACTTAAGTTTGGTCTAGCAGTACTTGCAGGTCTAGACTTACCGGTACTTAATTTACCAGACTTTAAAGGTACTAGACCTTGTTTCATAAGTACGGCTCTAGGAACAAAACTTTTGGCATGGTTATATTTGACCTGTTTGGCTACCCTTGAGTGATCAAACTTAGGTTTGTCATTCTTAAGTTTCTGATTCCTATTAACCTGTGCATTTTTCCATTACTGCTTTTCATGACATTTTGTGCAGTCTTCTGTTTCACAATCTTATCTTCATGTAGAGTACAATCTTTGATAAAATGACTTAGACTACCACAAAAATAAGATCCTTTTCTTCCTAAAGAAGACCCAAAATGTTGTTTTGACTTAACTTTCTCAAAACCTAGCCCACCCCTTTTGGCTTTATTATGTTTTACATTGTTTTCCAATATACTGCTAGGAGTTTTTACCTGCTTGGGAGCAGAACTAGTCTTAGATTCTTCAGAAACAAAGTTGTTTATTAAAGGTGGATAAACAATGTTTTTGGTCACAACAGTCTTTTCTCGGGACAAAGTACTAGAGTTTAAGGTATTTTTAACCTTTGGTTCTTCTAACTCTATACTTGTATCATTACTAGGGGGCATGAAAATTCCTGATAGTGGTGGAGGAACTGCCTTCGTTCCTTCAGCATATCTATCATTTTCAGGTGTATCATTTACCTCACTAGAACTATCAAAAATCCCTTTTGATAAGTCCTTGTCAGTTAAAGTTATCCCAGGTTGGTCCTCAATATATCCTAGGTCTGATTTATCATAATACCCCATTTGTGAATTAATCAATTTTCCCAATCCTTTAGAGGATTTTTGCCAATAATTAATCATTTCTCTTTCATTATAAAGATTGGCTTTTAAAGCTTCATTTTCTGTTGATAATTTTAACAGTTGTCTTTCAAAAGCTTTTATTTCCACATCTTTTTCCCTCATTTGAAGAGTTAAAATTCTTATTTTCTCTTCATAGTTTTGTTGAGCCTTTTTATACAAAACTATATTTTCTTCTAATTTAACAACACCCTGTTTAAAAGCATTTAATTCTACAGTGCATGTGTTAACCTTTTTGATACTGTTCCTCTAGTTCTACTTTTAGGCTATTAAATTTAAGAACACAGTCTTTAGAACAAGGATGTACCTCAGTATCTTCATGTGAGAGAGCCATTAAACCAAGCTATTCTTCTTCTTCATCTTCAGCCCAGTTCACCACTCCATCTACAGTAACCAATGCTTTGGTTCCTTTAGGACTCCTGTTGTTTCCTTTTGGAAAGCTTTCAGTTATTCTTGGACTGGTTCTATAGTTGTGCTTAGACTTCTGATTGCTATTCTCAGCTTTCTCTCTAGAGCATTCTATTATAAAGTGTCCATTCCTTCCACAGTTATAGCATTCAACTTTGGACTTGTCATATCCTAATGGCTCATTAGGATAAACATTCATTTTTCTTCCAGTCTTCTTGAAGAACCTATTAGATCTTATTGACACCATAGCAGCTTGCCATTTAATATCCATCTATTCAACATCAGCATCATCCATTTGGAACAAGTCATTGAGTGTTAATCTTGGATTGTTGTCTTGTCCATCGAAGAATGAGAAGGCATCATTGTCACTAAACAATGGTGAAGACCTTCCATGTGGATTCTGAGAGACTATAGGGCTGCCTTCAATACTTTGTGGTAAGTACTGCTTGTAAGTCCTCCAGTGGTATTTGTGAAGTATGTCCCGCTTCTAGATCCACTAGCGATATTATGAAAGTAAGTACCGCTGTTCCCATCTGACACAATAGCCAAGTTAGACATTGAAGTAGTCGCTGCCTTTACTTCAGTGCCTTTCACATCCATCTCATATGCTCTAAGATTGTTATAGAGATGATCAAAAGGAATTGTTTCCAGATCATCTCTTGTGATGAAGTGCATAGCCATTGCTTTCCACTATAGTGGAACACTTCTTAAGAATTTTAAATTAGCTTCTTCATTAGGAATTACTTTTCCATAAACTGCCAATTGAATAAGCAGCTTACTGAACCTTCCATAGCCACCATGTACCCCATCTATACTGGTAATTGAGAAGTTATCAAATTCTTGCTTAAGAACAATCTTCTTTATCTTTTTAGATTTGTCATTACCTCCAAATCTAAGTTTTATAGCATCCCATATAGCTTTAGCATCCTTATAATGATGGAAGCTTGGTAGAATGTCTTTAGAAAGAGACATAGCCAAAGCAGTTCTGGCTTTTCTCTCTCTGATCTTTGCTTGTACCTCCTCAACAGTCACAGTAGGTAGAGCATAACATGTACCGTCTAGCAACCAGTGTAGCTTCTTTGGTGTGTTCCCATTCTTGATAACTTGCCACACAGTGTGATCTGTGTGATTCAAGTAATGTTCCATCTACATAGCCCATGTCTCATAATTGTCACCTTTCAGAACTGGGAGTTTAACAACAGATAAAGTATGAGAAGGTGTTGTTGTAGAGGTAGCTACTGCATTCACGGCTTGAACACCTTGTACTGGTGCATGATGCACAACTTGTGGCTGTCCCTATGGTATAGGATCAGGGTTCTGCACATCATCCAAGTGAGCATCATCACCATCTGGTTGAGACATTGAGTTTTGGTATGTGTGGAGTGTATGGGATTGTGTTCTTCTTTTTAAGAGTTTCTCAACAAGATCTGATACCACTTGTTGATCCCTTTGATTGGATCTATATTCTGTTAAGAGTTAGTATAGTAGTTTGTAATCAAACTAAAACACTTTGAGCACTCTTACTAACACTAAATAAGTTATGCAGAATTTAACTTATAAAGCACAGAAGAACATAATTACTTTTAACTATTCGATTCTCTTATTAATCGACTTGAATGAGGTACATGAAAGACATTGTACCTATGTTCCTTTTATAGAGTAAGGAACCCTAGAAACCTTAGAATATGCTATAAAGATAACTATATCACAGACGATATATTATCAATATTCTAACTATTTAAGTATATCACATAAGATATACTCTAACTATAACTATGACATATCTTATACAAAGATATATTCGTCCTAATCAGTATACCAGTACTTACTTTATAAGTAGAAGTACTTACTATGTACCACGTTAACAATAACGGTACTTACATAACACTAACAGTACTTTACTGACGGTACTTGACACTTGAAAAATAATTCCCAACAAGCGTGTTTCTCTCTCATGTTCATGAGGTATTGTTGCATGCAATGGTTTAGACGAATCCTTGATTGTTTGAATCTGACCCTTTTTCAACCGTATCTCTTTGTAATTAACTAACCTAACCTCAATACACTTCTCAAGTATATTGATGTGATTTAATAAACCACTTCTAAAGGTTTCAGTCTGGCAACCCGTATGCAAGTTGAAAGCTGGTGAAGGATTGGTTCCGAATAATCAAAAGGAGGTTCCATTGTTCAGGCAAAGTATTCCTTAAACTGTGTGCGAAGTATTTCTAGACATATCTTCGCTTTAACCTCATGAAGATTCTCCCTTTCAAATGGCATCTGTAATTCATCCAAATTATTGAAAATCTTCTCTTTGAAATTATCCAATTTGCCATAGAACATTTGAACTATGGCTGGAAGTTCGGTCATGTTGTTCAGATAGAGAATTGCAAGATGTGTCTTGAGCTCGTGAAAGATTTCCAATGTTTTTTGACGCAATTTGATCTCTTTGATTTGCATGTGTTGCAGTTCTCCCTCTTGAAATGTCGAGTTCAATGATTCCATTGAATTTCGATGAAAGATAATTGTGATTGTGGTTGTTTTTGGGATTTTACAATTCGTGAAAACCGAAAGATTGAGTTCACGGGATTTTAGAAACCAACGAAGAATCCGTAAAACTTCTTTAAAAAAATCCTTGTTTGGTGATATACCTTTTTCTCAGCTCAATTATCTCGTCACTTTGTCACATGGGAGTCCAAATATATTCGATGTGACTTTATCACATTTGATGTATAAACTCTATCACAATTTATTAAAATAAACTTTTGTAAATAAATTTAAAGTTAAACCCAATCCACTTGCCAAATTAAATGTGAAATATCATTTGAACCCCAGTCCACCTGCTATAAACCCGATCCACATATAAAACATTTTCTACGACTTGCCTAGTATAAACGTTTTCTACGACTTGTTTCGTCACACTTGGAGTTTAAAAAATATGGCCTAGTTTCCCACTAAAATAGGAGGGTTATAAAAAATAGTTCTCAGTCAACGATGACTTTGGAACCTCCGCCCCACACAAAACGTAACTTATACTTGTCACCACACACGTGACCTTTATCAAAAGTCACCACACAAACGTGGCTTTGTCTAATAATGGATAAAAGGCCACTTGACAGCCTCTATATTTCTTTGTTTCCTCCGCCTTCAAAACCAAACCAGAACCAACCTTTCTTTTTTATCTATCTCAACCACAAAATATAAAACTCCTCTGTCTCTTCTTCTTCTCCAATTCTTACAAACACTATCACAACCACTTAATACAACTTTTCTCTCATCTAAGTCAAACCCTAAATCGAGCCCCCAAACTCATCTCACTAACCTCCGTCTCTCTCTCTCTCATGTCACATGTAAACACTGAACACCATCTTTTGATCTAAATCATAGTAAAATACATATCACTCCCAACACAAATCGAATCACCCTATACACGATCTACCTCAATCATGCGTTTTTTCATACCAACCGTCACCTCTTATATCCACTGATTGTAGTAAATTACGACCTTTTAGGAAAAAGGCATAAAAGCGGTAAGTATTAAGTACGACGGTTTTGGAAAACCGTGCACTAATGACCCAAAGGTGAAAGTTCGTTTCCCAAGGAGTTATTTGTGTGTGAATAATTCGTAATGATTTTGGATTAATATGAGAGAAAGAAAAGATGAGAAATTAGAAAGACGGATACGTTAAAATTACACTACAACGACAAAACGTAAAACCGTAAAAAGTGACAAAATAAAAATTAATTATAAAAATTACCAAAAATAGCTAAAAATGTAATAAGCGTTTACAAATGATCAAAAAAAATTCAAACCTTTTAATTAATTAAATATTAATTTTTAAATCCTAATTAAAGCCCTAAAAATCAAAATAACTAAAAAAAAGCCCAAATAAACATTTTTCAATTTGTATAACTCTAAAATGATTTAATTAAACTAAAAACAATTTTTATAAAATTTAAAACCAATTAAAACTATTTAAAATAATTAAAAACTAAAATTAAATATTAAAAATTCAAAAATTATAAAAATTTCTAAAAACTTGCAAACTAGTTTATTTTAACCTATATAGACAGAAAATGAAAGTGAAATTACCAAAATATCCCTATTGGGCCCCAAATGGGCTAAAAAAACAAAAATAGTGCACATTAATGGGCTTTTTGGCCCAATAAAATCGAACTCAACCAAATAAGCTGAAAATCACCAGTTTGACTCAAAATTCAATTTTAAGCACAAAAGTCTGAAGGTCCAAAAGTTGAAAATGTGCTTATCACAACTTAATAAGTCAACAGATTATTCTTAATGAGCTTTTTGGCCCATTTAGCTATAAGCTAATGCCATAAGATCTAATTTGACACACAACCTTCTTTTGAGATGCTTAAGAAATCTGTAAAAAGAAAATTTGAAAAAGCTTAACCAATAAGCCAGAAATAAGCCAAGTATAATTTCACTAAAAGACAAAATAGTCGACTTAGAGATTTAGACCATTTCAGAACTTGATTTAACTTGCAAAAGACTCTAAATGACTTAATTAAGACAGATCAATCAAGAAAAATTCAGTAAGCGAAGCCAAATAAGCTGAATAAGTCAATACGCACTTATGAAAAAGTCAAATAAGTTGGTTTTCTAGTCAAACCCTAATGTCAACAGCCCAAAAGCTCCAGAATGGTTAAATGGGTCAAATGAGGAAGACTGATTACCAAATCCAAGTTGTTGCACAATGGAATAAGCTATTATAGCTTATTAATAAGCTGATGAACAAAATACTCTATCAGTGGTAACAAGCAGTGGGAAAGGAGTTCCCACTGCTGCTTGTACATGTAACTTTTGGCTTGATTTCAAGCCTTGTTTGTGGATGATTTTTAGAAACAAAGTCACCCCAATAAGCTTTGGCTTAGTGGGAGTCAGGAAAGACAAAAATATCACAAATCCAAACACAATAAGGCACTCAACAGATCAAATCAAAAAGCATGAAACCATGAACAACAACTGATATGTTTGACCAAAAGCTGAATTTCAAAAAGCTGTAAAACTCACAATAAGCTACCAAACTTTATAACCAGATAATGTAGAGTTAAACAACCAATAAAACTACTAGCATGCCAAATTTCATACCTCCAATCAATCAAACAAGCATACAAAACTTTCTGATGTGTTTGACTGAATTTTGTGTGCAAAAACTAGCAGCTTACGTTTTTTAGTTTTCCTTTGTTTTAGACTAAACCAACACCTAAAACACCTATTATACTAGCAAGTAAACACCTACAAACACCAAAGAACCAAGGTCAAAGGCCCTAAGGCCTATGAACCAGCAGAAACAAACACCCCTTAATCCAACTTTTTCACACAAATCTGATTTCAAACCCTATTATCCAACAAGATCTAGGTGATATGAGATCTAATAAACCCTATTAAGCAGATTTAAACCCAAATAATAAACAATCAACCCATGAAATCCACAAATCACATAACCATCAATATATTGACAGAAAAGTAAAAAGGGATTTGAAAATCAAACCTCCAAGATGTACAATACACACCTTAGGATGTTTAGAGCTTATGTGGTAGCAAGAACAACCACAAGCTTCCTTTATACCTGCTAAGATCAACAAACACACAAGGATTCAAAGTAAAACAACCACTGACTTTTGAAAACAAGGTTTTAATACCATAAAACCTTCCTCAAAAACTCAGGCAAATAGATAAATGGAAATCATATTTTAGCTAATCAAAAACCAACTTTCATTAAAAGATAAAAGGAATTACAATTCGAATTTTAGAAAATACCAACTTTATATTTATAAAAATGGATTACAAAGATTTTAGCTAAAAACTAGAACAAAGGGATCACCACAAGTTGGGTCTCCTTTTATAGACAATGATAGACGATTCTAGAATAAGAAATACATGAAACCCTAGCTAGAAAATCTCTAAAATTCCCTTGAGTGCTTGAAGGCGTGTCGAGGTGTGTGAGCTGTCAAATATGATCTAAACCCTTTATCTTGAGCGTAGGCAGCAAGTAGTTGTTGTGAGCCTTTGATTTGGACACGTAGGATTACTTGGGGAGGAAGTCGCCACATGATTGGTGTAGGGGAGGCTTGGGTGGGGTCCATGGGTGATGGGGTGTGAGAGATTAAGCGTGGGATGTGTTCGTGTGAGGTTTAATCAAAAGTGGGTAAGGGTAATTTGATTTTACCCTTTGTTTAGTGGAAGTAAAATATGGGGTGGGGACGGTGAATAGTAATTCATTTGATCCGTTTTTGTAGGAATGAGATTGTGTTTGGCGCAATTTCATTTCAAATGTTTCATTTGCCCAGCTTTGGTCCTTGTATTTTGGGAAAAGGGGTATAACAAGTATTTCAGCCAAATAAAACGACTTCCCTTTGTATTTAAACTTTCGTTTTTCACATTTTGGCCACAAATAGTTTTCCAAACTATTTTCAAGGATTAGTTTTGCCATTTTAGATATTTCAAGGGCTGATCTTGTACCATTTTGAACTTTGAAGGTCTTCATTAGATGTTTGACTTCACGAGGGACCATTGTTGACAACTTTGATTCTTGAGGGACTAAACTTGCCAAATCTTCAAAGTTGAGGGACCATTTTGTAATTTTGACAAACTTAAGGGACCAAACTTGTAATTATGAATATACAAGGGTATTAAGTGTCATTTATTCATAAATGATAGATCATTCTTTTACATCTTCAAGTCGTCAAGGGTTTTTCTTTGAGAAATCCATAACTAGGGCCCGGTTCACTGTACGGCTTCCTTTCTCGTGTTTGTTTTTCCTTGTTTCTTGTGATATTTTGTCTTTTTCACAATATCCATACCTAAAATACGCAAGTAAACAAACACAAGCATATATATGGTATTTTGATGACATTTTATGCATTTAAAGCCCGAAAAGAACGATGAGATCATGTATAAATGCCATCTCATCACTCCTCCATACTAAACCATTGTCGTGCCCTAACGCAATGATAGAATAAAGTATCTAAGCATCTCAAAATTTCAATTTTATTACCCTTTATTGAAAAGTAAAACTTGCTACAATAATACGAAGATATGTTAAAGACATAATGTATGATTTTCATCACGAAAGTGACTTTTAGGGTCAACGAATAGAAACAAGTGAATGTCTCATAGAGTAAAGTTCGTCATCCTTGATTGTCATACACTCCATGCTAAGTGCAAAAACGAGATCATTGTTGGTACAAGTCACAATGCTAACATTACTCATACGTCCAAATAGTGTAATACTTTTTCTCCCCGCAATCCTAGTTATTAAGAAAAGAAAAAGTTTCTAGAATTTTTTTAACTATTTATCATGGATCACAAGTTATTCATATTGACTTATTTGTGTATTTATTAGTCTAAAAATAAAGTAGCACGTTTTAATTGATAGTTAGCTAAAAGACAAAATCTTTTAAAACGGCTTCTCTTGTATCTCCTTAAGTTCATATCTTGGCATAACTCGTTTCATGATTTGAGATCTTTCTCGAACCGATATTTGGCATGTACTTCATACTTCGAATCTTCGGAAGACGTTCTTGAAATTATGGTCTTCTCTTCATATTTTTAAATTTCTTCACTTGTTTTTGAGAGATTCTTCATACTTGGACCACGACTTCATCATTTTTCTTCAATCGTTATTTTGGATTTTGATTTACAACGATCTGCCTCCTTTTAGTACTTGGATATATTTATCCTTATACCTTGAAAGGGTCTTTTTGGATAGATTTTCTCCATGATCTTTAGGGGAGTAATTGCTTTTCGTCGTGTGTCTCGATCCTTCATATTGATTTTGGAACAATGATTATTCACATCATCTTGGATCTTTAGCATCAAAATAGAGCTCATCATGCCTTGTTAGGGCCTTTTTGGATCTTTACTAATCTTCTAGTCCCGCTTCAATAAGTTATGCCTTGGCTATGAACTCTATTCAACCACGAGCAACTTTTAAACGATCTTGGTCCAAAAGCTAAGTAACCTTTCAAATCGTACGACTTTACTTATTGCAATTATATTATTCCTAATGCATTGATCTTATGGGAGAAAAAGCCACAATTAAAAACATATGAGTTTTTGAAAGAACATTTCATGTTCTACATTTAGCATGATCACTTGTCTAACTCTATCACTTTTGTATCTTCACTATTTAAAGACCTCTAACTAAAGAGACTCGTGAATATTTAGCCATGCAAGTAAAAAATTAAGCCAAATTTGGATTAGCTTCATTAAGACAATATTAAATCAATGTTTTGGGTTTTCAAGTCACCTATAGGATCTTGCACTTTCTTAGACTATTTCAAGTTTTAGAGAATGCTTTTTAAAGTTCCTTTGATAAGTGACTTTCTAGGATCAATTATATGAACTTGCGAAAAGTTCTTGTTCTTAACCCGTATGAGCTAAGACTTTCGCGTTTTAAAGTTCCCTGTATAAAAGTCTAGCAAAACTTGATTCAAGCGGGTTTAGGAATGTAAAGGGCTTCAAATTCCCATCAAGTCAAAAATTAACTCTTATTCTACGCATCGGAAAATATACATTCGTGTCTTAAAAAAACTTATGAAAACTAAGAAAATTTTTAAAATTGGGCCATTTTTAGCCTTATTTGCAACAAAACAAAACAAAACGTTGAAAGTTGGAAAACATGTGGGCGTAGCAAGGCAAGTATCTATTAACCCCCCATACTAAAATTAAACATTGTCCTTAATGTTTCGAGTCTAAAGGTGGAGCACCCCCACACTAGAGACGAAGAGTCGAATGCTTAGGGATCTAGCATGGAAAGGATGATCAACAATATATCTAAAGCCGTTTATAAATTATGCAAAAAGATAATTGTTAGATTAATAAAGGATATGTCATGGATTCGCAAAAAATTCTTCAAGAAAACGACCGAGCCTCACGTAAACAAACACGAGAGTCTTCAATCGTGGCGATGATGTTGACCTAGATAACACATTCACAAACAACCATGAGACAACGAGTCAGAAGAGCACAAATCCCCTCTCATTAACTACATTAGAAAGCAATAATATATACAATGGATAAGCATGGGATATCCCCACGAGGCACCTCGTTTTTTATTACCGAGTCATGAGCTTGACTCGATCCCCTCAATGATAATTATCATTGGGGAAGGTGACTTGGTCGAGGTCGTCCATTTTAGATTTATCGACCTCAATCCCCGCTTTTGAGACCTTGTGCCCTAAGACGATTCCTTATTTACACATAAAATGACATTTTTCCCAATTAAGCACAAGGTTGGTTTTTCACAACGTTTTAACATTTTCTCGAGATTAGATAAACATGACGTGAACGAATCACCAAACACCGAAAAGTCATCCATGAATACTTCCATCGACTTCTCGATCATATCATGAAAAATAGCCATCATACACCGTTGAAACGTTCCCGGTACATTGCAAAGTCCAAAAGGCATTCTACGATAAGCAAATGTTCCATATGGATACGTAAACATAGTTTTCTCTTGATCACGAGGGTCGATAGGGATTTGAAAGTAACCGTAAAAACCATCTAAAAAGAAATAGAAGTCATTTCCCGCAAGTCGCTCCAACATTTGATCCATGAAGGGCAAGGGAAAGTGGTCTTTACGAGTGGCGTCATTTAACTTTCGATAGTCAATACACACCCTCCAACCGGTCACAACACGAGTGAGAATTAACACGTTGTTTTCATTGGGCACAATCTTCATTCCTCCCTTCTTAGGGACACAATGGATTGGGCTCACCCATGGGCTATCGGAGATAGGATATATCATTCCCGCATCAAGAAGTTTTAAGACTTACTTTTTTATGACATCGTGAATTTTGGGGTTTACCCTTCTTTGACTTTGAATTGCGGGTTTGTAGTCCTCCGTTAAAATTTTGTGAGTACAAAATTTTGGGTCAATACCCTTAATGTCGGAAATTTTCCACGTAATTGCCCCTTTATGAGCTTTAGGAACTTTCAAAAGTGCGGTTTTTTCATCATTGGAAAGATCTTCCACAATAATAACCGGCAACTTGTCATCACCTTCCAAGACTGCGTATTCGAGGTGAGATGGGAGATCTTTCAATTCAAGGATTGACGGTTCCTCGATTGAAAATTTTTGTTCAACACTCATAACTTCCATCGGCGGAAGAAATGGTGGAATGAGAGTATCATTACTATAATCACCTCATCTTCATTGTCGATTTCATTTGAACTAAAATCGCCTCTTTAGAATGGAGTTAGATTTGGTGTAGAATTAGCAAGAATCGGATCCAAAATATGGTTGATGGTAGCGATTGCATAAACATGAGAAGGTGTCGAGTTTTGAGTAGTGTTTATAACAAGTTCCTCTTCGTTGAATCTCAAAGTAATAGTTCTTGCATGAACGTCGATAAGCGATCTCGAGGTGTCTAAAAATGGACGACCTAAAAATAGAGGAACTTGAGGATCCGCGGGGATGTCAACTACTATAAAATCAACGGAATAGTAGAACTTCCCCACTTTCACGAAAACATCCTCGGCTACTCCACATGCTAAAATCATAGAATGATCGGCCATCTCGATAGACATGTTCGATGGAGTAAGAGCCGGAAGCAATAGCGATTTCCAAATGGAAAATGGCATCAAATTAATGCTCGCGCCAAGATCGGCCAAGGCGAGGCATTCTTTCATATCTTGTATATCACAAGGAATGAGAAACTTCCCGGGGTCACCAACTTTTTTCCGGTATTCGATTAAGATAAACCGAAGAACAATTAGATATCTTTGAAAGCTTCTCCTTATCGTTCATCATACCTTTAAAAGTGGAAGCGGAACGAGGCATGTATAACAACGCGTCGGCTAAACTCACATTAAAATGCACTTGTTGAAACATTTTTATAAAAATCTCAATTTGTTGTTTGTTACGTTCTTGCAATTTCTCCTTGTTTCGTCTCGATGGGTAAGGTAAGGGTGGTGTGGGTTGGGGCATAGGCATCGGCCTTGGAATCTCGGGTTCCACAATTGGTATTGGTTCAACCGTAGGTGTGGTGTGAGAGGTACTTCGCGGGCTTGTGATCACCTCGGGCTCTTTCTCGATTTCCTTCTCCGTAGAAGTACTAGGACGAGAGATTGGTTCCTTGAAAGTTTTACCACTACGAGTAGTAATAACCTTCATTTCTCCCTTCGGGTTTGCAATGGTATCACTAGGAAGATCACCCGAGGAAGAGGGTTTACACATGATTGCTTCAAACATTTTAGCCATTCGATCTTCAAATTTTGATTGCCTTATATCCGCTTTTAACAACTCTTGCTTAATCTCATGTTGACCGTGTTCCATCTTTTGTTGATTTTATTGAAGACGTTGAACGTTTCCTTCCATTTTATTAGCATGAGTTTTCAATTCATAGCAAGTTCATTTTTAAGCTCGTTTTTCAACTCGGATCCTAAGCTGATCATCTCATTTTGCATGTTATCAAACTTAGCATCGTTTGCTTTTGCATAATCCAAAAGTTCTCCATTAAGATTTTTAGTGTTAGCATTTTGAAAACCTTGTGTAGTGTTTTGAAAATCACGATTTTGGTTTTGATTTTGAACTTGCCCATTCCCACTTTGGTAATTACCCTTGTTGTAGTTACGTTGATTGTCTTGATAACCACCATTTTGATTGTTGTTTCGATAGTTGTTAACATTTTGATTTTGGGGAGCTTGATTTGGGCGGGAAGCTTGACCGTTTTGGTTGTAAGTTCCCGTTGCTACGTAAGCACTCGAAGTGTTACCACCAGTGGTAATGCACTTGAAAAAATCATGAGATCCACCACAAGATATACAACTCTTTTCAACCGCTTTAACGGATGCGGAATTCAAAGCATCTTGTGCTTTAAAATGTGTCATAAGCGTCGAAAATCTATCGAAAACCGATTTTCCTCATTAGCTTCATCATGTAAGGCATTCATGTTACGAGACGATGACGATGACGATGAACCCATATTGGCAACACTCGGTGTGTTACGAGGGTTATAAACCTTAGATCTATTCTTGATAATCTTTAAAGCTTCATCTTCGTTTTGCACAAAAAATTACCACCCGCGGCGGCATTCAAATAATCTCGTTCATGATCGTTAAGCCCATTATAAAAAGTATCAATTTGATGGAATTCCGAAAAATCATGGTGAGGACATTCATGTAACATTTCTTTAAATCGTTCCCATGCCATTGAAAAACTTTCATTATTACAATGTGTAAACCTTGAAATCTCATTTTTCAAATGTGCTGTCTTAGATGGTGGAAAAAATTGGTTCATAAACTTAGAGACGAGATCACCCCATGTCATAATCGAATTTGGCGGTTCTTTCTCGAGCCAAAATTTTGCGGGTCCGTCTAACGAGTATGGAAACAACATCCTCTTAATGGCATCATGTGGAACATCGTTAGACTTGCTTGTTGCGGTGAGATGATTGAAATTCTGTATGTGATAATGCGGGTTGTCTTTTTCATTACCTCGAAACTTGTTTGCTTGTAGCATCGACATTAAACCCGTCTTAATCTCGGAATTCTCCGCAAGGATGGCGGGAATCACAATAGCTTCTCCAAAACCCTCGGTGGGTGCTTGAAGCAACTCCATCATAGTACAATTAGCCATAGTGACTATTGGTTCTACCACGGGTTCGACAATTGGAGTTTCTTCTTCAATCAAATTTCCTTGGTTTTGACGACGTTTGTGAGCTTGTTTTGCTTGATTAAGAGTTTACATAAACGTGACGTAGAACGTAGAGGTGAGCAAAAAAGATTCTTTTGGGTGTTTTGTGAATTATCAATTTTTTTTGTATTTTTGATTGTTTTTAATTTTTTTGGATTTTGTGTGTATTCGTAGACAACAATCTACCAAATCTCTCCTCGAATCAAACTCTTGATTAAAGAAGCCTCAAAAGAATGAAAACGATCACGTGGAGTGAACGCCTTCGATTGACTTTAGAACTTTGGTGAAAACCAAATTGTTCAAGAGGGTTTAATCACAAAGAAACCAAGCAAATATATATGATACGTAATAATACTTTGGGCGGCAGAATCCTCGATTAGCCTTCAATATCAAATACTCACAAGTGAACGGGGGGAATAAGGTGGTGCGAAGCACTTAAGTACCTAGCTTCCCTTTAACAGCCTTTTATAGCACGTCGCCTATCTATTCACTTTAAAGTTCGTATTTTTCAAAATCGAGCTTCACGAAAGTATTTATCTATTTTTGCCTTTTTCTTTTTTATTTGAGATTAGAATACAATAATTAGGAGATCAAATCCCAATTAAGGTTGTGCTTTCACACTTTTGGAGATATTTTGTATTTGTTGTGATACTTATACAATATAGTAATAATATTTCACAAGAAAACGAAAAAACCGATAATACGTGTTAATAGAGTTCTACTAACACAAATACTATTTATGGTTAGATATTAAAAACAAAATTGACAAATTAATCACGACACACATCCCCGGCAGCGGTGCCAAAATGATTGTAGTAAATTACGACCTTTTAGGAAAAAGGTGTAAAAGCGGTAAGTATTAAGTACGACGGTTTAGGAAAACCGTGCACTAATGACCCAAAGGTGAAAGTTCGTTTCCCAAGGAGGTATTTGTGTGTGAATAATTCGTAATGATTTTGGATTAATATGAGAGAAAGAAAAGATGAGAAATTAGAAAGACGGATACGTTAAAATTACACTACGACGACAAAACGTAAAACCGTAAAAAAATGACAAAATAAAAATTAATTATAAAAATTCCCAAAAAATAGCTAAAAATGTAATAAGAGTTTATAAATGATCAAAACTTTTTCAAACATTTTATTAATTAAATATTAATTTTTAAATGCTAATTAAAGCCCTAAAAATCAAAATAATTAATACAAAGCCCAAATAAAGATTTTTCAATTTGTAAAACTCTAAAAATGACTTAATTAAACTAAAAACTATTTTTATAAAATTTAAAACCAATTAAAACTATTTAAAATAATTAAAAACTAAAATTAAATATTAAAATAATATTAAAAATTCAAAAATTATAAAAATTTCTAAAAACATGCAAACTAGTTTATTTTAACCTAAATAAACAAAAAATGAAAGTGAAATTACCAAAATACCCCTATTGGGCCCCCAAATGGGCTAAAAAAACAGTGCACCTTAATGGGCTTTTTGGCCCAATAAAATCAAACTCAACCAAATATGCTGAAAATCACCAGTCTGACTCAAAATTCAATTTTAAGCACAAAAGTCTAAAAGGCCCAAAAGCTGAAAATGTGCTTATCACAGCTTAATAAGTCAACAGCTTCTTCTTAAGGGGCTTTTTTCCCATTAAGCTATAAGCTAATGCCATAAGCTCTAATTTGACACACAACCTTCTTTTGGGATGCTTAAGAGATCTGTAAAAAGAAATTTTGAAAAAGCTTAACCAATAAGCCAGAAATAAGCCAAGTATAATTTCACTAAAAGACAAAATAGTCGACTTAGAGATTTAGACCATTTCAGAACTTGATTTAACTTGAAAAAGACTCTAAATGACTTAATTAAGACAAATCAATCAAGAAAAATCCAATAATCTAAGCAAATAAGCTGAATAAGTCAATAAGCACTTATAAAAAAGTCAAATAAGTTGGTTTTCTAGTCAAATCCTAAAGTCAACAGCCCAAAAGCTCCAGAATGGTTAAATTGGTCAAATGAGGAAGACTGATTACCAAATCCAAGTTGTTGCACAATGGAATAAGCTATTATAGCTTATTAATAAGCTGATGAACAAAATACACTATCAGTGGTAACAAGCAGTGGGAAAGGAGTTCCCACTGCTGCTTGTACAAGTTACTTTTGGCTTGATTCCAAGCCTTGTTTGTGGATGATTTTTAGAAACAAAGGCACCCCAATAAGCTTTGGCCTAGTTGGAGTCAGGAAACACAAAAATATCACAAATCCAAACACAATAAGGCACTCAACAGATCAAATCAAAAAGCATGCAGACCATGAACAATAGCTGATATGTTTGACCAAAAGCTGAATTTCAAAAAGCTTTAAAAGTCACAATAAGCTACCAAACTTTGTAACCAGATAATGCAGAGTTAAACAACCAACAATACTACTAGCATGCCAAATTTCAGACCTCAAATCAATCAAACAAGCATACAAATATTTCTGATGTGTTTGGCTGAATTTTGTGTGCAAAAACTAGCAGCCTACGTTTTTTTGTTTTCCTTTGTTTTAGACTAAACCAACACCAAAAACACAAATTATACCAGCAAGTAAACACCTACAACACCAAAGAACCAAGCTCAAAGGCCCTATGGCCTATGAACCAGCAGAAACAAACACCCCTTAATCCAACTTTTTCACACAAATCTGATTTCAAACCCTATTATCCAACAAGATCTAGGTGATATGAGATCTAATAAACCCTATTAAGTAGATTTAAACCAAAATAATAAACAATCAACCCATGAAACCCACAAATCACATAACCATCAATATATTGAAAATTTGATAGAAAAGTAAAAAGGGATTTGAAAATCAAACCTCCAAGATGTACAATCCAAACCTTGGGATGTTTAAAGCTTATGTGGTAGCAAGAACAACCATAAGTTTCCTTTGTACCTGCTAAGATCAACAAACACACAAGGATTCAAAGTAAAACAACCACTGATTTTTGAAAACAAGGTTTTAGTACCATAAAACCTTCCTCAAAAACTCAGGCAAATAGATAAATGGAACTCATAATTTAGCTAATCAAAAACAAACTTTCATAAAAAGATAAAAGGAACTACAATTCGAATTTTAGAAAATACCAACTTTATATCTATAAAAAGGGATTACAAAGATTTTAGCTAAAAACTGGAACAAAGGGATCACCACAAGTTGGGTCCCATTTATAGACAATGATAGACAATTCTAGAATGAGAAATACATGAAACCCTAGCTAGAAAATCTCTAAAATGACCTTGAGTGCTTGAAGGCATGTTGAGGTGTGTGAGCTGTCAAATGTGATCTAAACCCTTTATTTTGAGCGTAGGCAGCAAGCAGTTGATGTGAGCCTTTGATTTGGACACGTAGGATTACTTGGGGAGGAAGTCGTCACATGATTGGTGCAGGGGAGGCTTGGGTGTGGTCCATGGGTGATGGGGTGTGAGAGTTTAAGCGTGGGATGTGTTCGTGTGAGGTTTAATCAAAAGTGGGTAAGGCTAATTTGATTTTACCCTTTGTTTAGTGGAAGTAAAATCTAGGGTGGGGACGGCGAATAGTAATTCATTTGATCCGTTTTTGTAGGAATGGGATTGTGTTTGGCGCAATTTCATTTCAAAATGTTTCATTTGCCCAGCTTTGGTCTTTGTATTTTGGGAAAAGGGGTATAACAAGTATTTTAGCCAAATAAAACGACTTCGCTTTGTATTTAAACTTTCATTTTTCACATTTTGGCCACAAATAGTTTTCCAAACTATTTTCAAGGATTAGTTTTGCTATTTTGGATATTTCAAGGGCTGATCTTGTACCATTTTGAACTTTGAAGGTCTTCATTGGATGTTTGACTTCATGAGGGACCATTGTTGACAATTTTGAATCTTGAGGGACCAAACTTGACAAATCTTCAAAGTTGAGGGACCATTTTGTAATTTTGACAAACTTAAGGGACCAAACTTGTAATTATGAATATACAAGGGTATTAAGTGTCATTTCTTCATAAATGAGGGATCATTCTTGTACATCTCCAAGTCTTCAAGGGTTTTTCTTTGAGAAATCCATAACTAGGGCCCGGTTCACTGTGCGGCTTCGTTTTCTTGTGTTCGTTTTTCCTTGTTTCTTGTGATCTTTTGTCTTTTTCATGATATCCATACCTAAAGTACACAAGTAAACAAACACAAGCATATATATGGTATTTTGATGACATTTTACGCATTTAAAGCCCCGAAAAGAACGATGAGATCATGTATAAATGCCATCTCATCATCCACTCAAACCAAAATCATTAACAGATCACTACATTTAACTAGTTGTTTTTTTAAAACCAATCTGATTAAAGTGATAACTTTGGTCATCCACTGTATTCAACCCCGAAATGAAGAACAAAGACACATAGTCTTCAAGATCTTATAAGGTCTCGGGTAAGGTTCTAATTGTTATTGCATGTTGTTGATTTGATTCTTAATCGAGGATGTTTTTCTGACTGAGATCGTGAGTATTGTGTGGGTTCGAGTCGAATTATGAGTCGAATACCAAAAAAGGTTTGTGTGGGAATCGAGAGTCGAGTGTTTTTTTGTCTGTGTATGTGTCGAGTGTTGTGAGTGGCGTTGGGTGTTGGAGTCTGTTGAAGAAGCTTGGGTGTTTGGTGTTGATTTAAAAATGGATACGAGTCGAGTCTGGTGTGTAGAGTCGAGATTGAACAGTTTTGAGTCCAGTTGAGTGAGGTTAGTCGTGAGTCGAGTCTGGTGTCCAGGTTCGGTTTGAGTCTGGTGTCTAGGTTTGAGTCTGGTGTCTAGGTTCGGGTTTGAGTCTGTTTTTGTCAAGCTATTTGTGTTATGAGTCGTGTTGTTGTGGTCGAGTCGAGTATTGGTTTTGGAGGCTTTTTGAATCTATTTTTTAGTCGAGGCAGTCTTTGTGTTTTAGTTTGAGTCTAATGACTTATTCGGAAAAAGAATCTAAAACACAAGTCCGAATATGTAGCCTTAAACACAAGTCAGAATATAGATACCGAATAACAAGTCGGAGTTTGGATTCAAAACATTATTCGGAATATGGATACAGTTCAGAATATAAGTCGGAATATGGATATTTATTTTGGAGGGAGTACTGTTCGGAATGTGATATAATAATTCGGAATATGTGACAAAAATTAGTTTGGAATATGTGACAAAAAATTAGTTCGGAATGTGATTCTTTTTGGAGGGAAAAAACTAAATACTTCGGAATATGGGTAAAGATAGTTCGGAATATGTGAAAAAAAAAATAGTTCGGTATGTGATACTTTTGGAAGAGAAAAACTAAATAGTTCGGAATATGGGACAGTAATACTATTCGGAATATGTAAACCCTTTTATTCCGAATTATACCAAAAAATTTCAAACACTTGTAATTTTTACCCAAAAAATCAATCTAAAAATTCCAAGTTTTTCATGTTTTTACCAAAATAAATACCCAAAATCACTACCACAACTATGTAGATGATTTTTATGAAGATTAAACAAAAAAACACAAAAAAAAATTTGGATCGAATGATTTTAGATCAAAACTCACAAATCAATGATGAACAAACACAAGAACAAACCAATCATCCATAGCTCTTGATACCAATTGTAGGTCCACGATTTCTTAGGATTGTTAATGTGTTGTAAAGAAAGAGAGGAGGGAGATGAAGAACTAGAGAGAGAAAGTTAGAGAGAGAAAGGAAAGTATTAGAGAGAAAGATGTATGATTAATGAAAATGAGAATCAACAACCCCTCCTAACATGCTAGGAGGGGATATATATAGCCCACCCTACATGTGGGCTTTATGGGTTATATGTTTACATACTAGAACACGAGCCCATGCTAGAATATATCGTTGGACTGACCGATCCTTTCTAAATACGTAAAAATGTATTTCTAACAGAATGTCTTAAATCTTGAAGCCTTAAAGATCCAAAATTTGCTTTAGCATGAGGATATACGTCAAGTCATAATAAACACCTCATGGCGAGGTTAAATAAAAACAAGGGCAAGACCAAAGCCATAATAAACACTTCATGGCGAAGTTAAATAAAAGGTGGCGGTAAACCAATTCCAAAATGGTAATAAGTCTCATGTTTAAAACCGTTATAAAACCGTGTTTATCGATTCTTCTTGTTGACTTAATTTTTTAACATCGTTGTCTATTAGGATGAATTATTAATTCGATGATTTTGGCTACACCATTAGGGCTCTATTTTTGGACCTAATCTTTATTCACGCATAAGTCAATGATGTATCCTCGGGATCATTAAGACAAAAATAAAATATAAGATATACACCTTAGGAATAAGGGAATCTAAGTACGTGATTAGAGCATATGAGTAGTGTTAGCATTACTAACTTATAATGACAATGATCTTATTTCACGCTTAGCATGGAATTGGGTGAAAATCGAGGACGACGAAATTATATCTAACAAAGCATTCACGTGTTCTTATTCTATGATCCTGAACGTCCCATTTTGCGATGAAAACAATACATTAGGTCTAAAACGCATGTAGTAGTTTACTTAAATTTACGTTTCAATAAATATTACCTAAAATGAATTTTGGAAGTGCTATGATACTTAATTCTAGCATTGCGTGGGGACACGGCAATGGTTTAGTATGTGGGAGTGATGATACTGCAATTATACATAGTCTCATCGTCCAAATCGGGCTTAAAACGCTTAAAAATGTCATAAAATACCCTAAAATATGCTTGTGTTTGTTTATTGTGTATTTTAGGTACGGATATCGTGAATTCACCAAAAGATTACAAGATTCAAGCAAAAACGAACACATGAAATGAAGCCGCATAAGGAACCGGACCCGAACAATGAATTTCCAAAGAAATCCTTGAAGTTTGAAGATTTGTCAAGATTGGTCTCTCATGTTTTGAAGACTTGTCATATTATACCCTTACAAATCTCATTTATTGCATTTGGGTCCCTAATATTTCAAGAATATACTATATTAGCCCTTAGAAATGACAAAATTACATAAGTGGTCCTTGATAAAAGTTTGGCAAAAATAATGTGCCAAATTTGACAATTGATCTAAAGTTATTTATAAAGGGAAGAGTTAAAAAGCTGTGATAATTTATTGTGAACAAAATTTGGAAAAGGGGGGACTTGTTTTGCCAGACAATAAAACTTCACCAGCCACTCACAAGCCACCACCTCATCTCAGCCACCTCACGTCACCCCTCCAAGTCAGCTTCCACTACTAACTGTTAATATTAATTAATATTTTTTCAAACGATTATATTAATACTAATAGTGGCAGGTAACACAAACACATTCCCTAATCCAGATCAAATCCCCATCTCCCCCACTAAGAATCCTAATCTCAATTCGACCAAACCAAAGGGAAACTAACCAAAACCTCGAAATCCCTAATTACCATTACCCTCACCCGAACCCCACTCATTAATACTATTCCCCTCTATCTATGTGGCCTCCCAAGGGGTCCCCTGCCCCGTCTCTTTCACCCTAAACCCCAAAAGCAGACAAGATGAATGACCAAGGTTTATTACTTCCTCCCCAAAACAGAATCAAGGGAGGAGATCACTTGAAGACAGCTATCACCCTGCACAATCACATGACTCTACTTTTGACAAAGATTTAAACTCAAAAGACCAAGTTCCATTTAGGGCTTTTGATAGTTAGGGATTACTTGTTTTTTTAATTCTAGATGGTTCTTTTCGTTATTATAAATAGCAATTCGACTTGTGAATGCTATTTGTTCCAGTTTTTGTGAACCCATATTTTTGAATAGTTAAAGTAAAAAATTTGGCCTTGCAATCTCTGAGTTCGTTATTTACATTTCTACATTTTAAGTTTCTTGTATTTTGTTTTCAAATTCCATCAAAGTTTTTTAGATATTTACCAAAATCTGTTTCCTCAAGCTAGTTTTTTGGTTAACAAGATTCTGGTACCCAAACTTTATCCAGCAGCCTTATACTCTTGACTGATAATCAAGGTATAAGGAGTGGTGAATAGGGTTTGTTAATTTGTGTTTGATACTAAATCTTTTTCAAAAGTTTGGCTTTCAAAAAATCTGTTTTTAAGAACCTTTTCATTTTATACTTTAGACTAACTGTTCCAAAAGTCACACCATAAGCTGTTGACACATGCTTATGGACACCTTTTGGAACTTTCATTGTTCTCTTTGTTTGTGGTTTTGTTATTTAGTAGGTAACAAGAAAAGGACTTCATCACTTGTTCATTCTTTTTGAAGATATGTTGCACCCCTGATTCTGTTGTAGAATCTCAGCAGGGGTTCTCTACACATCTTGATAAGCTTCTCATAAGCTCCAAAAATCAAAGGAGAAGGCATCAACTGGTAAGGCTTGAACCCTCCTATAATTTTTGTAGTTTATGTGCTTTATGTGGAACTTGTCATGATTGCTTGTTTTTTAGTTTGAGAATTTGATAAGTGGATTTTATTGTTAGTATATGATTCAGTAGTTGATAGATGCATGTTTAGTTAAGTGCTTGTTAGATTTGTATTTGGTTTGTGGAATTTCTTTGTAAAATTTTTGTTCATCGGAATATAGGGGTGTTTGGTTTTGGGTATTACAAGTCTTGGGTGACACAAGACTTAGGTATAAACAGCCTTTACATGCTCGAATAGGTAGTGGTAAGATATAGTAGTGGTTTGTTTGGAGATTGTTAGTGTTAATCTAAAAGTCATCTTCTTAAAAATCTGCCTTAGTGTTAGCCCTATATTTTATATAGTCGAAAAAGAATGTAATAGGTCATATTAGTCGTTAATGGTCTCGTATTGTAATAGGTTAGTCGGGAAAATCGGGCTTGGACTTTAAGCTAATATTGTATAAGTTAGGGGCTCTAAGCCCAAGACAAGCCAAGCCCGGCCCATGAACAAGTCCACCAAAGCCCATGTGGCGTGGCATATAAATACCCTCTTTCATGTGTGGAAGAGGGTGTTGGTTACATTTACTTTCTCTCTCTAGTAATGTTTTAACCTTCCAAATCTATCTAGTTTCTCTCTCTACTTTCTTCTCTTTCTCTCTTTAAATATCATCTTTATAATGTGTTATGGATTGAAGTGGGATTAACATTTGGTATCAAGAGCCTATAGTGGATAGGTGATTGAAGATTCGTGTGTTGTGTTCTTGATTTTTCGTGCCTATTTTGATCTAAAACTCACGTACCAATTTTTTTGTGTTTTTATGGTTTATTCTTGGTACAAATCATCTACATACTATTGGTAGTGATTTGTTATTGTTAATTTGGTTAAGAACACAAATGTTTTGGGTGCTTGGATCATTTTTAGGCTAAAAATCTCGAATAGTTGTGTATTATCCGAGAACAGTGGGACTTATTCTGATCGCAAAGTTTGTGGGTTTCTTGTTCCGATCGTATATTCCGATCGCAAAAGCCCAAGGGGTTTCTACATTGCGATCGTGTATTCCGATCCCACGTTGCGATCCATATTGCGATCCATATTGCGATCTGATATTGCGATCCATATTGCGATCTGATATTGCGATCCATATTGCGATCTGATATTGCAATCCATATTGCGATCCATATTACGATCCGATATTGCGATCCATATTGCGATCTGATATTGCGATCCACATTGCGATCTGATATTTCGATCACACATTAAGATGGGTATTCCTATGGGTGACGTTGCGATGGGTATTCCGATTGGATATTGCGATGGACATTGAGATCTGTTTGGTTAAATTTTGTTCGAGTATTTTTTTTGGCGGGAAAACCATAGTAAAATTTATTTTTTCGTAGACCATTTTTAGGCCATTTAAGCTTCGATTTCAAATTTTGGCGATACAAAAAATTTTCGACCAAAATTCAAATTTTTAGGCCAAATTTCAAATTTTTTAGGTTTTATTTTTCATTAAAATTTTCATTTTTCAAAATTTTTACCTACTAGTTATTGGCTATATCTAACTCGATTTCAAAATTTAGTGATTCAATTTTTTATTTTTTTTCGGCTTACCGTTTTGTCGGACTGAGGAATTTATTGTCGGAATGAGAAAAATCAGATTTTTCAAAATTTCAACCACAATCAAATCACAACACATCCACTAAGATCCGTAATCCATACACATCATATCCTCTTCGAGACATCCGTTCAGTGGACATCTTCGTGGATTCAACACCAATAACGTCCATGATTGAGATGAATAAAGAGAAGATGCAGAATCCAGAGGTTCAGATAAATACTGAGACTCCAATCAGTAAACCTTCTAACAAGGATTCTACCACCAAAACCGTTCATGCGATCAAATACAAGATGTCGAAAGCAAAAGAAAGATGCATGGTACACATAAAGTTGCTTCAATCACACCTTCAGGTTCTTTTAAGAGAAGACCTAAAAGGCACTCGTCTTGAAACTGGATTCAAACGGGTATTCTTTCTACTATTTGGTCAAGATGTTGAGACATTCACAAGAACGATGCTACTTAATGTGGACCATCTTCAACAAGAACTTGACAGAGATGATTTTCATGAGATTATATCCATGGAGGTCCTTTTAGCTCTCTACAATCAGTTCCAGCAGTTCATTGACTCAAGTGGCTTATCCAAAAACGATCGAGAGTTCACAAGCACATACTTTATCAAATATACTCTCGTAGATCTTCAAGAGTTCAAAGAGACACTTCTTCAACATATGAGTAATATAAAGAAGTCAATTGCTGAAAGAAAACGCCATCAAAGGCAATTTAAAAGAAGGGTGAATCAAACACTAATGCATACGAAAGAGAGCACTGTCGATAAAGATCAAGCATTGGATGCTTCTTCGGTTGATACAGAGAGTAGCGGGACAGAATCAGAAATGCAGCATATCAGTACCAGCTCAGGGAATGGTCAAACAAACAATGATGTGGATATCAGACCCATTTATGATGATCAGCCAATAGCTATGTGATAACTCGGTTTTACTCAGGTTAAAAAGATTCGTTTTAAGTATGTCTAATCGAATTGATCTTAGTTCTCTATGTGACTCAGTCTTATTTTGGTGGAAACAAAGATGTGTCGTTGTAGTGTTTAAAGAAAAAAGTGCGAAACAATTAAAGTAAATGTGCTCTTAAAGTAAATCTAAGTCTAATTAAAGTAAAGTGCAAGTATTTAAAAACGTGACTGAAATTAAAGGGCACTAAAGTAAATGATGTGAACTTAAATCTATCTAAGGCAAACTTTAAGTGCGACTAATATTAAGTCAAGTCTAAAATAAAACTAAAGCGAATAATCTTAAAGTGCAATTAAAATAAAGGCAGGAAAAATAAAGCTTGAAAATAAAAATCAAAAACAAAAGCTAATAAGAACCTGAATACAGCTCATTCGGAATAAACCTTCGTTTGGAACAATCACTCTTCCTAAATGTCACCTTTGGTTGAAATGATTTTTCTTTACTTGGAATATTACCAAAATCCTTGATCCGGAACAAATTGATCTGAATATGTCACTTATCCAAAACAATGCTTCGTTCGGAACTTACTGATTCGGAACTCTCACTTGTTGCCTTGATTCGGAAGTTTTGGTCACCCCTTGATTCGGAAGTTTCCGAATGAACACCCTTGATTCGGAAGCTTATGACTTCCGAAAGAAAAGCCTTGATTCGGAACTTGGTCCTTGATTCGGAACTTTGAGTTGATTCGGAACTTTTGAGAAGTTCCGGATGAAACCCTTGGTCCGGAACTTTGGAGTTCCGAATGAATACTTTTGGTTCGGAAGTTTTCACTTCGTCCGGAACTTTAAAAGTTCCGGATGAACAAGTTTGGTTCGGAAGATTTTCTAATCCCAAATCTTCCGGATGAAGCCTTGATTCGGAACTTTAGAAGTTCCGAATGAACAAACTCCCTTGGCTTGATTCGGAAGTTTTCACCCTGAAAGATCAGAAACACAAAACAATCTTCCCGAAGAACAAGGGAAACAGTAGCAGCAGGATAATAACAATTTTAATCAAATAAACTCAAACGATCTAAATATAATAATAACGATTCAACAGTAATAACAAACCAACAGTTTAAAACACGAAATCAAACAACTTTACCAAAAATAATCAAACACCACTTGGATCAAAATAAAAGCATGAACATAAACATAAACTCACCAAATCAAAGATTAAGAAAGGTAGATAAGAGATTGACAAGGTAAAATAAAGATTGACAAGAATTAAAATGAAAACTTACTTGGAATTAAATGGTAATTAAGGTGCATAAGATGAATTTAAATTGACAAGAAATTAAAGGACAAGGTATTTAAATGTGGAAGACTAATTGTCACTATTAGCCAACAAAATGAAATGTAAACAAGCCTAATATATATATAGGGGAGGATTAGGAAGCTTCCTCCCCTCTTTCCTTTTCTCTTAATTGCGTAGTTAAGTCCCTCCTTCTTTAATCTTCATTTAATTGCATCATTAGTCCTTTTCTTCGAATCTTCTTTAAACTTGGACTTAAGGGACTTTTGGGTTCGGGATTTCTTCGAACTCGTCTTTAAATTCTTCAATAAAATAGACTTGAATTCTTCGGCTTTTGATAAACTTCCGTCTTTTGACTTTTTCTTCGATAAATCTTCAGAATTGGTCGTGGACTTCCGTTCTTTTTGCACTCTTGACTTCTTGACTTCGTCTTTCATCCTTTTCTTCAATAAAAGTCCGTAAATGCCCGTGAATGTCCGTGTTTTCTCCACTTTTCACATTTTCATCCTAAATCACAACAAAAACACAAACCACGCATAATTCCGACATAAAAGACATAAAATACACGTTTCGGTCCGGTTATTATTGTAATTAAGTGGTAGAAAAGATGGGTGTTTACACACCTATCAAATCCCCTACACTTGACCATTGCAATGTCCTCATGCAATGCATTAGTTACAAAGCAAGATTACACTTTTCATCATAATTAATCCACGTTGGCCTTTATTAAAGAGATAGAAAATTAAAGACATACAAAATAAAGAAATCAAAAGCATACCTTGGGTTTTAGAAATGTCATGAATAATCATCATCCTCAAGTTCTCACTTTCTCCAAACCAAGCTTAAAAACGAGATCATTGTTATTATAAGTTAGTAAACTAACACGAACTCATGGGGGCCAATTATTCACTTAGACTCCCTTATTCCTAGGTGTATCTCTTATATTTTATTGTTGTCTTGAATGATCACGAGGATGCATTGTTTGACTTATTTCGATAGTTATTTAGTCTGAAAATAAAGTGCACGATTTAATCAATAGTTAGCTAAAGGACCAAATCTTTTAAAACTGCTTCTCGGGACCTCATAAAGTTCATATCTTGGCATAACTCGCTTCGCGATTTGAGACCTTTCTCGGACCGATATTTGGCAGCGACTTCATACTTTAAATCTTGAGAGACGTTCATGAAATAATGGTCTTCTCTTCATAATTGGAATTTCTTCTCTTGAAATTTTTGAGAGATTCATACTTGGACCACGACTTCTTCATTTTTCTCCAATCATTATTTTGGACTTTGATATACAACGATCCGCCTCCTTTATTGACTTGGATCTATTTATCCTCATACCTTGTTAGGGTCTTTTCGGATACACTTCTCCATGACTTTTGGGGAGTTTTGCTTTACGTCGTGTGTCTCGATCCTTCATATTGATTTTCGATAAATGATTCTTCACATCACTTTAGATCTTTAGCAACAAAATATAGCCCTCATGCCTTGTTAGGGCCTTTTCGGACTCGCCAATCTTCGCGTCCCGCTTCAATAAGTTATGCCTTGGCTATGAACTCTAATCCATACCGAGCAACTTTTAAACGATCTGGGGCTAGAAGCTAAGTAACTTTTCAAATCGTACAACCTTATTTATTAGCAGATAAATTATTAGCAAGCGATGGGAGAATAGGCTTATAATTAACTCACATAAATTCACGAAAGAATACCGAACTTATAATTGGCTCTATCATCTCTCGTTCTCCACAATTTAAAATCTCAAGTAATGAGACTCGTGGATACTTAGCCTATTAAATCAAAGTTTTGGGTTTTCGAGTTGCCTATAGGATCTTGCAAATTCTTAGACTTTTTCAAGTTTTAGAAATCGCATTTTAAAGTTCCCTTGATAAACGACTCTCTAGGATCAATTATAGGAACTTGCGAAAAGTTCTTGTTCTTAACCGTGAGAGTTAAGACTTTCGTGTTTTATAGCTCCCTATATAAAAGCCTAGCAAAACTTGACTTAAACACGTTAAGGATACTAGCTAGAGTAAACTTAGATAAGTAGACTCGGGTTGAGTCAAAAGATTCACAACGTTTGAAAATTAAAACCACTTATTCAAAGATTTATTCTAGCAAAGAAAGAAAATAACTATACAATGGTAAAAACTAATAGGCCAAAATAGATCAAAAATTTTGAAAAATGTCGAAAAATTGATTTTCCGGTTAAAATGAGGACAAATACAAGGAAAAGACCACTTAACTTCGATAGAAGTCCCCCCTACACTTAAGATAAACATTGTCCTCAAAGTTTAAGCATGTGGGAGTAAACTCCCCTACACTTAGGACATTGTGCACGTTGTTTAAATCTTGCTAAGGAAAAGACAACTAAAGAGATTCCTATTTAAATATTGAGAAAATATATAAAATAGTGAATCGAAAAGAGTTTAGGATAGAACCGGGATAAAGTAGAACACGGAATCACGGGTCGTCAAGAATCATCAAGAGTGGATCATTGAAGCTCGAATCCCTGATTAAGAAGTGAGGAGAGGAAAGCAAACCAAAGGGTCCCCCTACACTTATGGTAAAGAAAGCGAAAAGATAGATGCATGGGTTGCCTCCCAAGAAGCGCTTGGTTTTTATTAACCGAGTCGTGAGCCTGACTCGACCTTGATCATCAACGGAAGAAGCATGAAACATATCCACCCGGATCAAAGACATAGTTTTCATCCACCAAATAACAAGAACTTAAGGCGAACAAGGCAAGCCAAAAGAGAAGTGGCAAGGTTCCCTTAAGCAGTGATGGAGCACAGTAGAAGCAAGGATGAAGTGGTGCAAGCATGTCTTCAAGATTTCCAAAGATTTTTCCTTTTATTTCATCAGGTGGATACTGAGATGGCTTAAAAACTTCAATACCGGGGTCGAACACCTTTTCCTTCAAGGGAAAATAGCACTCAGGCTCAGCCGAGTGTGAAGAAGATCCGCAAAGAAGCACAACCTCGTCCTCAGAAGTGGGACAAAGAGGTGTTAAATCATACGTGCAACGGATTTAGGTGTCGACCGGTTTCTTCTCCTTTGACAAAATGCTCTTCAAATCCAAAGTAGGATCAAGACGATAATCTTCAAAGTCCAAAGGAGGAGCATCACTCTCATGAGGGAAGTATGTGTTGAGAAATTCAGAGAAATCTTCCTCAAATGAATAATCGTCCAAAGTAGGATCGAATGATGGAGGATCTTCATCAAGTGAAGAATCGCTCGAGAGAGTATCAGCCGCATCGAAATCATCGAAAGTGGGCAGCTCGGGATACTCAGAAGTACAATCAAAATCATCCGAGTCTGAGCTAGAATCATTGTCTTCATAAGCATCGAAGACCGGTGGTGAATCATAAATGTGAGAAGCGTCCAAAGTAGAGTGAGAATCATCCACATTATCTTCAAAGAGTGGATTATCAGTGGAAAACTCGAATAGAGGATTGTCATAGACGGTAAAGTCATCGAGCACATTTATCATATTCACTGATTCTCGGCCTCCAAAGGATTTGCCTGTAAGCTTCCCCATTTTAAAAACTTTTGAATCATCCCCGACTCGTAAGATTAACTCACCTTCGGCCACATCTACTAAAGCACGTCCGGTCCTCAAGAATGGCCGACCAAGTATTAGAGGAATACGAGGGTCCATTTCATAATCAACTACGACAAAATCGACCGGGAAAGTAAATGTGCCAACTTTGATGAACACGTCTTCGGCTATACCAACGGGGTAAGCGAGAGTGCGATTTGCAAGTTCGAGAGTCATCTTTGTAGGAATGAGATCGGGCAATGACAGTGTTTTCCAAACACTCAGTGGCATCAAATTAATACTGGCCCCGAGATCAGCAAGGACAGTAAATTCTTCGGTTTTGTTGAACACGCAAGGCAACACAAAACGACCGGGATCTCCAAGCTTTTCCGGAAGTTCTCTAAGAAGGACTGCAGAGCAGTTTTCATTTAATCGTGTGTTGGCGAGTTCAATCAGCTTCTCCTTCTTGCTAAGCAATTCCTTGAATGCTTTGACAAATTTCGGCATGTGGCAAAGTGCTTCAACAAGGCTAATGTTGATGGTCATTTTAGATAGCATATCCACATATTTCGATACTTGACAATCATTCTTGGTTAGATCGTTGGTCTGGCCTATGCGAGAAGGGTATGGGATTCTGGGTTGATAAGGGTTAGGTGAAGGTGTAGTTGTTGAAGGTTGTGATGTTGAAGGGTCCTTCCGAGATACATTGTCATGACGAGGCGGAGACTGTAATGGTGCACTACTACTAGGTGTAGGTGGAGTAGGAATACATGGTGGTGGGATAGGTGGATCAACAATGGTAATTCCACTACGCGTAGTTATAGCACTCACATTAGCTCGCGGATTAGTGACGGTGTTTGAAGGTAGAGAACCCGAAGAAGAAGGTTGAGCTTCGGGCAAGAAACTAGCCAACAGATTCTTTAATTCAGTTGTTTGAGTGATGAAGGAGGATTGAAGATTATCACGAACCTCGGTTCTGATGTCATTACCTTGCTTCAAGATATCTCCTTTCAAATTGATTATTTGGCTCTGTAGGTTCTTGATTTGCTCACCTTGAGTTCTCATGATGGTGTCAACATCGGGATTAATGGGTGGGTGTTGTTGGGTGGGTGGTTGATAAGGGTTAGAAGCACGAGGTGGGATTTGGTTGCTTCTATTGTAGTTGTTGGCGGGGTTTTGGTTTTGAGGAGAAAAACCGGGTGAAAGGTAATTGTTCGAACGGTAGCTCAGCAGATTTCTATCCCCTTGTTGTCTAGCTTGGTAATTGTCCGGTGAATAATTACCATAAGCTGCATACACATTTTCCGGATTTCCTTGTGTCGAAGGACAATCGGTGTATGAGTGGGGACCGCCACATGTTTCACAAGGATTAGCAACCGCTTTAACTTGTTGTTGTTGTTGGTTTGAAGCGAGAAGCGTAATACTTTTGGTCATTTCGGCAATCATGCGGGTGAGTTCGGTCATCTCAGGGTTTGCTGAGGTTGAGGAAACATTGAGTCTCGGGTTATTCCTTGAAGATGCAGAGGAATCCCAGTTCTTGTGATGAGTAGTCATGTTCTCTATTAACTCTCTACACTCCTCGGGTCTCCTTTTCATGAATGTGCCACCGGCGGCTGCATTGATCGTATCACGATCTCGAAAAGTCAATCCGTTGTAGAAAGTATCGATTAAAGTGACGGGAAGCATGTTGTGGTTTGGACAACGGTCAATCAAGACATTATATCTCTCCCAAGCGTCAAAAAGAGATTCATCAGGGTCTTGCATGAAACCGCTGATCTGATTGCGAAGGCTTGTGACCATGGACGGTGGAAAGTAGCGCGATAGAAAGCGTTGAGTCATATCATCCCAAGTGTGAATAGAATTCTTCGGGAGACGATCAAACCATTTCTCGGCATGATGCGATAAAGTATGTGGGAAGAGTTGTAAGCGGAGAACATCCATTGTGGCACCAGGCAACTTCATGCTTTGGGTGATTGTAATGAACTTGTCGAGGTGTTTGTTGGCATCATCATCAGGCAATCCTCTAAATGGGTTTGTTTGCACTTGCTGAATCATGTGGTGCTTCAACGAAAACTCAGGAGCGTTGATTTTCATCGGCGCAATCGGTCCTCCTCGTCCAAACATGGTTGGTTGACAAAGTTCCTCCATGGTCCGAAGATCGGGCTGTGGAAAAGCATTGTTGTTATTATTATTATTCAGGTTCGGTGGAATGTTTTTGTTAACACCTGCCATATCTAAATCTTCTTGAGGCTCGGGCTCTTGATAATTAGAAGATCTAGTACGCATACACCTGAAAATGCAAAAGAAAAAGAAACCAAACGCAAAGACAATATATATACACAATAAAGATAAAATCTTTTTGGATTTTTGAAATTTTTAATTTTTTTTGGTGTTTTATCAATTTTTTATTTTTATGACTTTTTTTGGAAATTTTAAGGCAAGAAAAATAACGTTCACAAGTGAACGGATCCCAAAAAGCAACGTGTCTAACACAGAAAACCGTCAATCTTAACGAAAAGAGCCGGCAACGGCGCCATTTGATAACTCGGTTTTACTCAGGTTAAAAAGATTCGTTTTAAGTATGTCTAATCGAATTGATCTTAGTTCTCTATGTGACTCAGTCTTATTTTGGTGGAAACAAAGATGTGTCGTTGTAGTGTTTAAAGAAAAAGGTGCGAAACAATTAAAGTAAATGTGCTCTTAAAGTAAATCTAAGTCTAATTAAAGTAAAGTGCAAGTATTTAAAAACGTGACGGAAATTAAAGGGCACTAAAGTAAATGATGTGAACTTAAATCTATCTAAGGCAAACTTTAAGTGCGACTAAAATTAAGGCAAGTCTAAAATAAAACTAAAGCGAATAATCTTAAAGTGCAATTAAAATAAAGGCAGGAAAAATAAAGCTTGAAAATAAAAATCAAAAACAAAAGCTAATAAGAACCTGAATACAGCTCATTCGGAATAAACCTTCGTTTGGAACAATCACTCTTCCTAAATGTCACCTTTGGTTGAAATGATTTTTCTTTACTTGGAATATTACCAAAATCCTTGATCCGGAACAAATTGATCTGAATATGTCACTTATCCAAAACAATGCTTCGTTCGGAACTTACTGATTCGGAACTCTCACTTGTTGCCTTGATTCGGAAGTTTTGGTCACCCCTTGATTCGGAAGTTTCCGAATGAACACCCTTGATTCGGAAGTTTATGACTTCCGAAAGAAAAGCCTTGATTCGGAACTTGGTCCTTGATTCGGAACTTTGAGTTGATTCGGAACTTTTGAGAAGTTCCGGATGAAACCCTTGGTTCGGAACTTTGGAGTTTCGAATGAATACTTTTGGTTCGGAAGTTTTCACTTCGTCCGGAACTTTAAAAGTTCCGGATGAACAAGTTTGGTTCGGAAGATTTTCTAATCCCAAATCTTCCGGATGAAGCCTTGATTCGGAACTTTAGAAGTTCCGAATGAACAAACTCCCTTGGCTTGATTCGGAAGTTTTCACCCTGAAAGATCAGAAACACAAAACAATCTTCCCGAAGAACAAGGGAAACAGTAGCAGCAGGATAATAACAATTTTAATCAAATAAACTCAAACGATCTAAATATAATAATAACGATTCAACAGTAATAACAAACCAACAGTTTAAAACACGAAATCAAACAACTTTACCAAAAATAATCAAACACCACTTGGATCAAAATAAAAGCATGAACATAAACATAAACTCACCAAATCAAAGATTAAGAAAGGTAGATAAGAGATTGACAAGGTAAAATAAAGATTGACAAGAATTAAAATGAAAACTTACTTGGAATTAAATGGTAATTAAGGTGTATAAGATGAATTTAAATTGACAAGAAATTAAAGGACAAGGTATTTAAATGTGGAAGACTAATTGTCACTATTAGCCAACAAAATGAAATGTAAACAAGCCTAATCTATATATAGGGGAGGATTAGGAAGCTTCCTCCCCTCTTTCCTTTTCTCTTAATTGCGTAGTTAAGTCCCTCCTTCTTTAATCTTCATTTAATTGCATCATTAGTCCTTTTCTTCTAATCTTCTTTAAACTTGGACTTAAGGGACTTTTGGCTTCGGGATTTCTTCGAACTCGTCTTTAAATTCTTCAATAAAATAGACTTGAATTCTTCGGCTTTTGATAAACTTCTGTCTTTTGACTTTTTCTTTGATAAATCTTCAGAATTGGTCGTGGACTTCCGTTCTTTTTGCACTCTTGACTTCTTGACTTCGTCTTTCATCCTTTTCTTCAATAAAAGTCCGTAAATGCCCGTGAATGTCCGTGTTTTCTCCAATTTTCACATTTTCATCCTAAATCACAACAAAAACACAAACCACGCATAATTCCGACATAAAAGACATAAAATACACGTTTCGGTCCGGTTATTATTGTAATTAAGTGGTAGAAAAGATGGGTGTTTACACACCTATCACTATGGTACATTTAAATACTGAATACGATGTTCCTCAACATACTAAGCAATCTGAACCCATTCTTGACACGTATCTAGTGGAAAAGGTTGATAGCAATACCACACCTGATTCATCAGATACGAGTACTAATGGAGTAGAGACTTCTCAAGATGTTGATTCTAAGATTCACGAGCTTGAAATTCTGTTAGCTCAGAAGACTAAAGATTTTGAGGATGCCAAACTCGATTTTTCAAATAAAAATAACAAATTTGAGGCTTACTTTGAAAAACATGAAAAAGCAAATGTTGTTCTTGAACAAAAATTGGATCGTAAGATTCAAGATTTTAATGCGGAAAAAGTACATTTGGTGAAACAAATAAATTTGTTAGAATCAAAGTTGGCTTCTCAAAATCCAAGTCCTCCGCATGCTTCATTAACTATAGACAGTAATGACGCGAATGCTGATAACGACATATTTGATAATATGAACATTAAGTTAGAACAACGTGTCTCTAAATTACTTCTACAAAAAGATCAATTAAAGGCTCAGATTTAGGAAAAGGTTTTTGCACTGACAGCGGTGAAAAACGAACTAAGGAAGCTAAAAGGAAATAGTGTGGATACTAAGTTAGCAAAACAGTCAGTCTTGGGGAAACCTCCTTCTCAACCATTTAGAAACCGCCCAGTTGCTAGAAAACCGAATGCGTTTAAATCTGCTCGACCCAAAACGTCGAATCCGAGGTTTGCATCCCAAATTCACGTGCGTAACAATTTGCCTAAACCAGTCACTCCATAATCTAGACCGTCCTTAAGAAAATCCGCTTCTGCAAAACCCGATCACATGAATGCTTCAAGCAACTCTAGCAATAGCTCTAAGAACATGCCTAGGCGTAGTTTAAATGACACGGGTCATAAAAGCTATCTAGAGGATGCTAAGAAAAATACACAAGCAAGAGATAGGACCAACCCACAACCTAGGAGCGTTGTTCACACATCTAGGAATTCTAGACCCTTCTATGATGTGCACAATTCTGCAAACCCTAGAAATACAAGAGCCTTCTCGAATGCTAAGCACTTTCTTTGCAAGAAATGTAACAAATGCGTGTTTAATGCCATTCATAATGATTGTATAACACAAGTCCTAAACAAGGTGAACCACAAAGCTTGAGCATCTCAAAAACGGAACCCTACAGGAAATAGGTTTTCTCCAACTAAGTCTTCCACTGTGCATGAGAAATCTGTGACTCCTAGACCCTGTCTTAGGTGGATACCAAAGGTTAGAACCTTTAAAACAGTTTGTCTTAGGTGGGTTCCTACTGGAAAGATATTTCCCTCTAGCTCAATAAAGGTTCAGGATGAACCCCCACATGGTTCTCATCAAGATATCGCTAACCCACATGCAAGCATACAAACGACTGATGAAAGTGCAGGTAATAAAGTAAAGGTTCAACAAGAACACAAAGGCTTTACATATTCATACCGTTCAACCAAAGATACTCTCAGAGTTTGGTTGCTGAAGAAGCATATATCAGAGAAACAAGCGTCTCAGGGGTTTCACAAGTAAACTTCACAATGACTTACAGTCACATATCAGACTATAACTCGAACGTCCAAGAAAGGGAACGGTATCTCTTCAACAATAAGTTACCCTCAAAACGAGAAATTAATATTTCTCGGACACAAGCTTCTCTTAAAACTATTCAAAAGTTTTAAGCTCGTGTACATGGCTTATAGTCAATTACAGACTATAACCCGGGCTCACAAGACTAGAAAGTTCATCCCGAGTATGACTTATCCACAAAACGAGAAATTCGATTTTCTCGGACACGAGTTTTCAATAAAACTATTCGAAAGTTTTAAGCTCGTATATATGACTTCTAAGCGCATCACAGCTTAGAACTCGGACCTCAACTAAGGGAAGTTTATCTTGAGATAACTTATCCTTCTTAACGATAAATTCATATTTCTCGGTCATGAGCTTCTCATAAAAATATTCAAAGTTTTTAAGTTCATGAAAAACGACTTCTAAGTAAATGTCAGCTTAGAACTCAAACTTCAACTTTATGAAAGTTTATCACGGATGATAACTTATCCTTCACAACGGGCAATTAATTTTTCTCGGTCATGAGCTAGTCACAAAACATTCAAAGTTTTGAGCTCATGTAAATCGGAACTTATTTTAAAACCGCTTAACACAATTTTTCAAGAATTTCTCAAAAGGTTTTTCTAAATCTTTCAAAATTGTGTGTTCAACACTCCTTTCCTCATAATATGGTTTTTATATCTCAAAAATGTCATATATTATTTTGATCAATTTTTGAGGGGGGGCGTTTAAAAATCAAGCCTTTAATGTTGTTCGGTACATCTTTGAAATTGTCATATTTTATGTATCCGACACATTCTGAAAATGGTTTAAAGCTGTTATTTGTTATATACTATATCGGTTAAGGCATATCATCTCCGTACCTCAACATATTTTGTGGTGTCGTTTTTCCAAAATTTTGTCAAATTTTTACTTCAAGACACACATATATTATTGAGAGGGAGCATCCCGACTACAAAAAGTTCCATATTCATGCGTGTACACATGTTTCTCTCCCAATTGGTTTTCAGAAATTATCATATTTTAATCAATTGGTATCTCTAATATGATGTTTTTATATTAGAGATAGGGGAGAAAATGTGATTAAAATGTAATATATTACAACATGTGATCTCAAAGACTCAAGTGCAACTCTTTCCCTCACATTCTAAACTATTTCGAATATCGATGCATGTGTGTAGGGGGGGTATTTTGGAAATGTAAAACTTTCAAAGTGCTAAAAGTTTTGATTTTTGTCAAGCACTTTGAATGGTTTTCAATGGTTTTATGGTACGATCTATACCCAAAACAACCCATTATCCACGACGGAACGTTGGAGTCAAAAGGTGGTTTAGGATAGGAAACTAAGTCCTATGATCCAACCAGAACCGGAGGGATCTACCCAAGGACATTCCATAGCTAGAAATAGTTGTCCTTAGGAAAGATAGAGTTGAATGAAGCTGAATGCGGACCAATTACTTAAGTTAGCGCTGGAACAATCACAACAAGGTGCTAGTGATGACGTGTTGGTAAGCATTGAAGGAGTTGAATATTCTATGCAACTAAGACAGAAACCGGGTTAACACATCTATCGAAGACAAGTGTCATGGACCCAGTGATGCGATGCACAACCCTTCCCCAACCATTCGAGTTTCTCTCAAAATAAACTTGTCTCATTATCACGGAGATCAACACGTATCTATTGACTTTCTCACTCCGAGTTAATTAATATTGAAAAGGTGGCAGTCTGCTCCAGCGTCTGATTACCAAAATGCACTTACTGAGTCTAGAGCCAAACGAGATCTATCTATCATCTCATTAGGACACAATCGAGTCCTACGCATTATCCTTGTTATATTGCCAGAACATCTGAGTGATACGATTCACAATGAAGATGGAAATCCTGCTTGAGCCAGCATCAAACAAGCTCATTGAAGGTAACTTGTGGGATTCAACACGAATCAAACTTGTGAGAACTGGAATGCAACTAAGTTTGGATTCTTAATTGATTCAAACTTGATTCCAGGTTTCTTCGCAAAATCCATGTGATCTTGCCAGAACATTCAGAGTGACACTCCTTAGTGCTCACAACGACGAATGGAAATCCTTCCAGTGTCAACATAAAACAGCACTGTAGGTGACTCGCAAGATTCTCTATGAATCAAGCTTGTGACAAACTAGAAAGCAAAAATGGTGCGATTCTTTAAGAATCAAACTTGTTCCAGGAAATCTGAATTGACGACTCTAATCAGACGGATAATTTATCCTGATGATTCACTCTTTACGTTTGCAATCTGCTTTGAGACGGTCGAGTAAAGAGAACTGGCTACTACCGCCGGGAAACCTTGTCAAGGAGGTTCTTAATCGAATCTACCCGATCATAGGTACAGTATCAAATACCGTATAACGGTCTTCACCGACCGGAGGTAAAACGCTACCGAATTAGGGTGAAATGTTCAAAGTCATTTTATCTGTGTCTATATATGTTGCTACATATCAAGATGGTGGCGTAGCTGTGCACTAACCGAAGTCGTCTTCACATATTCATATTAAAAGTTAAAGTCTTCCGCAACTCTGATGAATATTTGAAGGACTAACAACAATTATATCTGTATGGGAGATTGTTAGCCTTTCGAAATCAACAAAGTATGAATATGTTGATTCAGAAGTCACAAGAGCACAAGATGGCGATAATCGAGATACCTAAGAATGTAAGAATGTAATAGGTCATCTTAGTCACAAGGAGCACAAGATGAAGATCTCAAGCACTCAAAGTCAAAAGACAAAGGCTCAAGATAAAGATCACAAAAGCATGATGGAAAAAACCATTACAAACAAGATCAAGACCAAGACACAAGACCAAAGAAGGAAGATCACCTCCACAAGACTGTATTCACTCAATCATCTTATGTATTTAAAAATGACCGATACATTGGGGGAGATTGTTAGCCCTATATTTTATATAGTCGAACAAGAATGTAATAGGTCATCTTAGTCGTTAATGGTCTTGTATTGTAATAGGTTAGTCGGGAATTCCGGGCTTAGACTTTAAGCTAATATTGTATAAGTTAGGGGCTATAAGCCCAAGACAAGCCAAGCCCGGCCCATGAACAAGTCCACCAAAGCCCATGTGGCGTGGCATATAAATACCCTCTTCCATGTGTGGAAGAGGGCGTTGGTTACATTTACTTTCTCTCTCTAGTAATGTTTTAACCTTCCAAATCTCTCTAGTTTCTTTCTCTACTTTTCTTCTCTTTCTCTCTCTAAATATCATCTTTATAATGTGTTATGGATTGAAGTGGGATTAACACATAGTTATTCAGTAGACTTTTATTGATCTTAAAATTGTATTTTGATTGTTGAAATCTTGGAAGCTGGTAGATTTGTAGTGTATTTAGGGTTGTGTGTAGTTGTTTTGTAGTTTGGATAGGGTTTCATCAAGATTTGCCTATCTAAAGTTCACAACATGACCAACTAGTTCAACATTAGACCACCAGACTTGAGTTTCCGTGACCACAGTGAACATATTGCTTAGTTTTGTGTGCAACTTGTGTTAGATTTGAGTGTTTCTTGCTTGTTATTGACTCCCCACACTCCACTAAGTGTGGGGGTGCCTTTGTCATCCAAAAACAAGGCTCCAAGAGCTCATATACGTTTTTTTGTGACCCAGCAGTGGGAAAAAGTTCCCACTGCTAGTGTAAAAGTTCCCACTGCTACACAACAGGACAAAAGTCCACAAAGTGTCACTTTCAGTTTCTTGATTTTTTGTCTCTAGTGGCCTTAAGTTAGTCTTTTCTTGATTTTAAAATTTTTCCATGATCAGTGATTTATTTTAAGATTTTTAGATAAGTTGTTTTATTTTTCTGACTATTTTATTATTTTTTTGCATTAATGTAATTTAAATCAATTTTTAATTATTCTAATTTTGTCTTTAGTGATAAAAAGTAGTATTTTTAACTTTTTCCAATATTCTTAGTTTAAGTAAGTTATTTTAAGATTTTTAGAAAAATAATTTTATTTTTTCCCTTTACTGAATTATTTTTTAGAATTATTTTAAGTTTAAATTAGTTTTTAAATAAACTGTTTTTTTCTTATTAGGACTAAAATTACTTTTTTCAAACTCTTTCATTTTCCTCATATTTAGAGAAGTAAAATATGATTTTTAAAAAAGTAAATTTACTTTTCTCATTTTTTATTATTTTTAATCATTATTTTAGTTTAAAAAGTATTTTTAGCCTTTAAAAAATAGGAACATAGTTTTAAAAATTTAGAAAAAATATTTTTCAGCCTTAAGATAATATAAGTGAGATTTAGTTTGATAAAATATAACTTTGGACTTTTTGTTAATTATATTTAATTTTAGGGCTTTAAGTAGCATTTAAAATTAAATATTTAATTAATAAAAGGTTTTAAAATTTATTTATTGAATTTGTTTCTTTCTTATATTATTTTAGACTTAGTTTTAATTTTTAATTATTTTTTAGCATTAATTTTTAATTTCGTCGCGTTTTACGTCATTACGTTTACGTTTTACGTTCTACGTCGTAGTTTAATCATAGTGTAACTCATCTTTTAATTTTCTCTCTTCAAACCCAAAAACGACACTAATGCAAACTTGATTTTATAATATTGGCACACATCACACACCTCCGCCGAGAACGAACTCGCACTTATTCGGTTTTACGGTTTTCCTAAACCGTATCGCTTAATACTTGCCGATTATACGTGTTTTTCCTAAAACGTGTACGATCTTACTACATCAAGTGATGTAGTATTTCTAGTCCTATATGTTGATGACATATTAATCATAGGAAGTAACATTCCAAGACTTAAAGCTGTTAAGGATTATCTTGGTAAATGTTTTTCTATGAAGGATTTAGGAGAAGCTGCATACATTCTGGGAATTAAGATCTATCGAGATTGGAAAAGACAGTTAGATGGTCTAAGTCAAGATGCTTATATAGATAAGATATTGAAGAAATATAATATGCATAATTCCAAGAAAGGTTTTCAACCTATGGAAGTTAAGTATAATATGAGTCATGAGATGGATGCATCAACTCCTGAAGAGGAGGCATACATGCAGAAGGTGCTTTACGCTTCGGCTGTAGGATCTATTATGTATGTTGTAAGATGCACAAGGCCTGATGTAACACCCCACTTTGATAAGTGGACCATTACGCGTATTTATAGGGTGTCATCAAAGCATGCAAGATAAAATGTACTAAAACATACATGACCATAGGGAAAACCGGAATCAAACATCGGTTCCCAAACATAAGCCCAAAACATAAATAAAGTAAATGAACTAGGAGGACAAGACAAGTGTCCAAACAAGCATAAGTATATGAAGGCAAAAAGGAGAAGAAGTCTAAGGCAGCTTCCATCCCATGCACGTCCTCCAAATACTCAAGTCTGTTCTTGGGTACCTGCCGTTTGGGACATGGAAAGGAAAGTAACTGTTGAGCAAATACGCTCAGTGAACGGATATATGACATAGTATGAATGATTGAAACATAATAAATACTTAATAGCATCGTAAATGTATAAGTCCTGGAAAAACTAGAACATGTTCATAAAACTGGTTTTATAGTTTGAAAAGACTTATGTTTTTATATGAAAACTGTATTAATTACCCAATAGCCTATATAGGTCATGAGGTTTCTCTGTGCATGAATACTTGGAGGGGAGACCTCATCATTCAATTAGAGGGGTTGCCTCTAATTAAATAGTCTGGGTAGGAGGGATCAACTCCTTGTGAAGGATGCAAGGCACACATCGCATTCACCATGAAAATCCTATAAAAACATGTAACTAGGATGCACCCATACGCCCCACATGATAATATAATAACAATGGCCAAATAATTGAAAGGGACGCCACGAGCAATCACTCTGCCGTGGAGAAGTCATAACACTGGTGCCTCCAGTGTTATGGTTATGGTACCTCCATAACTAGGTGACACTGGTCATGCATGTATATGGCTTAGGCTCTTAAAATAACATAAGTAATCAAACATATAAAACAATAATGGGAAAACAGTTGGCTGCAAACGGGAAATCGTAATAAGGAAAGAATGTCCATACTGAAGGGACGGGAAATCCGTACCTTATGTCTAGTGAACGAAGAAGACGAAAGAATGAAAGTCCTACTCCGATCTCACTAATGCTACATAAATAGGGGACATGTATAAGTATTCTTTTTATTGAGTACTTAAATGACTATATCATGTCTTAGTTTGTTTTATATGTTCTTGTCTTGTTTTACTGATTCTAAGGTTAAGCTATGTTTATCATGTATTCTATGTGTTCTGATTAAGTATTACTTGTATTTCTTGTATTATTATACTTGTTGTATAATAATAAGTAACTTTCTAAAAATAGCTGGTTTCCTAAAATAGAAATTTTCCAAAAACAGAAAGTTTCCAAAAATATATCAACTTCTAAAAATAGATCTGTTTCTAAAAATAGATCAGTTTCTAAAAATATAAAGTTTCCAAAAATAGTAAGTTTCTTGAATTAGAAAGTTTCCATATTTAGAATTAAGCTGAATTAATAAGCTAATAATATAAGCATAAGTTTATTGATTAAATAAATAAGTTATGTAATTATTGGTATAGTTTATTAATAATATCATGTTAATTAAATAAATTATAGGTTATACTACTTAATTAAATATAAGTATGATTTAATTAAATTAAGGTGTATAAAATACTTAGGTTAAACATGTATTAATATTATATTAATTATAACCTAAGTCATGTTTATTAATTAATTATAGTCTATGTTTAAATAGTTAATTAATACTAAAGTCTAAATTAAATAATTAAAATACTTAGAATAAAACATGTATTATTTCATAAATAATATTAATCTAAGTCCATGATTAATTAAATTAATTATTAGTCATGTCTAATTAATTTAATTTCTTGTTAAATAATATAACTTGTAAAATTTAATACTTGTAAAAGTTAGTCCTGAAGCGGACCCGTGTTTAATTTAGACATATCGTGAACTGGACCGAATTCCCCCGAGAACCGGACCAAACAAAAACCCCCTTAACAGTGGCTAACCGGCTCAGCCGGTTGCCACTATTCTTGTAAAAACGCCACCGACTTAAGCCGGTGTTTCCCCCTGGTTTGTCTCGGCTAGCCGCTGACCCAACAAGGTTCCCACCGGCAGTTAGCCGGTGGTTCCCCCTGCCGCTGCCTGCGTTCCCCCTGCTTGACCCAAAACAGCCACCGTCTTAAGTCGGTAGTGCTTCTTGTTGCTGCCGAGACCCAAAAAAACCAAACGGTACCCCGACTCAAGTCGGGGTCCCTTGGTTCCTTGTTGTCGAGACCACACAGCCCACACCGAGACCATGGGGTCAAGGTTGTTGGTGATTCGAAGACCACCGAGAGCTTCGGCTCTCGGTTTCCTTGCGTCGGCCGAACCAAACCAACCCAAAACCATCTTTTATTTACCCCCCATGCTTAATTACTTGTTTTTATAAAACCCCATGATTACATGTTCTTGATTAAATAAAAGAATCAAAAGAAAAGGATAACGGATTACCGAATACGTGAAGCGAATGGAACACAATAACCCGAATATCAATAACCAAAATCAACCCACGCCACCTTTGGTGTGTCTTGTAGCCGGCGGAAAAGGGGGAAGACAAAGGGAGGCTAAGGTTTTTATTTTTTTATAAAAATCTTGATAAATGAAAAGTCTGTGGTTTGTTTTTCCCTTAGTTAAAATTTAAGTGGGCTTGGGCCCTCCTTTGTGCTTGTGTCCGTGGCTCCCTAAGCCCAAAAGGGGTTTCCCGAGCATTGTTCATGTTTACATAAATTATACGTTCATTCATTTGTATTTTCGTGTTAGTTCGGTAATTTATTATTCGTGTTATAATGAATACTTGTACGTAATCGATATTTATCGTCTATTAATAAATATATACGTAGTTACATGCTCGTGATTTAATGTTCATCATTTCATGTTCGTGATTATAATTATTATGGTTAATAATTATCGTGTAATACCACGTACTTAATAATTATCGTGCACTAACACGTACATAGTTTCTATAATAAATATTCGTGACACGTGTTCATGATATAAAAGGAAAGTTTTAATTGGTTCGTATGATTACTAAGTGTACTGTTCATGGTAAAAGTATGCGTATTTTACACCTGATGTGGCGTTTGCCTTAAAACTTGGTCAGTAGATACCAAAAGAATTCAAGGAAGCTCCACTGGACTGTTGTTAAACATATTCTAAAGTATTTGAGGAGTACAGAATAAATGTTTTTGGTAATTGGAGGGAAACCAAACACATAACTGAATGTGATAGGTTTCTGTGATGCGTCTTGGCAATGTGATAAAGACGATACGAAGTCTCAAACGGGTTACTTTTTTGTTATCAATGGAGGAGCAGTTGACTGGAAGAGCAAGAAACAGACAACGATTGCAATGCATGCTACTCAATATGAGTACATGGCTGCTTCAGAAGATGCAATGGAAGCTGTTTGGATTAGGAAGTTTATTGGAGATCTTGGAGTGATGCCTTCAATAAATGAACCTATTCATATATTGCACAATTCTGCAGCAATAATATTCGCCAATGATTCTGGAGTCGTGAAAGCCGCCATACACATTAAGCGTAGACATCACTACATCCGAGAACAAGTTGAAGCTCGTGAAATCAAATTAATAAAAGTTCACACAGATGATAACATAGCTGATCCTTTTACTAAGGCTTTGCCTAGACCAAAGGTAGTTAAGCATGCCAAGGCTATTGGGCTGCAACTAGCTAGCGATTTCATGCAATAAATCTGTGATTTGTATTTGGATAAGGATGTTAAGACATTATTATTTAAGAAAATAAAGATTGGGTTTCGTTTATTCTTATTACTAATTTTGTATCCTATTTTACATGTTTAATCCATGAATAAATTGTTATGCTAAATGTCCGTTGTCAATTAATAATGTGGGAATATTATTAAATTAAGACAATTCAAAATTGCGATAGTGTATACTTAAAAGTATATTGATCGATTTTGGATGATATTCGATGAATCGAATATTGGAATTATCCCAACTATATGATTTTACTTTGTGGATCTTTGTCATCAAGTAAATCATAAATAGTTATCCTTAGATTTGAGATACCAGGAAACTATTATGAATCTAGTGCATCTCTGTAGAATAATCTAACGTTAACGTAACAGGTAGCTATAAGGGTTATTTTCAGAAGTGTTGCAAAATTCATAAGTTTTTCTTGTAGTTAATATGGGATTTATTTCCTCCAATTTCGTTTTGGAGTTTTAATATAGCCGAGCCCCTCGTAGGATTAGTAAGATGTTTGTGTGGCCACACCCAAATTTGTTTTGGTAATCTTGCTGAATCTGTGAACGAGAAACATAATGGTTAATGAAAGGAATGACCGAGATCCATATCCTTATTAACGTTATATTAGAAATAAAAGGATAATAATAATGATGAATCATTAAAAGGTTTTATCCAGGAGACCTTACTCGAGTTGTACTAGAGACGTTGCTAGTGTAACTAGACGCTAGTCAATGTAATCACGATATTCGAAATATGTCCAAGTGTGAGCTGAAAGTTTATGGACTTATATTTAATAGTCGTGTGATAGGATTAAACTCGAGATTACGAGATTGCACCCAACACGTAAAGAGTTAATTTATTTAATAGATATATTTATTATATTTATTATATTTATTATATATATTAATTTATTTAATAAATATATTTATTTTATTTATTAAATTAAACCGAGCTATAACTTTAATGATCGTTAAATAATTAAGAGTTAAGTATTAGCGAGAGTTGTGGAATAAATAGAAAGAGGAATAAATTAAAAGAATAATGGAAGGTTCCAGAACACCCCTAATGGGTGTTTGGGTCGTCGGTTATGGAGGACAAAGGTGAAGGGAAAAACTTTCCTTATATTTGTTTTGGGCTACAAGATTTAGGTCTATATAGACAATCCCCACCCTCATAATTCAACACACCAATCTCTCCCTCTCTTCTCTCTAGTCGATCGCAAGGACAAACCCACAAAGGGGTTTGGTTGGTTTTCTTGTTCTATCGATTTTCCTTATAATCTAGTCCTAGCCCCTCTCTAGGGTAGTTGGGTAGACTTTTCCACTAGCGTAGAAGCTCGGTTTCACGTGCTAGAATCACGGTTAGCTCGTTGTATTACGTGTGGACAAGAATGTAATATAGTCTTACTTTAGACTATATCTTGGTGGAGTACGTTATAAAACCGAATTGGGGATTCGTTCATTATCTTGTGGATTTGCTTCAGCGTAAAGGTATGTAACCCTGATTCGATTAATTATAATTGTGTTAATTATGATCTTGTTAAATCGCTTCCGCTATATGTGTGCTTTGATCTCGTTAGGGTTTTGTGTAATTGTTATGAACTATATAAACCTTCATTTAGTATATTTACCATTTAATTGTCTGTGTTGTAACCAGTAGCTGATGCTGCAGAACAAACCTGGAAGGTGATCCAGGATGCTAAGCCCATTGCATCTACAACGTTCGAGACCATCTCGTCAGCAAACCCGACCACCATTGGTAAGTTTTAGTCCTAGCGTAGTTTTGACTGTCACCTGTCTTTTTAGCTATCTCATTCAACCTTCGTGGATACAAGCCTTGATGTTTATGGGTTGTTTAGGATGGGTTACTAATAGTTGTGAAGTATTTTTTGTTAAAATATGTATGAGAAACATAGACTTGTCCATTTCATAAAAACAAATACATTATCTAACATCGTTTTTGATCATCTTCTTGGTTTGGGTTGTGGTGTGAGCGTGTAATTTATTGCAATGTTTTGAAATTCTGGTTGACAACTAAAACAATCAGCCAACTATCCTAGCAACAAAAAAATAATTTAATGGCATTGTGAAAATCTCAATCAATGACGGAATCAAGGTAAAGATATGTTTCAACATCTCACTTAACATTTTTTATCAATGCCTAGCTTTTTCTTCTTCATTTAATAGCAAGTCGGAAACTTTTTAATATCTCTTCATGACAATGAGGTAACACTTCTTTCTACGTTTTTCCGTTCGTTAATGATATTCATATATTTGTATGAACGTGTAAAGTTGTTTTTCGTCTTAAAACAGCAGGATAACGTGAAAGTTGATGTCCAACCATTAGTTGATGAGGTGATTGGCAAAACTCAAAAAAGGAAAAGGACGCTGGCGACATCGACATCGAAATGGGACGATGATATTCAAATTGAAAGTTCCAATGATGACAGCATTTCCAATAGGATGATGATACTCTTGATGATACTTTAGATGATAATATGTCAATGTACAAAAATCAATAGAAATAAAAGACACCAAGTTTATGTGTTTAGCCGTAACAAAAGTTCATCGTTTGATTAACGAAGATGTGAAGAGGAAGAGGATCTTTCAGGTGATAAATAAGTTAGTTTTGAGTGTTTTAAATACTTTATTAATGTTTTATTCACGTCGTACGTCGTATTTATGCCCATTGGTTCTTTATTGATGTTTTATTATGTTCAAGCAAAGGTTGAATTCCTGATGGTATTGGTTCCTTAGTGAACAAATGTTATTGAGAAACTTACGCATTAATGCAACTATTGTTATGTACTACTATTCCAATGTTTGAGTGATAAGGCAAAATATAAGCAACAAGGCAAAGTATCAATATTTTTTAAACATGATTTAGATCTTGTTAAACATTAAGAGAAACTGATGGAGACCCACTCGATATGGAGGCATGCTTCACATCGTCATTGTGTAACTGTAGTATTACTGTTAAATTGGTAGGTTGTGTATCTAACAACAAGCTTTTAAGAATTTTTAAATTATTGAATCGTTATACTCGAGCAACGCATGGGTATTGTACTAGTAATTAGGGTAGACAACGTCCCGTTAAATATAGTGTTGGACCAATTGTTTTTAAAGAAATTTAAATATAAATTAGTTTAAGTGTTATGAAGACTCGTTGATGTGACCTCGACAAGTCGATAAAAGAGTCGCTAATGACATAACTTCGGTGAGCACCACCAGACACATTTTAGTCAGAGATATTATTAGGAAGTCGAATATTACTTGAAGATATATTCGTCAGTTGAGATAGATATCAGTCTGTATGTAGATGGAATGTATTTAAGGTTCGATAAAGCATTATGACAGGATAAATTACAACTCGAATAAAGGTTGCTTAGGTATAACAACGAATGAAAGCATTATGATGGGACAAAGTACAACTCGAATAATGGCTGCGTAGGTATAACAGCGAATGTGGTGAACAGTTGTCAGAAATGTCCATAGAAATGCAGTTGGAGCTTTTCCAAGAATAGAAGTATAATAAATGCTATTGTATGTCCACCATCAGATTCTTGACACGTCCCCACTAAGGATACTACCTTGTACCACCGTAAATAGAGAATGTTTGTAGGAGTAGATGTTTTGTCACTTTATTGTTGTGTTTATTATAGGTTGCATAGTAGTTTCACACTTTTATTCAAAAAGTGTGGTCCATACTCCATAACACTTTATACTTTATAAATACAACATATCACGATTGAAAAGTTATTTACTTTTGTCATTTTACTCGCTTATTATTTAGGTTAAATAATAGACATAAATTAGGACTCTCAATTAGTATCACAATGATTTAATTTATAAAACTATTTATACACCGTTCTTGTTTCTAAAATCAAGATCCAAACATGTCTGGAGCATATAAGAATGTAAATCCTCGTGGTGACGATCACAACAAACGCATTGATTACATAAATAAAAATATGATGGCCCATAATGCAACTAATGCAAATATGGGCGTTATTGAAAATGATTTTCCTCAACTTATTCATAGTAGAGGTGGATCTCATGTCACAAATGTCCCGATGTTCGATGTTGATGATTTCAATAGCTGGAAAAAAATGTTTTTAGTATGTCTTGATGGAGAAGATCCTTATCTTCTGTAAATTCTAAAATATGGACCGTTTGTCCCTATGGTAGAGACTTTCGCTCCTAATACCCATCTTAAAAAAACACAAACATAGACAACAATTCCTCACAGAAGGTTTGAAAATCAAGATAAAAGGATAAAAATCATTATCTCAAGCCTACCCATGATGTCATGAAATCTTTTATTAAGAACACAACAACTAAATCTATGTGGAAAAGGCTTACGCTTAAGTCATGAAGGACCTTTAAAACAAGAGATACTAAGATTACAACCTTGAAACTACAATGTAATGCATATAAATCTGTTGATGGATAAAAGGTTAAACAAACCCTTACCAAGCTGAAAAGTTTGTTAAATGATCTTGAAAGTCAAGATGTATTCATCCCTCAATATGAAATCAGTGCTATGTTTTTAAAAACTTACCTACAAAATGGTTAATTTTGACTCAAACTTAGTGATAATATAACTTCATGAAAATGACTCTATGTCTAAGCTCATTGTTAAACATAATTATGAGGAGGATCTTATTGATTCTATCTATAAGTCGAAGGTGATAACTTTACCATTCGTAGTCCCAACTCAAAATCCTTGATTTCAAACACGTATTTTCGGGACATAGACTCATAGAAAGGATACAAGAAGCAACCAAGAGTATCAAGATAGAGCACTTTTGGTTAACCAGAAGAGATTTTACAAAAGATCATGGGGAGTGGAAGCTAAAAGAAAACCTATTTATAAAAAAAGGAAACATGTTTTGCATGTGAAAGACTTGGTCATTACCAACAAGATTTTCACACAAACAGAATCTCTTCACCATCCTACCCCTAATCCAACAACCCCAAAGGCAGAAGAAAATTTCAACCATCTTCTTTATTTCAGCAAGACCAACCTAGTGACTATGGTCAAATAGACTATAAAGTCAAATATAAAGCACTTAAAACTGAGTTGGCTCTACTAACTCAAAATGTTGATGCCATAACCAAGAAAAAGGCAAAGAAGAAGGTTGAGAATGGGTTACTTGTTGAGTCATTTGACTAGGATAATGAATCTGTGTCCTTAAAGAGGGGGGATGTTACTAAGGACAAAGCCTTCAAGGGTATTGCTAAAGATGAACCTGTTGTGGGAAAGGTGATGCAAGAATTGATCTATGGGTTGACATCATAACGGAAAAGGTACATGGTCTTGTATCTATGAATCAAAGTGATGAAAGAAAACATGTATTGATTATACTTTTGTTGATATCTACTATGTGGAAGATTAGATGAAAAAATTGCTTAGCATGTTAAACTCTCTTAACAAAGAGTGATCCTCATGTAAAGGTGGATTGAAAATTTCAAGTATACTAGGTACAAAACTCTACTCTCCAGATTGAAGTAGCTAACTTAATTTTGAATAATGAATCCTTGAATAATGAAATTACTGAACTAAAAAAGACTATTAAAAATGGACTTGTAGCATGGTCACACTTGACCAATTGCTTACAAAACAAGTGCTTGGGAATATTGTTCATGCCTTGGCTAGGAAGGGTAAAAAAAGGATAACAAAAGATATTTTGTTTGTCAAATATGAGGAATCCTCCTCAAATCAGTGATGGAATTTCAAGAACATCCGCCTGCTCTTCTTAAATACATGGTGACCATGGTACTAAATTAAACACCTAATGTGTTGAGAATGAGAAGTTGACCAAAACTATAGGTTCAACCCAAAACCTTAGCTATCTATGAATCAAAACCTTCTAAGAAGGAAATAATATCCACTAAGGAACTACTTTTAACCCTAATGAAGGATGTCAAATGCCTTAACGAACAAATAAAGACTACTTATGAAATCTCTCTATCTGGTGTAAAAAGAGTAAGTTCCAACAATGGGAAATGAAAAAAAATGTTTAAACCTTTTAAACACCGTGGTTTTAAAATTAATTTATCTGAAAGCTACATAAAAAAACCAAGTGTAAAGTCCGTGAATCAACTAACCATCTGACCAAAAAAACATAGAAAACAAGTTGTTGTTTAGTGACCCTGGTCAAACTTAAGTATCATACACCTTTGGCCACATCCTTTAAAAGTACTCATGTTATTCCAAAATATTTTAAGCCTTGCAAGTAATGTGGGTTCAATGACCATCACTTAGATGAATGTAAACACTACCATGAATGTGATCTTTGTGGTAGCATTGCTCATGAACCTAATAAAAGAGCCATGAAGAGTAACACATTAAACCAAAGATTCTAACCAGCAATCTAAGGAACCCACTAGAAAGTATATTCACAAAAGAAACTAATAAGTTTCAAATGTTTGTGGATGAATACTCAAGAAAATCCGTATGATATCTGGATAATGGTTGCTCTAGACACATGACAAGGGTTAAACAATACTTGCACAAATATAAAAAAGAGACAGGTCCTAAGGTTGTATTTGGATACGACTCTTAAGATGAAACTAAAGGATATGGCTATGTGAACTACAACAGACTCACCTTCAGGGAATCATATTCAACTAAAATGATGATGTGGTGTTAAGTTCTCCTAGAATAATAGATGTGTATATCATTGATATGTCATCTTATCTAAAAGAAAGTAGTACATGTTTCCTTGCCAAAGCCCTAATCAGTGAAAACTGGTTATGACATAAGAGACTCTCTCACCTCAACTTTAAAAACATCAACAAACTTTCCAAGAAAACTTAGTGTTTGGTCATCCCTGCCTTACTTTCTCCAAAGACAAACCTTGTTTAGCTTGTTAAGGAAAGCATCGCATATCATCATTCAAAACAAAACAATCATTCTTCATTGACAAGTGCCTACATCTTCTCCATATGGATTTTTTAGACCTGTTAGACCCCCGAACCCTCAATTACAACAAGTATGCCATAGTCATTAACTTATTATAGATGCTTACTATAGTTACACATGGGTGTTCTTTATAAATAGTAAAAGTGATGCATCTTGGCGTATCATGTCCTTTATTAGGTTAACTGAAAATCTAAATGACTCTAAAGTACATGCAATAAGGAGTGATAATAAATTTGAGTTCAAGGATCACTTCATGGGTTCATTTATGATGAAAATGGTATTTCACAAAGCTTCTCATCCACATGAACTTCAAACAAAATAGGGTCGCTGAAAAAGAAATTTCACACTCATTGAAGCTTCCAGAATCGTGCTAAATGAATCAAGACTTGCCTAATTGTTCTGGGGAGAAGTTGTGTACATTTCTTGCTACACATAAAATAGATCAACCATTCTAAAAATACATGGGAAAATTCCATATAAAGTGTTAAAAAAGGTCTTTAGATGTTTGCTACTTTCACATTATTGGTTTGCATGTGCTCATTCACAATTACAGGGACCATCTTGGAAAGTTTAGTGAAAAAGTTGATGATGGGTCACCCTTTTGTACTCACTATCCCCAAAGGCCTATGAGGTATTTAACATTATGAGACAAGATCTTGAAGAAACTTTTCACGCGACTTTCAATGAAGTATATGAAGCTATCAGATATTCAAGTATTAAAAGTGATGATATTAAATTCAATGGAAACAAGTCATGTCTAGAGGATGCGTTCTTTATCCCAATAAATCCAAAAAATCAGGGTGTTAAACACTTACTCCCTATATACCTGCATAAGATCCCTTGTCTACCAAAAACATCATTGTCCATGATTCTATCATGTAATTAACTAAGGAAATTAGTTTAGAAATTACAACTTTTGAAAATCAATAGTTGATGACATCCTGACTCATTCTCTAATGAGGAGTTAGATCAAGTTGCAGATGATAATAAACCACAAGTTTCATATAACGATGAAGGTAATGAAGATATCCTTGAGAAAAAAACCTACATCATCACCACAACTCCATGGATGTGCCTAAAGTTCTTAATGATGTTGATTTTATTTGGCTATCATTGGCTTCAATTACTGAGGTTAATGATATAATGAATATTTCACTTTATGGTTACTTTATTAGCAAAGTATTTTCTTTCCTTGTTGTGAAATAGTTGTTCGCAACGAATGGAAAATAGTATGGTTTAGAGAAAGTAACATTGCTGAAAGGTTTTTTTTCTTTTTAAGTTCTCATAAATTGAGGGTGTTGATTTAGTTCTTATATGGTGTTGTCTAATGGTTTTTCTTTAAACCATTATGACAAGTGTGTTTATTGAAAATTTGATGCTTTTGGTAAAGGAGTCATAATTTGCTTATATGTAGATGACCTGTTGATCTTTGGTAATGACCAAGATCAAGTTGATAAGACAAAGGATTTTTTCTCATCTAATTTTGATATAAAAGATTTAAGGCAGACCTAGGTGATTCTAGGTATTAGAATCAAACGAGGAAACAATGATATCTCTATTTCTCAATCTCATTATATTGAGAAGATACTGACAAAGTTTAAATTTGTTGAGTGTCCTTCTGTTTATACTCCTATAGATCCTAATGTGAAGTTGATACCTAATTAAAGAACTCTAGTTTTTCAGCTAGAATACTCTAGAGCTATTGGATATCTTATGTATGCACTGATTAGCATTAGGTCGAATATACCTTTTGCTATAGGAAAACTTAGTAGGCACACTAGCAATCCTAGTGATCTACATTGGCAAGCTCTAGGTCGAGTATTTCAGTATTTGAAAGGAACCACGAATTATGGTTTGACTTATAGTGGTTATCCTTCTTTTATAGAGGGTTATTCAGATTTTAGTTGGATTGATAACATGGAGGATCACTCGTCTACGAGTGGACGGGTATTCGTTCTTAGGGGAGGTGCTATTTCTTGGGCTTCAAAGAAACAAACTTGTATTACAAGCTCAACAATGGAGTCTGAATTTGTGACTTTGGTTGCTGCCGGTAATGAAGCTGAGTGGCTAAGGAATTTGGTTTATGCAATTCCTTTGTGGCCTAAACTGATATCTACCATATCTATCAGATGTGATAGTGTTTCTAGGCTAAGGCTTATAGTCAAGTGTACAATGGCCAGTCTAGCTACTTAGGTGTTAGACATAGTATGATTCGTGAGCTTATCATGAATGGTGTGATTTCTGTGGAGTTCATAAAAACTCAGTTGAATTTAGCTGACCATTTAACCCAAGGGTTAGAAAGAGATCTCAGTCGCTATAAGGCCCGTTTGGTTTCTAAAGGAAGTAGTCAACAGTTGTGATGAGACTTTTAGTTTGATTATCAAACCTGTAACAATTCGGACTGTTCTTAGCGTTTCTATCTCCCGTGGATGGCCTATTCACTAGCTTGATGTTAAGAATGCATTTCTTAGCGGTGACTTATCGGAGACTGTTTACATGTATCAGCTCCTGGTTTTGTTGACTCTAGTTACCCTCACCATGTTTACCTTTTTCAGAGATCTTTATATGGATTGAAGCAAGCACCTCGTGCTTGGTTTCATCGGTTTGCATGTTATGCCACCAGAGTTGGGTTTTAAAAAAATCGCTGTGACTCTTCACTATTTATTTATAGACAGGGCTAAGAGGTTGCTTATCTTCTCATATATATGTGGATGATATCTTTCTTATAGCTTCCTTCAGCACCCTTCTAAAACAACTTATTGGTTCTCTACATCGTGAGTTTAACATGACTGATCTTAGGGCACTAAACTATTTTCTTGGCATCTCTGTTACTCGTCACTTCACAGGATTGTTCTTGTTTCAGAAGAAGTATGCTCTCCAGCTGATTGAGCGTGCTCAAATGGTCTCCTGTAATCCCTCCCCTACAACCATCGATACAAAGTCTAGACTAGGTCCGGAAGGCTTGCTTGTTCATGATCCTACTTTAATTCACAGTCTCGTAGGTGGTCTTTAGTATCTCACATTCACACGTTAAGATTTATCTTACGTAGTGTAGCGGGTTTGTTTGTACATGCATGATCCTCGTGACCCTCACTTTGCAGCTATCAAACGGATCTTACGCTATGTTCATGGGATGTTGGATTATGGTTTACACTTGTATGCTTCTACTACTACTTCACTGGTTGGTTATACTGATGCTGATTAGTCTCCAAGTAACGGTGTCTTTAGTGGCGGATCTAGGATTTCAGAGTAGGGTATGCACGATTTTTAGAAGACTTGTTGTTAGTAAATTTGATTTCGGGGTCGAGTTTTTGGTCGGGTTTTTTGGGTCGGGTTTTTTGTGTATTTGGATTATTCGCGATTATTTATTCTATATATTCGAATTTATGAAAGATGATTTATTTTGCCAACTTTGGTTTATGCGAATAGGTTATTCTGATTCGAGTATACTAGCTAAATAATTGTCAAAACTACGAGTATGTAAAATTATAAATGATGCTAACTGACCCGTAATAATACAGGTCATTCACAATGCCATACATACAAATTTAAAGTACAACAAAATTTGTTTCATATGTAAATTTTTTAACAAAACATCAAACCTTTATGCAATGAAATTATATTTATAGATTTAAAGGTATTGAAATATTAGTATATAGTTGTGACTCTAATATGATTGGGCTTTACAAAACATTACCATCATAAAAGCTGGGCCATAGAAAAATAAAGACCATTGACCACTGGACTAAAACTTAAAGTTCTTACTTCTTCGTCTTCAACCTTCCGCCTGTCACATTCTGCTTAAAAAATGCAGTTTTTTTCTTTCAAACAGTCGTAACCGAAATTAAGATATGCAATAATAATTTTCCATCGATCTAGAGGGTATGCACTCATAGATTTATAATGTGTTTTATAGTCCCATTCACTAAAAACAATTTTTTAACACTACTATAGATTTACACAGGGTATGCACATGCATACCCTTGCTACAAGCTAAATCCACCCCTGTGTGTCTTTCTGGGCGATAATCTCTTATCTTTGTCCTCTAAATGGCAACACACACTCTCCAAATCCAGTGCCGAAGCCGAATATCAGGGTGTTACTAATGTTTTCGCAAAGACTGCATGGATCCACAACCTTCTTCATGAGCTCCAATGTCCTTTATCATCTGCCACACTTGTCTACTATGAAAACGTTAGTGCTATTTATATGTCTGCTAACCTCGTACAACATCATTGCATAAAACGTATTGAGATCGATATCCATTTTGTATGTGCCATGGTTACTACAGGCATTGATCGCGTTGTTCACGCTCGGTCTCGTTATCCCCTCGGCTCTTTTTGAAGACTTCCGGTCCAGTTTAACCGTTCGACCTCCTCCCGCTCCAATTGCGGGGGCGTGTTAGATGACATTATATCTCTTCAGTTTTGTTCTCCACTTTGGTTGTTCTCTAGCTTAGTTCTCTAGATTATTGTATGGCCCGTGTGTATGTTTAGTGGCCTAAGCCCATACACTATAATATTCTAGTGATGTGTATTTATCTAAAACTGAAAATCAATGCAAATGAGGAACCAATTACATTTTCCAATTATATCATCATTGTTGCAAAAACATGAAACGTTAGTTTCAGGCCAAACATCGCTAAGCAATTAATTAATTATATGAGGATTAGTTAAAGAGAAATGGTAACAAGAGCCCTTAGGATTGTCGATAACAATAATTTTTTTTATAAAATATGCTATTATTAAGACATGCTTTATATTTTTCGCCAATAAAACTAATGAGAAATATGAATTGAATTTATGTGTGCGAAATTATAAGAAGTTGTTAATGATTCTGAGTGAATTTTAATGATTTTATTTTAACATTGTACATTGACACATTGACCGGTTTAGCCGGATTAGCCGATTTTTGCAAGTTTATGTCAAATTTTGCTAATTTTTATCCAATTAATGAAAGTTTATGGACATAAAATTAAATAGTCGTTTGATAGGATCGAACTCGGGATTACAGAATTGCACACAATACGTAAAGGATTAATTAATTTCAATAAATATATTTATTATATTTATTAAATATAAATCGAGCTTATTTAACGATCGTTAATAATTAAAAGTTAAGTGAAAACGAGCGTTATGGAATTATATAGAAAAGGAAACAAGAACGGAAAGTTACGGAAATCCCTTGGGGTTCTATAGCCGTCGGCTATATAGGGAAAAAAGGAAGGGGATTAGTTTCCTAAGTTTCGTAATCCTATAAATACCCCATAATCCCTTCATAATTTTTGTCCCTCCCTTCCTTGTCCTCTCTTGCGATCGAAACAAACAACCCACATAGGGTTTCGGTTTAATTTCCAATTTAGCTATAATTCACAAGTATTGAAGCTCCGGTTTATCAGTGCTAGCCTCACGATTGATCCGTTGCATTACGTGTGTACAAGAGCGTAATATAGTTTCATTATAAACTATATCTTGGTGGTCTTCATATAAACCCTAATTCGTGATTCGCTGGTGTTCTTGAAGATTTGCTCTAGCTAAAAGGTATGTAAACCCTAACTTGATTAATTATGAATGTGTTATTAATTATGATCTTGTTAAACGCTTCCGTTATGTGTGCTTTGATCTTAATTACTGTGACAACCCTAGGTTTTGGATTTGTCACTTGGTCTTACTTTTAGGTTATTTTATGTGTGCTTACTTAATTTGTGTGATTACGTGTTTATTTTGAGTGTTTAAGGTTGGTGTGGTTATCGTTTATGAGTATAGAAGTACTCATAAGTAAATCGAGGAACGGTTATTTCATTTTCATGAGCTCACAATTAGTGACTATGAAATGAAATGGTGATATTTTGGTGTTTACGTATACGTATAAGTATTATAGTAATAGAATTTTTTTTTAGGATTTACGGTTTAGCATTTAGAGGTCTCGAATGAGGTAATTAGTCATATGATTATTTTTCGGGATGGTTTTAAGTCATTTAGGACTTAGTTATAAAGTTTATTTCAAAATTTGAGATTTTTTTTAAAAGTGTATATTTTACGTCTTTTACGGTAAAACGCGTAAATTTGACTAGTTTTACGGTTTTGAGGTTTTGGGAGTTTTAGGAGCTGAAATAAATTAAGGAAAATTAAGGTAATATTAATAAAATATTAATTAACAATAAAAAGAAAAAAAAATAAAAAAAAACGAAATAAGGGGGTGTAGGGTCGGTTTTGGCCGCCTAAAAGTAAGGAAAAAGAAAAAGGAAAGTGTAAATGGGTTATGGTTTGAACTTGGGTTCACCCATACCCTATATAATGTGTTAACTAAAAACAAAAACCATTTTATTCTTCCTGGAACTTCATAGGCGACGGCTAGAAGAGAAGTTTTAGGGTTTTTTGTATTTTTTTATCTTTCATTGAATTAAAGGTAAAACCTTCACAATCCCTTTTTAATTAAATTGTTTTTATGTTTTCTTTAGTCATCTTATGATGGATTAGGGTTAGGGTTTAATATAAAAACAGTAAATTAATGTTATATTAATCATATTAGGATGATTACATGAATTAGGGCTTGTAATTAGAGGAATTAGGGTTAATTAATTTGGTTGATTTTGTTAAACCCGTTTTTAAAAATTGGACAGAATTTTGAGTCAATTGTTTTGATCATATTGGGAGTTCTAAAAACTATTATGTTAAGATCCAAGTATCCTTGAAAAGGTAATTGAAGTGGCTTTCTAATGCAAGAAACGACAACTAAATTGGAGGTCGGGAAGTGGGTCAAAAACAGGTTACAACAGTCGGAGGTCAAAACAGTTTTGTAATCAGCCTGTTTTCTTTTTATGTTTTGGGTTGTTTGGGGTACTTAGGGTTGCATTGGGATCTTCTCACGAACATGAGAGATGGTTTATATATTGTAGTAAGTATCTGCACTTGGGCTAAGGTTGTGGTTTAGGGTAATACCCCTTAATTGTAACAAACTTTTAGTATGTTTAAAATCAGGAAATCTGGAATGACAAAAGTATATATATATATATATATATATATATATATATATATATATATATCAGGGCCTTAACAGTAGCTTTAAGGTTAGGGCAAGTGGGAGGTGTTAGCCAACATATGTAAGGGTATGAATATTCCTTTTACAGAAACCATGGGTATGTTTAAGTGGACGTTTGACTTAAAGTTTTGAGACCTAAAAACTGGGACTGTTTTGTGTAAAATATGAACGGGATAGTTATTAAACTTAACCAAGTTAAGGACTTGTTAAGGAAGGGTAATGGGGTGATTAGAGCTTGTCAATGAGGTATTTATATGGGAATAGGATAGATGTCCATCATAGGTTGATGAGCCATCTTAGTGATTGGTTCATGTATTGATTGCGTGTTTTTGGTTTGTTAGCTTGTTGCTAGTGCGAGGACTTGTGAAGAAGCATTCAGGTGAGTTCATAGTCCCATTTTACTACGTTTTTAAATGTTTTTCCAGTATGGGATGAAGATGACACTTGAAATGTTCTTTACCATGATTTAGTACTATGTTTTTAAATGTGTGGACATAAATGTGTTATTGTGTGACTTGCGTGCTTATGTGTTCTCATATGTGCTTTGATATGTGTTCTGATATGTGAATCTTGATTGTGTTATGATTGGGATTGGTACATAGATGTATGGGCGTCTATGGGACCAGTTGTGATGTGTGTGGAGCGTGGGGCACGATCCGTCCTGAGTTCTTGGTTCTGAGTTCTTGGTTCGTGGGGTACAATCCGTCCTGAGTACTTGTGCATCCTCTCTTTGGAGGCAAGATATCTCGACGGGGATATAGTTCATCTTCCACATGTGGTGTGGGAAAGATCCGGATAGTGTGGTGTGTTCTTGTGTGTGTGACGGGATACTTCTTGATTGTTAATAGTGTGATGTATTGTTCTTATTGAGTGTTCTTGATTGATATAAATGTGCTTTGTTTGTAGTTGTATGTAACATGATTATCACATTATGGTCCATTGCTTTAACTTGTTCTCTTCAACTTATTTACAGCGATTGACAAGGTTTCTTAAGATATTTTGATAACTTAAACCTATGTGTTAGTGCAAACATTACGATGCCTTGTCGATATAATCTCTTTGTGTTTTGTTGATGAGAAACTTATAATTCGCAATACATTATGTAAAATGTTAAGGTACTCGTAATCACTCAAGAATACATTTGTATACTTCTCTCGACACCTCCAAGACCGCATTCGGCAAGAATCACTCTAGGTATGTACAAACATGTCATTAACCTAACTAAGTGATCAAGGATTAATATTTTCTTAAAACTCACATTTTACTCAAATGTGACAAAAGATTTTAATTAACTTTATTTCTAAGAAAATGTTTTATTAAAAAGCAAATGGAAATTTGAATTTGGCATATTCCATATGCCAAAGGAATATCCTTTGAGGGTATAAACTACCCCATATGGCATATCCCCACTAAAGGACAAATTTGCACGGACTCCGACGCGGAGGTTCCTTAAAGGAACCCGCGGTTCCTTATTGATAAGGTACCGCGGGTAGAGATAAGGAACCGCGGGTATTTTTTACCGTTGCAGTATTTTCCTATAAATAGTGGATCATTTCCAGTTTTTCTTTCAACCCTTTTTGCACATTTTCTTTCAAAACCATCTTAGATCCTTGATTAGTTAGTTTTGATTAATCTTATTTAAGATGTGATTCTATCCTCAATCTCCTTATCCTCTCAAGTCCAAAGAGAAGAACACTATCATTACCATGATGTGTTGGGGTCACTACATGATGAAGATCTCTCCTTATATAGATCTAAGTTATGTTTTTAGTCTTCCTACTATGTATATGTAGAAGATCCAAGTTGTGGGTACACTTGGATGTGTTTGTATGGGTAGAAGATCCAAGTGATAGGTATCCTTGGTTTAGGTGTTAGTTGTGTAGATCCAAGTTTGTTAATACTTGGATATAGTGTTAGAGTCATAGATCTAAGTGGTAAGTACTTAGATCTATATGGTTTATGTGTTTAGGCCATAAAACACAAGGTTTGTTATGTTGGGACATAAAACATAACTAGGGTAAAGAGTTGTGTAGTTGTGAAGAGTTGTGAGTTCTCACTAAACTATAAAGTGATGTGGTTGTGTCTTGTGAGTTCTCACTAAACTATAAAGTGATGTAGTTGTGTCTAGTGTAGTTCTCACTTAGCTTCAAAGTGAAGAGTCGTGAAGATTGGTTCTATCTTTCGATTAGAACTCGACATCTAGCCTTGTGTCGTAAAATGGTGAAGTGGGCGACGTTGTGTAGATTGGTCGTACCTAAGATTAGGACTCGACTTTTAGCTTAGAGTCGGAAATTGGATAAGCGACGTTGTGTATGGTTTCTCCACCTTAAGGAGTTTGTTGACTAGTGAAGTAACTCTCGAGTAAGGTGTACTCGAGGAGTGGAGTAGGGCGAAGAGGAGCTTCGTGACCGAACCACTATAAATCATCGTGTCGGTACTTTCCTTTACATTTATGTCTTTACTATTATAGATGTATTTATATGTTGTGTGTTGTGTGCATCTCATAATCTAAACATCTAAGTTGCGGAAAAGCTAAGGCTTAGTATGTGTGTGCTTCGTGTTTAGATTATGGTCAAGTGTACATCACTTAGTCTAAACATCCTAGTTGCGGAAAAGCTTATGCTTAGTACGTGTGTGCTTAGTTTTTAGACTATTGCTTGATGTACTCTTGATTTGATGTGTTTGTGTGTTTACTTACTTGTAGTATTTATCTTTCAATCAAACACATCTCATATCTAGTCAAGCTTGATCGAGAATTTGATACAAAGGATTGTCAAAGTGTAACATGTAACAAAAGGTTAAGTTCACTGTCGGCGGTTCTCTAAATGACCGACGGTTCTTTATTGATAAAGAACCGCGGGTACACAGGAACCGCAAACAGTGGATTAAGCCGAAATGTTTTGAAAACTAACTAGAAACTATTCAACCCCCCCCCCCCCTTCTAGTTTCTACAATTGGTATCAGAGCGAGGTTATTCAAGATCTTTGAAGTATATTGTACTTTAAAGATTGGATTGATCTTTTCTCTCTTTTTCAAAACAAATGGTTTTTAAAATGAAAACGGTTTTTAAAAATAGAGACGATCTTTGTATCAAATTGTTCATGAAGAGTGATTACTTATGAAATGTGTTTTTTTGTTTCATTCGTACAAGTTTTGGTGTTAAATAAACTTTGTATAATAGCTTGAATTAAATCTTTTCATGTTTGGAAGTATAAAAATCGTTTATGTCATAATTAACTCTATAATACGAGTTCTATGTGTCTAAAATGATTTTCTAGAGTCCTAAGTCCTTCCAAAAAGTTACCAAATTATTTTGGCCAAAAACCCCATTTTTGCCCTCTGGATGCGGTTCTTTATCTCTTCCCCGAGGTTCCTTATCAATAAGGAACCGCGGCCAGTCTGACTCAGATTTTTGAAAATTTTGAAAAATCATATAAAATCAATCGTAAGTCCGCAGAAGTCGTGCCACCCGTCATTTCGAACGTAATTGAATTTTCTTTCAATTAAAAATTCTTCCAAACCTTTATTCAAACTTTAAAATTTGGATGGTTTCTAAGTTCCATACTTTGTCCAAAGTATTGAGCGTCGGTTTGTCGTAAAACTTGTGTTTTACTCTTTTCTATTAAGTTGGACATCTCTTTGTGATATATCTTTGAAAATTGATATATTTAAAAAGTGTTAAACCTAATTAAATTTTAAATGGGTCAAAGACTATTTTCAAATAAAATCAAGCTATGAATACTTTGTTGTATCTAACACTCAAAACATGGACGAATGCTTTTATGTGTTAAGCTAATTGTTTGTGTGTGTTTCCTTGTGTGTTATTATTATATGTAGACATTATTAAGTGTTCCTTGCTATTTGTAGTAGTATTGCTTATTTGTCTAGTCTCTTGTGCCTTGCTTGGTATTTTGTTAGTATCTAGTTTTTCCTAATTAGGATGTATGCTAGATTTCTTGCATTTTAGTTGCAACATTATGTGTGCATTGCATATAGGATTAACATCTCTTGGTTTACAAATGTTACATAAACATCTTATACACCTCGGCATGTTCTTTAACAGTTTTAGGTTTGAAAGCTTTGGGAGCTTGTCAAATCTATTGATTTGGGTCGTCTTACTCGATCATTGTGTTATTAGTTCAAGTAGATAAATGTCTCACTATAAAACATGAAACACCCTTTGAAAATCTTAGCTATTTTCTCTTAAAAGAGTGTTTGTGGGAATCAAGAAAGATTTCGATTAAATATCAATGCATTATTCAAACTATGATTGGTATCATTATCGAATCTAATTTACATGTTTTTTAGTGTAGACATGAATGTGGTTTTATTAATAATATACATCGGATCATAACTCACACTTGTGTTGATGGTGTTATATTGAATCTACTTGTTCAAATTGTTAGACATATTTTGTTTAATAATTACTTATAATGCACAATAGAGTCGGTTTGATAACTTGGATGTTTCATCCAAAATACTCAAGTAATTTACATTGCTATGCAATTTATAAATGTGTCATTTCTGAAAGACCAATCAAGAGTGTTCCTTTGGTTTGTGTGAACTTTGTTTATACACTTCAATGTTATTGGCCTCAAGTTCTATCAAGGTAATTAATCTTAACTAGACTTGTTTGACAAGATATGTAATGGTGCATTCTTTACCCTCATTAGGTCATGCATTGTGTCGCCATGCAAGTTTCATCCTTGCTAAACTTTATTAGGCAAATGTTGGAATTACATTTTGTCTAAGTTGAGAATGACTACTAGAGAATTTATGCACTAGGATCTTAATTTGACCTAACGGTTGAACCATGTGGGAAGTTGAGTTGGTGTATAACTCGTAAAAATAGTCGTGTTTAGCCTTAATTGAACACCTCTAGTGATAGTCTCATACTCATTCTCTAAATTGGCTAAATGGCTCTTCCTATATATGACTAATGATAGTTTACTTTGATGAACTTTGTATGTCATTAGGAGTCTTTTTCTTTTGTAGCCATTAGGTTTTTCTTAGCTTTCCTCTTACGTGCTAATTGAACCTATGTGTCTTCCTTTGTGTGTGTTCTAGTTTCTATTGCTCTTAAGCATGACTTTATGATAAGTTAGACTAGAACGTTAGGATTTGCTGAATTGGAAAATCCTCCTTCAGCACCTAAACCTAGCCTTTGTAGGCGGTTCTTTAAATAGACCGCGACTCTATATCAATATGGAACCGCCGGTGGAGATAAAGAACCGCGGGCAGAAGCTCTCAAATTCGGGTTTTCTGAAACTTCCCAATTGTTCCAACACCCTTTGGAATCTTTGTTTCAAACCTTTGATCACTCCTAAAATATCTTGGGCTTTCCCTTTTTAACCCTTTACTAGTTTGGATCATCCCCTCACCCTTTTAAACGCACCTTGTTAGCCATGTTCTTCACACCTCAAACCATTCATCCTTACCCCTTAAACCACCCATTACTACCATGTTCTACAAGAACCTCCAATTCATCCAAAACCTCCTCTTCAAAGAGGCACCTCAAAATTAAGATTAAGTTACCCAAACTTAACTCTTCACCCTTTCACACACCCAAGAATGAGATTGTTCCAATTCTCATCTCTTCATCACCCTCACCACCTCTTGCTTCATGAAAGACTACCTCACCCCATGGTACCAACCATTCACATGGTTCTACCTCATCTTCATTCCAATCTAGAATGAATGAGCTAACCTCACCCTTCACTCCAAGTACTCTCTTGGATGTGACTACCCAACCTCAACCCATCCAAAGCATTCCCATTGTGAATGACTTTGTTGATACCTTGGTGACTTCACCTTTTACCCCTTCAAACTCACCCACATCACCCATCCAAAGCATTCCCATTGTGAATGACTTTGTTGAACCCTTGGTGACTTCACCTTTCACCCCACCAAATTCCGCCACCACCCTTGTCTTTCATTTAAGCATGTGGATTGCTTATTGCTAAGACATCCAATTTAAGCAAATCTTAGTTTTCTAGTGTAACTAGGATTAAAATTATGCTTAAGTTTTATGCTTGAGTTTCATACATCTTTGTATGATCCTTATTCTCTTGTTTTTCCCTTCATGTTTTTCAACATGATTTTTCTTTGAGTCTTGGATCTCGTTATTCTCGTGATCTTTCTTTTCTTCTTTATTTTCTCACTCGGTTGTCAAGGAAAGTTAGATTTATATCTAATTCCTCTCCTAGTAATATTGACAACTTAAATATTTCTTTTGAAATATTCAAGTAATTATAACTTGCAATTGCAATTGTTAAAAGTCATATCCGAAGCATTGACTTTCAATCCATTTAGCATCTTATGTTAAATTATTTGACCAAGTGATTTTCCTTTGAGTCAATAATCGGTTTTGGACACCCAATGTTCACGGTTCCTCAAATAACCTTGGGTCTCATTATTAATAATGAACCACAGACCTATTTAACGAACCGCGGCCATTGAGTCCCTTTGTTCGTTTTGGTCTTTTTCTCTTTTGAGTTTCTTGAAGTTATCCTTAACTTCTTTGTTGAGTATCTCTCAATTCATTTTAATCATGCTCTTCTAAGTCGAGTCTCTTTCTTCTAGTCTTTCTAAACTAAGTTGAGTCGAGCCTTACCCTTTCCTCATCATGTAATTGTTCTTTGAACATCCATAATGATTGAGAAGAGCTACGAAACTTTGAGCATGTAGTTTATCGTATGCTAAACACCATTTGGTGTCGACATTCATACGCATTTTTTCCTATAATGTCGTATATCCCGTTTTTTTTATTAAAGCGTCGATTTATCCGCTTTTGGTTTTCCTTTTTTTTTTTGGTCAAAAATGTCTCTAGGTTGAGATATTTTTGTTCCTATTTTTGAGAGTTGATTGCGGTTAAAGTTTACAATTAGTATGGGTGATTCCATCAATTCTAAGTTTTTAACCCCTTGAGATGATATCTTCAAATTCTTGGATGTTTCTTTTCTACCTCTATTCCAACAATTTTGAATTGATTTCCTCAAAATCCTCTCCTTGTTTTTTCTTTGAGAGTTGATGGTTAAATCTTGAATTTTCTTGGGTGATTCCAAAAATTCTAAGCTTTTTACCCTTTGACATATTATCATTACAATTGGTATGGATGTTTCTTTTCTATCTCTATTCCAACAATTGTGAATTGATCTTGTCACGATCCTCTCCTTTATTTTTTTTTGGTTGATAGCATCGCGTGCACACTTCTTTCTTCAATGCTTGTCATTGTTTGTGTAAACGACTTGTTTATCATCCTCTTTTTATATATGCTCTTGTCTACTAACCTTGTTTTGTAGGACACTTTTAACCCATTTTTGTAGCTCGTCACTATTCTTGCTTTGTTGGTGTCTCAAGCAAGGGGGAGCTCATATCAAGGGGGAGCATTTGAAAGAGTTCAAGTCATTACATTTACGATCATTCATCGAATATCCTGCTAGTAATGAATTTTGGAATCTTGAAGATAAGCATTTTATTATGCATGGAGTTAGTTAACCTATGGTGATTGAAGACTTCACTAGGATGACGCAAGCTCAATATCTTTGGATGATGGGTTTATGGTTTGGATTCTCGCCTCTCAACCGTCGACCACAAGTGATGATTAGCCTTTTGGATGCATGTTCTATCGAAGTCAATCTTCCTCCACAAATGAAAACTACCTTTCGGATGCTAGCTCTCCTGACGTCAATTCTTCTCTTCTTCAAATGACGTGCTATAGATGACTAACACTTTGGACGTGTGCTCTCTCGACCTTGATTCTTCTCTTCTTCAAGACGTTGACTACCTTTTTGATTCGACAAAAGGGGGAGAAGCAAGTGTAAACGATTAACTTACGCATTTTAATATGTGTTGCGGTTTACTTGTTTGTCATCATCAAAAAGGGGGAGATTGTTAGTGCAAACATTACGATGCCTTGTCGATATAATCTCTTTGTGTTTTGTTGATGACATACGTATAATTCGCAATACATTATGTAAAATGTTAAGGTACTCGTAATCACTCAAGAATACATTTGTATACTTCTCTCGACACCTCCAAGACCGCATTTGGCATGAATCACTCAAGGTATGTACAAACATGTCATTAACCTAACTAAGTGATCAAGGATTAATATTTTCTTAAAACTCACATTTTAATCAAATGTGACAAAAGATTTTAATTAACTTTATTTTTAAGAAAATGTTTTATTAAAAAGAAAATGGAAATTTGAATTTGGCATATTCCATATGCCAAAGGAATATCCTTTGAGGGTATAAACTACCCCAGATGGCATATCCCCACTAAAGGACAAATTTGCACGGACTCCGACGCGGAGGTTCCTTAAAGGAACCCGTGGTTCCTTATTGATAAGGTACCGCGGGTAGAGATAAGGAACCGCGGGTGTTTTTGACCATTGCAATGTTGTCCTATAAATAGTGGATCATTTCCAGGTTTTCTTTCAACCCTTTTTGCACAGTTTCTTTCAAAACCATCTTAGATCCTTGATTAGTTAGTTTTGATTAATCTTGTTTAAGATGTGATTCTATCCTCAATCTCCTTATCCTCTCAAGTGCAAAGAGAAGACCACTATCATTACCATGATGTGTTGGGTTCACTACATGATGAAGATCTCTCCTTATATAGATCTAAGTTATGTTTTTAGTCTTCCTACTATGTATAAGTAGAAGATCCAAGTTGTGGGTACACTTGGATGTGTTTGTATGGGTAGAAGATCCAAGTGATGGGTATCTTTGGATTAGGTGTTAGTTGTGTAGATCCAAGTTTGTTAATACTTGGATATAGTGTTAGAGTCATAGATCTAAGTGGTAAGTACTTAGATCTATAATAAAACACAAGGTTTTTTATGTTGGGGCATAAAACATAACTAGGGTAAAGAGTTGTGTAGTTGTGAAGAGTTGTGAGTTCTCACTAAACTATAAAGTGATGTGGTTGTGTCTTGTGAGTTCTCACTAAACTATAAAGTGATGTAGTTATGTCTAGTGTAGTTCTCACTTAGCTTCAAAGTGAAGAGTCATGAAGATTGGTTCTATCTTTCGATTAGAACTCGACATCTAGCCTTGTGTCGTAAAATGGTGAAGTGGGCGACGTTGTGTAGATTGGTCCTACCTAAGATTAGGACTCGACTTTTAGCTTAGAGTCAGAAATTGGATAAGCGACGTTGTGTATGGTTTCTCCACCTTAAGGAGTTTGTTGACTAGTGAAGTAAATCTCGAGTAAGGTGTACTCGAGGAGTGGAGTAGGGCGAAGAGGAGCTTCGTGACCGAACCACTATAAATCATCGTGTCGGTACTTTCCTTTACTTTTGTATCTTTACTATTATAGATGTATTTATATGTTGTGTGTTGTGTGCATCTCATAATCTAAACATCTAAGTTGCGGAAAAGCTAAGGTTTAGTACATGTGTGCTTCGTGTTTACATTATGGTCAAGTGTACATCACTTAGTCTAAACATCCTAGTTGCGGAAAAGCTTATGCTTAGTATGTGTGTGCTTAGTGTTTAGACTATTGCTTGATGTACTCTTGATTTGATGTGTTTGTGTGTTTACTTACTTGTAGTATTTATCTTTCTATCAAACACATCTCATATCTAGTCAAGCTTGATTGAGAATTTGATACAAAGAATTGTCAAAGTTTAACATGTAACAAAAGGTTAAGTTCACTCTCGGCGGTTCTCTAAATGACCGGCGGTTCTTTATTGATAAAGAACCGCGGGTACACATAAGGAACCGCACACAGTGGATTAAGCCGAAATGTTTTGAAAACTAACTAGAAACTATTCAACCCCCCCTTCTAGTTTCTACACTATGTTCTCACCAACTTTATGTTGACAGATTTTAGTGTCATTTTCAGGTAGGATAGTTGAGAAGGATGATGTTAGAAGTGGCTAGAGTCTAGAGGCTTCTAGGATTGCATTAGGAGGAATCCCTTTCCTCTTAGTATTTATCTAATGTTTGAATAAGTGGTACATTTTAGACACCTATATGTTTGATGTTTGTTTATTTGTTTGTCTTTGGTAAGAGGTAGGACTTTTACCTACTTACCTAGACGCCTTCATTATTTGAGATATTGTCATGACATTGTGTCACCTTTTTATGACATTTCTATTTCACTTAGTTAACACTATAGACACGCTATTGTTGTGATGATATCCATACGTCGTGCCCCATATTTCGCCATGGTGCGGTGTGACAGAATGGTATCAGAGCCAATGGTTATAGAGAATTAGGTTACCTAGTCGCGTAGCCTAGTCTATAGCTTAAGGGTCCCTTCATATAGGCGTCATAGGGGTATGTGTGCATTTTATAATAGTTGATGTGTTTGGATGTTATTTTTGCGATATTTGTTAAGTTATGAACTAGTATGGTTCATACTTAACTACATGTTGTTTTCTTTACGAGTTTTGACTAGTGCGGGTTGAACCATGGTCGTATACGCTAGTCATTGTTGGATTTCGCTTAATTATGTTTTCATGTTATTTATACATTTTGAATTTTGTCTACGCTGGTTCAACTGGACTACGAGTTTATATGTTTCATGCATTGGCTATGTTATTTTAATACATGGATTTTGGACCTTATTTTATGTTGTGGTTATGTGCTTATATGAGTTGTAGGATCTATGTGCTTATTTGAGTTGGTAGACCGATGTGTTATGTGTAGTATTAATTCTTATAAGTATCATCATAGGAGGGAGTGCATTGGTGAAAGGGGACTTGTATAAGTATGGTGGCCAACATAGTTATACAAGTACCAAGACGTCAATAGATTCCTAAATATGGTTGCATGAAAGAGGGTTAATACATGCTTGTTTATAGTATATGCTGGATGGATTTGAGTGTATGTATGCCTATGCCTATATATGTATATATCCCTTCTACTTATCGGTTGTAATCTTAGGATGGTTTGCTAGTTCTTTTCTCTTTGGAATGTTCAACTTCTATAGTAGCGCATTTATCGAGTCCTCATTTCACGTGTTTGTTTGTACGGTATTTTTGGTGTAGAGGCTATTGAGAGGGTGGAGATTTCTTTTTGGAATAACGATATCTTTTGTTTGAGTCTAACATGGTAAAAAAAATAAAACTTGCAAATAGTAAAATAAAAATAGTTGTTGGTAGTCGATAAAATGAGGGTAAAGTGTCGAAAACGTGTTTGAAATAAGGTGGAATATAATTTTTTTTTAACATATAAGCATGGCTTTTTATTTTAAAATATTTTGGTTTTGATCACCTAAAGTTATTGTTATTTAGTTAGAATTCTTGTTCTTATTAACTTAAATATGTTAAAATCATGTATTAATCATATGATGGGTGAGAGTTTAAATTTTCTAGAATTAAAATAAATTAGACCTTGAATTTTGTAATTAATAACGGGTTTTTTTTGGGTTTAAAATCATTTTGGTCATAACTTATTCGTTTTTAAAGCTTTTTGAGTGATTCAAAAGCCTAAAATTATGTACTCGGAACGTACTTTTCAAATATTTAGAAAGTTTGGTAATTGGAAGTCAGTAGCTTGGTCGACTTAATTGTACAAGTGTCGAGTTCAAGGTTAATTTTCGGACAACATGGTTTAAACTTGTGTTTTAGGTATTTGGGGGAATGAACACTTGGAGGGTTAACATAGAGATGAGTTGGGATGAAATTTGAGAGTTCTTTAGACCTTATAATACGTGGTTATATTTGATGAGTTTTGATTTTTGGTATTTATGAGTAAGACCGAAATCGGGGTGACAGTTTTAAACCCGTCGAGTTATGTGATGGCTCCTAACTTTGTATCAAGACAGTTCTTGTTTGATGAGTTGCGAGATTTAGTTAGGTTGATTACATAACTTTACGGTTTTAATAAGTTTCCTCGTAGACGGTTAAGGCTCATGTGTTGTTGGTTGAGATTATTTATTATAAATTAAGTTTACGCTTGAACGTAAATGTTTTATCAGGGATATGTATCCTCGTTTGTTTGCTGAGAATAAGTTTGAGTTTGGGAGTAAATCTCGGGACGAGATTTCTATTAGGAGGGAGTGATGTGACAACCCTAGGTTTTGGATTTGTCACTTGGTCTTACTTTTAGGTTATTTTATGTGTGCTTACTTAATTTGTGTGATTACTTGTTTATTTTGAGTGTTCAAGGTTGGTGTGGTTATCGTTTAAGAGTATAGAAGTACTCATAAGTAAATCGAGGAACGGTTATTTCATGTTCATGAGCTCACAATTAGTGACTATGAAATGAAATGGTGATATTTTGGTGTTTACGTATACGTATAAGTATTATAGTAATAGTATTTTTTTAGGATTTACGGTTTAGCATTTAGAGGTCTCGAATGAGGTAATTTTTCATATGATTATTTTTCGGGATGGTTTTAAGTCATTTAGGACTTAGTTATAAAGTTTATTTCAAAATTTGAGATTTTTTTTAAAAGTGTATATTTTACGTCTTTTACGGTAAAACGTGTAAATTTGACTAGTTTTACGGTTTTGAGGTTTTGGGAGTTTTAGGAGCTGAAATAAATTAAGGAAAATTAAGGTAATATTAATAAGATATTAATTAACAATAAAAAAAACGAAATAAGGGGGTGTAGGGTCGGTTTTGGCCGCCTAAAAGTAAGGAAAAAGAAAAAGGAAAGTGTAAATGGGCTATGGGTTGGACTTGGGTTCACCCATAGCCTATATAATGTGTTAACTAGAAACAAAAACCATTGTATTATTCCTAGAACTTCATAGGCGACGGCTAGAAGAGAAGTTTTAGGGTTTTCAGTATTTTTTTTATCTTCCATTAAATTAAAGGTAAAACCTTCACAATCCCTTTTTAATTAAATTGTTTATATGTTTTATTTAATCATCTTATGATGGATTAGGGTTAGGGTTTAATATAAAAACAGTAAATTAATGTTATATTAATCATATTAGGATGATTACATGAATTAGGGCTTGTAATTAGAGGAATTAGGGTTAATTAATGTGGTTGATTTTGTTAAACCCGTTTTTAAAAACTGGGCAGAATTTTGAGTCAATTGTTTTGATCATATTGGGAGTTATACAAACTCTTATTTTACGATCCAAGTATCCTTGAAAAGGTAATTGAAGTGGCTTTCTAATGCAAGAAACGAGAACTAAATTGGAGGTAGGGAAGTGTGTCAAAAGTAGGTTACAACAGTCGGAGGTCAAAACAGTTTTGTAATCAGCCTGTTTTCTTTTTAAGTTTTGGGTTGTTTGGGGTACTTAGGTTTGCATTGGGATCTTCTCACGAACATGAGAGATGGTTTATATATTGTAGTAAGTATCTGCACTTGGGCTAAGGTTGTGGTTTAGGGTAAGACCCCTTAATTGTAACAAACTTGTAGTATGTTTAAAATCAGGAAATCTGGAATGACAAAAGTATATATATATATATATATATATATATATATATATATATATATATATATATATATATATATATATATATATATATATATATATATATATATATATATATATATATATATATATATATATATATATATATATATATATATATATATATATATATATATATATATATATATATATATATATATATATATATATATATATATCGGGGCCTTAACAATAGCTTTAAGGTTAAGGAAAGTGGGAGGTGTTAGCCAACATATGTAAGGGTATTAATATTCCTTTTACAGAAACCATGGGTATGTTTAAGTGGACGTTGGACTTAAAGTTTTGAGACCTAAAAACTGTGACTGTTTTGTGTAAAATATGAACGGGATAGTTATTAAACTTAACCAAGTTAAGGACTTGTTAAGGAAGGGTAATGGGGTGATTAGAGCTTGTCAATGAGGTATTTATATGGGAATAGGCTAGATGTCCATCATAGGTTGATGAGCCATCTTAGTGATTGGTTCATGTATTGATTGCGTATTTTTGGTTTATTAGCTTGTTGCTAGTGCGAGGACTTGTGAAGAAGCATTCAAGTGAGTTCATAGTCCCATTTTACTACGTTTTTAAATGTTTTTCCAGTATGGGATGGAGATGAAACTTGAAATGTTCTTTACCATGATTTAGTACTATGTTTTAAAATGTGTGGACATAAATGTGTTATTGTATGACTTACGTGCTTATGTGTTCTCATATGTGCTTTGATATGTGTTCTGATATGTGAATCTTGATTGTGTTATGATTGGGATTGGTACATAGATGTATGGGCATCTATGGGACCAGTTGTGATGTGTGTGGAGCGTGGGGCATGATCCGTCCTGAGTTCTTGGTTCTGAGTTCTTGGTTCGTGGGGCACGATCCGTCCTGAGTACTTGTGCATCGTCTCTTCGGAGGCAAGATATCTCGACGGGGATATAGTTCATCTTCCACAGGTGGTGTGGGAAAGATCCGGATAGTGTGGTGTGTTCTTGTGTGTGTTACGTGATACTTCTTGATTGTTAATAGTGTGGTGCATTGTTCTTATTGGGTGTTCTTGATTGATATAAATGTGCTTTGTTTGTAGTTGTATGTAACTTGATTATCACATTATGGTCCATTGCTTTAACTTGTTCTCTTCAACTTATTTACAGCGGTTGACAAGGTTTCTTAAGATATTTTGATAACTTAAACCTATGTTCTTACCAACTTTATGTTGACAGATTTTAGTGTCATTTTCAGGTGGGATAGTTGAGAAGGATGATGTTAGAAGTGGCTAGAGTCTAGAGGCTTCTAGGATTGCATTAGGAGGAATCCTTTTCCTCTTAGTATTTATTTAATGTTTGAATAAGTGGTACATTTTAGACACTTATATGTTTGATGTTTGTTTATTTGTTTGTCTTTGGTGAGAGGTAGGACTTTTACCTACTTACCTAGATGCCTTCATTATTTGAGATATTGTCATGACATTGTGTCACTTTTTTATGACATTTCTATTTCACTTAGTTAACTCTATAGACACGCTATTGTTGTGATGATATTCATACGTCGCGCCCCATATTCCGCCATGGTGGGGTGTGACAATTAGGGTTTTACGTAATTGTTATGAGTAACATAAACCTTCAGTGGTATCAGAGCCGTTTTAACATGTTATAATTATCGAGATCTAACGTTTTTTTTAACTAAAAATTGTTTTGAGTTAAAATCACATGAAGTTTTTTAGGTTTTCATTAAAATTAGGGTTTTGTTTTTTAAATTAGGTCAGTTTAAGCCAAATTTTTTTTTAAAAAAATAAATTTAAAACCCTAAAAATTTACATGGTGATTATCTTTAGATGTTTGCATGAAGTAATTGTTATGTCATGTTTTGGTTACGATCCGTAGAGAGATTTAATTGTTAAGATTATGTGGGAAAGATCTGTGATGAACATGCATGTTTTTTCAGGGATCATATGATTTTATATGCTATTTGCTTTATTTGATTCAAAATTTTTAAAATTAGGGAAGACTTTTTATGTTTATAAAAAACCCTAGATTTTATGTTTTGAGTAAATTGTTATGCATGTGGCTATTTGATTTAGTTTTTTTACCTACATGTTTTCATACGTTTTTATATTAATTATATGTTGTAAACAAGGGTAATTTTTTACAAGAAAAATTAATATGGACTAAATCATATAAAAATTAATGAATTGTTTTTTAGATCTAATTGACATATGATTTGCGTTGATTGGAATTGCAATAATAACTTAACGACCTACTCAACTTTGACAAACTATAAAGTGGGTATAACGCACCGCTGGTCATGAACCCGGTTAAGGAAGGAGGTGTTATGCTTCAGCGCTGACCAAATTCCCGGCTTGCCTGTGCGTCAAAGTTGAAATTACCTACGGTTATTATTTACATAATTCATTAAGGTTGATTTGACCGCAAAAATTCACATCCGAAAAACAAATGAATAAGGTTATTGCTTTGTGCTTTAGCTAAGTTCTAGAAAAGTACGGTGTGAATTTAGTTGTGGGTAAAATCTTTAATCGGTTTAACCAATACCTCAAATTGCATATATATGATGAAATTTTAGTCTCACCAAAAAGTTTACTAAAAGTTTTTATTAAACTTATGCTATGGAGATGTATGCATGCTTCTCCATACATGATTTTGACACCAAAATCAATACCCTTAAAATTTAAGTCTTATGCCATCTAATTGACGAACACTTGAAGTTACAGTTGTCGCCATATGAGATTTTGGACAATGTTGTAATGGAGAGAAAAATTCATGACTGAATAAGATTGCACATGAAGGTTTTACGTTCTTTAGATTAGTTGACTTGATTGAGTTACTCAGTAAGATCTGGAAACTTAAGGCATAAAGTAGGGATGAAACATGTTTACAATGCAAAATGAATTTTGGCAACGTAAATCCCTAAAAATATCTAGAAATTGCAAATTTGTTTGTCAATTATTGTTCGACAAGTTACCGTGTTGAATACATTTGTCACTAGCAGATCAACTGATGTGATAAGTTTATGTCAATGTGGATTCTAGTTTTCAAGGAAAATACTATAGTTTTAATTACCGGGGTAATTTTATTTTCTTGAATGGTATTATCGAAAATACTAATATTATGAACTTATTTCTGTAGAGATGGCTCAACCCGATAACAATGCGTTAAGTACTACATTCAAGACTTATCTTGAACGTCAGGAATTAACTGGCCCAAACTTCAACGATTGGTACCGCTCACTAAGAATAGTTCTGAGAGTAGCGGGTACTTCTGACTACTTGACCAGGGTGTTTCCTGCGCCCCTTGGCCCTAATGCTACTCCAGTTGAAGGACTGAATTATGAGGCAGAGGTTAAAAGCACAATGATGTGGCTTGTTTAATGCTCAGAAAAATGGCTCCTTTCTTACAAAGGAAATTTGAGCTATATTCTCCAAATCAAATGCTTGAAGAGCTCAAGGCAATGTATGAGAAGCCTCAGGCTGTGGAGATCTACGACTTGGTAGATTCTTTGCACAGTTGTAAGCAAGCCCCTGGGAAATCCGTTAGTGCACATTATCAAGAGATGAAAGGTTACATGGAACAGCTCATCGCACTAGGGAAATCCTACGATAATGATATGGCAATTAACCTAATCAATAGGTCTCTTAATCGGGACTTTAATGATTTCGTTAGGAACTTTTATATGCATTGCGCGGGGAAGACAGTGAATGACTTGCACGCAATGCTCATTGACTACGAAAAGGGTATAAAGGACAAGGCAAGTACATCTGCTCCTACCCCTCCTGTGCTTTATGTACAAAAGGGTGGAGTGAATAAGCCAAAACCACACAAGAACAACAAGAAGGGCAAAAGCAAGGGTGATAAACGCAAACAAGTTGCGACTTATCCTAAACCCAAGCAGAACTTTGTCAAGAAGAAATCTCAGAAGGATGAGACTTGTCACCATTGCAAAGCAAGTGGTCACTGGAAGAGGAACTGCCCTCTTTATCTCGAGGAGTTGCGAGAAATAAAGAAGAAGGTTGAGCTTGGTGCTGCAGCGTCTTCAGGTAACTTATATTTGATAGAGTTATTTAATCTTACGTACAAATCAAATTCCCGGGTGTATGATACGGGGTGTGGTATTAACATTTGTAATACTATGCAGGGGTTTGAGTTGGAGAGGAAGCTTACCTATGGGGAACAATTTCTGCATGTGGGCAATGGCGCACAAGTAGCGGTTGAAGCTATAGGAACATTTAATCTAGTTTTACCTTCGGGTCTAGTACTGAGATTGAATAATTGTCATTTTGCACCTAAATTGTTAGGGGTGTTATTTCCTTTTCTTGTATGTTGGATCTTGGTTTTGTTCACACTATTGATAATAATAGAATTTCTGTTTTCAAAGATGGTTTATTCTATTTTGATGCAATTTCTGTGAATGGTGTTTTTAAAATTAACATGCATGATAATAATTCCAAGAGAAAGATTGATTCTGTATTTAGCATAAATAAGAAGAGAAAGTTATACAAGAACTCTTCTTATCTTGGCATTGTAGACTTGCCCATATTGGAAAGACTCGCATACAAAAGCTTCAACGTGATGGTCTTTTGGAAAATATCAATGATGAATCATTTGATAAAGGTGAGTCTTGTATCTCTGGAAAGATGACCAAGAAACCTTTTAATAGCAATATTGAAAGGGTTACTGATCTACTTGGACTTATACATACTGACGTGTGTGGACCACTTAGACATGTGTCAAGGAAATGTGCTAGCTACTTCTTAACATTTACGGATGATTATAGCCATTATGGTTATGTTTATTTACTTAAGCGTAAACATGAGGTATTTGAAACATTCAAAGTGTTTAAAGCGGAAGTAGAATTGCAACTAGGAAAGAAGATTAAAGCTCTTTGTTTTGATCGAGGTGGTGAATATTTAAGTCAAGAGTTTAAAGATTATTTAAGTGAGAACGGAATTGTTTAGAAACTTACTTCTCCATATACTCCACAACAAAATGGTGTATACGAAAGGAGAAATCGTACATTATTAGATATGGTGCGATCTATGTTTAATCTTACAACTTTACCTTTATCCTTTTGGTATTATGCTTTAGAATCTGCTGTTCGTATTCTGAATATGGTTCCCACAAAGAAGGTTGATAAGACACCATATGAACTATGGCATGGCAAGAAGCCATATTTGTCTTATTTAAAAATATGAGGTTGTGAGGCGTATGTGAAACGTTACTCTGGAGATAAACTCCAACAACGCTCAGTAAAATGTATCTTTGTAGGTTACCCTAAGGAAACTATGGGTTACTACTTTATTATCCGGCTGAGAACAAAGTTGTTGTGGCTCGGTATGGAGACTTCCTTGAAAGTGATCTTGTAAATCAAGAATTCGGTGGGAGAAATTATGATCTTGAAGAAATTCAAGAAGATACATTGCATTCTGAAAATACTAGCGAAGAAATTCCAATAGAGCCAAAAAGTCTGCGAGCTCCACCGGAATTAATTCCTCTACGTAGGTCTGCAAGGACTATACGTCCGCCAAGCAAACTATGTCTTAACATAGGGGGTGATGAGGAGGAAGTAGAGGGTCTTGGTGAACCTGCTAACTATCGACCCACAATGCTTGATCCAGAAAAGTTAAAATGGATAGTTGCGATGAATGAGGAAATGAAATCCATGAAAATCAACGATGTTTGGATTCTTGTAGATGCACCTAAAAATGCTAAAGTAGTGAAAATAGGTGGATTTTCAAGAAGAAAACCGACATGGATGGCGAAGTACAATCCTATAAAGCACACTTAGTGGCTAAATGTTTTACTCAAACTTTTGGCGTAGACTACGAGGAGACATTTTCTCCGGTAGCATACTTACGAGCTATTAGGATTCTCTTAACTATAGCAGCATACTATGACTATGAGATATGGCAAATGGATGTTAAACTGCCTTCTTGAACGGTCGCTTAGATGAAGAAATCTATACGCAACAACCAGAAGGGTACGTTGATCCTAAATATCCAAAACACGTGTGCAAACTTCAAAGATCTATTTATGGTTTGAAGCAAGCATCACGTCAATGGAATAAACGATTTGATGAAGAAATAAAAAAATCGGATTTATTCAAAATCGTGATGAGCCATGTGTATGTCGCAAATCTAGTGGGAGTAATGTAGTGTTCCTAATTTTATATGTCGATGACATATTAATCATGGGAAGTAACATTCCAAGACTTAAGGAAGTTAAGGATTATCTTGGTAAATGTTTTTCTATGAAGGATTTAGGAGATGCTGCATATATTCTGGGAATTAAAATCTATCGAGATAGGAAAAGACGGTTAATTGGTCTTAGTCAAGATGCTTATATTGATAAGATATTGAAGAAGTATAATATGCATAATTCCAAGAAAGGTTTTCAACCTATGGAAGTTAAGCATGAATTAAGTCATGAGTGAGATGCATCAACACCCGAAGAGGTAGCTTACATGTAGAAGGTGCCTTATGCTTCGGCTGTAGGATCTATTATGTATGCTGTAAGATGCACAAGGCCTGATGGCGTTTGCTCAGAACTTGGTCAGTAGATACCAACAGAATCCAGGGAAGCTCCACTGGACTGCTGTTAAACATATTCTAAAGTATTTGAGGAGTACGAAAGATATGTTTTTGGTATTTGGGGGTAAACCAGACACAGAACTGAATGTAACAGGTTTCTGTGATGCGTCCTGGCAATGTGATAAAGACGATACGAAGTCTCGGGTTACGTGTTTGTCAACAATGGAGGAGCAGTTGACTGGAAGAGAAAGAAGCAGACAACCATTGCTATGCATGCAACTCAATCGGAGTACATGGCCGCTTCAGAAGCCGCAATGGAAGCTGTTTGGATTAGGAAGTTTATTGGAGATCTTGGAGTGATGCCTTCAATTAAAGAACCTATTGATATGTATTACGACAATTCTGCTGCAATTATATTTGCCAACGACCCTGGAGTCATCAAAGGCTCCAGACACTTTAAATGTAGATATCACTACGTACGAGAACAAGTGGAAGCTCGTGAAATAAAATTAATAAAAGTTCACACAAATGATAACGTAGCTGATCCTTTTACTAAGGCTTTGCCTAGACCAAAAGTAGTTAAGCATGCCAAGGCAATTGGGGTGCAACTACCTAGCAAATTTATACAATAAATCTGTTGATTAGTATTTGGATAAAGGATGTTAAAGACATTATTGAATTGATGAAATAAAGATTGAGTTTCGTTTATTTTCTGTTGTTTGATTTTGTATCCTATTTTACATGTTTTATATCCATGAATAAAGTGTTACGTTCTAAATGTCCGTTGTCGATTAATAATATGGGAGTATTATTAAACTAAGACAATTCAAAATAGTGACAGAGTATATTTGAAAGTATATTGGTCAATTTTAGATGATATTTGATGGATCAAATATTAGACTTATCCCAAGTATATCATTTTACTTTATGGATCTTTGTCATTAAGTAAATCATAAATATTTATCCTTAGACTTGAGATACCAGGAAACTGTCATGAATGTAGTGTATTTCTGTGAGATAACCTAACGCTACACGTAACTGGTAGCTATAAGGGTTATTTTCAGAAGTGTTGCAAAGTTCGTAAGTTTCGCTTGTAGTCAAAATGGGATTTGTTTCCTTCAAAATTATTTTTGAAGTATAATACAGCTGGGCCCCTCGGGGGAGTAGTAAGATGTTTGTGTGGCCACACCCAAATGTGTTTTGGTAATCATGCTATATCCGTAAACGAGAAACAGAATTGTTAATGAAGGAATGACTGAGATCCATATCCTATTAACGTTGTATTTGAAATGAAATGATATAATAACGATGATGTATAATTAAAAGGTTTTGTCCATGAGACCTTACTCGAGTTGTACTAGTGACATTGTTAGTGTAACTAGACGCCAATCAATGGGATCACGATATCCGAATTTTGTCCAAGTGGGAGCTGAAAGTTTATGGACATAAAATTAAATAGTCGTGTGATAGGATCGAACTCGGGATTACGGGATTGCACAAAATACGTAAAGGATTAATTAATTTTAATAAATATATTTATTATATTTATTAAATATAAATCGAGCTTATTTAACGATCGTTAATAATTAAAAGTTAAGTGTAAACGAGCGTATATAGAAAAGAAAACAAAAACGGAAAGTTCCGGAAACTCCTTGGGGGTTCTATAGCTAATAGCCGTCGGCTATATAGGGAAAAAAGGAAGGGGATTAGTTTCCTAATTTTAATTAGGACTTGGATCACAAGTTTTGTAATCCTATAAATACCCCATAATCCCTTCATAATTTTTGTCCCTCCCCTCCTTGTCCTCTCTTGCGATCGAAACAAACAACCCACATAGGGTTTCGGTTTAATTTTCGATTTAGGTATAATTCACAAGTATTGAAGCTCCGGTTTATTAGTGCTAGCCTCACGATTGATCCGTTGCATTACGTGTGTACAAGAGCGTAATATAGTTTCATTATAAACTATATCTTGGTGTTCTTCATATAAACCATAATTCGTGATTCGCCGGTGTTCTTAAAGATTTGCTATAGCTAAAAGGTATGTAAATCCTAACTCGATTAATTATAAATGTGTTATTAATTATGATCTTGTTAAACGTTTCCGCTATGTGTGCTTTGATCTTAATTAGGGTTTTACGTAATTGTTACGAGTAACATAAACCATCAATTAATGTGTATGCTGACTAATTCTATATACGACCGATTACAACAATGCGTCAAAAATCTACACTCGCCTCTGAGAAACCGTCAAATGTGGCAAAAACCAAATTCTTTGCAACAGTACGACGCTAGTTATGGTAAATGAGTAATGCAGAAGTTTTAGTCCTGGTAAAGGTAGATCCCCATGGCGTTTTTTAGTTTTCCTTGACTACATATGTTCAAACATTTGAATTATGGTTTCCTTTTAATGGAAAAAAACTCCCCAAACCCCCTCCGAGAAGCCATCTCCAAAAATGAAGAAATTGTTTGATGAATTAAAAGGAAGACGTTTTCCATTTAAGTTTGTATCTTTGAATTTGTAAAATATTCATAAAGCCACTCCCACAAATACGCACAAAAACTCTGCTCAAAATGCCCAAGGACAACAAGCAAAATGCCGGAGTGATAGTATTAGGGGTGTATCTTCATTGTCAAGGGTGCGTTGAAGCGGTTGTGAAGTCACTAAGAGGATTTAATGGTGTGGAAGTGGTTGAACCAAATACAAAAGATAATCGGGTGACTGTGAAAGGGAAGAATTGCGACCCGGTCAGAATTGCAGAATGGGTTAAGCGTAAGTCGGGCAAGGATGTTGAGATTATTTCACCAGTGCAGAAGAAACAGCAGGAGAAGAAGCCACTAGAGAAGAAGCCCCATGTAACTTCTTAAACTGGTGTGATTGTTTAAAGACAAAAGTAAAAGAATCTATTGAAATAATTGCTTGAAATACTTGAAATAAATTCTTAAACATTTTTAATGTAGTGCATTACAAAAACATGTTAGTATGTATTTTGCAAAATTAGTGCATTTTAAGGAACAAAACTGATTGATTGTTTTATATGCTTCTGAGTACCTGTAATTATGTTTATGGAATATTGTTTACTAAATTTGAGTCGTCTTATGTGTGAAATAGGCACCAAAGGTGACGGAGACGGTGTTGAAGATATATTTGCATTGTGAGGGTTGTGCCAAAGATGTTAAGCATTGTATTCTTAAGATGGCAGGTAACATCTATTATAAGAAATTGATTTCATCAGAGTTATTGTTATGATTTTCATTGTTAAACATGTCAACTTGTTTGTTTATGGTATAATCTGTTTCTTTTCTGCTTTAAATATGTCGTTTACCGTTAGTTTTTAGAGTTTTAGATTTCTATTAGTTGAAAGCGTTGGTAAATTAGTAGATAGCCAAATGGAAAGTCACATACACATATGAAACTTGTTGATGTTTATATGAACATGTCACTCGGTACGTATCTTCTGATCTAAATTAGCTGAACTGTAGATAGGATGAAGGCGTGATCACACTTTGGTCGTGTTTTGAAAACCACTAGATACAGAATTGTGCATATTTTCATGTGACTGAATGCTAAAGTGATGATAATCGTGTACTTAACAGGAGTGCAAAATGTGCATCCTGATATGAAGGCTTCTACTGTAACCGTGAAGGGTACAGTTAATTCCAAGGATTTGATAGCTTTCATCAGCAAGAAAGCAGGACGACATGCTGAGGTTGTGGTACCAAAGAAGCAAAAGGGACAGAACCATAATGGAAATGATGGAGAACACAAGGACAAAGAACGGAAGAACATCGGGTTATCATACCCAAACGTTCCTCCAGGTCTTGTTTATGCGCCACAGATCTTCAGCGATGAAAATCCGAATGCCTGCTCCATTATGTAGATATCAAAATAACTAATATTCATTGAATCAATATTCCAGGTTCTATAACACTGTACCATCATTGCTAATGGGCTAAGCAACAAGTCTATTATTCGTTTACTGTGTGGTGACGTAGTAGCCATATAAGCGGCCACGTCAATAGACAAATGTTTGCTTCGTAATATGATATAGTTGGTTGAATGTTTATTAGTTCGTGTTGGTTAAAATTAGTTGAATGTAATGCTATAGCTTCATTTGCTTGTTTTTTTGTTCGAGTCATCATGGGAGGCTATCCATATATAGTTACTCACAAAAGCTATGTAAGTAAGACTTTTTTTTTTGTGATTATGTAGAAAATTTTACATTTTCAAAATCGAAAAGGAAAATTTTAACTCTGAGCTAACTAGTGGTGCACCACTCAAGCATCACGTTAAAGGTTATCAACAACGGATTACAAGTTCGTTAGAGATGAAAAACAAGTTACTTATTACGATATACAAATATCAAGCTTGTCGAATATTGAACATATTATGAGAGAGAACTACTAATCGAAAAAACCCAAAAAGAGGCTCCAAACGTTGCAAACTTAAAAACAATTACAACCCCACAAAAGCTTGTGCATTTTGGCATTTTGCTCTTTTTCTTACAGTTTTCTTTCTTCATTCTCTTATGTCTGTCTCTTTGTGATATGTTACTGCCTTACTGGAATAGTTATGTTGCCTGAGTTTGGTATTGTTGATGGAAATTTTCGTGGATGGCTTGACGAACACGATGACTGTATACATGTGTATGTTAGAATACGAAAAAAACATACAGACGTGCCATCTTATTAATAATAACATGACGTATAAGTACAATACTATTTAAAACATATGTGCAGTGTAAGAAAGCAAAATCTCTAGCGGTTATAATTTAAGTACCAACACGAGATACATGTATTTTGTTGAGCTCTAAAAGGAACCAAAGATCATACCGTACACGAGATACATCATCTTGGAGTAGACGACGCCATAGACCTTCCATCGATGCTACAAGAAGAGTAATTTTCCGCATTGAAGGCATGAATAGTGTGAAAGGGATTGTCGTGAAAGCCACAATAAACAAAGGCATCATATTGGATGTCGAAACTGAAAAACAACGGTTATAGGGTTAGTGAGTTTTTTTAGTATACATGTAAATGCCCCTTAATTAGTAATCGAAAATGTATTTAACTTTGTTGGAGGTAAATGGTGTTGAGTGTTGACTGGTGGGTGGTCAGGTGGATGCGAATGTGCGATCGAGCTCGATCCCTTCAACCAACCTAGTTTTTCTAACTAAAATATAGGACCACAATACTAGATTCAGCTTCTTATAACGGCCATCCATGTAAGATCTTTTGCAACACAGTTATCTTTCTCACACGTAGGTTAAATACTACTGTATTTTCTTTCTATCGTCCATAGTCAACTCCATCATCTTTTTGTTTATCATTAATACTATGCCTAAATGCTCCGACCATATTTGTTTTTATTCATCATTAAAAAGTTGTAAAAATAGAATATGATAGATTTTTATAATTTGTCTTAATACGTTAGTAATTCTAGTGGACGTATATTTGTGGACCACAACGACATATCACATTTGGGACTTAAAAGCATCGACTTAGACGTCCTTCTTTTTTCAAAGGTAATGTAAACTGATTATCATTTGATGGTGAAGTTAATAATGTAACAATGATAGAGGATTTTGTTGTTACATATCGACTTAAAAAAAAAATAATGTAACAATGATAGAGGATTTTGTTGTTACATATGGACACTACAAGAAAAAAGGGCTTTATAACCAAAATTGAGTGACCATTTTTTTATTTCGTCACTAAACAGTGACGATATAATTTTAAGGTAATTAATTTTCGTCACTAGCACAGAGTCAGTGACGAAACTTATAAGTGGTCACTATGTAGTCACTAAATTACACTTTTGGTTTTTCTATTTAAAAGGAGTGACGAAAATTCGGTCATTACACAACCAGTGACGAAAATTTTAGTCACTACTTTTGCTAATTTTATAAATAACTAAAAATAAAAGATTTACGCCAATCTCTCTTATCATTAATATGTATAAGTAAAAAAATACTTAAATATTACACCATATTTTTATTTTATTTTATTTTATAATCTATCCGACAAATAAAAATACCACAATTTTCTATTTACTAAAAAATAACACTACTTAAAAAAAATATTTGGGCTTAAGAGTAAAAAAAACCAAGTCCCTCTTTCATTCCTCTCAAAACACCACTAACCATCACTCCGTTAAATATGGATCGTAGACCAATCAGATAACCATCGTAACACCACCCCTCACCACCTTCCTCTCCGGTACAAATTTTCCGTTAAATTAGTTGTTGATTGATTGTTATGAGTTATAATTTTCTGCTTAATTAGTCGTTGATTTGATTGTTATGTTAAGCTGATTAATTGATAAGATTATTTAATAGGCTTATTGGCTTTTTGATAGGCTTATTGGATACACGCTTATTGGCTTATTGAAACTTTGAAAAACATATATGACCAATTTCAAAATTAAGCTTATTAGAGTTTATGCTTTAGTTAAGGGGTGTTTGGTTCAGCTTATATGTGGGCTTATCAGCTTATTTGAGTTCGGCTTGTATTTAATAAGCCCCAATGTTTCAGCTTATTTTGAGAGTTGTGGGCTTATATAAGTTTACCGTAATAAACTTATATAAGCCAACAACTCTGAAAATCGGGGCTTATGAAATTTAAGCCGAACTCAAATAAGCTCACAAGCCTACATATAAGCCGAAACAAACACCCGAAGCTTAGCTAAAATCAGATAAGCTCATAAGCCCCAAGCTTAAGCAAACACCCGAAATCGGTTGTTTTATATGTGTGCATTTTTTAGCGTGAGATTGGGTCAAAACGAATATAGTAAAATTCAGGTGTGGGTGGTGATGGATGGTAACACGGTGTTATGGTTCCATCCGTAGCCAAAATATCACGTTTAGTATCAGATAAGCAAATGGATAACTTATCACTCATGGCTAGGAGAATATGGATGTTGACGAGTTCTATTACTTTCCAAGAGGTGGTTCTCTCAGAATTGTAGTTTCAAACTGCACATCGCCTTCATCATTTGGAGAGCTGAGAACCTCTTGCCATAGCCTTGGGCCGTTAGATTTAAGGTTACCTCCTAAGCAAGGAGTAACAGTAGGTACAGTTGTAGATTACAAAGTCCCGAAAGGCACAAATAGTTCGGCCCATTTCCTTTTTCATTACAATCTTCTAGCTTTACCCATTTTACAGAGATAAATCATGCCAGGAATAAGTAAATAGATATTAATTGCCACCTCTAACTACTACATATCTGAATTCATATTAATATGATGTTTATATCTAATAAAAGTTTATCATATAGTCATTAATATAATGTTTACCCTTTTTCATTACAGAGATGTTTATCATATGGTCATGTTTATAAGTGATGTGCATCTGACTGGTATAAGTCATTATAACAGATCAGTACATCTACATACTAGAAAATGATAAAACTGTTTTTTCCCCTGTAATATATACTAGCATTTTTGTAGCACTAATTAAAAAAATAATCAGCTCATGTATTATTTGTAGAAAAGTATGTAGAATACATGTAAATGAAGTTAACTCACATATATAAACAAGGGTCAAAAATTGAAACCAGCCACCAAGGACAGAGACCACCCACAAGGTGATCGCCTGCACACACAGATGTCGTTTTTTCAATTGGTAGTAAAATCTCATGTTTATTACATCATTAAAGTAAGTGAGAAGATGCATACACTCAGAAATATCGTTAAGTCTTTTCCTGAAATGAGATAAAGGTTGGCATAATTTACAATACGGTTGTTTAATACAACATAACCTTTGTTAGGAGAATAGTTTGATGCAACATTATTTAGATTGATAATGTTCCCTTGCATATGTGAAGCCTTTGGAGTATTTTTAGGCAATTCGCGTTTGGTGAAATTTGATTTGATTTATAGATCGGTTTGATAAGAACGACTTATAAACTGCTTAAAACCTTAGTTCTATAAGCTGCACAAATCATTACACTAGCTTTAGATATGTTGTTAGGGTTTGCTTATGTTATCGGTTTTATTTTCTTAGTGATTTTTGTTCTGCTTCGCATATGTGAATTATGTCGAGGGTGTTAAGAAGCACCTATAAGCTGCTTAAAACTTTGCACTTTAGCTAATAATGTTAGAATTTGCGTATTTTGTAAATACTGAGGTAAAGCTTGCAAAAATACGAGTAATTTGGGGGTTTCAAAAGTAAGTAACACCTGGAAATAAGATTATCATAAAACTGTAATTTCAGTGCGAAAGAAAGATGATATGGTGGATAAAATTCAAATTAGGTTTCTATTAGCTGTTTTGTTATTTGTGCACTGACATGATCTATATATCCACGTTGGTTGGCTTTTGTACCGGATGTATAGGTGCTACTACTGATACAACTAGGTAGGTTTGCAATGATTTTTCGAACATCTGTTTTGTACTATATCATTTAAGTGTATCGCACCTAAGTAAGTCTTTTGATAACACACCATACGTTCTCGCACCAGATGTTACGTTTTAAAGGGCCTTTGCTAGATCAAGTCAGATGTTCGCCCCTGCATAACTTTATGGAACATGGTAATTCCACAATCGCCCTTCTTATGTTTTAGCATGGATTTTGTGTAACGCATTATCATATACGTTTTTCACCTTAATACTGATCTCGAGCAATTGTGGAAAGATCCATCAAGGTCCAAGTTAAAGGCAAAGGTGTGGGATTTCTTTCTTCTGATAATATTTTCTCTTTCTTTAAAGGCTTCAGGAAACCTTAAATGTGTCAGGTAAGAGTAGCAAGACTGAAAGGTGAAAAGAGGGGTCTTTTTGCTACACGATCACCACATCGGCCTTTCCTGATTTGTTTTTTAAAGGCAAAGGTGTGGGATTTCTTTCTTCTGATAATATTTTCTTTTTCTTTACACACTGTTAATAGAATTTATTTTGGTCCACAAAATCCGTATTTTGATTTTGTCGAAGGGTTATATATGAAAACAGGACTTCAGTGTAGCGAGATGTGTACTAGGCCACCGTGAAGGTCTCTTGTCGACATAAATAACTTAGATAACTAGAATCTTGAACTGACTGGAAGTGGAAGTCTGTTGTATTAATATGGTAATATTATGGTGTAGTTATCAGGAAGTCGAAAGTTGAAAACTAATCTCAATAACTTTTTGACCGTAAGAAAGATCGATCTTCCTATACATGCCATTGCGTGTCAGTTGTCTTGTGCTTGAATGATATGGAGATAGGTTGCATGCCATTGCATTTAGTTTGCATTAGCGAATCACCGTGGTTATACAATTTTAAAAATGATGGAAATGAGAATAGACATGGATTTGAAAAGCCAACTCTTTAGGTGGGTATAGAGTATGCTAGTGTTCAAACCTCACTTGGTATATATTTGGTGGAGGCTGGGAATATAACCAGCCAAACTTTCCCACTTTGGCAACGTGACTATGTGAGTGGGAAACCTTATCTTTTCACCTGGTTGTTGTAGTCTGAGCACGGGTCCAAAAGCCGGACCCGGACCGAAAAAAGCTAAACCAGATCGAAACCGATTTGGCGTAAGACACTGGACCAAGTCCGAAGTTATGATTATTATACGTGTTTATTGTTTTGTAGACCTGCACTATAACTATACATCATGTCAACTTGTTATTACTTATTCCTGACATAACTCGGTGTAATTTGTTAGATTTTTATTTTATGATTTTTGTATCTCATTTTTGTAAATATATGCACAGATGAAAGGTGAGAAGGAACTCATCGAGAAAATCCTGAACATGGAAATAAACATTTTCCTTGCCATCAGAGATAGGACTGCTCTTATGGAGCATGTGGAGGATTTTTATTATGTCTCTCTACTTGAGGTATTCTTTCTGCTCGAGTAATTTATGTCCTCAGTTTGGAAACTTGTGTAGGTTACATGGCATATGGACATGGTCCTCATATTGATCTTTAGATATCCTGAGTTCCTGCAAAAAGTATTGCTTGTGTGACATTATCTTCCATTATTTCTTGAAGTTTACATCATGAATACCTGAAATTTCAGAAAGCTGTCAATGAGGTAACTGGTTGGTTGTTTGGTATAGATGTAGCTCTATGTTTTATAATAGGGTGTTTTGTGATGTACTTGTATTAGTCATTACAAACTGTAAAATGCTAGCGCTAAAAGCTTCTTCAACTAACCTTTGTAATCAAAGCAAAATGCTAAACATATCTTGCCAAACAAGCTTTCAGTTTTAAACGCTAAGAAAACGTGGGTCAGCGGGCCTGGAAAATACAGGCAAGTTTGTTTATTGATCATATTCAGGATTATATTGGAAATGTAGGAAAATCTATATAGTTTTGTGGTATTCTTTATATACTTTTTTAAAGCATCACGTTGCATATGGTATTCTTTATAGTTTTGTGGTATTCATTATTCATTACATAGCAGTTTATGAATGTGTGTTCGTCTCGTTGTGCAGGCTACTGTCATTGACCCTGCTGATTATGCAAGACTTGAGTTAACAACAAAGTGAGTAGTATATATCTTGGTGGCCACACTGATGTAAGTTTTGAGTACTTGGCTAATATTTACTAGTAATCACAATCTTGGTGAAATGAAACAGTGTTGGAACATGTTTTTATTTTTCAGGTGCTTGCGACTTGTGTTTACGGTTCTATGGAGATAGTTTCTCAAATTCGTAACTTGCATCATGTTTTAGGTGGTGCTCTCATTCCTGTAAGTATCTTATATGTTGTACTGTCTACAATATCTTGTCGATTCTTGCTGATTTGGTGTTTATTAATATTTTCTGTTGTCAGAATGCAGCATATCTAATCATTTGATGCATGAAAACGCTGAAGCTACGTGTACAGCAGCAGAATTCCACTAGGTAAAGGATGGCAAAAAATTTACAGGCACACCCTAAGGTACATGAGTTGGCATATAAAAGTAACATCTTGATTAAGGTACTTTAGGCGCCTACAATGTAATACTGAAATATTTCTGCCAAATATACGATGTGATTCTGAAATTTTATGCTAAATGATTACAACCTCCTAAATAGTTTTATTTGTTAAGGTAAGATTCTCGTCTTGAATAATAATGATTTTTCTCACATTATTTATTTTTTATGTTTTAAATTTTTAAAAAAAAATGGACAAAAAGTGGTGGCGAAAGTAATTTTAATACCTTTAGTAGCATATCTGAGTATGTGACTTGGTTAGCTCATCTTTACATGGTTGCACTTATTGCAGGTTAATGAGGCAAAATGAAATGTTACTCTTCCTGAACTGCTTTACCTTGAAGAACATGGTGTACGCCTTAGATGCTGTTTATGATACACAGGAAGACGTTCCTAAGGATGTAAGTTCAATACGTACATATAGATGCAAGTTCAATGTCCCGCTATTAGTTTGGCTAAATTATACGGGTAGAATCTAGTAGACACTGCGTGGGATCCTATAAGTTGATTTCATCAATTTTGATTGAGTTAACTTATTACAGTAACATTTTGGGTGTCACATCGGTAAAATTCAGTGTTTATGTTTCAGTAAGGTGATTATAAGATGCAAATTTCTGCTATTTATTGTGTTTTGATTTCAAGGTAGAGGTTAGACTATTGATGTTTTGTTTTTGGTTGGTTTATTCCTGCAGGTGTTTGCTTCAATGTCAACGGTGGTACAATGATCATTGGACATACTTTGAGTGCCACAGGTAACTTCAAGAATACGCATATATAGTTTCATGTAACTCAGCAATGTTGGTTGATATCTTATAACACCATAATAAATAACCTGAATGGCACACGTGAGAGTTCGTTTAAAAATATTGAATTTTATTTGGTTTTTTGTATTAGCCAATTGTCAGCAAAGTTTCGTCCACGTAGAATCTATAAGGATGCTCCGAGTATGGTTGTGATTTATAACCTTCCACAGTAGGTAGGATTCTTTTAATTATATATAACTCTCTCTTAGGTTTATAAGTTTAAGATAGACCAAAATGAAATGTGCCATCTGTCAGGTGATGTTTTAAAGTTGATAAGCAGTTGTTTAGTACTAAAGTTTAGAGGTCAGTCTCAATTGTGTAACCATTTTTTAATAGGATGTATTTTGAGGACTCGGCTTATTTGTATTGAACAGGTTAGGGACTTTGTTGCAGCGCATATAGAATCGAGCTCCACGCAGAGGATTTGCCACCTATGATCAAATGAGTGGATATAGATGGCAGGATAGGTGACCGTTATAGCATGTACTCGTGGCTGTACATATATAATTTATGACCGTACTATGTGTAATAAACTTGTTTTATAATATTTGGGGACACAATAATTGGTAGATTATAGTTTGTTTGCAAAAATATTTAGCAGTAAAACGAAGACGAAAACTGGATTCGTTTTTTTTTGTTCTAGTTTGATAATTAGTGACCATATTATTTGGTCTCTAAAGACGCTGTGACGACTTTTTCGTCACTTATAGTGAACACCAGTGACGAAATATTCGTCTCTATTGGTTTAAGTTGTTGGTATTCTACCCATGGGAGACCACTCATTTCGTCACTAACTGACATGCGTAGTGACGATTATTTTGGTCTAAACTGAGGAAATAGTGACCAAATATTCGTCACTCACGGTTTTGTAGCAGTCGTCACTACGGCTCATAAGTGACCACTTTTTTCGTCATTAATCTGTGACGAATTACAGTTCGTCTCTAACTGATTAGTGACGGAGCTATAGTGACGACTCTAGATTTGGTCACTAAGTGGCTTAGTGACGAATTTTAATACTGGTAGTGACGAAATCCATTGTGTCACTATAGGTGGTTTTTCTTGTAGTGCGACTTAGAGAATTTTTAAAGGTAAAGCAGAAATTTTATAAAATAATACATTTGGAACCATCAAAATTTATTATTTAAAAGAGATTAATTAATCGATAAATTAATAATTATTAATTTATATGACTTTTGAGAACTGCTTTCGTCATTGCCAAAAACGTTAGTGCAAATACAATTGCGAACTGCTTTCGTCATTGTAAACTTCGATCAACAGATACATGACTTTTGAGAACTCAGATGAAGGTGGTGAAAACACTCAAGAACTCCAGAATTTGATCAAAGAGTTGGGTTATCGCAACGCAATGGATGTCGAAGATGTTCTGACTCGCCTAGAAGAAAATGTAGTTGCACAGTTGTTGACTGATGAAGAAATTATTGAAAGCGTTATTGGAATTAATAAAGATGATATCGATGAAGAAGATGATGAAAGTTCTACAATGGAGCCCCCTTCGCGAAACGAAGCTATTAAAGCGGCAATCACATTGAACAATTTCTTGAGCTACGAGAAAACAACACCATAAGTTCTTACCATGCTAAGGAAAATTAGAGACTGGATTCAAGGGGAAATTGATTTCAACAAAAAAACAAAAGACAATTGAGTCATTTTTCAAGAAATCTTCATAAATCATTCATGTAATATGCTATATTTAAGAAATTATTAATTTATATTTTATATGGGGTCTAAAGAAATTATCAAAAATGTATTATCTTATAATTTTAGCGAATTATTAATTTAGCACCCTATCCCCAAGTCGGGACTAGCAAAAAATATTATCTTAGAGAGTTTATTAAATAATCGAGTATTAATTTAACGAGTTTCTACTGTAATGTGTAATTTTCAGCGAATCTGCTCGAAGGGAACTGGTCCGGATATGTTTTGCGAATGCCACATGCGGTGAGCTTATATTTATCTAGGCCATGACCCAAGGTTCGTTGCGTGATTTAGGCCTAATGGGTCGTGTACGTACTATACGCTATCAAATAATTTCATCAAACGACATGATTCTTTTTCTTTTAGTTTAAAATTTCAATGTGCTTACAACTTAGACCCATGAAAAAGAGCGCATATGGAGATCGAGTTTCACACAAAATATATAGTAAATTTGGCTTGATTAAATCGATGCTTAACTCTTTTAAATGGTTATTATTTTTTCCAATTTAGCTTTGTGGATTGTTTGAATTCTATTATTGAAAATAGTCCATACTTTATTCGAAGTAATCCTATTATTTTGAAATAGTGAGACACGGATATGAATCTGTTGAAATAAGATGTCGGACATATTTTGGTTTGGGTGAAACTTCATGGTGTTCCTATGAAGACATTTAGTAAATATGGACTTGGTTCCATTGCTACAAAACATCATAATCCCTTGATGTTTGATTTTTATACGGCTGAAATGTGTTTGATTTCATGGGGTAGTATAGTTATGCCAGAACAATGATTGAGTTGTGTGCTGAAGCAGAGTTGAAAGATACTATTGTGGTGGCTATGCATAAACTCAAGGGAGGGGGTTATTATGCACTATTCGTGTTGAATATGAATGACAATATTCTAGATGCTCGAGTTGTAAGATTTTTGGCCATGTACTTGAGAATTATCCTAAGGTTGCGAGATCAACTGTGTCAAAGAATGTGAACATGCATAAGCAAGTAGCTACGCGTGTAACGGTTGGCCCTAAGGTGAACCTTAAACTGGTTACTCAAGAATATCGAATGATAGACAATAAGAATAAAACTTCAAGTGGTAGGAAAAAGCAAGCTAATGTGGGTCCTAATAAAGATGTTTGTCCAAGTAAAACTGTTAGTAATTCTTTTGATAGGCTTAATTATGTTAAAAATGATGATGATTTTGGTACGAACAGGGGAACTTCTAAGTCGGTTGGTTTGAATAGCCTTTCTGGTGTTATGTCTAAAAATGGTTCCCCTCATCCTCAAGTTAGCTATACCACGAGTATTAAGAAAATCTACAAGATTGCAAAGAAGGTTGTTGAAGGATAATTTTTTCTTTCTGGATCATCGAGGGAATTCGGTTCTTAGAAAAACAGGTGATCTTTCATGCGAGCTAAATGATGAGGATGTATTTGAATCTGTAGATAATGATATGTCAAAAAATTTGGTTGATAAAACATCTAATATGGGATATGTGACTAATAATTTGTGGAAAAAAATGTAAAGATTCTTACAAGATTGATGTGATCGTGATAGTATATGTGATAATTAGATACGTTATAGGGTAAATTAGAAAATTACCTTTAGGAAAAAGTAATAGTCTAAAATTACCAAAGACGGATTCAATTAAACACGTTGGTGAACCAAGTTCGTTGTACACGAAGATCTTATGAATTTGAGACGTTTTGTATTGATTTGGACAATTGATTCGAATTGGTTTTGGTTTTTAAACTAAAATTAAATTCTACAAATTTAAATCCTAAGTGCATGAATCGTTACCCCGAATTATTTTAATCTAAAAACAATTACTTAAAAATTAAAGCTATTTAAAATCCTATTAAAAACTTATCTTTTAAAATTACATTTACTCTATTTTAAATTTCTAATAAAAACTATTTAATTTCTAAAGATTTAGATTTAATTTATCTAAAAACTAACTTTATTAAAAAATATACTTATTTAAAAACTAATTAAATTTCTAAAATAAAACATTTTTTTATTTTGATTTACATATTATCTAAAAAAAACTTTATAAAAGAAATATTATAAAAAGAGTTTAAATGAAAATTAAAGTAAATAAGAGTACATAATAATAAATAAAAATCTGACAGCCCTACTACAATTTACTATATTAATTACTTTGACTGAAATTAAAACCAAAAGAGCAGTTAGCTCAGATGGTTATCTCGCTGGGTAACTATCTGTGAGGTCACGGGTTCGAGACCCACAAGGGCCTTATTTTTTGTTATTATTATTTTTGGACAGTTAAACTTATAACAGATAGTTAAATCAGTACCCACAATGCATATGGATAACTGATAAATTTAGACAGCTAAATCAACAATGCAAAAGAGCTCAGTTATAGCTACACTCCTATTATCAGTTAAACCAAAGAGCAAAAGCTAATAAAAAAGAAACAAAAACAGATTTAATTATATAGAAATTCAAACTCAGTAAAAGCCAATAAAATATATAATCAGATAAAAAAAACTTCTACAAGAGGAATTATTAAACAGACTAAGAAACAATTAGTTTTACCACTAAAATCACACCAATATTATCAACAGACTAAGTGAGAAGCTGACAATTAAATAACTCAACCAAAACAATCAAAAATTCAGTTCAAATATAGATCCAGCAACATCCTGATTAAGACTCATCAATTCAGTGTAGACTTATCAACTAGAAACCTTAACATCCTAAACCAGAAGTTAACCAAATATTTGACATACTCTTTAATTCCAGCAGATCAAACATCAGTAATATATATCAGATTAAATTCTTCAAATCAAAATATCCAAACTCATTAGCAATCTTAACTAAAATCTCAGTTTATGAAATTAAAAACGAACAGATTAAACCAATTACACTAAGCATACATAAAATACAAATAGGATAGATAAAGCTAACACAAGTCTTACTTAAGCTTAATCAATTGAGCAGATTCAATCTCTAAAAATCATAAACATGGCAATTCCTTAACATACCATATCTAACACATTTATATAACATTAACAAGACTGCAACATATCCAAACTCACAGTTCTAAAACAAATTCCTAAAAACTTAAACAAACTAAATTAAAATAAGAGAGCGAAACCTTTTGAAGAAACCTTTGTGACGAAGCGCAGCGCTGAGCTGGCTTAAAAATTAAACGACATCACCATCATCGAATCAAAAACCATTCGAGTCCATTCTCAGACTTGAACCAGACAGAAACATAGACCTCGAACCACCATATATAAAATTCAACCAGCCTCCAAATGAACCGGTCGTTCTATGGGAACCGAACCATTTTTACAAATCAAACCAGAGGGTTTGATTTCTAATCCAAATCTCACTTTTAACCTATTTGATTCAAGCTATTGTTTCAGCTTAATCAAATAAGTTTTCATATTATAATGACAAAAATAAACAGTAAGACAATATTATAAACTTTAACAGTTAAAAATAGTTGAAATAACAAAGAGATTATCAAATTAACTTTTATTAAATCATTGAAATATTACAAAACTATCAAATTGAAAATACAATACTTCCTTCTTCTATTTTAGCATTATAACAGTAAAAGTAAAAAATGGATACAAAATACAGAAAAAGCATGGGTATTTATACTCGACCCGAGACTTATTGGTGGAAGTTTCTTAAGAGGAATCTCTACTCTTGGCCCTTGATTTCTTCATCTTCTCTTTCATTCTTGATCTAACGGTGGAGATGAGCCAACTAGCACACGGATCGTCAACATGGCATCCAAGTGTGCTAGTTGTGCTAGTTTGGTGATGAGGTGTCTCCATTTAATTGGTGGAGTGGGGGTTTTGAGGTGTTTCACCCAGTAACACGCTGCCACGTCGCATTATTCTCCATCTTCTATCACCGGAAAAGGGGGGATTTAATTTCCCCACTCGTGTGAATCACACGAGTGATATAATCAAAAGCCCCAATTATTTAATTTCTTGATAGGATAATTTTTCGTGAATAGTAATTAGGTTTTTTTTACAGGATTATTAGGTTTTGTGAGAGAGACGAAGGGGAGAGAGGGTAGGTTAACTTTGGGTGTATCGACTATGGTGAGTGGTTGGAAAGGTGTGTGTGTGATGGAAGTTTTGACCAAGAAAAATAAGTAAATAACTTTTTTTTCACTTCACCGTTCCACTTGTTAATCCTACTGGGCTTTTTCTCACGTCTCATAAATCACTTTGGCATTTGGGCTTTGTTTTGACCCAAACAATTATTCCCATCCGTTCTAGTTGAGAAATCATGGGCTAAGGCCCAAAATTCTAAATTACTTCACACGTTTCTTTATCCATATGAATTTGGGCTATTGTTGGGCTGAATTCTCAAAAGTAAATATTGCTTGCTGCCTTATTGGGATTTTGGGCCCAATTCCCAAATGTGGGACCCACAAGCACGTTAAACTCCATATAAGATTAAATCCGCTAAAGACGAGCTTGTTTTTGGCATTGTTGATCTTTTCTTCAAACTCGTGACGGTTTTGCCGGTTTTCGCGAACTTGGTATCTACACACACGAAACGAGAAAATATACAAATACAAGGATATATTCATGTGTTTAATGCAATTTAAGCTCGTTTTTAGATACAAATGATATGAGTAAAATTACTCATATCAAGCTCCCTCTTGCTAAGCAATTGTCGTGTCCTCACGCAATGATAACATAAAACACTAACTACACTTTTTATTCAACTTTTGATATTTTATTTTGCAAAGACATAATGTATTGCTTTCATTATTTGAAAAATATCTTTTAGGATCATAAAACTCAAATAGATTCATCGTCCCCGACTTTTCACTTTTCCATGCCAAGTGTAAAAACAAGATCATTGTCAATCATAAGCCCCAAAATTAAAACAACTCATACAAGTAATTTGTGTTAAACTCAATCTCCTATTATTCCTAATTGTATCTCTAGATTTTAAATGTCATTCACCCAAAGGCTCATTTGACTTTATTTGATATTTATTAGTCCAAAAATGAAGGCAAGAACGGTGTAAACTCAACACTCAAAACCTAACCTCGACTTCAAAAACCGTTGTCACTAAAGAAAGCCCACATCAAGGATAACTTAACACGATTTGAGGGATAAATCCCCGGACCCGAAATTTGGCTAATAGGACTACTTAAAAGCAACAATAAAAACCTCCAAAGTCAATTATGACCTTATTAATGGAGTTAGCAACAATTACATCATAACACCTTGTGGCTCTTTAAGATGCAATTGTGCTCCTTATTTAAAATCCACACCCTAAGGCTCCTTGGACAAAAATAAGGGAATTGACATCACCATCCCACCTTACAGCTCATGATGATGAATCAATTTTTATTCAACACGTCCCCTTGCCATACACCCTAAGGCTCTAATGACAAGGTTAGTGCTACATGACTCCCACCCGAAGGCTCCTAGAGAACATGTTTTTATTTATTCTTCTTTATTATTATGATATTTATAGTAAGCCAAATTTCCGCAATCCTATGATCAAAAGTCCATGACGCTGACATCCTTAATGTGTTCTCACTTTAATTACAAGGGAAGAAAAAGAAGGAGTTACGAGTTAAGATATCAAGCCTAAACCGCTAAAAACTTCATTTATTAAGCAATTATTATTCAAGCGTGGAAAATAAATACGAGGAGATTAAATCAAACACAAAATACTTGCACAAAGAAGAAATAGTTTTATAAACTTATAATTGAACTCTATCATCTCTTGTCCTCTATTTTGTAAAATTCCAAAAATGTGAAATCAATGGATACTTAGCCTATTAAATCAAAGTTTTGGGTTTTCAAGTCATCTATAGGATCTTGCATCTTCTTATACTTTTTCAAGTTTTAGAATTTGCGTTTTAAAGTTCCCTTGATAAACGACTTTCTAGGATCAATTATAGGAACTTGCGAAAAGTTCTTGTTCTTAACCCGTATGAATTAAGACTTTCGCGTTTTAAAGCTCCCTATATAAAAGCCTAGCAAAACTTAATTCAAATACGTTAAGAAAAGGCTAAGGTAAAAACCAAGTCGAGTCAAAAACTATTTTTATTTTCACCAACGGAAAGCCTACATTCGTGTCAAAAGCACTTATTTCCTTTATTAAAAACTTAAAATAACACTAAAATTTAAAATTTTATGAAAAATGAGAAAAAGATTACGTTTGGACACGACAAAAGCAATAGCAAGCGATTATATCGATTGACTCCCCCATGCTAAAACCAAACATTGTCCTCAATGTTTCTTAGCTCAAGAGTAACACCCCTTGTTAAAACACGAAGAGTCTAATGCAAAATCCTAACATGGAAAGGGCACGCAAATCTATAAGCCGTTTATTAATTATGGCTCAAGATAAAACGTTAGTCGATAAAAATCAAGGGATAGAGAGTGTGCCCTTTTTTGGCATTCAAAGAATGGAAGATCAAGTGGACCAGCAAAAACCGAACACGAGAGTCTTCAATGATTAGGGTCATACCTAAGATTCACAACACAACAAAACACGAGCACGAGCTTGAAAAATCAAGCCTTATTAGTGTTAGAAAATAGAAAGAAGATAGAATGTATGGGACTCCCCCACAAGGCACCTCGTTTTTGTTAACCGAGTCATGAGCTCGACTCGATCCCCGCATTCATTGGTGTAACACCCCCAAATTTACACAATTCAATACAACGGAAGACTCGTTGGTGTTACGAGATAGCACATTACTCACATCATAGACAATGCGTCGTTTAATAATAAAGCATTTCCATTCATAAATATCAAAGTTACATAGGTCCCAAGTCATTGTATTTCATACAAGTTTTACAAAGCATTTGAATGGAAATTATTATTTAAGTACGGGCCATGAATTCTTAATTACCTTCAAGTACCTGAGATAAAACATGTTAAAAGAAAAGGTCAGCGATAACGCCGAGTAAATTCATAGAGTCTAATAAAACCATCAATATATCGTCGGTATAAAATTATTACCGAAAATCATTTTGTACAATCTTTGTTGTAGACCATAAAATAGCCAAAGTCATTTTATACAAATCCTTATCAAAAATCATAATATAGGCATTTTGCCTTCAAAATCATTATACGAACCATTGTCGTAAAAACATCATACAATACGTTTTATAACGTTATATAGATTAAATAAAAACCGTTATATGAATATGGTTATATAAAACCAAAACACAAACATAACATCAGTAATAAGACCCTGTATTGCTAGTCAGGCAATACATCGTAATTTAGTGCGTATAGCAGTATTTCGTTATTTGGATTATTATAAGCCGCATGACATTGTTACCTTACTACAACAAACAACGGGTAGCTAACCCGACAATCATTTGCCCATCTAAAACAGCGTGTCGTCACAATATTCACGCTTATAGAAATCTTCTCATACATAAATTCGTGTACCAATCTATGTGGCACGACGGGGATCAACCGTCAAGGCGCGAACTGGGGTGATCGTCCCAAAATAGTACTATTATATGGATAAGCGTCTACCAAATCTCGGTAGTTCACAATTCATGATAATGGGACTTTTAGTGACATAACCTAACTTTAATAATCCATTTCATTTCATCTATCGGGTCATTTAATCATTCATCGGGTCCATTCGGGTCCAAATCAATAAACAGACAATCGGGACAAATGGTGTCCTATTTTATCAAAACTAACATGTTATCTCCCTCGCGGGTTTATAAAACATTTCATAAAAAACATTTAAAAGAGTGCGAGGCTATGAACTCACGTTTATGTGGAAAAGCGGGTTATCGGCAATTCGGACGTACGGTACGTGCTTCAATCACGGAAACCTAGAAAAATAATACTCGTCTTAGACTCTTGTCCAATGACTTTATAAAAATAACAATCATGTATACATATGATGATTTTATACATATGGTGATGATCAAGTGGGTTTATACATCTTTACTCATTTATTATAGTGTTTATGTGTTGGTAACATTTTTATACTAGTTATCCTAGTTCAATTTAATTACATTTTGCGGCCCAATGGGCCCATTACAAGCCCAATGTATTATATTAGCCCAATTATACTTTTATTATCAGTATTATATTTTACATGTTGGACCCAAATGGGTTAAGCCCAATAAGTAATTTTTATAAGTGTTTAACTTATTTAGTTAAATTATTAGTCCAAATATGCTAACTTAGCTCGTTAATGTCCGTATGTCATATAGTTCGGGTTTTATCGGTTTTTACTTGTATTAGGTACTTATACATCAGTATATGACTTTTAAAAACTTTCCATTAGACGGGTTTGATCGTCTAAGTTTTAGTTGGCGAAAAACGTTAAATTTACGGTAATAGCCGAAAAAGTCGTAAAAATCATGTTTATAGTTTTTATAACTTATAAATCTTATTCAACTACTATATTTATAAAGTGTCCATTTATTTAACCTTATACATATTTATATAAATGAAATTTATAAGTTAGTGGGTTTTAATTCATATTTTATACTATATTAGTTTGAGTGCTTATATAATACTATTAAACATTAATTCTTCAAAATCTGATTTTTAGTTTCATCTTCACCATTTTTATCATATCTTGAGTTCTATAAGGAGATAGAAGCTCATTTTTTGATGGAATAAATTTCATATTATGTGCTACAAATAAGTTAGTTATAGCTACTGCTCATTCCATGTCTAACTATCCTTAACAGTCCCTACAAAACAGACTATTCAAATTGGTACACTAATCTTGTTTTGATCATATCTCACTCATTTTGATGATTCCATTACATGGACAACTCTCACATGTGTATGACCTCTAACACTTACTGTAAATGGATTCCACCATGCAATTTTATCAGTTCATAACTTGGTTACTTACTGTTTTTATACAGCCAACAATTTAAGCATGATTTTAGCCTTGTTTCTTATGGTTTTTCATCTTTTTAATCATATTTATCAACACTTGATCCCCATACAACATTTTTATCATCATATATTCATCATATACATATACAATAAGAAAGAAAATACATGATTACATAATCAAACTAACAAGAGGATGGGGAGAACAATCTTTATACCACCAAGATTATGTAGGTTGTGATCAAGACATGGATTTTGATTATACAACTTGTGATAAATCAACACCAATCTTCAAGGCCACCAATATTTGTACACTCCTTGTAGAAATCAGCCCTTGAACATCACCAAATCACCATCTTGGATGTTAGAATCACCTCCAATCTTCATATCTTCAAAAGGACATCATCATGTGTATGAATAACACATGATTTATGGTGGAATCAAGATCAAAATGGGATATTTTGGGTGAGAGTGGGACGGCACATTGAGAGAGAAAGGAGAGAATTTGGTGGTTTTTGCATGTTGTAAATGAGAGCAAGTGGTAAATGTGAGGTGGTTTTGTGGGTTGGGTGGAAAGTTGGCTTACTTGTTAAGCTTTGCTTAACAAGTGTAAGCAACTAGCTACCATTTTGACACATCAAGTGATGTGGTGGCAAGCTTAAACCGTCCCATATTGGAGGTGAGGCAAAACTTGTTTTGTCTCATCCCCAATTATTTACGGGTACTCCTCGATTCTAGTTTCCTCGATTTGCGTGCCCTCGGGTCGTTTTACGAAAAATGTTTTTATAAATTATGAATTAACGGCACAAAACGAATCTAATAAAAATTGTCTCATCAAAAACAGAGTTCGAAAACGTAAATACGTAATCCTAAGGTTTCCGGTTTAGTCGTAAAGGACGTCGAATTAAAATCGTAAGTCCTAATCTCTTCTCGTAAATTTGTGAGTTTATGAACCAACTCAAAATTAAAATCCCAAAATAATATTCACGGATAAATTTATTTTCTGAAATGTCGGATTGTCACAAAAACGTTGTATGTAAACGTAAGCACGTAACGTAGAATCCTCCGGTTTAGACGTAGTCGATGCTACTTCAAGACGTAAATCCAAATTTCTTCCCAAAAATAAGTGAGTTCATAATATAACATTAAAATAATGTTTTTAAATAATATTTGAGAATAAAATATCAACCATAAATTGACGGATTGTCACAGCATTTACCCCTAAACAGGATCTTTGTCCTCAAAGATCATCTGATCTTACTACTCGCTTCTTATGGAGTTAAAGCCATGTGGGTATTTCCTCCACATACGGTCTTTTCTCACAAGTGTAATTCATTACAATACGCGAGTTTCATCAAACATAACTACGGGAATAAGATAGGCTTAATGTTGACTTACTTTCTCTATCCATGATGTTCACGGGTTTTTGATGAATGCAACTTTTCGCCGATCTAAACTTCATTAACGAATAGTCAGATTTTCACTTGATAGGCATTTTATCAAGTTTGATATACGAAACATAATTCAGGTAGCTCTTGAGGTCCTAGGGTAGATCCAGCTTATATGCCTTTCAAACCAATCTTTTACATCATCTCAATGGTCCCATACAACGAGAACTTATATCCCATGATCTTCCAGATCATCAATTCATTTTTCCATGGTTAAAATTTTTGGCATAACTTCGCTACCCATCTGGCACTTCAAGATCTACATTTCCTATTCACATAGCCTCCTGCCCACTACCGGCAGTCAATAATCAGATCCTAATTTCAACAATTATTTCAGGTCTCGCGGGTCGAGTATTTTGTAAGGTTAGGTTCGCCATCATAGGAAACCTTAAATCTAAAAGAAATGTCCAACTCACAATGGGTGTATGTCGGGTGTCTTCATCCCAACTACTGCTTACAGATGCTCTAATATATATCCTCACAAGATTCGATCTCGATCCTAATACGATAATTATCAATGATAATCTCTCCAAAGGAAAACGATTTTACAGTTTATTACCAAAGGTCAATCATTCAAGCATAAAACAACACTTATAGTGTTTTGTATCGTTACTTTACCTCGTCCCTTCGAGTTGGGGTGGTAAACAGTACTCTCATCAAGGTTCGTTCCCAATGACTTCCGAGAAAATCTCTAGAAATTCGATGCGAAGCGAGGATCTTGATAGAGATGATCGATACAGGCACACCATTTTACACAACTCCTTTAAATACAAAAGGGTCAATTTCTTCATCAAGAATCTATCATTAACAGGAATGATATTAGCAGATTTGGTCAGCCTGTCGACGATTACCCAAATCGAATCATATTCAGATGATGACCTTTGCAATAGTTAGACGTTTGCTAATGTATGAGGCGATGTCTACCTTCATAATTTGCCATCAGTACAACTTCTTCAGATAAAGATACATTTAGTCAGAAATGACATGAATAGAATACTTAATCTTACGAGATTCCAGCATGACTATATCTCACAATCCTCTATATTCAGGCAACCACAAGCATCCTTTAAAACATTTAACGCCATCGGCTCCTCAATTCTAATGGTTCATATTAGTCGTGAAACCCCTTTTTATTATCTATATTATCCTTCTTACAAGCGTTGTTTATTTTTATATTGTTCGGCAATTTATTTTGCACCTTCATTATTAAGGAACATGTCCTAATTGGTTCTTTATCTTTTCTACATAATGTGTCAGCTATTATATTCACCTTCCTCGATGAAATAAATATCATGACCGTATTCATTCAGAAATTATTCCTTCATATTTTCTAAGTCTTAGTTTCGTCTCAACTATAATTTTTATCAGTTTCGCTCAATTTGACGTATAAAGCGTCGATAATTATTACTAGTAATTAAATAATAAATATTTAATTTTATGAAACGTAAACGTAAAAATTTTAAATTTCTTAGTTCGACCAATTATATAAAAATGTTCAAAATAAATTTGAATTTAATTAACAAGATTTTTGTTGATTTATCGAAAATAATTAAAATAATTAATAAGATCCGTAAATGTTCGAAAAATCTTTGTTTATACTTTTGTCAAAATTTTCTTAGTTGAAAAGCAAAAATTGTCGTTTCAATTTTTTTTTTAAGTCATGGTTTAACGGTTTCCTCAATCCCTCTTAGGTTGTCTTGAGGTATACACGAACATTTACCCCTAAACAGGAGTTTAGTTAAATGTTCTGGGTATAAGGGAATAATCCCTCAAAAGTTCTTTTTGATAAAACATTTTTCAAAACATATTTGTACTTTTCTTTTTGGTATAACCTTAAGCCTTAATGGCTCAAATTTTTGAAATGTCAATATAGATCCCATTATCTTATTAATCACACGGTCATTTAATGTAAAGGATTAAGTCTTAAATCACATGTTAAATATTCAAGGTACAGATTTTCATTGTTCGGCCAATTCAGGGCGGTTTATAAATAATTATTAACTCATTCTTATTTTTATAAATAAACAAATGGTCCTTAATGATCACAAGCATGAATTTATCAAATTACAGCCTACACACGTGATTCACCAATTTTATGAATGCTACATGTATATTAGTCAATCCAAACGACATCACGTGAAACTCATAATGTTTATTACGAGTTCTGAATGTAGTGATTGGAATAGATAATCTTTTTCGCGGATGCGAAGTTGATGATAACCATGCCGCGGATCAAATCTTTAAAACATACGCTAGAACTTTGTAAATGATCGAACAAATCTATCATCTTGGGTAGTGGATATAGATTTTTAATCGTCAATTTACCTAGTTCACGGTAATCAACAAATATAAGGAATAATAACACCATAGCTCTTCATGATGACGAGCTTGGTAGAATAAAAACTTTCACCGACAACTCTCTTAGTTGTACGGTAGCACTTTCAATTCAGATGGCGCTGACGTACAGTGCACAAGCCACAGGTGCAGCACCGGGAATATAATCAATACCAAATTCAACTTGCCTTAATGGCGAAAGTCTAGTTAATTCATCAACAATACCTCCTAAAGTTTCAGATAGCAGGTACATCTTTTAATAAATTCATATTAGGTTCTTCTAGATTACAATATCTATGACTAGTTCACAACCATTCATGGTATAATTTCAAGTCTAAATGCAGGATATGGTCATCCATCAAGAATTATTTAGATCACTTTTGATAATTAACATCTTATTATTTAGGGGAATCCTATTCGAGTTCCCATCAATTAAGACAATGTCGTCATGTCATAATCAATCAATCCATTCTATTGGCACTATCAACTTTCCAATTTTTATTGCCGTTGATAAGATGTGAACTTCTCAAAAGACTAATAATAACTCATAATCCTTTACAAATTCAAGGATATCTGGAGACATAACTTAACCTTAAAAGAGTAAGGTTAACGCATAATCTACGCGAGAGAATTTCAAATCAGATACAGACGAAAACATTTAACGAATATGAATATATCCCATGTTTTCATAATTTGAGTACGCATTCGAAAGCTCCTCGGATCGTTACCCAGGTCATTCAAATGAAATCTAATCAAAAGAAATGATAGGAACGTCGATACATCCAATCGGGTATCAACACTTGGTAATCAGATACTTTTCCAAAGAATCTCACCACAGAAGAATTCGACAAGAAGGAAATATCAATTGTCAAATAAGACAAATTCCACAGATGAGTAAATTCGACTCAGAAGAATAGATCCTACAGGCACATATGTAGGTGTCCCTAACACTATGTCCCTATTTTTCACTTCTTGCAGATCTCATAAAATTTAATCTTTCACAATCTTCAAAGAAAATGTAGTGTTTATTCATTAGTTTTATGGTGACTACTAATCAGCCTTGCATGGTCCATTCCAAATTGTATGTAGGCGCGCAACTATATAAAATTTCAAGATTAACGATGCAATACTCAGTTCGTCAAAATTTTATCATCATGTTTATAATAAAAACATTTTCATGCTTAATTCTTAAATAAGAATCAAAAAATAAATTTACAAAGATTTTCTTTGTTATGAAAACAATTAAGTTTTCCAAGTTTTTTCATAAACAACTTTATTTCGATAACGATTATTTATAAATCTCACTTTGAGTAATCCTTATAGTGGTGAAAATTGAATTTTCTCAAAGGATACTGTTTTATCTTATAAAAACAATGAGTGATCTGCAAAAGAGTGATGAAAAGTTGTTCACCAAGAATTAACTACAATATGCTAGGAAATGAGCTTTAGCCAAATAATCATGAGGTTCATGACCTCGATGGCACTCAGGAATACAAAGAGAATAATCCACAACGTAACTCAATTTGAGATGAGTACTTGTTCAATGGTTGCATCACTAATGCGCGCATTAGGAAGAAACAAGAAAAGATAGATATCATCGATACATGTAGAATTTAGCAATCAAAGGTAGTCTTTTCATTAATCACAAACAAGTCAAAATTGTACCGTAACACATTATGTGTCACTATGTCATACAATTCCAAGAACTCATCCTACCAACTGATGTCTCAGTTAAGTTAGGGATTTTTTTTAAAGATACCACAATGAATACTAATCTACAAGAGTCATTAGGTGTTCCACATGTCTCGAAAGATCCATCGGTCCCAATTCAGAAAAAGATTTCTTCAATTTATTTATTGGACACTTGGCATCCTCGTCATTGGACAATGGCCTAGGAACAACACTTAACACGAATCAACAATCAATTAAAACCTTATAATTCAATCACAGGACTTAACTACTTCCTCTTAACAATCTCATATTGCATACGGGTTAAATTTTACTTTATTCAAGTTTTAACCAATTTATACTTAATGCGATATCCTACTTCATTCTCTAATACTTTCAACCTTATTCATAAACCTTAATAGGGCAATAAAAGTTCAATATGAACAACACTTAATTTCCAATCCTATAGCTCTTACAAAAATAGTTATCAAATGAGTCACCAGTATGAAATGACTCGATCATTCAATTAGACTTCTCGGAAAGGTACTTGTGGCATGAGGATTTTGGGTAATGGTTCCAATGATAGCCTCAAGTGCAACATTCACCCTTTCGATTTCAAATTTAAGAATTGGGTGACAACGAATCAGATGACATCTTTCTAGGTGGTAACGTTTTGTCAAACTCCACTCTATAAGGAAAGATCGTCAGGACATCGATATCAGTTTTAATCTCGCCAATTCTTCTTCAATATAACAATCAACTAATATCTACATTCCTACGAATATAAACCATTTTGTTGGGATCATAAATATCCACAAATTGGTTTAGATCTAGGATAGCTAGAATTCCTACGAGAATAGCTTCGATTAATTTACTAGGGGATTTAGGTTTCCTTGTGACAATCTACGTCGTATAAATACCTCGTATAAATATCAAAATAATCATCAAACAATCATGTAATAAAATTACATCATATATATATAATCCAAGTTATATATATATTAAAATAACACTTCTCAATCTGGCCTTGTCGGTAACTCGGGAATTCTTCGGCACCTTTATAGTCAAAAGATTTTTAGACATTTTTAGAAAAATGTTTATAGTTAAAAGATTTTGAAATGTTTTATTCAAAACCTTGGTTTTAAAAATCTTTCGTTCTCTATAACGAGAGCTCTGATACCAAACTGTAACACCCCCAAATTTAAACAATTCAATACAGCGGAAGACTCGTTGGTGTTACGGGATAGCACATTACTCACATCATAGACAACGCTTAAAAATCGCGATAAAGCATTTTCATTCATAAATATCAAAGTTACATAGGTCCCAAGTCATTGTATTTCATACAAGTTTTACAAAGCATTTGAATGGAAATTATTATTTAAGTGCGGGCCATGAATTCTTGTTGTCTTCCCGAGAATTACCTTCAAGTACCTGAGATAAAACATGTTAAAAGAAAAGATCAGTGATAACGCCGAGTGAATTCACAAAGTCTAATAAAACCATCAATATATCGTCGGTATAAAATTATTACCGAAAATCATTTTGTACAATCTTTGTTGTAGACCATAAAATAGCCAAAGTCATTTTATATAAATCCTTATCAAAAATCATAATATAGGCATTTTGCCTTCAAAATCATTATACGAACCATTGTCGTAAAAACATCATACAATACGTTTTATAATGTTATATAGATTAAATTAAAACCGTTATATGAATATGGTTATATAAAACCAAAACACAAACATAACATCAGTAATAAGACCCCGTATTGCTAGTCAGGCAATACATCGTAATTTAGTGCGTATAGCAGTATTTCGTTATTTGGATTATTATAAGCCGCATGACATTGTTACCTTACTACAACAAACAACGGGTAGCTAACCCGACAATCATTTGCCCATCTAAAACAGCGTGTCGTCACAATATTCACGCTTATAGAAATCTTCTCATACATAAATTCGGTTACCAATCAATGTGGCACGACGGGGATCAACCGTCAAGGCGCGAACTGGGGTGATCGTCCCCAAATAGTACTATTATATGCATAAGCGTCTACCAAATCCCGGTAGTTCACAATTCATGCTAATGGGACTTTTAGTGACATAACCTAACTTTAATAATCCATTTCATTTCATCTATCGGGTCATTTAATCATTCATCGGGTCATACAATCATTCGGGTCCAAATCAATAAACAGACAATCGGGAAAAATGGTGTCCTATTTTATCAAAACTAACATGTTATCTCCCTCGCGGGTTTATAAAACATTTCATAAAAACATTTAAAAGAGTGCGAGGCTATGAACTCACGTTGATGTGGAAAAGCGGGTTATCGGCAATTCGGACGTACGGTACGTGCTTGAATCACGGAAACCTAGACAAATAATACTCGTCTTAGAATCTTGTCCAATGACTTTATAAAAATAACAATCATGTATACATATGATGATTTTATTCATATGATGATGATCAAGTGGGTTTATACATCTTTACTTATTTATTATAATGTTTGCGTTGGTAACATTTTTATACTAGTTATACTAGTTCAATTTAATTACATTTTGAGGCCCAATGGGCCCATTACAAGCCCAATGTATTATATTAGCCCAATTATACTTTTATTATCAGTATTATATTTTACATGTTGGGCCCAAATGGGTTAATCCCAATAAGTATTTTTTATTAGGGTTTAACTTATTTAGTTAAATTATTAGTCCAAATATGCTAACTTAGCTCGTTAATGTCCGTATGTCATATAGTTCCGGTTTTATCGGTTTTTACTTGTATTAGGTACTTATACATCAGTATATGACTTTTAAAAACTTTACATTAGACGGGTTTGATCGTCTAAGTTTTAATTGGCGAAAAACGTTAAATTTACGGTAATAGCTGAAAAAATCGTAAAAATCATGTTTATAGTTTTTATAACTTATAAATCTTATTCAACTACTATATTTATAAAGTGTCCATTTATTTAACCTTATACATATTTATATAAATGAAATTTATAAGTTAGTGGGTTTTAATTCACATTTTATACTATATTAGTTTGAGTGCTTATATAATACTATTAAACATTAATTCTTCAAAATCTGATTTTTAGTTTCATATTCACCATTTTTATCATATCTTGAGTTCTATAAGGAGATAGAAGCTCATTTTTGGATGGAATAAATTTCATATTATGTGCTACAAATAAGTTAGATATAGCTACTGCTCATTCCATGTCTAACTATCCTTAACAGTCCCTACAAAACAGACTATTCAGATTGGTACACTAATCTTGTTTTGATCATATCTCACTCATTTTAATGATTCCATTGCATGGCCAACTCTCACATGTGTATGACATCTAATACTTACTGTAAATGGATTCCACTATGCAATTTTATCAGTTCATAACTTGGTTACTTACTGTTTTTATACAGCCAACAATTTAAGCAAGATTTTAGCCTTGTTTCTTATGGTTTTTCATCTTTTTAATCATATTTATCAACACTTGATCCCCACACAACATTTTTATCATCATATATTCATCATATACATATACAATAAGAAAGAAAATACATGATTAAATAATCAAAATAACAAGAGGATGGGGAGAACAATCTTTATACCACCAAGATTATGTAGGTTGTGATCAAGACATGGATTTTGATCACACAACTTGTGATAAGTCAACACCAATCTTCAAGGCCACCAATATTTGTACACTCCTTGTAGAAATCAGCCCTTGAACATCACCAAATGACCATCTTGGATGTTAGAATCACCTCCAATCTTCATATCTTCAAAAGGACATCATCATGTGTATGAATAACACATGATTTATGGTGGAATCAAGATCAAAATGGGATATTTTGGGTGAGAGTGGGAAGGCACATTGAGAGAGATAGGAGAGAATTTGGTGGTTTTTGCATGTTGTAAATGAGAGCAAGTGGTAAATGTGAGGTGGTTTTGTGGTTTGGGTGGAAAGTTGGCTTACTTGTTAAGCTTTGCTTAACAAGTGTAAGCAACTAGCTACCATTTTGACACATCAAGTGATGTGGTGGTAAGCTTAAACCGTCCCATATTGGGGGTGAGGCAAAACTTGTTTTGTCTCATCCCCAGTTATTTACGGGTACTCCTCGATTCTAGTTTCCTCGATTTGCGTGCCCTCGGGTCGTTTTACGAAAAATGTTTTTATAAATTATGAATCAACGACACAAAACGAATCTAATAAAAATTGTCTCATCAAAAACAGAGTTCGAAAACGTAAATACGTAATCCTAAGGTTTCCGGTTTAGTCGTAAAGGACGTCAAATTAAAATCGTAAGTCCTAATCTCTTCTCGTAAATTTGTGAGTTTATGAACCAACTCAAAATTAAAATCCCAAAATAATATTCACGGATAAATTTATTTTCTGAAATGTCGGACTGTCACAAAAATGGTGTATGTAAACGTAAGCACGTAACGTAGAATCCTCCGGTTTAGACGTAGTCGATGCTACTTCAAGCCGTAAATCCAAATTTCTTCCCAAAAATAAGTGAGTTCATAATATAACATTAAAATAATGTTTTTAAATAATATTTGAGAATAAAATATCAACCATAAATTGACGGATTGTCACAATTGGTCCTTAGGGAAAGTTTGAAGATCCGGGACAACCTCCGTAGGTATGTCCCCTCCAAAGTAGTGTTTCACACGATGACCATTCACCTTAAAGTTAGGCCCGTCTTTTTGAGCTAGCTCAACGGTGCCATAAGGAAAAACTGGTGCAATGGTGAATGGTCCGGACCAACGGGATTTAAGGTTTCCCGAGAAAATCTTAAGTCTAGAGTTGAATAAGAGGACTTGATCACCAACATTGAAAATGCGGTTTTTGATCTTAGAGTCATGAATCCTCTTAGTCTTCTCTTTATAGATCAAAGAATTTTCATAAGCTTGATCCCTTAATTCACTTAGTTCATTCAATTGAACCTTGCGATGATCACCCGCGGTCCTCAAATCAAAGTTACAATGCTTAAGAGCCCAATACGCCTTATGTTCGAGTTCAATTGGCAAGTGGCATGCCTTTCCGTAGACCAACCTAAATGGTGTACAACCAATTGGCGTCTTGTAAGCCGTACGGAAAGCCCACAATGCATCGTCCAATTTATCCGACCATGAAGTGCGATTTTCTCCAATAGAACACTCCAAAATCCTTTTAAGAGCTCGGTTTGAAACCTCCACTTGACCACTCGTTTGAGGGTGATAAGCCATAGAAAGTCGATGAGTGACACCATATTTCTTTAGAAGTTTTTCAAATTATTCATTACAAAAATGGGTCCCACGATCACTTATAATAGCCCGCGGAGTTCCAAACCTAGCAAGAGTTGTTTCAAAAAGTTCACCACTACTCGAGCATCATTCGTGGGCAAAGCCTTAGCTTCAACCCATTTAGACAAATAGTCCACGGCTACGAGAATGTACTTATTTCCTTTCGAAGATGGAAATGGCCCCATAAAATCGATCCCCCACATGTCAAAGATTTCACAAACATGAATAATGTTTTGAGGCATTTCATCCCTTTGTGAGTTCTTTCCTTGACGTTGACAAGCATCACAAGTCTTGATCAATTCTTGGGCCTCACGATATATGGAAGGCCAAAAGAAGCCGGCATCAAAGACTTTCTTCGCGGTGGCGTTGGCACCATGATGTCCCCCGGTGGGTCCCTCATGACAAGATTTAAGGATATCTTGAGCTTCTTTTCCAAACACGCACCTACGAATCACTTGATCCGCACACACAGGAAACAAATAGGGGTCGTCCCAAAAGTAATAGGATATATCCTTGAAAAACTTTCGTTTTTGTTGGGACGGCATACCCTTGATCACAAACTTCCCCGCATGGTAATTTGCGATGTCCGCAAACCATGGGGTACTATCATCACCACGAAAAGCAATCATACCAAGCGTCTCAAGAGGAAATGTTTCATTGATTTCCTTGTTCTCTCGATCGCTTTGGTGAGGATTCTCAAGTCGAGATAAATGATCGGCCGCGAGATTATTGGCTCCTTTTTTGTCTAGAATTTTGACATTAAATTCTTGAAGGAGGAGAATCCACCGGAGCAACCTCGGCTTAGCATCTTGTTTATTAAGAAGATATTTGATAGCCGAGTGGTCTGTATACACTATGGTTTGAGACAAGACGAGATATGGTCTAAACTTTTCAAAAGCATACACAACGGTAAGTAACTCCTTTTCCGTTGTAGTGTACTTTGTTTGAGCATCCGTCATAGTCTTACTTGCATAGTGTATAGGCAAGAAGTGTTTTGATTTACGTTGCCCCAAAACCGCACCTACCGCGTAATCACTAGCATCACACATAATTTCAAAAGGTAGGTCCCAATCCGGAGCAACTAAGATTGGAGATTCGGTTAATTTCCTTTTAAGCATCTCAAAGGCTTGAATACACTCATCCGAAAATATGAAAGGAGTCTCTTTTTCCAAAAGATGGGTCATAGGTCGAGCTATCTTAGAGAAGTCTTGTATAAAACGTCTATAGAAGCCGGCATGGCCGAGAAAACTCCTAACTCCCTTAACGGTGGTGGGTGGAGGAAATTTGGCAATCACGTCGATTTTAGCCCTATCAACCTCAATACCGGCCTTAGAGATCTTATGTCCTAACACAATTCCCTCTTTGCACATGAAGTGACATTTTTCATAATTAAGCACAAGATTCGTTTCCTCACAATGTTGCAACATTCTTTCAAGGTTAGAGAGACATGAAGTAAAAGATTCCCCAAAAACCGAAAAGTCATCCATGAAGACTTCCATGGTTTTCTCGATCATATCATGGAAAATGGCCATCATACACCTTTGGAACGTCCCCGGAGCATTGCATAGTCCAAAAGGAATGCGATGATAAGCAAATGTTCCATAAGGACAAGTGAATGTTGTCTTTTCTTGATCACGAGGGTCAATGGGGATTTGGAAATAGCCGGAAAATCCATCCAAAAAGAAATATAATTCATTCCCCGCTAGTCTCTCTAACATTTGATCCATAAAAGGTAATGGAAAATGGTCCTTCCTAGTGGCATCATTAAGTTTCTTATAGTCAATACAAACACGCCAACCGGTCACAAGTCTAGTAGGAATCAATTCATTATCCTCATTAGTAACAACCGTCATTCCTCCTTTCTTTGGAACACAATGCACGGGGCTAACCCATGGACTATCCGAGATAGGGTAGATCATTCCGACGTCTAGAATTTTAGTGACTTCCTTTTTGATCACCTCATGAATCTTTGGATTGACCCTTCTTTGATTTTGGATAGCGGGTTTATAATCATCCTCTATTAGAATTTTATGAGTACAAAATTTTGGATCTATACCCTTAATGTCGGAGATTTTCCATGCAATGGCCCGTTTATGTTTCTTAAGCACTTTAATAAGTTCATCATTTTTATTTTCCTTTAATCACTTAGCAATAATCACCGGCAACTTATTCGTTCCTTCAAGAAAAGCATACTCCAAATGAGTGGGAAGTTCCTTAAGTTCTAGGTCGGGTGCTTCTTCAATAGATGTTTTCACTTTAGTCTCATTTTCATTCACAACTTTTAAATCTATAGATAGAGATTCAAAAGGATATTCATTCAAAAAGGCTTCAAGTAAATTGATATCTCCCTCCATATCAAGATAGTCCTCATCATATGTAGATAGAAAGTCCGGTATGCTAAGAAAAGCATCCACCTCCTCCAAGATAAAATCACTAGCCCCAAATGGAGTAAGGGGTGGAGACGAAAGGGCAATAATCGGATCCGATAAAGAAGGATTGCCACTTTCGGAATTAGCCGAGAATCCAAGAACTTCTTGAGAATATTCTTCACAAGTAACATCAATCACATCGATTTGATTAATTGATTCCTCGTAATACTTTGGAAAATATTTAGTGTTATCACCAACATCAAGTGTAACACTTTCATCAGCAAAACGTAAAGTCAACTTCCCCGCTCTCATGTCAACTATAGAACTAGCCGTCATAAAAAAACGGTCTTCCCAAAATAAGTGGTACACGAGAATCTTCGGGATAATCGCAAACTACAAAGTCCGTTGGAAAGACGAGTTTCCCTACTTTGACAAACACGTCCTCGGCTATACCTTTTGGAAAGGTGGTCGATCGATCCGCTAGCTCGAGAGTCATCTTAGTAGGTGTAAGCTCGGGAAGTGATAACCTTTTCCACACGGAAAGAGGCATCAAATTAATGCTAGCGCCAAGATCGGATAATGTTAAGCATTCTTCCATATTAGGGAACTCACATGGTATCAAAAACTTGCCCGGGTCTCCAAGATTTTTGGGAAGCTTTTGTGTAAGAACCGCAAAACAATTAGCATCTAAAGATGTAGACACTTCAACCAATTTCCCTTTATCGTTCATCAATCTCTTAATAGTCGAAGCAAACTTAGGCATGTAAAGCAATGCATCCGCGAAACTAAGATTAATATGAAGATTCTTAAACATTTCTAAAAAAGTAGCCATTTGAGCGTTGGACTTTTCGTGGAGCTTCTCTTGGTTAAGTCTTGAAGGGTAGGGTAGTGTGGGTTTAGTCTTCGGAAGCTCGGGTTCCGGAATAGGCAATTGGTCAACCCATGGTGGAATAGGGATTTCCTTTTCTTTAACCACCTCGGGTTCTTGCTCCACTTCCCTCACCGGAGAGGTACTCACATGTGGAAGAAAAGGTCCGTCTAAAGCTTTCCCACTACGTGTGGTTATAGCTTTCATCTCACCCTTCGGGTTCGGAATGGTGTTGCTAGGTAAGCCACCCGAAGAAGAGGAAGGTTGACTCATAAAAGATTCAAACATCGAAAGCAATTTGTTTTGACTTTGTTCCATACTTTGTTGCATACGGTTTTGGTTTTGCTCTAGCCTTTGTTGATTAAGCTCAATCTTGTTATTTTTCCCTTTAATCGTATTTTGAAAATCGAGTTTCAAAGTATTAATTTGCCCTTGAATGTTGTTTTGAAAAGATTTCAAATTTGCCTCATTTGACTTGATATAGCTTGACAACTCATTTTCCCTATTGCTTTGAAAACCTTGATTGTTTTGATTAGCATTAAACCCATTTCCTTGATTGAAATTCCCTTGGTTACCACGGTTAAAATTATTCCCATTGTTTCCATTGTTGTACCTATTTTGAACCGGTGGAAAACCCGGTGGAGCAACATGATTTTGACGAGGAACTTGACCGTTGGAGCCATAAGTTCCTGTCGCGGCAAAAGCACTAGCTTGATCAAACCCCGTGGTTGAACAAGCATAATTAGGATGTGCTCCACCACATGATACACAAACATTCTCAACCATATTAATCGATCCATGAGGATTCTTCCTAATCTCATTCAACAAAGTCGCGAATCCATTATCAATCTTAGAGTCCAATCTAGCAATCTCGATATTAGACGAATTCACATTGGAAACACTCAGTGTGTTTCGTGAATATTGTGCTCTAGACTTATTCTCAATTATTCACCACGCGTCTCTCGGAGTTTTTCTTAAAAGATTACCACCCGCGACGGAATTTAAAGAATCTTGTTCAATCATATTAAGACCATTATAAAAAGTATTTATTTGATGCAATTCCGAGAAACCGTGGTGTGGACATTGTCTCAACAAATCTTTAAATCTCTCCCAAGCAACCCCAAACGATTCATGCACTTTTTGTTCAAATCTAGTGATCTCGTTCTTAAAGTGTGTTGTTTTGGATGGTGGAAAGAAATAATTTATGAACTTAGACACTAAATCACCCCATGTCAAAATCGAACCCGATGGTTCTTTCTCATACCAAATCTTAGCATTACCCTCGAGCGAGTACGGAAAAAGCATGAGCTTAATCGCGTCATTCGGCACATCTCTAAACTTGAGAGTCGAGGTAATTCGAAGAAAATTCCGAATGTGAGAATGCGGGTTATCGGTCTCATTGCCACGAAATTGGTCGGCACGAATGAGTGATAAAAAACCCGTCTTAATCTCATAATGATCCGCCAAAATAGCCGGCACAACGATTGCTTCCCCATACCCTTCGGTGGGTGCACGGAGCAATTCCTCCATTGTTCGGTTATCGGCCATCTCTACAACAATAGGTGGAAGCTCGGGTTCCCCTTTCGTTGTTGACGATTTCTATTTCTACGAGGAATATTTTCAAGCCTATTAAAATCAATCATAAATCTAGAAGAACGTAATTGCATACACTACAAAGACGAGAATTTAGAGGATTGAAGAAAAGAAATTAGACAAGCAGAAGATTATTTTTGGTATTTTATTTGGTATTGCTCAATCAAAAATGATCGATAAAAAATAAGGAATAAGGATAACTACTATGGAAGTAAATTACCCTCGGTCGACTTTGAAACGATAGGTGAAAACCTAAACGTCTCGAGGTTCAATAAGTTAACTACAAAAGATTTAATACTACTTGAGTTGGCAAACTAATAATAGGTCGTCCCTCTCAATATACGTACAAGCAAGCGGGGAAACGAGGTGGCACAAAGCATTTAAAAACCTTTTTCCTCAGACGGCCTTTTATAGCACGTCGCCTTATACCCACCTTATAGTTTGTATAAATCGAGTTCAAACTTCTTATTAGTATTTATCTATTTTGCCTTTTTATTTTTGTTTTGGATTCGAATACAATAGCTAGGTGATGAAATCCCAACTAAGGCCTTATTTGAAAAGTATGTAAATTTATTGTTCTACGTAATACAATTTATTAATCATAAAAAACGAGAAAAACGATACATACTATATAATAGAATAATAACAAAACTTTCCGATGACGGAAAGGGTCTTCAAATCAACTATCAACAAATCTCCACGTAACGAATCGTACGTAAGATTCCTGGGCAGCGGCGCCAAAATTTTTGATGTGATCGTGATAGTATATGTGATAATTAGATACGTTATAGGGTAAATTAGAAAATTACCTTTAGGAAAAAGTAATAGTCTAAAATTACCAAAGACGGATTCAATTAAACACGTTGGTGAACCAAGTTCGTTGTACACGAAGATCTTATGAATTTGAGACGTTTTGTATTGATTTGGACAATTGATTCGAATTGGTTTCGGTTTTTAAACTAAAATTAAATTCTACAAATTTAAATCCTAAGTGCATGAATCGTTACCCCGAATTATTTTAATCTAAAAACAATTACTTAAAAATTAAAGCTATTTAAAATCCTATTAAAAACTTATCTTTTAAAATTACATTTACTCTATTTTAAATTTCTAATAAAAACTATTTAATTTCTAAAGATTTAAATTTAGTTTATCTAAAAACTAACTTTATTAAAATCTACTTATTTAAAAACTAATTAAATTTCTAAAATAAAACATTTTTTTTATTTTGATTTACTTATTATCTAAAAAAACTTTATAAAAGAAATATTATAAAATGAGTTTAAATGAAAATTAAAGTAAATAAGAGTAGATAATACTAAATAAAATCTGACAGGCCTACTACAATTTACTATATTAATTACTTTGACTGAAATTAAAACCAAAAGAGCAGTTATCTCAGATGGTTATCTCGCTGGGTAACTATCCGTGAGGTCACGGGTTAGAGACCCACAAGGGCCTTATTTTTGGTTATTATTATTTTTGGACAGTTAAACTTATAACAGATACTTAAATCAGTACCCACAATGCATATGGATAACTGATAAATTTAGACAGCTAAATCAACAATGCAAAAGAGCTCAGTTATAGCTACACTCCTATTATCAGTTAAACCAAAGAGCAAAAGATAATAAAAAAGAAACAAAAACAGATTTAATTATATAGAAATTCAAACTCAGTAAAAGCCAATAAAATATATAATCAGATAAAAAAAACTTCTACGAGAGGAATTATTAAACAGACTAAGAAACAATTAGTTTTACCACTAAAATCACACCAATATTATCAACAGACTAAGTGAGAAGCTGACAATTAAATAACTCAACCAAAACAATCAAAAACTCAGTTCAAATATAGATCCAGCAACATCCTGATTAAGACTCATCAATTCAGTGTAGACTTATCAACTAGAAACCTCAACATCATAAACCAGAAGTTAACCAAATATTTGACATACTCTTTAATTCCAGAAGATCAAACATCAGTAATATATATCAGATAAAATTCTTCAAATCAAAATATCCAAACTCATTAGCAATCTTAACTAAAATCTCAGTTTATGAAATTAAAAACGAACAGATTAAACCAATTACACTAAGCTGACATAAAATACAAATAGGATAGACAAAGCTAACACAAGTCTTACTTAAGCTTAATCAATTGAGCAGATTCAATCTCTAAAAATCATAAACATAGCAATTCCATAACATACCATATCTAACACATTTCTATAACATTAACAAGACTGCAACATATCCAAACTCACAGTTCTAAAACAAATTCCTAAAAACTTAAACAAACTAAATTAAAATAAGAGAGCGAAACCTTTTGAAGAAACCTTTGTGACGAAGCGCAGCGGCTGGCTTAAAAACTAAACGACATCACCATCATCGAATCAAGAACCATTCGAGTACATTCTCATACTTGAACCAGACAGAAACATAGACCTCGAACCACCATATATAAAATTCAACCAACCTCCAAATAAACCGGTCGTTCTATGGAAACCGAACCATTTTTACAAATCAGACCAGTAGGGTTTGATTTCTAATCCAAATCTCACTTTTAACCTATTTGATTCAAGCTATTGTTTCAGCTTAATCAAATAAGTTTTCATATTATAATGACAAAAATAAACAGTAAGACAATATTATAAACTTTAACAGTTAAAAATAGTTGAAATAACAAAGAGATTATCAAATTAACTTTTATTAAATCATCGAAATATTAGAAAACTATCAAATTGAAAATACAATACTTCCTACTTCTATTTTATCATTATAACAGTAAAAGCATGGGTATTTATACTCGAACCCGAGACTTGTTGGTGGAAGTTTGTTGAGAGGCATCTCTACTCTTGGCCCTTGATTTCTTCATCTTCTCTTTCATTCTTGATCTAACGGTGGAGATGAGACAACTAGCACACGGATCGCCAACGTGGCATTCAAGTGTGCTAGTTGTGCTAGTTTGGTGATGAGGTGTCTCCATTTAATTGGTGGAGTGGGGGTTTTGAGGTGTTTCACCCAGTAACACGCTGTCACGTCGCATTATTCTCCATCTTCTATCACCGGAAAAAGGGGGATTTAATTTCCCCACTCGTGTGAATCACACGAGTGATATAATCAAAAGCCCCAATTATTTAATTTCTTGATAGGATAATTTTTTGTGAATAGTAATTAGGTTTTTTACAGGATTATTGGGTTTTGTGAGAGAGACGAAGGGGAGAGAGGGTAGGTTAACTTTGGGTGTATCGACTATGGTGAGTGGTTAAAAAGGTGTGTGTGTGATGGAAGTTTTGACCAAGAAAAAAAAGTAAATAACTTTTTTTTCACTTCACCGTTCTACTTGTTAACCCTACTGGGCTTTTTCTCACGTCTCATAAATCACTTTGGCATTTGGGCTTTGTTTGGACCCAAACAATTATTCCCATCCGTTCTAGTTGAGAAATCATGGGCTAAGGCCCAAAATTCTAAATTAGTTCACACGTTTCTTTATCCATACAAATTTGGGCTATTGTTGGGATGAATTCTCAAAAGTAAATATTGCTTGCTGCCTTATTGGGCTTTTGGGCCCAATTCCCAAATGTGGGACCCACAAGCACGTTAAACTCCATATAAGATTAAATCCGCTAAAGACGAGCTTGTTTTTGGCATTGTTGATCTTTTCTTCAAACTCGTGACGGTTTTGCCGGTTTTCGTGAACTTGGTACCTACACACACGAAACGAGAAAATATACAAATACAAGGATATATTCATGTGTTTAATGCAATTTAAGCTCGTTTTTAGATACAAATGATATGAGTAAAATTACTCATATCTTGTTGATGATGACTATGACCTATATGTTGATAATATGTATGAGGGATCAGGATATTTTTGGCAATGTTCAGTCTATTTATGATAATCTTGGAATTAGAGTCACCAGAAGCACGAAATTTTAGTTTTCATCATATTCTATGTTATTTTATATTTATTTTATGTGTTTCTTCCTCATATTAAGTTATTTTCCTATTTAACAGGCGAAGATATAGGATTCACCAACATCTATTGTACTTAAATGTTTTTGGAAGTAATAAAATTTACCGGGAAAACCTTTTACCCAAAAAAACGTTTTGCAATTTGTAATGGAGTATGTTAGGCGAGGCATAATGGTTTGATCGAGGGACCATTCGACAGGAGGCACATCTTCACCTTTACATCCCATGCAAAAAAGGAAATCAACTTCATTATCGACCAATCCGTTTGGCATTAAGTTATTTTTTTGGGTATTTTTTTGTAGCGTTATCAGGATCCTTATTGGACTAGTTCGTAAGAAATTAAAGTTGTTGTGCATAATGTAGGGCAGTCGTGTTGGTGATATATGGGTGCTTAGTGCTCCCTGTTACACATTGCCTTATATAAGCTCAATCGCTTTATGAAAAAACCACTTTTATGAATTATAAAAATACCCAATAGATAAGTTGATAAGCAAACTTATGTGAGTTTTGCCGAACACTTATTTAGACTTAGTAAACGTATGATTACTTTCAACTACATATAAAACATTTAAGATTTTGGGTTGCTTTTGCAACTAAATTATCTCATTATCACGAATAGCAAATGAATTAATATGCTTTTAGGTTTTTGGCAGACATAGCTTGAAAACCCATTTTTTGTGTTTTACCTACCCTAAAACATGGCTATAAATAAGTAGCTAGCCACATGATTTTGCAAAACGTAAATTTTACTTTTTGTTCAATTTATGAAGTTACCATTGAATATTTGGACTTTATTATTTTATGTAGACTTCGATGCCTAATCCACACGTGAGCAAATTCTTTGAGTTTTTTCCTCAATTTTTGCTTTTTATTTTTCCAGTTTGGTTTTGTAGGTTAAGCAACGGTGTCAACAGAAACATATTGAGATACCTTAAAAAATCAATGTTGGGAATAAAATGAGGTAAGTCATTCCCACTACTTTCAGTTCCATTCCCACTGTTGTCTCTGGTTCCCACTGTAGTGCATATTGAAGACAGTGGGATGTGTTCCCATTGTATGAAGATTGTCCAACTGTTTGAAGATAACATGGAAAGAGATATTAACCCGTTTAGTTATGTTTCCGATATTGTATATGTTTAAATGATTTTCTTAATAGTTATCTTGTATAAGGATTCTTAGTCTATTAAAAGGAGACCTTAGGTCATTATATAAGTATCGCTTCTTTTATATCTTTTAAAGCTTTAAGGTTTTGTAAGCCTAGTACTATGGAGAGTACTGATGAGACTGCTTTTATACATAGTCTCATCGTCCAAAACGGGCTTTAAATGCATTAAATATCATCAAAAATTTCAAATATGTGCTTGTGTTTGTTACTTGTATATTTTAGGTACGGATATTGAGAAAATGACAAAAGATCACAAGAAACATGCAAAAACGAACACAGGAAACGAAGCCGCACAATGAACCAAGCCCTAATGAAGATTTTCCAAGAAAAACCCTTGAAGATATGAAGATTGTACAAGAAGGGTCCTCCAATATTGAAGAATTGACACTTTAAACCCTTGTTTATTCATAATTACAAGTTTGGTCCTTAAAGTTTGTCAAAATTACAAAAAGGGCCCTCCACTTTGAAGAATTGGCAAGAATGGTCCCTCAACAATCAAGACTTATCAATTTCAGTCCTCCAAGAAGTCAACAATACAAGTCAATACCATAATCTATGAAGAAATTGCCAAAACAACCCTTCAAGAATCAAAAAATGGCAAGAAATACCCCTGAAAATACTTTGGAAAAGTATTTGTGGCCAAAGTGGAAAAAAATGAAACTTCATTAACAAAGGAATCTGCATTTTTCTTATTTAAACCTCAAGTGAAAAAGAAAGAAGAAGTGAGGGATCAAAGTTGGCAGACAAACAAACATACCTAGACCAGTGAGAGGGTGCACTTGCCCCACTCACCCCATCCCACCAATCACCACTCCCCATTCTGCCATGTCACAATCCACTTAAACCGGTCTTAACAAACTTAATTTATTAAGTTTAAAAAGGGCGGTTAACACAATTTTAAAACATAATCTTGATTAAACCAAGTATTATTCACTCAAGAACACGAATTGGGTTTTCCTAATTGTGTTGTAATTAAACCTCCATCATCTCCAGTTTAGTGATTAGGGTGGTCCTAATCATAACCCAACTTTGAAAACCCATGCCACGTCACTCATGAGCTCACATGTTAAACCCTCCCTACACGTTTTTGAGGATACTGCCAAAGCTTGCCAGGAAATCAACACACATTGTTTATCTTTGTTCCTAAGCATCAATATGAGTCTTTGGATGCAATTTCAACCATGACAACTCACACAAACAGCCAAAATTCAGTCACATGAGCTCAAAGTTTCAAAATCGACAAGGGCATTTTTGGGACTTCAAGCATTAGGGTTTAGTGTTTTTATCTGTTCTTAGTTCACATGTAAGGCTCTATATAAAGCCATAGGGTCTAATTTGGACAACTGCTCTTGGTTTTCCTTTGTTCACTCTTCTGTAAATCCTTGTTCATGTTGAAATGAAAAGTGTTTGAATTTTTTAAGAAATCCAAGTGCCAATCTCTTATTCTGCTTGTTATTGTTTAATGTTAACTAATCTTGAATCTCAAAACGTGTTTTCAAACCTTGTGCAAGAAATTGTACAAGAGTTCAAAGTTTGATATTTTGCTAAGACTTGGTTTAAACCTAGGAATTCTTGGGCTATAAGTGGATCATAGCACCCTGATAAAGAGTTATCAACGTGTTTTGAGGCTTATAACTTGGGGATAATCAAGTGTGGGAACAAGGTTGCATTAATCAAATTTATTTTCCAAGTTGTCACCTTTCTGTTTTTGATTTTATTGTGCTAACCTTGTTGAATCTTATCAGCTTTTTTGTGGAAGCTTGTGCCTTGTTTTGCTAGGCACATCAGCTCAAAAATTCGTGAGTGTGGATGTACATTCATGAGGTTTGAGTTCTTGAACCAAAAAATCTGAAAAATACTTGATTTTTATGATTTTGTGTTCTACTTGTGTTCTTGTTGTTTTTATGACTTAATCTTGCTTGATACTACATAATATATTTGTTATTGTGTTTGATTGGTCTTGGGTAACATTGAACCACACTTATACTTGTTTAATCTTGATTTAAAAAAGATAAGGGGTGTTTGGGTTAACCTGTTTAAGATCATAACTTTTTATTTTGTTATTGGAAGTTGTTTGTTTGAGTTTGTATCTGCTTATCACTTGGTTGTGTGCTAAAACCTGCAAGTTTTCAGACTTAAAATATTAAATTAAATATTGTGCTATATCTCACTTGATTTTGCCTATTTTGACCTAAGGTTTTGGAAACACCTAGAGTGTATGCATGCTTAGGGCTAAAAAGTGTTAAATCATAGTTTGTGTAACCTATTAACAAGATTTGAGTGTTTGAAATTGGACTTGTGGTCAAGTATATCAGCTAAGTGTTCATAACTGCTTGTTCTTGTTCATCAGAAACTTTTGATTGCTTGAATCTTGATCTAGACTTGGAATCAATGCATGAAACCTGTTAAAATTTGTTCATTTGAATTTATTATAGCTTGTGTATGCATTTGGTGAAGTTTGGCTGGCTGATTTTTGCTAAAAGTGCTTATTGAACCAAAACTACTTATTGTTCATATCTTGGCTAGGTCTGTGGATGTTTTGAATTAACTGCACTGATTGGCTGATTGGAATTGTGTTTTTGTTGCTTATATTGACTCCTTATGATTAACTGATCATTTGGGTGCCTTTGCTTAACTTGAATCCACAAAAAAGTCACAAAAGACAAAAAGTCAATTTGGTCAAGCAGGGGAAAAGTTCCCACTGCTCAACCTCCAAAACTAGCCCCTACTAGTGTAAAACATCAAACAGCTTATTCATAAGCCAATTGGCTTATCCAGACTTGCAACAACGTATTTTTTGTGATAGATCTTCCTCATTTGACCCATTTATTTGATCTGGAGCTTATTAGGGTTTGACTTTTAAGTTTGACTAGAAAACCAATCAAGTTGACTTTTACATAAGTGCTTATTTGCTTAATATGGCTTATTTATTGTGCTTATTTGAAAACTTTTTGATTATTTTTCTTAATTAAGTCATTTAAAAGCATTTGAAAGTTGAATCAGCACTTGAGGTGGTCTAGAACTCAAAAACGACTATTTTGTCGTTTTGTGAAGAGAGTCTTGGCTTATTTCAGGCTTTTTTCTTGTGCGTTTTCCAATTTTCTTTTTACAGGTCTCTTAAGTAACTCAAAAGAAGCTTGTGTGTCAAATTTTAGCTTATGGCATCAGCTTATAGCTTAATGGGCCAAAAAGCCCATTAAGAATAAGCTGCTTTGAAATAAGCTAGCTTAAACATATTTTCAGCTTTTGGGCCTTCAGAGTTTTGTTTTTAAAATCAAATTTTAAGTCAGATAGGAAGTTTTGGGCTTATTTGGACTACATTATTCTTATTGGGCCTATTTCAAGCCCATTACGGGACTGTTTGGACTTTTAGCCCATTTCAAGGCCCAATAGGGGTATTTTGTAATTTCAACTTCATTTCTGTTTTAATTAGGTTAAAATAAACTAGTTTGCAACTTTTTAGAATTTTTTATAAATTTTGGATTTTCATTAATATTTTATTATTATTTTATTATTAAAAATTTAAATTTAAATTTTTCAAAGTCTTTTCATTTTCTTAGATCAAATACATTAGGTTAGGAATTTTACAATTTTTAGAATATTTTTATTGTCATTAGATTAATTTTTAGATTTATTTTAAGTTTTAATTGTTTTTAAATAGTTTTGATTAATTTTAAAATTTTCAGAAATAGTTTTAAATTTAGTTAAGTCATTTAGAGGTTTATAAGTGAAAAAAAATCTCATTTTGGGATTTTTGATAATTAAATTGATTTTTTGGGCTTTAATTAGCATTAAAAAATTATTATTTAATTAAATAAAAGGCTTGAGTGATTTTCGATTTTTTGTAAACTCTAATTACATTTTTTAGGATTTATTAAAATTTTCTAGGAATTTCTAGGGTAAAACTTTAATTTAGTCACTTTTTACGGTTTTACGTGCACGACTATTCGTCTTAGTTTAATTCATAATCGGAACCGTCATTCTCTTATAATCTCTTTTCATCTTTTCATTTCTTATCAATATAATCACAAACTTTTAATCATCTCTCTACACAACACACTAGCCTCCTTGAGAACGAACTCACTTTTTGGTCATTTACTTGTGGTTTTCCTAAACTACTTGTTAATACTAGCCCTAATTACATTCTTTTTCCTAAAAGACGTATTTTACAACTATCATTTTGGCGCCGCTGCCGGGGAGGCGTGTTGTGTTTTGATTTGAACAATTGTTGTTTTTATATAGCCTTATAGCTAATTGTATTAGTAGCACTCTACTAATACGTATTATCGGTTTTCGTTTTTTGTGTGAATACTATTACTATATTGTATACGTAGAACAATAAATTCACAAGTACTCCAAAAGTGTGCAAAACACAACCTTGATTGGGAGATCATTACTCAGTCATTGTATTCGAATCTCAAACAAGAAAGAAAGGCAAAATAAATAAATACTTTCGTGAAGCTTAATTTTGAAAAACACAAACTAAAAGGTGGGTATAAGGCGGGTATTATAAAATATACCATAAGGAAAAAGGATCTTAAGTGCTTCGCGCCGCCTCCTTTCCCCGCTTGCGTGTGCATGTTTAGATAAAAAGGGCTAATCGAGGTTTTGCCAACCAACGTATTATCTAAGTATCATATATATTTTCTTGGTTTCATTTGATTAAACCCTCTTGAACGTTTTGGTGTTTGATGGGACTGCTTTTATACATAGTCTCATCGTCCAAAATGGGCTTAAAATGCATAAAATATCATTAAAAATGCCAAATATATGCTTCTGTTTGTTACTTGTGTATTTTAGGTACGGATATTGAGGAAATGACAAAAGATCACAAAGAACATGCAAAAACGAACACGGGAAACGAAGCCACACAATGAACCGGACCCAAGTGATGATTTTCCAAGAATAAACCTTGAAGATATGAAGATTAAACAAGAAGGGTCCTCCAATATTAAAGAATTGACACTTTAAACCCTTTTATATTCATAATTACAAGTTTGGTCCTTAAAGTTTGTCAAATTTACAAAAAGGGCCCTCCACTTTGAAGAATTGGCAAGAATGGTCCCTCAAAAATCAAGAATTGTAAAATTCAGTCCTCCAAGAAGTCAACCATACAAGTCAAGACCATCATCTTTGAAGAAAAGGCCAAAACAACCCTTTAAGAATCAACAAATGGCAAGAAATACCCTTGAAAATACTTTGGAAAAGTATTTAGGGCCAAAGTGGGAAAAATGAAACTTCATTAACAAAGGAATTCGGATTATTCAAGTTTCAAACTTAAATGAAAGGAAAATAAAAGATGAGGGGTTAAATATGGGAGACAAGAAAGATACCTAGACCAGTGAGGGGGTGACACGTGCCCCACTCACTCCATCCAACCAATCACAACTCATCTATTGGCCATGTCACCTTTCACTTATAACAACTTTTAACTAACCCGGTTTAATTAATTATTTTGGGCGCTTAACATGTTTTTAAAACATAATCTGGATCAAAACCTTGTTCTTGAGTTCATAAACCGAATTTGGGTATTCCTTTAATACTATGAATTAGCCTTTAACTCTTTCCAGATTTATGATTAAGCTAACCCTAAACACATCCCAAACCTTAAACATGACACCTCATCACCCACAAGTTCACATGAGTTCCCTCCTTCACACGGTTTTTAGGATACTGCCAAAACTTGCCAGAAAATCAACACTCAAGATTGAAGCTTACTTTTTAAGCTTCCTTTTAGCCTTTGGATGCAATTTCAACATTGGCAACTCACACAAGCAGCCAAAAATCTGTCACATGAGCTCAAGGTTTCAAAATCGACAAGGGCATTTTTGGGACTTCAAGCATTAGGGTTTTACTTTATTTTTAGTATCTTAGGAATTCATGTAGCCTATATAAGGCATTAGTATCACAACATTTTGCCTTGTTCTCAGTTTTTCATTTGTCAAACCTTGTAAAGCCCTTTTCTGAATTTATGAAATTGTGGTGTTGTGTTATGATTTTAAAACCGAGTTCCATTGTTTGTTATTGTGTTGAGTAGTTAATTGTCACGTTTTTGTACTTAAACAAAACCTTGAACAAGTTCAAGAGTGCCTATAAGCCTGTGAGTCCCTTTGTTCTTGCTGAGGTCAAGAATTTGGCTTGTGCTTGGTGAGGATTGTTCATTGAGGTGTTTCTTTAAGTGACATAAGTCACAAATCAACTAGCTTAAGCAATATTGGAAGTTGGTTATACGTTTTTATAACAAAAATCTGCCTAAGTTGTTTGCTAAGTGCTTTTGGTTCAACAGCTTGTAGTTTGAACTTAAGGGTAATCATAGCCTCCCAATCTTTGTTGATTAAGGGGTAGTGAGGTCTTAAGAAAAGGTACAAGGCTTGTGAGAGCCTAAGTGTTGCAAAGACTTAGTCTGTTGTCACCTTGATTAATCTGATTTGTGCTAACCTAGGCTCAAGCCTTTGGCTGAGCTTGTTTGTTGTTCTTAGCAGGGGAAGCTGGTGCTTGTTCTTGTTAGCACCTCAGCTCATTGATTCCAAAGCGTGGATGTACATTTTGGAGGTTTGAATTCTCAAATTTTCATCTTTCTGATTAAGTATTTATGTTCTAAGTGATTTTGATATTCTACTGGTCTTTATGTGTTTTTATGCCTGCAAATTGGTTCTTGATTCATATGTTGTATGTTGTGATACTTAGTTGGGCTTAAAACAGTCTTGAGAATACTTTGGCTTTGCTAAAATTGGTTTAAGAAAGTTAAAAGGGTGTTTGGGGTTGTCTGTGGTTCAAGTTTGTATGCTTTTGAGTAAGTGTTGTGGTGTTATTTGAGTTGTTATCTGTTATTGAGGTGTTTGAGTTCTGATATATGCAAAATTTGTGCCTTGAATCACTTAATCAAACAATTGGCTATAAAATCTTGAAAACTTGTTGTTTTGTTTTGAAATCTTGTGCACACCTAGTTTGCATGTTAACCTAGGGCTAACAAGTGTTAAATCATTGGATTTGGTGTAAGTATATCCGCAAACATTGTTCTTGTGTTCATCATTGTTCATCACTAACTGTTGTTGCGTAGATCTTGGTCATAAGTTGGATTCATTGCATGATAAGAGTTAATCTGTGTTTCTTTAAGTTGTATTGAGCTTGTGTATGCATTTGGTGGTTTGTGGTTAGCTTTTACTAGCTTAAAAGTAGCTTATAATCATCAGACCTGCTTATTACTTGTCTGGAACATATCTGAGCATAGATTGAATTAACTGCACTGATTGGTTGGGTGTTTTTGTGATTGTTTGCTTGTTATTGACTCCTTGTGATTCACTGATCACAAGGGTGCCTTGATTGACCAACAAAACCAAGTGAAACTCTCTAATATTCAAAGTCCAAAAGTCAAGGCAGTGGGAACTCCTTTCCCCTGTTTCTAGCCACTGCTAGTTATAATTGGTCAATAGCTTATTACTTGTTCATTCTAGCTTATTCCAATGTGCAACAACTTAATTTTTGTAATAGGTCTTAATATTTTGAGCATATAAGTGATTCTGGAAGTTTACAGCTTTTGGTTTTAGGTTTTGACTAGAAAACGACTATTTTGTCTTTTTCAAAATCAGCTTTTTGCTTATTTCAGCTTACTGAGTGTGCTTATTGGAAACGTTTTTGTTGATTAAGATTAGTTAAGCCATTTGTAACTTATTGCAACTTGAATCAACTCTTGAAATAGTTTAGAACTCAAAAACGACTATTTTGTCATTTTGTGAAGAGAGCTTTGGCTTATTTCAGGCTTATTCCTTGAGCTTATTTCAAGTTTCTTTTTGCAAATAGCTTAATTAGGTCAAGAGAAGGATGTGGGTAAAATTTTTGCTTATGGCATCAGCTTATAGCTTAATGGGCCAAAAAGCCCATTAAGAATAAGCTGTTTTGAAATAAGCTAGCTTAAGCTCATTTTCAGCTTTTGGGCCTTTGGAAAATTGTGTTTAAAATCAAATTTTAAGCTTGACTGGAGCTTTTGGGCCATTTCTGAGAACTTTTTCTTATTGGGGCTAATTCTAAGCCTATTAAGGATCTGTTTGGGTATTTGGCCCATTTGAAGGCCCAATATGGGCATTTTTGGTATTTCAAGTTCATTTTCTGTTTAATTAGATTAAAATAAACTAGTTTGCAACTTTTTAGAATTTTTTATAAATTTCGGGTCTTTATTAATAATTTATTATTATTTTATTATTAAAAATTAAAATTTAGATTTGTTAATGTTTTTCATTTTTCGTAGTTCAAATACATTAAGTTAGGAGTTTTACAATTCTTAGAATAATTTTATTGTCATTAGATTAATTTTTAGAATTATTTTAAGTTTTAATAGTTTTTAATTGTTTTTAAATAGTTTTTATTAATTTTAAAATTTTCAAAAATAGTTTTAAATTTAGTTAAGTCATTTAGAGGTTTACAAGTTAACAAAATCTAACTTTGGGCTTTTTGTTAATTAAATTGATTTTTTGGGCTTTAATTAGCATTAAAAAATTATTATTTAATTAAATAAAAGGTTTGAGTGATTTTTGATTTTTTGTAAACTCTAATTACATTTTTAGGATTTATTGCAATTTTCTAGGAATTTTTAGGGTAAAATTTTAATTTGGTCACTTTTTACGGTTTTACGTGCATGACTATTCATCTTAGTTTAATTCATAATCGTAACCGTCATTCTCTTCTAATCTCTTTTCTTCTTTTCATTTCTCATCAATATAATCACAAACCATTAATCAATTCTAAACACAACAGACTAGCCTCCTTGAGAACGATCCCCACTTTTAGGTCATTAGTGCTTGGTTTTCCTAAACCGACACTTAATACTTGCCACTTTTGCTCTCTTTTCCTAAAGACTAGTAAAACCGCTACATCATTTTGGCGCCGCTGCCGGGGAGACGTGTTATGTTTTGATTTGAACAATTGTTGTTTTTATATAGCCATGATAGTTAATTGTATTAGTAGCACTCTACTAATACGTATTATCGGTTTTCGTTTTTTTTTGTGTGAATACTATTACTATATTGTATACGTAGAACAATAAATTCACAAGTACTTCAAAAGTGTGAAAACACAACCTTGATTGGGAGGTCATTACTCAATCATTGTATTCGAATCTCAAACAAGAAAGAAAAGGCAAAATAGATAAATACTTTCGTGAAGCTTAATTTTGAAAAACACAAACTATAAGGTGGGTATAAGGCGGGTATTATAAAATATACCCTAAGGAAAAAGGCTCTTAAGTGCTTTGCGCCGCCTCGTTTCCCCGCTTGCTTGTGCGTGTTTGGATAAAAAGGGTTAATCGAGGGTTTGCCAACCAAAGTATTATCTACATATTATATATATTTTCTTGGTTTCATTTGATTAAACCCTCTTGAACGTTTTGGTGTTCCACGAACGTTCTAAAGTCATCGAAGGCGTTCACTTCGCGTGATCGTTTTCATTCCTTGAGGCTTCTTTAATCAAGAGATTTTATTAAGGATGAGATTTGTAGATTTTTGTCTACTTAATACAATTCCAAAATCCAAAAAAGTAAAAACAATAAAAAAATCCAATTTTTTTTGAAAAAGTCAAAAACACCCAAAAGAATCTTCTTTGCTAATCCGCACGTTGTACGTGACGTTTATGCTTACTCGTAATCAAGCAAGACGTGCACGTAAACGTCGTAATCGAAAGGAAAACACACCAATACCTTCTAGTGAAGAGACTCCAAGTGAGGAACCCCTTATAGAACAAGAAGGTATCATGGCTAATCGTATTATGATGGAGTTGCTTCAAGCACCCACCGAGGGTTTTGGAGAGGCCATTGTGATTCCCGCCATCCTTGCGGAGAACTTCGAGATCATGACGGGATTAATGTCTATGCTTCAAGCCAACAAGTTTCGCGGACACGAAAAAGACAACCCACATTATCACATTAGGCAATTCAATCGTCTCACCGCGACTAGCAAGTTTAAGGATGTACCCCACGATACCATTAAGATGATGTTGTTTCCATACTCGTTAGATGGACCCGCCAAGATATGGCTCGAGAAAGAACCCCCAAATTCGATTTTGACATGGGGTGATCTCGTTTCTAAGTTTGTGAATCAATTTTTTCCACCATCTAAAACAACACATTTGAAAAACGAGATTTCACGATTTACTCAAAGGTCTAATGAGAGTTTTTAAACGGTTTGGGAAAGGTTTAAAGAAATGTTACATGAATGTCCACACCATGATTTTTCCGAATTGCATCAAATTGACACTTTTTATAATGGGCTTAATGATCATGAACGAGATTACTTAATTGCGCCGCGGGTGGTAATATTTTGTGCAAAACGACCAATGAGGCTTTAAAAATCATCGAGAATAGGTCTAAGGTTTATAGCCCTCGTAACACACCGAGTGTTGCCACTATGGGTTCGTCATCGTCGTCTCGTAACATGAGTGCCTTGCAAGATGAAGCTAATGAGGATAATCGGTTTTTCGATAGGTTTTCGACTCTTATGACTCATTGGAAAGCACAAGATGCTTTAAATTTCGCATCGGTTAAAGCGGATGCCAAGAGTTCTATTTCGTGTGGTGGAGCTCATGATTTTTCCGAGTGCATTACCGCGGATGGTAACACTTCGAATGCTTATGTAGCCACGGGAACTTATAACCAAAACGGTCAAGGTTCCCGCAAAATCAAGCTCCACAAAATTAAAATGCTAACAACTATCGAAACAACAATCAAAATGGTGCTTATCAAGGGAATTCACGTAACTACAACACGGGTAATTACCAAAGTGGAAATGGGAAAATTTCAAACCAAAACCAAAACTATGATTTTCAAACTACCACACAAGGTTTTCAAAATGCTCACACTAAAAATCTTAATGGATAATTTTTGGATTATGCAAAGGCAAACGATGCTAAGTTTGATAACATGCAACGTGAGATGATTAGCTTAAGATCCGAGTTGAAAAACAAGCTTAAAAACGGACTTGCTAATGAATTGAAAAATCATGCTAATAAAATGGAAGGAAACGTTCAACGTCTCAAACAAAATCAACAAAAAATGGAGCAAGGTCAACATGAGATTAAGCAAGAGTTGTTAAAAGCGGATGCTAGGCAATCTAAGTTTGAAGATCGAATGGGAAAAATGTTTGAAGCTATCATGTGTAAACATTCTTCTTCGGGTGGTCTTCCTAGTGATACCATCGTAAACCCGAAAGGAGAATTGAAGGTTATTACTACTCGTAGTGGTAAAACTTTCAAAGAACCCATTTCTCGTCCAAGTACTTCTATGGAGAAGGAAATAGAGAAAGAGCCCGAGGTGGTGGTTGAAAAGGAGAAAATTACAAGCCCACAAAGTACCGCTCAAACCACGCCTACGGTTGAACCAATACCAATAGTGGAACCCGAGATCCCAAGGCCGTTGCCTATGCCCCAACCCACACCACCCTTACCTTACCCTTCAAGACGAAACAAGGAAAAGGAACAAGAACGTAACAATTATCAATTTGAACTTTTTATGAAAATGTTTCGTGACTTGCATTTTAAAATAAGTTTTGCCGACGCCTTGGTCATGATGCCTCGATTTGCCGCAAACTTCAAAAGTATGTTGAATAACAAAGAGAAATTGCAAAAATCGTCTACTTATTCTTCGGTTTTTCTTAGCCGCATACCTCAGGTGATCCCGGTAAATTTTTAATCCCATGTGTAATACAAGATATGAAGGAATGCTACGCCTTGGCCGATCTTGGTTCTAGTATAAATTTGATGCCTCTTCAGATTTTTAAGTCGCTCAATCTTCCTAATCTCACTCCTTCAAGAATGTCAATCGAGATGGCCGATCATTCTACGATGCTAGCTTGTGGAGTAGCCGAGGACGTCTTCGTGAAAGTTGTAAAGTTTTAGTATCCCGTGGACTTTATCGTTGTTGACATTCCCATCGATCCTAAAGTTCCTCTAATTTTAGGTCGATCATTTTTGGATACTTCGAGAGCACTTATCGATGTGCATGCTAGGAAAATCACTCTACGTTTCAATGAGGAAGAATTCGTCATAAATGCAACTCAAAACTCTACGCTTTCTCATGTGTATTCTATCACGTCTTTGAACAATGTTAACCCCATCAAAAACATTTGCAAAAGAATTTCAAAAAGAGTTTTAGGAGTTGATGATAAAAACGATTTTCCACCCCCTCCACCGGTGGAGGTTAAGAGTGTTAAGCCTACGTCTCCAATCACGAAAGTTTCTTCGGATGATGAATATGTTGACCCCGATGGGGCGGTGTTCTTTGTTGACAAATGTTTTGAGAACTTACCACCACCAAAACCAAAACGGTTTTCAAATGTGAGAATTTTTAGTGTGACTAACGTCGTCTTAGAAACACCAAATATTTTTGACATAATCAAGTCGGGTTTTCATAAGGAGTTTTCAAAAGATGAAAAAGGAAAATTTTTTGAATTGGATTTAAAAGATTTTTCTATAATGCTAACTCCGTCATCACCTCGTATTTTGAGTGCTACAAGCTCGTATTCTCCTTTTGACGATGTTTTGTGTGGACTTAGTGTGGGGGAAGCCCCTTATGTTCCCTCCCCTTTCTCCACCGAGGACGAGATATTTGATCCCGGAATTCCTTATAAAGGGAAATCTCGATCTTCCACCGATGTAATAAATGGAAAATCTTTCTATTTGATTGGTGTGAGTCTACCTCGAGTAGCTCATGGTTTTTGTGACTTACCCATTGTCCCAACCTTCTATTTCTTCTCATTTATTTTCTTTAAACCCTTTGGGTTTGTGTTAGCACATGTTGAAGTGGTGTTTGTTTGTTTATCCAATGAAAACGAGAATGCCATCTTCGATCCCGGTATTTTGCACCATAAAGGACTTAGTCCTTAATACTGGTTGTTTTTGGGCCTTGTTTATCATGTAAGCCCCACCAAAAATTAACCATACCATGATTATCCCTAAATGATCACATTTATGGGGGATTCGAGTCGAGCTTTTGACTCGGTTATCAAAAACAAGGTGCCTCGTGGGGGAAACCCATGCTTATCCATGTACATATTATCGCTTTCTAATTAGTTAACGTGAGGGGATTTGTGCCCTTCCAACCTTTGTTCCGTGGTTGTTTGTGAATTGTGGATTTTAGATGATCATGATCTTCAAGATTGGATCCTCTCGTGTTCGTTTTATGGGAGCACTCGATCGTTTGCTATGAATAATTTCTCAATATCCATGATATATCCTTTGATGTTCTAACCTTAGGTTTTTAGCACACTTCATAAACGGCTTTAAATTTAGCGGTTACACCCTTTCCATGCTAGATTAAGCATTCGACTACGTCTCTAGTATGGGGGTTTTCTAACCCTTAGACTCGAAACATTGAGGACAATGTTTAACTTTAGTATAGGGGGTGAATAGATACTTGCCTTGCCAAACCTTCACGCTTTCCAAAGTTTATCTTTTTGTTTATCGTTTTGTTGCAAAATAAGACTAAAAATGGCCAAATTTTAAATTTTTCTCATGTTTTATAAGTGTTTGAAGACACGAATGTAGGTTTTCGGATGGCGAGAATAAGAGTAATTTTTTACTCGACCGTGCGTGTTGAGCACTTAGCTTCGATTCCTTAACTTTATATTAGGCTAAGTCTCTTAAATGAGGATGAGAAATGATAGAGTTAATTATAAGTTACTATGCTAAACGTAGAGTACTCATATTCTTTCAAAAACTCATGTGTTCTCGTTGTTTGCTTATTCTCCCTTCGCTTGTAAATATATTTTTCTTAATAAGTATTGACTTAGCGGTTTAGTCTTGATTGTTGGTTTCTAGTCTTTTCTAGTAGCTTCCATGTAATTAAATTGGGAAAACATTAAGGTATCACCAACGTCACGGTTTTGAAGTATTGGCAACCCGAATAATCGAAAGCTTCACCCAATAATAAGATTTCAAGTGCTCACCTAAATCAAGCAAACAATTTGAAGCTCACAAGGCCGAAAAATCTATACAAAATTGAAAGTGAATCAAGCCTTAATCATTGAAGCTTTAAAGATCCAAAATTCGCTTTTAGCATGAGGATATACGTCTTTGGCCATAATAAACACCTCATGGCGAGGTTAAATAAAAGGCAAGGCAAGACCGAAGTCATAATAAAGCTTCATGGCGAAGTTGAATAAAAGATGGAGGTAAACCTATGATAATAAGGCCCTTCCGTTAGGGGGCGTATAAAATTCTTGGTAATAAGTCTCATCTTCAAAACCGTTATAAAACCGTGTTTATCGATCCTTCTTGTTGACTTAATTTTTTGGCACCGTTGTCTATTATTAGGGGTTATTACTTTGATGATCTTGGTTACACCATTAGGACTCTATTTTTAGACCTAAATCTCTATCATCGCATAAGTAAAAAATGAATCCTCGTGAAACATTCAAGACAAAATAAAATATAAGAGATACAACTTAGGAAAATGGGAGGATAAGTACGTGATTAGGGCATATGAGTAGTGTTAGCATTACTAACTTATAATGACAATGATCTCGTTGCTCGCTTAGCATGGAATTGGGGTGAAAATCGAGGACGATGAATTTATTTCTAACGAAGCATTCACGTGTTCTTATTCTATGAACCTAAACGTCCCATTTTGCGATGAAAATAATACATTATGTCTAAAACGCAAGTAGAAAAAATATTAGTAGTGTAGCTAGTTTATCATTCAATAAAAGTGAACAAAAATGAGTTTTGGAGATGCTACGATACTTTATTCTAGCATGGCGTGAGGGCATGACAATGGTTTAGTATGGGGGAGTGATGAGACTGCTTTTATACATAGTATCATTGTCCAAAATGGGCTTTAAATGCATAAAATATCATCAAAAATGCCAAATATATGCTGGTGTTTGTTACTTGTGTATTTAGGTACGGAAATTGCGGAAATGACAAAAGATCACAAAGAACATGCAAAAACGAACACGGGAAAAGAAGCCACACAATGAACCGGACCCAAGTGATGATTTTCCAAGAATAAACCTTGAAGATATGAAGATTAAACAAGAAGGGTCCTCCAATATTGAATAATTGACACTTTAAACCTTGTATATTCATAATTACAAGTTTGGTCCTTAAAGTTTGTCAAATATACAAAAAGGGCCCTCCACTTTGAAAAATTGGCAAGAATGGTCCCTCAACAATCAAGACTTGTAAATTTCAATCCTCCAAGAAGTCAACCATACAAGTCAAGACCATCATCTTTGAAGAAAATGCCAAAACAACCCTTCAAGAATCAACAAATGGCAAGAAATACCCCTAAAAATACTTTGGAAAAGTATTTGTGGCCAAAGTGGGAAAAATGAAACTTCATTAACAAAGGGATTCGGATTGTTCAAGTTTCAAACTGAAATGAAAAGAAAATAAAAGATGAGGGGTTAAATGTGGGAGACAAGAAATATACCTAGACCAGTGAGAGGGTGACACGTGCCCCACTCACTCCATCCAACCAATCACAACTCATCTCATGGCCATGTCACCTTCCACTTATAACAACTTTTAACTAACCCAGTTTAATTAATTATTTTGGGCGCTTAACATGTTTTTAAACATAATCTGGATCAAAACCTTGTTCTTGAGTTCATAAGCCGAATTTGGGTATTCCTTTAATACTATGAATTAGCCTTTAACTCTTTCCAGATTTATGATTAAGCTAACCCTAAACACATCCCAAACCTTAAACATGACACTTCATAACCCACAAGTTCACATGAGTTCCCTCCTTCACACGTTTTTGAGGATACTGCCAAGACTTGCCAGAAAATCAACACTCAAGATTGAAGCTTACTTTTTAAGCTTCCTTTTAGCCTTTGGATGCAATTTCAACATTGACAACTCACACAAGCAGCCAAAAATCAGTCACATGAGCTCAAGGTTTCAAAATCGACAAGGGCATTTTTGTGACTTCAAGCATTAGGTTTTTACTTTATTTTCAGTATCTTAGGACTTCATGTAGCATAAATAAGGCATTAGTATCACAACATTTTGCCTTGTTCTCAGTTTTTCATTTATCAAACCTTGTAAAGCCCTTTTTTGAATTTATGAAATTGTGGTGTTGTGTTATGATTTAAAACTGAGTTCCATTGTTTGTTATTGTGTTGAGTAGTTAATTGTCACGTTTTTGTACTTAAACAAAACCTTGAACAAGTCTAAGAGTGCCTATAAGCCTGTGAGTCCCTTTGTTCTTGCTGAGGTCAAGAATTTGGCTTGTGCTTGGTGAGGATTGTTCATTGAGGTGTTTCTTTAAGTGACATAAGTCACAAATAAACTAGCTTAAGCAATATTGGAAGTTGGTTATACGTTTTTATAACAAAAATCAGGCTAAGTTTTTTGCTAAGTGCTTTTGGTTCAACAGCTTGTAGTTTGAACTTAAGGGTGATCATAGCCTCCTAATCTTTGTTGATTAAAGGGTAGTGAGGCCTTAAGGAAAGGTACAAGGCTTGTGAGATCCTAAGTGTTGCAAAGACTTAGTCTTTTTTCACCTTGATTTATCTGATTTGTGCTAACCTAGGCTCAAGCCTTTGCCTGAGCTTGTTTGTTGTTCTTAGCAGGGGGAAGCTGGTGCTTGTTCTTGCTAGCACCTCAGCTCATTGATTCCAAAGTGTGGATGTACATTTTGGAGGTTTGAATTCTCAAATTTTCATATTTCTGATTAAGTATTTGTGTTCTAAGTGATTTTGATATTCTGTTGGTGTTTATGTGTTTTTATGCCTGAAAATTGGTTCTTGATTCATATGTTGTATGTTGTGATACTTATTTGGGCTTAAAACAGTCTTGAGAATAATTTGGCTTTGCTAAAATTGGTTTTAGAAAGTTAAAAGGGTGTTTGGGGTTGTCTGCGGTTCAAGTTTGTATGATTTTGAGTAAGTGTTGTGGTGTTATTTGAGTTGTTATCTGTTATTGAGGTGTTTGAGTTCTGATACATGCAAAATTTGTGCCTTGAATCACTTAATCAAACAATTGGCTATAAAATCATGAAAACTTGTTGTTTTGCTTTGAAATCTTGTGCACACCTAGTTTGCATGTTAACCTAGGGCTAACAAGTGTTAAATCATTGTTATTGCAACCTGTGTGATAGATCTGAAGTCTTGAATTTTGATTTGGTGTCAAGTATATCAGCAAACATTGTTCTTGTGTTCATCATTGTTCATCAGTAACTGTTCTTGCTTAGATCTTGTTCATAAGTTGGATTCATTGCATGATAAGAGTTAATATGTGTTTCTTTAAGTTGTATTGAGCTTGTGTATGCATTTGGTGGTTTGTGGTTAGCTTTTACTAGCTTAAAAGTAGCTTATAATCATCCGACCTGCTTATTACTTGTTTGGAACATATCTGAGCATAGTTTGAATTAACTGTACTGATTGGCTGGGTGTTTTGTGATTTTTTGCTTGTTATTGACTCCTTGTGATTCACTTATCACAAGGGTGCCTTGATTGACCAACAAAACCAAGTGAAACTCTCTAAAATTCAAAGTCAAAAAGTCAAGGCAGTGGGAACTCCTTTCTCCAGTTTCTAGCCACTGCTAGTTATAATTGGTCAACAGCTTATTACTTGTTCATTCTAGCTTATTCCAATGTGCAACAACTTATTTTTGTAATAGGTCTTAATATTTTGAGCTTATAAGTGATTCTAGAAGTTTACAGCTTTTGGTTTTAGGTTTTGACTAGAAAACGACTATTTTGTCTTTTTCAAAATCATCTTTTTGCTTATTTCAGCTTATTGAGTGTGCTTATTGGAAAAGATTTTGTTGATTAAGCTTAGTTAAGCCATTTGTAACTTATTGCAACTTGAATCAGCTCTAAAAATAGTTTAGAACTCAAAAACGACTATTTTGTCGTTTTGTGAAGAGAGCTTTGGCTTATTTCAGGCTTATTCCTTGAGCTTATTTCAAGTTTCTTTTGTCAAATAGCTTAATTAGGTCAAGAGAAGGACGTGTTTAAAATTTTAGCTTATGGCATCAGCTTATAGCTTAATGGGCCAAAAAGCCCATTAAGAATAAGCTGTTTTGAAATAAGCTACCTTAAGCTCATTTTCAGCTTTTGGGCCTTTGGAAAATTGTGTTTAAAATCAAATTTTAAGCTTGATGGGAGCTTTTGGGCCATTTCTGAGAACTTTTTCTTATTGGGCCCAATTCTAAGCCCATTAAGGATCTGTTTGGGTATTTGGCCCATTTGAAGGCCCAATAGGGGCATTTTTGGTATTTCAAGTTCATTTTCTGTTTAATTAGGTTAAAATAACTAGTTTGCAACTTTTTAGAATTTTTTATAAATTTTGGATTTTTATTAATATTTTATTATTATTTTATTATTAAAAATTAAAATTTAGATTTTTTAAAGTTTTTCATTTTTCTTAGTTCAAATACATTAAGTTAGGAATTTTACAATTTTTAGAATAATTTCATTGTCATTAGATTAATTTTTAGAGTTATTTTAAGTTTTAATAGTTTTTAATTGTTTTTAAATAGTTTTTGTTAATTTTAAAGTTTTCAAAAATAGTTTTAAATTTAGTTAAGTTATTTTAGAGGTTTACAAGTTAACAAAATCTCATTTTGGGATTTTTGTTAATTAAATTGATATTTTTGGGCTATAATTAGAATTAAAAAATTATTATTTAATTAACTAAAAGGTTTGAGTGATTCTTGATTTTTTGTAAACTCTAATTACATTTTTTTAGGATTTATTTCAATTTTCTAAGAATTTTTAGGGTAAATTTATAATTTGGTCACTTTTTACGGTTTTACGTGCACGACTATTCGTCTTAGTTTAATTCATAATCGTAACCGTCATTCTCTTCTAATCTCTTTTCTATTTTCTCTTTTCTCATAAATCATAATCACATCATTAATCATTTCTTAATGCAATACACAAGCCTCCTTGTGAACGAACTCACTTTTGGGTCATTTACTTGTGGTTTTCCTAAACTACTTGTTAATACTTGCCCTAATTACCTCCTTTTCCTAAAGGTGTGTAAAACCACTACTATAAGTGTTCCACCAACGTTCTAAAGTCATCGAAGGCGTTCACTTCACGTGATCGTTTTCATTCCTTGAGGCTTCTTTAATCAAGAGATTTGATTAAGGAAGATTTTTGTAGATTTTTGTCTACCTAATACAATCACAAAATCCAAAAAAAGGTAAAAAAATCAAAAACCGCAAAAAAATTGGAAAAATTAAAAACACCAAAAAGAATCTTCTTTGTTCATCTCCACGTTGTACGTGACGTTTATGCTTACTCGTAATCAAGCAAGACATGCACGTAAACAAAAAACCGAAAGGAGTCAACACTTACTCCTAATCTTTCTAGTGAGGAGTCTCATATTGACAAACCTATCGTAGAAGAAGAACCAACCATGGTGAATCGTACTATGATGGAGTTACTTCAAGCACCCACCGAGGGTTATGGAGAGGCTATTGTGATTCCCGCTATCCTTGCGGAGAACTTTGAAGTGAAAACGGGTTTGTTGTCGATGATCCAAAACAACAAATTCCATGGTGATGAAAAGGACAACCCGCACAACCATATCCGCCAATTCAATCGTCTTACCGCCACTCGCAAATTTAAGGATGTTGCTAATGATTCGATTAAGATGATGCTTTTTCCGTATTCCTTAGCGGGCCCCGCTAAATTTTGGTTAGAGAAAGAGCCACCCAATTCTATAGGACGTGGAAGGATCTCGTTTCTAAGTTTGTGAACCAATTTTTCCCGCCCTCTAAGACTACGCATTTGAAAAACGAGATTTCAAAATTTTCACAAGAATTTAATGAGAGTTTTTAAACGGCTTGGAATAGGTTTAAGGAAATGTTACATGAGTGTCCTCATCACGGTTTTTCCGACTTGCATCAAACTGACACGTTTTACAATGGATTAAATGATCATGAAATGGATTATCTAAATGCCGCCGCGGGTGGTAGTTTTTTTGTGTAAAACGGTTGAGGAAGCGTTGTTGATAATTGAGAATAGATCTAAGGTGTATAGTTCTCGTAACACATCGAGTGTTCGTAAGGCTTCGTCTTCGGCTTCACCTTCTTTGTCCAATACCATCGATGCTTGTCAAATTGAGGCGAACTTGGAAAACAAAATCTTTGATGTATGTATTGTGGTGGAGGTCATGATTTCTCCGAGTGCATTACCAACGGTGGTAACACTTCGAGTGCCTACGCGGCCGGGGGAACTTACAACCAAAACGGTCAAGTTACCCGCTCTAATCAATTGACTCCACTGGGTTTTGCTCCCAATCAAAATGCTAACAACAACTATCGAAACAATCAAGTTGGTTTTAAAAACAATTACAAAGGAAACTATGGGGATCAAGGGGCTAATAACAATCAAGTTTCAAACAAAAATCAAAACAATGATTTTCAAAACAACAACAAGGGTTTGCAAACTTTGAAAGATCTTCCAAATGAATTTGTTGAATACGCTAATGGAAACGATGCTAGGTTTGACAACATTCAAAGAGAAATCATTAGCCTAAGATCCGAGTTTAAGAATTACTTGAAAAAGGAGTTGAAAAACGAGTTAGCAAATGAGCTTAAAATCCATACAAACAAAATGGAAAGGAATGTAACTAGGTTACAACAAAACCAACAAAAAATGGAACAAGGGCAACATGAAATAAAACAAGAGATGATTAAGGCCGAGAAGAGGCAATCTATGTTTGAGTATAAAATTTCACCTATGTTTGAGGCTATAATGTGCAAACCGTCTTCGAGTAGTCTTCCTAGTAACACCATATCGAACCCTAAGGGAGAGATGAAAGTGATTACCACACGAAGTGGTAAGACACTTAAGGAACCGACTCCTCAACCAATTGCTCCTACGGAGGATGCAATTGAGGAAGAACCCGAGGTGATGGTCGAAAAGGAGCATGTCCAAATCCCACTAAGTACCGCTCATGCCACACCTACAGTTGACCCATTACCACATTTGGAACCCGAGATTCCAAAGGCTATGCCTATGCCTCAACCCACACCACCTTTGCCCTATCCATCAAGACTTAGAAAGGAGAAACGTCAATAGCGCGATAATTACCAATTTGAGCTTTTTATGAAATTGTTTCGTGACGTTCATTTTAATGTGAGTTTTGCCGATGCTTTGGTCATGATGCCTCGATTTGCCGCTAACTTTAAGAGTATGTTGAACAACAAGGAGAAATTGCAACAATTGTCTAGTTGTTCATCGGTTTATCTTAACCGCATACCTCAAAAAGTCGGTGATCCCGGTAAATTCTTGATTCCTAGTGCAATCCAAGATATGGAAGAATGCTTTGCCTTGGCCGATCTTGGTGCTAGTATTAACTTGATGCCACTTGCAATCTTCAAGTCGCTCAATCTTCCTAATCTTACTCCTTCACTAATGTCTATCGAGTTGGCCGATCATTCCACTATTCCTGCATGTGGATTGGCGGAAGACGTTTTTGTGAAAGTGGGAAAGTTCTATTATCCGGTAGACTTTATCGTTGTCGATATTCCCACGGATCCTCAAGTTCCTCTCATTTTAGGTCGTTCGTTTTTAGATACGTATATGGCTTTAATTGATGTGCATGCTAGAAAGATCACATACGTTTCAACGACGAGGAACTTGTTATAAATGCAACTCAAATTTCTCCAATTTCTCATGTTTATTCCATTGCAACCATAAACCTCGTTGATATGATCGACGTTGTTTGCGAGGAATTTTCACAAGAAGTTCTAGCATTTGGTGATGATGAAAATAGTGGCAATCCCACTATGCTAGATCCCATTCTTGATAACTCGACACCAACCTTCACTCCATTTGAAGGTGGTGGTTTTATGTTGAAAGAATTCGATGTTCCACGTACTTGTGACGAAGACCTCGACAATGATGAGGACTTCTCGATTATCAAGGATTTTCTTAACGATTACCCATTTCCTCCAACCGAGGAGGTTATGAGTATCAAACCCAAATCTTCAATTGAGGAACCACCTATCCTCAAGTTGAAAGATTTACCTCCTCACCTTGAATATGTATTTTTGGAGGAGGACGACAAGTTTCCGGTTATTATTACGAAATATCTTTCGGATGATGAAAAAACCGCACTTGTCGATGTTCTAAAGGATCACAAAGGGGCAATTGCGTGGAAGTTATCCGACATTAAGGGGATCGATCCCAAATTTTGTACCCACAAAATCTTAATGGAGGAGGATTACAAACCATCAATCCAATGTCAAAGGAGGGTGAACCCCAAAATTCACGACGTCATTAAAAAGGAAGTCCTAAAACTCCTTGACGCGGGAATGATTTACCCTATTTCTGATAGCCCTTGGGTGAGTCCTATTCATTGTGTCCCTAAGAAGGAAGGAATGACCGTTGTGCCAAACGATGCCAACGAGTTAATTCCAACTAGACTCGTGACCGGATGGAGAGTGTGCATTGACTATCGTAAGTTGAATGACGCTACTCGAAAAGACCATTTTCCTTTGCCCTTCATGGACCAAATGTTGGAGCGTCTTGCGGGAAACGATTTCTATTACTTTTTAGATGGTTTTTCCGGTTACTTCCAAATCCCCATCGATCCTCGTGATCAAGAAAAAACTACGTTTACGTGTCCATATGGAATGTTTGCCTATCATAGAATGCCATTCGGACTTTGCAATGCACCGGGAATCTTTTAAAGGTGCATGATGGCTATTTTTCATGATATTATCGAGAAGACGATGGAAGTCTTCATGGATGACTTTTCCATGTTTGGTAGTTCGTTCACTTCGTGTTTGTCAAATCTTAAGAGAATGTTGAAGCGTTGTGAGGAAACCAACCTTGTGCTCAATTGGGAAAATGTCATTTTATGGTTAAAAGTGGAATCGTCTTAGGGCACAAGGTTTCGAAAGTGGGGATTAAGGTATATCAAGCTAAGATAGACGTCATCGCCAAATTACCACATCCCAAAACCGTTAAGGGAGTTAGGAGTTTCCTAGGCCACGCGGGCTTTTATCGTCTATTCATCAAGGTTTTTTCAAAGATATCTCGACCTATTACACATCTCCTCGAAAAAGATACACCTTTCATCTTTAACGAATATTGTGTACGAGCCTTTGAAATCCTTAAGAGGAAACTTACCGAAGCTCCCATTCTTGTTGCTCCCAATTGGAACCTCCCCTTTGAGCTCATGTGTGATGCTAGTGACTAAGCTATTGGGGCCGTTTTGGGGCAACGTCATGAAAAACACTTCTTGCCTATTCACTATGCTAGCAAGACGATGACCGAGGCTCAACTAAAATACACTACAACGGAGAAGGAATTCCTTTCCGTGGTGGATGCATTTGAGAAATTCCGACCTTATCTCGTCTTGACTAAATGCATAGTGTATACGGATCATTCAGCTATCAAGTATCTTATGGCTAAACAAGATGCAAAGCCGAGATTACTTCGTTGGATTCTCCTCTTACAAGAATTTGATCACAAAATCCTTGACAAAAAAGGAGCCGAGAATCTAGCGGCCGATCATCTTTCTCGTTTGGAAGATCCTCACCAAAGTGTTTACGAGCCAAAGGAAATCACCGAAACATTTCCGCTCGAAACACTTGGTGTAGTGAATTCTAAGCTTGATTCTTCTACACCATGGTTTGCGGACATTGCAAATTACCATGCGGGGAATTTCATCATCAAGGGTATGACGACTCAAGAAAAACGAAAATTCTTTCGTGACGTCAAGTTGTATTTTTGGAACGACCCTTACTTGTTTCGAACTTGTGCGGATCAAATAATTTGACGTTGTGTATTTGGCACCGAAGCTTCTAACATCCTTAGGGCTTGTCACGAGGGACCCACGGGTGGTCACCACGGTGCTAATCTCACATCTAAGAAGGTCTTTGATGCCGGTTTCTTTTGGCCTACTATTTACCAAGATGCACATGCACTTGTGAAGTCATGTGACTCATGCCAACGACAAGGAAAAGCCTCACAAAACGATGAAATTCCACAAAATATCATCTAAGTGTGTGAGATCTTTGACGTTTGGGGCATTGACTTTATGGGGCCATTCCCATCATCTCATGGTAATAAGTCCATCCTTGTCGCCGTTGACTACCTATCTAAGTGGGTGGAAGCTAAGGCTTTGCCTACGAACGACGCTCGTGTGGTAGTCAAGTTTTTGAAAAGCTTGTTTTCTCGGTTTGGAACCCCTCTTGCGAACATAAACGATCGTGGAACCCATTTTTGTAACAACCAATTTGAAAGGGTCCTAAGGAAATATGGGGTTACACATCGGCTTTCTACGGCTTATCACCCACAAACAAGTGGGCAAGTCGAGGTTTCAAACCGATCTTTGAAGAGGATCTTGGAGAGATCTATAGGGGAGAACCGAAAATCTTGGTCGGATAAGTTAGACGATGCTCTATGGGCCTTTAGGACCGCTCATAAGACGCCTATCGGGTGCACTCCTTATAAGCTTGTGTATGGGAAGAATTGTCACTTGCCAATTGAACTTGAACACAAAGCTTATTGGGCCCTTAAGCATTGTAATGATGATATGGAGACCGCGGGAAAATACCGGAAAATGTAATTAAATGAATCGGATGAATTGAGAGACATTGCTTATGAAAATTCATTGATTTACAAGGAAAAAACTAAAAGTTTTCTGTTAATGCAATAATGCCTAAAAACGTTACTTTCATTTTTCGGTCTCACTCAGTTTTGATTACGACAATATGTAAAAACAAGCATTTACGAAAACAACGAAAAACGAATTCTTGAGTTCAAGTATTTTTCATTTTACCCTTTTTCACTTAAGGTATGAATAAACAAGTACTAACCTTAATCAAGTGATCAAGTGATTTAATCTTTTCTTAAAACTCACTTTTTATTAAGTGTGACAAGTTTTTATTAAACTTTCTTTTTAAGAAAATGTTCTATTAAATTAAATATTTGAAAATTTGAAAATGGCATATTCTTTTTTGATTTGGAATATTCTTTCAGGATATTTTATAATCAGATAAGACCTCCACCACTAAAGGACAAAAAGGGAGCGGAGTCTACTCCAGCGGTTCCCTAGTGCCTATGCGGTCCCTTATCGATAAGGAACCACCGGCTGAGATAAGGAACCGCGGGCAGATATAGCCGTTGGCCCTTTGTCCTATAAATAGTGGACCATTCTCAGATTTTCTCTTCACCTCTTTTGCACATATATTTCCAGATTCAAACATACTTCTTAAATTTTGATTGATTACTACTTGTTTAGAAGTGAATCTATCCCATCCATCCCTTCCTCTCCAAGTGTAAAGAGAAGAACACTATCCTTGTGAAGTGTTGAGTCCACCACTAAAGATCCTTTGAAGATCAAATCTTATACATTTGTTGTTGTGTCATAGTTGTGAAGATCCAAGTAGTTGTGTCTATTTGTAAGTTGTGTATGTACTAAGTATAGTTGTGTAGATTGGTCCTAGCTACGATTAGGGCTCGACTTTTAGCTTAGAGTCGAAAATTGGTTAAGCAACGTGTACGGTTTTCTCCACCATAAGGAGCTTGTTGTGTAGTGAACTCTCGAGTAAGGAGTACTCGAGGAGTGGAGTAGGAACGAGGAGTGAGCTTCGTTGCCGAACCACTATAAATCCTTGGTGTTTAGTTTGATCTTTCTTTACCCTTAACTCTTTACATTCTTTATTTTTTGTGCATATACATTAGTTAGTATTAGTTTAGTTACACTATCATTGTTCATATTGTGCATAAGAAGATTTCACATATTTCCTGAAGCCTAAGTTTTTGAAAAAGGTTTTTTTTAAAACCATCTTTTAACAAGTAAATATAAGAAAATATTCAACCCCCTTCTAGTTTCTACAATTGGTATCAGAGAGAGGTTGCTCAAGAATTTTTAAAGTATATTGTATTTTAAAACTTGAATCGATCTATGGATTCCAACAAGTACCTAGAAGGGCAATCTATGCAAAGACCACCACTTTTTGAAACCGATAGATTTATTTATTGGAAAAATAGATTTGAGACTTATGTGAAATCAAAAGATTTAGATCTTTGGCATGTTATTACCAATGGTGATTTTTTACCTGATCAATTTAATGAAGTTTCTAAAACAAAAGAATTGGTTACTTTTGACAAAGCTAATGACGATACTAAAAAGAAACTTTCGAAAAATAATGAGGCTAAAATGGTGATTTATAATGCTTTACCTAAGAAAGAGTATGAAAGGATTTTTATGTGTGAACCCGCTAAAGATATTTGGAACACTCTTTTAGTAACCCACCAAGGTAATAACCAAGTCAAAGAAAGCAAAATCAATCTTCTTGTCCAACAATATGAACAATTTGTCATCTTAGAAGATGAAACTATTGATAATGCTTTTGCTAGATTTAACACTATTATTACTAGTCTAAAAGCACTTGATGAAGGTTTTTCTAGCAAGAATAATGTTAGGAAGTATCTAAGGGCCTTACATTCGAAGTGGAGAGCAAAAGTCACGGCGATTGAAGAATCGAAAGATCTCTCAACTTTATCACTGGATGAACTCATAGGCAAATTGAAGGTTCATGAGATGATAATTTTGAAGGACTTGGAATTGGTAAAAACCAAGAGTGAAAGGAAGTCTCTTGCACTCAAAGCCAAGAAGGCACAAAGCGATCATGATAGTTCCTCGGATAGCGATGACGAGGAGTATGCATTGGCGGTGAGAGATTTCAAGAAGTTCTTCAAAAGACGAGGTCAACACGTGAGGCAACCCAACAATGACAAGAAACCATTCTCAAAGAATCGGTTTGCCAAGAACGAAAAAGGTGATAGGAATTGCTTTAGATGTGGTGATTGATAGATGTAGAAATACAACTCTTGTTTAGGAAAACAAAGAGCGTAAATAGGGTAAGCGTGCACGACGATTTAGGAAAACCGTGTGTGAATGACCCTAAAAGTGAGTTCGTTCTCGAGGAGGTATAGGTGTTGTGAATTAACTTGTATTTATTTGAGATTAATATTAAGAAGAATGGGGATGAGAAGACGGTTACGTTAAAATTAAACTACGACGAAAATGTAGAACCGTGAAAAATTACAAAAATTAAAAATTAAACTAAAACCAAAGACAAAATCAAGAAAAGATTAAAACAAGTCTAAAAACAAGCCTAAAATAATATAAATAAAGTTAAAAATCCAACAAAGATATTTTTAAAACCTTTTATTAATTAAATAATTAATTTTAAATGCTAATTAAAGCCCTAAAATTAAATTTAATTAATTCAAATGTCAAAAATATGATTTTATTGAACAATTACTTAACTTATATTATTAGAAGACTAAAAAGTAATTTTCTAAAAATTAAAACTATTTTTGGTATTTTTTATGGCTTTTATAAAAAACGTCTATTAATTAAATCCTAGAAAATTAATTAATAAAAGGAAAATTATGAAACTAATTTAGAAAAATCAATAAAGCTATAACTTACCTAGGAAAAATAAGAAATGTAAAATAAGCTTAAAGAATAAGCTAGGAAAAATGAAAAATGATACGGCTTATTTAAAATAAGACAAAAGAAAAATAGGTTAAGTAAAAAACAAAACCACTCCCTAGTAGTCAAAGACCCTAGGGCGCAGTTGGTTATGTTGTTGGTGTTGTGAACGGCAGGTCGCGGGTTCGAGTCCAGGCAACCCCTCCTCTTTTTGCTTCTTAGTTGCGCCGCAACGTTTGTGACTTGCGCCGCAACTAGTGTAACGATAGCACCTTTGGTCAGTAACTCCTCCAGTTGCGCCGCGACGTTTTTTTTCTTGCGCCGCAACTAGTGAAACGGGAATACCAAGATCTGCAGCTCCTTTAGTTGCGCCGCAACTGGTAGGTCTTGCGGCGCAATACTATGCAAAAACGTGACAGAATGCTTTCTGATGAACCAAACAAGTGCACACTTGTGCACTTGTGATGCCAAGAGGACTTGGCAATGTGCTTTGTTTGATGGATATGTTGGAACAATTGGGCACCCTTGTGCTCAATGAAGCACAAGGAGTCAATAACACACAAATAACAACAAGAATCAAAGATTAAGCATCAAAATCATGAATAACCAAGCAATTTAGCAATATGCGGATTTTACTTACTCTTTCCTTAAAAACCTAACAAACTTGTTCAAATCTTGTTCCAAACTAATTAACTACTTACTAATAACCTATCTTAACCTTTACCAATTACTTTAACACCTTTTAATAGCTTGAATCAAATTATCTCCCCTGCTAAAACCTATTGCCAAACACTCTTTTAAAATCTGGAAACCACTTTTTAACAAACCAAAACCTTATAAAACTATTTAAAACTGAAGCAAATAGCATTAAACAAGTACTAACACACATAAGAACATGAATCAAGCACCTCAAACACACTTAGTAACAAAATCACATAAGATCATATAAACTAGCACTTTTATGAACTTTTCAAAGAGTAAAAGAGAGTTACCTTAGGACCCCTACATCCAAGGGTCCTAGTGGATGTTGAATCCACCTCCAAACCAACCCGGGTTGGTGCTGATCCTTGATCAACAACACCCTTTGATCCTGCTCAAAAACAAAAACAAAGAAAACAAGAACAAAAATAATATGATATGATATGATTCTTTTTTCTCTTTTTAAAACTCTTCCAAAACCTTTTTAATCTTCTTAAAATGTTTTTATTATACTTAAATCACCAATAAACATGAACTCCTAACACCAAAAACCTTTTGAGAAGATTTTACCAAAATCTCTCAAAATCTCAAAACCTTAAACAACTTTGAAAATCAAAGTTGCTTAACCAAATAAAAGTGTGGAACTCAGAATTAAGCTTAACACAACACTCAACTTTTAAAAACAATAAAAAAGGAATTACACTTGAATATTTCAAAAACCAAACTTTTTATTTCTTTAAAAAGGTATTACATGTGCAAGCTTAAAAACTGGAACAAAGGGATCACCACAACTTGGGTCTCCTTTTATAGAGCCTATAGAACAATCTAGAATAGAAAAAACTAAACCCTAATCATAAGAAAATCCCAAATGTGCCCTTGAATGGTTTTGAGTGCATTTTGTCCTCTCATTTGATCTTGGCCTTTAAATTTTGCTTTGTGAGCAAGCATAGCATCTTGGACGTCCATTTTGCCACGTCACATAACTTGGGGACAAAGGAATGATGTGATTGGTGGATTGGGGAATTGGGGGTTTGGTGCACATGAGTGGGATGCAGGTTTTTAGGAGTGGGAAGGGTTTTGGCATGTGTGAATTAAGTGTGTGAGAGTTTAATTGAGAATTACCCAAGTAATGAGTAAAATAGAACCTGGGGTAAAAGATGAACAGTAAATGCTCATTTGATCCGAAAATAGGGGAAGCATATGTGTTAGGCGCCTCTTTCTGTTTAAACCTTTCACTTTGGCACTTTTGGTCCCTTTGTTTTGATATTTTTGGCTTTTAAAGATTTTCAGCCTAAAAACGCATCTCCTTTGTATTTAAGTTTCATCACTTGACAATTTTGGCACAAACTTTCCATAAAGATGTTTCAAAGGCAATTTTTGTCGTTTGGTGATTTTTCAAGGACTAATCTTGGACAATGTTGATCTTCAAAGGTCTTCAATGAGTCTTTCACTTGTTGAGGGACCATTATTGGCAATTTGAATTGTTGAGGGACTAATCTTGCCATTTCTTCAAAGTTGAAGGACCTTTTTGCAATTTTGACAAACTTAAGGGACCAAACTTGTAATTATTAATATACAAGGGTTTTAAGTGTCATTTCTTCATTCATTGAGGATCAATCTTGTTTTGTCTTCAAGTCTTCAAGGGTTTTTGATGAAAATTCCATGATTAGGGCCCGGTTCTTTGTACGGCTTCGTTTCTCGTGTTCGTTTTTCCTTGTATCTTGTGATCTTTTGTCTTTTTCACGATATCCATACCTAAAACACAAGTAAACAAACACAAGCATATATATGGTATTTTATGACATTTTTTATGCATTTAAAGCCCGAAAAGAACGATGAGATCATGTATAAATGCCATCTCATCACTCCCCCATACTAAGCCATTGCCGTGCCCTCACGCAATGCTAAGAATAAAGTATCTAAGCATCACCAAAGTTCAATTTTATTAACCTTTATTGAAGAGTAAAAGACTTGCAACATACTACGAGAATGTGTAAAGACATAATGTATGATTTTCATCACCAAAAGGTGACTTTTAGGGTCAAAGAATAGAAACAAGTTAATGTCCCTTAGAGTAAATTTCGTCATCCTTGATTGTCATACATTCCATGCTAAGTGCAAAAACAAGATCATTGTTGGTACAAGTCACAATGCTAACACTACTCATACGTCCAAATTGTGTAATACTTTTTCTCCCCGCAATCCTAGTTATTATAAAAGGAAATGGGTTACTAGCATTTTTTATCTATTTGTCATGGATCACAAGTGATTCATATTGACTTATTTGAGTAGTTATTAGTCCGAAAGTAAAGTAGCACGATTTGATCAATAGTTAGCCGAAGGACAAAATCTTTTAAAACGGCTTCTCGTGTATCTCCTTAAGTTCATATCTTGGCATAACTCGTTTCACGATTTGAGACCTTTCTCGGACCGATATTTGGCATGTACTTCATACTTCAAATCTTGGGAAGACGTTCTCGAAATTATGGTCTTCTCTTCATATTTTTGGAATTTCTTCACTTGACGTTTTTGAGAGATTCTTCATATAGGACCACGACTTCATCATTTTTCTTCAATCTTTACTTTGGATTTTGATATACAACGATCCGCCTCCTTTTCGGACTTGGATATATTTATCCTCATACCTTGTTAGGGTCTTTTTGGATAGACTTTCTCCATTCTTTAGGGGAGTAGTAGCTTCTCGTCGTGTGTCTCGATCCTTCATATTGATTTTGGAACAATGATACTTCACATCATCTTTGGATCTTTAGCAAAAATAGAGCTCCTCATGCCTTGTTAGGGCCTTTTTGGATGATCGCCAATCTTCGCGTCCCGCTTCAATAAGTTATGCCTTGGCTATGAACTCTATTCAACCCCGAGCAACTTTTAAACGATCTTGCGCTAGAGGCTAAGTAACCTTTCAAACCGTACGACCTTACTTATTGCAATTATGTTTTATTCCTAATGCATTGATCTTATGGGAAGAAAAAGCCACAATTAAAAACATATGAGTTTTTGAAAGAACACTTTCATGTTCTACGTTTAGCATGATCACTTGTCTAACTCTATCATTTCTCGTTCTTCACTATTTAAAGACCTCTAATTAAAGAGACTCGTGAATACTTAGCCATGCAAGTCAAAATTAAGCCAAATTTGGATTAGCTTTCATTAAGACTATATCAAATCAAAGTTTTGGGTTTTCAAGCCACCTATAGGATCTTGCACTTTCTTGGACTTTTTCAAGTTTAGAGAATGCGTTTTAAAGTTCCCTTGATAAGTGACTTTCTAGAATCAATTATAAGAACTTGCGAAAAGTTCTTGTTCTTAACCCGAATGAATTAAGACTTTCGCGTTTTAAAGCTCCCTATATAAAAGTCTAGCAAAACTTGAATTGAGCGAGTTAAGGAATGTAAATGGCTCCAAATGCCCATCAAGTCAAAAATTAACTCTTATTCTACCCATCGGAAAATATACATTCGTGTCTTAAAAACACTTATGAAAACTAAGAAAAATTTTAAAATTTGGCTATTTTTAGCCTTATTAGCAAAAACAAAACATTGAAGGATGGAAAACGTGAGGGTGTAGCAAAGCAAGTACCTATTCACCCCCCCATACTAAAAGTAAACATTGTCCTCAATGTTTCGAGGCTAAAGGTGGAGCACCCCCATACTAGAGACGAAGAATCGAATGCTTAGGATCTAGCATGGAAAGGGTGATCAACAATATATCTAAAGCCGTTTATTAATTATGCTAAAAGATAATTGTTAGAACAATAAAGGATATGTCATGGATTCGTGAAAAACTTCTTCAAACGAACGATGGAGGCTCACGTAAACGAACACGAGAGTCTTCAATCGTAGACGATGATGATGATCTAGATAACACAATCACAAACAACCACGAGACAACGAGTTGGAAGGGTACAAGTCCCCTTATTAGTGAACATAAAGCATAAAGATAAGCATGGGATCTCCCCCACGAGGCACCTCGTTTTTGATTACCGAGTCATGAGCTCGACTCGTTCCCCTCAATGCTAATTATCATTGGGGAAGGTGACTTGGTCGGGGGCAACCATTGAAGGAATTTCCCCACCAAAGTAGTGCTTAAGCCTATGTCCATTCACCTTGAAATTGGGGCCATCATCTTGAGCTAGCTCAATGGTCCCATATGGAAACACTTGTGTAATGGTGAACGGACCCGACCAACGAGTTTTCAATTTCCCGGAAAATATCTTAAGACGTGAGTTAAAAAGCAACACTTGATCACCAACGTTAAAAACACGGTTTTTAATCTTTGAATCATGAAACTTTTTAGTCTTTTCTTTAAAAATTAATGAATTTTCATAAGCATTATCCCTTAATTCATCCAATTCATTCAATTGTATTTTCCGGTGATCTCCCGCGGTCTTCAAGTCAAAATTAGCATGCTTAAGGGCCCAATATGCCTTATGCTCCAATTCAATGGGCAAATGACAATTCTTCCCATAGACTAACTTATAAGGAGTGCAACCGATAGGTGTCTTATAAGCGGTCCTAAAGGCCCATAAAGCGTCATCGAGTTTGTCGGACCATGAAGCACGGTTTTCTCCAATCGACCTTTCTAAAATCCTCTTCAAAGCTCGGTTCGAAACCTCGACTTGCCCACTCGTTTGCGGGTGATAAGCCGTAGAAAGACGATGTGTAACCCCATATTTCTTTAGAACCTTTTCGAATTGGTCATTACAAAAATGGGTTCCACGATCGCTTATAATAGCACGAGGGGTTCCGAACCGAGAGAATAGTTGCTTCAAAAACTTCACTACCACACGAGCATCATTAGTAGGCAAAGCCTTAGCTTCCACCCACTTAGAAAGGTAGTCCACCGCGACGAGGATATATTTGTTGCCATGAGACGATGGGAACGGCCCCATAAAGTCTATTCCCCATATGTCGAAAATCTCACACACTTGAATTATATTTTGCGGCATTTCATCACGTTGAGACGATTTTCCTTGACGTTGGCACGAATCACACGACTTTACAAGTGCGTGTGCATCACGATAGATAGAAGGCCAAAAGAAACCGGCATCGAACACTTTCTTAGCCGTGAGATTAGCACCGTGGTGACCACCCGTGGGTCCCTCGTGACAAGCTCTAAGGATATTAGAAGCTTCGGCACCAAACACACAACGTCGAACGAGTTGATCCGCACAAATCCGAAAGAGATAAGGGTCGTCCCAAAAATAGAACTTGACGTCACGAAAGAATTTTCGTTTTTGTTGTGTCGTCATACCCTTGATTATGAAATTGCCCGCATGGTAATTTGCAATGTCGGCAAACCATGGGGTGGTGTCTTTAGAATTCACTACACCGAGAGTCTCAAGAGGAAATGTTTCGGTAATTTCCTTGTTCTCGAAAACATCTTTGTGAGGATCTTCTAGACGAGAGAGATGATCGGCCGCTAGATTCTCGGCTCCTTTTTTGTCAAGCACGGTGACATCAAATTCTTGGAGGAGGAGCATCCAACGAAGTAATCTCGGCTTAGCATCTTGCTTAGCTAAGAGATACTTGATAGCCGAATGGTCGGTATACACGATGCTTTTAGTTAAGACGAGATAAGGTCGGAATTTCTCAAAAGCATAGACCACGGCAAGGAATTCCTTTTCCGTTGTGGTGTACTTTAATTGAGCCTCGGTCATCGTCTTACTAGCATAGTGGATAGGACGGAAATGCTTGTCGTAACGTTGCCCTAAGACGGCCCCTATAGCATAATCACTTGCATCGCACATGATTTCAAAGGGTAATTCCCAATTAGGAGCAACAAGAATGGGAGCTTCGGTAAGTTTCCTTTTTAGAGTCTCGAAAGCCTTAACACAATCCTCATTAAAGTTAAAAGGAGCATCCTTCTCGAGAAGGTGTGTCATAGGACGAGAAATCTTCGAAAAGTCCTTGATGAAACGACGATAAAAGCCCGCGTGGCCTAGGAAACTACGAACTCCCTTGACGGTTTTGGGATGAGGTAACTTGGCGATGACGTCTACCTTAGCTTTATCGACCTCAATCCCCGCCTTTGACACCTTATGTCCTAAGACGATTCCTTGTTTACACATGAAATGACATTTCTCCCAATTAAGCACAAGATTGGTTCCTTCACAACGTTTTAACATTTGTTCGAGATTAGATAAACATGACGTGAACGAATTACCAAACACCGAGAAGTCATCCATAAACACTTCCATCGACTTCTCGATCATGTCGTGAAAAATCGCCATCATACACCGTTGAAACGTACCGGGTGCATTGCAAAGTCCGAAAGGCATCCTACGATAAGCGAACGTTCCATAAGGACACGTAAACGTAGTCTTCTCTTGATCACGAGGGTCGATAGGGATTTGAAAGTAACCGGAAAAACCATCTAAAAAGCAATAGAATTCATTTCCCGCAAGTCGCTCCAACATTTGATCCATGAAGGGCAAAGGAAAGTGGTCTTTACGAGTGGCGTCATTTAACTTTCGGTAGTCAATACACACCCTCCAACCGGTCACAACACGAGTGGGAATTAACTCGTTGTTTTCATTAGGCACAACGGTCATTCCTCCCTTTTTAGGGACACAATGGATTGGGCTCACCCATGGGCTATCGGATATAGGATAAATCATTCCCGCGTCAAGGAGTTTAAGGACCTCCTTTTTAATGACATTGTGAATTTTGGGATTTACCCTTCTTTGACTTTGAATTGCGGGTTTGTAGTCCTCCTCCATTAAAATCTTGTGAGTACAAAATTTTGGGTCAATACCCTTAATGTCGGAAATTTTCCACGCAATTGCCCCTTTGTGAGCCTTAAGAACTTTCAAGAGCTCGGTTTTTTCATCATTAGCAAGATCTTTTGCAATAATAACCGGCAACTTGTCATCACCTTCCAAGAATGCATATTCAAGGTGAGAAGGAAGATCTTTCAATTCAAGGATAGGCGGTTCCTCGATTGAAGATTTAGGTTCAACACTCATAACTTCCATCGGCGGAAGAAATGGTGGAATAGAAATATCATCACTAATCAACACCTCATCTTCATTGTCGATTTCATTTGAAGTGAAATCGCCTCCTTGGAATGGAGTGAGATTTGGTGTGGAATTAACAAGAATCGGATCCAAAATAGTGGGATTGCCACTTGACGAGCTATCGGAAAAACCTAACACTTCTTGTGAAAACTCATCGCAAACCACATCAACGATGTCAATGTGATTGATGGTAGCGATTGCATAAACATGAGAAGGTTTCGAGTTTTGAGTAGCGTTTATAACAAGTTCCTCTTCGTTGAATCTCAAAGTGATAGTTCTCGCATGAACATCGATAAGCGATCTCGAAGTATCTAAAAATGATCGTCCTAAAATTAGAGGAACTTGAGGATCCGCGGGGATGTCGACTACTATAAAATCAACGGGATAGTAGAACTTCCCCACTTTCACGAAAACATCTTCGGCTATTCCACATGCCATAATCGTAGAATGATCGGCCATCTCGATGGACATGTTCGAAGGAATAAGAGCCGGAAGCGAAAGCGATTTCCAAATGGAAAATGGCATCAAATTAATGCTCGCACCAAGATCGGCCAAGGCGAGACATTCTTTCATCTCTTGTATGTCACAAGGAATGAGAAACTTTCCGGGATCACCAACTTTTTCCGGTATGCGGTTAAGATAAACCGAAGAACAATTAGCAAGCTTTGAAAGCTTTTCCTTATCGCTCATCATACTTTTAAAAGTGGAAGCGAAACGAGGCATGTATAACAACGCGTCGGCTAAACTCACATCAAAATGCACTTGTTGAAACATCTTAATAAAAAGCTCGATTTGTTGTTTGTTACGTTCTTGCATTTTCTCTTTGTTTCGTCTTGAAGGGTAGGGTAAAGGTGGTGTGGGTAGGTCATTAGGCAACGGCCTTGGAAACTCGGGTTCCACAATTGGTATTGGTGTAACCGTAGGTGTGGTTTGAGCGGTACTTCGTGGGATTGTAATGTGCTCCTTTTCGACCACCACCTCGGTTTCTTTCTCGATTTCCTTCTCCGTAGAAGTACTTGGACGAGAGATTGGTTCCTTGAAAGTTTTACCACTTCGTGTAGTAATAACCTTCATTTCTCCCTTCGGGTTTGCAATGGTATCACTAGGAAGACCACCCGAAGAAGAGGGCTTACACATGATTGCTTCGAACATCTTAGCCATTCGGTCCTCAAATTTTGATTGCCTAGCATCCGCTTTCAATAATTCTTGCTTAATCTCATGTTGTCCTAATTCCATCTTTTGTTGGTTTTGTTGAAGACGTTGGACATTTCCTTCCATTTTATTAGCATGAGTTTTAAGTTCATTAGCAAGTTCATTTTTAAGCTCGTTTTTCAACTCGGACCTTAAGCTAATCATCTCACGTTGCATATTATCAAATTTAGCATCATTTGCTTTTGCATAATCCAAAAATTCTCCTTGCAAATTTTTCGTGTGAGCATTTTGAAAACCTTGTGTGGTGTTTTGAAAATCACGGTTTTGGTTTTGATTAGAGATTTGTCCATTCCCACTTTGATAATTCCCTTTGTTGTAATTGCGTGTGTTGCCTTGGTAATTACCTTGGTTGTTGTTTCGATAATTATTAGCATTTTGATTTGGTGGAGCTTGATTTTGGCGGGAACCTTGGCCGTTTTGGTTGTAAGTTCCCGTTGCTACATAAGCACTCGAAGTGTTACCATCCGCGGTAATGCACTCGGATAAATCATGAGCTCCTCCACACGATAAACAACTCTTAGCAACCGCTTTAACCGAAGCGGAATTGGAAGCTTCTTGAGCCTTCCAATGGGACATTAGATTAGCAAATCTATCAAAAAACCGATTTTCCTCATTAGCTTCATCATGTAAGGCGTTAATGCTACGAGACGATTGTGACGACGATGACGAACCCATATTGGCAACACTCGGTGTGTTACGAGGGCTATAAACCTTAGATCGATTCTCAATGATTTGTAAAGCCTCATTTGTCGTCTTGCACAAAAAATTACCACCCGCGGCGGCATTCAAATAATCTCGTTCATGATCATTAAGCCCATTATAAAAGGTATCAATTTGATGCAATTCCGAAAAATCATGGTGAGGACATTCATGTAACATCTCCTTAAATCGTTCCCATGCCATTGAAAAACTTTCATTGTTACGTTGCACAAATCGTGAAATCTCATTTTTTAAGTGTGTTGTTTTCGATGGTGGAAAAAACTTGTTCACAAACTTAGAAACGAGATCGGCCCATGTCAAAATAGAATTTGGCGGTTCTTTCTCGAGCCAAATTTTTGCGGGTCCATCCAACGAGTATGGAAACAACATCATCTTAATGGCGTCATGCGGAACATCCTTGAATTTGCTAGTGGCGGTGAGACGGTTGAAATTCCTAATGTGGTAATGCGGGTTGTCTTTCTCGTGACCTCGAAATTTGTTTGCTTGTAGCATCGACATTAAACCCGTCTTAATCTCGAAATTCTCCGCAAGGATGGCGGGAATAACAATTGCCTCTCCAAAACCCTCGGTGGGTGCTTGTAGCAACTCCATCATAGTACGATTAGCCATTACGACTTCTTGTTCTATAATAGGTTCAACAATTGGAGGTTCTTCAACAATCAACGATCCTTGATTTGCTTGCTTTTGAAGTCGTTTACGAGCTCGTTTTGCTTGATTACGAGTGATCATAAACTTCACGAAGAATGGGAGGTGAGCAAAGAAGATTCTTTTTGGTTGTTTTGTGGATTTTCAATTTTTTTTGTGTTTTTGATGATATTTAATTTTTTTGGATTTTGGTGTATCTTCGTAGACAACAATCTACAAAATCTCTCCTCGAATCAAACTCTTGATTAAAGAAGCCTCAAAGGAATGAAAACGATCACGTGGAGTGAACGCCTTCGAATGACTTTAGAACTTTGGTGAAAACCAAATTGTTCACGAGGGTTTAATCACAAAGAAAACCAAGCAAATATAGTATACGTATTAATACTTTGGGCGGCAAAACCCTCGATTAGCCTTCAATCTCAAAATACTCACAAGCAAGCGGGGAAACGAGGCGGCGCGAAGCACTTAAGAGCCTTTTTCCTTAGGGTATATTTTATAATACCCGCCTTATACCCACCTTATAGTTCGTATCTTTCAAAATCGAGCTTCACGAAAGTATTTATCTATTTTTGCCTTTTCTTTTTGTTTGAGATTCGAATACAATGATCGAGTGATGAAATCCCGAATCAAGGTTGTGTTTTCACACTTTTGGAGATATTGTATTTTGGTTGTGATACTTAATACAATATATTAATAATATTCACAAAGAAAAACCGAGAAAACCGATAATACGTGTTAAGGGAGTTCCACTTAACACAAATACTATTTTGGATAATATCAAAAACAAAATTTTCCAAATTAAGACACGACACACCTCCCCGGCAGCGACGCCAAAATGATAGATGTAGAAATACAACTCTTGTTTAGGAAAACAAAGAGCGTAAATAGGGTAAGCGTGCACGACGATTTAGGAAAACCGTGTGTGAATGACCCTAAAAGTGAGTTCGTTCTCGAGGAGGTATAGGTGTTGTGAATTAACTTGTATTTATTTGAGATTAATATTAAGAAGAATGGGGATGAGAAGACGGTTACGTTAAAATTAAACTACGACGAAAATGTAGAACCGTGAAAAATTACAAAAATTAAAAATTAAACTAAAACCAAAGACAAAATCAAGAAAAGATTAAAACAAGTCTAAAAACAAGCCTAAAATAATATAAATAAAGTTAAAAATCCAACAAAGATATTTTTAAAACCTTTTATTAATTAAATAATTAATTTTAAATGCTAATTAAAGCCCTAAAATTAAATTTAATTAATTCAAATGTCAAAAATATGATTTTATTGAACAATTACTTAACTTATATTATTAGAAGACTAAAAAGTAATTTTCTAAAAATTAAAACTATTTTTGGTATTTTTTATGGCTTTTATAAAAAACGTCTATTAATTAAATCCTAGAAAATTAATTAATAAAAGGAAAATTATGAAACTAATTTAGAAAAATCAATAAAGCTATAACTTACCTAGGAAAAATAAGAAATGTAAAATAAGCTTAAAGAATAAGCTAGGAAAAATGAAAAATGATACGGCTTATTTAAAATAAGACAAAAGAAAAATAGGTTAAGTAAAAAACAAAACCACTCCCTAGTAGTCAAAGACCCTAGGGCGCAGTTGGTTATGTTGTTGGTGTTGTGAACGGCAGGTCGCGGGTTCGAGTCCAGGCAACCCCTCCTCTTTTTGCTTCTTAGTTGCGCCGCAACGTTTGTGACTTGCGCCGCAACTAGTGTAACGATAGCACCTTTGGTCAGTAACTCCTCCAGTTGCGCCGCGACGTTTTTTTTCTTGCGCCGCAACTAGTGAAACGGGAATACCAAGATCTGCAGCTCCTTTAGTTGCGCCGCAACTGGTAGGTCTTGCGGCGCAATACTATGCAAAAACGTGACAGAATGCTTTCTGATGAACCAAACAAGTGCACACTTGTGCACTTGTGATGCCAAGAGGACTTGGCAATGTGCTTTGTTTGATGGATATGTTGGAACAATTGGGCACCCTTGTGCTCAATGAAGCACAAGGAGTCAATAACACACAAATAACAACAAGAATCAAAGATTAAGCATCAAAATCATGAAAAACCAAGCAATTTAGCAATATGCGGATTTTACTTACTCTTTCCTTAAAAACCTAACAAACTTGTTCAAATCTTGTTCCAAACTAATTAACTACTTACTAATAACCTATCTTAACCTTTACCAATTACTTTAACACCTTTTAATAGCTTGAATCAAATTATCTCCCCTGCTAAAACCTATTGCCAAACACTCTTTTAAAATCTGGAAACCACTTTTTAACAAACCAAAACCTTATAAAACTATTTAAAACTGAAGCAAATAGCATTAAACAAGTACTAACACACATAAGAACATGAATCAAGCACCTCAAACACACTTAGTAACAAAATCACATAAGATCATATAAACTAGCACTTTTATGAACTTTTCAAAGAGTAAAAGAGAGTTACCTTAGGACCCCTACATCCAAGGGTCCTAGTGGATGTTGAATCCACCTCCAAACCAACCTGGGTTGGTGCTGATCCTTGATCAACAACACCCTTTGATCCTGCTCAAAAACAAAAACAAAGAAAACAAGAACAAAAATAATATGATATGATATGATTCTTTTTTCTCTTTTTAAAACTCTTCCAAAACCTTTTTAATCTTCTTAAAATGTTTTTATTATACTTAAATCACCAATAAACATGAACTCCTAACACCAAAAACCTTTTGAGAAGATTTTACCAAAATCTCTCAAAATCTCAAAACCTTAAACAACTTTGAAAATCAAAGTTGCTTAACCAAATAAAAGTGTGGAACTCAGAATTAAGCTTAACACAACACTCAACTTTTAAAAACAATAAAAAAGGAATTACACTTGAATATTTCAAAAACCAAACTTTTTATTTCTTTAAAAAGGTATTACATGTGCAAGCTTAAAAACTGGAACAAAGGGATCACCACAACTTGGGTCTCCTTTTATAGAGCCTATAGAACAATCTAGAATAGAAAAAACTAAACCCTAATCATAAGAAAATCCCAAATGTGCCCTTGAATGGTTTTGAGTGCATTTTGTCCTCTCATTTGATCTTGGCCTTTAAATTTTGCTTTGTGAGCAAGCATAGCATCTTGGACGTCCATTTTGCCACGTCACATAACTTGGGGACAAAGGAATGATGTGATTGGTGGATTGGGGAATTGGGGGTTTGGTGCACATGAGTGGGATGCAGGTTTTTAGGAGTGGGAAGGGTTTTGGCATGTGTGAATTAAGTGTGTGAGAGTTTAATTGAGAATTACCCAAGTAATGAGTAAAATAGAACCTGGGGTAAAAGATGAACAGTAAATGCTCATTTGATCCGAAAATAGGGGAAGCATATGTGTTAGGCGCCTCTTTCTGTTTAAACCTTTCACTTTGGCACTTTTGGTCCCTTTGTTTTGATATTTTTGGCTTTTAAAGATTTTCAGCCTAAAAACGCATCTCCTTTGTATTTAAGTTTCATCACTTGACAATTTTGGCACAAACTTTCCATAAAGATGTTTCAAAGGCAATTTTTGTCATTTGGTGATTTTTCAAGGACTAATCTTGGACAATGTTGATCTTCAAAGGTCTTCAATGAGTCTTTCACTTGTTGAGGGACCATTATTGGCAATTTGAATTGTTGAGGGACTAATCTTGCCATTTCTTCAAAGTTGAAGGACCTTTTTGCAATTTTGACAAACTTAAGGGACCAAACTTGTAATTATTAATATACAAGGGTTTTAAGTGTCATTTCTTCATTCATTGAGGATCAATCTTGTTTTGTCTTCAAGTCTTCAAGGGTTTTTGATGAAAATTCCATGATTAGGGCCCGGTTCTTTGTACGGCTTCGTTTCTCGTGTTCGTTTTTCCTTGTATCTTGTGATCTTTTGTCTTTTTCACGATATCCATACCTAAAACACAAGTAAACAAACACAAGCATATATATGGTATTTTATGACATTTTTTATGCATTTAAAGCCCGAAAAGAACGATGAGATCATGTATAAATGCCATCTCATCAGTGATCCAAATAATTTCATTAGTGATTCTCCAAAGCCTTCATGCGATAAGAATCACACGGCGTTCGTTAGTGGTTCTTGGAGCGATAGCGGTGAAGATGTTGATGACAACCCCAAAGAGGAGAAATGTCTTATGGCTCATACTTCTAAAGAGGTACATTCCGAAACCGAATATTATAGCAATGATAGCTCCACCTTAGATGATATTGCATTAGAAGGCCAATATGATAATTTACAAAAACTTAGCCTTAAATTCATAGAAAAGAACAAAACCTTAAAATCAACCAAAACTAAGCTTGAAAATGAGATCAATGAACTTACGGAGAAATTAGCCAAGCTTAAGAAAAATAAAGAAGTTGATTTAGGTTGCTTAAGTTGTGAGAAACTTAGATTAGAGAATGAAGATCTCAAGAGCACCTCCATTAAATTGGAAAAGTTCATGAAAGGTACTAGTGCTCTTGATGATATGTTAAACAAACAAGTTCATTCTAAGGAAAGACTTGGTGTAGGTTTTAACTCAAATGAAGCATGAACTAGTGAACCTAAACAACTCAGATTTTCAGAAAAATCGTCTGTTGTACGCGGTCCCAGATTGTATGGGGCGGTTCCTTATCACTATGGAACCGCCGCCCTAGATAAGGAACCGCGGCCAGAAAGAGGTTTTTCTGAAAATCCTGAACTTTCTAAAAAGTCAAATTTAGGTGAACAACCAAAGCATCTTATTGTTAACAAGGTCAAATTACCCATACTTGACGACAATGCCGTTGATAAGTTCTATAAGCCCTTGAGTAAACCTCTAATGGGAAATAGAAGTTTATCAAGACCATCCACTACTCCACCAAGAGTACGGAATGAGTCTAGGCCTAGAAGTAGAACGACAACACCTAGAAGAGATAGTCAAAACAATTCACGACCTAGAAGTAAAACTCCAACACCTAGAAGGAATGACCACAACTCTAAACCAAGATCAAATACACCTAGGAGAAATAATGAACAACAAAATAGTTATATGAATTATTATCCTCCTCCATTTTATTCCCCATGGGGAACGCCTCCTCCATTCATGCATCCCAACCAAATGCAAGGGATGTTTAGAACTAACAATTCTGGACCCATGAGATATTAGGGACCAAATGTTTGATCTTGCGTGTTGTTACCTAGATATGCTTGGGAATTGATTTGGAACCCGACGAGTGGATTAAGGATAGTGGTTCTTCTAAACACATGACGGGTAATCAAAGTTTGTTCTCACACTACAAAGCATATGATGGAGGTAACCTCACATTCGCTAGTAGTCTACGTGGTAATATCATTGGCAAAGGTACGGTTTTTCTTGACTCTATGACCATTGAAAATGTTGAGCACGTAGATAATTTAGGGTTTAACCTTTTAAGTATAGGTCAAATTTGTGACAATAAGTGTAAGGTCATCTTTTCGGAACATGACAGTGAAATCATAAAAGATGGAAAGGTCATTGGAAAAGGTGTTAGAAAGCATGGGCTTTATGTCATGAAGGTCAATAAGAAGTCAAAAGACAACATATGTCTTGCGACTATAGATGATAGTTCTACTCTTTGGCATAGGAGATTAGGTCACGCTAATATGCGTTTAATTCAATCTTTAGTCTCTAAGGAGTTGGTAAGACACCTCCCCAAGATGAAGTTTGATAGTCACTTTTGTGATGCTTCTAAAGTTGGAAAGAAAGTTCACTCAAGTCACAAAGCCAAGAATTTGGTTTCAACCTCTCGGTGCTTAGAGCTCCTACATATGGATCTCTTTGGACCTTCCGCCATACGGACTTATGGAGGTAACCTTTATACCCTAGTTATAGTTGACGACTATTCTAGATTCACTTGCACTAGATTTTTGGCATCTAAGAATGAAGCTTTCGACCATTTCAAAATCTTTAGTCTAAGAATTCAAAATCAACTAGGATGTCCAATTGTCTCTATTAGGATGGATCATGGTAGGGAATTTGATAATGAAGTGCTATTTGGTGCCTTTTGTGAAGCTCATGGTATTACCCATAACTTCTCGGCTCCTCGCACTCCACAATCAAATGGGGTAGTTGAAAGGAAGAATAGAACCATCCAAGAGATGAGTAGGACGATGTTAAACTAGCAATCTTTGCCTCAAAAGTTTTGGTGCAATGCCGTGGACACATCGATTTATATTCTCAACCGAATTCTTATTCGACCTTTCCTAGGAAAGACCCCCTATGAGATTCTTAAAGGTAAGAAACCCTCATTGGAATACTTTAGGGTGTTTGGAAGCAAGTGCTTTATCCTCAACACCAAAGACTACCTTACCAAGTTCGACCCGAAGTCTTACGAAGATATCCTTTTAGGTTATTCCCAAACTAGCAAAGCCTACATAGTCCTCAATAGAACCTCGGACGTAATTGAAGAATCACTTAACGTGACTTTTGATGAAACCCCTCCTTTTCCCAAGACACCACCATTGGTTGATGATGACTTTGATGAAATAGAAGTAGTTAAAGCCAAAGAGGTTAGAAAAATAGGAGTTGAAGACCTTAGTGTTGAAAAGGAAGTAAACATTAAGGAGTCTAAGGATCATACTCTCAATAATATCATTGGTGACTTAAATCAAAAGACCCTAAGATCTCACGTCCAAAACCAAAGCAACTTCTTTTGTTTTGTCTCCTTGATTGAACCAAAGAATGTTAAAGAAGCTTTGACGGATGAGAGTTGGGTCATTGCGATGCAAGAAGAATTGAATCAATTCGTTGCTAATGATGTTTGGGAACTTGTTCCTCCACCTAGAAGTTCTACCATTATAGGAACCAAATGGGTCTATAGAAATAAGTTAGATGAGAATGGTGTTGTGTCTCATAACAAGGCTAGACTTGTAGCTCAAGGCTATAATCAATAAGAAGGGATTGATTATGACGAGACATATGCACCGGTAGCAAGATTAGAATCCATTAGAATCCTTTTAGCCTACACTTGTGCCTTAGACTTTAAGCTTCAACAAATGGATGTAAAGAGTGCGTTTCTTAACGGTTTGATCAATGAGGAGGTATATGTGGCTCAACCTCCCGGCTTCATTGATTTTGAGAAACCGGATCATGTTTACAAGCTTAAGAAGGCACTTTATGGTCTTAAACAAGCACCCAAATCTTGGTATGATAGACTTAAAGCGTTTCTTGTTAAACATGAGTATACCATGGGGATGGTAGACAACACGCTCTTTACAAAGAAGAAAGGTTCTCACCTCATAATCGTGGAAATATATGTTGATGACATTATATTTGGCTCAACTCGTCAAGAATTGTGTGATGACTTTGCCAAAATCATGCATGATGAGTTTGAAATGAGTATGACGGGAGAACTTAACTTCTTTTTAAGACTCCAAATTAAACAAATGGATGATGGTATTTTCTTTAGTCAATCTAAGTATGCTAAAGAAATTTGGATTAGAAGAATTTAGACCAATGAAGACCCCAATGGCCTCGGATACTAAACTCACCGTAGATGATGATTGTGAGTCGGTAGACAACACCAAATATAGAGTTATGATTGGTAGTTTGTTGTACCTAACGGCAAGTCGACCGGATATCATGTTTAGTGTTTGCCTTTGTGCTGGCTTCCAAGAGGCTCCCAAAACCTCTCACCTTGAAGCGGTTAAGCTTATCTTCCGATACATTAAGGTCACTATACATTTAGGATTATGGTATTATAAAGGGACCGGCGTATAAACCATTGTCTACGCGGACTCGGATCATGCGGGAGACTATGTGGACCGGAAAAGCACTAGTGGAGTTTGTACCTTCATGGGTTGTTGTTTAACTTCTTGGTTCTCAAGAAACAAACCGCTCTTGCGATATCCACCACGGAAGCTGAGTATGTGAGTGCCGAAAAAGCATGCCAACAAGCTCTATGGATGAAGCAAGCGATTTTTGATTACGGGATTTCTCTTGATGATGTTCCCATCATGTGAGACAATAAAGGTGCTATAGACCTTAGCAAGAATCCCGTGCAACATTCGCGAACCAAGCACATAGAAATTCGCCACCATTTCCTTAGGGATAATGTTCAAAAGGGGAACATTTCGATTGAGAAGGTACCCTCCGAGGATAACTTAGCCGACATCTTCACTAAGCCACTTAAGGGGGAACCTTTTAATTACTTGCGTCTAGGTCTAGGTTAATGAAACATATTCCTTAATTTCTTTCCTTTTATTGAGTTTCTTATTTTCTTTTGAGTCTTTTATCACTTTGAGTCATTGAGTCTCCTAAACTCTTCTTGAAAATCTTCTCTTCTCCTTTTCAAGATTCTCAAAGTCTCTTTCGAAAATGGTCGAGAAATTTTTTGACATTGTTAATTCAATCTAAAAACGTTTTTTCATAGATTCTTGCTATTAATCTCGAGCTTACATAATTCATATGTATGATTCTCTCAAACATAGAAAGAACAAGATAGAATCATGGAGGATTATTGTGTCGTGACTTAAGGTCTTGTCTTACACACCTCCTACATCGATTTTTATTTTAAAATCCATGTATTTTGGTCAAATCTCTATTTGGTGAGTTCGTATGTGTTTTCTTTGTCTATCTTTGTTTTTAAGCATATCCCTATGACTAGTTAGACTAGAAAAATAAGATTTGCTGAATTGAAAAATCTTCCTTCACCACCAAAACACAGCCTCTGTAGGCGGTTCCATATATGAAACGCGGTCCCTTAGCGATAAGGAACCGCCAGAAGTGATAAGGAACCGCGTACAGTGCTTCCTTTTTCGGGTATTTCTGAAACTCCAAATTTGTTCCAACACTTCTGGGAATCTTTGTTTTAACCCTTTGACCACCCTAAAAATACCTTGAGCCTTCCCTATTTAACCATAAGCATTTTGCCATACTTTACATCCCAAAATGTCTTATTCTCTTAATGAAAGCCTTGATTCTCCTCTATTTTCCCAAATTGCTTCCAATCCCAACTCACCCAAGAACACTTTCAATCCAAATTCACCCAAGAACACTCTTAATCACATTTCTCCTACCAAGAATGTTGATTGTGGAACATCTTTTCTTCCACCACCACCCTTTAGTGTTCTTCCTCCTTCTCATGATAATGCCATGCACCATGGGACCTATTGTCATTGTTGTCAATATCAACATCTTGCTATGGCACACATCTATGAGGAGTTGAGCTACATCAAGAGTCTCTTAATCAAGCCTCCTCCTCACTTTGATTATGAGATCTCCACCAAGCCACCACCACCACCTTCCGCCACTACCTTATCTTTCATATAAGCATTGGTTGCTTATCCACAAGACACCTAATTCAAGCAAATATTAGAATTCTAGATTAACTAAGATTAGATTTATGCTTTTGGCTTATTTCCTTTTTGTAGGATATGTAAATCTTGCTTATGTTTTAGAGAGACAAAGAGATAGAAAGATGGTGGATTTCACACTTCTAGAGAGAGAAAGTTTAAGAGAACTATGTGTTATTCAAAATGAAATCACTACCCTCTCCATCAATGGAGAGGGTTTATATACCAAGCCCATAAGATGGGCTTGGGCTTACATTTGGGCCGGCCATACAAGCATGGACCGGGCTTTTCCTTGTTTAGTTAATTAAAAGATATCTAGACTACGAGCTACAACTTAATATATTGTCGGAGTGACCGAATCTTCCTAAATACGTAAAAACGTATTTCCAACAATCTCCCCCTAAGGAAGGTCACTCCAAAAAGGGCGTTACCCAAGTTACAATAATAAAATAAACCTAGCATACTATGCTTGTCTTGAGCACGTAGTCTTCGGCTTTCTTTTCTTTTTCTTTTCTGGTGAACATGCTGATGTGATCTTTGATATCAATCTTGAGCATTAATCTCTTGCCTTGATCTTGTGCATCCATCACTTGTGATCTTCGCCTCTTCGTGACCTCACGTCCCACATACTTATACCTTTGTAATTCTTGAAAGCTTCAGAGTTCAATACAGCGGAAGACTTAACTTTTAGGCTTTCTTGAATTAGATGAGATATTAAGTAAATAAAGTATAAACATGCGGGGACGACTTCTTCTTGGATCCCGCAACGCCACCGTCTTCAAATGCCGCAACATAAATAGACACGAACGAAATGGCTTTGAACATTTCATTCTAATTCGGTAGCATTTTACCTCCGGTCGGTGAAAACCGTTGGACGATATAAAATATCGTACTTGTGGCAGGTAGATTTAATTAAAAATCTCCTTGACAAGATTTCGCGGGTAAACCCGTTCTCTTTACTCGACCGTCCAAAGCTGACTGTGAACGTAAAGAGTGAATCATTTGGATAAAATTATCCGCATGATTGAAGCCGTCAATTCTGATTCCTGGAACAAGTTTGATTCATTAAAGAATCGCACCATCGTTGCTTTCCAGTTGTCACGAGCTTGATTCATATTGAATCTTGCAAGTTACCTACCAAGTGCTGTTTGAGGTTAACACTAGAAGGATTTCCACTCATCACCGTGAACACTAAGGTATCACTCTGAGTGTTCTGGCAAGATCACTGAGATTTTGCGTAGAGGCCTGGAACGTGTTTAAGTTCAGTTAAGAATTAAACAGCTGTTGCTTTCCAGTTATCACAAGTTTGATTCATAAAGAATCGCACAAGTCACCTACCATGAGCTTTTTGATATTCGCTCAAGAAGGATTTCCATCTTCATTGTAAATACTTTTGTATTACTCGGATGTTCAGGCAAGATCATGAAGATTTTGCGTAGGACTCTTAAAATCTTTCTTACTTTTCATAGTGTGTAAAGAAGCAAGGAAATATGAAAGTGTGTCCTAATGAGATATTTGATGATCTCAAATGGCTCTAGACTCAATCGTGCACTTTGGATTTTAGTGATCGGAGGTTGGAGAGGAGTGCCACCTTTTCAATATCAATTTATTCAGAGTGAATAAATCAATAGATAATGCGTTGTCTTCGTGTATTAAAACAAATACCTTTTGAGAGATATCTGAGTTAGCTGGGATGGGTTGTGCAATGCATCACTGGGTCCATGATGTCTATCTTTAATATCGAGCATCATTAAAATGATCTCAATAGCATATGTTTTTACAATTCTTTTTCATTCTTCAACCCCTTCAATGCTTACCAATACGTCATAACTAGCACCTTGTTGTGATTGTTCTAGTGCTAACTTAAGTACTTGGTCGGCATTCAGCTACGTTCACAATTTTCTCCAACTTTCCTAAGGACTACTATTTTTAGCTATGGAATGTCCTTGGGAAGATTCCTCCGGTTCTGGAAGAATCATAGGACTTAACCTATCCTACCATCCTTATGTCACCACAATCTTCATCATCGTGAAATAAATAGGTTGTGGGTAAGTATAAATCACCATGAAATCCATTTTTGATATGCAAATCCGTTTTGCTCCCCCTTAACATATGCCACGATATTCGAAAACATTTCGCACATGTCGGGATGAGCCAGCACATTGAGTCAAACCATTTGTGATAATATCCCATATTAAATCATATTTTCTCCCCTATATTAAAAATATTAACCCAATCGATGTTTTTAATATCAATTGATTTAATGAAGTTTTAACAAAGGTTTTGGGAAGAAAAATGCAAGTCCGTTTTATCTTCATGATATCAAATGAGATATGATACCGATGTGTAACATGATCACATATTCACCATATTAAAAAAGAATTGGCAAGGTTGGACCTGATAGATGAGAACATCATATGATAAGATCAAATGGTTCTTGTCAGCATATGTTGGTCGCCTCGTCACGTCTGAAGTCATCTCTTGTCACCACGTGTACGATTGGTATTGTTGTCTTGACACCAACTTGTGAACTTGGCACTTTCGGCATCAAAGATTCTGAATGCTTGACAATTGCTCCCCCTCAATTGTTGACCCGTGTTCTATTGAAAGAGCTGTAGTCGTCGGTTGAGTAGTCGCATCGTCGAGTATGTAGATACCAATTGTAGATTGCTATGGTTGTAGAGATGATAGCTTCATAAAAACAAGACTTCTCTTGTTTTAACAAATAAATGCACTGAGGCGTACATAGATTTGTGTTAGACCAAGTTATAACGTAAACTTGATCCCTTACAAGGTTTTAAAGTAAACCTTGCCCGAGAAAATTAATTCCCGTTGTGAGCCAAAGCTTTCATAAGAAATACTTGACTTTAATTTGAAAACCGGGTTGCAGTTTGAAATAACTACAAGCCATTTAGGCATGTTTTATGAAATATTTACAACTTTTGTACGAACTCTATTTATGGTGCCGTGTCAATATTAATCGACATTTCTAAGGCCGTAAATATTATCGTACCAAAAGACATGCCTTTGAAAAATAAAGTAAAAATATTTTTGGATTTTTATAGATTTTTCAGTTTTTATGGTTTTTATATGGTTTTATATTTTTGTATTTTTCTTTTGTGGATAAAAAATATAAACAATATATACAGATGATCACCAAGGATACGGAGAATAGTTTTACCACCATTATTCTTTCCTTTCATCTGCTAGCTCCTTTAGAGTCTCAGGCGAGAAGGTTCTCATTCCTAGCTTGTCGGCAAAAAATTCAATTCGAGCGCGATCTAAAGCCTTTGTGAAAATATCCGCCAATTGATACTCAGATCGGACAAAGTAAAGCTCGATCACTCCATTTTCCACTTGCTCCTTGATGAAATGGTAGCGAATGTCAATATGCTTTGACCGGGAGAATTGAACGTTGTTGCAGCATAAGGCAATTGCACTCTTGTTGTCGCAGTACATCGGAATTTTGTTGAAACCTAGACCATAGTCGGTTAATTGCGATCTCATCCAAAGAATTTGAGCATAGCAACCGGACATAGCTATGTATTCTGCTTCCGTACTGGAAATTGCAGCACTTTTTTGCCTTTTTGATGCCCAACTGAATAGTCGATCTCCTAGTAGTTACAAAGTTCCACTCGTGCTACGCCTTGTATCTTGACAACCCGCGTGATCCGCATCTGCATATGACATAAGTGCAATCGAAGAGTCCTTCGAATACCAAAGTCCCCGATTAATGGTTCCTTTAAGATATCGAAAGATCTGTTTCACAGTAGCCAAGTGTAACTCAGTAGGCCGAGTTTGATACCGAGCACACATACATATAGCAAACTGAAGATCAGGTCGACTAGCTGTGATATACAGAAGAGTACCGATCATTCCACGATACAGTGTCGGATCAACGACAACTCCATGTGGATCTTCATCAATCTTAGTTCGTTCCACCATTGGAGTATCCACGGGGTCGCAAGATTCCATCTTATATTTCTTAAGCGATTCAAGGGCATACTTGGATTGATTGATAAAGATGCCTCTGGGACTCTGAGATATCTGAAGACCTAAGAAGAATGATACCTTGCCCATCATTGACATCTTAAACTTGGAAGACATGAGTGTCCCAAACTCATCCGATAAGGTTTGGGTCGAGGCTGCAAATATAATATCATCAACATATATTTGTACCATAATCATATCTTTACCTCGTTTTTGAATGAACAGCGTGGGATCCACCTTGCCTTTAGCGAAGCCTTGCGTAATGAGGAATTGTGACAATAGATCATACCATGCGCGAGGAGCTTGCTTCAACCCATAGAGAGCCTTCTTAAGGTTGTACATATGATTAGGATATTTAGGATTCACAAAACCATCCGGCTGTTGAACATAGACCTCTTCCTTGAGTTCACCATTAAGGAATGCCGTCTTCACCTTCATCTGATAGACGATCATATTCATGTGGGCTGCATAAGCGAGGAATAGTCTAATAGCTTCCAAACGGGCAACAGGTGCAAAGGATTCCATAAAGTCGATGCCCAATAATTGCTTGTATCCACGAGCTACTAGACGAGCTTTCTTCTTCAGTATTCCACCTAACTCATCGAGTTTCACCTTGTAAACCCATTTCAAAGTGAGTAACTGCACTTGATCCAGGCATGGGACAAGTTCCCATACTTCAAGACGTATAAATTCATTAAGTTCTTCTTGCATAGCTTCTATCCAACATGATTGAGTAAAAGCTTGTTGCCATGTCTTAGGTTCAACTTCAGTGAGAAAAGCATCAAAGTGACAAAACATTGCACTTTCTTGTAACTGACTTCGTGTGGATACCGGACGATTAGGGTCACCAATAATAGAATCTATAGGATGATCCTTTGTCCACTTGCTGTCATGTTCACGAATCCGTGGATTGGAGTAAACTGTAAAAGGAGCTTCCTCTGAGGTGGATGACCCGGCTTGATTAGGGTCGAGAATTGGTACACCAAAGAATGGAAGTTCACGCATTTGAGCGAATTCCAAATCGTGATCATCATCATCCTCTTCATCATCAATAGGCATGGCATGGGTAGTTGGTTCGGGTGTTGGTTGAGAATTACTCGTTGATGGTATATCTTGACCAATTGTAGGTGCAGATGTGTCTGATTGTGTGTCGGTTGCTGGAGCGATAACTTCGGTGACCGGAGCTATTACCACCTCAGGTTCTGGAGCAACAACACTTGGAGGAGTAAAGAATTCATCAAAGAACGGTTGAAACAACGTATCCCATTCAGTCCTAGAAGGTGGTGTAAATGATGATGAAGTAGGGTTGTTTGGGACAAGACCAGAACTAATGTTACTGGGTCCCATTTCATGAAGTGCGGGTTCAGAGCTGCTTTGCTCAGAAGCCATTGTTGTTAGCTCATCAAAATCAACATTCATAGTTTCGAGGATCTTGCGAGAGTTACGGTTGTAGATTCGGTATGCCTTCTTTGCTGGTGCGTAACCAATGAAAATACCAATATCAGCCTTTAGTTGAAGTTTTCCCAAATTGTCACCATCATTATTTGGATAGCAAAGAGAACCAAATACATGAAGATATGATAAATCTGGTACTTTTCCATGGAGAAGCTCATAAGGTGTTTTACCATGGCGTTTACGAATTAGTGACCGGTTTTGGGTGTACACTGCTGTAGATACTACTTCTGCCCATAAAAACAATGGAGCATTTGCGTAGATTAACATCGTTCGAGCAGCTTCCATAAGCGTGCGATTTCGCCTTTCAACGACACCGTTTTGTTGTGGAGTGCGTGCAACGGATGTTTCATGAGATATGCCAACTTGTTCATAATAATCACGCAAGATTTGATTCACAAATTCGGTTCCATTATCTGTACGAATGCGTCAGATAGTAGTGTTGAGACGCACTTGAATCATCTTGAGAAATCCGATGATGAATTTAGGTGCCTCATTTTTTGCTTTAAGAAATTTCACCCATGTAAACCGAGAGTAATCATCGACAATGACGAGGATTTACTTTTTGACACTAAGACTTTCAACACGCATTGGCCCACAAAGATCCATATGCAACAGATAAAGTTTCACTTGGTTGGTGTCTTCAGTCTTGGGTTTGTAAGACTTCTTAGTGCTTTTCCCCATTGTACACGCGGAACACAAATGATCCTTGTGAAATGATAGTTTAGGAAGACCACGAACAAGTTCGTTTTTCGCCAAGTGATTAATAGCGTCAAAGTTAAGATGAGATAACCGTCGATGCCATAACCATGACTTAGTCTTCGACGCTTTGGAGAGAAGACATACGGGAGAAGCGGCCATCATGTCTTGTAGAGACAAAGTGTACAAATTATTCCCTCGAGTATCTTTCAATAAATCAACCCCTTCTAAATTACGGATGAAGCAGGTATGCTCTCGAAAAGCAACTTCTAGGTTTGCATCACAAAATTGTCCCACAGAAAATAAGTTGTGACCGAGACCTTCCACATAATACACTCTTGAAATTATAACATTCCCAATGTGATATTCACCGTAACCCATTATCTTTGCAATATGGTCATTTCCAAATCGAACCGTACCAAGAAACTTGCTGACGAAATTTCTGAGCTGAGAGCGATCTCCGGTCATATGCTTGGAGCAACCAGAGTCCAAATACCAGAGAACAATTTGCACAACCCGTTTTCAACAACAACAGTAGACAATGCATTGGAAACTATTGGTTCCGGAGTGTTAGCAGATACAGATATAATATTATCACAATTGCTAACATTTGTGTGACCCTTAGATTTCCTACCTTTTCTAATGTGAGTTTTAGCACTAACAGGTTTTACTGTTCCAACTTTCTTAGGTTTTGGATTATTCGCGAGCACTATAGTGGGAGTAGACCTATTTAAAGGGCACTTGGTTCCTACAGTAGTGTTAGTGTTCCTAGTTAAAGGACACGCTTGTGTTTTGGTAGCCTTGGTACTCCTAGTTAAAGGGCACATTTTCTTCGCTGTAGTGGGAGTGATCCTAGTTAAAGGGCACGCATTTCCTACTATAGTGAAAGTTCTACCAGTGGGGCGCCACATCCAACCAACTTGGGTTAACACTTTCCCAGTCGGTTTCCATTCTAATCCATTTTTTCGGGCATACATCTCATTCACATGGTCAATAAGGCAAGAATCATGACGACTAGAAAACATACATTCATTGCAATTCCAACATTTCAAATTAGAATTCACACTAGGCTTAGAACGCTGCACAACCGCAGAGCCTTTAGGTTTAGCTACATGATTCTTTTTATTCAAAACAGAAATAACATTCCTAGGATGGGCTTCTACTTTCTTCTTCACTTGACTACTAGATGGGGGCAAGATCCTATTATTCTTCTTGTTTCTCTTAAGCTTAGATCTTTGAGCCTTAGTAGTGGTGCTTACTCCTATAGAAGGCAACATGGGAATATTAGAAGCTGGTTTTGATTCCGCCTTATCTTTAGTGACCAAAGTTTGAGATGGTTTAGTCCTAGGGCCCTTGTTAAGTGGTGTGATGGCTATTAGGTTCCTTTTGATTGCACTAGAGGACGATGATGAGACAGTGGCTGCGTTATCCACAACATTCTTACCTTTTAGAGTACGAAGTGTTTCCTTTAACTCAGCCAAGGCCAGATTTTTATCACAAATTTGTTCCCTCAAATCAGAGATTTCCACCGACTGTCGATTCAATTTATCAATCAAAGATTGATTCTGTGCAGTGGTATTAGCACATGTGGGCTTTACTAAATCGAAGAGTCGTGTATTTTTCTGTTTTAAGTTATCAATTTTGGACAAAATCTTAGAAACTCGATTATCTAGATCAAATTTTAAATTCTCAGCGGCCTCAAGTATGTTCACACAGTTAAGCTCCTTAGATTTCTCTATGTCTATCGGCAAAGATTGAGCAACCTTGTCACTTGGCTGACGCTGTTTGGATAGTAAATTCAATCGAAAATTCTTTTCAGAGTTTGCATCATCGATATTAACACCTTCGAATGACGTTTCAAAGATTTCTTGAATAAATTGTTGTTTGCATTCAAGCGAAATACAATGTGTTTGAATCTCATCAAAACGTTTTGAAAGCGAAGAATATGAATCTTGAAGCTTTAAAAATTCAGCGTCAGATTCGTGACAAGTACTATCTACTACAGTATCCACAGATTCAACATTATGCACAATAGAATCATTATCAACACTTTTATTCACACATACAGAAACTATATCATGAGACATCACTTGCTTCAGAAGCTGATCATTTTGGCGTGAAACCCATTCTATTTCAAGTAAACTGTTTTCATAAGCATCATCCATTTCATTGAAAACACGTCTAACTTCTTCTATTTCCAAAAGCAAATCTTGATCAAGATTACTAATACAAGCTTTAACATTCTTTACAAACGGGACAATTTCATCTCGAAACGCAGCTCTAGTGTGCTCAAAGTTCCATTCACCTTCCGTTATGGCCGAAGCCGTCGTACGTTCCAAAATGACCTTGTCAAAATCGGCTAAGTGTTGGTGAACCGCATTTAAGTTAACGGACGCCTTGCTTACCGGTGGAATTAACTTTGTTAAATCTGTTTTGACAAGAGTAGGAAACGTACTAGGAAGGTTTTCATTTGACAAACTTTGGGGCAAAAGAACTATCAATTCTGCTAATTCCTTTTGTAAGCGAATGCGTGTCTTTTTCGAAAATTGATCTTTGTTATGTTGATCATAATCAATTGTATGGAATTTTGAAAGCATTTTAGAATGAGTTTCATCCACAAGTGACTGTGTCTCCTCAGTACTACGAACAAAAGGTGCTTCTTTCGATTTGCCAATTATGGTCATATCATAAAGACCGGGAATATGTTCTTGAGCTTGTTTTGCATAACCGGGATTAGGTGGTAAATCTTGAAGACGCTTAAGTTCGAGTTCTTTAAATGATTTAGTTAAAAGATGAACCTTTTATGTGGAAGCGTATTGTTTTAAAAGCTGTTGTTCTTTGAATTTAGGAAGTTTGGTAGCATTAATTTCCGATTCAAACTTTTTAGACTCGAGAGTTGCGAAATCCATTTTAAGTTTCTGAAAATCATTGACAACCGACTCTTTTTCTTTTAATTCATTGGAAAGATTAGCTTTTAATGATTCTATTTCTTTCAAGTGTTCAATCTTTTCAAAATGAAATTGGTCAAATTCAGAACATGTTATTTTCTCTGCTTGAGGGACCATTTCAAAAGTTTTGACCTTTTCTTTATGCAACGCAAGCTCAACAGTTAGGGTGGAATTGGTATATACGGATTGTCTGAGGGCCATATGCATTTGATCAATTATATGTTTAGGTACCATTACCAAATCATGTTGAGCATAAGATTCCATACCCGTCGTAGCATTTGGTTAAGGTTCACTCGAATGTGTAGGATTGGGTACCACATCATTTGAGTTACTAGTCCCTGAATGCTGTTCGAGGTTGTCATTTTCATGCCCAACTTGATGTTGGTTATCATCAATATTATTAGATGCGGTTGGTACCTCACTGACGACATCAGAACCGTAGTGAGAGAGATTAGCAACAAGAGCAGCTTGGGTAGAGTGAATGTCATCACAATCCGAATCATATGCATCAAGATCATCTGCTTGATAGGCTGCATTAGAAGTAGAAACGACTGCAATGCCTTCAGTATCTGCTGCTCCTGGGTCTGCAAGAAATGCTAACTCCTCTGAATCCAAAATCTTCCCCTTAGACTGAGCATCAACCAAATACATCTTCTCACGAAACCATGCATCATCCCTTCTCCTTTTTGACTGAGTGCATTCCCTAGCCATATGACCTTTTCCTCGGCAATTGTAGCAAGTCACAACCTTTTTAGGACCAATAGGACTTCCATTTCCACTAGCTTGAGAATTCACAGCTTGATTGTTCCCAGTCCTTGTAGGAGGTCCATATGAATTTTGCCTTCCCTGAATAGGTTACACTGTTACTTGACCATCTTGAACAGTAGCTTGTTGTCGAGGATTTGAAGAGGTGCGGAGCTGATTGTTTGTTGGTGAAAATCCTCTAGTTGCAATAAGTTTTGACAAGTAGGCGGTGAGATGGTTTATTACATCAGCTGGCGTATCATTTGGAGTAAAGACCGGTGCTTGGATTGGTGGAAGTTCATTAGAGTAGAAAGCTTGTGCTGGTTGTGCTTCTATTGGAAAATATCCTTGCTGAGGAATATAGCCCATTGGAGAAGTGTTGGCTTGTGATGGTGATGTCTGATATGGTGGTTGCTGTGGAAAAGATTGTTGATGAAAACTTTGTTGATATGCTTGCTGTGGCATCATTGGTGGTTGATAAGATGGTTGCTGTGGTTGCTGATAGGTGTGTGGTAGTGGCTGCTGCAAGTATGATTGTTGTTGATAAGTATAGGCCATGTTTTGTTGAGAAGCATACATTGCAAGTGGATCATGAACTTGAGGTGTAGACAACTGAGCCTCGATCACATGGCATTCGTGTTGTTGAAGAAAAGCTTGAAGTTGATCCACATTGGTGTTATGCAAGTCCTTAGCCAATTTAACATCCGTCACGTATTTTTTCCATTCTGGAGGAAGAGTGTTCAAATACTTGGTGTTCAATTGAAAGGTAGGAATTGCCATGCCATAGATATTGAGCTCATTCAACAATAGGGTAAATCTCAGATAGTAGTCATTGAGAGTCTCCCATGGCACATAGGCAAACTTATCAAAAGTATCATAAAGCTTACACTCTCGTTCTTGTTTAGTTAACGAGGTGCCTTGCATTAGAACACGAATTCTATCCCATAACTCTTTGGCAACTTTATGTTTGCTGACGAGTTTGTGGACATCTGGAGGAAGGGCTTGGAGAATGATATTTGTAGCATACTTATCACATATGTCTTGAATCTTCATATCTGCAGTCAATTCACCCATTGTGTGAGGACGAGTAGTCGTAGGTTCCGTCACTGTACCATAATCTAATGGTCCATTGAGCACCGATGCCCAAATTAGATGTCCATTCTCCTTGTTCAACATATAAAGTTCCATTCGGGAAGCCCATTCCTCATACATAGTCTTCACCAACATTGGTGGACGATTATCCGTACCCGAGAGGATGGACTTATCCGTAAGAGATGTGTACTCCATTTTAATAAGTAAAGATTTACAAAGTTGATCGATCAATGAAAGAAAGTAAATGTGTTTGTTGTTGTGTGTAGAAACCGAGAAATAATGTTAAAATCCCCTAAAATATGTTCTCGATAAACCAATAAATTCCAAGATGAAATTGCACACAAATTTTTTTCAAAAACACGTTTTTGAAAAATCTTGGAATACTTGTTGCCCTATCGCAATGCCTAGAGGAATGCAGTCGCAATGTCCAATCGCAATAATTCCTATCGCAATAATCCAATCGCAATAAATCCTATCGCAATGTCCAATCGCAATAAATCCTATCACAATAATCCAATCGCAATAAATCCTATCGCAATGTCCAATCGCAATAATCCAATCGCAATACCCCTGTCGCAATAACCCCATGTCGCAATACCACAAAACAATCCTGTCGCAATATGTGTCGCAATATGGATCACAATAACAAAGACTCCAATCGCAATATCAGAAAACACTCCAATCGTAATCCCAATCGCAATTTGGATCGCAATGTCTAAACCCTAGATATTGCGATGGAGAGGCTGTCGTAATGGTACAAACAGTGCACGATTTTTTCCACTTTTCTCGGACAAAACACACCAAATTCGTGATTTTAAGCCAAAAATTGATCCAAACACCCAAAAATTTTGTGTTTTTAACCAAAGTAACAATACCAAATCACTACCACAACTATGTAGATGATTTGTATCAAGATCAAACCATAAAAACACAAAAAAAAATTTGGACATGTGAAATCGGATCAAAATAGCCGTATAAATCAAGAACACAAACACAAAAACTAAGCAATCATCCCATGGCTCTTGATACCATTTGTAGGATATGTAAATCTTGCTTATGTTTTAGAGAGAGAAACAGATAGAAAGATGGTGGATTTCACATTTCTAGAGAGAGAAAGTTTAAGAGAACTATGTGTTATTCAAAATGAAATCACCACCCTCTCCATCAATGGAGAGGGTTTATATACCAAGCCCATAAGATGGGATTGGGCTTACATTTGGGCCGGCCATACTAGCATGAACCGGGCTTTTCCTTGTTTAGTTAATTAAAAGATATCTAGACTACGAGCTACAACTTAATATATTGTCGGAGTGACCGAATCTTCCTAAATACGTAAAAACGTATTTCCAACACTTTTTTCATACATCTTTGTATGATTTTTTTTACATGACTTCACTTGGATCTTAGTCTTTGTGTTTTCTTCTCTTTTTATTTTATTTTTTGTGACCTATAGCTATCTCTTGTTGGTTGTCTCTTTTGCTCAACTAACCCTTGTATGTAGCTTGTCACCATATCTCGATTCCTCGGTGCCCCAAGCAAGGGGGAGTAAGCACCAAGGGGGAGTCTTTGCAAAGTCCGTCTCTTCAACACCGACTTGTGCAACCTTTTTGCTTCGTCAAAGGGAGAGAAATGAATAAACGCGTCTTCGAAAATCTTGTTTTTGTGTGATTGAGTTTATGTATTGTCGGAATCAAAAAGGGGGAGATTGTTAATGCAATAATGCCTAAAAACGTTACTTGCATTCTTTGGTCTCGCTTAGTTTTGATTACGACAATATGTAAAAACAAGCATTTACGAAAACAACGAAAAACGAATTCTTGAGTTCAAGTATTTTTTATTTTACCCTTTTTCACTTAAGGTATGAATAAACAAGTACTAACCTTAATCAAGTGATCAAGTGATTTAATCTTTTCTTAAAACTCACTTTTTATTAAGTGTGACAAGTTTTTATTAAACTTTCTTTTTAAGAAAATGTTTTATTAAATTAAATATTTGAAAATTTGAAAATGGCATATTCTTTTTTGATTTGGAATATTCTTTCAGGATATTTTATAATCAGATAAGACCTCCACCACTAAAGGACAAAAAGGGAGCGGAGTCTACTCCGGCAGTTCCCGAGTGCCTATGCGGTTCCTTATCGATAAGGAACCACCGACTGAGATAAGGAACCGCGAGCAGATATAGCCGTTGGCCCTTTGTCCTATAAATAGTGGACCATTCTCAGATTTTCTCTTCACCTCTTTTGCACATATATTTCCAGATTCAAACATACTTCTTAAATCACTCAAATCCTTGATCATTTGATTGATTACTACTTGTTTAGAAGTGAATCTATCCCATCCATCCCTTCCTCTCCAAGTGCAAACAGAACAACACTATCTTTGTGAAGTGTTGAGTCCACCACCAAAGATCCTTTGAAGATAAAATCTTATACATTTGTTGTTGTGTCATAGTTGTGAAGATCCAAGTAGTTGTGTCTATTTGGAAGTTGTGTATGTACTAAGTATAGTTATGTAGATTGGTCCTAGCTATGATTAGGGCTCGACTTTTAGCTTAGAGTCGGAAATTGGTTAAGCAACATGTACGGTTTTCTCCACCATAAGGAATTGTTGTGTAGTGAACTCTCGAGTAAGGAGTACTCGAGGAGTGGAGTAGGAACGAGGAGTGAGCTTCATTGTCGAACCACTATAAATCCTTGGTGTTTGGTTTGATCTTTCTTTACCCTTAACTCTTTACATTCTTTATTCTTTGTGCATATACATTAGTTAGTATTAGTTTAGTTACACTATCATTGTTCATATTGTGCATAAGAAGATTTCACATATTTCCTCAAGCCTAAGTTTTTGAAAAATGTTTTTTTTATACCATCTTTTAAAAAGTAAATATAATAAAATATTCAACCCCCCCCCCCCCCCCTTCTAGTTTCTACAGTTTCGTGACTCAAAAATTAAGAACCTGGTTTTTAACATTGGAGATCAAGTGTTGCTTTTTAACTCTCGTTTGAAAATATTTTCCGGCAAGTTGAAATCCCGTTGGTCCGGTCCACTCACCGTGACTCAAGTTTTTCCTTATGGGACCATTGAGCTAGCTCAAAATGATGGCCCCAATTTCAAGGTTAATGGACATAGGTTGAAGCACTACTTTGGCGGGGAAGTTCCATCCTTGAACTACCTCGACCAAATCACCTTCCCCAATGATAATAAGTATTGAGGGGATCGAGTCGAGCTCATGACTCGGTAATAAAAAACGAGGTGCCTCGTGGGGGAGTCCCATGCTTATCCTATGTACATGTTATCGCTTTCTAATGTAGTAACGTGTGGGGATTTGTGCCCTTTCAACCTTTGTTCCGTGGTTGTTTGTGAATTGTGGATTTTAGATGATCATGATCTTCACGATTGGAGCCTCTCGTGTTCGTTTTATGGGAGCACTCGATCGTTTGCTTGGAAGAATTTCTCAATATTCATGATATATCCTTTAATGTTCTAACCTTAGGTTTTTAGCACACTTTATAAACGGCTTTAAATTTAACGGTTACACCCTTTCCATGCTAGAATAAGCATTCGACTACGTCTCTAGTATGGGGGTTTCCAACCTTTAGACTCGAAACAATGAGGACAATGTTTAACTTTAGTATGGGGGGTGAATAGATACTTGCCTTGCCAAACCTTCACACTTTCCAAAGTTTATCTTTTTGTTTATCGTTTTGTTGCAAAATAAGGCTAAAAATGGCCAAATTTTAAATTTTTCTCATGTTTTATAAGTGTTTGAAGACACGGATGTAGATTTTCCGATGACGAGAATAAGAGTAATTTTTGACTCGACCGTGCGTGTTGAGCACTTAGCTTCGATACCTTAAATTTATATTAGGCTAAGTCTCTTAAATAAAGACGAGAAATGATAGATTTAATTATAAGTTACTATGCTAAACGTAGAGTACTCGTATTCTTTCAAAAACTCACGTGTTCTCATTGTTTGCTTATTCTCCCTTCGCTTGTAAATATATTTTGCTTAATAAGTATTGACTTAGCGATTTAGTCTTGATTGTTGGTTTCTAGTCTTTTCTAGAAGCTTCCATGTAATTAAATTGGGAAGACATTAAAGTATCGTCAGCGTCACGGTTTTGAAGTATTGGCAACCTGAATAATCGAAAGCTTCACCCAATAATAAGATTTCAAGTGCTCACCTAAATCAAGCAAACAGTTTGAAGCTCACAAGGCCGAAAAATCTATGCAAAATTGAAAGTGAATCAAGCCATAATCTTTGAAGCTTTAAAGATCCAAAATTCGCCTTAGCGTGAGGATATACGTCTTTGGCCACAATAAACACCTCATGGCGAGGTTAAATAAAAGGCAAGGCAAGACCGACGTCATAATAAAAGCTTCATGGCGAAGTTGAATAAAAGATGAAGGTAAACCTATGATAATAAGGCCCTTCCGTTAGGGGGAGTATAAAAGTATTGGTAATAAGTCTCATGTTCAAAACCGTTATAAAACCGTGTTTATCGATCCTTTTTGTTGACTTAATTTTTTGACATCGTTGTCTATTATTAGGGGCTATTAATTCGATGGTCTTGGTTACACCGTTAGGACTCTATTTTTAGACCTAAATCTCTATCATCGCATAAGTCAAACAATGTATCCTCGTGAAACATTCAAGACAAAATAAAATATAAGAGATACAACTTAAGAAAAATGGGAGGATAAGTACGAGATTAGGGCATATGAAAGTGTTAGCATTACTAACTTATATTGACAATGATCTCGTTGCACGCTTAGCATGAAATTGGGGTGAAAATCAAGGACGACGAACTTATTTCTAACGAAGCATTCACGTGTTCTTGGTCTATGAACCTAAACGTCCCATTTTGCGATGAAAATAATACATTATGTCTAAAACGCAAGTAGTAGCAAAATTAGTAGTGTAGCTAGTTTATCATTCAATAAAGTGAATAAAAAGGAATTTTGGAGGTGCTACGATACTTTATTCTAGCATTGCGTGAGGGCACGGCAATGGTTTAGTATGGGGGATTGATGAGACTGCTTTTATACATAGTCTCATCGTCCAAAACGGGCTTTAAATGCATTAAATATCATCAAAAATGCCAAATATATGCTTGTGTTTGTTACTTGTGTATTTTAGGTACGGATATTGAGAAAATAACAAAAGATCACAAGAAACATGCAAAAACGAACACGGGAAACGAAGCCGCACAAAGAACCAAGCCCTAATGAAGATTTTCCAAGAAAAACCCTTGAAGATATAAAGATTGTACAAGAAGGTTCCTCCAATATTGAAGAATTGACACTTTAAACCCTTGTTTATTCATAATTACAAGTTTGGTCCTTAAAGTTTGTCAAATTTATAAAAAGGGCCCTCCACTTTGAAGAATTGCCAAGAATGGTCCCTCAACAATCAAGACTTGTCAATTTCAGTCCTCCAAGAAGTCAACAATACAAGTCAAGACCATAATCTATGAAGAAATTGCCAAAACAACCCTTCAAGAATCAACAAATGGCAAGAAATACCCCTGAAAATACTTAGGAAAAGTATTTGTGGCCAGAGTGGAAAAAAATGAAACTTCATTAAGAAAGGAATCTGCATTTTGCTTATTTAAACCTCAAGTGACAAAGAAAGAAGAAGTAAGGGATCAAAGTTGGCAGACAAACAAACATACCTAGACCAGTGAGGGGGTGACACGTGCCCTACTCACCTCATCCCACCAATCACCACTCCCCATTTTGCCATGTCACACTCAACCTAAACCGGTCTTAACAAACTTAATTTATTAAGTTTAAAAAGGGCGGTTAACACAATTTTAAAACATAATCTGGATTAAACCAAGTACTATTCACTCAAGAACACGAATTGGGTTTTCCTAATTGCGTTGTAATTAAACCTCCATCATCTCCAGATTAGTGATTAGGGTGGTCCTAATCATAACCCAACTTTGAAAACCCATGCCACGTCACTCATGTGCTCACATGTTAAACCCTCCCTACACGTTTTTTAGGATAATGCCAAAGCTTGCCAGGGAATCAACACACCTTGTTTAGCTTTGTTCCTAAGCATCAATATGAGCCTTTGGATGCAATTTCAACCATGACAACTCACAAAAACAGCCAAAATTCAGTCACATGAGCTCAAAGTTTCAAAATCGACAAGGGTATTTTTGGGACTTCAAGCATTTGGGTTTAGTATTTTTATCTGTTCTTAGTTCACATGTAAGGCTCTATATAAAGCCATTGGGTCTCATTTTTACAACTGCTCTTGGTTTTCCTTTGTTAACTCTTTTGTAAATCCTTGTTCATGTTGAAATGAAAAGTGTTTGAATTTGTGAAGAAATCCAAGTGCCAATCTCTTATTCTGCTTGTTATTGTTTAATGTTAACTAATCTTGAATCTCAAAACGTGTTTTCAAATATTGTGCAAGAAATTGTACAAGAGTTCAAAATTTGATATTTTGCTAAGACTTGGTTTAAACCTTGGAATTCTTGGGCTATAAGTGGATCATAGAACCCTGATAAAGAGTTATCAAGGTGTTGTGAGGCTTATAACTTGGGGATAATCAAGCGTGGGAACAAGGTTGCATTAATCAAATTTATTTTCCAAGTTGTCACCTTTCTGTTTTTGATTTTATTGTGCTAACCGTGTTGAATCTTAGCAGCTTGTTTGTTGAAGCTTGTGCCTTGTTTTGCTAGGCACATCAGCTCAAAAATTCGTGAGTGTGGATGTACATTCATGAGGTTTGAGTTCTTGAACCAAAAAATCTGAAAAATACTTGATTTTTATGATTTTGTGTTCTGCTTGTGTTCTTGTTGTTTTTATGACTTAATCTTGCTTGATACTGCATAATATATTTGTTATTGTGTTTGATTGGGCTTGGGTAACATTGAATCACACTTATACTTGTTTAATCTTGATTTAAAAAAGATAAGGGGTGTTTGGGTTAACCTGTTTAAGATCATAACTTGTTATTTTGTTATTGGAAGTCGTTTGTTTGAGTTTGTATCTGCTTATCACTTGGTTGTGTGCTAAAACCTACAAGTTTTCAGACCTAAAACATCAAATTAAAGATTGTGCTATATCTCACTTGATTTTGCCTATTTTGACCTAAGATTTTGGAAACACCTAGAGTGTATGCATGTTTAGGGCTAAAAAGTGTTAAATCATAGTTTGTTTAACCTGTTAACAAGATTTGAGTGTTTGAAATTGGACTTGTGGTCAAGTATATCAGCTAAGTGTTCATAACTGCTTGTTCTTGTTCATCAAAAACTTTTGATTGCTTGAATCTTGATCTAGACTTAGAATCAATGCATGAAACCTGTTAAAATTTGTTCATTTGACTTTATTATAGCTTGTGTATGCATTTGGTGAAGTTTGGCTGGCTGATTTTTGCTAAAAGTGCTTATTGAACCAAAACTGCTTATTGTTCATATCTGGGCTAGGTCTGTGGATGTTTTGAATTAACTGCACTGATTGGCTGATTGGAATTGTGTTTTGTTGCTTATATTGACTCCTTATGATTAACTGATCATTTGGGTGCCTTTGCTTAACTTGAATCCACAAAAAAGTCACAAAAGACAAAAAGTCAATTTGGTCAAGCAGGGGGAAAAGTTCCCACTGCTCAACCTCCAAAACTAGCCCTTGCTAGTGTAAAACATGAAACAGCTTATTCATAAGACATATTGGCTTATCCAGACTTGCAACAACTTATTTTTTGTGATAGATCTTCCTCATTTGACCCATTTATTTGATCTGGAGCTTATTAGACTTTGACTTTGACTTTTTACTAGAAAACTCATTAAGTTGACTTTTTTATAAGTGCTTATTTGCTTATTCTAGCTTATTTCTTGTGCTTATTTGAAAACTTTTTGATTATTTTGCTTAATTAAGTCATTTAAAAGCTTTTGAAAGTTGAATCAGCACTTGAGGTGGTCTAGAACTCAAAAACAACTATTTTGTCGTTTTGTAAAGAGAGTCTTGGCTTATTTCAGGCTTATTTCTTGTGCTTTTTCTAATTTTCTTTTTATAGATCTCATAAGTAACTCAAAAGAAGCTTGTGTGTCAAATTTTAGCTTATGGCATCAGCTTATAGCTTAATGGGCCAAAAAGCCAATTAAGAATAAGCTGCTTTGAAATAAGCTAGCTTAAACACATTTTCAGCTTTTGGGCCTTCGGACTTTTGTTTTTAAAATCAAATTTTAAGTCAGATAGGAAGTTTTGGGCTTATTTGGACAACATTTTTCTTATTGGGCCTATTTCAAGCCCATTAAGGGACTATTTGGACTTTTAGCCCATTTCAAGGCCCAATAGGGGTATTTTTGTAATTTCAACTTCATTTCTGTTTTAATTAGGTTAAATAAACTAGTTTTCAACTTTTTATAATTTTTTATAAATTTTGGATTTTCATTAATATTTTATTATTATTTTATTATTATTTTATTATTATTTTATTATTAAAATTTAAAATTTAGATTTTTCAAAGTTTTTCATTTTTCTTAGATCAAATACATTAAGTTAGGAATTTTACAATTTTTAGAATATTTTATTGTCATTAGATTAATTTTTAGAATTATTTTAAGTTTTAATAGTTTTTAATTGTTTTTAAATAGTTTTTATTAAATTTAAAACTTTCAAAAATAGGTTTAAATTTAGTTAAGTCATCTTATAGGTTTACAAGTGAAAAAAATCTCATTTTGGGATTTTTGATAATTAAATTGATTTTTTGGGCTTTAATTAGCATTAAAAAATTATTATTTAATTAAATAAAAGGCTTGAGTGATTTTTTAGATTTTTTGTAAACTCTACTTACATTTTTTAGGATTTATTGCAATTTTCTAGGAATTTCTAGGGTAAATTTTAATTTGGTCACTTTTTACGGTTTTGCGTGTACGACTATTCGTCTTAGTTTAATTCATAATCGTAACCGTCATTCTCTTCTAATCTCTTTTCTTCTTTTCATTTCTCATCAATATAATCACAAACTTTTAATCATCTCTCTACACAACACACTAGCCTCCTTGAGAACGAACTCACTTTTGGGTCATTTACTTGTGGTTTTTCTAAACTAATTGTTAATACTTGCCCTAATTACGTTCTTTTTCCTAAAAGACGTATTTTACAACTATCAAGTACTCATGTTATTCGTTCTAAATATAATAAAGCTTTTAACTGTTAATCAGTGTTCTTGTTCTAAGTGTTAGTTTTCGCATAATGCTCAATTTGCTTTACACACAAAGTTTATCTTGTGTTAGTTTGGATTTTTCCAAGGTAACACTACCTTACAAGCTAAGGGAATTCGATCTAAGTTTGGGATCAACAAGTGGTATCAGAGCTTGTTGAGAGACTTTGATCATTCAAGAACAATACAACTTACATATAACCAACACAACAATGGAACTTCAACCTACCTCTTCAAACAACTCCAACAATGTACTCAAACTTCCAGTTCTTGACCCTGACAACTTTAAGACGTGAGAATTCATGATCAAGAAATTCTTGCAAATAGAACTTTATGCTATGTGGGAAATCCTTGAATTTGGTAATAACTATGTTAAGCCAGACCCACAGAAAAGAGCAGAAGGATTAGTTAAGCAGAAGGAAATGACTAGTGTCGTTACCGCTAAAGACATAATGAAGAGGAAGAATCATGTCAAAGCTCATAGTTCTTTGCTTCTGTCTCATCTAGACCGACATCAACTAAGGTTTAGAAAGCATGAGAATTTCAAGGACTTATGGGCAGCTAATGTGGTAACTTTTGGCGGTAAAGAAGCCACCAAGAAAACAAGAAGAGTCAGTCAAGGGATCAATTCTCATCCTTAGAAGATACATCTAGAGAGTCATCTCATCAACCTACAATAAAATTCAAGATCTGGTGGCCTAGCTTAAATTTCTTGATGTAGAGGTATTTAAAGAGGAGTTGAATAAAAAAAATTCTTAAACTCTCTTGCACCAGAGTGGTTTGTCTAGACTGTTATTTGGCAAAGTAGGGATGATACAGACACAAAGGATCTATATGAGATTTTCAACAATCTCAAGGTGTATGAGCCAATTGTTCAGAATATGAGTTGGTTAAATCCCAATAATGTGACGTTTATCTCTAACAACAGTGGGAAAGATTTTGTTCCCACTGTAACTCATCAACAAGGTTCTTCTTCTAAGACTAATGATCACTTGGCTGGTGATGATGTTATGCCTGCTACTTTAAGTCTTGATATTGCATGTGCATTCATTACCTCTCAACCAAATAGTTCTGGGATTATGTATGAAGATTTGGTGCAAATAAAGAAGAGGGATCTTGATGAGATGGATATCAAGTTCAACATGGCTCTCCTCAACATGAGAGCCAACAAGTTCTACAAGAAGTATGGGAAGAAGATTTCTATTAAGTCATCATATGTAGCTGGTTTTGACAAATGTAAGGTTGAATGCTACAATTGTTGCAAAATGACACACTTTGTAAGGGAATGCAGATCTCTAAAGATAGAAGACAAAGGAAAGAGCTATAGAAGAGAACATAAGGTTGAAGAGACTGGATCTAAGGCAATGGTGGCTATGCATGAGATTGATGGTGTTGGATGGGATTGGAGCTTCATGACTGATGAAGCTGAGGTACAAAATGATCATGCACTAGTAGCTAAGGATTATCCAACTAAATTTGCACTAATGGAAAATTATTCCTTAAGCTATGATTCTCAAGTATATGATGATTCATTATGTACTCTAGGTTGTAGGAAAAATATAGAGTCGCTAAATGTTAATATTCTAAAACTTATTGAACAACTTAGTGACATAGAAAGAGATTTGGGAAATTACAAGAGAGGTACTGCAAAAGTTGAGTCTAGGTTAGCTCAGTATAAGGAACATGAGATTCAATATTGTGAAAAGATAAGAGTGCTAGAAAGATATATAGGTCTTAAAGCTGAAACCACTAAAAACCTAAAATCTGAGCTAGAAAAGGTTCATAAGGATAAAAATGATATTGACTCTTCTTTGAAATAGGTAGACGGGTAAAAACTTAACCTACCAATAGCCATTGACCTCCTGCACACATATATGGTGTCCTAGTTGGGAAAGACTTGTCATGGACAAGTCTGCCTGAATTTGATGATAATGATGATGTACTTTATAATAGTAAGTTTGTGTCTAAGGAGGTTAATGAGGAAAAAGGGACTTTGCCCAATGTAGAAGAAACTAAGGTAGAAGGGGTTAGAGATTTTCAAGAGGAACAAAAGGCCTTAGACAAATGAAAACTTGAAAATGATCAGTTATTTCTTAAAGTAAGTTTATTTGGTGATGTTTCTAGTTCCAGGAACAAGTCTGAGTCTAGCAATAAAACAAGTCAAACTTCAAGTGCTAAATCAAGACAAAATGCTAAGGAAACTAGTGTTAAATATGTCGATATGTATAGGAATAGGTGCAAGTCACCTAGAGGAAATCAAAAAATTGGAATGACAAAAAATCTTACAATTAGGAGAAAATTTTGTCATGAACAATAAGGCTTGTTACATTTGTGGTAGTTTTGACCATTTGGCCTATGACTGTAAAAAAAAGAGGGTGAATATTAGGAAAGATTGGACAAGGGCTAATAATAATTATATGACCAACCCAATTTCTCTAAGGAAAATGACCCCAAAGTTAGTAGTGTTAAGGACTGGAACTAAACACCTTCTCCTGCTAAATCTATTGCCACTGTTAGGCCATACATCCACCAAGACCTTCAATGAACTAAACACCTTCTCCTGCTAAATCTATTGCAAGCTCAGCGATTGCATCTGTTTATAGGCCTTTTTAAAAAAATACAGTAGGGAAAAACAGACGGTGGGTTCCCACTGTTAAGCAAAATTTTGCCCCTACTGTCAAGGGGAATCTAGGACATGCTGTTAAGCCCTCAGCTCGTTGGGTATGAAAACATAAGAAATAACAAGGTTGCAAACCCAATGGTGTATCATTGACCTACGACAAATACTCTTATATTGATGCACGAGGTAGATCTAAGTCATTAATGGCTTGGGTCCCCAAAGAGAATTAATTTATGTTCTTTTATGCAAGGCATTCCAAAGAAGAAAATCAATGATAAAGATTATTAGGATAGTGGATGCTCTATGCACATGAATGGCCATGATGTTTACTTAACTAACTTTGTGCCACTTCATGACAGTGGTGGTGTGTCCTTTGGATATGCATAAGAAAAAATCACAGGTAGATGTATCATTATGACGGACAACATGAGATTTGAAAACTTCTACCTGGTGAAAGAGCTAAAATACAACTTGTTTAGTGTATCATAAATCTATGATAACAAAAACTATGTTTTGTTCATTGAAACTGGGTGTCTTGTGTTGTAGAAGGAGTTCAAATTACTAGAAGATACTCTTTGCTAAGAACTCTTAACATGTACAAAATTTACTTAAAAGGCATTGTTCCCCAAAAGAATGAGTCATGCCTTGTTGTCAATGCCTTAGTAGATGAAAGAAACTAATGGCATAGAAGGATTGGTCATTTGAACTTCACGACCATGAGCCATCTGGCCAAAGGAAATTTGGTGAGGGGTTTACCTCTAAAATATTTTGACAATGACTACTTTTATGTTGCATGCTTGAAGAGAAAGCAGCATAGGGCATCTTGTAAGACCAAGACAGTCCAATCATCCTCTGAACATCTACAATTGTTACATATGGATCTTTTTGGACCTACCTCAGTGGCTAGCATGAATCACAAATGGTATTGAGTAGTGATCACTAATTATTTCTCTAGGTTCACATGGACCTTCTTTTTGAACTCCAAGGATGAAACAGCTGGGATTATTAAGACTTTCATTAATCGTATAGAGCTTAAAAAAGGTCTTAATGTTAAAGTTATAAGGTGTGAAAATGGTGGGGGTTTCAAGAACAGAGAGATGGATGATTTTTGTGCTATAAAGAGAATCAAAAGGGAGTTCGTTATTACAAGAACACCACAACAAAATGGTGTTGCTGAAAGGAGGAACTAGACCCTCATTGAAGCTGCAAGGACTATGCTTTTTGATGCTAAATTGCATGTCATCTTTTGGGTTGAAGCAGTAAGCACTGCTTATTATGTGCAAAATAGGTCATTAGTGGTGAAAGCACACAACAAGACACCATATCATTTTTTTAAATGGAAGACCCCCTTTGATTGACTTTTTCAGACCTTTTGGGTGTCATGTCATGATACTTAATACCATTGACAATCTGATAAATTTTAATGCAAAAGGGGATGAAGGGTATTTCCTTAGATATTCTTTGAACAACAAGGGGTTAATAAGAGGACTACAAAGGTTACTAATAATATTCATGTGGACTTCTTGGAAGAAAGACCAAGTGACCCTACTTTTGGACCTAATTGGTTATTTAATATTGATACTCAAACCAAAACTATTATTTATGTGCCAGTGTTTGTTGCATGTTCTTCTAACATTTTAGGTACAAAGGAAGATGGCCACTTCGATGCAGCTAAAAAGGAAAAATCTACTCCATTGGGGTTCATGTTCTTGTCCAATCGGTTTCATGAAGCTCAAGAGGCAATCTTAAGAGATCAAGTTAAGGATGAAGGTTATGTGAATTATCAAAAGTCTCAAGAGAAAGATGGAGATCAGGATGTTGTTTCCAAAAGACGGTTAGAACATTGATCCCCTTGTTGATACAATAATTGGCCACTTTTATACAAAATTTGGCCACAGTGGGAATAAGAAGGATAACAGTGGGAATAAGGATCCCACTGGTAATTTATGTTCCACCTTCTTGTACACTTCAAGTGGTTTCCAGTGACTCGGAAGAAGAAGGTACTCCTCCTAGTTCTTCTTTTCCCACTACCACTGTCCACTCTAGTGGTCCTAGGATCGTTTCAAGGGGAGGATCAAACTATTCAGACCTGCATGATGCTTCTCAAATGCAATCCTTTGGAAACTTTTTGTTCTTGGATACTCCTTTTGGTGATTTCTTTTCTAATCCAAATAGTCCTCTTGAAGCTGATATGGGTAACTTGTAGACAAATGTTATTGTGAGTATGATTCCTTCTCATAGTGTAAACAAAGATCATCCTACCTCATAGATCATTGGTACTTTAGACACTCCTAGGCAGATAAGACATTAGTCCAAAGAGAACAGTTTCATTGTCAATATCCACTAGAAGAATAACCATGAAAATATTCAGTGTTACTTGTTTTTTGTCACATGAAGAACCCAAGAAGATCTTTGATGCCTTACAAGATACAAGTTTGGTAGAATCAAAGAAAGAGGAGCTGTTACAACTTGAGATTCAACAGGTTTAGATTTTGGTAGACTATCCTAGAGGTGTGAGGCCAATTGGGACAAGATGGGTATTGAGGAATAAGAAGGATGAAAGGGGCATTGTGATTAGGAAAAAAGCTAGATTTATAGCACAAGGGTACACACATGAGGAAGGAATTGATTATGAAGAGGTATTTGCTCATGTGGCAAGGATTAAATCCATTATACTCTTCCTTGATTGTGCTTCTTTGGAATTTACAGTGTACCAGATGGATGTCAAGTGTGTCTTCCTCTATGGTACTATTGAAGAGAATGTTTATGTGATACAATCTCCAGGTTTTGAATACCCTGAGAATGCATACAAAGTGTATACGGTATAGAAAGCTATATATGGATTGCATCAAGCTCCTCGAGCTTGGTATAGTACTTTGTCCAAGTATCTGTTGGACAATAGATTCAAGAGGGGCACTTTTGATCAGACTCTCTTCATCAAGAAGCACAATGGAGCTTTCTACTTGTACAAGTATATGACATCGATCAACGAAATAGAACTCCTTCTTTCACTTTTATCGTTTTCTTTGATGACATTATCTTTGGTTTAATAAATTCTAAGTTTAGCAAGGAGTGTTCTATATAGGACAAGTTTCAAATGAGTGCCATGGGTGAACTTAATTTCGCCCTTGGGTTACAGGTTTAGAAAAGGAATGATGGAATATTTTTCTCTCAAGATAAGTATGTTGCTGATATATTGAAGAAGTTTGGGTTCACATATGCTAAGAAGTTACTACTCTCATGGATAGGGAAATGCTTAGGTTAAGACTAGTGAAAGGAAGGATGTTAATGTCAGACACTACAGATCTATGATTGGATCATTGGTGTAACTCACAACCTCTAGACCTGATATTATGTTTATTGTGTGTGTGTGTTAGACATCAAGTGACACCAAAAGAGTGTCATCTATTTGTAGTAAAGATAATCTTTATGTATCTTAAATCTTAACCAACACTGGGACTTTGGTATCCTAAAGACTCTCCCTTAGAGTTGGTGTCCTACTTAGATAGTGACTATTGTAGGTCCTAAATTTCTTAGGATTGTAGATGTGTTTGATTGATCTAAAGAAAGGAGAGGAATGGAAGAACTAGAGAGAGAAAGCTAGAGAGAGAAAGGAGAGAAATGGAGAAAGATGGAAATGAGAAATGTTATGACAAAGTACTCAACCCCTCCAAACATGCTAGGAGGGGGTTTATATAGCCACCCTACATGTGGGCTTTGGTGGGCTATATGTTTACATATTGGATCACGAGCCCAATACTTGAATATATCGTTGGAGTGACCGATCCTTTCTAAATACGTAAAAACGTATTTCCAACAATCTCCCCCTAAGGGAGGTCACTCCAAGTTACAATTTCCTAAATAGTCTATAGCTTGTGATCTATGCTAACAATGATGTGACCGAGACTTTCTTTGGAAAAACGTATTTCCAACAATCTCCCCCTAAGGGAGGTCACACCATTTTACAAAATCTTAAACCTAGCATACTATGCTTGAGTCTTCGATCTTGTTCTTGTGAATATGATTGATGTGACCTTTGACTTTAGTCTTGAACATGTTTCCTTGCATTGACCTTGTGCATTCATCACTTGTGATATTTGCCTCTTCGTGACTTCATGTTCCACATACTTATACATTTATAAATTCTTAAAAGCTTCAGAGTTTGATACAGCGGAAGACTTGACTTTTAGGCTTTCTTGAATTTGTTGAAGTATTAAGTGCATAAAGCATAAGCATGTGTTACGACTTTCTGGATTGTACACCGCAATGCCACCTTCTTGTTACGCTGCATAAGACAGTTAGCAACAAAACATATACACAGATGAAATGGCCTTGAACATTTCATTCTAATTCGGTAGCATTTTACCTCCGGTCAGTGAAGACCGTTGGACGATATAAAATATCGTACTTGGGCAGGTAGTTTCAATTAAGAACCTCCTTGACAAGATTTCGCGGGTAAACCCGTTCTCTTTATTCAACAGTCCAAAGCTGACTGTGAACATAAAGAGTGAATCATTTGGATAGAATTATCCGCATGATTGAAGCCGTCAATTCATGTTCCTGGAACAAGTGAAATTCAATTAAGAACCGCACCATCGTTGCTTTCCAGTTGCCACGAGCTTGATTCGTATAGAATCTTGCAAGTTACCTACCAAGTGCTGTTTAAGGTTAACACTAGAAGGATTTCCACTCATCACTGTGAACACTATAGAGTGTCACTCTGAGTGTTCTGGCAAGATCACTAAGATATTGCGTAGAGGCCTGGAACGTGTTTAAATTCAGTTAAGAATTAAACCACTGTTGCTTTCCAGTTATCACAAGCTTGATTCATAAAGAATCGCACAAGTCACCTACCATGAGTTTTTTATATTCGCTCAAGAAGGATTTCCATCTTCATTGTAAATACTTTCGTATTACTTGGATGTCCAGGCAAGATCATGAAGATTTTGCGTAGGACTCTTAAGATCTTTCTTACTTTTCAAAGTGTGTGAAGAAGCAAGGAATTATGAAAGTGTGTCCTAATGAGATATTTGATGATCTCAAATGGCTCTAGACTCGATCGTGCATTTTGGATTTTAGTGATCGGAGGCTAGAGAGGAGTGCCACCATTTCAAAACCAATTTATTTGGAGTGAATAAATCAATAGATAATACGTTTTCTCCGTGTGATTAAAACAAATATCTTTTAAGAGATATCTGAGTTAGCTGGGATGGGTTGTGCATTGCATCACTGGCTCCATGATGTTGGTCTTCAATATTAAGAACCATTAACAAGTGATCTCAATAGCATATGTATTGACTCGGTTTCTGCCTAAGGTTGTAAGGAGGACTTCTTTCTTTACACCCTTTATCTTTACAATTCTTTTTCATTCTTCAACCTCTTCAATTCTTACCAATACGTCATAACTAGCACTTTGTTGTGATTGTTCCAGTGCTAACTTAAGTACTTGGTCAGCATTCAGCTACATTCACAATCTTTCTCCATCTTTCCTAAGGACTACTATTTCTAGCTATGGAATGTCCTTGGGAAGATTCCTCCAGTTCTAGAAGAATCATTGGACTTTAACCTATCCTACCATCCTTATGTCACCACAATCTTCATCGTCGTGAAATAAAAGTGTTGTGGGTAAGTATAAATCACCATGAAATCCATTTTGAAGTGCAAATCCATTTTGCCCCCCCCCCTTAACATATTCCACGATATCCGAAAACATTTCGCACATATCGGGATGAGCTATCACGTTAAGTCAAACCATTTGTGATTAATCATTTCCCATATTAAATCACATTTTCTGCCCTATATTAAAAATATTAACTCAATCGATGTTTTTAATATCAATTGATTTAATTGCATTTTAAGAAAATTTGGGAAGAAAAATATAAATCCAATTATCTTCATGATTTATACAAGCTCCCCCTCAAATTAATGAGGGTGTACTTGAAACATAAATTAAATACCTTTTAAACACACGTGTAAGGTATTTATCACGTGCAAAGATCATAGATGATAATGTATTCACAAGATTAGCAATATATGAGGTTGGACCTGAATGATGGAGAACATCATATGATAGAATCACATGGTTCTTGTTCACGAATGTTGGTCGCCTCGTCACGTCTGAAGTTATCTCTTGACTCTATGTGTACGATTGATATCGTTGTCTTGACACCAATATGTGAACTTGGCACTTTCGACATCAAAGATTCTGAGTGCTGGACAATTTATCCCCCTCAATTGTTGACCCGTGCTCTATTGAAAGAGCTGCAGTCGTCGTTTGAGTAGTCACATCGTCGAGTATGTAGATATCAATTGGAAATTGCTACGGTTGGTGGAGATGATAACTTCATAAAAACAAGATTTCTCTTGTTTTAACAAATAAATGCACTGACACGTACATAAATTCGTGTTAGATTGTGTTATTACGTAAACACAATCCCTTACATGGTTATAAAGTAAACCATGCCCGAGAAAACTAATTCCCGTTGTTGAGTCCAAGCTTTTCGGTGAAATGCTTGACATGAGTATGAAAATCGGGTTACTATCTGAAATAATAGCAAGCCATTTAGAACATGTTTTAAATCATTTAAACTTCTGCTCAAACTTTATTTACAACCCCGTGTCATTATTGAATGACATTTCTAGATTCGTAAATATTATCGATTGCAGAAGACATGTTCTTTTTAACAAAACATTTTTGAACACACAATTTTGAAAGATTTAGAAAAACCTTTTAAGAACTTCTCGAAAAATTGTGTTCAAAGTTTGAAAACCAATTACTTGAGCTTAAGATGTTGAATATCTTACAAAACGAGCTCAAGTCTGAGAAGTTGTAAACTTCTCGTTGTTAAGGATAAGATACCATCGGCGATAAACTTTCCTTTTAACTGAAGAGCGAGTTCTAAGCTGACATTTACTTAGAAATATTTTTCATGAGCTTGAAAAACTTTGAATGTTTTAACGTAAAGCTCATGACCGAGAAAGATGAATTTCTCGTTGAGAAGAAAAGTTCTCTTATTTAAAAGTACACTTTACTTTATGATCTTAAAACTTGGAATGTTTTAATAGAAGCTCATGACCAAGTAAAATTTATTTCTCGTTACGAGGAAAAGTTATCATGAAAGATAAGCTTTCCTAAAAATTAAGGTGCGAGTTACAGTCTGATATTTAACTGTAAGTCTTTGTGCATGAGCTTAAAAACTTCGAATGTTTTTAATATTAGTTCATGCCCGAGAAAAATTAATTTCTCGTTGTAAGTATAAGTTTATCATCGGTGATAAACTTTCCTTTCTTTGAAGTCAGGGGCATTATCTGAAATATAATTATGCACCATTTACATGAGCTTAAAAACCTTTGAATAGTTTTAATGTAAGCTCGTGTCTGAGAAAAAATTAATTTCTCGTTAATAAGGATAAGTTTATCATCAGCGATAAACTTTCCTTTCTTCTAATCGCGGGTTACAATCTGAAATGTGACTGCAAGCCGTTGTGCATGAGCTTAAAAACTTCGAATGTTTTTAATATAAGCTCATGCCCGAGAAAAATTAATTTCTCATTGTGAGGATAAGTTTATCATCGACGATAAACTTTCCTTTCTCTGAAGATCGGGTCATCGTCTGATATTTAACAACGAACCATTATACAAGAGCTCAAAACCTTTGAATGGTCTTAGTGTAAGCTCGTGTCCGAGAAAAATTAATTTCTCATTTTTGAGGATAAGTTTATCATCGGCGATAAACTTTCCTTTATGTGAAGATCGGGTCATCGTCTGACATTTACCGATAAGCCTTTTACACGAGCTTAAAACCTTTGAATAGTTTAAATGTAAGCTCGTGTCCGAGAAAAGTTAATTTCTCGTTAGTGAGTATAAGTTTATCATAGGCGATAAACTTTCCTTTATTTGAAGATCGGGTCACGTCTGATATTTAACGATGAGCCATTTTACACGAGCTTAAAACCGTTGAATAGTTTTAATGTAAGATCGTGTCCGAGAAAATTTAATTTCTCGTTTTGAGGGTAAGTTATCGTTGACGAGATAAACTTCCCTTTCTCTGAAGTTCGGCTCACATACTGTGATTTGAATGCAAGCCAGTGTGCATGAGCTTAAAAACTTGGAATGTTTTTTATATAAGCTCATGCCCGAGAAAAATTAATTTCTCGTTGTAAGGATAAGTTTATCATCGGCGATAAACTTTCCTTTCTTTGATGAACGAGTTACAGTCTGTGATGTGACTATAAGTCCTTTTATACATCTTAACTGCGAGTCCCCTGAGACACTTGTTTCTTAGATATCAGCTTTTTTAGCAACCAAACTCTGAGAGTGTCCTTAGCTGTACGATATACAAAGATTGGACCACTGTGTTCTTGTTGAACGTTAACTTTGGTACCTGCATTCTTATTAGAAAGTTGTATGCTTTGATGTGGGTTAGCGATATCTATCTTAGAAGCAAGTGGGGATTCACAGTTTTCTTTTCTTGTGCCAGAGGTGACATGAGGAGATGATTCACTTGTCTTAGCTGGCAAACGTTTCCTTTTATAGAAAACCTTAAGTTCAGGGCACTCGTTTCCTACAAGAGTAAAAGTTCTACCAGTGGGGCGCCACATTTTACCAATGGGTTTGATTTTAGCTACCCACTGGGATTTAAGTCTAGCACGGGAGTTCACCTCATTAAGTAATTTCTTGACACAAGAATCATGATTTGCTTTAAAGACACATTTCCTACATGTTTTACAAGTAGCATATTTCAAGTCCGAATAAGATCTAGAATTCCTAGGTGATTGATTGATGCTCCTATGATATGACATGCTACGGTTAGCAGTGTTGGGTAATCTAGAAGGCATCTGACTAGGTTTGAAATTCCTATCTCTTACTTGTGTCTTTTGAATAGCTTCCCTTAGACCAAATTTATGGCGAACGTCATTTGAACTAGTTCAAGACGTGTTCTTTGGACTATGTCTAGGGAGACTAGATGCAATCATGTAATTAGGTCTTGCAAAAGATGTTTTTGTCACATTGGCCCTAGTTGGTAGAGTGATGTTCTAGAAATATGAGCCGTATCAACTTGGGAGGCAAACCGCGGTCTCGAGGATTGAGGTCGCTCGGATCTAAATGCAGTCGGTTGTCTAACAGACTGAATTTGAGGCGGTTTCCCCAAGATTGATGGTTTTTCAAGCTTAGTGTCCAGACTAGTTCCTTTAGTTTTCCTTAATTCGTTTTTCAACGCAGCTATAGCAAAGACCTTTTCCTGTACTTGAGCCTTTAAAGTCTCATTTTCTTTGAGCAATTCATCTTGGGATGCCAACTTAGATTCAAGCAACTTAATTTGTTTCAAAAGATTATCCTTTTCAGCTTTAGAATCTAGAACTGTTTGATCCAGTTTTCGTTCAAGAACAACGTTTGATTTTTCAAGTTTTGCAAAATATGTTTCAAACTTGTCAGTTCTCTTAGGAAATTCTAGTTTGGCATCCTCAAGCTCTTCTGATTGCTGAGCTACGATCGATTCGAGCTCTTTAATCGTAGAATCAGAATTATTTAAAGAAGCAGTCATACGGCACTTATCATGATGTTTTGCATTTTGAACACTTTCTCCCCCATTATGACTCACATCGGATGAATCAGAGGTGTTATCGCTATCACTCTTTTCCATCCCATGTTTGGCATAATTAGGTTCAGAATGCTCAACATGCTGTATATTATTAAAACTTGGCACCTGAACAGTTGGTGCTTGTGACTTGCTGCTCGTTTCATGCGTTCTTCCTGATTCCTTGCCATTGCTTCCCGTGATGACCAAATTGGTACCTATTTCTTGCACCGGACAGATCTGATCATCTTTTGACGACAATTTGAAGCAGGTCTCTCTCTCATGTTCATGAGGTATTGTTGCATCCAATGATTTAGACGACTCCTTGATTTTCTGAATCTGATCCTTTTTCGACCGTATCTCGTTGTAATTAACTAACCTGACCTCGATACTCTTCTCAAGTAAATTGATGTGATTGAGTAAACCACTTCGAAAGGTTTCAGTCTGGCAACCCGTATGCTTGTTGAAAAAATGGTGAAGGATTGGAGTCGAATAATCTAAAGGAGGTACCATTGTTGAGGCAAAGAAATCCTTAAACTGTGTGCGAAGGATTTCTATACATATCTTCGCGTTAACCTCATGAACATTCTCCCTTTCAAGTTGCAACCGTAACTCATCCAAATTATTGAAAATCTTCTCTTTGAAATTATCCTCTTTGCCAAAGAACATTTGAATCGTGAATGGAAGTTCGGTCATGTTGTGCGGATAGAGAGTTGCAAGATGTGTCTTGAGCTCGTGAAAGATTTCCAATATTTTTGGACGCAATTTGATTTCTTTGAGTTGCATGTGTTGCAGTTCTCCCTCTTGAAAAGTCGAATTCAATAGTTACATTTCTAGTTCGATGAAAATTTCTTGGATCCTTTTTAAATAAAAGAAAATTTTAGCTTTGTCACGTCTTTTTGTCTCACCACTTTTATCACTATGTCACGTTTAGATATCGACAATACGATCGATGACACGAATCGTTTAAGAGAAATCTTATTCAAGAATATATCCTAAACTTCAACCAAACTTTAACTTGTCTAAATTTCAACCGAGTCCAATAACATAGCCGGCCCAAACTTGTCTAAACCTAATTATCAAAATCTATTACAATCTTATCAAAGTTAGGAATAGTAACGAATTCGTTCGGCCCATCAATGTGTCAGTGCCCGGTCCATAACAACATCTATACCTAATTTGTAGGTATATAAATCACCTAATCTTGGAAACCTCCGCCTCTCTTTCACGCACTTCCTCAAACACACTTACCTCGATACCTCCGTCCCCTTCCTTGACTTAACAGAAACCTAATCTCACTTCTCTCATAAATCCTCTAAAGAAAAATGCAGCCACCAAAAAAAAATATTTATCTCCTATGCAACTACTCACATCATCTCAACTCAATCTCAGAATCTTAAAAATCAATCTAAGTAAATCAAATCAATCCCCATCTTACACATCGAAACCAATTTAAAACACTGATTTAATTTGAGGGTTCTTCAAGATCAAATAAGGTCTCAGGTAGGTATTTCTGATGATAACGAATCAAGGAAGGACAAAACAATATTGTAGATGTGTTCATACTAAAAAACGAATCAAGAAATTGGTATCAAGAGCTATGGGATGAAACATAGGTTGGTTTTATGTTGTTCATACTTATATTTAGTGTGTTATTGTGTTTTTTATTGATCTTTACCCAAGATTAAAATTTTTTCGTGTTTTTGTGAGTCCAAGTGTTCCATATATCTTCTACATAGTTGTGGTAGAGATTTGGGTACTTTTGGTTGGTTAAAATCACGGATTTCTTGTCAAAAATCTCGGAACAACACCGTATTGCGATTGGAACCCATCGCAAAGGAAAAGGGTTTATCTTTGCGATCAATATTGTGATTGAGATTGCGATTGGGTGATATTGCGATTGAGATTGTGACTGGTTATTGCGATTGAGATTCCGACTGGTGATATTGCGATTGAAATTGCGACTGGTTATTGCGATACAGATTGCGACTGGTGATATTGCGATTGGGATTGCGACTGGTGTTATTGCGATTGAGATTGCGACTGGTGATATTGCGATTGAGATTGCGACTGGTGTTATTGCTATTGAGATTGCGACTGGTCATATTGCGATTGAGATTGCGACTAGTGTTATTGCGATTGAGATTGCGACTGGTTATTGCGATTGAGATTGCGATTGGTGATATTGCGATAGTACTTACACCATTTAGAGGATTTTTCAATCTTGTAATTTTCACAAAAACACACAACATAAAGATAACAACATCTTTGTTTCAACAACATTAAAACACTTAACCTTATTTCATTGCTCGATCATTTTTGATAATCTTTATTCAAGGGATCATAAAATGAATTCAAATTCATATATGCCAACAATGACATCGCTTACTGATATTTCAATCATCTCGGGTACCGATACCCGCCCACCGTTGCTCATCAAAGACTTATTTGAAGCATGGCAAGGTTGCATGAGAACTTACATTATGGGTAAACCCAATGGTAGACTTATGGTTCAATCTATTGAGAAAGGTCCACTCGATTGGGGAGAAGTTACTATCGATAATGTGACACGGCCAAGGTTGTTTCATGAGTTAACGGATGCTAACAAACTCATCCCCGATGCAGATGAAAGGGCTGTTTAGACCATACTTCAAGCTCTTCCACCCGATATTTAAAAAATGGTAAGCGAACACACAGTGGCAAAGGATCTTTGGGATCGCTTAACTGGTTTGTTACAAGGGACTTCACTAACTAAGAAGGAAAGAGAGTGTTAATTGTATGACTTGTTTGATAGGTTTACATACATTCCAGGGGAAACACTTCATGACTACTACAGGCGTTTCACTACGTTGATGAATGACTTGAACGTGTATAATCTAAGGATTGCTCAGTTTCAACTAAACACCAAGTTCTTGAACACGTTACCCCAAGAGTGGAGCCAGTATGTCACGGATGTTAAAATGATTCGGGATTTACACAAGTCAAATTTAGATCAACTTTATGCTTTCTTGCAGCAACACGAGAAGCACGTGATCCAAAAACGCATCTCTCATGGATCTTATCAGAACCATTGGCATTAATGGGAAATCATCCAACTTTGTCATATCACAACTCTCCGTATGCTTTGGGACACCAATCTTCCTATCAACCGTAGCATGTCATATCATAGGAGCATCAATCAATCACCTAGGAATTCTAGATCTTATTCTGACTTGAAATATGCGACTTGTAAAACATGTAGGAAATGTGTCTTTAAAGCAAATAATGATTCTTGTGTCAAGAAATTACTTAATGAGGTGAACTCCCGTGCTAGACGTAAATCCCAGTGGGTAGCTAAAATCAAACCCATTGGTAAAATGTGGCGCCCCACTGGTAGAACTTTTACTCTTGTAGGAAACGAGTGCCCTTTAACTAGGATAGGCTCCTATTCTACTAAGACTACTAGGGAGGAAATTGAAAAGGATGATACATCACTTAAGCCTGAACTTAAGGTTTTCTATAAAAGGAAACGTTTGCCAGCTAAGACAAGTGAATCATCTCCTCAGGTCACCTCTGGCACAAGGAAAGAAAACTGTGAATCCCCACTTGCTTCTAAGATAGATATCGCTAACCCACATCAAAGCAAACAACTTTCTAATGAGAATGCAGGTACCAAAGTTAACGTTCAACAAGAACACAGCGGTCCAATCTTTGTATATCGTACAACTAAGGACACTCTCAGAGTTTGGTTGCTGAAAAAGCTGATATCTAAGAAACAAGTGTCTCAGGGGAGTCGCAGTTAAGATGTATAAAAGGACTTATAGTCACATCACAGACTGTAACTCGTTCATCAAAGAAAGGAAAGTTTATCGCCGATGATAAACTTATCCTTACAACGAGAAATTAATTTTTCTCGGGCTTGAGCTTATATAAAAAACATTCCAAGTTTTTAAGCTCATGCACACTGGCTCACATTCAAATCATAGTATGTGACCCGAACTTCAGAGAAAGGGAAGTTTATCTCGTCAACGATAACTTACCCTCAAAACGAGAAATTAAATTTTCTCGGATACGAGCTTACATTAAAACCATTCAACGGTTTTAATCTCGTGTAAAATGGCTCATCGTTAAATATCAGATGATGACCCGAACTTCAAATAAAGGAAAGTTTATCGCTGATGATAAACTTATCCTCACTAACGAGAAAATAACTTTTCTCGGACACGAGCTTACATTTAAACTATTCAAAGGTTTTAAGCTCGTGTAAAAGGCTCATCGTTAATGTCAGACGATGACCCGATCTTCACATAAAGGAAAGTTTATCGCCGATGATAAACTTATCCTCAAAAACAAGAAATTAATTTTTCTCGGTCATGAGCTTACACTAAGACCATTCAAAGGTTTTAAGCTCGTGTATAATGGTTCATTGTTAAATATTAGACGATGACCTGATTCTCAGAGAAAGGAAAGTTTATCGTCGATGATAAACTTATCCTCACAATGAGAAATTCATTTTTCTTGGGCATGAGCTTATATTAAAAACATTCGAAGTTTTTAAGCTCATGCACAACGGTTTGAGGTCACATGTCAGATTGTAACCCGCGATTATAAGAAAGGAAAGTTTATCGCCGATGATAAACTTATCCTTATTAACGAGAAATTAATTTTTTCTCGGACACGAGCTTACATCAAAACTATACAAAGGTTTTTAAGCTCATGTAAATGGTGCATAATTATATTTCAGATTATGCCCCGGACTTCAAAGAAAGGAAAGTTTATCACCGATGATAAACTTATCCTTACAACGAGAAATTAATTTTTCTCGGGCATGAGCAAATATTAAAAACATTCGAAGTTTTTAAGCTCATGCACAAAGACTTACAGTTAAATATCAGACTGTAACTCGCACCTTAATTTTTAGGAAAGCTTATCTTTCATGATAACATTTCCTCGTAACGAGAAATAAATTTTTCTTGGTCATGAGCTTGTATTAAAACATTCCAAGTTTTAAGCTCATAAAGTAAAGTGTATCTTTTAAATAAGAGAACTTTTCTTCTCAAGGAGAAATTCATCTTTCTCGGTCATGAGCTTTACGTTAAAACATTCAGAGTTTTTCAAGCTCATGAAAATGATTTCTAAGTAAATGTCAGCTTAGAACTCGCTCTTCAGTTAACAGGAAAGTTTCTTCGATGGTATCTTATCCTTAACAACGGGAAGTTTAAAACTTCTCGGACTTGAGCTCGTTTTGTAAGATATTCAACATCTTAAGCTCAAGTAATTCGTTTTCAAAACTTTGAACACAATTTTCCAAGAATTTCTCAAATGGTTTTTCTAAATCTTTCAAAATTGTGTGTTCAAAAATGTTATGATAAAAAGAACATGTCTTCTGCAATCGATAATATTTAGGAACCTAGAAATGTCGTTAAATAATGACACGGGGTTATAAATAAAGTTTGAGCAGAAGTTTAAATCATTTAAAACATGTTCTAAATGGCTTGCTATTATTTCAAATAGTAACCCGATTTTCATACTCAAGTCATGCATTTCACCGGAAATCTTTGACTCAACAACGGGAATTAATTTTCTCGGGCATGGTTTACTTTATAACGATGTAAGGGATTGTGTTTACGTAATAACACAATATAACACGAATTTATGTACGTGTCAGTGCATTTATTTGTTAAAACAAGAGAAATCTTGTTTTTATGAAGTTATCATCTCCACCAACCGTAGCAATTTCCAATTGATATCTACATACTCGATGATGCGACTACTCAAACGGCGACAACAGCTCTTTCAATAGAACACGCCTCAACAATTGAGGGGGAGCAATTGTGCAGCACTCAGAATCTTTGACGCCGTAAGTGCCAAGTTCACATATTGGTGTCAAGACAACGATATCAATCGTATACATGGAGTCAAGAGATAACTTTAGACGTGACGAGGCGACCAACATTCGTGAACAAGAACCATGTGATTCTATCATATGATGTTTTCCATCATTCAGGTCCAACCTCGTATATTGCTAATCTTGTGAATACATTATCATATATGATCTTTGCACGTGATAAATACCTTGCACCTGTGCTTAAAAGGTATTTAATTTACGTTTCAAGTACACCCTCATTAATTTGAGGGGGAGCTTGTGTAAATCATGAAAATAATTGGATTTACATTTTTCTTCCCAAATTTTCTTAAAATGCTATTAAATCAATTGGTATTAAAAACATCGATTGGGTTAATATTTTTAATATGGGGGAGAAAATGTGATTTAATATGGGAAATGATTAATCACAAATGCTTTGAATTAACGTGATAGCTCATCTCGACATGTGCGAAATGTTTTTGGATATCATGGCATATGTTAAGGGGGAGCAAAATGGATTTGCACTTCAAAATGGATTTCATGGTGATTTATACTTACCCACAACACTTTTATTTCACGACGATGAGGATTATGGTGACATAAGGATGGTAGGATAGGTTAAAGTCTAATGATTATTCTAGAACCGGAGGAATATTCCTAAGGACATTCCATAGCTAGAAATAGTAGTCCTTAGGAAAGATAGAGAAAGATTGTGAACGTAGCTGAATGCCGACCAAGTACTTAAGTTAGCACTGGAACAATCACAACAAAGTGCTAGTTATGACGTATTGGTAAGCATTGAAGGGGTTGAAGAATGAAAAAGAATTATAAAGATAAAGGGTGTAAAGAAATAAGCCCTCCTTACAACCTTAGGTAGAAACCGGGTCAATACATATGCTATTGGGATCATTTGTTAATGATTATTGATATTTAAGACCAACATCATGGACCCAGTGATGCAATGCACAACCCATCCCAGCTAACTCAGATATCTCTTAAAAGATATTTGTTTTAATCACACAGAGACAATGCATTATCTGTTGATTTAGTCACTCCGAATAAATTGGTATTGAAATGGTGGCACTCCTCTCCAGCCTACGATCACTAAAATCCAAAATGCACGATCGAGTCTAGAGCCATTTGAGATCATCAAATATCTCATTAGGACACACTTTCATAATTCCTTGCTTCTTCACACACTGTGAAAAGTAAGAAAGATCTTAAGAGTCCTACACAAAATCTTTATGATCTTGCCTGAACATCCGAGTAATACGAAAGTATTTACACTGAAGATGGAAATCCTTCTTGAGCGAATATAAAAAAACTCATGGTAGGGGACTTGTGCGATTCTTTATGAATCAAGCTTGTGATAACTGGAAAGCAACAGTGGTTTAATTCTTAACTGAATTTAAACACGTTCCAGGCCTCTATGCAATATCTTAGTGATCTTGCCAAAATACTCAGAGTGACACTCTATAGTGTTCACAGTGATGAGTGGAAATCCTTCTAGTGTTAACCTCAAACAGCACTTGGTAGGTAACTTGCAAGATTCTATACGAATCAAGCTCGTGACAACTGGAAAGCAACGTTGGTGCGGTTCTTAGTTGAATTTCACTTGTTCCAGGAACATGAATTGATGGCTTCAATCATGCGGATAATTCTATCCAAATGATTCACTCTTTATGTTCGCAGCCAGCTTTGGACGGTCGAATAAAGAGAACGGGTTTACCCGCAAAATCTTGTCAAGGAGGTTCTTAATTGAAACTACCTGCCACAAGTACGATATTTTATATCGTCCAACGGTCTTCACCGATCGGAGGTAAAATGCTACCGAATTAGAATGAAATGTTCAAGGCCATTTCATCCGTGTATATGTTTTGTTGCTAACTGTCTTATGCAGCGTAACAAGAAGGTGGCATTGCGGTGTACAATCCAGAAGAAGTCGTAACACATGCTTATGCTTTATGCACTTAATACTTCAACAAATTCAAGAAAGCCTAAAAGTCAAGTCTTCCGCTGTATCAAACTCTAAAGCTTTCAAGAATTTATAAAGGTATAAGTATGTGGAACATGAAGTCACGAAGAGGCAAATATCACAAGTGATGAATGAACAAGGTCAATGCAACATGCTCAAGACTAAAGTCAAAGATCACATCAATCATATTCATAAGAACAAGATCGAAGATTCAAGCATAGTATGCTAGGTTTAATATTTTGTAAAATGATGTGACCTCCCTTAGGGGGAGATTGTTGGAAATACGTTTTTCCAAAGAAAGTCTTGGTCACATCATTGTTAGCATAGATCACGAGCTATAAACTATTTAGGACATTGTAACTTGGAGTGACCTCCCTTAGGGGGAGATTGTTGAAAATACGTTTTTACGTATTTAGAAAGGATCGGTCACTCCAACGATATATTCAAGTATTGGGCTCGTGATCCAATATGTAAACATATAGCCCACCAAAGCCCAAATGTAGGGTGGCTATATAAACCCCCTCCTCGCATGTTAGGAGGGGTTGAGCACTTTGTCATAACATTTCCCATTTCCATCTTTCTCCATTTCTCTCCTTTCTCTCTCTAGCTTTCTCTCTCTAGTTCTTCCATTCCTCTCCTTTCTTTAGATCAATCAAACACATCTACAATCCTAAGAAATTTAGGACCTACAAATACGTAAATATTGTTCATACTTATTTAGGTATTTCTGATGATAACGAATCAACCTCGTTGGAGTGACCGATCCTTTCTAAATACGTAAAAACGTATTTCCAACAACTATAAAGGTGACAATGAAGATAGGAAGTATACCTCTGGTGGTTGTTAGTTCTTGGACATCAGGTTGATATCTTTGTAGTGTAAGAAGCATACCATTGTGGCGACTTCAACAACTGAAGCAGAGTATGTGTCAGCAGCTGCTTATTGTGGATAAGTACTTTGAATTTAGAATCGGTTGTTAGATTATGCGTACAATTTCTTGAAAACCAAGATATTTATTGATAGTAACAGATCCATATGTATTATTAAAAATCATGTGCAACACACTAAAACTAAACATATTGAAATAAGGCATCATTTTATTATGGATTGTTATGAAAAAAGTTTAATTGTTCCAAAATAATTGGCACGGAAGATAATTTGTCAGATTTATTAACTAGGCCTTTTGATGTAGAGAGGTTCCAATACTTAGTAGTAACTATTGGAATGGCCAAACCTTAAAATGTATGTCTTTTGTAAAGTTTTATACAAGATTGCACTAGAATTTGGTCTATTTTTGTAGCAATGTTACTATTTTGCCACTGTTAGTGGAAAGGTCCCCATGTTTGGGTTTACATTCCATTGTATGTGTGTATATATTGGTTTGTGGACTAACTTTGCATGACAGGTGAATGATGAGATTTATGGATCACTCAGCATGGGATTTGCTCATGATACCTCGTTTATAAATGTATTTTGGGTTTAAGGGGAGGTTTTGGAAACCTTTAGGACTTAGGGTGTCAATAGGATGCTCATGTTGGTTCTAGACTGTACCCACTGGTAAGTAAGGGTTTTGTAACTATTAAGGCTTGTTGTATGACTTGCTGGAGTGCTTAATCCTTGAGTCAGTGTGCATTCTTAGTCACAAATTATACATTCACTTGTATAATCAGTGAGGACGGGATGCACATTGCCAAGACTTTTGACCTAGAATTTGGTTGGTTGGATTGGTGACTTTGGGCACATTTTTATTGGGTTACACTAGGTTAAGGGGTGAACTTTATGGTTTGACTTTATCCATGGAGCATATATTGGGCAAGGGACTCTAGAGCTCAAACATATCTATCATGTGTGTATGTTTAAGCAGTGATATTTGCTTATGCCTATTGAGAACGGGTTATTACCCTTAGGATAGTCACCCCCGTTTGACCAATTTTCCCGACTGTTGGACTTTTGTTCCCACTGTTTGACTATATTGCCCTTGTTTTTATAGCCGTTGGAAATGTTTGGAGCAAAATACTCAACTACGTATTCCCACAGTGTTAACTTGTATTCCCACAGTGTTAACTTGTCAAATTGATCAAAACCCACCTATAATACTTTAAACTTTTTCTATAAACCTTCATATATTATCAATGGCACCTTTGGATTTCAGTTATTATCACAACATGGTTGCAATCTTGGAGAGAATATGCATGAATGAAGAATTCCATCAGATTGTGGACTTCCTCAATGCTTCATAAATCAAGTTTGCATTAACTGTAAGTCCTATTATATATGCGTCACACATTAAGCAGTTTTGGTCTATAGAAAACTAGAAATGGGATTGAATAGTTTTTGTCAATTAGTTTTAATTACTTTGAAATTTTTTTGTGATTATTATGGATATATATCGTGTGTGACTGACAAAGTAATAGAGGTAGTGAAAGATTAAAACAAACCATAATGCACAATGATTTATAGTGGTTCGGCCTAGCAAGATCTCACATATCTTGCCCCTACTTCTACTCCTCGAGTATCCACTCGAGAGTTCTACTTCACTAGTTAAGAATCTCGTTTACACCGGTGGAGAAACCTTTACACTTTAGCTTACAATCATTACCGACACCTAAGCTAGGATGTCGTGTTCTTTACACGGGTACAAAAACTCCCTTTACACTATATACTTTTGTGGTCTATAACACCAGCCACAATATTACACAAGTAGGTAGAAGAATGGGATACAACAATGGTAATTGTGTAGGTAACACTTAACACATTTACACAATGTAAACTTTGAAGGATCGGATCTTGGAGATTGAATTCTTGTAATCGATCTTCAATTTCACAAAGATCTAAATCACAAGAGACAAGAAGTAAGAGGAGAATGAAGATTAGAAGGTTAGATATAGATATATTCAGATAATTAGAGAGAATAGATTAGAAAGAGGGGTGAGTGTGAAGCTTATTTTTAGCATGGGTATTTATAGGCAAGACATCAGACACTCATGGAACCCTCCGGACCCTTGCACTCAGGGGTCTCGCCCCTTTGTCGAGGGTTCTGTGAGGGTCTGACTTTTGTTGCCTCGTAAATACTTGTCCAAGATCACACTCAAGCATTAAATCAAGTCATGAGAGAGAGGGATAGAGAG